>PQWQ01000006.1:0-2400000 GCA_002943765.1 Psoroptes ovis
ACAACTTTACCATCGACTTCCAGCTTATATGTTCGAACGATCCCAGCGTTATCCTTTACTTGACCAGTGATTGTGCCCATCTTCCAAGTGTATGCTGGACTATTTTCGTCTACGATCAATACTTTATCATTAATTTCTAACATATCATAACGGTTTGAATTTTGATGATAATTGCGTAGTTCTTTCAAATAAACATTTTTATACGTTTTCCAAGCGCTGTTTATATGTCGTTCCGTTGATCGCCAATGCTTAATCAGATTTCCTGTTATTCCATTTCTCGGTGGTACCATCGTATCGGAACAATTATAACCATATATCAAATGATTTGGGGTTAAGATGTATGATTCGGTGTGAACCAAAGGACGTCTATTCATACGCGATTGTATTTCATACAGAACTAATTTCATTTGTTTGCTTGAGATTTTACGTTGCCAAACGATGCTTTTAAATGCTCTTTTCATCGTCTTAATTAATGCTTCATAAAATCCACCACGGAATGGTGCGCCGGGAGTTATGAATCGCCAATCAAACCTTTCCCGCATGATTCTGAACGATTCGTTGAAAAGGCGTCCCAGTCTTTTCAAATTCGGGCCATTGTCAGAAAAGACGACTAATGGTCGTCTATTCAGTGCGGCAAATATCCGAAATGCGTCGCATATTTCTTCTGCGGTTGCTTTTTCGACGATTTCAAAATGGACAGCTCGCGTTACACAACATGTAAAGATGATTCCAATCGTTTTCGGCTCTGTTTTTAATTCAAATAAATCTATACCAATATTCTCAAACGGTTTGCTACGATTAAGTCGTTCTCTTGGTGGATTTCCTTTGAAGACCTCCAAGGCTTTAGCGGTTATTTGTTTGCAATGGCTACAATTATGTTTAATTTTTTTCATTAATCGTCGTGCTCCAGGGATGAAATACATCATTCTTAAATTCGTCAATGAATATTCCACTGAACCATGCCCATCTTCATCGTGTAAGTGTTTTAAAAACGCAATCGTAAATTTACAATTCGGTAAAACAATCGGGTATTTTTCATCATAATCTAATTCAGCTTGTTCCAACCTGGTCAGACATCGTACCACATTATTTTCGTCATTGAATAATCGATAATTCGATTTAAATTCATCGTCGATGTAGCATTGTTGATTAATCTTGATCAATATAGTGAGTTCGTCTTTATCTTTGTCGATCGAATATTTCCACTGGTCATCTTGTTCGCTAATATATTTTATCCATTCATTGTACGTTAAGTTTTGATTCAAATTCACGCCTTTGACGCTGTCACATTTTTCATTTGGTTTGTCACTGGTTTGAATTATGCCAATGGTTACGTTTTCTCCCAACATTTCCGTGATATTGATATGATGAATATCATATAATTCTTTTGTGGCAACGCCTCTTGTGAATGCATCTGCAGGATTTTGTTTGCCGGATATGTGTCTAATATTGATTATCTTCGATCGAATGTTGTACAAATGTACTGCCACGGGAAACGGATACTTATTAATATCGTCTGTCAATCGATTGATGTTATCCATGCTATCTGACCATAACACAATAGATCTAGGTTTAAGAATTTCGGTCAAGTTGTATCCAATGTTGGCTCCCCAATTCAACGCCAATAATTCGCCGCTCACTATTTTCCGTGGTTTAATTAATTTCGATTTTGCAAATATCAACGTGGTTTCCTCGCCATTACTTAGATAACATGCGACACCTATTGCATACTGATTGGCATCTACAAATATCAATAAATCGAATTCTTCAACTGTCTGATTAAAGATTCTGCGATTAAATTTAAATTCTTTGATCAATTGTAAATCATTTATTATCAAATTGGCTTTACGTAATAATTTCGGTTCTAATGGAGTGTCCCAATCATAACCCGCGTTCCAACATTCATGAATCAACAACTTCATTTTCAATGTTGATGCCAATACGAAACCGAATGGATCATAGATTGATGCATAGTATTGTAACAATTTACGCTTAGTAATTTCACCTTGTTCATTAAAATCGGGAATATCTATTTTCATGTTGTCATCTTCAGTCCATTCGATACCCAATACTTTGGTTTCAGCTAATCGATCATTCCATGATAAATTCAATTCTAAATCTGATGTACGCCATTTTCGTAACTCCATGGATGCATCATTAAATATTTCTTGACTTTCATGTTTCAATTTCTCAATACTCAATGAATCTTTCGCTGACATAACCAAGTCATCAACATATAAACCATTCCTAATCGCCTCGACTGTTTGTGGAAACCTATTTTCGTATTTTTTCAAATGATGATAAATTACTGCATAAAGAATAAAAGGGCTTGAAGATAGACCGAACGGTAAACGATTAAATTGGTAACACACAAGTTTGTTGCATTGAGTTATCCACAAAAATTTAACAAATTTCTTATGTTCATTTTGTATCATTACGTTATGGAATGCAGATTTAATGTCACTGATCACAGCAATCGATTGTAATCGGAAAAAATAATAATGATCTAATTATCTGCCACGAAGTCACTCCTTTGAATATTGCTTTGTTTAGCGGCTTAATACCACTTGAAGCATTAAATACCATTCTTAACTTCGTTGTATTTTTATCACTACGTGTCACCACAAAGTGTGGCATATGGTATCCTTCGGCTGGCTTCAAGGCTGTTTGTTCAATAATTTGATTTTCTTCCATTTCACCTATCAACGCTTGATATTGTTGTCGTCGTTCATCATTCATTCGCTTCACCATATTTTCAACTTGTCTTTTTGCTGTTTCAAAATTTGTATCGACTTCTACATTGGGTATGAACGGGAGCTTTACCACATATCGTTTTAAATCTTCATCATATTTCATTTGTTCACTATTGCAATAATCATTTAAGAACTTGGCCATCGCTTTCTGATCTTCAGATTCTACATCAATATCTAAAATAGCGTCATTTTCTGGTAACTGATGCACATTCAATAATACGTTTACATTTGCTGTTACGCCATAAACAACCCCTCCAAGGGTTGTGCGTTTTGCCATTATCTCTTCATTGATTCGTTTTTCTTCTGTATGTTGTAATCGATTAATGTTGTCAAGGCCCACAAGTATTTCAACTGGTTGTTGTTCATCGATAAAGTCAATATTTTCACTTTGTAATATCTTTTGATTTTCTTTATTCATACATTCGAAATGTAATTGATCAATTTTGTCATTTAAACGAAATTCCAAATCTTTATACGACCCATCCCAGACAGGAAGCGATAAATTTACTTTGTAATGACCTGCTGAAGTAGGTTTCGACTTGCTTAATGTATCCATAAAAATTGGTTCAGCTCGATATGTTGATAAATTCAATTTATTTATCAATGCTGGTGCAATAAATGATGTTCCGGCTCCCTCATCAAATACTATTCTTACTTTGTGTCCATTTATCTTGGTGGTCAATGTCTTGTGAAGACTTTTCGCATTCGTGCTCAATAACGCTGTGCTATTTGACGCTGAATCACTCGAAGCTGATGTTGTTGGCATTGTCATTATTAAATTTTCTGACGTGGTTGGTTTCATTACGTTTTCACGGAAGCATACATGCGTTTGATGATTGTAATTACATTTTTTGCACCTATACGATCCTTGACAATCTCGACTTGTGTGTCCGCCATTACCACACTTGAAGCATAATCGATTTTGTACCATGAATCGTCTTTTCTCATCAGCGGTTAATGTACACCTCTCGGACTCGTGTTGACCATCTGAGAAGAAACACATATTATCTTGTGTCGCAACCATAACATTACTTGATCTAGTATTACCAGTGACTTTCGATTTGTCTCTTTGAACATACGGATTTGAAATGAATCTGGCAGTAATTGCTTGCTTTCGGCTCAGTCCTCGTCTCAAATACTCTTCAATATGTGTAAGATTTAATTCCTCATCGTGACCAATATGTTGATGATGTGTTTCGTCAATTTTGGTCATAACAAATGTTGCTAAATGATAATCTTCGTTCTGTAAGTTGGTAACATTGAGCGTGTCGATGACTGAAATCACTACTTCCAACAATAATTCGTAATCTTTTAATTGTGGTCGAAAAGACAAGAATGGTGCATTCTGTATTTTTCGTGTTAACGCTGGTATTATTTGATGTCGACAACCATAATGTTTATCTAATACACTCAAAACTTCGTCCATTCTCGGATTCCTTCTGTCGATGCGATTCAATAAATATCGGTGATTAACCGGCAGTAAATCTTGAATTTCTTTCAATTTATTTTTTCCACCATCAATTTCGGGATTGTCAATGATATAATGTTCTATATCTTCTCTAAACTTTTGATATTCAATAGGATCACCTGAAAATTTTTGAATTTGTTTTGGTTGAACTCTCACAGCTCCTGGTCGAGGTTGGTATCGCATTTGTTGCCAGACATTGAAATTATTATTGTTATTGAGATTAGCATTGTCATTAAACATCTGTTCGTGATTTGGTGTACTTGTTCTTCTATTTTGATGAGTTGCGAATGAACCATTAAAATTTGAGCAGGTTATAAAGGCTTCCATTTGTTCAAATCGTTCAATTAATTTTATATGATCTTCGTTTATGTTCGGATATATACATTGAATAGTTTTGATCTGTTTTACAGCTTCTTGAACTTCTTTAATTTGATTTCTATCGTTATTCTGTTCAATATTTTTTATGCCATCTCGTACTGTTTGTATAGTTTTTACGTACGAAAATATGATATCTATTCCACTTTTTCTACTCATCAATTGTTGAACCAATTCGTCTTTTTTAGCTGTTAACATCTCGGCTGTGAAATCACAATATTCTTGATGAAGTTGTTCAATCTCTTTTATATCAATATCGTATTTTCTTCTGAACACATTGAATTCCGTTATGTCGATTTTTCTCATCAATTCCTTTGTTCGTATTTCATCATCATCAATAACGGAATGGTTTGTTTTCTTTTTTCTGCTCATGTTTGTTGACAATATCTGTTTGTACACAATGTGATCGAGTAACTTTACCAATTGAAACTTATTATACGCGGTGAGCTTGTGGTAGTTGGTGCTGATAACGAGTGGAAACAATAAGTTAATCATTTATTTATCAAATTAAACAAAAATACTTAATGTGAACAAATTAAAAAACACAATCATTTAGACACATTTTCATTGAGCATTTCGTTTCATATTAACATTTTAACATCATTTTTCTTTCTTAAAAAACAACTTGAAAAATAAACATACTAATGTGGCGTTTTTATACTTTTTTTTTTTGGTTTGTTTTTTCGATCACTGTCATCGGTCAATATTTTCACCAAAATTATCATTATTTACTGTTCACTTTTTTTTGTTTGAAGATTCACTATCCATGTGTTTGTGCTATTCTTTGATATTTTTCAACATTTGTACACTATACAAGTGATTAAATGACAAAATATCTTTATTTTTTTTTTCATTTCTATGCACTTTAATATGTTGTTAGTGGAAGTCTTATAAAATTCTTCGAAAAAAATTTTTTTGAAATTCTTGATGAGAATTAAATTTCAAATAATAAGAAAACAAAAAAAAAAAAAAAAATATTAAATTCTTTGTTTGTTTGTTTTGTGTTTTAACATTTTTTTTAAATTCTTGAATTTTTCCTCAATTTCAAAAAAGAGAAAAGTAGTTTAAACAAAGAAAGAAAATTATCGAAATTCTTCAAATAAAAATGGAATCTGTAACCGATTACATGTTTGAAAAAAGAATGAGTCAAAATGAAAATCTTTTCACTGGAAATTTTTTTCTTCAAGTAAATCATAAATTGATCAAAAATTTCAATTTCAAAATTTTTAATAAACAAAAACAAATATTTCACTTTCATGCGAAATAAAAGTTTAATTGTTTTGAAGAAATATTTTTTTTGTCATGAAATTTTGTCATTTCGTAATCGTGTTTTTTCATGAGCACTCATAGCTATATTAGTGAATGTACTGTGTTTGTTTATTTTTCAGTTTGCACAAATAAAATACTTGAAAATATTATGATGCTTGAAACAATCATTCGATTATGTTCATAACAATAATAATGGAATGTTGAAATAAATAATTGGTGTACGTCCTTTGTGAATAGAACCCTTTAATCCCCGCCTTTTTCAAATTTCAAATTTTATGTATTCTAACGACTTTTAATAAAATATAACGATCATTCGTTTTACAACGGCTAACATGGTAGCAGAGCCTAAATTGACTGAAAATTAACGAATTTTTTGATTTTGTGATTGTGAATTAATTGATTTTAACTGATTGTCAATTAATTAAGTGAATAATTATAATTAAGATTGTTATTTAAGTTTGTTTAACAAATAATATCGACAAAATGATTGAAATTGATACGATTATGATGCAGTCACAGAATGTTAAAATGTCAAAATTCAACGGTAAAAATTACAAATCTTGGTTATCAGACATGAAGCTGTGGTGTACGATTAATGGCAAAGCTGATTTACTTGAGGTAAATTTGTGTGATGCTAATGACTCGAATATAGAACAATTAAAATCATTGGCTGCTTTTATTACGTTCATGATTGATCCGGATTTACGTGATTTGGTCAAAGATACATCGATCCCTAATGAAATAATTGATTTGTTGGAAAGAAGATTTAATAAAATTAATCAAGCTAGAAGTGCCCGATTATTTTTCGAATTGAATGATATGAAAATGAATGTAAGTGATGATCCAAATATATTTTTGGCGAAATTTGATATCAAACGTCAAGAATTGTGTAATACCGGTACAATTATGGTCGAGGCTATCTGGATTAGTATCTTGTTGCGAGCATTGCCAATCGAATATAATAAAATCAAAGAAGATATTTTTGATCAATTGGAAGTAAACGAACTCACATATGATATTGCCAGAGATCTAATTGTTAGTAAATGTTTAAGACGACAAAGAGAAAAGAGTGTTCAAAAATCGAATGAAACTTGTCTTTGTGTTACCGATCGAAATATAAGAAAGAATCAATTGATTCCGAAATGTTATGATTGTGGCAAACTGGGACATGTTGCTGTTTGGTGCCCATTTAAACCTGACATGACATCAAATGATTTTCAAAAATGTAATAACAGAATTAAGTCGAGAAGATTTATCGAATGTGAAACTAGTAATAATATCAATAATAGTAATAACGACAACGTTAATAATGAGTCAAAGGTTGAAAATGAAATGAAAAAAGACTTGGTTCTTACTGTGGTAGACAAAGTTGATGAAATGGATAATAATTATGAATCGAAATTTGCGTTGATTGCAACGAATAAAGAGAAATCAATGTTGTGGCATAAAAGATTAGGTCATCCAGGTAGTGAAAAATTGTCAAGAATTTTCTCAACATCTGTACCATTAATCAATTGTTCTGAATGTAAAATGTCAAAATGTGTTCGTAAATCACATCCATCACGGTTTGAAAAATTTCATTTTATGCAAAGAATAAGTGCAGATGTAATTGGACCATTGAAAGAATCGATATCTGGTTGTGTTTATGTATTGAATCTGGTGGAACATCATTCGTCGTATGGTATGGTGTATCCAATGAAGACTAAGAGTGAAGCGGTTAAGTACGTGATCGAATTCATTGATTTTTGTGAAAATCAAACTGGGCGTAAATTGAAAGAATTTCTTTCTGACAATGGGTCAGAATTTGTTAATCAGCAACTGCAGTATCATCTGAAGAAGAAAGGAATTTTGTTCTGTACCACAACGCCACATACATCGGCACAAAATGGTAAAATCGAAAGAAGAAACAGAACCATCATTGATTGTGCCAGAACCATGATCAACAACGCAAAGATGCCTGAAGAATATTGGCCAACAGCAGTAAGAACAGCAAATTATCTGATTAACAGATGGCCAACGAAATCAAATATAGTCCCGTACGAGAAATTCTTCAGAGGTAGTGTTAAGTATGGACATCTAAAAGTGTTTGGATGTCTAGCTTATTACAGAATGAATGATACAATGATCGCATCCAAATTTAATCAGCGAGGACAGAAATGTGTTTTTGTTGGTTATACCGAAACAACCAAAAATTATTGGTTATTAGATCCAAAAACCAATAAAACATTCAAGGCATGCGATGTAGATTTTGATGAAAATATTATGGGATTCCCGGCGATTATGAATGAAAAGAAAGAAACTGGTATCATGAATGAAGCAAGAGTAATGAATGTAGAAACGAATGTACCAGTACCAAAGAATTATGAACAAGCTATGAAATCGAATGATAATGATAAGTGGCAACTGGCGATGGATAAAGAGATGAATGAGCTGACCCAGAAGGGTGTTTATAAAGTTGTGGGTCAGCTTCCTTTATCCGGAATGAAACCATTAACAACCAAATGGGTGTACGCCAGAAAATCAGATGGAAGATATAAAGCTAGGTGTGTTGTACGAGGTTTTGAACAATATAATAGTGGAAACACATTTGCACCTACGCTAAGAATGTCGACGCTTTTGACCACCTTAACGTACGCGTTGACTAGAAAGATGAAGATCAGACAATTTGATATATCAACAGCGTTTCTAAACTCAAGATTAGAAAGTGAAATTTATGTTGTACCGCCGAAAGGTGTTACGGATAAATTTTGGAAGTTGGAGAAGGCGCTGTATGGTTTGAAAGAAGCGCCACGAAGATGGTATGAAACGCTTAGTAATTTTCTGATTGAATGTTGTAAGCTGAAACAATCGTTGGTTCGATTGTGCAATTAGGAGAGTCACCAGTTTTGTGGTCATCAAAGAAACAATTAAGGATGCCGCATTCATCATGCGAGGCAGAACTAAATGCTGCTCTGTCCACCTGGCGACTGGCAAGACCGATCCAGCAATTATTGTTAGAATTGAAAATCAACGCTGACTTGAAATTAATGATTGACAGTAGAGCAGCGAAAGCCATTTTAGACAATAATGAGTTCAAACAATCCGGCTATTTTGAGTACGATAAGAAATTATTAGTACAAGAATTTAGCGAAGAAAATAATGAAATAATCAAGGTACCATCGGCTGAACAACTTGCTGATATGTTGACAAAGCCTTTAGGCAAAATAAAAATTGAGAATTTTCGTGGACGTACGCCAATTAGAAGGGTGTGTTGAAATAAATAATTGGTGTACGTCCTTTGTGAATAGAACCCTTTAATCCCCGCCTTTTTCAAATTTCAAATTTTATGTATTCTAACGACTTTTAATAAAATATAACGATCATTCGTTTTACAACGGCTAACAATGGAAAGGCTCGCAATGATAGCACTTCAAGTCAAGATATATATTTGATTTTCAAAATGATAATTATTAATAATGAAAATATTCGCTTCAATCGTACATACATCATATTTATTGTCATATTTATCAATATTTCGAGAAAAAAATTGATTCAAATATATTCATGAATAAATTTTTTAGATACTTTTCATGATTATGAATGGCATTTTATGAAGATGTAAATTTAAAATTTTTAATCGGATCATTTCATTCAAACAATGCCATTTCAAATGCATAATTATACAATATGGAAACAATAAAACCCGATTTTTTTTTTTTTTTTTTTTTGATGCATTCTGATAAGATTATTAGTGTTTCAATGTTGTTCATGTTTAATCTCATTCATTCTCGTTCATTGTATGCTCACATTTTCGACAATTATTTTTCAAGAATCATTTGAAAAAAAATTCTTGAAAAAATTAAATTAACATGATTATTATTAGGGCACTTGTAACGAAATTGATAGACATATTTATTGGGAATATTGATAATTCCTTCATAAAAAAAATGAGAAATGTTGTTACATTTTCAATTCTAATGGCAAATGTTTTAAATGTCAAATTATTGGGAAAAATGAAAATTTTTTCATTCTGATGATAACCCTTCATGAATTCATTCTATGACTCTGAAATTTCATTCAAGGTATTCATAATCCAATCCAAAAAATTGTCCATAAAAATCGAAATAATTATTTTAATACTTCAATATCTTGATATTGATTCAACGAATTATAATTTATAATTAAAAATTATTGTTTTCAATTTCAATCAAATCACGCCAACCTTAAAAACAATAATAATCCACTATTGAAAATTGTTTATTTATTTACAATAATTTCCAAAATGAAATTCACCACAATAATAATAACAATTGCTTGAAAATAAATAATTTCATTACATTTTCTACTTTGAAAAAAAATTCAATCAAAAGAAATTCCATCTTATTATCTATATAATGCTCTTAGAGACAAGTGAAAACAAAAAACTTATCATTTAATTAGAAATAATAAAAATAATCAGCTAAATAAAAATTCCAAAGAAAATATAACAAGAAGAGAATCACACTGAAAATAATCCGAAAAACAAATTCCAACTAAATAATAATCATTATAATGATGCCAATATGAACGAATCGAGAATTATTTCATCTGATTTCATCGTTCATTTTTGAATCACGTTCAATAGCTTAATTCTATTGATTTCGTTTTGCTTAAAATTTCATGAAATTTCGACTCTTGTTTGATTTGAAAGTGACCCTTGATTGGAGAAAAGTAAATCTGATAAGAAAAAAAACTAAACTTAACAACAATAATAATTTATGTTATAACATTAATCACTGACAAATAATGATGGATTGGAAAAATGCTGAAGAAATCACATGTTTATTTTCAAAGTTTTTTTTTCTGAAAAATAAATTTCATCAGTTTGTTCATTTTTTTATTATTTTTGTTTCGTTTTTCTATCCAGTTTTATCTGATATTAATTAAAAATTTATATCGAATTATGTGATATATGAATTCTATAAAATCCAAAAAATAATTCAAAACATATAAAATATCGCTGCACACATGGACATTTTCACAATGGAAAATAATTTCATTTCATTTTATTTTATGTTTTGTTTTGCTTCAATAATTTTTCAAATAATTAATGTTTTTTTCCTGCTTTTTCAATGATTGAAACAATTTTTTAAAAAGAATTCCCATCATATATTTGATCTAGTATCAGACACACGCAGACCCGAAAAAAGCATCCAAAATCTATCAATCATCATCATCATCATCCAAAATATTGAATGTCGAAAAGAGCATCTCAAGAGAATTGTTAATTTTTTTCTCTCCGAATTAACATGTGAACTTTTATTTGAAAATAACTTTTTTTTTATTTTTTGGTCTTGGTCAAAAATGTCGATTCACCATTCGAAATTTAAATGGTAATTTCTTTTTCTTTCAATTATAATCAATTCTTGATGAATTGATTATCACATATGTGTGTGCCGGTTTTGTAATACATTAATGAATGTAGATGCAAATCATAGGCAATGATTTGCATAGATTGTTGTTATATTCATTAAAAATTAAATAAATTATTCTGAAAAAAAAGATCACCTCAATTAACACAAGAATATTTTCGAAAAACATTCAAACAATTTTGATTTCATCATAGGCAAATATTTATGTGAATCAATACATCATTTACAATTCACATAAATGAATGATGATGATATATTTTGTAAAAATGACCATAATAATAATCACTTGTAAATGAATGTAAATTGAATACTGAGTTTTTTCTATAATGAATATCTATTTAAAACTTAAAATAAAAGAAACTTTGAAAATTGTTTAAATTTATCAATAAATGGTTGGTTGAATGAATGAATGAATTTATTTATTTAAGATATATTTTGTATGCTTTTTCATTGAAAACATAATGGTTATATATTGGTTGTTGACGGAAATTGTAACGGAAAAATAGATATGAAATTAAAAAAAAAACCTAATAATACTAAAGTAAAGTAAAAAAATAAAAATGTGTCGAAACAAAACAAATTCCAATTTTACGCTCAACAAAATTTTCAAATACACGATGTGCACACACACACACACATACGATTCTCAATGTAATTCAGCTAATTCATTCTTATCATCGATATTATTATTATTATTATTTATCATGAATTCTCTTAAATTTTCCTCTTAGTAAAATGAAAAAACGAAAAAAAAAAAAAAATTCCATGAATTGAAAAAAATAAATAAATTACATGAAAACTTTATTATTACTTATATGTTTGTCATTATTTTCATTCATCATTATTATATTAACATACATAAAACACACCTGAAATCTAATGATTTAAATTCAATGACTTTGAATAGTAGAATATAACAACATATAAAATGAAAAACTTATCTATCATCATCATCATCATCATTTTTTTTTCAATTCGAATGTGTTTGAATATTTACTAATAGATGTATAAATGTTTATATTTATTTATGTGAACACACATATACAAATGATGAATGTTTTTTGTCGTAATAGAATAAAAGACAAGTTTTTTTTTCTATTCACTATTTATTCATTCCATTTTATATACTTGAACAGTGACAAAAAATTTTATTTCTTCTTCTTTCCAATAATTATAATGAACATTGCAAAACATTTTGATTTTGTTTTTGAAGATGATGATGATGATCATCATTATTTTCCATTCATTTAATTATTATTTATATTTCAAAATGAAAATGAAATAAAAAACAAACAAACAAACAAATGAAAATAAATCAAAATGAAATGAATTCATGTTTCAAGTATTATACAAAATGATAATAATCAAATTCAGTAAAAACATTCAATATCTTTGATTTATAGTATAACAAAATTCTTCGTATTTCATACATTAATTACTTTGTAATAGTAAATTTAATATATTTTTACTGTACAGACTTGCAGGTTAAGCAAGCTTTCATGCAATTAATTCTTTGTTTATTTTCAATTTTATTTACAATTCATGCCCGTAAAAAAGAAATTTAATTGGAGCGAAATGAAATTAAATGAAAAAGAAAGAGAAAATTTTTGTCATTCAATAATCATCATTAAAGAATTTCTAGTATTCTATATTTGAATTTCAATTATTATTGTTGTTATTTGCAATTACAGCGTTTCAAGTTTCGATTCGGGGTTTTAAAATTAAATTTCGTAATTTCACGGTTTAAAATTGCATTGAAAACTACGAAAATCAATTTGAAAACTATGAATCAAAACTTGAAACCCTGTAAATCATAAGAATTTGATATATTTTTCATTTTCATTATTATTATAATCATCATCATTTTTTTTTACTCTAGTCCAATCGATAACACTAATACTAATAAAAATAATGAAATGAAACATGTGTTGTAATCATAGAAATAACAAACAAAAAAATAAAATAAAATAAAATAATTCTAAAAAATGCCGTAAGGAATTCAGAATTTGTGAATTCTATTTATCATTTGGCAAACAAGAAATAAAATTATTTCTTATTGAATTATCATTTACGTTTTTTTTCTCATTATTATTATTATTATTACTGAATTACAAATGTTTATTTTGTGAATTATTTTTTTTCTCAAAATAACCATGAATGTAAAGCACAAGTACTGCTGCATGTGTTGAAATGTTCAAAATGACACTAATAATAATGATAATCATTTTAAAATTTAAATGCAAATGTTTCCTCTAATTTCATTTTCACATGATTATAGTGATTAAAATTTTTCAAATTTTCAATATTTTCTTAATTTCTAACACATGCTTCGAATTCAAACGAAAAAAAAATTTCGATATTAGAAACACTTTACTCTTTCTTTGAATTTGATGAGAATCATAAGCCAAATTTAATCGATTAAGCAAGAATTCATGAGAATTTTGACTAAATTAAATAAGGCAAACAAAAAAAAAAAAAATGGAAAAAAAATAAAAAGAGATAAAAATAAATGTGCTTGACACTTGCCAATGCATTCGCAATGGCTGAAAAAAATCAAGAATTTAATTTCGAAATTTTTTCGAAAATTTTTTTTTTTTTTTGATTCATTCATGTGTTATCTATTTGAATATCTGCGTAATGCTTGTGCACAAACACACACACATTCATGAAATTATTTATGTTAATGACATTTACTTTAAGCAAAAATTGTTATAATGTGAATATCATTAGATTAAAAGAGTATACACTTAGTTAAATTATTGAATCTCGAGTCGATTTGATAAGTAATTTATATTTAAGTAATTTTTAGCTCTTTTTTTTTTACTTTAATTTTATTTTCAAATGAAATGAAAAAGAAACCTATTAACAAATACTCGCTGAAATTTGATAAAAATAAATTGATAAAAATTTTTCTAAGAAATTCCAAGAATTTCTACACAAGAATATTTTATTTCATTGTTCTAAATTTTTATTGAAAAATATTAAATTACATGAATTTAGTGGGGAAAACTAAAAAAAAAGGAAAGAGCAAACAGCATTCGTCTCAAACATAATTGTTTTCTTTAGAATTTTATAACAACTTGAAATAAAAATGTTATTGAAAAAAATGAATGAAATTCATTTATTAAGATCACCAAATAATGAAAAAAAATTTAAGGCCTTTAAATTTCCAAAATGATAATCGAAACTCTGCATTTTTCGACTACGTCAGGCAGTGATTTGTTGCTATTTTTATTCTTTATTTTTTTCAATTGACCATTGGTATAACATTTAAATGATTAAATCCCAGGCAAACACGTCATATACTCATTAATCGAGCAGCAATAGTCAAATGTCAAAAGTCAATTCAAATTTCAAATATATTCAAATGTAAATAAATTAATAATTGAAAATGATTTCGTAATTTCGATTTTAAAAAATATATCATAACATATTGATAGAAATGCCGAAATGAACAAATGAATGACCATGATTGAAATTTTTCTCCTCATTCTCCCCCAAGCGATATATCTGGGAAATTCTCCTTATAAAAATAAACATGATGCTCAGTGAAAATGAAAAAAAAAATTAATTTCATTTCAACATTACATTGTAATTTTTGCCTGGAATTTGGTATTTGCAAAAATAAAATTCCAATTAAATTTTGTGCAACAATAAAAATAAAATAAAATAATTTTTTCCTTTCATTCAAAATGAAATTAAACAAAATTAAATTCATGAAAATGATTGAAATAAAATGAAATTCATTTGTGTGTGTCGGTGTGCAAGTTCAATTTTCATAATTGTTCAATTATTTTCATTAATTCTCATCATTATCATTATTTTCATTGTTATAATCATTATTTTTAATTGAATAAACAAAAAAAAAATAATTAATAAAACAGAGCAACCGAAATGGAAAAAAAATTCTACATTTAATTATCATTGATGTGATTGAAGTGAAATTTTTTTTAAGCATATTATAAATTTCATTATTATTCAATAAATTACTTGGACCAAAATAATTTCACATAAAATGTCAATGATATAATGAGAAAAAAAGGTAAAACAAAATCAATGAAAAAATAATCAAACAATTAAGTACTGATCAAGTATGATCTGATGCAATGTGTACCACCACAGTGGTGGTTAACAGGCGTAATAATCATTATCATTAAAATAATGATAAAAATTTGTTAGACTATTTTATGTTTCATTAAATTTTCAATTATAAAATAATAATAAAAAACATTAATTTGAAATCATCATCATCATTATTATTATTGCTCAATAATATTAGCTAATAGATTTTATCGTTATTACCATTGCAAGGATAATCAATTTGAAAAAATTGATTGAAAAATCGATTCAAAAATTTTACGTGATCATTATTGGTAATAATAATTTGATTTGTACGATACATATATGTGACTATCGATTCGATTGATGAATTGATGCGCATTTATCATTATTATTATCGTCATAATCCTTTGATATTATTTGAGTCATGATCATTAATAATTTTAGTTCATGATTTTTTCTATTTGAAATCAAAGCTTAAAATGAAAAAAATTTTGATGACCATGATGTGTGAGATTTATAATAATTTTTATTTTGAATTTTTCATCAAATTTTTTGATTTTTAAATATGAAATAAATTCATTCATTTCTGTATATTCAATTTGAATTTAATTTGATGTTTGAAATACTTTTTTTCATCTATTCAAAAATCCATTTCATACATTTCAAACCGCAGACAGTTAATGATAAATTCGTTCAATTAATTTAATGGACATTAATGTCACTATTTCATTCATATATATTTTCATATCTTTGCCATACATTAATTACAAATGCCATTATTATGTATCGTTTGGTCTTAAAATCAGTTGTTTATTTCCATCATTTTAATCTGATTACAAGCCAAAACTTTATCAATGACGATTTTCATTCTTTTGACATGTTTAAAATTCCTTGTCATTTACACAATTCAATGGAATTCAGAATGTTTGCTTTCCTGCATTAATTTCACATGAAAAAAATCTCTATTTGTTCAAGATAAATTCATAAATTCAAATCATTTTCATTGTTATTAATATAATTATATTTTTGAATTCTATTTCTGTGATTTTCTTTCACAGATAGCTATTTGTTAAAGTTTATTTTAGAAGTTTGAAAAAAATTTTTGATGGCAAATACACCTTCATATTAATTAATTTATAATAATGACAATGATTTGAATTTGTAATTTTTATTCAGGAATATTTTTTGAAAAAAAAATCAATAGAACAAAGGGAAGATTTCCAGTGATTCTCAATTTCATTTTTTTTCTGAAGAGCAATCGTCACTCTCGTTTTCTATTCAGGTTCCATTCGCGCTAATGATAATGCTGCAAAGATGCATCAATATGATGATTTCGATATGAATCATTCCTGGAATCTGAATGAAGCATATACATTATATCAAGCAAGAAAACCGGAAAATGTTAATTTCACATATATTTTCTGTTTTATTCATTCATTTTTACGTTGAAATTATCATAATTATATTATTATTATCTAATACATTCATATTTGAAATTCAATATCGATAATTCAATCTAATGATAATTTGATCATGATAAAATATCTTTATATTATCTTTTGTAGAAACGAATATATTTCGAGAAATGTTTAAACAATCATCAAAAAAAGATATCAATGAATAAATTAATAAATAAATGAAAAAAAAATCTCATCAATATGCTTGTAGTGTCGTTTGGTTCATTATTATCGGCAATACATTATTATTTGAAAAAATTATTCAATAATAATCAGAATCGAAAAAATATTATAAAGAATATAAAAACTTTGATAAAAATTAAAACAATTTCATTGACGATAATAATAATTGTAATAATAATAATGATTGTTATGATGATGATGTTCATAATAAAATTAATATTCGATAATTCAATAACGATATATGGCCATACATCATTCAAACATGATGATGATAATCGATTATTAAATACACGAAGTTTCATTAATAATAATATCGATAGTAATAAAATATATGATAATAATCAGCAAAATTTTATTATCATTAATGCATTAAATTTAAATAATGGACAAAATTATGAAAATAATTATAATTTAATCAATACTAATAATAACAATAATAATGATACGAATAGTTTTATGAATCATAATGAATTCAGTAAATTTGTTAATCAAAAAAATTGTTGTATTATTGATCATAATAATCAAATTCATATATCATCAAGTAAATAACTTTTTTTCCATTTCAATTTCGTCAAAATTATTATCAATAAAAAATAATCAATCAATCAATAACATTTAATCGATTTTTTTTGTTTTCAATTTTTTTATAGTCACTAATAATAGTCGTGAGATTGTTGATCATAAAAACATTGATATCAATATTAATGCCAATGATAATGATAGAGATGTTGTTCATAAACTTTTACGAACAAAAAGACAGCCACAAAAACAACTAATATTACCAGAATCAAATAAAATAATGATAATGACTACAACCATTGGATCAACAATAACAACCTACGAAACTAAATTGAATAATAACGATAATAATGCCAGCAATAATGATAACAACATTGAATTGAAAATGGATAATAATGATAACGATCATAGTGATGATAGTGTTTTTAATGGTCCTGATATTGAATATATTGTTTTTCGGTTAGTATTATTTTGAAATAATAGTTTTTTTTTGAAATAGAAAAATAGATAATGATGTCAAAACAATCTTATGTATGAATTGTTATTTGCCATGAATGACAGTGATGAAACAAGATTCTGGGTGCAACGTGTTCTAGTACCGCTAATAATGATAATCGGAATTATTGGTAATAGTATAACGATGATTATAATGACAAGACGTCGAATGCGTTCAAGTACAAATTGGTATCTAGCTGCATTGGCCATATTCGATATGATTTATTTGATATTTACGTTTATATTATCATTGAAACATTATCCAAATGCTCATTCAATCAATTATTATTATTATTGGAAATTATTTCCATATTTCACAATGATAGCTGATGCATCATCAAATACATCAGTATGGCTTACGGTTACATTCACTATTGAAAGGTATATAAATTTACAATTCAAATATTTGAACAAGAATTTTTGATTCGATTTTCTTTTTCTTTTGAATTTCGCTAAATTAATCTATGCATTAGATATATAGCAGTTTGTCATCCAATTAAGGGCAAAGTAATTTGTACAGAATCCAGAGCTAAACGAGTTATATTATGTGTATTCATAAGTTGCCTTTCCGTTACACTGCCGACACCGTTCGAATGGATAATTGTTGAACATTATGATATCCGTACACAGACACAATCATTGGAAGCGGAATTCTCTGAATTAGGAAAAAATCAAACTTATCGTAATATTTATTATCACATGACAG
Organism: Psoroptes ovis; assembly: GCA_002943765.1. Taxonomy (NCBI): domain Eukaryota; kingdom Metazoa; phylum Arthropoda; class Arachnida; order Sarcoptiformes; family Psoroptidae; genus Psoroptes; species Psoroptes ovis. The sequence goes on from PQWQ01000006.1 coordinate 18,678, forward strand.
TATTTTTATTTGTATTAATACCATTAATATTACTGGTCATATTTAATTCATTTCTAATACGTTCAGTGCATATTTCAAAAAAAGAAAGATCACGAATGGTTATGGGTAAAGGTATTGGATTCGATTCTCGAGAAAAAATCAATTTCTTTTCAATTATCCATTTTTTATACAGAAAAACAAACAGATAAAAAATCTTCAACGGTCGGAACCCAACCAGCATTGCCACAACAGCCGCAATCTACAATGACAACATCATTAATGCCATCATCAAACATAAATGTGCCTTCAACACAAAGTGCAAATACTACTACAGCTATAGCTCCATCATCATCAAGACAAGAAATACGAATAACAATAATGTTGATTGCAGTTGTAATCTTATTTATTGTTTGTCAAACGCCGACAGCATGTATATTAGTATATACAGCATTCAATGCAATTGATGCAAAAACAAATCAAGGTTGTTTATTGGTCGCATTAAGCAACATATTCAATTTATTGATGTCAATTAATTCGGCTGGTAATTTTTTATTGTATTGTTTGTTGTCACAAAAATATCGACGCACATTTATCAATATGTTTTGTCCATGCATTGCTAGTAAGTGATTTTATTGATTTCAAATTTTTTATGAATTTATCCACTGCTCAATGATCGTTATCATTCGGTCTACTTCGACTATGACAATTTTGATCATAGCGATATTTTCCATTTATTGCATAAGATCTTGAAAGAATCAATTATATCGTATTTATATATCTTAAATAAAATTTATATCCATGATATTATTCAAATAGTTTGATCAAATAACAAACATACACACACACGCACATAAAATCGAAATAATGAAACCGGCCAAACCGAATTGTCTTATAATATCAAATATTCAATTGAATAAATATCCCAGAAAAAATAAATATCAAAAAAACAATAAATAAATTGAATATATCTTGAAAAAATTGGAGAATTGAAGCTCATAGAATTACACAGAATAAAACATAATAGAATCTTATTTATGAAATTGAATATATATATGAATAAAATTGAAATTATGATAATAATATTGATCTTAATAATATGAAACGAAATTGATGAAACATAAAGCCAATAACAGTGATGATGATGAAAATAGAATAAATTGAAAAATAATAACAATAATAATAATGCACCATATATTTAATTATGGTTCATATTTAAAAAAAAAAATGATAAATTAAATTATACCTTATCTTTATGCAATTTTTGAATCGTAAATGAATGAATGAATACATTTAAGAAATACACATTTAAAGTATAAATTTTGTATCATTTTTTAATCATAAATTTCTGATAATATAGAAAATTTATTCAATTTATTCAATTTTAAAGATTTTTAAACATTAGATTACACTACAATAACAACAAATTAAAGAATCTGAAGCTAAGAATTTTTCAATGTTTATGGACAATGGCAAAATAGATATACAGTAATAAAAGATACAGAGAAAAAAATGCATAAATAAATTCATAAATTATTCAAATAACCCATTTTCAAACACGTAATAACCCTTCTATGGCAGCAGTAGTACATATAATCATCATTAACTTCTTTTATTATCATCAAAACTTAGAACTGCTGGGTGTTTGGTGTTTGATATTAATGCAAAACATTTAAACAAAATTTTAAAATTGTTTTTAATCATTTACAATTCATTGCTTCAAATTAAAAAGAAAAAATCATGGAGAAATAATCATGTTTTAATGGTCTTTTTCTCTATTCAACCTTCTCTCCATCTTCCTCACTTAAATTTAAATTGTTCGATGAATCACACAGCATTCAATGATAATGATGATGACGATGATGTTAATGATCATTATGCAAAGGGTTATTATACTTATTTGATATTTAATGTACTTTAATAATGATGAATCTTATGAGGAATACATTATAAAAGGATGCATATATTATAATGATAATAAAAGAAAATCTGTGAACACTAATTCATTGATTTTTAAATGTTTTCTTTTTCTTTTTTTTTCATTGAATCGTGAATTATTTCCTTTTTTATTTCTGATTTCTGATTGATATTTTATGCCTAAAATTCAAAATAATTGGATGACATCGATTCACAATTTAGAGAGAAATTAGGGAAACTCTTAGGGCAATAAATTTTCACACAAATAATTTTTCACTCTATTCATGCATAATTTTTTTACAATTTTCTAATGAAATTGATTCAATTCTAATGTAAATATCTTCTGGTTTATTTGAATTTCTAAAAAATTCATATATCTCATCCAGAATTATCTGAATATTTGATAATTTGAGAAAAATTATTGAAAGAAAATTCTGAGAATTCAATTAAATTTAAATCAAAATCATTCATTTGGCATACAATATTCGAAACAATTCTAAGATTTTTTTTTGTAAAATGACACTTTGACATATAAATGTTTCCATAGGTTCAAGCTGAATTGTAAATGCAATTCATAGCATTTAAATGGTGAATACAATTTGAAAATTGATCCTTACAATTAATTTTTTCCAATTTTCACATTTATTTTTATTTTTTTCAATGAATAATAATTAGAAAAATTTTGTCAAACTAATCCATATGGACGATCAAAAATTGATCATTCTGGTGGAGGTTTTGGTAGTGGTGGCGTCAGTGGCGGATTCGGTGAGTGTTCTAATACATTAAAACGTTCAACAACATTATTGAATCGAAACAATTGTCATCACTATCACTATCAACATCATCATCATCATATGAGCATGAAAAAACATCAAAAATGTGATTTTGATGAAAATAATAATAATAATAATAATAATGATAATCAAACAAAAATCATCAATCATAAACCAATGAATGGAAATAATACGGATGATATAAATAAAACTTGTTATAAAAGCTCATCATCACCAATGTCTGCATCTACATCATCATCACAATCATCAGTGTCAATGGCCAAAATAAATCTTAATTGTACAATACAATTTGATTGTAAAAATGATCAAAATATTGATCATCATAACAATTAATGTAATGATCGCTACATTGAATGATAATGACAGAACTATTGTCGAATCAATAATCAATCATAATAATAGGGAAACGACGAACAAAGCATCAACTAAAAACAAATAAACGTCAAAAAGTCATGTCATTTGAATTATGTTTGGATGTCAGATTTTTTTTTCGATACAAAACATATGAATTCAGTACCATATATATATCGGAAAGATGCTCGAGCTAAATTCTTGATTTGTATCAAACAAAAAATGAAGAAATAATTCATGTCAAAACATATCTGACATTATTTCATTAATTTATTAGTTTCTTTCTATATATGGGCTTAGGATTTGTTTTCGTATTTACATCGGAACATTATATACAATTTATTATTATTATTATTTGAATTTTGACATTTATTATCATATATTTTATTCAATTATTTATAAATAATAATTTAATCAAAAGTTAGATTTAAAATGATTAATTTCCAAAAATAAAAATTTTTAAATTTGGACAGCATGCTGACATCTATTATTGAACAATCATAATGTTGTGATTTTTTATATTCGACGACAGATGGCGAGAATATTTCGTTTTTTTATTCCAATATTTTTTCATTACAAAAATGCAACAAGTGGCCAAAGTAATGATGCATTTTTAAGAATTTTTCAAAGATTCCCAAAGACTATAGCCTTAGATTTTTTCGAAATTTAAAAAAAGATGGCGATGTATAGTATTAGATTGTTCGATTTTGCATCATGTACATCTTTATATGGAGAAATGATTTTTAAAAATTCAGAATAACAATTTAAAATATTTTTAATATTTTTTTTTTTTTTTTGCTGTCACAATCATCAATCAATCATTGTATTAAATTTTATTCATGTATGCGAGAATGTTTGTGAAAAATAAAGTAAAATATATATGATAATTTTTTAATATTTTAAATAAATATTGCCGCCAGTTTGGATGTTTTATTTTCATTGGTTTTTTGATATCTTTTGATTAATTTTGGACCAAGAAAGTTGTACAAAAAAAAGATGTATGATATATTGAACAGTAGCTAGCAATATATATATTAATATGATAAAAAAATTTGTGAACCAATTATTAGAATTTTTTTTTTTTTTTTTTGGTTTCTGTTTGAAAAAACATTATTATCAAATCAGAAATTTCAATAATTTATTATTAATAATTATATTTCTCAACAGCATCCACTCGATTTTTGATTAATCGATGTTGTCTGTCCAGGATTAATAGTTTGTCCACCGGTATCTTTGTTGGAAGCAGTTGATGGTCCTACACGTGCTTTTATTTCAGATGCCATCATTAAGAATGCTTGTTCAACGTTTGTAGCTTGTTTTGCTGATGTCTCAATAAATGGAATGCCTGTCAATAGAGAAATTATGTTGATATGTTTATTAAATTATTAAACATTGAAGTACCTAAGTTATCAGCGAATTCTTTGGCTGTTGTATAATCTACAACCTTTTTTGCAATCACATCAGCTTTATTTCCAACCAACAATTTATTGACATTATCGCATGCATAACGTTCAATTTCTTGCAACCATTGTTTTACATTTTGAAATGTTTCCATGTCAGTTACATCATAAACAACAATTATACCATGCGCACCACGATAATATGATGATGTAATTGTACGAAAACGTTCTTGACCTGCTGTATCCCAAATCTGATATCAATTTAGATAATTATAGCAGAAAATTATTAAAATCTATAATTCAATGTAAAAAATGATCAATAATTACTTGTAATTTTATTGTTTTACCATCCAGTTCGATCGTACGAATTTTGAAATCAACACCAATGGTTGAAATGTATGATTCCGTATACGTATCATCAGCAAAACGTAACAAAAGGCATGATTTACCGACACCAGAATCACCGATTAATAATAATTTGAATAGATAATCACTAATAAACGAAAAGAGAAAAACGGTTATAAATTTTTAAAAAAATTAAAATAAATTATTATAACTTACTAATCTGGATTCATTGTTTTTTAATTTTTTGGTTATTTAATATTAATCTATCTGATTTGTTATGAATAATTATATGTACAATAACGAATCGCCACACATAGACACACGCACAAACACCCTGAAATGCGGTCAGGAGTTTAAAAAAAAGATGCTTACAAGAGACCAGATTTTTCAATGAATAATGGATAAGATATAATGAAGTATTGTTCTCTTATTACACCAAAATAATCAGTATTTAAATTGATACAATTGTTATCTGTGAATTTAAATAACAAGCAATAATATATTAAAATTTAAAAGATATTTAAAAAAGAAATTCGTTTTGATATCAATAAAAAAAATCAAATTGAATCATATGCAAGTAAATTTTTAACAATTTCATCATAAATATACGCCCTCTAAATTTTAAAATTCAATGAATGAAAGAATTATGAATCATATTTACACACTATCTTAAAAGATGAATGAATGAATAAATTAACAAAAAATATCAGATCATCCGTGATATACACGTCAGCAAATCTTTCAGAATTGTTACGGAAATAATTCTACTATTGCTCAATGAAATGTATACATTTGAAAGAATTCTTACCCTAATCGAAAAATTTGGCATTGAAATTTAATATTAAAATGAAGCTAATCACCTGAAATGTATTGAAAATTTCATGAATTACAAATTAGAAAAAACGCCAATGTTTGAATGCTTGTTCAAATCTATTTTCTATATGTATTCATTTCATTTAGTCTATATTTATGTTCAAATATAATAAAAAAATATTTCTAGATAACACTATGTTCACACATATACGATTAATGAACAAAATTTTATATGGAAAAAAATAGCAGAGAAAACATCATGATAAATATCAAATATTATTCAAATAATTTGAACTTCAACATTGAAAAAATTGTTGATAATTAAACAAAAGATAAAATCAAAGAACAATTTGATAAGATATTCATTTCGAAAAAAAATAAAATAAAATAAAACAATGAAACAATACAAACTTTACAAAGTTCTTCGAAATTTTAGGTGAAATTTCGTTCAATCAATCAATCAATAAGGTGATCCAAATTCAAAGATAATGATGATGATCATTTGATGCGATGCTTTTCATTTGTGTGAATAAATAAATAATGTTTAAAAATTTATAAACTTTTAAATTAATTTGTTTAGAAAAAACGGCGTATTTTTTTTTATTATATTCAATGAAAACAATTTAATCATCAAACAAACACACACACAAATGATGACGAAGCCAAATGTATGAAGAAATAACAAATACAAATTTAAAATAAAATAAAATAAAAAAACAACAGACCAAAATGTAAAAAAAAATAAATGAAATTAAATATTGTAAATGCAAATATACAAACACACAATGAGTTATAGTTGTAGTTATTACAGTAAGTTTTCATTTAATTCATTTGTTTTTGTTGTTGTTATCTGGTAAATTGCCGATACCCAGTAGCAGCGGTAGTAGTAGCATTCAATAGTGTTGTGAAAAATATTGAAAAAAACTGCTAGAGGCACTTGTAATCGAGACAAAAAATGAAAATTTCAATTTTTAAAAAGATCACACCTTTTAACATTGTCATTTGCTTTGGTTGTTAAACACTAACAGCAACAAAAAGAAAGAGGTACTACCACTACCCCTTCGTCAAACGTTGTTTATGAATTGGACAGTTATTTTTGAATTTTTCAAAATGATTTGATATTTTCATAATTAAAATTGGTAATGAAAATTTTAATCAATATTTCTTTTCAATTGAGAGTAATTACAATTTAAATTTTAATGATAAAAAATATTACTATGATGAGATAGAAACATTTGCAAAAAAAAGGAAAATAAACATGAGTATGTTCAGATTTTTTACTTCATTTTCATTGTGGTACTATTTCGATCGATGAATATATTGTTGGATCTTTACGATGAAATCCTGGTAATTTATTTATGATCAGATTTTTTAATGCCTCAATTTCAATCATTATGAATGTGATATCATTTGTTTGAGCTAATTGATATGATGGATTTTCATTATTCATGTTTTGATTATTTATTTTAACTCCAAAGTATTGATCAATAAACATTTTTCCATCATTATCAGTAATGCCATTGCCCAAGTATTTAAATGATTCAAGTGATAATGGCACCATACAATGCCCCATATCATCAATATTCACTGTTATTAACCAGCGTATTTTTAAAAATCTTCGTTTTTGTACAGACAATAATTGTATCAAAGCTTCAAAAATTGTTCGATTGGTGAATAATTCTGATGTTGATATATTTAATTGCCTCAATGGTAATGATTTCAGCATTGCCAATAATGATGTCCAAGTATTTTTCGCTATCAATTAAATAATAAGTTTAGAAAAATCGACAATTTATTATTGAGGAAAAAGAATCTTACCGGATTTTTGTATGATAAGATTTTCTAATGTTAAATGTTCAACAACAATCAATGATTCGAAGAGATTCACTAAATTGTTTGAAAGATCAGAATTTATGTTGACATTTCGTAATCGTAAGCTGAAGAGATTTGAGAATTTCGATAAATTTTCAAACAAAGATTTTTCATTCTCAATAAACCATGTTGAACAACTACCAATAGCCAAATGTTTCAATGAATCTGAATTTAGATGAATAAATAATTGAGCAAATTGATCATTTGGTAAATCTTTCAATGATACACATTCAAATGTGTGCAATTTCATCAATTGTTTGAGTCCTTCAAGTGCTGAATCATATGATGCTATTGTTAAACCATTATTTGAATCAATTCGTAGTATTTTCAAAGTATTTTGGAGGCTAGATAATTTCGATAAATTTTTCAAAGAACAAGAATTATTTGAATCATCTGCATCGAATAAATTATTGACTATCAATGTATGAATATTAGGCCACTGTTGTTGCTCAAATGAATCCAACACATTTTCAAAAACAAATGTTGGCACATAACCAAATTTCAATAATTCAATATGATTCATATCAGATAATATTTTATCAAAACCTCTCCAAAATTGACAAATTTTTTCATGTCTTGTCAATACTTTAGGCGATGATTGTTGTTGCTGCAATTGCTGTTGTGAAGTACGAACGCCAGAAAAATCAATAGATCTTAATAATGTTTTAGAGCGCTGAATAGATGTGCCAAACATTTCCCAATCCATGATTGGTAAACCATTCAAACGTAAATGTTTCCAAATGACTGGTGTTGGCAGTAGATAATACCATCGTCGATTAATTAAACGCAGATTTAATACATCTTTGAAATCAAGATATTCGGTGAGCTAGATGAAATGGAATAAAAATACATTAATCGAACTGAGCATTCATTATTAAGAGAAACACACCTTTTCAATAACAGAAATTAACGAATCAAAACGATTGAAAAAATTGAAATGTTTTTGTTGATATTTCAGCCATTTAGATTTTGGATTAATTTTTAGATTTAAATCACTGATGATATTGAAATAATCACTGCCACCATTATTATTGAGGGTTGAATAATATTGTGAACGTGCCACACGTTGTGCTGTTTCATTAAGTAATGCTTGATTTTGGTTCAATAATTTTTGTGCGTTTTGTAAATAATTTATCGATGTATTACTATTAGTATTAGGTCTGTTGATTTTTGCCGTATAGCCAATATTATTCATTAATGAATGATTCGTTTCAATGGGTTGTGTACGATCTTTGATGACCACTGAATGACCACTAGCTGATTGCGCTAAACGATAAACATGATTGATTCCCGGTTGAAACTTCAATGTGTTCATGTCTGTGTGGATGTTTTGATGTGGTGATAATGATGCCGGTGTTGATGAATATGATGAAACTAAGTAATAGAATAAAATAATAATGAATTCAACATGAAATAATTGGAACATAAATATTTGATACATACTGATACGTCTGGATTTCTTATTTAAATTATTGCTACCGTTAATCAAATCAAATTGATTTTTACCCGATCCTTGTATTTGTCCATTCATCGCATGTTTCATTGTTAATAGTGAATCATTAATTGTTCGATGTAATTTTACATTTTGCAATTTTCTTTTCAAAGATGTTAATGAATTTATTGATGGAGATGATGATGAATCTATTGATGGAAATTCATTATTGAATTGATTAAAATAAAGAATTCTTTCACATACCTATGATCATGGAATGATTAGTTTGACGAAGTGCTGATTTGTTGGTCAATTGTTGTTTCAATAGCAATGAATTTGAATTGATTTTTTTCTTATTGCTATTATTATTATTTGTCATTGATATTGATGCTGATGGTTTTGAAGAATTATCACTATTTTTTATATCTGTATTATTATTATTATTATTTTCTGTTGTTGTTGTAGTTGTGTTTGTAGCACGATCTTCATCTGTCACACAATTTGGACATGCAAACAAATTGTTTTGCAAAAACATGCCATCAGGCACACATTCCAAATGGAATAAACAAAAACATCGATAACACATTAAATTGGGCAAAACATTACGACGGCCTGGACAATTTGTGCCGCATGGTTGACGAGAATTTTGTACTGGCTGAACTTCTCCATCTTCTTTATTAGTAGATTTTTGCGACGATTGTGGCTGATGCTCTTCACTACTGCTTTGCTGGATCGATTCATTGGATTCAGCTTCGCCGTTGACATGGCCATTTTGTTGCGGCTGTTGTTGACTAGAAACTTGTGCCAATAATGACGAATTTTCTCCATCACCATTTACACTATTATCTACTTTACGATTTCCATTCTGTCCTTTGATTATTTTCATTTTAAGTAAAGAGGAAGAAGGACTACGATTAGATGATTCTTTATCGCTGATCGAATTGGCTTTTTGTTGCTGCTGTAATTTTTGTTGTTGTTGTTCACGTTCTTTTTCTTTTTGAACTTCTTCATTCACCTGCTGATATAATTGTTGTTGCAGTATACGACGTCTTTCTTGCGCAGTCATTTTAGTTGCTGAACCACTCGATGATACTTTGTTGGATATTTGAGGCGAATGTCCATCATTCGAATTATTATTCGAAAATGATTCTCTGTTGGATTGATTATTTCTAAAACGTTTATTCATTGGTAATTCAATTTCTTCGTCATCATAACGCGACGGTACAACACGCTTACGCTTACCACGACCAAATCCACCTTCAGTATTATCATTGGAATCTTCATTATTTGATATAAAAGAATTATTACTGTTATTAATAGCCATTAGTGAATTATTTGAGGTCGATTTATTTTGTTTAATCCGTAAGTGTCTATTGAATGCAAATGGACGCTCCACATAATTTGCTCCACGTTGCATCGCATTGCGTACAATTTCATTCGGTGGACGAAATACTGGTTGCTTTGCATATGTAAAATTTGTGACATCAACATCAGTTATTTGAGGATTTCGCCTCAAGTAATTGGTCATTTCAACAAAACTTCTAAGTTTGGTGGTACCGTCCGGTGTGTGATAATAAACATCACCAGATTTTTTGTCACTATTACTGCAACTTAAACGCAGCACAAGTTCACGTTTCCAGCCATATTTAAATGGCTGCTGATAACGTTCATATTCTTCCTTTGAGAAAGGTCTAATTTTGGAATTTTTAAAATCTTCCCATTTATAAACACCATTTTCATTACAATTTTTAATAATTTCTGATTCATCTTCATAATTTATTGCTGATTTCGATTTTTGCTGTTCTGATATTTGTTTATTTTCATTATTTTGATTGTCATTTTCTTGATTTGATTGAATTTTCGGTTGTTGTTGATGCTCTTCATCTATTTTGATGAGATTAGGTGATTGTTCATTATTTTTCGATGGTGAACTTGGCTGTGATTCTTGTTCTCGAGACTCAGAATTATTGTCAACTTCTTCTTCTTCTTCATCTTCATGTTCATTACCATCATCGTCATCATTATCATTTTGTGGCAATGATTGCTGCTCTTCTTTATCTTGGCGTGATTCTTCGTCTTCTTCCTCTTCATCATCGTTTTCTTCTTCTTCTTCATTGTCATTATCATTATCATCATCATCGTCTTCTTCTTCCTCATCATTAGAATCAGATTCGGCATCAGAATTAGAATTACCACTAGAATATTGATCATCATTAAAATTTTGATTATCGTTCTCATAATTTGCTTCATTATCATCATCACCAACAATATCATCTTCCAGAATTTCAGCTTCAGCTTCAACATCATTAGCGATGATCATCTCTTGAGCTACCATAAATTCATTTCCATCTTCAGTATTATTGGATTCGATGATCATATTCGGAAGACCATCATTCGATCCTCCATGTTGATCGATTTCGAATTCACAATCCGAAGACATTGTAAGCTAGTAAATAATCACAAATTAATATCAATGGAAAACGATCAAAAAAATTGCACCACTTACCGTTTCGTATTGATGTGTAACAAATTTTAATCAATTGAACCAATTTATAAATATTAGATGTGAGCTAGTTAAATTCTGATCAAAATATAATCATAAAATGTCTTTGTGCAGACTCATATGTAGCCATAACGAAAAAAAACAGCAAAACAAAACAGCATCAGTTAAACATACAACGACGAGCAACAACAAATACAAAGTGCATAGACAAATATGTATTAAAACTAACAACACACGTTGTGTTGTGCCACACACGAACGTCGCTCAATGCTATTTGGTCTGTGAAGAAAAAAATTTAAATTCAAATCCAGCTGCTGTTCAAATAATGGCTAATGAAAATTTGATCCAATAACTGTTCCTGAAAATAATCGGTAAATTATCGATTAATTTGTAAATTTATCAACTTTTTATGATCTTATTATGATGACAAATTATCATTTAGATTGACTATCTTTGAAAATATTTTATTTGTCCGGAAAATGGATCATTTTTCTAATTTTCAATATTTGAAACAATTAACCTTCATCAATGATTATCTTTGTAGGTGTTGTATCCAATAATTTCTTCGAAATTCTTAGATCATCTATTTCCTCAATAATTATTGCAATGCAATCAAAACTTCAAAAACTCATGGATAAAAATGGATAGCTTGATTGATCATTATTTCAAGATTGATCCATAAAATTCTATCATCGAAATCAAATCAATCATTTTTCGAAAAGAAAAAAATTCAAAATCAAATTGTAATTAATTTTATTTAATTAAAATTGATTCAAATTTTACGGAAAAAATTTTTTTGCATCGTATAAAAATGTTTTTGAATTTTTTTTCGAATTTAAAGAATACTTTCATCATATGAAAATGGTAGAACAAAAAAATCATTTTGTTTTGTTTTCGAAACATTGTCATTGCAAACACAACACAATCACTTTACTTATTTCCACTACCATCAACGTGATTCCAATTTTTTTCTGCAAATTCCGCCATTTCGCTCTCTTTTTTACGAATTTTCACGACATTTCTTTTTTGGTGTTTGTTTTATGTTGTTGGCCGGTTTATAACTTTGATTCGAATATAAAATTATGTGAAAACAAAGTACGCGCGAAAAAATGCGAAATACAAGCACAATTCATTGAAAAGAACAATTTTTTTTTATTTATTTCTATCGTTTCTAGCGCAAGCGAATGTTTGCATGTATTTATCACGTTTACATGTGTTAGTGTGTGAATTGTTCATTTGTTTTCTATGTTCATTTATATATGAAAAATATTGAAAGCATCGAAACACGCATATCTATTATTTTAGCTTTTATTCTTTTGTCATTCATTCAAAGAAAATATTTGAGAAATTAACATTTATGAATGATATATATAGGTATAAGCATTTCAATATAAACACAAAGAATATTGAGAAAAAATTTCGAATAAATTCTATTTTCATTTCAATTCAAATAATAGTGGTATTGATAACTGGTTTCAAACGAATAATTGTAGTGGCAATATTAAGAGATATTGCATCATTACATCATTATGTTAAACATCACATTGGCAGAGTGGATTATAGAGAATCGTCATGTATATTTTTTGAAAGCGTCACTTTCAGCCATACTGCTACTACAAATTTTCTCTCATAAATAAAATTGTATGTATATGTGTGTGTGTGTGTTATATATTCATGAAAAACATTTAATATTTGTATATTTTGATATGATGATTTTTATTCATATTTATTGACATCTAGCATTTGTATGTTAACTTCATCATCAACAAAAACAATAACAACATCATTCTTTTTCATAATTCATTGATTGTTATTATCATCTTTTGGCTCTTTTTTTCAATAATTCATTTCAATTCATTTTTTTTTGTAATGAAAAAATGTATTGAAAACAATAATAGTGAATGAATGAATTCATTGAATTTTGATGTGTATTAAATGTACAATGAATTGAATATAAATAATTATTCTGTATGTATGTGAATGATTAGAATGAAAAAAAAAATTTTCTTTTGATTAAAATAATCATTATTATAATTCATATATAAGTTATCACTATTTTATTATTGTTGTTGATATTATTTTATATTCAAGTGTTTGTATTTGCTTGTATGTGTTTGTATGTATGTATAATCCATGTTTGTTGATGGTGAAATTTTAGTTGTTTAGTTGATTGATTGATTCTGGATATTCATTGAGAAATGAATGAATGTAAAAATAAATAATTAAAATTGAATGAAGAATTGAGAGAAATATTTTCATTCTTTTTTTATTTATTTGAATGTTATTTTAATTTTGATATGGATAAAACAAATGAAAATATTGAATTAAACTAAAACAAAATTTTTTGAAATAATAGAAAATGAAATCATATCCTATATTTTTCGTTTATTTTTTATTCATATACTTGAATATTCATGAATAATAATAATAATTTTATTGATAATTTGTGTATTTCTTTCATTTGGTGTTTTAATATAATTTCTTCATTAAAATTAATTGATTGATTCCATTGTTTTGTGTAAAAAAAAACTAAAATAAATAATTTTTGGATGTGTGATTAATTTCACTAAAGAATATCATTCAATTTAACGAAGATAATGATGAAATAAAAATATTAAAAATCAACCACTGTGTAAATTATCAAAGTCACAACAGTAAATTCATTGATTATCGATTCTTTTTTATTATCATTTGTAAATATCACAGTATTCAACATGAATTGATGAACCATAACCACAGAATATACATGTTTAAATATTGATTTCAAGTGTTTTGTCGCCGTTTTTTTATTCTTAATTCAATAAATTGAATAACATGAATCCGTGAATGTTTTCCCAGACATTTTATGAAATATGTCAATCTAAATTATATCGATGCATGTTACATTCTTATTTTTATAATATTTGATATTATTATAAGGAAAAAATTACATCTCCAGTGAATAGATGTAAGGATACGAAAGCGATCCAGGTAAAAATATACATGACTACTGTCTGTTTTTCAATTTTAATAAATTCTCGTTTTTTTTTAACAGAAATTAAAAATTTTCAATTCAATCTTATGCGTGCAGCACTTTATTGAATCTATCTTTACCTGTTTTACTTTTTGATGTAATTTCAATCAGAAATGAAAAAATTTAATTGACACAAATCAACTACAAAAAAAATTGTGAAATTTCGATTTTTTCAAAGATAAAAAAGACATAAACAAATAGGTATGAATCCAATTTTCAATTTTTAGGGTAATCGACATAGACGTGACAATATTTGATTTGAAATGAGAAATAAACTTAAGTTCTATCAATGTGATGATGATAGGTTTTTCATATTAAAAACCAATAATCAAATAAAATTAATCTTATCTTACGTTCATATTGAATATGTGTCTCATTTAATAATTTATTATTATTATTGTTTCATTTATGATAATTTGTATTAAGCCGAAATTATTATCAATAGTGTTTGATGTGTGTTAAGGCTATTGCCGAATTCAAATAAAATGATAATATCAATAATTATTGATGATAAATGGCTAATCTATATGAAATAATTTCAGTCCATAGTACATTCAAAACAATACGAAAAATTCAATGTAATAATATTATTCAATTGTAAATTCATTAATTTTCTTTTTTACTTTTATTTGAAATAGAAAGATTTTTTGGGCGCCAATTATAAAATCTTTTTTTTGTGATATAATTCTATAACGGTTGATGAACAAAATTTACAAGAATTCAAGAGACAATAATTATGTCTTCAATACAACAACAGCAACAAGAAGATCAAAATGAAAATTCATCAAATGAAACTGATAATATTATTGCTAATGTTGGCAATGCAATGAACTGTAATAGTGATGATTCTGATTCACAAATGTCAAGTTCTTCATCTTCGTCATCATCATCATCAACATCGGTAGCATCATCGGCAACTAATTCATCCAACGATTCAATTTATAATAATAATAATAGCCGATTTTCTTCATCAAACTCTTTTAACGGTGACAATGATGATGATGATAGTGGTAATGGTGTTGACAGTGCTGATATGGAAGGCAATGGTGATGAAGATGATGTTGATGATGACAGTAATGATAGCAATGATACTCAGCCCTGTACTGATGTATCCGAAAATGTATCAGCATCTATAATGGAAAATAATAAATCTAAAAACGAAGAAGCGGATAAAGATGAAGATCTTGAAACAGATGTTGATTTAATTTGTAGTGAACAAGAAATTTTGAATCAAAACAATGAATCTCAACCATCGACTACATCAAACACAACAAAAACTACATCAAGCTCTACTACATCAGCATCATTGAGCAAATCATCTCCAGATGAATCTACAACCGATTCTTCATCTATCTTTTCAAATAATAATAATCCAACTGATACTCGACGCCGTGTTAAATTGTACATGTTGAATGCGAATCGTACATGGGATGATCGAGGGACTGGACATGTGTCATCCAGTTACATTGATCGATTAAATGGCATGTCATTATTGGTTCGAGCCGAAACTGATGGTTCAACATTATTGGAATCCAAAATAATGCCTGATACTGCTTACCAAAAACAACAAGATACTTTGATTGTGTGGTCAGAGGGAGAAAATTATGATCTAGCTTTATCATTCCAAGAACGGATTGGATGTGAAGAGATTTGGGCCAAAATATGTCAAGTCCAAGGTAAAGATCCATCAGTGGATATAACTCAAGATTTGATTGAAGATGAAGACAATGGTAAGTTGGCTTCAATTTCATAGAATTCTTGGCCTAATTTTTTTTTATTGATTGCACTGTAGAATTACCTCCAGTCGAAATCAGTCGTTTGGATGAAATTATCTCTATTCTATCGTCATCATTGACAACAGCAAGCAAAAAAGACAACATCACATTAGCACTAGAGAGTGATAATTATATCATCAAATTATTGGAATTATTTCGACAACTCGAAGAACGACAAGATATTCCTTCTTTGCAAAAAATCTACGAAATATTCAAAAATATTTTTCTATTGAATAAAAGTACTCTGATTGAAATTATGTTATCAGATCAGGCAATTTGTGATGTAATCGGTGTCTTTGAATATGATCCGAATGGTGCCCGTGTGCGAGATTATCAAGCCAAGACAAATATAGCTAACATTCAGCATCAGCACAAATCATTGCAGCAACCATCATCATCATCATCTCAATCACCCTCTTCTGCATCAACATCTTCAGGTACAACAACGACTCATGCTTTATCGTCGCAATCGCAATCATACTTTACACATTTACCGTCATCATCTGAGTCTGAATTGATGCGTTTAGTCAGGGAAAAACGGCATCGAGAATTTCTTCGAAATGTTTCTCGATTCAAAGAAGTTATACCATTGAGCAAATCTGAACTTGTTTCAAAAATACACCAGACATATCGTGTGCAATATATTCAGGATGTTATAATGCCATCACCTTCAATATTTGAAGATAATATGTTATCCACGTTATCTTCATTGCTCTTCTTTAATAAGGTATGGATTCCATCAGATTTTTGAACTTTTATTGATCAATTTCAATTGTTTTTTAGATCGAAATCGTCACCTTAATACAAGAGGATGAGAAATTTCTCAAAGAATTATTCCGTCAACTCTCTGACACGGAACCATCGTTTCAAGAAAAACGTCGTGATTTGGTATTGTTCCTGAAAGAGTTATGTACGTTTTCACACACATTGCAAAATCGTGAGACGTTCATCAAAACATTGTCCTCATTTGGTTTGTTGCAAACAATCGAGACATTATTAATTTGTGATGATGCTGCCATTAAATTGGGAGCCGTCGATCTCTTAACTTATGTAGTTGATTATTCGCCATCTATGGTTCGCGAATATGCCCTTCAGCAAGAGATGAACACAGATAAGGTATGATTATCAATCTTATTAATTCGAAGGGTCATTAATCATAATATTCATTTTTATTTTGATTATTAGCCAGCGGAACAATACATAATTAATATAATCATTGAACAAATGATTTGTGATAATGATCCTGATCTTGGGATGGCGCAACAATTATCAGGTATACTAAAAATGATCATCGATCCGGATAATATGCTCACAACTCCAGCTCTAAATGTAAGTCAATCAATCATTGAATGATAATTCCGATGAATTTGTTAATTCATTTTTCAAAATGATAGAAAACGGAAAAATCAGAATTTTTAAATTATTTCTACAAACATTGCATCTGCTATTTGACATCACCAATATTAGTCGCAACAGCTTCAACCGTCGCACCATCGTCATTACCGCCACCACCACCTCCGCCACCGCTTCCTCCACCCGTATCTACAGCAAATCAGTCAGATCTTTCATCACATACTAGCAATCATAGTAATGGAACAACGGCAGGAAATACTTCATCAACAAATCATCCAGCAACAACACAATCATCGCCGACATCTACAACAAATTCTTTAGCATCATTAATACAAAATAGTTCAATATTGTCCACTTCTGAACCATTAAAATTAGCTTTTGAAAATTCATGTCAAGCGGCTCAATTATTAGCCATAATACTCGAATTATTAACCTTTTGTATTGAGCATCATGCACATAATATTCGTACTTATTTATTACAAAAAGAAATCGTAAGACGAATCATGATTTTGACCAAATCTCGACACACATTCCTAGTGCTGAGTAAGTCAATAATTATACAAGTGAAAACAAATTATTAATTTTTTTTTCGATTTCATCAATTAGCTGTCATTCGTTTTATGCGAAAATTAGTCGGTCTCAAAGACGAATTCTATAATCGCCATATTGTAACATTTAATCAATTTCAACCGATAATCGATGCCTTTTTATCAAATAACGGTCGATATAATTTATTAGATTCCGCAGTGATTGATCTGTTTGAATTCATAGATCAAAATGAAATTTATACATTGCTAATATATACGATTGAGCGTTTTTGGAAGAATAAACTTGAACGGATCAATTATGTCCGTACATTCAAATCGATGAAGCGTCGGTTCGATCAACAACAACATCGAAATCCAAATCCGTATGTTTCAATTTTAAAATTAATAATATCAATTCCTAAATTTTATTAATTTGACAGACCCAACGCTTTAATGCTTTCAAGAACTGGATTAGGAGCTGGAGCAAATGTTCAATCTCCTTTAACGACGTATCATCATCGGTTTCGACGAGATCCAAGACAATTAGATAAAGAAGAAGATATGTGGTTCAATGCTGATGATGATGACGATGAAGAAGAGTGCCCTGATGATGATGATGACGAAGATGATGATATTGGTGTTGGTAACATAAATTATTCTCATCATAATGTTACACATCATCATCATCACCATCATTCAGGTGAAGATGACGATGATGACCTTATCACTGGAAATGCTACAGCTGGTTCTGATTCTCCGAATTCGAATCAAACTTCAAATGCACTTGAAAATCATCTGGTATTGAGTTCTGCTGCTGCTGCATTATCAGCTGCTGGAACAGATCCAATCGATTATGCTGCAGCTCAACATCATCACTATGGTCAACATGCATTATCTCTGAATCATCAGCATGGTAAAGTTGGCAATCCTGGAAGTGTGTTACATCATCAACATCATCTCCAGATTTCATCTTTACATCATGGAACGAGTGGTGGAAACAGCGCCAACACGATCAATTCTGGTGCTTCGACAATATCATTATCTTCCAGTTACAACAATCTAACGGCTGCCACCAATTCTCTATACCATCATGATACCAGCACAGTTTCGCCTACTAGTACGAGTAGTACTGCCGTCGCATTTGTAGATTCACCATTCTTCTCCTTAGCATCTGTTGCGTCAGTAACCTCTGTAGCTTCACAAACAGCCTCCGGAACCATGGGAACTGGATCCGGGTTAATTTCTATATCTAAAAAGAAGAGTAATGACCGAAAATTGAGTAAGTTCTATGATGAGATTATGTTGGAATTTTAATGTATTAATTTCTATTTTCATTCTAAAGCAATAAATTTGAATCACAAAACTACGAATTTTCTCGCTGCAGCTTCTGGAACATTAAGTACACAACATGCCAATCTTAATCAACAATTACAAACAAATCAACCGAAAACAAGCAATAATGTTCTCAGTGCTTTCAGCAGTGGCCTGTCCCTATCATCAATCAATTCATCTATAGCAGCTGTAGCTGCTAGTGTCCAACAAAGTTCTCATGATGTTGCGACATCAATTACAGGAACAACAACTGTAGCTAATTCACAATTACGTACAAATGCTCATTCTCATCAATTTTCATCGATAGGAAAGCATTTAGCTGCTGCATTCCAAAATCTCAATAATAATAGTTCGGCTAATAAATCCCTTGCTGAAAATGTTCGCAAGGTTTGTGCTAGTCTTCTCATGTTTACTTGATTAATGAAATTTTATTTTTGATTAGGCTTTGGTGGATTATTCTGATGAAGATTCTGACGATGAAGACACCTCAGAGACAGCTGGCGCCCAGAAAGATGATCAAGAAACTGTAAATAAAAAAGCTAATAATGATGTAAGTGATGAAAACATTGATGAAAAGAATGAAAAAGATATGAAAGAAAAAAATGATTCGTTCGATCATCATCATTCGAAATTGATTCATATTCACTCAAAAAAATCGATATCTTCGTCTATCGATGTTGGAATCAACGATTCACTTGTCAAAATGACCAAAAAAAATAGAGAATCTAAATCATGCTCTAAACATCATAGTCGGTCTGCCAATATGACTAAACTTTTGAAAAGCAACCCGGTGGCTAACGATATCAATGAAAGTTTCACTACTGAATCCAAGACAAATGGGTCTGACAAATCAGAATCGTCAAAAGAAAATCTAAATGACAACCGAGTCAGTAGCTCTTCTCATGGAGAATTATCGGTACTGAATAATCAAATAATCACTGATAAAAATAATGAAAAAGAAAATCTTTCAGTGAATAGAAAGCGTAAATCAACTGATGATAGCTTAGATGATGATGATAATGAAGACAATATCGATGATATTGTCAATAATGCAGCTGATGATAATAATGACATCGTCAAACAAGAAATTAATGATGATGATGATCATCAATCAAATATTAGTACATCAAAAATTGAAGAAATATTCACAACTGTGACAGATAATGATTCGAACAAAGATCCGAACGCCACCGATAATAATGCGCCACATAAAAGATTTCGTTATTCATTTATTGAGAGTGATGAAAATACGTAGCTTATGATATAAAAATATTCTTACATTTTTTTAGCGACTAAATGGATCTCTTCTCAATGGAATTCTTGAGAAAAATATAAAAATATGTTATGATTTTTTTAGATTCATTAATATTTGAATCATACATTTTATTTTTCTCAAGATATTTACACAATTCATAAATCAAATCATCTCTATATAATTATATTTTAATTAAATAGTCTTCGAAATCTTCATCATTTTAATTCATTATCATCATCATAATCATCTTAAACTTTCATTGCATTCAAACTAGGAAAATTTATCAATTCTCATTCAAAAAATTTATTTGAGAAAAAATCCAAAATTCTCTATTTTTAAATGTCCATATAAATAAACAATGTTCAAGAATCAGTTCAACAACCAATAATAATAATAATAATAATAATGATAAAAATAATGTAAACACGTGTTTTGAACAATAATAATGATAATAATAATGAATGAAACACAATCACAATATAATGATGATGTATTTATAATTAAAAGCATTTTAAATTGAAATTTTTTTTCTCATTTTCCGGTCACAATATAAAAAAAATGAATATACATCCACATACACACACACACACACCAACACCATTGATACATGCTATATAAATACACCTGAATTATTTCAATATTATTATTATCATCAATTGTTTAAAACTATTCAATTATTATCATCATTATTATTATTATGATTATTACTAATTATTATTGTCATAATTAATTGATTAATTATTATAATTATTATCAAATCATCATAATTATCAAATTATCCGTATATGTATTGCATCCACATCAATTGTTTCTTTTCCACTGCGAAAATTAAACAAATTTTCTTTTTTTTTTCATCTCATTCTTTCTATTTCGCGATCTGTTCTATGTGTAAATATTTATATTTTAATTTAAATTTCAATTTCAAATTTTTTTTTCGTCTCTTTTTCTAAATATAAAAATAAAATGAATTGAAAACGATAATTATTATTGATGATGATAATAATGAAAATGAATTTAAATTAAAATTTTGAAAAAAATTTATATTCTTTCCATGATTTGATCTTTTTTTTTCAATGTTCTGGTTTTTTCTCGCAATTCTTATCGCATATCTGTGCATTTACGAAGCATAGTATATCTGCTAAGGACGTATTGATACGTTTTTTCGAAGGTTTTGATTCATTGTCTTTGACGTAGCAGCACGCCGTTGATGAGTATGCTTTCTCATGCATGCCAGCGCTCGGTGATTAAAAACCAAAAATTTTAATCGGCTTTTGACGAGAGGCATTTTTTCAAATTTTTTTTCTGACGAGTAAGACAAATATTATCAATCCTAAGATAATTTTGATCATATTTTGATATCAAGAAAAAATTCTTAAAATATCTTCATATGAATAAATTGTCTGGCGATAAATGTCCAGAATAAAATTTATGTATTTTCAACCCTCCAAAAATCCTTTCAAAACTAGAAAAAAAAACATTGAAATACATTGAACTTTTTCAATTAATTTCAACTTGAATTTTCCAAAAAAATAAAAAACCAATTAAAATCTGTTTGCGAAACACAAATTGCACCAAGTTCATTTTATTTTTCACCAAAATTTCCATCAAATTTCATATAGTTCATCCTGTAATAAACAACATGATTGATTGATTCATTACGATTTGATAAGATTATGTAATAATAATAATAATAATAATAATAATTTCATTATTGTCGTAATGTTTGTGTTTATGTGTATGATTATCAATTCAATTTGAACCATCATAATCAACAACAACAACCAAGTATTATTTTTAAAAATATCGTATATATTATATACAGATACGTGTGTGATATTCAATTTAATTTTCAATGATAATCATCATTTCTTTTTTTTCATTTATTCAGCCGTTCTCATTTTCAAATCGAAATTTTCATTGATTTGTTAGTACAATTTTTTTTCCTCTTCATTTTAAAATTAATAAACAAATATGTTTGGACATTTTATATTTTAACTTCATCAAAAGAAGTGCTCATTTGAAGTTTTGTATTTTATTTGAAAAAAAATTAATTGTTTTCATCATTCATTTATTTCATTAATGGATTGATTCTCTTTGAAAACAAAAATTTGATTAAAAAGTACGGGAAAAAATTGATACTGATTCAATTATTGATTATTGATTCATATTGATGAAATCTTTTTAGAATAAAAAAAACTGGCTGTTTGTCAGTAATTGAAAGAAATTATCATTTTTAATTTTTTTTTCTTTATTTTGGCTGGAAAAAACATTGAATTTGATTTTTTCTGAAAATATTCTGTGATTGCAATTTGAAATTCAAAAATATTGCAATAAATTTTTTGATATCTCAAAATATTGAATCTCAAATGTTATTATAATTAAAATAAATGTTCTCAAATCATCAACAAATAATATTTATTTGAAATTCTTCAACATTCAATCAACAACCACATTAAAACTTGATCATGACTATCGAGAATAATAATAATAAAACAGTCAAAAAAACAATTTGTATTATTGGTGCTGGCCTTAGTGGTTTAGTCACAGCCAAGTCTTGTATCGATTATAACTTGGAACCGATCGTTTATGAACGCACAAAATATTTAGGTGGTTTATGGCGTTATCGTGAACTAGTTGAACCGGGACAAGGTTCAGTAATGTTTAGCACGGTCGTCAATTCTAGTAAAGTATTGACAGCATTCTCTGATTATCCATATCCCAAACATTATCCAAATTTTATGCCAAATGATTTAATGGTATGTTCATGTTTGTCAATGGTTAAATGCTTAATTAATTCTCATAAATTTTTTTCAAATTAGTACAAATATCTCATCAATTATGCTAAAGAATTTCAACTTGAATCATATATAAAATATTCACATGAAATAGTCTCAATCGAACATGCAAAAGATCCAAACGACGGTTACATGGTCACTATTAAAAACATTGATAATGATTTCACACAAACATTAAGATATGATGCCGTAGCCATATGTACTGGCCATCATCACACACCACAATCACCAACGTTTCCTGGTCAAGAAACGTTCAAAGGAAAAATATTGCATTCACATGATGTGAGATCAATTTTGAATAATGAAGATTTTATTGGTAAACGTGTTGTTGTGCTTGGTATCGGTAATTCTGGTGGTGATGTTGCTGCCGAAGCTGCCCCCGTGGCCAAACAAGTCTATCTTTCCTCGAGAAATGGTGGCACATGGCTATTAAGACGCACTGGTTTAGATGGACAACCTGTTGATACAGTTGGTTTGCGACGTGCATTCATGGGCAGTCTTCATCTATTGCCATATCCATTAAGATGTTCAGTAATGGAATATGGTGTGTCAAAAATGGTTGGGCATAATTTACTTGGACTTCGACCAGAGAATACACGATTCTTTGCGCAACACTCAATGGTCAATGATCATATTCCTACATACATTCATTTGGGTTGGATCAAAATGCGATTTGGCATCGAACGTTTTACATCGAATGGCGTTGTATTCGCTCGTGATAATGGCCATGTAACTGAATGTGATATTGTCGTCATGGCTACAGGTTATAAACATTCATTTCCTTTCATTACTTCTGAGGTGTTTGATACTTCAACAGGAAGACTAGATCTTTATAAGCATGTTTTCGATCCAAGACAGCCTAAACCTGAGAGACTAGCATTTATTGGATTACCACAAGCAAATGGTAGCTTGCCACCAATTTCAGAAATTCAAGCACGATGGCTTTGTTTATTACTAACTGGAAAATGTAAACCACTGCCAACACCGGAGAAAATGTTTAAGAAAATAGAAAAAAATCGTAAATGGGTCGCTCATCGTTTTGGTGCAGATCGTGTTGAACGCTTCCGATTCGAAGTCGAAATGATAGAATATATGGATACAGTAGCTCGATCAGCTGGTCTGAAGCCGAACATTTTACTTTACATGATAAAAGATCCAAGATTATGGTGGTCATTAGTATTTAAACCATGTATTGCTGCCCAATATCGTCTGCAAGGGCCTGGTTGTAAACCAAAGCAAGCAAGAAAATTAATTTTGACTATTGATGAACGCATTAAAGCACCATATAAAAAAATGACCATAAATGATGATGAATCATATTCATCGAGTAATATAAAATCAAATATCAAACCTGACAATGATAAAAATGACGATGAAAAAGCATTATTGAATCATAAATGAATTTGAATCATTTTTAATGTAAAGAAATATTTTTATTTAGATGAAGAAAAAACTAACAATAAATTTGAATAAATTTTATATGTACCAAAGTTTATCAGAGTTTAGGTTTATACAAACAAATTCGAAAAAAAAAATTATTGGTTTATATCTCAGTTACTATTGAATTCATTGATATTGTGGCTGTGATCCTGTAAATGATGTCATTTGATCAGATAATAGTGATGATGTTGATGAAGGTGATGATGATGAAGATGATAATGAATTTGGTATCGGTGCTCCCAATTGTGTTGGATCTTCCAGTGGATTTTGTGGTTTAAATTGTTCTGAAGTATAACGCATAAATAATATTCCCATACCTTCTATCAATGCTAATAATACACCACCAATTATAGCTGATCCTATCATTGCACCTGTTCCATCTAAATTGAAATATTATTATTAATTAAATTTTGCTTGTAATTTGGACAATATACATACTTCTTACAGAAAGAATGGCACCAGTTAATGCACCTGATGTAATCGAATTCCAAGGATCTTCTTTTTTACGAATATATATTAATGAACAATCAATTGTGGAAAACAAACCACCCCAAACAGCAAAATTACCACCAATGATTGGTGCACGAGATCTGACAGTAGTGAATGCGCCAGCTGCACGCCTCGAAAATCCTGATGGTGCATTACGAAATCCTTTGATTGCTTGAAAAACACCACCACCAATTGCACCCATTGTGAATGCACCGCCACAATCATCGACTATACGCCATGGACATGGTTCACGAGCATATTCTTCCATTTAATTTGATTTTATTGAAAACAAACTCAGAAAAAATTGACAATAAATAAATAATAACAAAATAATTATTTTACAAATAATTCACAATATAATTTTGTTTAATTAAGGGTCATTTAAACAACATACATGTGTTTGCTATTACCAAATATTGCATGTATTTTTTTCCTATTTTAACCTGTACAACGCATTTTTTTTCCACAGCATTTTTCTATTTTAATCCAAATGGTTCATTTTTTTCTCAATGTAATTGAATTTTTCAAACCGGGCATTATACAATATTCATTTTCAGTGTGCTACTAGTTTTTTACATAAAACTAATGAATGAACATTTGACAATGATGATAAATGATGTTGATGGGATCAGCCAAACTTAATGGTAGTGGTATGAATATGAGTGATGTGGTTTTTAACAACATTAAATAATACACCATAAACACAGCACACACATTTTGAGTTTTTATAAGTATTTTATTTTAATGAATTAATATAAATTACATTTATTTTATTAATTATTTTGATAAATTTTTAATTATTCTTATCGATTTCCGGTTAAATTATTTGGTATTTTTAAAATCCATTATCTATTTTCAATCATTTAATAAATTGATCGACAAACCTAACGGGTAATCATCAATGAAATATGATTAATATAATTGCACAAAGTGATAGAACTTAATTTGTCAATTATTTGTTTTTGAAATTTAAAATTCAATCATAGTTTTCTGAATTAGTGAATCGTGTGGCCAGTAATCGACTATTAATTCGTTATCATATTTGAAAAATGCCTTCAAAAAAGAAACGTTTCAATGCAAGATTTCCGCCGGCAAGAATAAAAAAAATAATGCAAAAAGATGAAGAAGTTGGCAAAGTTGCTCAAGCAGTTCCAGTCATTATTGGTGAATATTTTTTGAAAAAAAATGAATCGTGATTTTGTGATCTAATAATAATTTTTCCCTCCAACATTTAGCTAAAGCATTAGAATCATTTGCTGAACAATTATTGACAATTTCATCTGATGTTACTCGTTCACGTAATGCTCGTACATTGACACCTAATCACATGTATGGTTTTTTTTGTTTTATTGAAAATATTTTTTAATTTTACTCTTTGTTAACTAGTAAAACTGCTATACATAATAAAACAGAATTTCATTTTCTACGTGAATTAACACAATCGATACCGGATGTGAATAATATGGCTGATGAAGAGCCATCATTATCATCATCAACATCATCATCAGTAACTTCAGCAACAACACTGACAACAATGACGACAAAAACAGCACCGGCAAATACAAATGTGACCACGATAATCAATCCGGTAATAACACAACCGAATCAATCACTACCAACAGTAGCACCGATACCAATTTCAACTTCGAGTCCAACCGTTATAACAATATCATCATCATCATCATCTCCAGAACCATCAACCACACCAACAACAACATCATCATCATTGACATCAAAATCACCGCCATCATCAACAACTTCATCATCATTCATACCAAAATCATCGTCATCATTTGCATCAGCTTCTAAAATAGTATCAAAAATTTCTGCATCATCATTTACAAGTGAGATACCACAAATAGTTAATAATAATAATGGATGTAAAGTTTATCAA
The DNA here is from genome assembly GCA_002943765.1 of Psoroptes ovis. Classification (NCBI taxonomy): domain Eukaryota; kingdom Metazoa; phylum Arthropoda; class Arachnida; order Sarcoptiformes; family Psoroptidae; genus Psoroptes; species Psoroptes ovis. The sequence continues at coordinate 45,954 of PQWQ01000006.1, forward strand.
GCGACACCCATACCAGCAACAACCACGTTGCCAATGGTCTTACCAGCACCGCCAATCATTATCAAAAAACCCCCTATACATTCATCACGTGGTCGAGGAAGACCTCGAAAATGTAATCTTACAGATCAAGCACAACCAGCATCTTCCGATCAAGAGGGTAATAGTCAAACACAAGTAACAATAAATAAACCAATTAGATCTGCGACAACATGTGGACGTCGAGGACGACCACCATCAACGAATAATAATAATAGTAATAATTCAAGAAAAAGACAAAAACCAGCAAAATCGGACGAAGAAGATGCTGATTCTGATGATTTAGTCGATGATGAGGATGACGATGATGTTGTTTATGATGATAATGACGATAATAATGATGATGAAGAAACGGAAGATGAATTAGATATAATTGAAAATGGTGATATTGAAATGAATAATAACGATAAAAATGAAACAAATGAAAATGAAACAGCATCATCATTATTGTCGACAATGAAATCATCAACGAATTTTGGAACATTAGCCACAATAGCAGCAGCTACAGTTCCAATGACCTCAAATAATGATAATGAAGATGATTATGATAATTGTTGAAATTATTTTGTTTATAAAATACCTATAAATAATAATAATAATGATAGGGGTATAGACTATGGAAGAAAATCATCTTTGACATTTTATAATTATTTTAATAAAATTTCACACTGAAATAATTTTAATTTTTGCTGAATAGGCATCGTTTTAGTTTTCGATTCAACCATCATCATCATCATCATCACACATTCAAATTGCACATACACACAAACTCACACACACACACGGTACCATTATTATTTGTAATGATAATTATAATTATTTTCATTTATCAGAAGAAAAAAATTATTCATTTTTTCCCGCATTTTTTTCAAAAATTTATTAATAGAAATTCATGAATATTCATTAAATATAAGTAATATTTTTCCATTATTTAAATATCATAGATTTTAGTTTGTAAAAATTTCATTATAAAATTACATTGAATTTGAAATCATCGTAACAATGAAATTTTTATTACTTTTCATTTGTATTTCGTTCATATCAATATCACATGTCCAGACAATGATGTTGAATGGTGTTGATACATCTCTTGATTTGATCGATCCAAAATGTAATTGTTGTGGCCGTTCATCCGGTAGATATTGTGGACATCAATTGAATGCTGAATGTCCAAATTCAATGTGCTCAAATCATGATATTTATTATTGTTTCTCCACTTATAATTTGGCACAACGTGTTCGATCATGTTCACCGAAATGTGAACAAATATCGTCTGGATCATCGAGATGTTCCGATCAATGATGAATTAATTGATTCCATTTAATTTAAAATTATGTTTTTGAATTGAAAAATAAAATTTAAATTTTTGCTGTCAAATAGTACCTTCAAATTGACGTGAAGTTGAAATTGGCGTGCAAACGGCAATCATGGCGATGAATACAATCCATGAGTGTTTCTAGCATGAATTTTGTTTTTGTGATTTATACTCTCATTTTTTTCATGATTTGTTCCAGTTGCTATATTTTGTTGTCGAGAAAAAAATGTAACATTTAATAAATACGAAACATCGTTGAGCGGGAAATTTGATCTGATATGATCGTTTAGATTAATTTAATTCAATTTTGTGACAATTAATCAGTCATGTTAATCAGCTGATAATCATCGCCATATTATTTCAATAATCTACTTAATCTATTTGTTAACAAATAAAATTCAACCGCTCAGATCTAGCCAATCAGCAAAAAATGTAAAACGATTTATGACTTTAATGATATTTTTATTATTCATTTATTACCTTGTCATTTAAATTATCATCAATAATAGTATTTATCTCATGCCAAAAAAGTATTATGGTGCCATTAAAGTATTAAATTTTACCACCTTTATCATCATCATCATTCATTTGATTTCCTGGAATTTTCAATTGACAATTTTGTTCATGTTTCACATCAAAATAGATTTTAATCATTCCATATAATTGTCACTGATTTGAATATGTTCAACAAATAATTAAGCGTCTAAAATTAAATTTTCTATCAAATCAATTGATGAGAGATATGAATTGTATAACCTTGATTCAATTACATTTTTTCCGAAATCATCGGTAAAATATTAGGTTTAAGCCGGCATTTTTTTTCAAATTTGAAATTGGAAACAAAAAGTACAAATGTGAAATCTAATACAACATTTAACCTCGTGTTCATTTTTTTGTTTTTTTCATTAAATCGTTTTCTGGTAAGTGAATGTCAATCATAAATAAATCTATGCGTTTACTAATCAATTTCAAAATTTTTCGCCGTTTTTTGCATGTTTGATCATCGCCATATAACCTTGTCCGATTTTGATAATAATTGATGAAATTTGATTTTTTTTTTTTTTTTTTGCAAAATGAAAATTCCAAGAAATGATTAAATTTATCAGAAATTATTGATTTTGAAAATTCAAATTCAATATTATTGGTTCTTAATGTTTATATATTTTGATTATAAAATTGAAAATCATCAAAAATAAAGCTAAGAATTTTAGTATAACTCTTAGATATATCAAGGATAAATAACGGAACTGGTATTATTTCGTTGTTTCAAGTGTGCTAATACGCTTGTCAATTTTCAAAAACGCATTTGGAAAAAAAAACAAATACATGATTGCAATGTGGAAGAAACATGGAATAAGAGAAAGCTTCACTGTATTTTAATATTTCACTAATATTATCCTTGGCAAAAAAAAAATACTTCTAATCTTTCATCGCTAGACTGTTTTTCAATCATTAGTACATGTAAGAATATTAATAATAATGATGACCACCACTATTTTCAATATATTGCCTATTCGTGATTGATTATTCATTCAATTTTTATTTTCAAATTTCATATTCAACACGAAAACATGTGAATCTAAGTGTTTAATAGTCATCAATGAAAAAATTTGTGAATTTATTTTGTTATTTTGAAATTTTTGAATTTTCAACATTTTTTCAATCGTCTACAAAATGAATTTAGGCCTCAAAAATTTGTTTTCTTAGAAGTTTTAATTCATACAAATTAGTTAAATTGTTTCAATTTAAAAAATTTGACGGCCACTTCTTATCAATTTCAGATTTGAATTTCTGTCAAAATTTCAAATTCAAATATAATATATTTCGATCAACGATCTCAAGTAATGCTCAACATTGATAATGTTAATGTGTGTTTTTTCTTTCCAAGATGATTTGAATCATATCAACAAAGATGCATTCAAATTGATTGATTTAAATTGATAAGATATCTTTATTAAAATTAATTTTGATCATAATCAAATTTTGTTATCACAAAGATGATTGATCAACAAAATTTGTGTGTTTGTGTCACCATTTGCGATTGATTATCATACAAAGACCTTTGAATATATTTCTGACCAGAAAACTAGAAAAACAAAAATTCCCCTGTTAGTAATTTTCATTCAAAATAAACATCGATCGCTATTTTGTCACAAATAAGATACGTATAAAAATTGAAGAAAAATTTTGATGAAAAATAGAGTGAATTGAAATCAAATAATATCAGTGAAAAATTGTTGAATAATTTACCTATCAATGTCTCTTATTATTCATCAAAATTCTACACCAACACATGAAAATGATACGGAATCGATTGAAAACGATACAAATTCATTGAATGATCAACAACAACAACAAATCACAAACAAATTATCGTTGATAAAGAATCTAAGTGATCCAAATCAGCAGCAACAACAAATGAAGACAAATTTTGCCAACAAAAATCACAATAATAATAACAATGATTATTGTGATGACATCATGACAAATCCTATTTCAGATCAACAATGTTCTAATGATAATAATAATAATAATATCGATTTTAATGATAAAAATTCAAATTATAAAAATAATTATACATATTTACAGAATATAATTCTCGATATGAGCAATAAAAATATGATATTCAATGGACAACAATCAAAACATTTATTAAATCATCATATATCACCAGCATATGTTAATCTTACACAAACAGATGATGATGATAATATTATTGATAAAAATAATAACGATGATGATGATGATGATGATGTTGAAGCTAAAAATTTAACTATTAATGGTGATGATGATGACCAAAATATTGATGATGACGATGATGATGATTTAGCATCAAAATCATCATCATATTTAAAAAATATTGAACCAATAAATTCGAACAAAATAAAAATTGTTCGAACACGTTCAAAACAATCAAAATTTCGAATTTCATACATTTTATTATTGTTCAAATCATGTTTTTGTCGTGGGCCAATGATGATGCGAATATTTTCGGCTTTATTTTTTGCCATTTCATCATTTTTATTGGTTGTGATTAATAAAATAATTTTAACAACTTATCAGTAAGTTTCGAAAAAAAATTTATTAAAAAATTTAAATTAAATTAATCATAATTTTCTGTCAATAATAGTTTTCCATCGGTCATGATTGTTGGTTTAGGACAAGTTTTTGCAACAATAATTGTTTTAAATATTTTACGTCATCTCAAAGTAGTCAAATTTCCATATTATTCACATGAAGTTAATGCAAAAATATCACCATTACCGATATTTTTTTTCGGCAATCTAGTCGCCGGTCTTGGTTCGACAAAACGTTTAAATCTTCCAATGTTGACCGTATTGAGAAGATTCACAATTCTAATGACAATGATTGGAGAATACTATATCTTAGGGTATTTATCATTAAAAATTAAGCCTAAAAATTGACTGATCTGATTTTTTGTTTCATTTTTTCTATTTGTGCAGTGTTAAACAATCGACGACTATCAAAATGACTGTATTTATGATGATTGGTGGTGCCATAATTGCTGCAAGGTAAATTGTTGGGAAAAATGCTTCGACATGTCTTCAAAAGATAGCGCCCTTTCTATTGATTTGGATAGAATAAATGTCTTAATTTAAATTTCTGATTTTTTCCTTTGATTAGTAATGATCTTGCATTCGATATGATGGGGTATTTTTTCGTATTACTTAACGATGTATTTTCTACATTCAATGGAATTTATATGAAAAAGAAGCTTGATTCAAGAGTGAGTACGATTTTGTTTTAGCATTATCATTGCAATCTATTATTTTGAAAATATAGCATCGATTATTGAATATTTTTTTTTCAATAACATTAATTATAATTTATTGTTTTTCGATCGTATTTGAGCTAATATGATCGAAATAATGTGATCAATTATCAATGATTGCATATTTCATCGATATTTTGGGCATTCGTATACTCATGTGTCATTATAATTATGATTATGAGAATTTCTATAACATTTTTTCTTGACAATGTTTCACTGCGAAGCAAATGAATATCGAATGATATCATATTTCACTGGTCATTCATATATGATAATATTGACATTGATAATAATAATTATTATAATAATATATGATGATTGATTGTTATCTTATTTCATTCATGATATTTAAATATGATTTATTTGTTTGAATAATTTTATTAATTCATATTATTTTCCTTCCGATTTTTTCACTGAATTTTTTCTTTAGGATCTAGGCAAATATGGTATACTTTATTATAATGCTCTATTCATATCGATACCATTATTATTATTATCATTTTGTGTTGATGATTGGCATTTATGTTTTATACAATTTGAACATTGGCAATCACCATTATTTGTATTATCATTTTTAATGTCGAGCATAATGGGATTCATATTAATGTATTCGACAGCACTTTGTACACAATATAATTCAGCATTAACAACAACAATTGTTGGATGTTTAAAGGTTTGTTTTTTTAAATTTGTATTTTTTCTGTGAGAAAAATATTTTTCATCTATTGATTAATTGACTATTTGATGTATGAACACATATACATTTCAATTTTAAATACAGATGTGAGAGGTAAAGCAACATCAAGAAAAGTGAAAATTCAAAGTAAATTTTATCCATTTCCGGATTCAATTCACGTTTTCAAACATACAAAATATTTCAATATGAATATATTAGTTGCGTGTGTAAGTGTATGTGTGTGTGTGAGGTCTTTCAAAGGGATTCAAGTATAGTTTTTAATACGTTTATACATGAGAATCATTATTATTATCATTATTCAGTCAAAAATAAATGAATGATTTCAGTATTTTTTGTTGTTTTCGACAATAAAACAAAACGACGAGAAAAAAAATAAGAAAATTCACTTTTTTTAATGATTTGATTTATTTATTTGTATATTTGCTCAATGAAAAAAATGAATACAAAACACAAAACAAAAGAAATCGAACAAACAAATACAATTCAAATGTGTGTGTGTTTGTATGTTTTTGAATTAAAATTGATTGTTTCAAGCAATAGAACAAGTAAGCAAGCGAATGTCAAACATTTTAGAAACTTTCATTTGAAATAATATGTTCAAGTTTTATTTCATTTCAATTTTTATATAATCATTATTATTTATTTATTATTTTCATTTAGATTTTCTTTTTTATGTCATATTGATATATGTATTGTTTATATAAACGAATGTATATTTTTACAAAAATTTAATTCAATTCATTTTACTCATATTTTTTTTGCCTAAAAACCACACTCTCATATAGAATATTTTGGTGACATTCATTGGAATGTATATCGGTGGTGATTACATATTTTCGATTGTAAATTTTATTGGTCTTAACATATCGATGATTGGCAGTCTTATATATTCATATGTGATATTTGTACATAAATCTCATCATACATCAAATTCATCTTCATCATCATCAACAACATCGACAACATTGGCCACAACAGCAACATTATCCTCATCACAAGATAAACAAATGAATAGCAAATCTATGAACAATCAAAAATCAAATGATAAATAATTGAAATTTATTGATGTTTCTATTCTATTTTGTTTGTTTTTGTATTGTCAAACATTTAAAAAACAAAATGATTACAGCGAACACATACATGTTAAACGACAAAATTTTATAGATTTTACGATAATAATAATAATGATTATGATTTAAATTGATGGTGATAGATATATAGTTGCTATTAAATTCAGGATTTCAAATACTAAAAAAACTTTTCAGATTTTAAACAATTAAATTTATAAATTTTTTCCATTTTCACAATACAAAATTAAAATTGATTTAATAGAAATGAAACAGAAAACAAACTATGATTGAGAAAAAAATCCACATGAAACAAAGAAATTGAATTGAAATCATTGAAATTTCACAATATGGACATCAATTATTTTCCCATTCTTTTCAAAATATTTTCTAACTTGTCAATTTAATTTTTTTTTAAACACATGTTATTTGTCTGTATTTGTTTCTTGCTTTTGTTGTCGTTCATAACCCCACACGCCATATACGATTTGTTAATCGATAAAGCCAAAAATTTGGAATCTGGAATTTTTCAATATTTTCTTATTATTCCTTGGACATTTGCTTATTTTTCTATTTTGTCCATTTGCTCATATGAAATACAATGATAATTATTTTTGTATTTTTTCAATCATTAATTAATTAATAATAATTGAATAGGTCATTTTTTATAATTAGAAAATTTTTGTTTATTAAAAAAATTAAATAATTGAAATGATTAATTTTGAAAATATGAAAAATATTCTTGCATAAAATATTCTTGCTTTTTTGAAAATGTTGGATGAATTTGAATCATTGATTTCAATAGTGACTCATGTTATAAGTCTCATCAGTCAAAAATCAATGGTAATTTTCGAAAAAATTTTGAACTTTTCCAAAAAATTAATTCAAAAGTCAAAATAGCGCCACTGACGACGTGTCAGTAAAACACTCAAATGTGTTTCATTGGCATTGTTTGATGAGGTTTATTTATAAACATTTGGCCATCATCGATAACTTTTTTAGTGTTTTTCCAATATTAATTTTGTATTCAATAAATATTTAATTATATATGAATCAAAAAGTAGTGAATTCAAATAAAAATAAATAAATAAATCTTCGATGAATTTTTATTTTTATCCAGTGATAAAAATAATAATATCATCAATGTGAATTCAAATCAAATCAACATTCAACATTCATGGAATAATAAATGGAGAATAATGGAAATTTTTGTCGATTTCCTATGTTTGCCTCGGTCTCATCATGTACCAATACTAATCAAGTTGTACCCAAAAAAATCATTTACAAACTTTTTTCTTGTACCAAAAGACCAAGACATAGATTTTTATCATTTTACACAAACATATACACGCATACAGATGTATTTATTATATACAATGTACATTGTATGATCATGATGATCATAACTGTTTCTTTTTTCATTTTTGATTTCATCTCATTTTGTTTCGTTTGTTTGATTTACCGAGAGAAAATGAGAAATAACAAAAAATGAAACGTAAAAATGTATTTTACCATTGAATATGATAAATGGAATGAAAATCAAATGCCACCACATTAACCAAAAGCAAATTGCGAGTATTTTCTGCTTTGATTTTTTTTTCATTTCATTCCTTTGAATTTTTATGCATCAGTATGATGATTGCACAGTGATGATCACTCAGTGCTTGAAATAATCAAAAATTCATTGGACATTTATCATTGAATACCATGACAATGAAAGAACGGATACAATAAAAAATTTTATGAATCCAATACAACTGCCTCTTGATGCAAGCAGCAGCAGCAGCAATCCATCCATCCATCCATTCATCAACAATTTCATCACTGAAAAATTATTAAGAATCATAGAATTCATAAGCGAGAACACATTGTCGTTCTATTAATTGAACCAAAAACATAAATAAAAAATAAAGAAATGAAAAAAATATGTTTGACTCATGCTGCTGCTGCTGCTGTGTGTATGTGACTCACTTTGAAAATGTTTAAATTTGCTTCGTTGATTTTTAAAATTTTTTTCTCATTTTTTATTGCGAATTAAACAATATTTACATTTGAATTGATTCACTTGAGATATTCAACTTGCATGAAAGACTTCAATGTGATTTTTGAAAGATGATTTCTTTTCTTTTCCGTTGAATTTCTCCTCAAAGAAAATAATAATTTTTCCTTAAAAGTTTATCAGAATTCATCATCATGACTTCTCGATTATAATCGAAAACAATATGATCATTATTATTATTTATTGTCATTAAATGATTATATGTGGAATGAATTACATCAGTTTTAAAACGAATAAATAAATGAATGAATGTTTGAATGAATTTCTTGAATTGATTCAACCAGAAATGGAGAAAAAAAATATGTTTTGACAAAAAAAAATTTTCTCATTCCCCTTCGGTTGTTTTAAGAGTTCCAAGAATTTTTTCATTTCTTTCTTCGAAAAAACCATATAAACTTTCGTGTTTTATTGAATCAATTCTTAAATGATTTTATCCTCTAAAATTTTCTATGGGAATTTCGTTTTTTTCTGTGAAAAATTCTTCTCATCATTCTTCTTCAGTCCATGAAGGAGAAGAAGAATAAGCTATAAATCATCAAATTTTTTCTTCTTTTCTGAATCGTATTGAATTCGTAGACGAATCATCAATGATGATACATGATCATTGGCCCATTGACAGACCTTATAAAACCATGAAGACCATAGAATCATGAATTGAAATTGAATTGAATCGAAACTTGTATATAAATTGTCAATGTTTCAAGCAAATGAATGATGCAATAGATAGTAAATAAATAAATAAATAAATGAATAAATGAATGGATGGAATGGAAAAAAGTCCAAAATGATTGATGATTTATCAATGAAATGATATTTCAAATAGTGTAAAATTCAATCATTAGACTGATCAAAGAAGAAAAAGAATAATAATCATTTTCATGGCTTAGTTTACAAGTTTCATTGTATTTATTTAATTTTCTCCGATTTTTTTCATTTATTTATTTATTTATTTTTTGACGCTTGATATTGATTATCAAGAAACATAGAAAGAAAAATAAATAAATAAATTGAAAATCAAATGTCATCTTCGTATTTAAACATGTTTTCATATGTATAAGCGTATGTGTGTGTGTGTGTGTATATGAAACATTATTTCCATATATTTGATTGATAAATATGTACTGAAATACATGATTTACATTTGAAAAATCTGGTAATAAGTTTTTCTCTGTGCAACGACATTCATAGACATTGAAAAAAAAGTATTGTATTAAGAAATATAAATTGAAATAGAAAAGTCAGAAAAATAAAATTGAAAAATAATATTCTCTTAGATTTAATGATTGACTTTTTTTTTCTTTCCTCGATTATAATCATTATTATTATAACTGAAATTAATTATTATTTTTCAATTATGATTTATTAATCAAAAATTGAGTGAAATGTACATAAAAATCTAGATGTAGAATGTTTCTAGTTTTAGATTGTCGATGTTTTTCAGTCTATTTCAATGAATCACAGATTGTCATTATATATTTATCAATTAAAAATGTATTTTTCTTTCATCATTGTTTTTTGCGCATATTTTTTTTCACTGTATTCATTCATTTATTTACACATGAATCGATCATGAATTAAATTAGTTGAAAAAAATTAAAGTCGAAGTTACAAGAATAAGATTGTAGGTTAAAGATATATTTTTCTTAATGAAAATATTGAAAAAGAAACACGCAAAACACCCAAAATCAGAATGAAACTTTATTCTCTTTCCTTTAATCAATTCTTTTCATTTTTTTTTTAATCAACGAAAACTAACCGAGAATCAAATAAAATATTTTTATGAAACACGAAATATTAAGACTATGCAACGGGAGTACTACAATTACAATCATCGGTATCATATGTAAATAATAATTATATGAAAGCAGCACACAAATAATTAATAACTGCTTGCACCCAAGCATACGAACAAACATGGGCTGAATAATTTGGTTAGTTGTATGAATATGAATATGAATATATCTCGTATTTAATATTTAAATGTCAAGATTTAAAATGCAAAAAATTATTTAATTCATGAATTTTGTTTCCTCTAAAATTACTCCTTATCATTTATTCTCATTCTTCTTTCATTCCATATTCTCCATTGTTTGCTTCCATAATAATATTAATAACATAATATTATTATCATTATTAAATTCATTCGTTGATAAAATTAAACATGCTTGAGCTCTACTAATGGCCTCTTATTTTTTGAACTTTATGAATATTTCATATTTGAAAAAACGTAAAAATACGTCAATTTTTCACTAAAAAACCAATTTCAATAATTTCTCATTTTTTCATCTAAATAAAACATTGATCAATGTTTATTTGATCAATCACTGTTGTCGTCGTTGCTGTTACTTCGAAATTATTCAAATAAAACTGAAAATAAAACAAAAACAATGATCATTTGTGCATAATTAGTTTGACATTAGTTTTTCATTTAGTCAAATATTTATTTATTGAAATTCATTTTTTATTATCTATAAACATATCTTGATCTGAATCCATCATCATCATCATATGATGGTGAATTATTATTTATTAATTCCATTTTATTTTAATTTTAGCTTTTTTTCGAAATTAAATTATTGTTCAAATCAAAATATGAGATTTCTGATAATTATTCTGCTGTTGTCATTCATTTCAACATGAAAATTTAGGGTTATTTCTATGCATATGATATTTTGGATTATTCAAAAAGAAAAATCTGATTTCAAATCAAATTCATATTGTGTATGAGTGATTATTTCTCTTTTTTATGATTTGTTATGATACAACCAAACAAACAATCACACAACAGGGACACATAGGGAGCCAAATAAAGTGACCTTCATGCGGATGAAAGAATTTACGAAAATATTTTCTTTTAAAAAAAAATTCGTTTCATTCATATGAATCCATAATCATACGAGTTTGTAAAGAAAGAATATTCATTGAATTAATCAAATTCATTCATTCATAATCGAAATATTTTTCTTGAAATTATTCTTTTTTGAATAATTCTTTGAAGAATAATTGTTATTATGAAAATAATTTTAATTTTGATTGTTGTAAGAGAATAAAATAAAATAAAATTCATCTCGAAGAAAATTATTTTGATGAAGATGCTTCCTGTTGTTTTCTTTTATTTTGATTTTTTTCTCTGTCTTTGCTTCATTCCATCAAAAAATGGAAATAAAACAAAATATAAAACCATTATTTCAATGATGATGATTATTTCAATTCAGAGTAAAGCAAAATGAACAAAATATCAAACTTTTTTTACCATTATTTTCGTATGTAAAATTATTATTTTACTCGACCAAAAGAAATGCTTAAGAATTGAATTCAAAATGAAAAAACAACAATGATACAACCTCAGTATAGTACATAAGACACAACCCTGCTGTAACATTTTCCTTATTTTTACTTCAAATTCATTTGAAAATCATTGAACCATTGAATCATTATTATTATTGTTATTTCAACATTCAAATCATTTTGTTTTCCATGTGAGTTTCTCAGTGAGAATGCGAATGTTTTTTTTTCATTTTTCATTTTCTTCTTTAAAAAACTAAATTTATGAAATTTTAGAAAAAATGAAAAAAAAATTGATCGAAAATATGTAAAATGAAACATGTATTCATTTGTGTGTACATTGAAAAACTTGAGTTTTTGTGATGACCATGCAAAATGAAATAAAAACAAATTCAACATGAATGTATCGATTCACTCACACCAAAACACACACAAATATCTTTGTCTTCTTCGCCGTTTTTTTCCGATGAAAACTTTTATTTAAAAAAAACAGGAATCATATGAAATTTCATTCTCTCTTCATTTTCTTTTGAATTTCAAAGAAAATATAAAGTTTTTCATCTTTTTTCCTTTGAATTTTCTTTGTAATTTACTGAATTTCATCCAAAAAAAATGAATTAAAAAATTTTTTCTTCGTGAATTCTCGAAATCCAAATTCATTGAATTTCAAAATTGAAACAATGAAAGTTCATAGAAAACAATGAAATTTCATTAACTTTCCATTGTATGTTTGTCAAAGATCCGCAAATGATATCATCGATCAGTTGATACAGAATCTTGAATAAAGAATATGTCGGAAAATAATTCATTCATACGCTATGATATCACACTGATTTATATCAGTGGAAGCCTCATTGATAAACATTGTTATCATTATGATCATTATTAATGATTCAAATCGATTCAAATGTCGATTGAATTTTGAATTATGAATTATTATTTTGTTTGCCAAAATAAAAAAATAACCGCAAATGAATCAATGAATTCATTTCATAAAATTTCATTCATTTATTCATTTTATTATTTTAAATGTAAATTTTAAAAAAGTTTTCGATCATATATGAATAGCAGTGATAGCGATCAATGGTAGCAAAAACGATTGAAATGATCAAAATTGAAACTTTAAAATCTTGTAAAAACTTTGGATATTTCATAATTTCATCATTCATAACCAAATAATGGAAAATAAAGTTTCAGAAATTGAAAAAAAATGTAATGAAAAATTCAAAAAGTTTTTCATTCATTTCTTATTGTGTTGTTGTTGTGTGTAATGTTTTATTCGTTGTTTTCTCTTCATTGAATCACATTGAAATGAAAGCGAATTGCTACAACAACCATAGCAATCTGCTACAATTTTTACATTATGTAAAATAATAAAAAATAATATTTCTCTGATGATGAATTAATTTCATTTGATTCATTAATTGTTGTTTGTTTGTTGTTGTAATCAAGAAAATTTTTGAACTGAAACAAAAGCCAAAAAACAAATTGAAATGTCAAAAAAATGGCAAATTTTTCTGTTTTTGTGGATGAATAATGAAGTTTTATTATTATTATTATTTTAATTATTTTACAATGTCAAAATAATATTTGAATTATGATTTAAAGTAAGAAATGAAATAAGATGAACAAATGAAAAAGTAAAACTAAAAAAAAAGAAGTGAGCAAATACAGCATTGAAAACATCGCTCAAGATGTACTTACGCTTACCGTGTGATATGATTATCCAACACAAACGCATATGCCTTAGCACCGTGAGCTGCCTCACTGCCTTTTGACATTACTTCATTTGGCAATTGATGGACAAAAGATCTCGACCAAGAATCGATGTCAATGTATAGATAAATCGACAAATGGTTTATTTGAATTTATTTTTCTCCATTTTACGATATCGATTCAGATTTATTTGTGATATTTTCGTTTATTTATTTATTTCTAAAATTAAAAATATAAATAAACATTCCAAATAAAAAATATTTGCATGTTATTGTCCTTGTGTACGGAACTATTTTCATTTCATCATAATAGAAAAAATAAAACATTTTTCCTGTTTGATGCTATTCACTTCCTTTTCAAACAATATGAAAATGAACATGGAATAATAATTTCATCATTCATTCATCGATCAACAGCAAACAAACAAACAAAAACATTTCTACAAAAATATTTGATCAAATATTTTGAATGATTTCTTTGTATTCGATCTATCACCATCGTCATCATCAAACAAACAAACATTTCAATTTCGTATATATTCCGGTGATATGAAAATTATCGATTACAGAATCGAATCAAATCAAACATTTTACCCATTTCTTATAAACCAAACATCTTTGAACTCAGTAACCTCTTAAATCTAAACCCTAAATCTAACTAAATCGAATCAACCCGAAACGAAAAATGCTTTCAAAGAGTGAAATTTTCAATGTTATTTCTCGTATTATTTCATTCAATTTATTTCATTTTTTTCATATATATTCCCTAATATGCTTCCTTCAAAAAAAAAAAAAAAATTATAAATCCGAGTTCAAATGAAATGAAAAATGTTGAAAATATTAAATTTCACTTTATAAAATTTCCTGAAAATTTCATTTTATTTTATTTTATTTTTTTGCTTCCCTGATGCTAGCATATATAAACAATGAATTTCAACTGAAAATTCAGTTAAACAAAGAAATTCAAGATGAAATTTTTTATTTTATTTTTTCGTTTCGAAGAAATAAATAAAATAGGAAACGCTCAAGTAATATATGTGTGTGCTCTAGGTTATGTCTAATGCAATGCAATGCAATGACGACCAAGAAATAGTATTTTCAAAAAAAAATGATGGCAAAAATAGATGTTTTTCTACATGAAAATAAGAATACCGAAAGCAAAAAAAAAAAAAAAAAAAAAAAAAAAGGAAAACACATTCAAACCCAAACATCTTCATCATCATTGTCATCATATTAGCATCAACAACAACAAGATCATTCGATCAAATTTCAATTTCAATTCCATTTAGTGCTCGTTTTTTATTCCCGTATTTTTTTTCTTATTATAAATTCACTATTTTTTTCAAATAATTTTTTTCTCTTTGGAAAAATTAAAACAAAAATATTTTCACTTTCCAACCACACAATGATCATAGAGTGATATATTGATTATTTCGATTGATAATCACGAGACTATACAAAAACAATGATAATGAATTCCATCGACTTTGAGCCAATCTCATCCATTGAAATCACAAATACATTGCGTATATTACAAATTACTTAAGGCGTAAAGAAATAAATTGAATTAATAATTAATACCATGGTATATTTGAAGCATTTTTTTCAATCTAGATCATTGAAATCTGTGTACAATGATATATTTCTTGATTCCTAGAATTTTCTAAAATGATGATGATAATGTTCTTAAATGGTAATTTTATGATCGATCGAATACGATTAAAATGATTGGTTTCATATATTTTCGTTTTGCTTTTATATTTTATTTTATTGTTTGTTTGATTTCAATTTCAATTTACTCGATTGAATACTTATGATTGGATTTTTTATTTTCCTCTTCTTAATTTCGCTTTGTTTTCAGTGTTTCTCATTTCCTTTGTTTTCGATTCGTGTCGATTTTAAAAAAACATTGGAATCAACTTTAAGTCTCAAACTGTATGAATGATTTTTTTTTTTTTTGAACGATGAATGATTGAATGATTTTTGAACAACGATGTAAGCATCAGCATCAACAATAACAAAAACTGAATTATTTAATTTCTTTTTTATCAAAAAAAATGTATTGAATTATTGTTATTTCAATGATAAATTCATCTTTGTTGGTGTTTGGCAGATTTTTGATCTCTTTATTTCATTCACTCATTCATTCATTAGATTGAATCCACATCATAATTCATGATTTAATAATATAATATGATTGTGGTAACATACTTAAGATTATATATAAGATGATAATTCAACTTGAAATAAACGAGAACAAATTATTTTTCTCAAAATTTATCTTAATACGATTTTCATTTTCAAGTGGTTGAGTGGTTATGAAATAAAAATGAGCAAAGATTTTATTTGAAGAATTTAAAGAATTTTCAACGATTTCAACCAATAAAATTTTTTTATTTATTTTCAAGGATTCAATAATTCACAATAAATCATTATTGATTTCACACAAATCTGAACGAAAGTAGATCGAAATTCATAAATGCATTATTTGCTCTTTTTTTGCCAATTTATTGAATTTGAATATTTGATTTCAAACTTGGAAAATTTTACGTTTCAAGTTTATTTTATGAGTGGAAAATATTGAAAAATCACGGTAAAATTTCGTAGAAATTCCCTATTTTTTTCAAAAATTTTTGACATGAAAAAGTGCAGCAAATAATTTCAAACTAAATCCTTTATGAAAAGTATTTCGAATGAAGAATGAAAAAAAAAGATTAAATTATCATCAAACACAACAATAATAAACTAAATATTATACACATAATAATACCAGAAATTGACATCAAATATTTGAAGCCAATTTAATGATAATAATAATAAAATCATATTATTATTATCATTATCATTTCATGCATCGAAAATAATGGAAATTATAAAATAATTTTTTTTTCTGTATATTTTCACTAAGCATCGTTTCAAAATAGTGTGTGTCAGTATGGTGAATGAATATGAAAAAATTCAAATTCACCAACAGAAAAAGAGTAGAAATATTCAAATATTCACACAGATACGTTGCATGAAGATGATCAAATCAATTCAATAAAATTTTAATGAAATTTTCTCTTCTTCTATTTTTCAGTATGAAAAAATTTCAATTCAATTTTATGGTTCAATTGTAATTCTTTTGCATTTCCCGATATTGTATCCATTCTATTATTGTGAATAAAAAAAATTTCATGGCCCTTTTAATTGAGTATCATTGGTTTTTCTCTCAGTTTTTTATCGCTTTTGCCTATGGGGAAAAAACCTGAAATATTCTGAATAATTGCTTCTGAATTTTTGTATATTCATGGAGGAAAAAAATTTATCTTTACAATTCTTTTATCAATTTTTCAAACATTAATACCTGATAATGATACATATTGTTTTCTATTCATTCCATTCACCGTTTTTTCGTATTAATTCATTCTTGTTTCAAATTCTATCGGATTAGAATAGTGTTATCTGTATTTGTGATACAATATTTTTGTCATTGTACTGTTTCAGTGTATTTGAAATTGAAAAAATCAAATTGAATTCGGATGGATAATTTTGTTGTTGTTGAATTATCAAGAATATCAGAGAATCACTAAAATCAAAAGAATAATTCCAAAGAATTGAAAAAATCGAAAGAATCAAACGATGAATATTCATGCATATGCATTTCATTTTTGATTTTCGATTTATCATTGATATAATTAATGTTTTTGTTGTTGCGATCATTATTTCGTTTTGTGATTGAATTTGAATTCGGCTGCATTAAATAGAATTTCGATGATTATTTATTTATTTGTCTGTTTGTTCACATTAAATTTTATTCTGATGCCAATCAAATTTTGTTGAATTTTTGTTTTCCTCTGAAAATATTGTTCAATATTTGTTTATTCAATCATTCGTGGTGTGTTTGTGTTTGGATGTACAAATGCATTCATCATTCGAAAATGTAAATTATTTTAAATTTTATATTTATTTATGTCAAATTTTCAGAATCATAATACAAAATAGATATATCGATCAAACAAATTATACATTTCAAACAGAATAAACATTAACAATTTCAAATTTGAATATATATTCAATTTTAGCTTGATCTATATAGATAAATGAATTGAATTAAGCTTTCAGACTAAAAAATAAGCAAATTTGATGCTAAAACAATCGTGTTTTATCCTTGCGCATTTAGATCTTTAGGCCTAAAAAAAATTCGCAAATACTTCCACCATTTCAGGATTATTCAATGATTATTGTTTGCGATCATACGACTAAAGCAGTGGTACTTATAGTCTATGAGAAAAATTCAAATCACTAGAGCCTGATGCTAGAATTCTATACAATTTTCAAATAATGATTACTATTTCGTGATTTTACTTTGAAAAATTGTATTTAATTCTACATCATTCTATATCAAGAAATGAATGAATAATATTCGCCAAGAATATTTTGAAAGGCGCCAAAAACAATATGAAAATGAAAAATTATTGATCATTCCATCATTCTGGTTATCGTTGTTTCCATTATTTTATTATTATTACTGTCAATGATGTAAGATACAAGACTAGAAGAATTTATCAAAATAAAGAAAAAAAATTGAAGGACAAAAAGAAGAAGCATCAAACAAACTAAATACTATGTGGTCTTTGATACTACGTACGCGGTCTAGTTTGATTTTAAAAAAAACCCCACATAGAAAAATAGTCAAAATTTGAATTCGTCTCAGTTTGAATTTATGTACAACATTTCTGCATTCTCATAATTATCACTGTACTGCAATTGAATGAATGTAGAATGTATGAAGTTCTGGGCCAAATATATGATTAGTACATATTTGGCTTTTATATGGTTTGTTTGATTCAGAATATATCTTCGATTAAAGAAAAATTTCAAAAAAAAAAAATCTCTTAAAATCAAAAATTTCAATCTTAAGTTGCTTAAGTGTTTTTTCCTCAATATTTTGATCTTATGGCAGTGTGAATTAGTGTATTGTGCGTGTGTGTGTGTGATCATACAGTGATTGTGAAATGAGAATATATTTTTTAATCAATTCAAATTTTATTAATTCAAATGTGTAACAATTTGTCTGTTTGATTTTTCGCGAATTTCAAAAAAAAGTGTTTAAATTTTTTAAATTGAAAATCACTTGTGTTTTTTACATTTTACAGTGAAAATCCACCAATTTGTTAATTTAATTCATTAAATTCATCAAATTCCATCCACACAGAAGTCAATTCGCTTGTTCGTTTCAAACAATTAATTGAATTTTTTACCACGGCAAAAAAAATTGTACAACATCACTAATTAATCAGCGTATTCATTTGAAATTTCTCTTCTTTGATTAATAAATGAAATAAACGGCCGTTGGCCGCCATTTTCCTTTTTTTTGCATAATTTCTTCATCTAAAAATTACATCACACCACACAACTACGATTCGGTATTTATTGCATTTGAATTGGTATTTTTTCATTTGTTTTATTTTTAGAAATTTTCATTTTATTTGAAATTAAATTCAATCTTTACTTTTATTGTCATTCAAATATATTTTTCATTTCTCAATTAATTTGATTCGAAAAAAAACAAAAAAATAAAAATAAAATTGGCATAACAAATGCTTTGAATAAAGTGAAATAAAATGAAAAAAACCAAACACATTGCACACGATTAGCTAATCAAATTGATGTGTTCTAAAAGTTAATCAATCGGAATTGAATTTGAATCCATAGCGAAAGAGAGATAAAGAAACAACAACAGTCAAAAATGGATCGAAATGAAACAATAGAAAAGTATTGAGAATGCATATGCTAAATTATGTCAAATGTAAAAAAAATTGAAAATATCAAAGAATTTCATTTCCTGAATATTAAGAATTGAAAACATCGATAAAAGAAGCATGAGAATTCTGAAAAAATTCCATCCAATTAGATGAAATTGATTGTTTAATACTAATCAATGATAAATTGATTCATAGATATTATTATAATTTGATTTTTTTGGCTCTTAATTACCAAAAATTCATTAATTAATTTCACTATTGATAAAATCAATATGTTTTTCAATAATGTAATTTATAATGTAATGTAATTTTGTTGCATCAACACAGAAACACGAAATTTTGAAATTCAAAATATAATTCGTGACTTGTATCAATTTAGTTTCATTGTTTCATTTGAATTCGTTTTGTAGAAATGAAAATTATTTTTTAAAATCATTAGAAACACTATCGATTATTTCCTATCAATAATTGGTGTTTTCAACTAAATTTTGGGCTCTTATTCGATGTCTTAATCAAAGTTTTTTGCCAAAAATAAATTGGTTCTTACGTCAATAATAAATGATAATAATTACAAATTTCCATGTTTTTTCACGGAAACAAAACTAAATAGAGAAAAATGCTCAATATAATTTTCTTTATTCACCAATTTTATCATAAATTTTAACTGATCAAAAATTTAGTTCACAATTCATATAATTTTGGTGTGTGTGTGCGTATCTATGCATTTGGTGTCTGCATGTCTGGCTAAACCTTATAAACACTATGAATTTTCAAATTAAATTGATCAATGAATTTGTTATGAATATAAATTATTTATGAATGCAAATATTTTCTTCCTCATTTCATTTCATATTATGAAAATTCATTTCATTTTGAATCATTTTGATCATCATCATTCAATGATTAAAAAGTAATTGGTGAATAAAATACCATACGATATAAACACATTATTTATACACGAAAAGCAGAGATGAATGAGACGAAAATTATTGAAAATTTTCGTTACTAAAATTGGGTCCATAAATTTGATTGTAATCATACGTTTCAATGATCATTATATATTCGAAACCATTTCATTTTTTTTCATGTTGTGAAATACCAAAATTCGTGATTGGTTAACCTTAAACTAGTTATAAAAAAAATGATGAAATTAAAATGAATAAATAATAGATGACTTGCATAGATCAGAAAATAGCACATGATTGACATGAGGAAATGATTTTCCGAGAAAAAAAATTTTAAAAAACAAAGAGATTATTTCTGCCATTTCAATGCACTTTTTCTCTCCCTACCTCTTCTTGCTTGCTAAACAAACGTCATAATCGAATCATATCATCATCATTCAATTATTGATGTCACTATTTTCAATTAAAATTAATTTCATTTGAATGATAATATAATTAAAAACACAATTATTCATTATAATTGTATATTGATGCTCACTGTCTATATCGTTTGACCATATTCATTGTCGTATTTGTATATTTGTTTATGATAAATTATTATTATCATGGTTCAATTATTATCATCATTATTATTTCTATCGAAATTTAATTAAGATATGCACAGAATTCGAAATCAAATTATTGTCATCATTATCATTGATTTGGACATTTGTAGAATATTTAGAAATATCTTATTTTGATAATCTTATAATAATAATAATTAATCATATTGTTAATCATTTTGCCATTATGATTTTCATGAATTCAAGAATAGAGAAAAAAATTAATATTCAATCAACAGAAAAAAATGAAAATAAATAAAATGTTCCGAATGAAGAGAATTTTATTTGACCGAATTTGTAATTTATTTCATTTTATTTATTCGTTTATTTATTTATTATTTTTGTTCCAATTTCCAATCATTTATTTATAAATTAAAATTGAAAATTTTCGTTTGATTTTTTTCCGTTGATCAACATTGAACATATTCCCAATGGTGTTGTTTGTTTGTATGTTTGTTCACATCTGTTGTTTGTTTGATATTAATGATAATGAATGGAGAATAACACTGTAAATGAATCAATGAAATTTTATTGAAATTCAAAATAAAATTATCATTGTGATGTGTGTTTGTGTGTGTGCTTTTGTATTGAAAATGTTTGAAAATTTTTTCGTTTCCAATTTTTCTTGTGTGGATAGAAATTTTATTAAATTCAAATCAATATATTTATATCAATGAAAATTCTATGAATTTTCATTTTCTTCTTAAATGTTTTTCTAAAATAAGAAAATAATGCAATTTTTTCCCTTCACGTTGATTCAAAGAAATTCCTTTGATGTGCATGAAAGTTGAATTTCATTCAAACAGAACTCAAAAATCAAAATTCACAGAAATCTTTGGCTTTTGATTAGCTTCTAATAAAGAAACAAAACAAATAAACAACCAATGGCAGTCACAAATCAACCAAATTACATTGTATTTTTGTTTTGTAATTTTTTTTTATATTGTCTTGCTTAGTAACCAAGTTAAGAATTTTTTTATTGAAAATAAAAACTTTGAAAATAATACAGAATTTATTATTTTCGATATTTTTTTCTTTCTTCATTGTCTCTAAATGAAAAATAAATTCCTATTTGCGTAAACAATTGACATAATAAAAAAAGTGAATGATGTTTATTATTATCATTATTATTATTATTATTATTAATACCACAATAATCATAATAAATGATACATTTCATTGTAGAAATAAGTAAATAAATTTGTTGACTAGAATTTTTCATTGTCATAAACTCAATAGAATATCATGAATTATTATTATTATTATTATCATTAGAAACTTGAAGGACCACAAAATTATTGTTTATTATTATTATTTTTTGGTGAATTATTTTTATCAACACAAACAGTACCTGAAATTGTTTGATACATATTATATAAACAAATATATCCATGAATAGCTGCACAAGTCTTAATTCAACATTACGAATTTTTGCATCTTTTCCATGGTCCCTGGTGTAATAGCAACAACAATTGATGAAATAGTTACACAAATATATGATGGAATATAATTTTTTTTCCTTTTTACAAAAACTTTTCATATTTTATGTGTTTATCATTTTTTGTTTACCCAAATTGAATGTGTGTTGTTGTATATAATTATGATTATTATTATCATAAATTTACCATAGTTTTTCATAGACTTTATTGTAATAATTATAATACATTATGCATTGATGATGATGCCAACGATTATTTCGGTTATTTATTCATAGAAAACGGCTAAACAAGCAACGAATCATGCAAAGAAAAAGCTGTGAAAATGGTGTTGTTATGCGGATACTAGATTCATGGATGCGATTCGTGGATTGTGCTGTTGTTTGTTGCTGTGAAAGTGTATATTGATTATTCACAAAAAAACCCTGAAATTTCCATGTATTTTTTTCCATTTTCGAAAATTTATTTGAAAACAGAAAGAATTTTATGTATTATGAATTTTCATGGTGTTCGGGTATTTTTATGCATTTACGCCTTCGTCGATTTCCCTCGTTCACTGCCTTCCCTTCTCGGTCACCTCTATCCCGATCCTCTCTTCATTTCGGCCGCATCTTTGTCCCTCCATCTTCTCTATCCCTGTTTCTCTCTTTGGCCATACAGGAAAATACCAATCGACATATATGAAATTTTGGTGCTAAAAATTGTATTCAATGAACAATTCATGCCGTAAATGATAGTAGAAAAGCAAGAGAAGAATGAAAAAAATTAAAACTAAAAACAAAAACCACGGAAATTATTATGGAGAATAAACATGTTATTCTCTAATAATAATTATTCCATACTTTTATTTGTATTCAAAATGGTATTTTATTAATGTGTTATGAATGTTTGAAATTTTATTCAATATTTTTTATTATATTCACACACAATGCAAATACAGTACAATTACAAACATGATAATAAAGAATAATAATAAAACCAACCAATAGTAAAATATTTCTTCCATTGTCTGCATGCTTTTCCTGTGTGAAATGATTGGTAAACATAATAAAAAATTGCTGCAAAATAAAAAATAGACAAAATTGTAATGAAAAAACGAAATACAAATAAATTAAAAAAACAATGAATCGATATACAGTTGTTTTGAATTTATTCATTTGTTCATAAAGAAATAAATGAAATTCAATGTATTCAAGGAATATATTTTCAAAACAGAATTTGAATCATTCATTTTTTCATTCAATTCTGATCGAAACTTTCAAAAAAATTTCAAAGTTTCAATGACGGAAAAAATCAAAACTTTTCAATGATTTCTTTCTAAAATTTGATCATTTTCTTTTGTTTATTTCGATCGTAGCAAATCAATTTATGCATCGATCCGATCATTTATTTCGATTCAGTGTTCGTATCCGTATGTCAATCACGAACACTGAATTTCTTCTTTTTTTCTTTGATTTAAAATTTTGTGACAAGAATCTTGGCATATTGCGTTGATGAAATGAATGCTTCTTTGAACATTTCAATCTGTCAACATGCAAACGAACGAATAAGACCAATAAAATCATGAAAAACATATGAAACATTGAGCAAATTGAAAAGAATTCTTAATGTTTTTTTTTTTAAATTTTCCTCAAATTTTTGAATTTTTACCCTATTGAACATGTAATAGAGGAACATTAAACTTGGCCATCTTGACCAAAATGACCGATCGAAATTTTTTTTACTTCGATTCACAAAATCGATTGGTACATTATTGGCACAAAATGCACGTGAATGAATGTGGATGTATATTTTCCAAAAAAATAAAAAAAAAAAATGATGGAAAATATTCATTTCAAATCAAATTTAAATCTTTTGGAATTTTTTAGCAGAATTTTTCAGCGAAAATTCCATGCAGTATATTCTTCCAAAAATATATTTGATCACCGTATACAAATAAATATCATTATTCTTGATGTAAGATGCAAAATCAGCAAAAAAAAAAGAAATTGTTATTTTGAATTTGAAATTAAAAAGGTTGTATTTATCGTTTAGAAAAACGAATACCAAATAAAATGTAATGAAAATAATCTAAAAACGTATTATTTTATTATTATCATTATTTCTATTAATTGAAATACTATTTTCAAAATAGAAGAAATATTCGAGAGAATAAAGAAAAAAAACAGATAAGAAAATAGATAAATGAACAATGATAAGACATTAAAAGCAAGCAATATAAATATTTCTGAAAGACAAGAAAATACATTAAAATGAATGGATTTTTTCTATATTTCATTGAAATGCAAACAGATTTCATATCAAGCTGACAATGTAAAATGTTGCAGAGAGCAATGAGTAAAAAAAGCTAAATTACAATCATATTATATCAATGAATTTTTTTTTTTTTTTTTTTTTTGAATCATTAAAAATATCTTTTATGTTTATTTCATTCATTTGGTTAGATTTTAGTTTTAATTTATCTTTGAATAATCTATTCAAATCATCGGAATCGAATGAGAATAAATGCAAAAATACGAAAGAAAAATAATCACAATCAATCAATAATTGCGAAATTGAATCCGAATTCAATGATTTTTTATGAATAAAATGTTTCTGGTTTGTATTGTTGATTTTCCAAAACGATTCCGAAAATGATTTTTTGATTTATCTAATTTCAATATTTCGATAGACAAACTGATAATAATTTTCATTTCAAATGAAATATTTATTTATCCGAACTCAAATATCTCTGAATCTCTCAATGAATGATAAATCTATGATCATTAATATCGTCTTTTGAAATATTTTTATTCATTTATTGATCATTGATTTTTTGCATTCATTCAAAACAAATACAAAAAAAACAACATTTTTCAAATAGATTTTCATTGATTGAGATTTTACTATCGATTTCAATTGATTCAAATATATATGAATCATTAAACATCTAATCCAATATATTTGTCTGTGTGTTCACTCGATTAAACTTCTCTTTTTTCTTTTGACAAATAAATAAAAATTTATTCAAGTTTTTCTTCTTATAATGGATGAGAGTCATTTGGCTTTAAAATATTCAGAAAATCATAAAAGAACTATGTCTCTTTGCCAATCTCTTTTGATTGATTACACGCAAATACCAGTTATCGAAATAAATAAAATTCTGATTGATAATTTTTCAACGAAATACTATACGTCAATAACGTTTGGTCACTGGTTATTTTAACCAAATTTCATTCAATTTAATTAATACGAATAGAAAAAATATTGTAAAATTGATTCAAACATAAAAAAGGCCAATCAAGCTTCGTATAAGGGAATTGAAAAGCTCAAAAGCACTAATTGTGTTCACGTAAAAAATCATGAAACATGTGTCCCAATGTTTGAATGAGAAGAAGCGAATGTTCAATTCACATTAATTCGTATTGGACACCAATTGGACAATTATTATTTCATTCATTCATTGTGTCACCGAAACAATTGTTAAAATCCATTGTTTGTAAAAATAATTTTTCATTTTTATGTAATGTCCGTTGTTTGTATGTGATAATGACAAAACTCGAAACAATTATCGAATGAAAATAAAAAAATACATCTATTCATTCATTTAATTCTTCATTTTCAAACTATTCAATTCAAAATATTGAATACAATAATTTGATTCAATTGATCAATGAAGAACAATGAATTTTACAATTGAATTCGTGTAATTATTTTATTATCGCTGGCCAATAATTTTTCATTGACAAAATTATTCGTAATTTAGAAAATAAAGCACCAAAATGCAACAAAAAAATTGACACAAGTTCAATATTAATGACATAAAATATATATTGGTCTATCATACCAATAATAATAATGACAATAAATAATCAATCTTTATTTCAATTAACCATTTTTTTCTGTTATTTTCCTGCTTCAAATTACATCTTTATGTGTTTGAAACATAGAAATTGGTCTCTTGTTTTTTGCTATTAAACTAGTGCAATTTATATGTTTATCTTGATAAATATATAAATTATTATTTCATATTTAATGAATGAACGCAAGAAAAAAAATTAAATATTGAAAATTGTACCGAGAAATATAATAAAATATATCATGTAATAATGAAAATTTAATAATAATTACGATGAATGAATGAATGAATGGAAATATATATTTTTGCACCGAAAATCATTAAATCTTTTAATGATGAATCGAATTTGAACTTATAATGGCCATTTATTCTATCTACAATAATAATAATAGTGATCGGAAAAATTACATTTCTTATGACTTTCGATATCAACATTATTTTTCAATGTCACAATTATTATTTCGGCCAAAAAATAAATGTATGTTTTCAATGTCCATAAATTTTATTATACCATTGACCCGCACACACGCTCACATTGTGATCATAAACTACATTTGAAACGATATGTTTCAATGGAAATAAATTTCCTAACACTTTCAATTTCATATTTTGGGCAGAATTCAAGTCAAAAATTTGAAAAAATTGTGACAATTTTCGATAAAAAATTTGAAACGATTCAGTTTTTCATTTTTTCTCAAAATTTAATTGCATTTTGTTTCAATCATTTGTTTTAATGTTAATTTAATTCAATTTTCATTTTTTTTGCTCCCATTCCAGATGAAAAACAAAAATCAAAGATGTAATCTATGAGAAAATCAAATATCATTACTCATTCAAACATCTATGATTCACATTGATTCAATATTTTAATCATATTTTCATTCAATTTCAATCATAAAATTGCTGTTGTTGTTGTTGCCGCTGCTGCTGTCATTATCATTTTGTCAAATTCATCGTTCATTCATTCATTTCATCATTTCATTAATTCATTATTTTCGATTTGTTTACATCAAATGAATGTAGGCAATGTGCGCCGAAGTATTCATCATACGGTGCCCATATCATTATCATCTTCATCGTCATCGTTTTCATCATTATCATCAAAATCTAATTCAATAGTGAAAACAACATCGAATACAGAAATAATTTTCTCGAAAAAAAGATCTAGATCATCATCTTTGAACAATAAATCAAATCAAATCAAGTTTGATTTCAATTTCAATTATTATTATCGTTATAAAAATAATAATAAACGTCATCAATCATTTTCATTGAATCAAATATCGAATGAATATGCAAAAACAATTGAATCATTGAATCTGTATGGACGAAAAAATAATACTGGCGCCAAAGGCGCCAAAACAAATACAAGAATTGATGATGGTGATGCTACTAGTGTTGCAGCTGTTACAGCTGCAAGATGTAGTTGCACCATCACTTCCGCTACAATCGCTGCAGTACAATCATCATCATCATCATCATCAGCATCAACTTCTTCATCATCATCAGCGGCAGCAGCAACAGCAACAACAACTTCGAGACCATCGCATGCACCAACAACATCAACATCGCCATCACCGCCATTGAACATTAGCCCCGAATGTTATTATTGTTTAGAATTATTAATGGGACCATTTATCTATTATATTTTAATTGTGATATTTTGTCTATGTATTTATCTGTGTTTGGGTGATCAACCATCACGTGTATTTGCATTTGAACAATTTGTTTCAAAATTAAATTCATCACTATCTTCAACCACATCATCATCCACGTCAACTTCGACACAATCATCATTGTCAATCAATATTTTGAATGATTATTCATCATCATCATCAATGAATAAATCAAAACAAAAAACTAATACAACCGGATCCACTACTTCAAATTTCATTTTTAAACATCAAAGTGATAATCAATTGTTTCATCAATTAAAACGTAGCATTCGCAGTGTCAGTAGTAACAATTTGAATGATCAATTATTAGCAGCGACCGGATTAAATCAATTCACGATATTAGCATTGTTACCGGATGAAAATGCACCATTAATAACGCGTGCATTACGAGATGGTCAATCGAAATGGGAAATATCTTCACATATATCTGATTATTGGAATGAAAATTATTTAAGAAATAAAACACAAGGAACACCATTGCCAACACCATTACGTGCTTCCGATATACAATTAACTGTATATTCTGAACCTATACAAAATGATACTGAAAGAATATTATCATCAACATGTGAATGGATAAAAGTGCACAAACCATCATTAATATTATCATTATTAGATAATCAACGTGAATTTTATGCAGCGATGATTGCAAAACAATCAAATATACCACTCATTTCGATGACACAAAATTATCAAAATGAAATCAATCCAATCATCACAACGAAATCATTGTTTAAAAATGAAAAATATAAATCGGTAAGTATCATTTATTTATTCCATTATAAAATTTTTTTTGTTGCCAAATTCAATTTGAATATCGATGATTGATGGTATATTTATAAATGTAATAAGCTCAGCCATATTTTTTCCATATTATCATTTATCATTGATTTTATTGGCTGATCAGGGGGAAAAATCAATTTAACACTTAGGAAATTTTCTCATGATTGATTGATTGATGGATTGATCGATATAATTGCCTTATTTTCTCAGAAAAATCGCTTCATTTCGATTTTGTTCCTATTGATTAAAATCCTTTTTTCTCTCTTGCAAACACATGCTAACGTGTAAAATACACTACAATCACGATCCTTCAATCATCAAACAAAAATAATATTAAAATATCTATTTATATTTCCATTTATCATGTCAGAAAAAAATTAAAAAATTCATTTTCACTCATTTTTCCCATTTTGGCTAAATTCCAGCCACAATTACCCTTAATATGCATTACTCTAAGGACACACATTGATAATGTTTGATGTTTTGCTGATGTTTATTTGTTTGTTTAACATTGACCAAATTCATACAATTTTCTCTCACTTTTTCTTCCAAAATTTAATTCATTTTTTTAGATTCACACACGCACACAAATGCCAATCAATTAATTCTCAATTGATTTATGATTGATTCTCTCATATTTGAATTAAAATTCTAAGCAAAAAAAATGAATAATTGAATCATTCTTGATCAAATAATGGCAAAAGTTTTTGCCATTAAAAAATATGAGATACATGTTTTTTTATATATAAATCAATTTTATTACCATCATCACCACCAAAATTATTATTGAATTTTCTGTGAATGTTTAATATGTTAGGGGAATTTGAATTTGTTGAAAGTTGAAAATTGAAAAAAATGAATGAATGAAAACGTTCTCGGAATTCAAAATTTTCAAAAAAGAAAAAAAACATTTTCCAATTCAAAATGTATTGAAATGAGGAATTTTTTTCACCCATTTTTTTCTTGCCCTATTCAAAACAAAACAATTTTCAAAAAAAAAATTTCAAAATTGAATTTTAAATTCAACAATGATGATGATACATTTATGAAAATAGATGCAGAGACGCTGAATGAATTTTGCTGAATTCCAATTGCCAGAATTTTTTTTTCAAATTATCATTTCTCATATATCAGTATCAAGAAAAGTAAATACATATGCTTGTGTGTGTCATGCCGATTCATTTTTAGCTTTTCACATCTATTTTTTCAGCTATTATAATCTTTGTAAAATAATATTTGCAATGATTAAATTATAATGATGAATTCTCAAGAGAATTTCATCATATATCCATAGGAAAATATAATTCCACGGGAATATATTATTCCTATTTCATTTTAAACATTTCAATGATAATATTGGTTGAAAAGAAATAATAATACTAATAATATGCATACAAACATACAAACAGAAAACATCATAGACACAAATATATTATACAAATGATATATAATGAAATAAATAGAGATTCTGAAAATGAAAAATTTGAAAAATTTGTATTTTTTTCACAAACACATAAACGAATATTTATTTATTTATTTTTGATATTATTGATTCAATCATTTCTATGATCTAATATTATTATGATTGTGAATGAACGAATGAATGAATGGACAAATAAATGAATATTTTTTCAATGATAACTGAAAAAAAATTGAATACAATAATAGTGATATTATTTTCATTATTATTTTCGTTCATCATATATATTCAAATAATAATATAAATAGGTCATTACAAATGACAATAAATGATTTTTATCATCATCATCATCATTGTGATCATGGTCATTGTATAATCTGTTTGTTGTGCAGTAATAATAATAATAATAAGAAGTAATGACAATGATAATGATACAATTCTTTTTTTTTTAAATGCAATAATAATACACTAATGATAATATTCATTGTATTATTATCATCATTTTTTCATATATTTGTCTGAAATACACACACACACATACACACACAAACAGCAAATATTTCTATTTTTATCATTAATAATAATATTATCATCATCATTGATATTTGTAAATGTATTCGTATAAGTTTTGTGTAATGTAATAATGATGATAATAATAATTCAATTTTTTTCCCTGCTACTGCTGTTGCTGCTGACGCCAATGAGGATGATGATAATATCATTGATAATAATAATAATCGATTCTCATTGAATAATGATAATATAATAATAATAATAATCTTTATTCTATTATCATTATCGATATATATCGATATCAACATGAATCAAATCTGATCTCATCTATTCGGCGGATATGTTTTCTGTTATGTATTTATTTATTTTTAATTAAATTCTATGCGGAAAAAAAATTCCTAAACAAAACAAACAAAATAATAATAAAATTATGTTTGAACAAATTGAAATCCGAATGTGAATTGTAAAAGGAAAAAAAAATTTACAAACTTTAGAAACAAAAATATAAACGAATAAATTTATTGGAATAGATATTGAAACTTTGCTGTTGTAATTATCATCATTATTATTACTATCGTTAGTAATATGATCATTATTATCGTTATTATTATAATTATTATTGTCAACTATTTCCAATGTATAAATGTATGAACATTTTTATTTCAATTTTCAATATCTTTTATCACCGTTATTATATCTGTATGTAATAATTATCAATTTTCGATCAAATAATAATTATCATAATAATAATGATGATGCTCATGATAACGATGGTAATAATAATAATATTGGATCGAAAGGAAAAAATGTGCAAATGTAAAATTGTAAATTGATATTTTTTTTATATTTATTTTTTTTTATTTCGAACCGAAAATCACCATTGATTTTTGTTTTTGAAAAAATTTATATTTTTTTTCTGATCTAACACATTCCATAATTATTTATTGCTATGCAATTGAGTGTAAAGACATGAATGATAATGCTTATGGCCGCTATCATGACCCATACCATATGTATTTCAATGTGTTGACCGATTTCTTTCACTAAGAAACAGACTAAAAAATACATTTGAAATTTTATTCGGTCATCACTTTTTTGTTGAACAAGCGAATAAATCGAAAAATTGCTTTGAAATTCTGTTATTTTCTCTATAAATAATTGTTTCTTATGAATTCTAAATTCTGAGACTGCAAAACATTGAAAATAACATGAAATCATCCAGAAATGACAACAAATATTTGACATTTCTGGAGCATTTATTCCTATGATTTTTTTCATGTCATTTGTTCCGCGATTTTCACTGAAAAAATATGATTTCTATAACATTAACCTTTCATAGTGTTTATTGATTATTTGCTATCACTGTATATTTGCTATCACTGTATATTATACAATTATATTGATCATATTTTTGGGTTTCATTTGGTTGTCAATTGACATATTGACGGGAAAAAGAGAAAATAATTCTCTTTGATTCAATTTCAAATGAATTGATTCATATATTTATTTATATTTGTAAATCTTTTAAGTTTTTCCATCTTTAGTTTTTTCATATCATTTTATTTTTATCTTTTCTCGAATGAATATTCATTCATAAATGATTTTAAATGTGACAAAATTTTCAAAATAAAACCATCTTTGACAGCTGAAAATCAGGGAAACTTTGAAATAAATAAAAAAAAAGATTTTATTCAAATTTTTTTTTGATTTCGTGATACATAGTCTAAAGGTGTTTTTTTGACGGTGTATTTTAATACAATGTAAAATATTAGAAATGAAAATAAATATTTTTTTTCATGAATTTTGGCAGTAAACTTTTTGACATCAATTTTTTAACCAATCACATTTGAAAATTATGAAAATAGATGAAAATTTAAAATTGTTCTAAATCACACATCAATTGATCAATGATATTGTCATATTCACTCGATGATAATTGATATTTTCGCATGAAATAGTGACGATATATTTCAAACGAGTTTTTAGTTATTTTTCTGGCTTGTTTAGCAGCATTTGATGTTTGCATACGACCTATAAACAAATTTTTCAATTGTGTTCGCAATTTTTCTTCCAATTCAATCAAATCAGGTTCACTGACATCATCATTATCCCTATTATTATTATCATTATTTTTATGATAATTCAATTCAAATGTTTTAATCAACTCATTGAACATTGATTGATTATTTTCATGTATAAAAGGCCAATGTAGATTAATTAATTTTATCAATATTAATTCAATTAAATTTTGATCGAAATTATTGATTTTTTTCAATAATTTCTGTTGATGTATTGATTGTTGCCATTGACGATAATTTTTCATTAAATCTGGTATAGATTGATTGACAATCATATCACGAATCATATAATAATCAATATTATTTTCAGAATTATCATGGTACCCATCTGTTTGTTTAGTAAATGATGTGCTGGATTCAGATGCTGACAATGATGAACTCATTGATGATTGATTGTTTGAATTCATAATTTGAATCGAATTTTGTTCAGTCTATTAAAATTTATTGCCATTACATTACCAATTTGCGTTGAAACATTTATATGCTGTCCTCTGAATAATTCTAGAATTTTTTTTTTCTTTCAATAGATTTTCGATTCATTAGCAAAAATTCCCCCCCCCTGTGCAGAATGTTTGACTATTTCTGCTAATTTGCTTTTTTATTATTTAAATTTATTAATTATTTCTAAGGGTTTCATTATTCAAATGAACTTTATGTTTTTGGCTATCATTATCATAGAAAAAAAATTGATTAAAATTTAATTGAAATTAAATTTATTTCGATATTTTAGGATAATAAACGCTTCCAACAAAAATGGCCCAAATCATTATCACTACGTTTATCATTAGATCCACCAATACAAACATTAGCTAACGCAATATTTGAATTATTACGAGTACAATATTGGTTCGATGCCTTATTAATAATTGATGAATCAATTGTTTCTGATCAATTTGCTCGTCATTTAAGTTTATTATGTGATTCATTTCGTTATGAATTTGATAAAAAATTTAAATATTCAACAAAATGGCAGCCTAAATCATCATTTCGTCCTTATTTTAATCATTATCATTATGACAATAATAATAATAATAATATTGATAATGATGAAATGCTCAATTCTAAACGAAAACTTTTTACAAAACGATCAAAGAAATCAAATTCAAACACTGATCCATCATCACTGCAATATGACACTTTTGATTGGATGCAATTGAAACGTTCAACAATAAAAAAAAGTGCAATGTTAGCTGATACATTATTGTTGATGGATAATCGACAACAACAACAACAAAAACAGCGGCAGCTATTATCAGAATCATTATATACGAAGGATTTTTCAAAATATATCACAATCGAAGATGTTAACGATTATGAACATGATTATGAAGAAGATAATGTCTTCAATGATGAACATAATGATGATAATAACAATTTTGAACGTCTAAAACAAACAAAGAAAATGGAATATAATCAAAATGGTTCAAAATTACGTAGAGAATCTGAATCATTGCCGCCACCATCAAGTGCCACTAACAATAATGAATTGAAGCAAATGGGGTATCAAAAATCATGGAAAATCAAAGAAAATCTTTTAATGTCCATATGGAAAAATTTAATGATTATACGTGTATCGAAAACATTGTCATCTAAAGAAGTATGAAAAAATCTATTAGGATTTTTGTCTAAAATTATTAATTTTCAATGATTAATTATAATTTATTTCTTTAATTTTCATTTTTATTCTGCAATTTGAAATCAATAGTTCTATTTACGTATGGCCGACATACAAACAACACACCGTCGTATTGTATTGGTACATTGTGATAAATATACAATGAAACGTGTCATTGATAGTGGACGTGAATTAGATTTATTCAATGGTGATAAGATATGGATATTGTTAGATGGCCGACTGAAGCCAGACGAGAAATTTGACATGTTCACATCATCTTCGAATCATTTTAATAATAATAACAATAATGATAATATCCAAATATCATTACCGATCGGAATGTTGGCCGTTCAAAATCGTCATCATAAAATATATGACAATGAATTATTAGATTCATTAATTGAATTAATCGGTAAAGCTGCGCTGAATTCATTTCAATTACGTTCATTAAAAAAATACTATCCACAATTATTTTCAAAATATAATAATAATAATTATTCTAAAAATAAACCCTTCAATTATTATACATCAAGTGCCTTCAAATCATCATCAATACCTTCATTATTATTAAATTCATCATTAATTTATTCAAAATCAGCAAAATATCATTCATTTTCTTCAATGAATCAAACAAAACAATCAATTGAAATGCCAAACACTACATCTGCAACAGCAACAACAACAACGACGACGGCATCATCATCATCATTACCCATTAAGCCTTTCAATGCTGATACTGATAACAATGAAATGAATCGAATGAAAAAATCGGCATCGTCATCAATGAATTTTGATTGTATCGATGCGAACAATGAACAAATTGAATTTCGTATCGATATATTACGGTAAGTTCATATGTTTTAGCCCTTCATATTTTTGAGATAGAGCACATTTCAAGACCATCAAACAATGAATTGCAATTCACTTTTCAATACTTGCATAGTAGACACTCTAATGAAATTGAAAGTTTATTGTATTTTGACATCTCATTATTTTGCTTGATAATAGAATTTCATCGCAATGAATTTCAAAGCCTAAGATTCTCTAGAGTAGGTGTATGCAAACATAAACATAATCTTAGGTAGCCTTCGAATAGTGCTTATTTCAAAATGCAAATTTATTTAAAAATTTCAAACACAAGATTTTAAACTGTATGATTCAATGTATGTGTGTCTATTTGTTCATTAACATTGTATGCGAAGAAACAAATCACAAATTCATTATGAAAACATCCTCATAGACTTGAAATTTAATTTTCATCTCAAAGGCTCTATTTGTTTATGATATTCATTTGTAGAGACGATTCTGTCCAATCTTTTTTTGACATGTTTTCCAATATTATCAAATACAGATATTTGATTTTTCATTTATAAAAATAAATTTCAATTAAACATGTCAAACATTTCTTTCTGTTGCTACTGTAGACGTTATTTTCATTGTCGATGATTGACAAATGCTGATTTTTTCCTATAGGAATATATTTCTATATACTTGCATTCGTATGCAATTTTACTTCGATACATCTTGAAATAATAGCAACAATTCTTATAATGATGCTTGACTTGTTCCGATTCTATCACTGTCTTTGATTATGGCAGTAATTTGAATGAATTCATGGAATGAACAATTTTTATTTTTTTCCAAGTGGAAAAATTTTCTCCACTTAGTTTGTCTTTTGATATAATTTTTATGCAAATAATCAAAATGTATCATGAATTATTATAAAAACAATGATAACAATAACAATACTTGGACTTATAAAACATTTTAAATGAATTTTGCATTATGTATATCATTATTTTTTTTTCATCTGATTTTTGCCTCAAATTGTTCAACATAGAAAATAAAACAACAAAGGTCTTAACACAATGATGAAAATAAGCTAATATTTGTTAGTGATAGATGTATTAAGTGCATGGCAAACAACAAACAAATTCAGTCAAAAATTTTTTTTGGATCACATATATTTCCCTATAAGTGTTTATCATTATTCAAACATAAAAAATGGCAAAATAAAAAAATTTTATTCCATGTTTCATCATTTCAAAGAAAAAAATAAAATCTCATCATCGTAAATGTAATATAATGGATGATTTGTGTAACTGACACATTTGATTATTCAAAAAAAAAAAAAAAAAAAAGAATTTCTTCCTCAATACATCAATCTATGTGAAAATTTGCATAATTTTTTCGAATATTCCTTTTAACTTTGAATGAAATGAAAATAAATGGCCAAAATAAACAGAATAAATGCAACAGAATAGTAGTGACATGAGTTTAAAAAATTTTTCAGAATCAAATTTTCAAAATAAATCTCAAAATTCAAATTTTCATAGAAAAAATATGCAAAATCCCATCGTATCTCTAAATAATCACTTGAATTGAAGATTAATTCCGTGTATTTTAACTTAAGAAAATTAATTTTTAAAAAATTCATAAAGCATCGAAACATTATTATTTACCAAATTGAAATTAATTCAATTAATTGTTTTAAATGAAAAAGTGAGAAAGAAATCAAAATTTAATTGTTTCTGTGTTCTATTTGATTTTCTTAGGAAAAATAATCAAAAGTGTGATAATGACAATTGACAATTGACAATTCTCAATTCAATTTCAATTTGATTTCTAAGAAATTGTATGAAATGAAGAATTTTTTCCCTTTACTTCAATAAATATTACTCTTTTTTCTTTGAAAATCATTCATTTTCAACGATTATTATCGATTTATGTGATTCAATTCTTCATGAATTCAATTCACTATACTTTGAACACACACACTGGAAACCATATGGTGTTCTACTCTATTTGGTTTTTGTAAGATTTGAAATAAGTTGGTTCTTCACTATTTTCATTGCGTACCCTAGAAAATATTCTTAAACGAATACCACTTATATATAGTCAATATGATGTGTGTGATGTTATGAATTTTCAATTAGCAAAATTTTTATTTCATTTCATACACATTTCAAATAAAACGAAAAAAAAAACGATGAAAATTGAATTGAATTGAATGATTTTCATTTTGATGAAATTTTTTATTTCATTATTCTTATGCCGTTTTCAACGAAGAGAAAAAAAATGAAATAATAATACAATTCGACGTGATCATCGTTCATCATTGTTGTTGTTGTCATTTTAAATCATCAGATACACATAATAATAATAATAATGGATTTATAAATAACATTTCTTTGAATATTTTTATTTCATTTCATTTCTTTTTTTTTGAAATAAACTCAGATTTTCAATATTATTATTATCATTATTAATATGATTCTCACATTTTAATAAAAGAAAAATTCACTTAAATTTTCATTCATAAACGAATAAATAATGTGATTTTTTCGAATGTGATTATTCGTGGATTTATTTTTGTTGCATTTTTCATCATTAATTTCGATTTCAATTTAATTTTAATAATAAAAACCTAGAAAATGATATTTAGAGAGCAGAAGGGTTTCGGGGAAAATACGAATTAAAAGCATTGAATTGAATGAATTAAAACAAAAGAATTTGAATTTTTTTCTGCTTTGAAACAAATTGTGATTTTTAAGGCCGAAATTTGAAAATTTTTTCCGATGTTTCAAGCAATAAAATTCGTCTCAATGTATTCGATGCCGATTGAATTTTTGATTCGAATCAATCGAATTGAATTGAGATCGCACTGAATCAAAATGAATCCAAGTGAATGGATTTTTTTCGCTGAAAAATTCATTGAAATCATTGAAATGATTTACTCCAACTACATCAGTGTTCTTTAAGCGAAAATAGATTTGACAATTTTTGAATTTTCTTTATTTCGAAAATGTAATGGACCGAAAATTATATCAATTTTTTGTCTCAAATCATTATCATTATTACTATCATTGATGTTCATATTGATTTTGAATCGTATTTGCTTTTATGCTTCATATTGAAATGATAAAGAATTAAAAAAATATTTTATATTTGTTCATTGCCGAAAATTATTAACGTTGATCATCTATTTTCTATGTTCATTTTGGCTTTTTCTTCAGTATATTTCTTGCAATACAATGATTTGATTTTATTCAATGATATTTGTTTATTTTTCTTCGTAGAAATGATTCAATGATTATCATTTATTTTTTCTTTGTTTCTTCTTATTGAATGAACCAAAAATCATAATTTTATCAATATTTTTTTTTTTTTGGTCTTGATTCAAAATTTATGAATCCTAAAAATTTTCATTCTAAAATTTTCTTTTCCATAATAAATAATAATAATAATAATAATGATTTAAAGATTTCGACCATTGTTATCGATTTGTTTCTTCGATTTTTTTTATTCTTATTTTTTTTCATTTAATGCACATTTCAGACTGAAATAAGCAAGCAAAAGAAAAATGAAAAAACATATTCTTATGTGATAATAAAAGATATCGAAGAATATTCTCGGTGATTTTTTTCTGTTTTGTTTGGAATTTGTGTCTGGTCACGTAATTTATCTGCGAATAGTGTAATAAAAATAGAAAAAGAAATATTTTGTTGTTTTGTGTTTGTTTGTTCTTTATTCATATTCATTTTGAATGAAAATTCTTAAATCTCGGATTTTTTTCTAATATTCTTCTTTGATGCATTGTCTTATAATCTTTTATTATTATTATTTTTGTTTGTTTTTGTCTAAGTAAAATACAATGAATGAAATTATTATAATGAAATTTTGATTTAAATTCTTTTAAATTTCATTTCTTCCATTTTTTTTGCTTATCTTAACCTTTCGGTATCTATTTATTTTTTTTCGGAGCAGTGAACTACAAAAATTATTGAAACCAATATTGATTAAATATCGTAAAAACTATTCACATTGCTCACAATCTTCATTCACATCTTCATCATCATCATCATCATCGTCAATAAATTCAATGAAAAATGATGATAATAAAAAACGAAAAAATCGTCGTAAAGCCGCAATACTAAATGATAATAATGACAATAATCTTATAAATAATAATAATAATGATATTAAATCAATAAAAAAGATTGAAAATTCAGATAAATTTTTTGCAAACTCAGCTAACCAACGGCCACAACAGCAAACACAATCGCAAGCATCATCATCATCATTATTACCGCAACAATTTTTGTCATTATTTTCAAATAAGTGAGTTTTAATTCGATAATTAAGAATAAATTATAATCATTATTTTACTTGTGTCGTCTAATACTTTTGGTAATTCTGTTATTTGAAATTTTTTTTTCAGATTAAAACGTCAAAATTATTTTAGTAAATATAAAAATAATAATGATAAAGTTAAAATAGAACCAAATGAAAATTATGATGACGATTATTATTATGATGATTATTACGATGACGATGATGATGTAGATATCGATGATGGTGGCGGCGGTGATGATAATGCTTTCGATGGCCAAATGGATGAAAAAATGTTCAATTCTTATGATAATAATGTATTCATGCTCGATATGTATCGATCAATAGTGCCTCATTTTGATATATTAAATTTGGTACCTATCAATGATCATTCAATTTCATCTTCTACTAGCCATAATTTTGATAATAATAAAATTAATCAAACTGATAACCATGTTTGGCGTAAAGTTGGTAACATTACCCATGATAAAGCAAATGTAAATACAATAATGTATATTGGCTCGAATCGATTACCAAACTATGTTGTTTATGCAACGGCCATGAATAATCGTCATCAACATCATCATCATAATTATGAACATCATAATTATCATCAATATGGCCAACAACAGAA
The DNA here is from genome assembly GCA_002943765.1 of Psoroptes ovis. Lineage (NCBI taxonomy): Eukaryota > Metazoa > Arthropoda > Arachnida > Sarcoptiformes > Psoroptidae > Psoroptes > Psoroptes ovis. The sequence goes on from PQWQ01000006.1 coordinate 86,280, forward strand.
TAATGATGATGATAATTTGTATGAAAATTTTGATGGACAAACACAGCAACAGCAACAAAATTACTTTCATCATAAAACTAATATAGATAATAATGGTAATAATGGCAAACCACGTTTCCGTGTTGTAACCAATATTGCACCACCATTCGTTATTGAATCTACTAAACTTGATAATAACACATGCCTTATTGGTGATTTTTGCCTCAAGGTAATTATTACTCATAATGATTAATGATCAATATAATTATAAAAATATTTTTTGTTTTAATATTCAAAAAAATTGCTTGAAAACATCATTTTAACATGAATTAATTTATGTTTGAAAAAATATTTGTCCTTTTTTCTAGGTTTTCACCAATGTTCGAGATGATTTAATATCTATATTCACCGATTTTCGTTCAAATCGTCGCCAATTCGAAGGACACAATTATTATGTAAATTGTTGTGCTGGTATTGCCATCGATTTATTGAATGCCGTTGCACGTGATTTACATTTTGATTATGATCTATATTTAATTGCTGATGGTTTATTTGGCATTAAAAAAGATGGTAAATGGGATGGTATTACTGCCGATCTTGTGAACGATGTCGCACATTTAAGTTTTACCGCTTTTAGCACAACTAGTTCACGTGTTCAAGTAAGTGTAAGATTTAATCTATTCGAAATTCGATATCTCAATCAAATTTTAATCAAAATCAATCGAGAAAAATTCATAAGAATTTCAATCATTTTTGTATTGAGCATGAGTAAATTCAATACCAAAATTCAAATGAAAAATACTCCTCAATAATCATTTGAGACAATTGCATTGAATCCAATTAAATTGATGACAAAAATAATTGAGCTTTATCTTATAATAGCAGAAAAAACATAGCTGTCATGTTGTACGAAAGTCAAAATATTCAAAGATTTTCATCAATTTAATGGCCTAAATAAAAAATTTGTTGGCAATTTCAATTGTTTTTATTCAAAGTGTTTTTATCACTCTTGAATACTAATGAATTTCAAAATTCAATTACCACAATTATTATTATCATTTTTTTGTGAACATTTCAAATAAAAAAATTGCTAATTCTGTAATTGAATCATTAATTTGTTCTCACAAACAAAATGTTTTTGTTAAACAGTATTTGCAATTTTAAATGAAATTATATCATTATAATAATTATTTAATAATTTTTTTCCTTTCTTCCTTTTTGATTGTCATTTTAATTGATTGCTTCATTTTCATTTATTCACATTTATATTGAACAGGCAATTGATTATTCGGTACCATTTTTTTATTCTGGTGTTTCATGTCTTTCATCGGTTAGCTCATATTCTGATGTACGTTTATTAGCATTTCTGATACCATTCAGTTATGAATTATGGGCAGCAATATTTGCATCGTTAGTTGCTACAGCTATTGCTGCAGCAATTTATGAATGGTTTTCACCATTCGGTCTTAATCCATGGGGTAGACAACGTACGAAAAATTTTTCACTAGCATCAGCATTATGGGTTATGTGTTCATTATTATTTAGTCATCTTGTTGCCTTCAAAGCACCAAAATCATGGCCTAATAAAGTATGTTTTTTTTGAATATTCTTTAAATGATTCATTATTATTTACTGAAAAAATTATTACCATTTCATTTTATTCAATTTAAATTAAAATTCTATCCACAAAAAAACATAGGTTTTAATCAATGTCTGGGGTGCATTCAGTGTAATATTTTTAGCCACATACACAGCCAACATTGCTGCACATTTTGCCGGATTTTTATTGCCCGAAGTTAATGATTTTCATGATAGCAGTGTATGTAGATTTATTGTTTGTTTGTTTTTATTCTATAATGAATTTTGTCCACATATGCATCCACACTTACATCATATATTTGTTACCAATGAAAAAATATCTAAACATCTTTTTTATCTATTTCATTTTATCTTGGTTATTTTCTTTGTTTTGGATGCTATCCATATCCAAAAAACATAAAATAATGTCCACATATGTGTCAATATTTGTATTTGAAAGTATATTTATTACATTCTCTATAATGAATATAGGAAAAAATGAACAAAAGATGCTCGTTTCGTTTCATCATTTTACTTATTTGTTTTATGGTTCAATACATTTTACTTTCTAAATAATTATAAAAACAATTATTCCTTTCTCCTGTTTATTATTTTTATTATTATCAATTCATGAATATTTTGAATATTCACATTTAAACAAATACATGCATTCACCATCATTAATTATGGTTCATTTCTTTTAATTTTTCTTCTCGTGTCTTTTCTTTTTCTTGAATTTATTACATATAATGATATAATTGATGATTCATACATGAAAACTACGAAAAAAAAATCTACCATTGTCAATAATCTGCAACCATAAAAATAAAAATAACATGGATATAAACGATATTACCATTATCTTTATTATTATTTCTATTTCTGATATACATCAATGATATATCATTATACTTTTTTTCATCGAAAATAATGAATGAAAAAAAAAAGTTAATGAAACAACGTACAGGAACAGCAAGAAGTTCAGCATCTGAAGGATATTTAATGGAAAAATATACTGAATTATGGCATCACATTCAACGATATAAAATGGATAGTTTTGATGCGGGATTGGAAAGTTTACGGTTAGTACTTTTTCGTCTTTTTCTCTTTTTCTATGAAGAAAATTCAATTTAATCAATTATTTAATTGTAAATTATCGCTTTTCGCTTCAATATTAAATGTTTTCCCGTATATTTGAAAGCGTTTCAATGTGTGTGTTTGTGTAAATGTGTGATAAGATATTTTAGATTTTATTTGGTTTGCACAACCATTAGCTGAGAATCATTGTAAAACTTTAAAAGTAAAGATTCCGATTACAACATTATTAACTTAATAATTCCAAACAAAAATAGAAGTATGACGAAAATTAGTTTTTATATTTCTCTCGCTCATTTGAAATCAATGATAAATTTAAAATTAATATATTCCATCCAATAGCAGAATATATCGCCAGTGATTTCAAAATCAAATGACAAACAGAATAAAGTTTCAAATCCGTTATTTTTCAATTGTTTTTTTTTCACAATTTTACTTAAATATAAATCGAAGAAATAAAAATCATCATTGATTCATAATCATAGATTTGCCATTTTTGAAAAATATTAGTACTAATAATCATCGTTATTATTGAGATAGAAACGCAGCCATTAAAAAAAATAACAGTAATGATTTTGACCAATAAAAAATGATAAAAATTGGGTTCAAGTTGGGGAGTCAAACCGCAAGGGCTTTGAATACTTCTAAAATAAAAAATCATGAAATCAAAGCATACAATTATAATCATTTTTCATTTTATACATTCACAAATCTCGATTGTGAATGGAGAAAATGAAATAAAAAAAATTGAAATTTTTGAAATTTTGAAATGAAAATGGCAAGAGAAATGTATTCAATGAAAAATCAAACACATAACAAAACAACCCAAAGAAATAAATTTCTTTCATTCATGAATTCATGAATTCTTTTATTATAATTTTTCTATGAATAAGATTTTTATGAAAAAAATTTTTTATTCATTTCATTTCATTTCATTATATTTTATTTCATTTCATTTTCAATTTTTCAATTTTTCAATTTAGTTTTCGCTTCTTCAGATTCATATATTGTAGTATTGCCGATTCTTGAATTCATTCTCTCGGTTCATGAATCATTTAATTTATTATGGAAAAATTTCATATATGTTTCCACTATGTGAAATGAATGAATTGTTATTTTATTTTCATTCATTATTTTTCATTTTATGAATTTATTTATTTATTTATTCATTGGGCTTTTTATTAGGTTATTATTATTATTATTATTATTATTGTGATTGTTATTAATTTTTTTTTCTCATGAAAAATTGTTGAAAAAAATATTCATGATTCCATTCTCCATTAATTTTCTCTTCATCTTCTAATTTTCATACAAACAAACAGAAATGATAAATTAGATGTATTAATCGGTGACACTGCCATATTGGATTATTATCGTGCCAATGATCCTGGTTGTAATCTTCGGCTATTAGGTGATTCAATATTTGATGATGCATATGCAATCGGCATGCAAAAAGGATTTCCATTTCGTGTAAGTGTGATTATTTTCAAATATATTTATTCACAATATCAATAATGATACTGATGATAATTAATAATCGAGAGATATTCAATCAGTACTGAATGTATGAATATTGAACTGTAATTCTGTGATTTGCTTTGATTTTGTAATTAGTAATTTCTAATTTCCTCTGAATATTATCATCATAATTATTACACGAACATCATTACGCTGCTCATGTCATAATTACTATTATTTTTTTCTCAAATATTAATCCATGCAATTTTTGGCTTTTGCAATTTTTTTTTTGCAATTTTACATGTCAATCTACAATGTTTACATTGTGACAGAGATACGAATGATAGGAAAATCAATTCTCACGTGTAATTAAAATTATCAATGTTTCATTCTTTTTCATTGCATACATACAAATTCACTTCAAATTCACGAATAATTTTGTTAAAACATCATTCAGATGCGATTCTGAATCTGCAAAATTTCAACAATATTCCAAGTTTATTTATTTTTTTCCCTAGAAAAATAAAAATAAATTGACTTATTCCACAAATAATCAAATTTTTTTCCTATTTTTCTTTATTCTTAAATTGAAATCACAAATTTAAATTTGAATGTAAATATTCAAATAGAACCCATAGAATTTAAGATTATTCAAAATCTCCAAAAATACAATGAATTGGAAAAATTTTTGTTTATTCTTCAAAAAAATATGATTGAATTATGAATTTTTCCATGTATTTGTGTGAAAATTGCATCACCATCATCATCATTATATGAATAAACAGAACCAAAAAATGAAAAATAAAATCACTGAATTTAAAAGATGATGAAAGAATATATTTTTTGTTTATTTTTCAACTTTATATATGTAGTATTATTATGTGATGATTGATATTGATTTTTTTCTTTCTTCATTTGAATCTTTTTTTTTTTTTTATTTGTGCATCGATTTAAACGGGTTTTTCGTTTAAAATATAAAATATATACGAAAAATTCACGCAAATATGAATCAATCAAAATTAAGATTTAAATTTTCTATTCAAAATGATCCAATTTTTTTCCATCATTATTATTATTATTATTGTTCATAGAATTTCATATTTGAGAATATTACATGAATGAATGTTATGATATTGAATTGACCTAAATTTTTCATTATTTATTCGACGAAAGAAATAATGAAAAAAAAAAATGAATAAACCACCATTATTATCATTACCTCTTGAACAGCATGTTTCATCTGCAAAATAAATATCCTTGAATAGAATAGTGAAAGGCTTTTTATTGGTGGAGCAATTATTTCATGATTGATTCAGAATTTGACGGCACTTTTTAGCATGTATTTAAAATTATTGCGATCATGATTTTTTAATGAGACTTTAATTAGAAAAACAAATGGCTGACGTATCATTACGTCTTTGATTTATTCATTCATTTTTTTGACGTAATTCTAATAACATTTGATTTTGATTGTTTTTCTCGCTAATTCGATCGTTCGGGTTATATCATTGTTTTCGGATATCATTCAACCATGATTTCGTTTTTTTCTTTGTTTTATTCATTTTGGTAAAATTTGTATTATCATTTGACTCATTGAAATTAATGTTTATGCTATCGTTTGATGCTTGCACACAGAATCTGCATTGAAGCAATGAAAAATTCAAAAATCACAGTCATTCATTCATTCGATAGTATCATTCAATGTGCAACCCTTTATGTCAGAAAGTGATCAACAATGATGCACAATATACAACATTTGATGTTCAAAAATGTTACAATGATCATATGTTTTGAACATTGATGAATATTGGTGTGCTTGTGTGTGTATGTGTGTTAGTGTGTTGGCGTGTGTATGCATCGATTGTAAATGATTTCATTTTATTTTATTTTTATTTTTTCTATTTTCCATAGATGCTAAAAATACTGATAATAATAAGTAATAAGTAATGAAAATACTGATAATAATAATAATAATAGAAATAATAGGAATATCATTAAAAACAGAATTTTCGTTTTCTTTATTTTCAATGAAAAATATAATTCATGCTGTGCATTATTTTGTTGATGAAATTTTCGTATTGAAGTAATGAATGGGTTATATTCTGATTATTTGTTCCATTTTCCTCTTTTCCATTATTTTTGAATTTGGAATTGAATCAAGTAAAAATGAAAAAATGATGATAATAAAACTATATTATTTATCATATTGTTATCATCAATGAACATTATTATTATTTTTCGATGATAATAAAATGATAATACAATGTATATGCCTGATGCATGTGTATGCACCATCATCATCATGAGCGTCATATCGAAGTAATTATGAAATAAAAGTTTTGAATGTTTTTGTCTATTCAATGTTTTCCGTGTGTGCATGTGTATGCGTATTTATATCGATGTGATTTCAACCAGAAATTTAATTGAAAAAACAACGACGATAAAGAATAATAATCAATTCTTGTATTAATAATAGAAACGTTTGATTTTTGCCAATGTTTTTTTTGTGATTATCATGGGTTCTAATCAATATACACGATATATACGATGTTTAGTATTTATTTTGAATATAAAATCCATCACTAAAGGCTAATAAATGATTTATTTGTAAATTTTTTTTTATTCTATTTATTTTGAATCAATTTTTTTCTATTTTTAAATCAATTATTTCCCCTAGAAATTGACCAAAATTGAATTGCTAACTAACCGATGCATAAACATACGGCAATGCAATTATTATTTGTGTGTTTGTATATAAATTTACGCAAACGTTTCACGATTCATTTGAATCATTTCCCGTTATTGTTTTTTATTATTATTTGTATTTATAATTATTTTGTTATAATTTGACCATTTCCGAAACAAAATATTACATTATTTTTTCTTTTTGATAATTGTCTTTTTGCAGTCTCATTTAATACAGTATCATTCAATTACAAAATAATTTCTAATGAAATAATGGGCTCATGATTTTGATATTTTTTTCATGAGAAATTCATTTTATTTTCTTTATTATTTCGATACTTACCATAAATACTGCTACACTTACAAAAAAATGTACTTACATTTGAAACATGCACACTTAACACTAATGACAAATCTTTGTTCAAATATCATCCAGCAAAATTTATGGCTGGCGTATTAATACGCATTTCAATGTTTTTGTCATATTGCTCCCAACATACTGCTGCAGTTTAATTTTGCCATGAATCAGACGTAAATTTGCCTTTTGCGGCATTTGACCATGAAAATTTAATTTTCATATCGGCCATCGACGACAGTTAACAAATAAATTATTTCAATTTCAAAAATCAATCAAAAATAAGAAAAAGATTCAAAGAATTCATTTTTCTTCTTGGTGCTTTTTCCTCTCTTTTTAGCCATTTTCTTATTTCAATTTTGTCATTTTTTATATTATCAATTTTTATTTCAAAGATTCTACCATTTCTTTTTTCTTTTGGTGCACTTCCTTACCAAATTTTCTATTCCGGTTGAATTGTTTGTATTGTGCATAGTAGTTACATTCATTCATTCGTTCATTCGGTCGTCATTATTTGGACCATCGTTATTTATCATTTATACGTTTTATTTCATATGCGAAAATAGATGTTTGTCGTTTGTCATTTGTTTTCCTTTCACTGTTTCATCAATCATCTTATTTTTCTTCATAAGTTTTTTTTCTTTCTTTTCTTAACATCATTTTCATGAATGTACATTTCGCACCATTCATTTTTCATCAAATGAATAATGTATCATCATGTATATGGAAATGGGAAATGATGTTTTATCTTATCTTATCTTAATTTATGTAACATTTTGTACAATAACTATTTGTTTTGTTAGGAATTTCTCATCTTTTTTCTCATTGATTTTTCTTTTTTTTTCTCATTTTTCCGTTATGCATATAAATCATTTTCGTCTTCGATAGGAATCAATATCAAATTTAATATTGAAATATAATGAATATGGTTTTTTAGATCAATTACATCGTAAATGGTATGGTCGTGTACATTGTTTAGAATCGACATCATTATCAAAACCAGAACCGCTTACTGTCCGTGGTGTTGCTGGAGTTTTTCTTATGCTTACAATCGGTATATTGGTTGGTGTCATCATATTGTTAGCCGAACATATTACATTCAAATATTTATTACCTGGTTTACGGAAAAAACCGAAAGATTGCTTTTGGAAAAGTCCGAATCTAATGTTTTTCTCACAGGTATTCGATTGATTAATCAACTGCGAATTCATTATGATATTTAGATTTTATATTCAATATTTTATTCTCAACTGCATTGACAAATTATTCCTTTTCTTAGAAATTATATCGATTCATCAATACAGTCGAATTGGTATCACCACACCATTCAGCTAAAGAAATCATCACAAATTTGCGTGAAGGTCAAATAGCAAGTTTATTTCAAAAAAGTGTTAAAAGAGTATGTATCTTTCCATTTGATAATGGTTATATGATAAATGATTATTGTTTATGACACATAAATCATTAATTTTTTCTGATAGAAAGCAAAAGAAGAAGCAAGAAGACGGAAAAGTAAATCACAATTTTTTGAAATGATTCAAGAAGTTCGTAAAGTGTATGTGTCATTAGTATTTTGATATCGCCATGATCTTGAAAATTATTTAATCTAATTAACTTGATAATTCTTCACGAATAGTGTTCATTTACAACAAACTGAACGTAGTATGCAACAAGACACTGACGAAGAAAATGATAATGATGTTGATGATGATTCATCATCCGATTTGATTGATGAAGAAGCGGCTATCAATACTAATGCTAATCTTCGAGTCACTAGGCCATCATTTTCAGCCATATCGAGAGATGATGAGACAATCGAAATGGAATTGAATAAAAATCGTGTCACAGCTATTAGATTCCGAGGTAATTGCAATTACTAAACTTTGATTTCATTTCATATTTGCATAAATTTCAATTCCTATCAATTTAACAAAAACCCGTATAGAACCAAACGATAAAAATGGGGGTGAAATAATAATTCCTCATAGACCGCCATCATCTTTAGAACGTAAAAGTAATTTGAAAACATCACTTGACATAGAAACAAAGCGCATGCCTAAAAGATCAATAAATAGTTCTACAGACAGTCAACAGGAAATGATTGTTGACCATTATCCGCACCCAAAGCGTCATCATCATCATCATCACCGCTCTCATCATGATAGACGCCGATCACAAAGTAGTAATGAAATAACATTGATGCCACCGAAACAAGCCAAAACAGTTGAAACAGTTGAAACAAAGCGTAAAAAATTCTCAAAAAGTAATAATAGTACATCATTGAGTTTGGAGAATATTTTTTTCGAAGGTATTCTGTCTGAAGGTTTAAGTGATCCTGATGAAAAACGAAAAAATAAAAAACAAAGACTTACACTGTCTTTTGAAGATTTGCCTGCAATTAAAAAAGAGTTGAGTGAATCATCACAAGAAGGTGATTATTCAATGATCGAATCAGAACAATATAATCATTACACTGCACAGAAAAAATCATCAAAAAGATTAAAATTGATGCGTCATCAATCAATGCAACAACAGCAACAACAACGACCACAGCCATCAACATCATCATCAATGATTTTAAAATCAAAAAATCAATTAATGCAACAATTATCGAAAAATGAAATCATTAATTTATGGAATTCATCAGAAAAAGATTTAATAAATCGTTTAGAATCGACAATACAACAGAATCGTGTATTGGAAGAAAAAATTGAATTATTACAACGAATGTTAAACAAGCCACCTTGATTGTTCAATATGCAATATAAGAAGAATTATATTGAAGATAATTATAAGAATAAAATTCAAGCAATCAAATCGAATCTAAATAATTGTACGAATTTTTGGTTAATATAAATCATTTCATCATTTTTTTCTACGAAAATTCGTACGTAAAATTTCTATTTCGATGGTAAATTGCTGAATTTTTACTTATAATTTAAACACGTGTGTACTTGCGTGTGTTTTCGTGTGTGTGTCAATGTTTTTGTTCACAATTTTATTTCGATCAAAATAATTGTTTAGAGCAAAAAAAAGCTTGGAAATTTTGAGACAAAAATTTTTGAATTTTCATGAATTCTGTTCAATTATTGCCATTGATAATAATGATTCAATGAGATTATTTGGGAAATTTTTCAATAAATTTTCAAAATGGAACAACAAATATTTTTATGTTTGATTCGACAAACAAAAAACAAATAAATAAAGTGCTTGATTATATAGATACAAATATATAAATGATTTATTGTTATTTTCAATTGTCATGATAATTTTTTGTTTTTAACATTTCTATTTGTTAAAATCATTATTATTGTTACAATTTTATTTAGCCTTTGAATGTTTGAAAATGTTTATTATTTGATTTCATGTTTGTTTTGTCAACTATTATTATTATTATTATTGTTATTATTATTATTACAATTTTGTAAAAAGAAACAAACAAAAACACAAATTTCAATTTTTCATTTTTTTTTTCATTTTTTTTCATTTCATGGCCTCAGCCAAAAAAACACTTTTTGCAGACCTTGATCATTATTAGAAAATTTTATTTTTCTGAGAGAAAGAATTTATTTGAATTTAAATGCGAATCACTAATAGGAATCTCCCTTTGGTAAACTATGAAAAAGCGTAGAGTTTTTATTTGAAAATATATTTGTTTATGCTTAAAATTTGTGCTGAGAATTTTTTTTTTTTTTTTTTTGAAAAAATTTCCATGAAAAATTGTCAAAATAATAATGATGTAGCAAATTGGTAGAGAAAAAAAAAGTTCATTTTATTCTTGTAGAATTTTGTTTTAGCATTCATAAGGAAATTCACATCCCGTTTTATTCTGATCATTATTTTATATTATAATTATTATTATTACTGTTATAATTCTTAAAATTACAATTATATCATCATTAATATCAAACATTCACAATTCTTGTATATGTTTGTAGACACAAAAAAAAATTTAAAATTAAAAACCTTTTCAATGTTTTATTTAATATTTAGTTAATGCTATGCCTTGTTGTTTTAGTGCTTCTTAATGATTTAATGATGATAATGGTGCACAAATATACATTTGTTATTGAATATATAAATACAAATAACTCACATTAATCTATCACATAGGCATTGTTTTTGAATTATTATGATGATTATAATCATAGAAAATGAATAATAAAAATATTTAGAAACCTATACATAATATAAACTAAAAAAATGAAAGCGCCTGAGAATGAATTCAAAATTATTTTATTATATTAAATCATTATAATTAATAATAATTAAAATGATTGAAATCACTAAATCACAAAACTAAAAAAATGCTAAAAATCAAAATTTTTATCAATTTTTTTTCGTTATAAAAGCAAACAAATTGTTTATTTCATCGTTTCAAATATACGAAACGATTTTTTTAGTTTTTTGATTTTGATTATAATTTTCTTTGACTTAGATGATTCAATTTTGATTTTTATTTTTCAATTTTTTCTTTCAAAAATTTACAATCAAATTCAATTTATTCAATTTGAAATATTCTCATTATGTGTCTGTGTGTGTATGTGCTTATGTGTGTGCTCAGTTCAATCATCATTTTCAAATTATCAGAGTGTGCCAAAATAGAGAATGAACAGCCAAGTTGTTTCAAGGCAAAATAATGATAATAATGAAAATTGGAAACAATTTCGTATTTTTCCGAAATTTATTCCAAGTTTTATTATTATTTTTCTCCAAAAAATTTAAGAATAAAATTTTCTTTTGGGCGTAATTTATTTTCTAAACAAACAAAAATCAAATGAAAAGTAAATTATTGAAACGCACACACACACACAGAAATAATAAAAGAAAATTTGAGAGAAAAAAAATTAGAAAAAATGTCAAATTTTTATACTGTGATTATCCATAGTAATTTTAATGATGATTAATTTTCGAAAAGTTTCCTTTATTAGTTCATTCTAAAATTTTCATAGTCCTTATTCTATATTCGACAAAAGTATAGGAAAGTAAAAAGAGTTAAGCAATTGTAAATAATAATTCAAATCAATCAAATTTATTCAGTTCTTCTCATTTTACTAACCCTCTAAAAATATTTTTCAATTATTTTTAAATAAACAAATATTTCATTCATTTTTGGATTCTCCACTAACTTATGTGTCAAATTTGAAAAATAACAAATATATTTATAAAACAATAATCACTTATTAACTTGTTGGTTGATTACATATTAATAATTATAATAATAATTTTACAAATAATCAAATAATACACAGATGATGGATATTATATTTATCTAATAAATAATCATAAATAATTTCGTTACCATTTAACACTTTGCCAAATATGCAATTCTGTATTGACACACACACACACCAGCATACACGCACCATTTAATGCAATTTTGATTCAAAAAAAAAAATTGTATCATATTATACAAAGAAAAAAATAAAAATGTTCAAAATTATAAATAATGATCGATTGATTGATTGGATGTCTCAAATGTACGTTTGATGAATGAATATGAAATAATGAATGAATGAATCGAATAAATAAATATATATTGATCTTTAATTTATGCATCTATTTTATTGTTATTTCTCTGAACATTATAATAATAATTATTATCAAAAATGATATATTTATCAATTATAAATTTTAAAAAATAATAATAAAAATTTCATTGTTCTTTGTTTCAATTCATGTTATTTTTAACTAATTAATTAATCATAATATTTATTAAAAACTGTTGATTGATTCAAAATTTATAAAAATCGGAATTTTTCTATTTTTCTTTTGAATGAAGTGAATTGAATTTTTAATTGTTTGTCGTTGAATTTCTTTAATTTTTGTTTTAAAGTTGATGTTAAAATTTTTAACCATGGATTTTTTAGAAATTTTCAAAAATATCCAATGACTATAGCCTTAGATTTTTTTTTGCAAATTTTTCAAAAAATCGAAAAAAAATCTAAGGCTATACATCGCCATCTTTTTTCGAAATTTCGAAAAATTCTTGGGCTATACATCGTCAAAATTTTCAAAAAATCGAAAAAATCTATGGCTATTTTCTTCAGAATTTTTTAAAATGTAAATTTATTTCAAACAAATTTTTGAATCAATAATCTATTATATTTGCTTTATTTTCTTATGATAAATATTAATTAAAAGATGAAAATGAACACAAAATTTAATTTAATAAAACTTTAGTCTTGTAATTATATACAATTTTTTTTGTTTTGAAAAATTTTGACAAAATTTAATTAATATTCAATAAATTAGAATTCTTTATCATCGAAATATTATTCCAACATTTTTCATCACTTCAAGAATAATAATGATAATCGATATTATTATGAGGAACAAAAAATATTCATGAAAATTTTTGAGGCAATGAATGAGGCAAAAGGCAACAATAAAATATGAATAAATTGACTTAGAATTTAATCTTATCCCTTTCAATCATTTAGATTATGCTTTATTATCATCGTTTATTATCACCTTTTTTTTCAAGTTCATGTCGATACATTTTCCATGTTTGTGATCGATGGTGATATGATTGTTGTCGAATTTAATTATGGTGAACACATAATGCTATTATTTGGTGTATCGATATTTTCGTTACGAAATTGTGGTGGAGGATCAGGCGATAATTCTTCGACCATGTCATTGGTTTTTTCAATTGATTTTTTCTCATCGATTTCATAGACATCATTCTCATTTGCATTCTCCGTTGTACGGCGTTCAATTTCTCTTAATAATGCATTGCGAATTATTTCATAAGACATAACTAATCGTTCCATATCTGTTCGATAAAGACGATTGAGCATTGCTTGAAAACAATCCAATTCCGGCAGACGGAATAGTTCCCACTGAAAGAATTAATTAGAATAAATTTTAATTTAAATTTTTGGTAATCAATATCTTGATATTTACCTTGAGTTTATGATCATGTTCTGGCGGAGCTTTTGAATAAATATAAAGCCATTGAGGTATTTCTTCGGTTAGATAAGGATTAGCAGGAACAATACAATCATTTATGCGTGATGGTCTGGGCGGTAATGGCAACGCTGTAGATGGCTGATTTCTTGAAGGTGATGGCGAATAAAGAGGTTCTAAAGATTTTGTAATAGTATCATTTTTATTATCAGGTGATTGTTCATTAGAACGATTATTCAACAATTGTGTAGAACCGAATAATGCATTACTTAATAAACGATGTTGAGGTAATGGCAATGCATTTTCAACTAAAACTTTTTCTGCACTATTTTCATCTATTGCAATATTTTTATTCAAATTTTCAGTGTTAGCATATTGTCCACATTCGTTCACAGTATTGGTATCATCGTTTTCCATCAAAGGTGATAATTGTAATTTTTGCTGCTGATGTTTTTGCAACAATTGCTGTAACACTAAAGGCACATTAGAATAAACATGATTGTCCGAAATATTATCATTTTCTTCTTTCGATAATGCATTTTTTTCTCTATTCTGTTGATTCATCATAAGTAATTGTTGAATGTTTGAAGCATTCATGTAAATATGTTGCTGAGGATTGGTAATTTGTTGTGATTGTTGAGAATTTGTCCAACATGAACCAGCTGTTACACTGTTATTCGTTGAGTTTGCTGATGAAGTTAAATGTTGGCCATATCTGGCAGCCAGAGGATGCTCAAATTGCGTCTGTCTAGTAATGTGGCTATAATAATTAAAAAAATGAAATAAATAAACTATTACATGAATGAACAAAAAACAAGGTAATCAAAGGACTTACTTAACATAATATACTCCATATTCTGGCGATGTAACACGTTCCCAACCTGTTGGCAGTCCTTCAGATTCTAATGGATGGCTCCAGTGTGTAGTTTTAGTATTATGATCGATATAATATTTTCTTCCGCGTAATGTAAAATCAATCGACCATCCAGGAGGCAAAGGTAAGGACTCTTCTTGACCATTAGCAGCACTAACAGCTGTAGCGCATGCCGATACAGCGATAGCTGTTGATGATGAAGCATTTTCCATTTGTTGATGCTGTTGATTTACAGCGTTTATTGATTGATTAGAATTCGAAGTAACGCATGAGCTTAAATTCTGATTAGAATTAGATTTTGATGCCGATCCACCGATTATAGATAATGCTTGATTTGATGATGATTTAAATGGTCCAGAGTGTAATGAAGATAATGATGATTGTGACGATGATGTCGAACAATTGTGCTGTGCTTGAGTATTTGGCACTGTTGCCGCAGCTGAAAGGACACGAGCCAACAATTCTTGTGTTTGTTGTTTGGAATATTGTTCTTGTATTTGTTTATGATACATTTGTATTTGCATATTTTCAGCATATGAATCTAATGTCGTATTACTGCCATTATTATTGTGACTATCGACACCAGTGGACGATGATGATTTCATGATATTGGCTAAATTGTTTATTGATGAACATGAAGATGTATTCTGATATAAGTGCTGTGCTTGTTGCGATTTAGGCAAACGATTTTGTTGTTGTTGCATCCAATTAGAGTCTTGTTTTGATGATGTTTTTGGCGAAAAATTATTCATTGATGATTGAGATGATGACGATATCAATTGCTGACTACCAAGATTAGAAATCGATGTAGCTAAATTAGATGCCGATAAATTTTCATGAATCGATGATAATGATGATGATGGGGAGTAGTATGAAGATAATGATTCAATGGCCTGATTTATTGATGAATTAGATGAATTATTGTGTTGCTGTTTATGTAATTCATTAACTAATGAATTCATCAGCATAATTTGTTGACTTGCTTGTTGCTGTTGTTGATGCTGCAAAGCGTAATTCGTCAATGGTTGTGGTTGGTGATTTGAATAACAAATTTTAGGACTATTTTGATAATGATTTGTCAAGAACTGCAATCATAAATATTAATTAGATAAAATTTTGCGAAAAAAATAATAATGATTGACTTACTGGAGAACCCGTATTATGATTATTACAAGCATTTGTTGATGATGAAGCCATTTGATTCAAATTCATCATTGAACGAATTTGTGATGATGATTGAGATGGACTTGATGCACGCAGTGTAGGCTGTGAGATCCACATTTTACTATGTTGATGATTCAATTGAAGGTGTTTCGAAGATTCTGGTATAATTGGCTGAGTTAAAATCATATTAGAATCATTTATTACACCATTCAATGCTGATGTTGGATTTCGTAACATTTGTGAACCTGCTGCTGTAGTTTGTTGTTGTTGTATTCCATATCTTAGGCAATTTTGTTGCTGTAGACAACCATTAATCGATTGATAAATTGCACTATTATTGTTATTTGTATTAGTTGACAATGATGGTGTCGTCGTCGTCGCTATTGCTGTCGTTGATTGAGATGAATCGATAAATTGTCCATTATTATTATGTAATGACTGTAATGATGAATTACTAGATGATGGAGTCGATTTTAATTGACTGTTGGTGTTGATAATATTGTTGTTTGATCCAGCAGTCGTTATTATTGAGCTTGTTTTTGTTGATGTTAAATATACAGGTCTACTTGTCGCTACTTGTTGATAACCTATATGAAAAATAGAAATTCATTAATGAAATAACAGATATTATTGCAAAAAAATAGCGAACCATTATTAGTCATGTGAGAATTATTGCAATAATCATTTGTCGATAAATTTGTAATTGTTGATCCGATTTGTTGATTAATATGATGTTGATAATTATTGTTATTATTATTATTATTGATATTTGATGTAGAGTTTGCATGAAAATGATGCTGCTGCTGATTTTGTAGAGTATTTGCTGATGATTGTTGTCCAATGAACGCTAAATTAGTTATTGATGTACTAAATGATGATGCTAAAATATTTGAATTATGATTATTATTATTATCATTAATCAATGTTAATGGTGATGTATGAACATTATTGTTCCTGTTATTATTATTATTATTATTATTTATATGTCTACTATTGATTGATGAAAGTTTTGAATTTGTTGTCGTTGATAAACTGGATGATGTCCAAACATTAATTACTATTTGAGAATAATTAAGAAAAAAATTAAAAATTTACGCTGATGTATTTTTGATATTAGCATACTTGGTAAATTTGGTGGCGATTCTTTTTTCGTATATTTACCAACAACACCAATATTTGATGTGTGATGATCTTTTTTCTTCGGCATCACGGCCAATGTTATCGGGAGCACCATTTGTATGCTCAATGTGTAATAATTAAATTTTTCAATATTTAATAAGAATATTTGACTGAATTTAAATAATAATCGATTGATTTACTATTGATGTATCATTTCATATATTTAAATGCTTTCCAAAAAAATATTTCAAATGTTAGAAAGTAGAAAATTCTTGCTATGTTTTTCTCCAGGTTCTGCGATATTCAAAAATGAACGACTAATAAAAATTCAACAAAACGATGATAAACTAATACTAATCGTTTGGTTCGTTGATCATATCAACATCGTTTGTTTGTTGTGCATCCAAAATGGTTAATGCTAGAAAAAACTAAATGTAATAAAAGCAAAATATTACGATGAATTCCATGGTTAACAATAATAAAATGAACCGCTATATCTCCATGTTTTTTTCTTGACAATTAAAGATTTCCTTTTGTATATCAATAATCTGTTGCTACTTTTATTATATTTTTTTGGCTGCTATTCATATTTTAAATTGATTATATATAATGTCTTGAGATTTATGAAATCATTGAAAAAAAGATGACAGCAAAAAAAGCATTAAAATCTATATGAAATGAAGCAAAAATAAAAATGATTCAATTAGTTTTTAATGTTTCAAAATTAAAAAAAAAAATTAAAATACCATTAACATTGTAAATACGCATTGATAATAAAAATAATTGAAAAGTTTTCATTTGCTTAATGAAATTTTTAGAGATGATTTAAAAAGAGGAGAAATTCCAAACATATTTTCAAAATTGATTATGAGTACTATCATTTGATAATTGTTCCTGTATTGACATATCCTGATATCATAACAAGATTAAGGCAAAACTATGCGGCATGTTTAAATTATAGTATAATAAGACTCAACAACAGAGAATGGTTTTATTTAGTGTCAAAACATTGGACGTTTGAAATTATTTTTAAAATATTATTTCAATTTCTTTTCTCAAGAATTAAAACTAATGAAATGATTTCGCATTTATAGCCAGAGTTCGTTGTTCATCTTTTCTTGTCAAGAATTTCATTTCATTCTTTTTTTCGAGATGAAAAATCTTTACATATAAATTCAATGATGATATTCTAATATTTCTCGATAATTTGTTTAGTGTTTTTTTCCAGGAATATTAATATATGCTTTGTTTGTTTGTTGAATTGTGATTGCAACGAATAAAAACACCAAAGACATACACGAGACACTTGATTTGATTATGATCAAATGGAAAAAGAATTTATGCAGACTTTGAAGAATCAAGACACAAAAATAATTTAAACCGAAATTTCTACATTAAAAAATGAAATCAAATAATACACTCAACATACAACATCAAAATAAAGATGATTCAGTCGATAGGAATCATTTAACAAACAAACACACACACACACAAGCACAAGAATTATCAACGATTCATTTCTTCAATTTATTTTAACATTGAAATTAATTTTTGTTTATTTTGAAATTATATATTTTTCACCCAAAAAATATAAAAATACGCGTCATCATAATGAGATGTTTGTATGTATTTTTCTCAATTAATTCAACGAGAATTGTTTCATAATTTTGTTAAATTTTCTTGATTTTAATTTGTTAATCACATAATGATGCTGAAGATGGTGGTGGTGGTGGTGGGTGGAATACGGTTGAGCACGATTTTTTTTAAATGACTTATATATAACATTCAAAGAATTGGATTTCGTTTGTTTGTTTTAGTTTATTCTGCTTAGGAGATATGGATGAAAATTTGTAAAAATTAAATGAAAATTTTTGAATGCAACAAGTTGATTGATTGAAAGAATGCACTAAGAAATTGATGAATAAATTAAATTTTCTATTTTTTCATTCAAAAACAATCATTATAAATAATTAATTAATAATTATCATTTATTTTAGTCGAATAACAAATTGTTATTTTAAAGAATTATTTAAAATCAATTCATCATAGATTGAGTTTAATTTACACAAACATATTCATGCATATGAATGCACATACACAGAACATATAGCTGAACTTATTGCATACAGGTATTTACACAATTGATGATAGTACTACTAATACTAATCATCATCATCTTTAAGAACATTTTTTGTATTTTCTTAACAATTTTTCTTCAATATCATCATCATCATCATCACACATAACATACACAAACACACACAACACATAAACATATTTACGAATAAAATGAAATATTCGTGGCTCGTGGACTTTCTCTCTCTCTTTTTTTCTCTCCGAGTATTTTTCTACATTTCAATGATAATAACAATAATAATAAAAGTCTTTTTCGTTTGAAAAAATTTTCGAGGAAAAACACACATATTACAGCATTACTTTTGAAAAAAAATATTTGGCGGTTTATAGTCGGTCGATGTGTGCTTAGTTTGTTTGAATGTATATTTCTTATTGAAAAATTCATTTCATTTCTATGAACATTTCAAGTTGTTTGATAGGTCGTCGTCGTCGCTGTTGTTGTTGTCGTAGTTTTCTTAAAATCAAAAAAATATTAGAAAAATTTGTCCTTACATTGAAAACAACAACATATGTGTTGCCTATGTTAATGTATAAATTTTCTATGAACATGGAAAATACACTAAAGAAATTCAACAGGCAACAGGTATACACCATGGACCTTAGAAAGAATGAATGTGCTTCGATGTCCATATATTTTCTTCATCCAAAATTACTTTGAATTCATACAAATATGTGTGTGTAAATGCACAAACATTTTTAAGCCAAAAAAACAAACGCGCTTTTTTCGTGCTTGCTTACATTTATTTATTTGTAATGGCAAAATACCAATGGCAGAAACACACATATTTACTCATACAAAAATAATACATAACTCCATTGAAATTGCATACAAACCAATGCACATATATTCAATGGAAAAAATATACCTCGAAACTTGAATATTTTTCAATATTTTAAGGTTCGCAACTCTTGTTGTATTGTAAATATTATTATAATAATATTTTTTGCTCTGTGATGATGATATATCAAACAAATAAACAAAACAACAACAGCAGCAGCAACACAACAAGCATTTCAAAGCCGATATTACAACATTCCAAACATTCCAAATTTTTTATTTTTTTATTTCATATATTAAAACTTAACACATATAAACAAGTGAATTGAAATAAAGAAGAAGAGATTGTTGCTTTGGCAATCAAAAAAAAAAAAAATTGTTGATTGTTGCTGTTTGGTTGTTGTTTTTGTTTGGTTGAATGTGTGTGTATGTATGGTATGTCGACTATGCACGTTTGTCGCCTTTCAGATGATGATGATAGCTTTTTAAGCTTCAAATTAAATGAAAAAAAAAAGAAAGAAAAAACTTGAATCATATTGAAAATAAATAAAAATTTCTCTCAAATTGTGCATACCTATAGATAATCATAAGGTGGAATAATATGAAAAAAAAGAGAAAATGATAATCATAATAATAATCATCGGTGATCTAATCATACACAAAAATCATACGATTGATTAGTCATTTTCGAAAAATTATTCAAAAATTCATTCATTCAAAATTAAAATTTTAAATCGATCGATTTGTTTTATTTTTCATTTTTTTTTTAAGAAGAAATGAATTTTTCTAAAGAATTCAATGAAATTTGAAATGAAATTTTTCAAAAAATTCTTCAAATTCTTCGAATAGAATTTTGATTATTTTGTAAATATAATTAATCGAATTAAATAAATTTTAAATTTGAATTAATTGATTTACTTGATTTCACGCACACACACAGACAAGAATTATCAATTGAAATTCAAGCCATAGTTTATGCATTTTAATAGAAATATCATTTGAAAACAAGGAATTGAAAAATGTTCATTTTCTTTTTGAATTCCATTGATTATTATATAATTACAAATGAATTTTTAAAATTTTTTTTTCAAAATAAACAAAATTTTTCTTATTCAAAGAATTTATCAATAAACATTTTTGATTTTCTCATTGAACATTGAATACATTTGAATTATTATTATTGTTATTTGGTTTTGAATTGACTGTGACTACAGTTGAACGTATTTTTCTGTTTTTTATTCGAAAAAATCAATGAATTTTGTTTTTGAATTTATTTTTCTCAATGAATTTCATTTTCATACTTAGGTTTGGTATGTGAAGAATTTTCTTTGAATAATTTTTAGTACTTGCTTATTCAAAGTAATGCGTGTTTATGTGTTTGTGTTGGTGTTGGTGTGTATTTGTATATGTTATACATTAAGTATGTTTAAATTCCATTTAAAAAAATATTTGAAAAAATTTTTTTTCAATGTAAATATTCGTTAAAAGGTTTATGATTATTATTATCATTATTTTATGCGTAGGAAGTGTTATGATATTGAATAAGAATTTTTTTTTGTTGTTGTTCATGGCCAACCATATTTGTCAACATAATAAATATAATTATAATCACAATGTCCAGTACGGCCACTGTGTAATATGTTTGTGTTTGAAAATTTTGTACAATCAATGAAATTTAATTGATCATCGAAACAAATTCTTATTTCATTCAATACTTTACGACTTTTGTTGTCTTTTGTTGAATTATAATGTGAACAACGTAAATCATAAACGAATGAATTATATTGTTCTAATTGATTGAAATGTTTATTCAATGTTTTACGAATTTTAGCCGTTTCAATTGAATTATCATTAGTTGGAAATATTTGATCATTTTCAAGCCATTTTTGTATCGGTATTCTTTGAAATAAATCTAATGCTATGGTAAAATATTCTATTACATCCATTTGTTCATATCTCTCATCATTCAATGATGTTGGATCATGTGAACAAGCACCATATTTATCCCATTGTTTTTGCCAATAATCAAAAGGGTCGGTATACGATTCTGGGGGCCAATATTTCATCAATGAATCACTAATTTGTTCTAATGATTTTACACTTTTGATTTAAAATGATTGATCAGTGAAATATTGTTTTGAAAATTTGGAAAATTGACATACTTTTGTTGATTACAACAATATTGAAGCAAATTTCGTTCATGAGGCTCATTTGAATGGGTGATTAATGATGTAGGCCAAAAGCCTTGTATGACCCAATTGGCTGATCCATCACATTCATCATGTGGCATGGCAACACACCAACCAGGTGGATAACGCAAAATTAAACGAAAACCTTGACGATTCTGCGACAATGGTCGACATGTTTCATTTTGACCATTCGTAAGATTGATCAAAATTAATAGGATTAAAAATAATTGAAATCTAAACATTTTTATTGTCTAATCGTAAGCTAGACTCTAAACATAATGAATTCATATTAACATTAAAATGAAATGTAAAATATTGCACATCCGGGAAATTGAAATTCAGATTAAAATATTTTGTTTTTGAAAAATCAGAATTTTAGAATTTTTTCATTTCAAATCACAGAAACAGCTGCACCATCTGCATTATGTGAAATGTAATTTAATTTTCAAAAAAATGTCAAATATAAGCATGATTAAGTTCTAATGAAATTTTGAAAATTCTCAAACCAAAAAAATGAATAAAATTCTATTATCATTGTTATTCATTCATTTTGTGAATTCCGATAATGATATGGATGCAATTAAAAATGAAATGTTAAATATAACATGTAATAATGAACGTAATAAAATAATGTATGGTCAATCGGGTTTAAAATCGCTATTACAATGTTGTAGTGAATATTTTATGTGCAAATGTTTTCAACAACATTGCTATGATAAAATCTATGCTGACAATAATATTTGGTGTAAATTTTTACAAAAACAACCATGTCGTACGCAGAAAAAATGTGATAGCATAATCAAATATGAAACAAATGGTAAATCATTGGAATGTGAAAAATTTCGATGGAATTTCAATTATTTGCTATTTAAAATATTATTCTATTTATCAACAATATCAGCTATCTGTATATTCATTATTATTTGTATGGTTTGTTTTAAAAAATTTCGAAAATTTTATCATTTAAAATCTAAATATAATTATAATAAAAGAAACAAATCAAATAATAATAAAAGCGAAATACGTTTTTCATTAGCAACAACACCAAATATTGATAGTGTTGTTGTCGTAAATAAAAATTATAATAACAATCAATCAAGATCATCATCATTATCATCTTCGATTAGCGGTGGTGGCCGTGGTGGTGCTGCTGCTGCTGATAGTAATCAATCATCGAGTGATAAAAATCCAACAAGAACAAATATTATTGTTAATAAGATTAAAAATTTAACAAATCAAAAAAGCGGTGCTCGAAAATTGATGGAAATTCGGTCTAAAAAATCGATGAATGACAATAGTAAAAATTTACCAGAAGTAACAATGACAGCAGCAGCAGCAGGAACAACAACAACAAGTGGTGAAAGGCAACCATTTTCAATATCATATAATCCAACCGTAAAAAAATTCAATCAAAAGATGAGCAATACTACTAATACTCATATCACACCTACTAATAGAAAAATAACGCATAGTTATTTAGTGAAAGCAATTATGTGATTTGAAGATTTGAATTATTTTCAATAAATCTTGAGTAAAAAAAATGAATAAATTCAAATTTAGCGCCATTCAAGCAAAACTGATTCATTCATTTCCTTATGGAATACAAATTGGTTTACGAAGATGACTTGAAAAGAGATGAATCTTCGAAAATAATCGCAATTTTCGCATTTAAATAAAAGGATAAAAAGGTGAAAACTCCCCTCAAATCATTTCCACAATCGAATAATAATGTTATCAGTTGTTTATTAGAGTTAGACAATAGACAATAATATTTGCAAGAATTGTTATTTAAAAGGTGTTTTTGTTGAAAGGTATCATTTTTTCAAAAATATTTTAAGAATTCTTTTTTCAATGAAAAAAATAAATTAATTTAAAATGAACGAATTCAAATTTTTTCTTTTCTTTTTGACAATTCTCAACAATTCGCATGATTCATTCGGTTCAATCAATAATGAATCGCTGAAAATTGATCATATTGAAAATTATGGATGGGATGTGCTGACAAATGAATGGCCATCAATGGATGATAATTTTTATTTTCAATACACTCAACATTATAATCAAACAGAATCACTTGGAAAAATTTATTTGAAATTCAATCAAACAAAAATCCATGATTTATTGAATGATTCAACGGATTGTGAAATCACTTTCAAGGTATTTTCTGCCATCATTCTGTTATCAAATAATTAATTATTGAATTTGATTAAATCTCATAAGCTCTGGTTTTTCACTGAACAAACAAACGCTATAAACGATCCATCAAAAGATCAATCATTAAAACTTCACTTACCTTACGGTTCTCTACATCTTAATGAGAAGTAAGCAATATTTTATTATGAATTAAGTCTCTTTTTAAAATACACTGTCACATAGATTTGAAGCCAAACAATGGAATACTTTACATTATCGTCTGAAGTGTGCCCAAATTTCAAAATTTCACATTGAATATTATAATGGGATATATTTTGTTGCATTCAAAGATTTTCATGTAATTTCATATGGAAAAGAAAAAATTTCTAAAGAGAAATCAAATGATAAAAATTTGAAATTCGAAACAATCGAAAATAATGGCAAATCTCCCAATGATATTTGTTTAATTATCAAAAATAATGATAATAAAACTTCAACTTATCAAATCTCAATTCTATTGCAACCAATCATTGAAAATGATCTAATTCTCAACGTTCAATATCGTTTGCCAATATGCGATGGAATTTTGAACAAATTCAATAATTTTAATTATAAAATATGTTTACAGGAATATGTTTATTTTTCTAGCGAAAATTATACAATCTTATTGGAATCTCTGGATAATTTGAATGTTAAAGTTGAAACTAATGCAAAATCTCAGCAAACACCTATTTATTTTTTGCGATCATTCGATTCATCATACAATGATGAATGGTCAAACGATTGGTTTTATTCCGAAGATGATGAAATATTCGATCTCAATAAAAACTCCATAAAATTTATTTTGAGTAAGTGAAAAATTGTGAAATTCATAATTTCAATCGTTTTGTTTTTTAAGATTGCACTGCTGCAAGCGATAATCAATTCACAACTAAACGAATATCATCCAAGTGGATTAAGTATGAAGATAATAATTTTTATGCAAATCGTACTTTCAGATATGCTTATCAAACTAATGATAATAATTTGAATGTTTGGGCAAGAATATGCCCACAAATCGGTCATTGTAATGATGTAGACATTATTTCATTGAAATCTAATCGAAAGAATGAGACACTTATTGAATTTCAAATGAATGAAAATCCCGAAACAGACTTATTTCGCTTAGAATTTATGTTCGAAATTTATTGTCAATCAAATTCTAAAATCGAGGCCGCATTAAAATTGAAATATGGATTTGGTGACCCTTGTCTTGATGATGAATTATTCAAATGTCGAAACGATGGCCGATGTATATCGAATCCCGATAAAAGATTAGCTCATTGTGATTGTCCTCAAGGTTTTTATGGCCACAATTGTGAGTACAAGGATTTCTGTATGCGTGAAAATCATTGCAAAAAACCTGAAGATTGTATCAATACGGAAACTGGAGCAATATGTTATAGTGATCCCAAAATAAAAGAAAATGCAAGATCAAAATCGATTGAAATGAAAACAATGAACATTAGAATCAATGAAGATTTCTGTCAGACAATCAATTTTAATATAAATGGCCTAAAGGCTAACGAGATGAGAATATTTCCATTCAATGCATACATTACACATAGAGATTCTACAATACCATTTTATGGTCAAAATAATTTATTGAAAAATGGCAAAAATACATTCAAATACTGTATGATTGAGAATTTATTTGGTTTTTATACAATTTTTGAAAATGTTTTCTCTGCTTGGAATACCTTTACAATTCATTATGACAATGATAATGAAGAAATCTCTTTTGAAAACTATACAATGACACCTACATGGGAACCTATTACTAAAATTGAGCAAACGAATTCCAACGACGATGATCATATGAATGATCGTCTTGAAATCAAAACAATAATAAGTAAGTGATTATTTAAAGTTCAAAAAAAATTAGATTTGAAATTGAATTGCAATTCTTACGTTACACAAGATGAAACTGGTATGTTTCGCTGTGAAACTGAATGGTATCCATATGAACCAGAATTAAATACGATCAGATTCAAATATGAAACATACGAATGGTCGAACAGACAAAATATTGAAAATATTTCAGGTTTTATGTATTATTTCCTCATTACTAAAGAATCAAATGTTGTTTTTGATTATTTTAAACTTGATTCAAATTATTCAAAAATTGATGATGAAAATTTCATCACATTGATTGGTTTACAAAATCAGAATAGAAATGGAAATGAAGTATTTTCATTCAAATTAGTATTGGAAATAAAATTAAAAGAATCGAAAATGAAAAATTTTGAAATCAATCCAGTTGAATGTGAAAAAGTTATTTGCAAAAATAATGGTAAATGTTATTCAAATTATCGTTCAGGTATAAGTTCAAAATGTCATTGTAATTATGATCATTTCGGTGATCGTTGTCAACATCATAATCCTTGCATAGAGGTATGTCGCTTTATTGAGTTAATTATATTTTCGAATGTCTCTTTTCATTGGAAATTGAATTTAATTTAGAAACAATCATATTGTCAAAATTTCTTGAATTCTGAACATTCAGATATTTTTGAGGAAAATCGATGTATACCGATTGATTCAAATAATTATAATTGTTCGTGTTTATGGCCAAACATCATGGAATGGTCTCATGAAAGGTATTAAATGAAAAAAATATATTTTTTAAAACATTAATCAGTCAAAAATTCAATTAAATTTCAGGTGTCAACCAAAATGGAGTTATTCACTGCTTGATCATGAATTCAAATTAAACGAATCGTCAAACTCCTTTTTGATGAATGTCACTACAAAAAGTGATGAAATTGAACGAGTTAGAGATAATTTTAGATCAATCTCTCTTTATCGAAATGATTATATTGATTTACAAAAATTATTGAAAGATGAACCTAAATTTCGAAAAATTTATTCGACAGCAATGTCCGATTCATCTATCAATTTTATCATCAAATCGAATGAAAATATTTGTTTTGAAATGAAATATTTTTCACGTACGAATAATAATGAATTTGGTGTGAAATTATCATCGAAAAATGATTATTTATGGATTAATCAACCCCATTGGGTGAAAAATTCATCAATGAATAGAATTTGTTCATTTGATTGGGCAAAAGATATTGAGAACGGTGAAATAAATATTTTGATTTCAGCAAAATTTAATGATAGCAGCAATAATATTATAGCATTTGTTATAGACGATGATTCTATCCAAATTGATTTCAGTGAAAAAACAAGAAATGATTATTATTTGAAAAGTTTTGAAAAAATGCAATCCATCGATCAAGTACAACGATTATGGCCATTATGTTTTCCAAATGATGGATGGAAATATGATTTGGATCAAATCATATATGAACAAAATGATACTAATGATGGAAATGTTCCAATAATATCATATTTACTCAGTGAATGGATTAAATATTCATCCAAAAATCACACGAATTTGTCAAACAAATTTCATTTCAGCATAATGAACTCACTCAAAACCGAATGGAAACCTGTCATATTTGATTATGATATGAGAGATATTACATCAAAAACATTGATAAAACATAAAAATTCATCCATATTTGAATTTGAATTGGATCCGTCAGATAACGAAAAATTCTTTCGTTTAGGTATCCAAATCAAATCAAGCGGAAAAAATTCAAAGTTATTGATTCATAATTTGAATTATGATGATTATTGTCAATACAATCAATGTAAAAATAATGCTGAATGTATAGTCAATTTCAAAAATCACACTGATCATTATTCTTGTGATTGTTTTGGTGACTATACAGGAAAATATTGTGAAAATGTCAATTATTGTGTTGAAAATAATAGAATGATTTGTAAAAGCCAGAATCTAACTTGCATTAATTATGATACAAATTTCCGTTGCGATTGTAATGACCATCGTGAGGATGAATATTGGAATAGTGAATTGTCAAGGTATTTTTTTTCTATGATTTTAATACTAAATCGAATCATTTGCTTATTTTGTCTTCTATAGCTGTGTCAAAGTACCGAAGCCATTTATCGAAAATTGTTCGATGAATAAAATATGGATAAAGAGATCAAATGGTGAATATGAATGCATTTGTAACAACGAAGATGGATTCATTAAAGATAATGCCACAAATGCATGTGTCAAACGAAATGTTTGCAGTCGAAAACCGTGTAGTGGCATGAATAAACTATGCCAAGTATCCTTTGATGGTGATGATAATTATATTTGTCTCTGTGATGATGGATTTATCTCAACTGATGATGATAATAATCAATGTAAACCGATTTCTACGAAAGATTTTGATTGCCCAAATCGACAGAAACCAATCTTCTCCAACAATTCTCAACATCATTGCGATTGTTCAATGACATTTTGCGGGCTTAAATTTGAACAATCAGGCAATGAAAGATGTAAATTGAAGCCTATTTGTAGTTTAAATGGATATGGTTTCGATGGATGTCGAGAACAACATGCATTGTGTTTAATTGAATTAAATCATTCACACAATAATGATAAATATTATCGATGTGAATGTCCGCCTGGTGAACGTTTTATTGAAATACAAGAAAAAAATAATACGTTCAAACGCTGCATGAATCATTGTCAAGATCCTACGATCAAGGAATTATGTACGAAGCATAACGCGCAATGTAATCAATTTAGCGACAGTAGTTATGATGAAAAAAATGTAGCAGATTGGTTGAGCTATTGCCAGTGTCCACATGGAACAATCATCTCTAACGATAAACAGAAGTGTAAATATTCAACAAAAATCTATGAAACACATCTTGTGTTCATGCAACAAACATTGGATGCTTACGTTCTACAGGCGAGAAATTCATTAATTAATATCGATGCAGATCAATGGCTCAAACGTCAATATAATAATAGCAATCCATTGAAAATGCTTCAGAAACGATTCCAATCAAATTTCAGTGATTATTATCTCAGACAATTATTTAAGGATTTTCTTACATCAAATAATGAATATAACATCCCGATAATCGAGATGAAATTGAAACAAATACAACCAAAATTGATCGAATATAAATTGGAGAAATATATAAGGTATTTCTATCGGTCTGCATTAGGATATTCATCGATGAATTTGAAAATTCAAAATTGTGTAAAAGCTTCGTTGACTGAAAAATTTTTCGGTTTTAATTGTTCATTCGGCCTGACATTCGATGATGAAAGCGAATCAAACTTTGAAGAAATAAAGAATGATATAGTTAATCAGCTGAATAATGATTGTAATCCTTTCAAACATGAAAACATTGATCAATGCTTCATGATGATTGATTCATCAATGAATAATGGATTTCCGATGATTTTACATTTTGACAAAAAATTGAATTTCATATCACAAAATGTAAGTATGTTATTCAGTCAATTATGGAATGATTTCATAAATTTATTCTGCTATGAAATAGCCATGTGAAATGGAGACAGATATATGTCAATCATATGCTGGAACTCAATGTAATTTTCAATCATCAAAAATTGAATGTAAATGTATCAAATTTCAAAAATATCCTAATTTACTTGATGCTAATGGCACTTTTGAGATTAATGGTTTGATGGTCGACAAGTGCCAAATAGATGGTAATATTTGTGAACAATTTTGTAGTGACAATGATAATTTTAGCGGTGATTGTAAACAATATTGGAAAGATGGATCAAACAACAATAATCATGCATTGCAAATAGAATGTGAATGTAAATCGGATGCTGTCTACGAAATTTATGAACAAATATTGGACAATGATTTGAACAAAAAATTTCGATTGATACAAAGAAATCGTTGTGAAATCCATAAAAATGATATCGATATCATTATTATAATAATAGTGGCCAGTATATTTGGTATTTGTTTGTTGGTTAGTCTAACATTGTGGTGTCAGTAAGTAACAAAAGTTTTTGTGAAAAAAATCAATTTCATCAATTTTTTTGTTATACAGATCAACATTTAATAATCGAAATGATAAAATGTTCACGAATGAATCGAAAAATACATTCACTTATAAAAGAAATAATGGAATCGAAATAATTCATATGAATAGAATGGATAATCATTATAATGTCAATAATGAATCGATCGTCAATGAAAATCATTTAAATGACACAATTCAGATTCCACAAGTCAGAACGACAATGAAGAAAGATTTGAATGAAAAAATATATCATCCGACAATATTAACAAAAATGAATGAACAACCGAATATTTCATCATCTTCATCTTCGACGATCGATGATGAAAATGAAGACAATTTTAATCAAAAATCAAACGATAAAAATGAAAACACAAAAAATCGATATGTATTAAGCAGACATCAATTACAGAGAAAAAAATTGTAATTTTTTTCCAATTGAATTTTGATAAAACTTTAATAAGGAATAAATTTATTTTTTTTAAATCAATCAAGTTTTTTTCTGTTGATTTGTTTGCATTTTAGTTGTCATAGATATTTGTGTTCATTATAACAAATTACCTAAGCAATTATCATTAAATGACTATCGTTTTGGAAATTAATGATTATCTTTATATGTTCATTAAAAAAACCAAATTTGAGTAACATTATTTTTGCAATCATATGCAATTTTTCATACGTATTTTGGTGTTGAATGTGTTTTTTCGAAAAAAAAGAACAATGAATATAAGTTCGATGATCACAATAATCAAGATCATTATATTGATCGATATGATCAATTTTAAAACGATTGATGGTGAGCAAAGTTCAATGAATGAAAAAGAATTAATTGAATTTTCGTTGAGAAAATATCGTGAAGAAATAATACCTCAACAAATGGAAGCAATAGAAAAATCAACAAGTGAACAATGTTTGAATGTAATGAAGAAAAAATTCATAAAATGTAAAAATCAATTCATGAATGATACTGAACATTTGAAAAATCATGATAATAATGGTATTAATTTTTCAAATAATTTATTAATCAGTGGAAGTAAATATGAACATAGATGGCCATTATGTTGTTACTTATATCGTCATCATAGTTGCATAAAAAAATCAATCGAATTAAATTCATTTTATTCGAAGAATTTATGCAATGAAAATGATGTCACAATTGTTGAATCAATTATCGAACAAAGTAATCAACATGATATGACCAATGGTTTTTGTCCAAAAAATGAACATATTGAATATCAATTATGTGATGATGATGCGATTAATTTTATTGGTGAAAATAAATTAATAGCGGTTGTTATAATACTGGGTTCATTTGCATTATTATTTGCATTAATTTTTATATTTTATATTATATGGACTGTAAATGAACAATATCGAAGAAAAATTTCAATGTCAAAATTTCAACTATTAGAACCAATGGAATTTGATACGATATCATCAAATGAATTGTGATTTGAATAAATTTTTTTATTCTTTCCATTTGATTTTCTCTCTTTTACATTGATTGATTTGAATATTTTGCTTTACTTTCATTTTATTTTCGCACATGAAAAGCATATTTGAATAATAAATCATCTTAACATTTATATCAATTGAAATCAATGATTCGATCCATTTTGAATCGATTTTCAACATTGCTCTTGTATCTTAGTGATAGTTATAGGCTATTCAAATTTATAATGAATAATTATTCATTATTATTCAAAATTAATTCATTCAAAAATTGAATCAATATTGAAAAAAATTTGAATAATTTGCCGTTTATTATAATAAGGCATGGCAATGATTCGATTCAGATTTGAATATAAAGCCATATATTCATTATTAAATCAATCAGAATCAAAAGTTGAGACATTCAGCTTGAGCCGAATGTTTCGGGGAAAAAAGATCATATCAAAAATTCAATGATCGAAAATCAAAGAATTTGCGTGATGATCATCACATGAGAAAATTTTCAATCTTCAATCGAATTTGAATGAAAATCATCGAAATATCCGAAAATGAAAAAATTGGATTTAAAGAATCGAACCATAAAAATAGCAGTGACGACAACATTCAATGTAAGTTATTTTGTTTATCATTTTCGCATGATGATTGTAATGAATCAAATTATTCATCTAGTCATTGCCATATTCAATTGTTAAAATTGATCCAATAACTCATGAACAAATACCTAGTGGTGTTGAGACACGTATAATGGAAACATTGTCTAATCACTTTAATTTTACGATTAAATGGATACCAACACCAAATAGATCGGGAAAAATAGTGGCCAATAAAACATGGAACGGAATGGTCGGCATGATTTTACGAAAAGAGGTCGAAATCGCTACCGGTGCTATATCATTGACACCGGAACGAATGACAGCTGTAGATTTTCTATTTCCACATCATATTGATCAAAATACATTTGCATTATCAACATCAATTTCAAATGAATATGATTATGATATGCAAATATTATTTTATCCATTTCACGAATATGTTTGGCTAGCATTAATAATGTCATTAATTGCATTTTTCATACTCAATTATTTATGCATGAAGCCAATCATTTTGAAATTCTTAGATCGTAATATTAATGATTATACACATATTAAGCCAAAAATTGATCATAATTTACTTTGGATAAATTTTTGTTTACTTTCAAGACAATCATATTGTTGGCTATCAAATGGACAATTTGTGCTTTCATCGATCAAAATATGTACTTTGATATGGGCATTTTCAAGTTTTGTTATGACAGATTTTTATACTGGCCATCTATCATCATTATTAACAGTACCCATTTATAATGAAATTGATACAATTGATGAATTCGCACAAGCATGCGATTCAGGTTTATTAAAACCATTAGGTCTAATCGATAATAATGTGATGGATGTAATATCAAAGTCAGAAATGTCTACACTCAAAACAGTATGGGAGCATATTAAATTGATTAGTAATCGTGGCGAAGGCATGAGAATGATTGCTGATCAATTAATGTTACCGAAATCAAAACAAATTCACTATGCAATTATATCACCGCGTGAGCGTTTAAAATTTTTGCAAATGACAAATGATATAATACGCATACCACCAAGAACACTAGATTCATCTATTTATACATTTCATGTAGCAATGCCTATTAGTAAATCGTTTGCATATCAAATAGAATTTGATCAAATGTAAGTATGCAATTGATATACGAATAAATAATTAATATGAATGACTATTTTTTAATTCAAGAATCAAAACATTATGGGACTCGGGCATAATGAAACATTGGAAATTATTAGAAATTCTAATAACAAAAGAAGAAAAAAGAAAACAAATGAATGCGAAAGCGATGAATTTTGAAATTGGAAGCATAGAAAAAATAAATGGATATCACAAGGCGGCTGATGAAGAAGATAATGAAGATGATGAATTAGAACATCATAGACACACAATTACTAATATTCATACATTTAGACTAAAACAATTGAAAATTGTATTCATTACATATCTATTATTCAATTTAATATCATTTGTTGTGTTTTCAATTGAAGTGGTGTATTATTTGGCGGTGATCCGCATACATTCAAAAAATTTAATGGAATACAGGACCAGATGAATGTTTTTTATTAGATCACTTTGATAATAAGTTGAAATTATCATCAATTAATTAAATATAAAAAAGAAATATATATAATTTGAATATTTAATTTTATTATGAATTGAGTTGGCGACCAAAAACTTTTTGCAATGATTTGTTCATGAAATATGGACGTTGAGCTGAGCCATCATTGATATTACAATCTTCAACTAAATTTAATTGAAACACGTCAATACAACAAGGAAAATTTCATTGAAATATCTACTTACGATAGGACAGGAAAATAGTATCGACAGCAACATCATAGACATTGAAAAAAGAAGAAGCCAATGTATAGCTTAGTATAAGATACACGACCAAGGGTCCCCAATAATAATTAAGATCATCAAAATCGTCGACGTGAATCAAATCGATTTGGTTTGTTAGAATCAGAAATGCGATGAAACCAGAAAGAAACGTTACAGCCAATTTGGAAAGAAACAATAAAAATGCTGTTATGCACTCCAACACCAGGGCACCCATTCCATTCGAAATGATTAACGTGAATGCATCATGGGCTGATCGACAGAAAGATTTCCCATGCACCGCTAACATAATATATGCATTTTTATTGATGAATTTAATGAACTTTTCCAAACACCAGAGACAGCATTTGCAGCATCTGCAGATACAAATTTATCTCTCAATCTTTTTGCTTTTTTTGCGCTAACAAGTGTTTATCATGCAAAAAAAATTACATACCCCATGACGAATTTTGAAATAGCATTATCGGGATATTTTTTACATTTTTGATCAATATATTCTAAAATTATCCGAAAAAATCGTACAATAGAAATCAATAAGGAACCAAATGCTATCGATCCTAAATGATACCATAAACATCGTCCAAACGAATGTAATAGTACAAAGAATGGTATATCACGTTTATCTCTAGTCCAATAATATTTGGCAAATACACCGGCCAATGTTACATAAACTAAATGAATAATAGAAATTAGAGGTTGAATTTCGGATTTTAAATAAAAAAACATTGTAACATACATAGACCAGAAATGAAATAAAAAACCCATATCAATCCGAATAAATTATAAGCATGAGCAAGATATACTAAATTACGATTAAATGGACGTATTTTTGTGCAATTACTGTCTCTTTCTTTCAATGGACTACAGGCAGTGCCAAAAATTTGATGACGATAACGAGCTTGTGAACCAGTCGATATGGTTACGAATGCAAATAAAGCAAATGTCAATACAAAAACTTTCAATAAGAATGGTACGAATGGAAATAATAATGATGATTTGATGTTATCAACAGCTCTAGAAAAATATATTTTTTTGATATTAATATGTGAATTTTTGATAATAAAACAATATTACTTGCTAGCTTCTCCAAGAACTGCTACAGCTAAACGGATACGACCACACAAACAAAATAAAATCATTGTCAATAATAATAGGCCAATACCGGATACGATTGCTAACGCTATCCATAATTTAGTACTGGTCAAATACGGTTCTAAACTATCTTTTAGTAAACTTTTGAAATCAAAATCCATCAAATCAGCTTTTCTTCTTGAAGTTCGAAAATATCGATGAGCATCATCCTTTTGAATCACTTTGGCCATTATTGAACTAATGTCTATTGCATCGGTATCATTCGGTTTATAAGTCAAATCAATATATTGATTAACACTGTAATAAAGTGCTAAACCATTTAATATAAATAATGCAAGTATTGATATCCAGACCATATATTTAGCTATCCATTGCATGAAGGATATCCATAAAAATGCTATAAACATTGTCAATATTAGTCCACTAATTATGGAAAACATTGATATTAATCTTCAATCAGTATTTAAATTTTATTAACTTACATTGCAATCCATCTCCATGTCAGTACAATATCCGTGATCAAATGATTAGCTAATGTAAGAGCTTTCATTAATTTGCTCATTGCTTTATTAGATTGAATAATTTCTTCTGTGGTAACAGAACCATCTGATGAATCATCTTTGATAGATTGATTGCGAATTTCATCAAATAATCGATCATTGATAATGTGTAATATTGATGGAATGCATCGGCCACCAACTGGATCACTTTTAAAATAATATTTGGCACATATTTCTCGGCGACTAAGTTCATACAGCTTTAAAATAATGAGATAATTTTGAAATTAACGCTAATAAAAATAATAAACATGCTGAACATACATTTTTTCTATTAGGAACGATGCCATATTGACAGATTGCATGCTGTAATTCAATATGGCGCATTTCTTCAGATGGATTTACACTGAATGTTAATGTAGGACATTCTTTGACACAAACTTGTGGCGTATTACATCCATCGATTATTGTTCCTTCAATGTCGGTAGCACATTTTAAAATGTTGAAAAAATATAAATATGGACGATCACTAAATTCTCCTTTACCGCAAACATTACCGAAAGAATCGGATGGAAATACAACTTGTTCGATATTTACATGTTTTAAGACTAAGGAGGTAAAAAACGATTGTTATAAATCAAAAAATTAATTAAAGTACACAACAAACATACTGTATGAAACGAAACCAATCCATACACCGATAAAAATCATAAATATAATCAAACAACAACAATCTGTGCATCCGCGTTTCTTTGTTAATCCAATTTTATTATTACTATCGAATGTGAATTCATCTGTGAGAGAGAAAAAATTGAAAATAAAATTAAACAATGTCAATAAGATCAATATCGAAAAATTGTGCAAAAAATATTTTCACACATCATCATCATCATCATACTGAATCTCTTAGATCTGTTACGATTATTTCTGTCATAATTGCTGACACCACTACCATCGTCGATATAATCATTCATATCGTTTTCAATACGAATAATATCACCATGATAATGTCTGCCTAATAAATATTGTTTATTAATAAATGGAGGTTGTTTGGGTGATCTTCTCAGATGGTCATTCATCATTAGGAATGTTTTTTTTCTTATTTTTATAAATTGGAATGATCTTTTAAATAAAATCAAAAACACATTGATTTTCAGCTGCTTAAATTCATTTTTTTTTCTTACAAAATCAAACAAGAATATGTTTATTTTTCATCGATTGATGGTTACTTTTTCTTTGCAAACAGATAAAATGGAAAAAATTACACATCAAATAATGCTCACCAACTTGATATAAAATTATCAATCCTAAAAAAGAAAAACACGGTTGCTATGCTTCATATTGTATTGATATTTTCATTTAACAAAACTACTGTTTGAAAAGTATCAATCTGTTATCACTATTCAATATCAGATCATTAAATAAATTGATTGATTGATTAGATGATTTTTGAATCATTAAAATATTAAAATTGCTTGATGAATGTGGAAAATATTTTAAATAAATTTTTCAAATATCAAAGGATATTATCTAAATGGATTTCAACGCCAAAATATAAAAATAAATACCTTTATTATTGATTGATGATTGATTTTGTTTCGTACGTTGTCCCATAATTGGAAAAATGATTTACTGAAAATAAATGAAATAAAATTGAATATTACACATGTTAAGCAGAAGAAAAACATACAAAATATTTGAAAAAACATTAATTGAAAATGATGATTGACAAATGATTAATGTTCAATGTTCACACAATAAAACAAAGTTTATTTTGTTTGAGCTAAAACAATCAAAGACTGTGATAGACAGTCATCGATTGATTGATACATAATGCGTTGAAAAATGATGACAAAATGTTAAATAAAAAACATCGCACAAAAAATACATTTCACATTGAATTGATTAAAAATTTCATGATTTACACGATTAACACTGATCAGCACACTGAATACAATGTATATCTATCATCGAAAGATATCATTTTTTATGGAATAAAATTACATGATTTTTTTAAATAAAACCACTTGAAACTCAATAAAATACAATTTCGAATAATAATTACGAATTATTCAATTTTTTTCATTTCTCGTTCAAAGATCATTTACCTTTAATTAATAATAAAAAAACAGAACACCTACCTACCTACCTGTCGATAATATTTTACTACTATATATAAGTTAATGGAAAATTAATGGTTGCCAGGGTGAAATAAATTAATTTATTGAATTTTTGTAAAAACACACCATCATCAAATAACCAATGTCAAGTATAGACTATTTCCGTAATCAAAAGTGTATTGAGAAAAAAAAGTAATAAAAGTGTATATTTATCGATTAATTTTGAAGCATTTGAATATTAAAATTAGAATTTGAATATTAATATTAAAAAAATGAATGATGATTTACATCAGTGATTCCCAAACTGAGCGACGTCGCTGCCCGATGAGCGATTTAAAGTTTTGATTCAGAGTTTCAAAATTAAATTAAAGTGAATAAAAATTTCAAGAAACTCCCCGGGTTCAAGGTAGGTTTGTGAAAGTTTTTGGGAAGTCTCACATTTTGGTGGTTTTGGTGGGAAAGTTTTAGGGAATAACCAACTTAGCATAGCATAACCTAACCTAACCTAACTCACCAACTTAGCACAGCATAACCTAACCTAACCTAACTCACCAACTTAGCACAGTATAACCTAACCTAACCTAACTCACCAACTTAGCACAGCATAACCTAACCTAACCTAACTCACCAACTTAGCACAGTATAACCTAACCTAACCTAACTCACCAACTTAGCACAGCATAACCTAACCTAACCTAACTCACCAACTTAGCACAGCATAACCTAACCTAACCTAACTCACCAACTTAGCACAGCATAACCTAACCTAACCTAACTCACCAACTTAGCACAGCATAACCTAACCTAACCTAACTCACCAACTTAGCACAGCACAACCTAACCTAACCTAACTCACCAACTTAGCACAGCATAACCTAACCTAACCTAACTCACCAACTTAGCATAGCACAACCTAACCTAACCTAACTCACCAACTTAGCATAACCTAACATAACTCACCAACAACTAATAGCCACAAAAAGTTTGGGAATCACTGATTTACATGAATCTGAAGAATTCAAAATAAATTTCATTTCATTCATTTCTTTTTCTGTCTCTTTTTTTCGATCATATTTCAACAAATGTACATTTTTTTCGACCAGAAATTAAACATAAAAATTAATGACTGGAAAATAGCTAAATTTGGAAATGGAAAAATCAAATGCAAACACCAAACATTGAAAAGCGCACACAACAAACACATTCAAACAATGAAATTCACATTAATTTTGCTTAATGATGCAAACACAATTCATAATTGATGATAATAAAATAACAATGATAATTATTAACTTACCTGTTTGAAATTTTAAATTTTGAAATTGGAAAAATAATTATTCTCTTCTTCTTTATTCATTGATTTGATGATAATTTGATTTTGATCGATGTTTTTTCGCTTTATTGCTGCTTACATTAATGAAATGCTGTTTGTTACAATGTTTATTCACCTGAAATTGTTGTCGTTTTTTATTTGGAGGGGATTTCAATATGACATTGAAAACAACTAAAATACATTTCCATGATTATCAATAATGTATAACACACTCACAAACATACCACGAAGCATTATTTTCTTTGAATTAATTGATTGATTGTCTTCATAAGAAAAAATGCTTTTTTTTCAAATTCAAAAATCAGATTTTTTTTTCGTTTTCATCATTTCTTGGGCAAAAATCAATGAAAACTATTCATATTTGCCATTTGTTATACATTTCATGCATAATTTGTCATTTTGATTAAATGTCATCATTATTGGCAAAAAACAAACAAATATACATTAAAATCTAAACATTTAAATTATAAATCAACATCAAATATCTTCTTTCTTTTATTTTTTGGCTTTCAAATGACAATATTTCCACATATAATTTACCAATGATGAAAGACCTTTCGAATTACTGCCTCTACCCGTGTTATATCGAGTGATGTTTTTGGTGATTATGTGGATGCGTCCGAATTAAAAAGATACATGTGCACAAAGAGCATCGAAACAAAAAATATCGAAAAAAAACTCAAACACACCAAAACATTGTTTGACAATTAGTTTGATTGATATGATTTTGATCAGAAATGATGAGGGTTCAATGAACATGATTGAATGTATCGTTTTTTTCTCTGAATTTGAATTTGTAGAATTTCAAATATCGATACATTCACCTGCAATGATATTCTATGAGAATGAAATTATTAAATAATTTTATTTGATCAAAAATTGCAGGGAAAATCACGATTCATTCATTAATTCAATCGCTATCATCGTCATCATATTCGAAGAGCGGTCTACAATTTGTTCGATCATTGTTATGATTTTTATTGTTGGTGATTGTATTCACCTTATAATTGCATTTGTTATTAGTTTTTGATGATTCATTCATTATTTGTTGAATTAAATTCAATAATTGTTCATGCTGTTGTTTCATTTGTTTGTCATATAATGATTGTTGCTGTTTCATTTCTGAGATTATTGGCTCAAAATATTTACTGATTTGATTCTCAACCAAATGACAATAACGATTATCATCATTATGATCGTTTATTTTAAAATTTATTCCAGATTTCATATTTATCAATGGTAATGATTTTTGTTGTTGGTGTTGTTTTAACCATTTAGCCAATACTAAACGATTCGATTTTGGAGTAAAATTTTCATTCATTTTGCAAACAAAGCTATATGAATGAATCAACGATTTAATGGGTTAATTTATTGAGGAAAAATTAATTGATCGATGAATTATTATGTTTAATTCTCAATTAAATGTGATCGAATTAAGATTTTTCAATTTTATTTACACATGATATTCTCAATTGAAAAGTTTCGCCATCTATGATCACTCACGAGATTAAGGCTGGACTAACATGTTGGAGAAGCAAAGGCGAATTTTTTTTTTTTCATAGTTCCTACCACAAAATGAGGCGTCAACAAATTGGAAATTTTTAAAATTCGTTCGCGCGAAAAAAAATTTCGCATTTTTTATCAAAATGGTGGGGGAGCGAAATTCAAAAAGCACTATTTCTACCCACAGAGAATGACCCAAATAAGTTAGATTTTTAAATTTGAAAAAATTAATAATTTTCAAAATTGTGTCGAAATAGTGAAACCGCATCAGGGGCAATTTCTCCGGCGGATTACAAAAAAAGTTCTATTTTTTATATAAAAACAGCGTGACACAAAAATTTACCAGCTAATTTTGTTCCTAGATGTAGAATTGTAATTTATTATGTTAGAATTCACATTTTACATATTTAAATGATTAACATTTAATAATCTACACATATAATTTTTTACTATTATTTTTTGTTCTAAATATAATATATTTTGTTTCTCAACACCAGAGATAAACTAAATCAACATGGTTTAACACACATCAAATCTAAAATCACAACACTGAAAAACATCACCACCGAAATCATGAAACTGTAGTCACTGTCACTTAGTGACACTGACATTGATGGCTGTGACTAACAATTGAAAATTCATATTTCATATTGTAAATGAAATTTAATTTAATTTGTTTAATTGAATTTTAAATTTCAATATTTAAGTTCAGTTTCGCCTTAATTTTTATTCATAATTAAAATTTTTGTTTTTGTGTTTATTTTGTTTTGTATTGCTTTTGAACTTTTGAAAAAAGATAAGATCTCATTTTTTATTTCTATATTGAAATATTTTTCTGTATATATAAAGCAAGTTTTTAAGACAATAAAATCATCCATTTAGCATCATTAGCAAATCAAACTAATTGATCGCTACAAATCAAAGAATAGACAGCCAATAAACAGCGATACTTACAATTGATTACACAGGAGCTTTTGACAATGCTCGTTGGTACAACATCACTGACATCTTAGACAACACAAATTTCCCACAACACGTAACAAAAATCACACAGAGTTTCTTAACTCACAAACAAATTATATTCGAATACTACAGAATTACAAATACAAAAACACTATACAAAGGCTGCCCGCAGGGTAGTCCTTTGTCACCAGCATTGTGGAACATACTAATAAACACACTCCTGAATAATTTTGATATACCCAACGCCAACATACACGCTTATGCAGATGACTTATGACAATTTTCACAGATGACAATTTTCATTTCATCTATTTTTTCCTTAAATAATTTTTGAAATATTACAATCTTTTTATTTTCCTAAACATGAATAAATGTGAAAATTTTGATGGGGAAATGTCTAAAAATTTTAAAAATGTACCGATTTTTCAGAATTTTCCGATTCTTCGATACCATCTTGATGAATTATCGATTTAGGATGATTGTTCAGTGGCGGTGAAGGTGTTGAAAATTGAGACTCCATCTTCGGTAACAAATCATTCGTGTTATGATTATTAATTGAATTTAATTCGACTTTTTCATCAACAATATCACCGCTAAGATATGATCTTTTATCATATTTTTTGTCATCAGATGATTCCATGAATGTTAATTTTGAATTTTTAGTTTTGGAAAAATTTTTCATGAAAAATATAGCCAAGAAGATAGCGATGAATGTAAAACAAATCGGTATAAGATAAATGAGCAATATCTGTAGCCAATACTCGAAAACAGGCATACAATATGGATCTTGTCCCCAACTCCAAAGACCATCTTCACGACAACGACGTGCTTCGTAACCAAGAAGACGATAACCATCGATACAGCTAAATCTTACAATACTACCTGGCCAATAATGATTTTCACTTTT
Source organism: Psoroptes ovis (assembly GCA_002943765.1). Classification (NCBI taxonomy): domain Eukaryota; kingdom Metazoa; phylum Arthropoda; class Arachnida; order Sarcoptiformes; family Psoroptidae; genus Psoroptes; species Psoroptes ovis. Next base: position 128,957 of record PQWQ01000006.1, read on the forward strand.
GCGGCCATTCAATGGTTTCTCTAAGGCTGGACATCGTATTATTGGTTCCGCTATAATTGAATGCATATTTTCAACACTGGCTTCTTCTTTTTTAGTATTTTCAGCATAACCATTATCACCTGTAGCCAAATAATCAAATTTGCATGCGAATGAATCTGAACATATTTTTTCAACATCATCATAGTTATGAATTAGTTCTGCAATATCTTGATCAAATAATGGATTAAATTTAAAATCATCATAATATGAATGTGATATCACATCATGAAAAAATAATGATTGTGATATATTTGTTCGTGATGTTTCGAATAAACGATAATTCATACCAAATCTCTTATGAATTTCTTCAATAGACATTTCATTTGATAATATTTCACCATTTGGTAACATGAAATCATCAAGAGGATTATTAGAGTAATGACCAAGTAATCCTTGTGTTGAATTTATGTATGTTATAGGCAAATATACATTCAATGTCAATGTACCACCAGCATTCACATACACTTCAACACCAGCACCTGAATCGAACATTGCAATTAGATGTGACATGTTTCGCATACCAGATGGTTGATATATGCTTGCGCCGCGTGTGTGAATCGTACGCATATTATCATCCCAATAAAATAAATATTCTTTATCTGCTATTATAAATATTTGATTGAACCAACGACAACTTTCGGGTCGTATACGAAATTCAATAATCGAAGAAATGTTATCGCGCACAGACACAGCTGTCAATTGTGTTGCATCAACATGACCAGGTACTTGTTCGAAACGTCCATGTATATCAAGTTTATGTATGGGATTATTGGTACGAACTAAGGAATATTCACCACGTCCATTGAATGTGTAATTTACACGATCAAACGTAATAATATGTGGATCACCAAATATCGATGCAATCACTGGTGGTTGATATGAACTACAATCTTGCGTTGTACGGAAATAATTAAACATCATACATGTTTCACTATCATCTTCTTTCGGTGCCCATTTACAACAATAGTAGAATGGCATCACATCATGCTGCCAATATGATAGTGTAGGTGTCTGATTCAAATTTAGATGAAATTTAGTCATAGATTGAAAAAAAATAATTCTTTGATTTTACCTGCATTTGCATTTTGAATGGATGCTTGCCATAAACAAATGTTCTTGATGGTCTACCTGAATACATTGTGTCAGCACTGCGAATCAATTCGCCTAGATCATCGTAGCAACATTGCTGGCCAGATCCACCGATACTAATAAATTAATCAATAAAATGAATGAAACTCTTTTTGAAAAAAAAACATACGATGGTCGAGTTGTGCGCACACAATGTTGTGCACCCAATTGTCTTTGATCACATTTTTTATCAACCACATTGCACCTTTCATCTGGTGCAAATCGTCCTTTATCATGCAATGCTTGTGCTAATGTACATGGACAACGGAATAATGTTGTTGCAAAATATTCATTTTGTTCTTCACGTTCAAACCATTTGCGACAAAAATTTATTTGCCAGTTTGTTCGACCAAATTCACGACGCCAAAGATGTCGAAGTAACCATCCTAGTGGCATTGGTTGACTCCATTCTGTCATCGACAACACTTTATCAGTGATATTCACACCTATAAATCCGAAATGATAATCACCACGTTTCAGGTAATCAAATTCAGGCAATTGATTTAAATCCAATTCATATTTTCCAGTATTTGGTACGCCATGTACAATATCTAATATCCAATATACTTTCGGATAAAGTGTTTGATCTAATTCTTGGTATGCCCATATTCCAATCGTTACTGGTTCGTTTTCTTCACCAATATTTTCAGGTTTCCAATGGATAGTCAATATTTGTTGCGGTTCATCATCGATGAAATCGGGATTTTTTTCAACTAATTCAGTCGGATCAACCCAAACATCAAATTCTCGACGACTTTCAGGAGATTCTTCAAATACATTAAACAATGACAATGATAAATGAAATAAATGAATTATTTTATAACTTACGTATGTACTGACGAGTATAGAAATATGTTTTATCATCAACAGTGACAATTAAATCAATATACCCTTCAAACATAATCACCGGGGTAATGCAAATGGCAACGTTTGTTGATATATAATGTCCTTTCACCAATATTGAATCAAAACGACAAGTTATGCGGCTTTCAGGTGAAAAACATGGACCAGTAACTTCTAACAATTCACCTCCAAGACTGCTAATATAATTGACTGATGTTGTTAAACCCATACGATCAGGTAATGTTGGGTCTAATGATTTATCTACACAAGACCCAGGAAACAAAACATCATGCACCTGAAACACTGAACGTCCGGGTATATTATTGGCATAACCAATGAATGGTAGTAAAGAAATCCGTGGATTTTGAGAATATGGGACGAATTCAAATGAACGTGTTGAATTGCCAGCATTGAAACCAACAAATGCAGCTGGTCCATTCAATCCATCAAAATTATCAAGATGTGTGATCCATGTAATCCATTCATAATTGAAGAAAACAAATGTATCTTTTTCATCCGTACCGATCACCATTTGATATGTATTTGTTCTCAATGGTCTATCATAACGTCTATTAGGAAATGTCATATTTTTCCATGTTATTATTATTACAAATTTTGGGACGAAAGAACCAGAACCAGCCATGGCTGTTTTAAAATTATCCAGAATCATTTCTTGTTCAGTTTTATTATCTAATTTTGCAACATTCACTAGTCTTAGATAGACACCAGATTCAGGTATTGATGATGGAATGTCTTGATGTGCGAAAAATATGGCCATCATTGATGGATCTTCTTCTAATTCTGTATCCTCTGGTACCGCTGGAAACGATATCGGAAATTGATAACTTTTCAATCCACGATTAAACGATACATAACCATCTTTGTGTATCCAAATGTAATGATATGCAAAACCAAAAAATGTCAAACGAAACGGTAATGGTTGATCATGAAATTGTTTCATTGAATTAATTTCACGTAAATAATCTTTTGATGAATAATTATACATTAATGGATATTTTTGATTGATCTGAAATTTATCATCCCTTGATGGTGGTGGAAGCTCTTTGATGATCGGTTTCGGTTGATTCTCATCATTTTGTTCAATGTTTGATTGACACTTAATAATGACGAATAAATATAGAAGGAATAAAATTTTCAAAAACATTCTTAATTCGTAGAAAACAGGAGATTTCAAAAAAATTAGAACGATGCATGCAAACAGAATCGAAAATAGGAATGATTAATCAAAAATTGACCAAAAAAAATAATTGAGGCAATAATATCGATGTCATCATCATAAATCAATCAATTGTCAAACATATGTAAACAAAATAAACAACAAACATCATTAATTTGAAATTTTATTCTAATTATCGTTAAAATTATTACATTACATGTCAAAGAGTTTTCTTATCATTTCTTTTAAGTTGGGCTCAATTTATCCATTAAATATCAATATTATAAGTGTTAATAAAATGATCAATATATAACCAAACAATATTGCTAAACGTGAATACCAGCGTGTTAGATAAAAATAAAATATATCATATGGTGGTGGAAATTTATCTTGACAATCTTTTTCATATTTTTTACAATTACAAATGTTCCTTTTGATATTGGATGAATCATTCGTCGATGTTGACGTTGATGATGATGTTGTTGAAAATTCACAATCGCAACCACTGCAACGGAATGGTCGAACCATTTTACTCTGTTTCTTACTTCTCGTACAAAATTAGTGACTACTATAATTTGAATTTCAGTCAATATTATGAAGACTAATCAATTTAATCTTGAAAATTTCAAATTAAACCCTAGTAATCGTATTTTTTTCTGTTTCAAAAGTTCTCAAATTAAATTACGAATCATTGGATGGCGCCAAATAATTCAAAATTCTCCACAAAATCAAAAATAAAATTTTCCAAAATTTAGAAAAATGTGGACCAAAAAAATATTAATACATTGATAATATTTTATTGATGACAAATTAATGATTTGTGATTACGAGAGGAAAAACAAAAAAAAAAAAAAAAAACAAGAAAAAATTATTACAAATTTTCAATGAAAAATTTGGATCATTAAATAACATTGAACAAAACATTAATATTTGGATATTTTTTCTCATTTGAATTCAATAATACAAATTGAAATTGAATTTTTTTGGTAAATGAAAAATATCGAAGAAGAAATTGCATATATTTCAATTGTTTTTGTTGCTGGTGTTCATTTATTTAAACATTATTTAATGATTCAATGAAGATAAAAAAACAAATTTTCAATTATTCTGTTGATATCATCATCATCAGCAGAAAAAGGAAAAACACGAACAGATATGAAAAAATGTTTCACATTTGAAATAATATTAATAATCAATGATAATAATCATAATAAATGCAGATATTTTTCTTAGTTATTTTCAATAAAAACGAAATAAAAATAAATAATTTTGAGCCAAAAAAATTCAGGGAAAATGAAAATAAAATCATTTGAAAATGATGACCATTGGTCACGCGATAAAACACCACCTTACCGGTTTGAAAAATATGAATATTTGTTGGCAAAATTCATCGAAAACATTTAGAATTCAATTTTCATATGCATTTCATACGCATACAAATTGAATGTATTATTGCAGGTAAGCCAACTTTTATTAGATAACTTTACTAGTCAATGGAAGAGGCCATTTTTTGCTACAAAAATTTTTGGTGAACTTTTGGCACCCAAAATAATCAAAAATTCCATACTTTACCCTGTCCATGATCCATAAGCTCTTTGAACTCATCAATCTCCATTTTGATCATGGAAACTTGTCAATGCAACATTTGTACCATCATTAACCAATGGCCAATTAACTTGATGAACTTGAATTTAAAAATTGATGTTATTTGATTTTTTGCTTTCATTTGAAAGGACATCGTAAGAAAACATTACGCGAAAATTCAAAGCAAATAAAATCTATCGACAAAGTTGGCTTTTTTTTGCAGTCAGTCAACACCTGGAACAAATATTTCCGGGTAAATTAGTCGAAAATGACTGCTGTAGTTTTGTGTGAACAGCTTTTCATTGTTGTTAGCCTCTATTGCAGAAGAGTATACCACAAATAATTCCGAATGAATTTTGCTGATTTTTGCAGAATTTTTCTCCAATTTTTTTTTCACTTTCATAAATTAGAAAATTCAGAGAATCAAAAGAATGTGAAAAAAATTCATTGCATTGGACATTTGATTCATTTTTGAATCGGAATTTTTCTCATTTCATTTTATCTCATTTATTTCATTCTCATCTCGCTCATACCCAATGGTATACTTATCGATGTAGATACACTTACACACACAGATAACTAATAGCTGGCGTGTTTTTTTATCGTAAAATCAGCAAAATTAAAATTTTTTTATTTTTCATTTCTTCTGTTTTAAAATGAAATTTTTCTCCATTCATTTATTTATCAAAAGTTTTCATCATCATCATTCAAATCATTTATAAATTTGGCAACCAATGTAAAAGATAATGGAGACCATACAGCGAACGAACAGTAGTCAAAGAAATATTTGCGAATATTTTTTCACTGGTCATTTGTCATAAATAATAAATGTGAAAAATTATGATTTTGATAAAAATGAAATAAAAAATATGAAAAAATAAATGAATAAGTGAATAAATGAACGTTAATCATAATCATCATAGGTTGAATTATAAATCAAACGCAAAATAATAATAAAAAAGTAAAATTTTCAAGTTTTTTTTGAATGATGATTATCAATTGATCCATGAATGATAAAACTAATAAGGATGATGATGGTAATGGTTGAGCTAACATATGCACTCAATGATTGAATTTTTTCATGTTAAGATACTAAAAATTCAAATTCGTTTTTATTCTTGGATGAAAGTAAAAAATAAATGCCTTGAGGTCATATAGGAAATAATATTTTCGTTGAATTTCTCGATTGATTGATGTTCGAAGAAGTGAATACTAATAATAAATTATACACATCAATAATTGTAGAAATTTTCATACAAAATTTCAAATTAAAGTTTTCAATTACTTTTTCACTGTTCAATTGATTGAACCTGAAAATATTATTAATCATTAATAATAAAGGTTCGTTTTCTTTGATTATTCACAAGAAATGTTCACTTGAAAAATTTTACCAATCGAAAATAAGAAAAAAAACTTTTCATTTTTAAGCCTGAATGATCTTAAATTGAATCTTAAAGCATCAATTTTTTTTATTGTTATTCATCATTTGAAAAATTGAATATAAAATTATGATAATAATTCTTGAAGTAAACTTAATCTTGTATTTGCAAATAAAATGTAATTGCATCAATATTGATCAACAAATTAATAATCTTGACCACGTGAAACAACTTCTTTATAAGTTGGCCGTAATATTATCGTATGTTCATATTGTGCAGTATATGATCCTTTGATATCACAAAGTGGTGGATAAGGATCGATAATACCTTTTTTACATAAATCATTTAATGACATTAAATAACGTGTTTGTCCTAAACGATCTAACCAACGACGACAAAATGCTAATGTGCCGAAATTTTGATTAATAACATTCAATAATTGTTTTGAACCAGCTAATCTTAATGGCACATGTTGGACATGAAAATTTTTCATATAATGTGATGTTTCCATATCATCATTGACTAATCCACGACCAGTTGAACCAAACGTTTCGATTGCATACACTTCACCTTCTTCCATTTTTGTTTCTTCACCACCTTTAACGATTGGAACTGTTTTACCAGCATGTATACGATACTGGCCTATTGAATGACCATTTAGATTTCTAATTGATTTGATCGGATAAGTTCTGCCATTCAATTCAAGTTCATATGACTCCATTACTTCTTGTATAGCTTTACCAATATCACAAAGTCGTACATCAATACCAGCTTCACGAATGCCAGTGTTTGTGGCATCTTTTACTGCTTTCAATAATTCATCATATTTTGGATCAAATGTGACAGTGAATGCACAATCAATAATATGACCATTGACATGTGTACCGAAATCAATTTTACACACATCTTCATATTGTAATACGGTTTTATCTCCAGCGTTTGGAGTATAATGAGCAGCACAATGATTGAGTGAACAACCAGTTGGAAAAGCTAATCCAGATTCAAGACCATTTTCAACAATCAATTTTCTGGCTGTATCCTCCAAACGTTCACATATTTCAATCATTGTCATACCGGGTTTGATATGATTCAACATATATTGGCGTGTTTGGCGATGAGCTTCTGCTGCACAACGAAGATCACGATATAAATCCTCTGATGCTTCATCGATAGCTTTCTTTTCAGCAGATGTTATACGGTATTTTGCAGTATTTTCATCGATAGCCGGATGCTCACAAAGTTCACCAACTGGAAAATTACCATCTGGATATAAATCTTTGATAGGAACCGATGGCGGATCAGTTTGTGTCAAAGGTACATTAGCTTTCTTTTTGCGGTTACGTTTTTTCTTTGATTTTGATACTGTTGCAGAACCTTCTTGATCACCACCATCTTCTTGATCTTCATCATTTATTTTTACTTCTGATTCCAATTTTTCAGAAATTTCTTCTATTTTGTCATCATTTTTCACATCTGATTGAACATTTGCAGGCTTTTTCTTCTTCTTTTTTTTCTTTTTATTCGTTTTAGTAGCTGATTGTTGCTCATCATTGTTGTCATCACCATCATCATTATCATTGATTAATTTATCATCATTTAATTCATTTTCATCAACAATTTCTTCATTATTAGTAGCAACAGCCGACATTATAATGTAACACTTAATTAATTAATTAGATGCACAATTTTTCAAAATAATATAAGAAAAAAAATAAAATGATTTGAAAAAAAATTCAAAATAATAAAATAAACATCAAGTGCATCCAAAATTGCGAGCACGTGGAATAGCAACTGGCGGCTATTTCCACTTTGCTATGACAACACAAGTGGCTCTGAAAATTTTTCTCTATTTCAAATTTGAAATTGGCATATTTTAATTTTAAAAAATTATTTACGGTTACATTAATTGATTTATTGATTATTATAATAATAAATATTAGGATTAATTAGAAATTGATCTATTTTGAATCTTATTATATTTCATATTTCATGCTAATGATAAATCATTTATCAAAAATTGATTGATTTTGATTTTTCAAAATAATTTTCGATTAAAATTATTTGGCAATTTAAATTGGCAGTTTGTTTATTTTTTAGACATCTTTTTTCTCATATTTATTTTAAGATAAGATAAATAGCGAAAATGTATTTTGAAACCTATCAAATGTTTTTATTTTTGATTTTATCGATTGGCATTTCTTCTTATTTTCATTCAAATGTTTTAATCATTAATCAAAGATTTGAATGAAAAATAAAATCTTGATCACCTTGAAAATTTTGTTTATTTTTTATTTGAAAATGATTCCCTTTTCAATTAATCGAATTTTTTAATTGAATTTTTTCTTCTGTAATTTTCACAAAAATTGAAAATTTTCTTAATTGACCAAGTTTGCATCTGATAATTTGGTCAAATAATATTTCATTTACTTCTCTTTTTTCTATGTCATTCAACTTTCACCTTTCTTCAGTTGTTTGAAAGATAATTGGATCGAAATCGTATGAAAAAGTAAAATAGAAATCGGAAAATCAAAAATATTTTTTCTCATTTTTTTTTTTTTTTTTTGAATTTTAAGGGGAAGCATTAAGGCTTGTTTTTGGATGTATATGATAATCAAAATTAAAGATAATTTTTTTATTTATTGAATATCAGCGATGATGGAAATGTCGTCAATGATTGACTTCGATTTATTAAAATTCAAAATAAGAAAATGGAGAATGAAAAATAAATATTTGATTTACATTTGGAAATGATTTGAATTAAAAAATGAATGTAAAGTCGAAGTTGTCGTCGTTGTTGTGGTTGATGATGCATCCACGTCATGAAAAAAAGATGATAGTACATTTATTTTTGAAATAAAATGATAAAATGATAATCGAATGATGATTTTTGTTTACCTTAAATATCTTCCAATCAGTGCACAATCAATCATCAATGAACAGAGTGATTTAATTTTTTTGAATTTCAATTTCAATTTCAATGATTGTACTTATGCGACAACTTTTCTCCAAAACGGAACAATAGATGCTAGTAAATTAATCTACAATAGATTTTATCGAATTATGTTTGATTCAATATGAAAAGCTTGACATTTATTAAATGAATTAAAATTTGATTTTACCTTTTATCGAGAATATGATTTTATCAACAAATTTAATTCGAAATATTCAACGAATATTATCATCAACATCATCATCATCATCGCTGACCACAATAAATTTGAATTGTTACCATTGTTTTAAGAATTCATTTAAGACTAATCGTCCATTTACATCGTGTTCACAATTTAGAAAATTTTTACATTCATCATCATGGTCAATAATTGGAAATAATAATCAAACTTCAAAGCTCAATCAAGCGAATAGAAAATTTTCGACTGATGTTCATTATGACAAAATTCAATTAGAGCCATGCATTAATTCGTTTAAGGTGAATAATGATTTTTATTTTATTGGTGCATGATTATATTATACAATTTTTTCTGATTTCTCCAACACTAAATTAATTTTTTCATTCGAAATTAATTTCATTGGAATTCATGAAGGCAAAAGATGCTGCTATTACAGTTCTAGACTCTAAAGATCGGTCAGAAAAACCCGAATGGGACAAATTAGTTTTCGGCACACATTGTTCTGACCATATGATTGAAATACACTGGAATGTAGAACAAGGTTGGCAAACACCACAAATCGTTCCTGTACATCCGTTCTGTCTGCATCCATATGCTAAAGTTTTTCATTATGCTTGTGAAGTAATGTATTTAATTTAATAATTGTAGGTAATTATTGATGGAATAATGACTTTTAATTTATTTTTATATAGCTTTTTGAAGGAATGAAAGCATATCGTGGACCGGATAATCGCATACGATTATTTAGACCTGAATTGAATATGAAACGAATGCGTTTATCAGCATCAAGAATATGTTTACCTGATTTCGATAGCCAAGAATTGATTGATTTAATTAAAAAACTTCTAATAATCGACAATGAATGGATACCACCATATGAATCACAATCATCACTTTACATACGACCAACATTCATAGCAACAGATGCAGCCATAGGAGTCTCACCAGCAACAAAGGCATTATTATTCGTTGTTACTGGACCCGTAGGCCCATATTTTGCTACCGGTTTCAAGCCTGTATCATTATTAGCTGATCCTAAATATGTTCGAGCATGGCAAGGTGGTTCAGGTGATCGTAAATTAGGTTCAAATTATGCACCCACATTGTATGTACAACAGATTGCAGCACAAAAAGGTTTACAACAAGTATTATGGTTATATGGCGATGATCATCAATTGACTGAAGTTGGTACAATGAACATATTTATGTTGATCAAAAATGCTGACGGTAAAAAACAATTAATTACACCGCCTTTGACTGAAGGTCTCATATTGCCTGGTGTTACGAGACAATCATTAATTGAATTAGTACGCTCTTGGAATGAAATTGAAGTTATTGAACGCACTATACCAATGGCTGAAGTTAAACAATTATTAAGAGAAAATCGTCTTATCGAGATGTTTGGTGCTGGTACTGCGTGCATTGTATGTCCAATCGGCGAAATCTCATATCAAAATGAATTATTGAAAATACCTGGTCATGATTTTACATTGAAATTATTTAAAGAATTACTTGATATACAATATGGTTTGAAAAAATTTCGTGATTATGTTCAAGTCATTGATTCATAATTAATTAATGAATGATTTAAAATTTTTGTTAATCTTTTGTCATGGAATTTTTTATTATAAATTTTTTGCTTTATTTATTGATTTCAATTGAAAATAAAATTGAAATCAATGTAAATAATATTTCAGATTTGAAATTAATACAATTATTGCTTAAATCTTCATTGTAATCATCGTATTGATATTCATCATCATCATCATCATCATTGTCATTATCATTACCAGAGGATTTATTTTGATCATACAAATTATTTTTCAATTTATCATCGTCAAATACTTTAGTATGCCATTTATTATGTTGTGTTGTTGCTGTTGTTGTTGCTGCTAATGATGATGAAGATGCAGTTATTTTCTTCCTTTTACGTTTTCTTTTAGATTTTGTTATATTTCTTTGTTTAATGTTTGTTGCTAAGATTTGTTTTGATATTGGATGCAGTTGGCTATTATAATCGTTTGGTTCTAATTTTGATTGACTTTGTTGATGGAATTTACTGGCTAATTATTTTTTATTGGCGATCCAGATGTGAAAGAATTGCATGGTAGTAAAAAATGAATAAGTTGCAGGAAAAGCAGGAAAGAAAATAGAGAAAAAAATCAAGTAAAAAACAAATAAGTCATTAAAACATCATAAGGGAGGTATTTTGATCGATTTCCAAATAGGAAAAAGAAATTCGATTTATATATAATCGATCAATATATATATGAAACACGATAAGAACTAATTTCTGAGATTTAAATCGACTTACCATAAACTTTGACTTGTTTCACCTGACGCCCAAGTAAATTATGTGCATGACATTGATAAATACCTAAATCATTCGATGATAATGATTGTATTGTTAATTTTAGATGACGTTTATAACCTTTTTCTTTTACTGAAACTTCATATTTTGGTCCACTAATGTAAATACTTTGTGAATGTAAACCAAAAGTCCAATAATTTAATGGCAATGGATATGCTTCTATATGACAATCAATCGTAATGTTTGAACCAAATGGCCCACTGTCGTGTGTAAATAAGAAAAGAAAGCAAATGTTTGATTGTTAAATGGATTTTCAATTTGAAAGCAAAATGCTTAACACAGTTTAGGAAACATTATTAGCATGAATTTTTTTTTTTTGGGTTCACAATCATTGCTAATCAAAAATAATTTGAACCTACCCAATCTCTTCGATTGGAATCCAAATTTGTGGTGCAACTATCAATGAAGATATTGGAATAGTAAAGTTAAATTATAAATTAATTAAATTAAAAGGGAAAACTAAAATTGTTATCATTCATTATCAATGATTGAGAACACATACATTGAACATTGAGTAATATGCGACGACTTACTGATGGCATTACACCATTAGATGCAATACAAAGCCATGCTCCTGAATGAACTCTGTGAATATGAATGAGAAAATGGAGAGTAGAGTGTGTTCAATATTTCAATCGAATTAATAAGGTCAAAATTTTACCTTGTCACGCGTGATATTTCCAATAATTCGCCCTCTGTCTTGTTGACTGATTGAATTCAAAATTGGTTCGTTTATTCGAAATTGAAATTTTATAACGTAAACATACCCATAATTCGACGATTATTTTGTCCAATAGATCCTAACGGTACACGAGCACCATCCTCACGTCGCCACTAATTATTATCAATTTTTTTAAAAAAACTAGATTAGTGTCATAGTAAATATCAAACCTCAATTAGCGGATCTGGAAAGCCACGAGCTTTACATTTTAATGTTACATTTTCACCTTCACGCACTAAAACATCATTTGATGATTCACTATCAATAATATCTGGTGGTACGACTACTTTTATATAACCAATTTGTTTTCTCATCGGTACAGTACTGATTTGACACATGTATCTATTTTTGAAAATTAAAATTGATTTATTTTTAGAAAATTTTGAACATTATCATCGATGACTATGCATTATTCATATGAACATGAGTCTAGTCATTGTGCAGTATTGAAAAAAATTTAAAATATTTACACAAAACCAAGACACATACCCTCCACGATCAGAAAATTGTACATTACGTATGACAAGTATAAAATAACGAATTCGATTATTATTATAATTATTATTATCCATCATTGATAGAGATAATGGTTCAAATGATTCAGTCAAATCATTAACACTCAGACCAACATAATTTACAGCTGTTTGACTATCGATTTGATTTTCTTCAAGCAATGATATCCTCGGATCACGTGTAATTATATGTGTTTGTAGTGTTAATATACTTTTTGTATCATCACGTATCCATGCTGACTATTTCGATAAATTATAAAATCAAAATTATGCAATAAAATTCAAAATCAAACCAAATCAATTTTTCCAAAATCAAACAAAAAAAATCAATTATAAATTTGCTTACGCTATATGTTTGTAAATTTTTTATTATACAAGCTAAACGAGCTTCACGACCAATTTGTACAGTAATGTTTGGTACATGTCCAACGAATTCTGGCAATGAATTTTCATTATCATCATTTGTATCATTACCGCTACTATTATTAGCATCATAATTATTATTTTTATTATTATAAAAATCTAAATCAAAGTAATGAAAAAATGGGAGAAAAATAATTTTGTTTGTTTGATGAATATTGAAATCAATTTGATAAAATATTTGAAAAAAAAGAAAAATTTTAAAAAACATTATTATGCTGTCCATGATATGGAAAACAAAATACATTTTCAAGATAAAAATATTAACAATTATAACAGACATTCGCTTTCATACATAAATTGTCATATTTCAATATCTATCATTCGAGAAAAAAATATGAAATGAATTGCTAATTACTTTTGAATGATGATGAACATTACAAAACATATGGAAAAAAAACAATAGAAATTAACAACAGCAGCAAAACAATTCATCAATTCAACCAAAAAAAAAGGTAAATAATTAAAAATTATGTAAAACAATAAAACAACAGCAATGTTGGTGGTTTTTGTTTTGTTTTTCGCTTATGTTTTGCATAAAGCAACCATCAAATCATTCAATCAGTTAGTACAACGATACTAATAATAATAATAATTATAATTATAATGATATGACCATCTTTTTCTCCGAATAATAATTCGTAGATGTACAATATGATAATTATTATAATGATTATTATTATGTCAAACAAAAACGAATTTTTTTTTTTTTTTTTTTTGAAAAATTATTCTTAATTAAGGCTGAACAATGTTGCTGACGTTCGGCACATGTACTATCAGTATCGGTGCATGTTTGACCATTGACTAATTCAAAAAATTCTGGTTTTTCCCTGTTTTGGTATTTCTCCTGTGGTTTTTGTTGTTTGATGATGATGATGGTTATGTCAATATTATATATAATTAAAAATGATAATAATAATAATGAAAATCATTATTGATGATGACTTTATTATTATTATTATCATTATTATTAGTAGTGGAAAAATCTACGCACACACACACATACAAACAAATGAATTACGTGTATTTATGTAATAATAATAAAATAATTTGAATGAAAATGGATGAACTAAAAGAGGAAAGTGTATAATTAAAAATTTTTGTGGCAAAGGAAACACACAAAAATATCCAAAATAAGATATAATAATAATTAGAAATTCTTAAAACAATGAGTCTAAAACAAACATTACAATGATAGATTCTCATCTATTAATGAATCGATGATTATCAGATATCATCAAGTATATATCGAATTAGATTATCAATAAATGGTCATATTTTTTTTTGTACCGGGCCAGAGTAGAGTGAACTGGTGGATTATTATCGATTGTTTGATTTTCAAATTGGATATGATATTATCGGTGTGTATGCGAGCAATTTGAAATGATATGATTATAATTACTATTATCATTATCATCATCATCATCGAGAATAGATCAAAATCAAAAGTTATTATTAATTTGGCCACAAAAAATATATGAAAAATGAAAATGAAACGACATAATAATTATCATTTATCATTATGAATAATAGAGGATGAAAATCAAATTGTTCATTGATTGATTTAATAATAAAAAAAAATACAAGTACAAACAATAATAATGAGATTCAATTGCTTTAATACAAAAAAAAATATGCATGAAAACAAATATGCAAATTAATGTTGTTCGAGTTTTGGTTGTTTTCTTTCATATCAAACAACAATAATTTATATATAATCGTTAAACATGAATGAAAATTGATGATTGAATTACAAATATCAAAAAGAAGAAAGGAAGATTGAATTGATTCAAACAGCCAAAAAAACAATAATAATGACTGTGAAAAATAGAATTAACAGGAATGAAATAAACATGAATATAATAATAATGATTCAAGTCAAAAAATAATCAACAAAGTGAAAAGATAAATCGAAAATAAATTAGTTGAATATTTGATGAATCAGATATGTGTGTTTGGGTAAGTGTGTGTGTGTGTGTTTTAACATGTCTACAATGATGATGATGATGAAGTTGATTGAACGAGGAATATGGTATCGAGATAATCTGCATAATTTGCAACCAGAAAAAAAAATAGATTCAAAATTACTAATTGAAAACAATTATGCTAACAACGAATAGTCGACCGAAAACGAAAAAAAAAATTCTGATGATTGAGATATCAAAATAAAAATAAAATAAAATATTTAGATTACCTGAAATTCTGAACCTACCCTTGTGTACATGTGTTTCAAAGGCATACCTTTGTGAAAATGTACCTATGTGTTGTAAAACCAAATGAATAGCTCATTGATTATTCAAATATCATACACAAACACACACACACACAAGATACTGAAATGAAAAAAATTCAATGAAATTATTACATTTTCATACGTTTCATAAATGGAAATTTTGTTTTTCCAAAATTATTCATGTTTCAAGATAGAAAAAATATTCTCATTACGATTACTAAAGGTTCGTTTTTTTTTCAGGAATTTTATTGTTATGGAAAAATGATAATTAACATATTATATACAATAAAATAGTCACACACACAGGATAATGAATAAAGGTGAAAAAAGATCATAATAATCATCATGATGGTAATTTAAAATTTACATTGATTGTTCAATGTTTTTGGATACAAAAAAATAAAATAAAATAAAATTGTTCGGTACACAACACGCATACAATGGATTTTGAATTTGAATTCAAATTCAAATTGAAATTTTCGCTTGTTTCATCTTTTTCAATCTAAATAGGCAATGAATACACAAATAAATTGAATGGGTCTATTGAATATTTGACACATTTTTCATTTAAAGATTTGACAAAATCAAAAACACTGAAATCAAAGATCCTAGATTTACGTTTTTCCTGAAAATAGAAATTTGTTTTTTATTTGGGTCAGTATACAAGTTTGAGAAAATCAAATTTTTTGCCTAGTTTGAATCGGAATAATTGGAGAAATTCAACTGAAACCAAAGCTTAATTGAGAACTTCATTCTCACCAATGGTCGTCCATTGAAACAATTATTTTTTGCAAGTGAAAATATCGATCAGAAAAATATGAGATTCATTCCAATAGTCTTATTTAAACTATTCAATGAACAAGGCCAAAGATTTAATCAAATTATCACTTATTGATCCAAAAATGAAAGATTTAAATTCATTCATTTGTATTAGAAATGATTCGTTGAGTAAAAGTATCAAACATTTTGAAATTAAAATTTGAATAATTATTTTAGGAAAAATGAATAGAAAAAATCAATTTCGCCTAAAATATATTCAAGCATCAAAAGCATTGTACATACACAATGATGGTGAAAAAAAATGAAAACATGTTTGTTGTTTGAAACAATAAATTTCGGTGTATTTGGCAAAAATGTTTTCGATGAAAAATCAAAAAAATTCAAAATCAAAAATTCAGTGAAATTTTCACTGAATTTGATAATTGAAAAAATCATAGAATTGAATTGAATTGTCAATTGAGAATTTCGTATTCTGAAAAATAAAATAAACAAAATCGGTATTGAACAAAACAAAACAAAAAGAAAAAAACAAATTAGCATAAAGAATTTTTCCATTATTATTATTTGTATTATTATTTCACAATTGAAAAAACAATTGACAACAATTTCATTTTGTCAATTTTTCAAAAAAACATTAATATTCATCAAAATCAAAATCATCGTCATCATCATCATCATCAATGCCCAAAGTGTTTTGTGTATGTAAATCAAAATCAAATCACTGAATGTCAAACTATCAACAACAACAACGAAAATCATTTCGTTTTTTCGCACAAACACGCGTTTGAATCATGAATTTCAGTGAATGTTTCAATTCAAACGAAGAAAATACCCTGAAAGATATTTGATTTCAATCAACACAGAAGTATCCTGAAGAATAAAAATCCAGTCAAAGGATGAAATAAGAAAAATGGATAAAAACCATTAAAAAATGAATAAAATGAAAAATTGAAATCTAAAATAATAATGGCTTAAAATGAATATGAACAAACATTGAAAAAAAAACAGAAAAATTACAGGGAATATAAATAACATATAACTTATTATTTTCAATGGTCGTTTTTTTTCCTAACTATCAATATTATATAATGTGATTATTATTATTATTATTTAAGAAACTATACTTATTTTTGTTGTTGTTGTTCTTTGCTTAGATATATGTTTAGACAAATGTTCATTTCCATTTCTTTTTTGGATGAATTTTGTCAATTTTTTTTCAATGTTTTAAATGACATTTTTTTTGCCATAATAAAATGAAAAAAGAGGGCAAAAAATGAATGAATGAATGTATGAATCGAGCAATAAATGATTATGAATTTGAATGCATGTTTGCTTGTTTGAATGGCTTGCTGCTGTTTATATGATTTTTTCAAATGACCAAAAGAGTATAATGTCTATGTACTGTATCACAGAATAATAATAATAATATTTGAATTTGAAATTTGCACACACACAAACACGAAAAAACGCATAAACAATGAAGCAGTCAGAAAAAATAAAAATATAAAAAAAGGTGGAATTGAAATAACATTGAAATTGGTCATTGAAAAATGAAGAGAATAATGTAAAATGTGAATTTAATAATAAGAAAACAGATGTATTTTTCGATATTATTTTGGTTGCATTTCAATTTGGCTAGAATTTATGATTTAACCAGAAATTATAACCAATGGACAAAGCAAAAACGAAACAAAAAATAATAATGTGTTTTGGATATGGACATTCATACACAAACATACAAACAAACACTGACATTATTTTGGAACAAAATATAAAAATTTTATTCCTATCAATGATGCTATAATTTTATTTATATCAATATTATATTATATTTACAAATATTTTATTTTTTTGGAAAAAAAGCTAAATTTTATTATGTTTTCTATTTTATTTGTTTGTAACAAACAAACAAATAATAATAATAATAAGCATATTATTTTGTATCGATTTTAATGTTAAAATGAAATAAAATTCAAAAAAGACATGGATAATGTAAAAATTTGTATTTTTCATCGACCATCATCATTCAATGCAATGCAATGTATTCATAGCATTTCTATCATTCATTTACGGAACAAAATATTATATTCTACGAGAAAATTTGATTTATTTTGGACAAAATATTGAAAATTGAATATATTCAAGTTGAATTTTCAAAGATTTTTTTTTCGTTGTCATCTCTTGTATATCTTGCAATGAAGAAAGAGAAATATTGAAAATCTTTGAAAAAAAATTCATCAATCATTTTATGAGATCTCTATGGTCATTTTTGAAATAATCCAAAGTACAAAATATATTAAAGATTGGATAAAAAGTTCAACAGAGAAAAAAAGCTAAAAACGGGTGAATATAATCACAGAATGGATGTATGGATGAATGTGAAAAAAAGTAAAAATATTTACACATTATTTTTCCGCGTTGATCCATTGAATAAACAAACATTGGCGTAGAGGAATAAATTCTCAAAAAAAAGCCGATTTTCATCAATTGAAATCGATGCTACTGGCTATCGACTTTGATTATTCGGCTAACATCGAATAATAATAATAAGATCAAATTGAAATTTTTTTTTCAATAATTCAAATTGATTATTCGTCGAAATAGAAAAGAAAAAGAAGAGTAGAAAAAACTTTAAATTTTACGAAATCAAATAAATAATTTTTTTTTTTTGCCCATTCATAGTATATTAGCTCATTCATGTTTTCTAAGATTGACATGATTAAAATAAAAAGGAAAAGAAGAAAAATAAACATGGGAAATTTTCATTTTTCTTCTTATTTTTTTCGATGTAAGTTTACATATTTTGTAAGCGAATAGTAGGAAGAAAAATTAAATTCAACACTGTGACTGCATGGAATTTATAATGATAATCATTCAAGAATCAAATGCCATGAAATTCTGCCTCTTGAAATTTCGAAGAAAAAAAATGAATTTCAAGTAAAACAAAATCATTTTTGATGATGATGATGATGATATGTTTGTTCAAGTTAACTAACCAAAAGAATATTTTTGTTTTTTTCTGAATGGTATAATATTTAAACAACAAAGAAAAAATAAACTTAACATATCAATGATAAATCAATAAACTTTTTTTTTCGAAATATATCAATGATTAAATAGATGTCTTCGATAGAAAATGAATGAACAACCGGCTGGTGGCTGTTTTTTATTTTTAAATATACGCAATGACAGCCATTTTTTTTTTTTTTTTTTTTTTTTTTGGTTTCCTTTCGTTTAAAGATTTATTGGATTATTTTTCGGTATAAAATTATTTGAAAAATGTCCACACAAATGAAACAAAAAACGATGTATTACAATTCCATTAATAAAATGATATGAATTTTTTGGCAAATCCATATTTTTTTCTGAAAAAAAATGAACATTTTTATTCATTTTAAATGTATTTAAATACTGGAATTTTCAACAACACCGAAATGATTGATTGAATTTGATCAATATGAAATTTTCAAAAACAAAAAGATTTGAAATTAAAATTTTAAATCATTTGTGTGTATCAATGGTAAATTGTACTATATTACAATGGTAATATATCTGAATCACTGATACACCGAAATCATTAAGCCTCGAATTAAATGACCAGAAATATTAATTTTTTCTATGGGAAAATGAATGAGAATTCATAGAATTGAACTCAAATTGGATCAGTTATCGAATTGCGGCATTTATTTTATCCCGCAGCAGATAATGGGGTCCCAAATGTAGACCTTAATTCCGCAAAAAAATACAAAAAACTTTTCTAAAAAAGTAAAAAATTTGAATTATAAAGACTTCAGTCAGCTCAAATACATAACTTGAAAATGAATGAACGAAAAAAAATGTACGCAACATAATAATAATAACACCAGCAGTTTTTTTTTTTGAAAAAATTATTTTTTCTCCTCATTCTTCGCTCTCCTCAAATCATCATCCAAAATCAATATTATTTAATTAAGTACAACAACAACAATATTGTACTGTGTTTTGCTAATACATTTTTGTTTTTCAATTTTTCAATGTACTTTAATATGTTGTCATACCGAAATTCATTCATCAAATTTTTTCTTGTCTAATAATAATAATAACAATGAAAATTCAAATAAAAAGCAAAACAAAACAAAAAAGCATAAATCGATTAAAATCATTTTGAATCTCCAATATACACATGCAGAGTGAGCGAAATAAAAGAGAAATTGCTAAAAGCTTCAGAGAAAATGAATTTAAAACGGGAAAAAACGCAGTTCAAAAATAACAAATGAAGCAATGATAATAATAATTAGTCGAAAATTGTTCATTTTCGATGAGAATTCATCAAAATAATTTGACAACAAATAATTGAATGAAAAATAGAAAACGGAACGAAATGGAATCGAAATTTGTGCAAAAATTGAATGGAATGAAATGAAATAAAATGAAATAATAAAACTATTAGCAAAGGTAAACTAAGATGAACAAAAACAACAAGGTCTAAGACTTGGAACAATTCGAAAACAATGATAATAAGAATAACAATAAAATAATAGCAATAATAATAAGAATGAACGAAAAAAATTGATCAGAAAATTAATTAAAAGTAAATTGTTAATTATAATTTACTTGTTCATAATAATAATAGAAAAACAAAATAAAATTGCACAAAAATTCATTTCATTCCGTGAATACATTCCATTTTGAGATGATGATGGAGAAATTGGAAAAAAATAAGTTTTCGTTTCCTCGAATAATCAAAGAATTGAAATTGGAGATTGAAAATAAATAATTAAGCAAATAAACAAATGAACAACTGAATAAATACAAGAATAAATAGATGAAAATACCTTGATTTAATGAAAAATCCAATTCATCATCAAATGTTCGTTGCTGACGATATCTTTGTTGTTGTTGTTTATAATAATTGAAATTTTGATTATTTCGATTATTATTAATTCTTTCAATCATATGTAAACGATTATATGAATTTGAATTTAAATTTGATTGAAAATGATAATTATTCGATTTCATTTCAATCAATTCGATTGATAATAATGATAATAGCAATAATGATATTTGTGATATTGTAATGGTATTTGACAATACCATTTGAAATTGATTTTGACTGATCATATTCATGATTATTTTCTTAAATGACTCGACGATTTGCCATTTCAACTAAAAATCATTGTGATGATACGTTATAAACGATATTTAAGACAACAAGTTTTCGGGTGATCATGGAATCAATTACGAATAATTCGAAGAAAATAATCTGAATAGAAAAAAATCAAAGCAATGTTTTGGTTGTACGTATCAATTGAAACATAATTTCAAAATGAATAAGATTCAAATGGTTCATATTCATCATCCTGTTTGTTTCTGATTGAACATTCTGAATTTTGAATGGGTGGAATTTTTTTTCTTATTCTTTTGAAAATTTTAACCTTTTCTTTCACCAATTTGGATCATGCGTTCCAACATAAACAAATGAAATGATCCGGGCAAAAAAATTTTAAATAAATTCATTTTCAGCCATTGCAACTCCATCTCTACTGAAGCTTGAAAAATCAAATGAAATTAGCTCAGCAAATCAGCCAACGCCAATGCCAGATGGCGCATATACATTTTGAATTTGATTTTTTTTCAAATAAATTTTCTTGCCTTGAAGGCATGTTAAATACTGCTATGGGTAATGTACACCTGGGATTACATGTTAAATATAGCAAAATATAAAATTGAATATTTGAAAAATAATAAAAAATTAAAGATTCATATCTGTTTTAATGATTGTGAAAGCAATATGAAGAAACAGAAAAATAATAATTCATGCATCTTTTGCAATATTTTTTCTTTAAAAAACTGTCGGCAAATTTTCAATAGACTACCAAATTTTTTTTTTCATTTTTTTCCTCAAGTGAACTAATTAACATATATTACCACAAATCGGCGAATTCTTTCAGTCAACTAACGCTACCAGCAGCCAAAAAATAAAAACTATCACTTATGATTATCTAATTCGGTCAAATAGATAAAGATTTAATGAAGAAGAAGATGATGAACATAATCAGAAAATTAAGGAAAAAAATTTAAAATATCCACAGAAAATCACGATAAATCCACACAAAGCACGTTTCGATATTAAAAATTCATTAAATTAGAATAGCAAAACATAATGAATAAAATTACAAAGGACTTGATTCTTTGATTGTATGGAAATTTTTTGAAAATGAAAAAAAAACATTTGTGACAAACGATCGGTGAGAACATACACACACAAGATCCGGCACATGTTTGCAGCAGCGATTTTTTGTAATTAAGGAATATCGGCTGCCTAAGCTTAATGCAACCGAATTGAATCGTTTACTGCTGATCAAGGATGCTATTTTTCTTTTCTATTTTTAAATTTGTCAAAACATAATTAATTGCTTAGCCCTGGCTTTACAATCGGCGAAAAAAATTAACGAAACAATACACCCAATTAACGATGTTCGTTTGTGTGCACCGAAATTTTGAAAATCAATTGAAATTTAATTCAATTGTCGGGGAATTTCTTCTCATACTCAAAGTTTATTCAAAGAAAATTAAATTGCCATTGGATTCTATGGTATTTTCTCAATGAAAATTTTTTTCCGCAAAACTGATTGATTGAACAAGAAATGAATTTCAATTAATATTCATTTAAACATTGTTTTGTGGTTACTTGTTTACACTGTATTCTTAGCTATTCTTTCATGATCAACAGGTTATAAATCATCATTAGATAGGAAGAAAAATTGATTTCAATTTTCATACAATTTCAATTTTTATTCATTGATATCACATTGGTACAGTATGCATTTAGGTGTGTTGAATGAATTAGGTAAGAAATGATGGCAAGAAATGAATTTTTTTTTCATTAAAATTTACATCCGCGTATTTGGTTTTCTTTGGAACAAATGAATAAATAAACAAACAAACCAAACCAACTAACTAACTAACTGAGACAAACCATAGTGAATCATTTGAGAAAAACAAGTAAACAAATAAACAAGTAGAAAGTTGTGTTTTATTTCATTTATTTTTTGTGAAAAATTTTTCTTTGACAATTGTGACAAACAGAAAAAAATAAATGAATAAACAAGAAATACATTTATCATATCATAATCAGAGTATCAGAGAGAAAAACTTCGGACGATTCAAACTTTAGCAAAAAAATAATGAAATACATCATTGTCTAAGATCTGAATAATAACACACAACAATAACATTATATTTAGATGTTTCTGCTTCATTATTTTGTCCACACAATTTGATTAATGTTTTCAACATCAAATCAACAATCATCGCAAAAGATGGTCAAAAAACACAAACAACATGTATGGCAACATCAACAACAAGCCAAAGCGAAAATTTTTGCAGCCGTCTTTGTAACAAACGAAAAAATAAAAAAGGTCTTCTGGTGTTGGTGAATTATAATTGTATATATTATCATTATCATCATTGAAATGGTGTGAATTTCGATCAACATCTCCCATATTATTATTATTATCATTGTTTTGGTACAAAACAAATCAATAGCCATAACATTTTTTTTAGGTTCAACAATTGTCAATAAACCTGATGAATGTGATAGCCTAAAATTATGTTTCGGAACAAAAAAAAAAAAAACGGTAGCAAGGTGAAAATTTTGAAACAACCAAAAAAAAAAACTTTGGTCCACAATAGTGGACCGAAGAAATGGACAAAAGAAATGGGAATTTGTGTTTCTCGAACATAACAGTAAAATCATCAATATTTAATAAGAGATTTCGGAATGTTTTTGAATTCTTTCGGCAAAATTATCATTATAAAATTATCTCAAGAAGCAAACAATGCAATGATGAATGATATTTTCTCAAGACATTTCAAGAAAACAATTGTTTAATTTGTTAAATGATCATTTTCACACCTTTATTTTTTGGTCATTCTTTTTGATTTTCATTATAATTTATCATTGAATTCTTGAAAAAATAGCAAAGTAATTACACACGTTTATATGATAACGAATAATAATAATAATTATATGATCATTCATTGATTTAATAATAATAATGTTTATGAAAAATACAGAAAAAAAGGTGTTGAAATTGTAATCAAGTCGAAAAGTTGAAAATTAATAATAATAATTTCAATGATAATCAAGTATAAGTGGAAACAAGTGAAAATTATCAATCATAATCAACAACAGAATAGAACAAAACAAAAATTGTTAGATTATGATTTCGTGATTATTATTAAAAACATGAATTTTTTTTATAAATCAAAACTTTCAATTGAAAACTATAAATCATAATTTCAATAATCAAAATTACAAGTAAATGAATGCATATAGTGAACGAATTGAATAGTTTTTATAAATTAACACTTTTTTCGTTTTCATCACTGTTTTTTGCAAACTAATGACGCCTTAAACCTTGAAAATATTAATAATAATTCAAACATGAAACAGTGAATCACAAATCGACGTTTCATTTAATTGAAAGTCACTCTGTTGCTTCCCTATCAAATACACTTGAAATCTATTAATTTTATGGCATTTTGATCAAATGAATCCTTTTGTTTTTGAAGAATTAATTCGTGATTTTAATCATAATCATAGATAAATCGTGTGATCAATATATATCAGAAATATATCAAATATTGATAACAAGGTAAATTCAAAGATAAATTATTCATTATCGGATGTTTATGATTATCAATTATTGGCTGCCAACAAATCGTTTCGAAATAAGAGAGATGCCCACACACACACCAACACAGAAACACACAGATGATTGTGGCCAATTAGCACTGAACACCATCATAATCATCATCATAAAATTCCGATAATTTCAGTGGAGGATAAAAAATAAAAATATTCAAAAATTTTACCAATGCAAATTACAAGGTAAATTTGATGTGTGTGTGTGTGTGTGTGTGTGTGTCTGTGTCATGTCAAATCATTTTCACACTCAAATAATTTGAAAAAATTATTGAAAAATAACAACATTGATCGATGCATTAACTAATAACAAGTAATAACAAATCACGAATTGAATATATTTAAGACAAGAAAATTGAATATTCAATTTTTGAAATATTATTAACACTAATTGCTTGTTTTCAAATGCATTTTTCCATACATTTTTTGATCGACAACTTCGAAGATATTCTTCGATCATATGAATATATTTTGTGTATGTGTTTTCACCTAATTCGATTTAATTTTCAATCAGCAACGAAGCGAAAAAGAAGCAGCCACATGAATACATTTGAAATTGATGATGATGATAATATCATAGAAAATAATTTAAATAAAATTCAAGAAAACTTTGATGTTTATTTCAATTATTTCAATATTTAAACGTATGATATTCGATTGCGTGAATTATTAATTGCATTTTGAATTTTTAAAATAACAAAAATATTCAAAAGTTTTTTTCGATGATTCTAAGAAATAATAATAAAGTCACGATTGTTGTTGGTGTTATTATTTAAAACATGTTTAGCTAACTAATTTTAAATAATAATTTTTAAATTCTTCTTAATGATCATAATTAAACCGAAATAATGAATGAATGAATATCATTAATAATAATATTCATTATTATTCATTATCATTCATTAATTTTATGATCGCAGATCTTAGATAAGCAGAGAAAAATTCAATTAAATGGATGTTTAATCTTGATTTGGGAAAAAATAGAAATAAATGAGGAAAACATTGATAATAATTGAATGATAAAAATAATCAAAATCGATGATCGAAAAATCGATCGAAATTGAATCAATCGATCATTTGAAAATGACAATAATTTTTGATCGGAAACACATCATTGACAGGCTATGTTTTTGATCAAGCAGTGCACTTTCGAAATTCGATTGCTCAGGGTGAGTGGGTGTTTAGATGAATGGAAAATACTCATAATTTCAGACCATTCAAACAGATATTGGAGAATGTAAACATCAAAAATTTATGAATTGGTCAAAAAATATTGACCAATAAATAAAAGATCAAACAAAATTGTACCGCTTTTTTGTTTCGAAGAATCGTTTTCATTCATGGAAATAAAAACAAAAAATAAACGGTATTAAATTAGTTCAACATAGGAAAATGAAACGAAAAACGTGCAAAATTAACTGTTTTTATCGCGACCTTTGTTAATGAATGTCTAATTTCTACAACAATTACACAACGAGCCATAAATGTCTGGTATTTATTTATTTATGAGAATTTTCAAGTGTTTCAACTTAAAAAATCACCGTTTGTTGCCTCTTGACAATTCAACACGAGTATTGAAAAAAAAATGAAAGAAAACCATGAAATCGATGAATCAATGAATGAATTATGATGATATGGAATCGAAAACACATATCTAGTATTGTTCATTCAATGATTAATGATGATTACACATTCATTTTCAAGCTAGGTTTTTTTGTTTTAAACGAACGAGATTTTTTTTTTGTTTGTTTCATTTCTAAAAGATAAAATGAAATCAAGGGTCGAAATTATCAAATGTTTTTCAATGATAATTTCATGTTTTAGGCCTAAATGAAAATACAAATTTGATGAAATTTTTAATCAAACAAAGTAATGAAAAACATTCAAGTCACGGTTCCAAGCCCTAGGAAATTATTGAACATTGATAATAATAACAGCAACAAATCACGAATTTTTAATTTTTTTTTCATTTTTTGACCATTCTGTGCACCCAAAAAAATGTTTCACAAATTTTTTGGTTTTTGAGTAAAGCTCAGAAATATGGAAAAATATATTCGTGCTCGAACCAAATGCCTAAGCATCATCCTAAAAACATTCATAGGAAAAATATGTAAGTATTTGCACCTTTTTCCTATTGATTATATTAGGGAGACCTTAAAATAGATCAGTGATATTTTACAGCTGCTGTTGCTGTTGTTGTTGAAATAAACAACAAAAAAATTTTTCGTAATCAAAAATATGGAGAAATTTTGATACATTTTTTTTTCAGGAAAAACAACAAATTTTGGATAAATAATTTCAAATTTGAATATTAATAAATAAAGACGCCTTGAAACACAATAAGTTGTCACAACAGCAATATGCTTTGACCATGAACTAGTTTTGGAAATTTTTCTGTGATAAAAAAAATACATATTTCCTTATGTGTAAATTATGTAATTTACAGCAGTTGATATGAATAATTTTTCATTGGATATCGACAACGATACGAATGTGATATCGATATACAATTAATGATGATCAAATGAATAGAAATTTTAATACTAAAAAATATCTTTGCAGATGTTTTGATTGTTTTTTCGTTGTTATTTCTGTTGGTGATATTGATGATTGTATTAGGTTCCATAACAACAAACACCAGCAACAACAACAACAACAACATTCATTATCATCATCACTGTGTGATCAACAACAATCTGTCCAAACAAACAAACAATCAACAACAATTCAAATGTAAAAAATGAATGAACCAAATAATGGAAAAAAATGCAAATTTTTTCTCTGATACACATACATAACCTTTACCTTCGTGCACACTCAAACACATACACACGTGTGTATTAATATGTTTATCAATTTATTCAATTATTTATTTATTTACTTGAATAACTTTATTATCATTATATTGTTTGGACACCTATGGATATATGTCAATAATGATCGTAATAATAATAAAAATTGTTGCTTCATCATCGACATCAGCAACGACAACAACGAAATGTTTGTTTATTCTTCTAGGTCTATCTGTTTATATTCGGTGTTTTGGCTTCAAAATGAAGACATTTTGAATGTTTCGAATAGAAAAATGTATCAAAATATCAAAAATGTTAATCAAATGTTTTTTTCGATTGATGATTTTCAAATGTTTCAACAACAGCTACTCATATAAACTCTATGAAATTTTCATGCTGAGATTTTAAATTTTGTTTAAATTTTTTGTTTATTTGATAGACAAGTCAATGAAAAAGTGATGAAAATTTGGAATATTTTTGCATCAGTTTCAAGAATATTTTGATACATTTTCTTTAATTCTTGAAACAAAAAAAGAATAGGAAAAAGGTCAATCGGTAAAAATAATTAAAATTCGGACATATTTTTCACTTTTATTATTGATTTTTTCGTTATTTGATTTCAAGGTTTATGAAAAACTGATCATAATAATAATAATAATAATAATGATGATAATTATCATATGTAACAACATAATGTAAATAGAAATAAGAAAAATTTACATGTTTTTTTTTCGTAAATAACTATGGGTGCCATGTGAACCAGATAGGTGAAAGAAGACGGAAAAAAAATTGCTTTACTTTTTTCTGGAGAGGTCAACATTCAATGGTCAACATTGATTATTATATGTTGGCCCAAATAATATATTGAAAAATACGTAAATATTAATATGTACAGAAATACATTTCCTGTATGGGTTTTTTCAGGCAAAAATAAATAAGAAAACGAAGATATCTTAAGACATATTCAAACACCAAGAAAAATAAAATAAAATAAAGAAATGAAAACAAGTGATAATAAGATGATGTCACGATGATAACACATTCAAAATTGTTTGAATGAATGAATTAATCTAAAAGTATACAGGTTATACTTTTTAAGAAGAAAAATTAAAAACTCATTAACCGAATTAATAATAATAAACAAACTAAGCCAAACCTACTCAATTGATATCATTGATACTAATTGTGATAATAATAATAATAATCATTGAAAATGTCAAAAAAAATGTTACACATGAATGATAATTCTTAAGATTTTCGGTGTCAACTATCAACGATTGCGATGATAATGATTATCATTATCACCTTTCAAAAAGAAGTTATATTTCGAATAACAATAACAATGATGATGATAATTTGACCTAAACTTTGACCATCAGAAGAAAAATCATCGAATCGTTGGTGATGAGGTCAACAAGATGAATTTTTGAAAATTAGATTGTGAGAAAAATAGAATTGATTGGATTTGATTTCGAGAAAAGAATAAAATTTTCTTCAATGAAACCGTAAATTTTAAATCGAAATTATTTTATTATCTTTGACAAACGAGAAATGCAAACAAACACCATCAACGATCGCTCCATGCATACAGATGATGATGCTGATCATTTTGACCACCTGTTCATTTATTGGACCCTTTATATTCAATTTGTTTTTTATTAGAATTAATTTGATTTCTTTAATTTGATTTGAAGATAATCAGGATTGATACAACGGAAACATTGTGATCGTAAAATCTTCAAGAAAATCCTTGCTTAAATGATGCTTAAACGAATTTTATGAATGAATGTTTAAATTTTAAAATGTCATTGGCCTTGTTTTATTACACAACTTAAACTCACAAACGCACACACTAACACTAACACTTTTAGTGATTGATTATTTGACATTCAACAAAAGCAGAAAAAAATTGCGAAATTCAATTGAATTGGATAACAAGAATGAGAAGTGAAAAATTTACTAAAGTTCAAGACTTGGAAAATCCAAATAAAATTCAAATAAATCTTTGATTTTCTTCTTTTTTTCGCACGAGTGAATTTCCATCAATACTCAATTATTTACCGTTAGTGGGTATATTTCGTTTTTGAAGAAAGAAATAGACTCTAAAACTCTAGTCAATTGATCTTGAACGATCAAACTTGAACTTTGAATCAGAACTATGTGACAAAATGGCCATTATTTTCATGTTATTTTTTTTTTTTTTGGTTTCAGAAGAAGAAAAAATTCAATCAATTTTTTTTCTCGACTTAAACAAATACTTTGTTTCATTCTCTGGTGACAACAACTTTTTACACATCTGAACAATTTCAACCATTGAATTCAAATGAATGGTTCATTAAAAACTAAAAAACTACAAAACAAAAATTCTTGGAAAACAAAACAAATGAAAATGTCATGAAAAATACACATGAAGTTGTCAAAATATTGTTGGGTTTTCTTTACAGTATTTTTACAATTTGGTAGTTTACCATCTATTGCGATTGAATGGAAATGAAAAAACCACAGAAAAATAAATGGAGCCAAACGGAAGATCAGAGGAAAAAAAATCAAATTTATCAATGATAATTTTGACCAGTGTTGCTTGTCATTGTTAATAATAATAATGATTTGACCACAACTCTTAAGGTCATCATTATCAGTAGACTAGAGTTTTTTGGTGAACCCTTCTTGGTCATCTTGTTTTCCACTTGATTTATATTTGAAATGTTGAAAAATAAATCAAGCAATACACAGACAAATGTATAATGTGTGTGATTTATGATGATCAATTATTATTATGAGATAAAATAGTGAACTACAGTTATAAACACATATAAAAATGACAAATGTTTTTCAATTCACGAGCACAAAATGTATAATTTAAATTGCGAATAAATCAAGGTCAAATGGTCAATTTTTTGGCTGATAAATAACTCGAGAAATAGAGAGGTTTCAACAATTCATTAATAATCCTTTTGGTTCAATTTGCTCGTTCGGATCACACGAAAATTTTTTTCGAGATCAAGCAATATACAAAATTGGGAAAAAATTGTCGGATATCTCACAAAAATATACAAAAAGAATTTTGAGCCAAAAAATTGAGGTCAAATAAAATCCTTCAAATGTGAAAAAACGAAAAAAAATGAAATATTCATTTCATTTCTCAAAATGGTACTCTTGTCAAGATGTATTTAACAAATAATAATAGCAATAATGATAACAATATCAATTTGAATTGAGCCAATTGAATGAATGAATGAAAATCGTAACAAAAATGTTATCAAGAAAATTATTATTATTATTATAACAATAATCTAATTCACATTCAATAATATAAATTTGGATAGATTTTACCAAAGTTGTTGTTGTTAAGATATTTTATCAAAGAATGAATATGTTCTTGGTGCTACTGCTGTTGTTGTTGCTGTCGCTGGACATCAATCATCGATTCGCGAGTGTTAATCTTTTTTTGATTTTGATTTTTCTTATTATTTACTTCAAAGCTTTTTAAGCTTTGTAAGCAAATGCACGCACTAAACTACAGACAAAAGACGATTGTCCATTTTGCAACAAAAAAAAACTGACCACTGAACAAGAACAACCGAGAAAAATAGAAAAATTATTAAGTGCTTTTTCGTTGCTCTTTTGGAATATACACATGAATGTATGCTTAATAAATTCAATTCATTACACAAAAACACAGTAAATCATGCAAAAAAAAAAAAAAAATAAAAAAATAAAACGATTTTGACATCGACCAGAAAAGAAAAATCAAGGAAAGACCTTAATGTAAAAAAAATGTTTCAAATGCAAAAACCATTTGCAAGTCTCCATAACACATACACACCCGAATATATCACAGATATGGGCGAATTCAAAAAAAAATATGAATTGGGTTTAATCTGGTAACTAACCAACCAAACAAATAAACAACAAAGATTTTTATATTTGGATTATCTTTTGGAGAATATCAATGAAGAAACAATGCAAAAACTTGTTGCTCATTTTATTTTTTTCAAATTTTTTTTCGGTAAAATTTTCATTTCCTTTTTGCTTCTTAATTCATATTGAATCATATTGAAATGTATGGAAATTTTTTTCATTCAAAATAAATTGGATTGACAAATGCACACCAGAAAACAAAAATCCAAATAAACAAATGAAGCAAAGAAAAAACTCCAAAATTTGAGAAAAATTTTGATGCAAAAAAAAAATCAAAGAACCGGATGAAAAATTTTTAGGTTTAATCTGTTTTTGTTTGTTTCGTTTGGTTCGATTTGGTTGAAATGGTTCATTTAAGAAAATTGAAAAAAAAAGAACACCAAAAATTGAAATGAAAAATTCAAAGCCTCTCAAGTTGACATCCATAAAATCGTTGCACACAGTAGTAGTCAGTAGTCATCATCAATTCGATGACCTTTTTTTTTGGCTGAAAAAAAATTCATTTTCTGGTGTGATCGGATCAAATCAAATCACACACCGAAAATCTAAATTGAATTCAATTTCATCATTGATGAAATCAATGCAACAAATCAAGAGTGAAAAATAGAAATAGTAAATGAAACAACAACAAAAAACATCTAAAACAGCAGAAGTAAAAAAAGAAAATCACGCCAATTTTTGGGATGAAAAATGAAATAAAATATTTATAAATATTTTTGATTGAAAATTTCAACCCAAATTTCATTTTTGGGTGAAAATTTTATCATTTGATGTATTTTCATTCATTTTTTTCTCATTTTTAATTTAATCATTCACAATCAAACAACAACAAACGAACGAACGAGCGAATTGAATGTCTTAATACAATTTTTTGAAATGATTATTGTTGTATTTAGTTTAATTTCAAATCAAAATCACTAAACTCTAAACTCTGAATCAAAGACAAAACAATAGTCAAGAGTTTTGGAGCAAAAAAAAAAAAAAAAAAATAGATTTGAATGAAATGAAATGAATTATTGAATGAATGAAAAAACATTCAACAATAATATGGGTCAATGTTCTTTCACATAAGACATTTATTTTACCTTTTACCTCTTCGGTATTATTAGTTAGTTTGTTTGTTGGAAATATTCAAAACTTTTCATTCATTTTGCGGTTATCAATTCAGGTTCGATGATCCTAACATTTGTAAAATGCATATACATTTGCTATGTATATTTCATATGTTGGATTTCATTCACATTTATTCAAAAAGTCCATTCAACTTGTGATTCAAAAATTTTCACCAAAAAAATTTAAGTTTTTCTCCATCAACCAATACACACTAATAATAATAATCGAGAACACTGGAATCCGATAGACCCGATTGAATGGATGGATTTTTTCTCTTTTCATTCATTCATTCATCTCTATTGCTTTGTGTTTTGGTGTTTAAATTTTTTTTCGAAAATTTTACTTTGGTGCAAATCTTATTGTCACAGTGAATTGATTTAGCCTAAGAAAGAAAACATGAACCTGGTGAAACTACTGGTGAAAAACTATTGTTTTTTCCCACATTTGAACCATGGTGGAAAAATTGGAACCAGTAAAAGAGAATGGAAAAAGATGGATGAATGAATGAATGGCTTATTGAACAGTGTTTGAATTTTACAAAAATTTCTGATAATGAAATGCGTTAATGAAGCGTGCAAATGAATATACAGGAGCTGGTGAAAAACCTTAATTTTAAATTTCAAAAAAATTTTTGAAAAAAAATGAAAATCAATGAAATGAAATGAATTGATATGAAATTTATAAATAAATAAATCAATGAATGAATGAAAAATTTTTTTTTTCCAGAAAAATATGAAAATAAAAGATGCTTAAGAGGTCAAAGCAAGCAAGAAAGAGAAAAATTTGGAACCTTTGCCTTATAGAAATACCCGACGAATACAAATGAAATAAAACAGAGGTTTTTCATATGTTGCGGTTGTTGTTCGATCAATCGATCGATGTTCGAGTTTTCGATGCGAATCCACCAATATATTAATAATTGGCCTATTCGTAGTAATTTGAGCATGTTGGGTTAGTAAAATGAATGAAATAATAATAATGAAAACATGGGGTTTTCTTAGGTTTCTTATATTTCATATTTTTTCAATATATTATCCTAGAACTTCCTAGTTATTTATTTCTTAGTTCATTATTACTTATTCAAAGGCCGTTGTTTTTTTCTTTTATACTTCATATATAAACAACAAATAATAATTGGTTAAATAGGCAAGTGTCAAAACATGGAAGGGCAACAACCAAACACATCTTTCTATGTAAGGTGTTGATGCTACAGAAACCAAAACAAAGAAGAAACAACTATCGATCTATTTATTATTATTATTATTGACAGTATTTGGAACATTCGATTCAAAACATCGAACATCATTCAAACATTGATTTATTTAATAAAGTTAACCAGTAACAACAACAGCAACAGTGATAATAATTGAAATAAATTTAATCCAATTGAAATGTCAAATATGCAATATGATCTAAATTTGTTTCGAATGAATGAACGAATCAATGAATGAATGAAAAATGAAAAAATATGTCAAAGGTTTACTTGCAGATGGACAAATCAAACGAATAGAATACATCACAAACACACAGCAATCCTTTGAGTTTTATTTTATGGTGAAATAAAATTTTTGAGGACAAAATTTTTATGTTGGAACTATTTCTAGGTTTCAAAACAGCACAAAATTTTTAATATCGCAATGGCTAGGGCTCTAGCTATATGTGCAGGTGCTTGAATTATTGAATGATAACAAACAAAGAAAATTTTTATATTCATTCAATATTTAGAGATTCAGATTCAATTGAGATAATCAAACATAGACATACTTGCACACACACGTACATAACACATACTCATGCACACACTCATCATCTTCGTTATACATCACACATCATTCATTCATTCATTTATTCATTCAAAATGTCTGACATATATTATAGAACTAGAAAAAATGAAAGAAAATTAAACAAAGATTTTTTCCAACAAAGCTCGTGTAAAACACGTGCCCTTAACAATAATAATATTGGTTATGATGATGGCCTCAATCGTGTATGGTCATCATCATCATCGTCATTATTATTACAAGTTATTCAACAACAAGAAACAAAAGCAGCAAAAGATATGGATAAACATCAGCATTTCTTTTTATTTTTGATGGCAAATATAAAAAGCCAGGTGCTAGTCAAATACTAAGGTAAAGCAAAAGAAAAATGTAATCAAACATTTTATTATCCATCATCTATTGATGATTAGAAAATAAATACACATTGAAGATATGTTAGCATAAGATTATTATTATTGCTGTACACATATATCTATCAAATATTGAAATATCTTTTGTTTTTTGAAAGAAATGAATAATTAAATGAGAAATATTAATGAATGAATGAATATGAAATAAATGAATGAATGTCGAATAATGATGACATTTTCATTAATGTTTCAAATCGTTGTTGTTGTTAGCTACAAGTATTTAAATGAAATTCATAAACCTATCAGCCTGAACGATATCATTTGAAACAGAGAACTGAGAATCGAAAGAAAACTGTTAATTGTTGAAGAGAGAAATTGATGGAAATTCATACATTTGATTATCATCTGTGAAGGTGATAACAGAATTTTCAAATCAACAAAAATTTTAGGCTTTCTCTCAGGTCAATATCTCGGTACATCGATATGGCACTCATGCATCTATCGATTTTAAAAAAAAAGCAAACATCATTTAAAAATGAAAAATTAACCAAAATCAATGCTCTTTCATCATATTCGATTAATCATAACGCGAAAATTTTGACTTGAAAAAAAATTTTGTGGTTTTTTCAATTTTCATGAAATTGAAAGCCTGAAAAAAAACATAAATCATCACAATCAAGATGGAACAAAACAAAACAAAATGAAAACTGACCAACAAAGTGATACCTGTTGCGTGATAATTCAATGGTCAGTTTTCAATATGTGTTTTAGGTCATCGATTATTGATTTTTTTATATTCTCTCGCGATTTTTATGTGAATTTTCACATCATTAATTTAAAAATTTCTTATAATAGAAATCATAATCATGGATCATTACATATTTTTTTCATGTTATTGTTATTATAAACACTCTACCGACCATCAAAACTATTCAAAATTATCATTTACTTTTTTCATTGAATTGTTTGCGTGTAAAACAAACACGGTGTGGACCACATTCAATGTTTTTTTCTGGTCAATTTCTTCATCATAATCATCATCATCAACCATATCGATAATTTAATAAAGTCAAGTTCATTAATTATAAACTGGACAATGGGAGAATATCAAAGAAAATAATAAAACGATATTTCCTTTTTTCTGTGTTTGATCGTTTTATTGTTCGTAGATGGAAAATGGAATAAAATAAAATGATCGCAACAAAACAAAATACACCCAAATGTGAAAAACATACAACATCGCGATGTTTCGATTGATGATGGTAACTTCCTTCAGTAATTCAGTAAATCTTGAATCATTTCTCTTCGTTTCTTTCTGTCTCTCTTCTGAATTGAAATGGCTTCAAGATTTTGACCATGAGTAAACAATTTTTTTTAGTTTTCAGACAGTCAAACATATAATTTTTATCCATTTCTTTCAATGGTTAATACAATACTGAACCGAAAATTGAGGCGGAGAGTGATTGTGTGTTTTCCATTTAAAATTTTACTTATTCAATAATATTATTTCTGAACAGACATTCAAAAATTTTGAATGGCAGAAAAAAAGAGAGAAAATACCAAGCCACAAAGGTATATTCTCAGTTTTTTGGGCAAAAGGTATATCTGAAGCTAAATTTTAGTCTCAAATAAAACCTACCAAAACGAACATTTCATGTTTGATGATCGAATCAAACGAATTTGATAGTTTGTAGCTGAACAACAACGATTCGTAATAAGATTAAAATTTTGTTTCAATAGAGTTTAGTTTGATCAATGAAAAACTTGTTGCATTTTTTAAAAATCTTTTAAAAGTTTTTCAGAAAAAAAAATTTTAGTTTCAATTCACAACTTGTAGTGTTCAGATCGTTCTACAAAAAATTTCAATCATTTCATTTCTTTGTGAATTTTCTTTCAAAATTTTAAAAAATAATATTTTCTTACGTGAAAAATGTCACAAATCTTACATTTAAATCATAATCACAATCATCATCAACATTTAAATAATGAAAATGAGCTTATGATTGCCACCAATATTAAATGTTCAACAAATAAAACAAAAAAATTGAATAATAAATCATCAATGGCAAAATTAAATAATAATCATTCAACAACGACAACAACAACGCCAGCATTACC
This sequence comes from Psoroptes ovis, assembly GCA_002943765.1. Taxonomy (NCBI): domain Eukaryota; kingdom Metazoa; phylum Arthropoda; class Arachnida; order Sarcoptiformes; family Psoroptidae; genus Psoroptes; species Psoroptes ovis. Next base: position 166,036 of record PQWQ01000006.1, read on the forward strand.
ATCATCAGTTGCAAGAAGAAATGAACGCGAAAGAAATCGTGTAAAAATGGTCAATCTAGGTTTTGCAACACTTAGACAACATGTACCTAATGGTATTAAAAATAAAAAAATGAGTAAAGTAGAAACATTAAGATCAGCTGTTGAATATATTAGAGAATTACAAAAATTATTAGGACAAACATCAACGACAGTAATGACAACATCAAATGATGATTTCAATAATTTATCATCACCATCATCATCAGATTGTAATAATAGTATTGATCAACAACAGCAACAACAACAAAATAATAATGAAAATGATTGTATTATAAATGATTATGATCGGTGAGTTTGAATTTTCATTAATTTTAAAAAATTATTTGTTATTGAATTCCATTTTAATCGGATTTGTCAAATTTCAATTTCTCTCCAATGAATATTTGTAGATATTCGATACAAATGAACAGTATTCATAATTCACATCATTTAAATCATCATATGAATCAAATAACGATGGATGATAGTAATGATGGACAACAGCATCATCACCAGCAACAAATTGCTTATCAACAAATGTTACCGATTTTAGAGCTGAATTCACCATCACCAACCGCATCAACAAATTCATCTACATCATCATATGATAATGGATATAATACAAATAATGATAGTACCGGTTACAATCATCACCATAATCACAATCACAATCATCATCATCAATCACATCATTTAAATAATGATAATAGTCCTAATTGTAAAAATCAAACAATAGCGTATAATCAACATTTAACAAGATTATCATCATCACCATTATCTACGGATGGTACAATGCCACCAGCAACACCAACTACAGCGGCAGCTACAACCTTAACAACATCAACACAAGCATCATATAATATTCTCGGAACAAATTTACGGCAATCAACAATGATATTAGAACATCAACAGCAACAAATCGATCAACAACAAACGGAAGATGATGATATGTTTGATTTTGTTAATTGGTTTTAATCGCTGAGATTAATCAAATATGGAGAAAATGAAGACTTGTAAATATTTTCCAAATTCTAGACACACTTATTCATTCAAGATTAATTGAAATGCTTCAAATGCTTACACACAAACATCATTGAATCAACGAAAAAAAATTGTCGTGTTTGAAGGTCTTTGGTATGACATAATCATGAATAAAAAAAATTGAAATAAACCATTGAAACTATTATCATTATTCTTTTCAAGAAGCAATAAAAACATATGGGCCGATTTATCGTTATGATCATCATCATCGAAAAAAATGGCTTTGTGTAATCTGAGCTGATGAATATTAAAGAAGAGTAAATAATTGTTAAGTAATAAAAAAATGAAATGAAATAATGGACCATTTTCAAATGAATTCAATTTTAATTCTTAATGGTCAAATATGTATGAAAATGTTTCAAAAAAAATTATCAATTTTTTGTATCGTTTTGAATTTTATAATCATGAATTTTTCCAATATCGATTTATCAATTAAAATGATCAAATTTGTTATAAAAAAATAAAGTAAAATAAAAAAAATTATCTTGAAATAAATAAAAATGATTTCAATTTCATAAAAGGGTTAAGTGAAGTATGAAAAAAAAAATTTGTAGGACAATCACCTTGGTATATATGATAAATTATCTGTTGAACCTTTTATAACGAAGCAAAAATTGAAAGAAAAAACGCGACATATTGGAATCGCGTGCAATTATCGATCGAAAAAAGAAAAAAAATGACCATTCATTCCTTTTCTTCGTCTTCTTTATTGTAAAAATGGTCAACGGTCAAGGTGACGACCGCAAAAAACACACATGTGTTGTTGAAAATTTACAAGTTGTTATTCAAAAAATGAAATAAAATAAATAAAAGAATAAATAAATGGAACCAAAGAAAAAAAAATATTCGAAGCAGTCAAGTGGTGTTTGGTTGTTGGCGGTGATGGTGGTGGTAACAACGAATAATGGTGAAAAATTAATGGTGGTAGAGTTTAATTTATTATTATTATGATCATCATCATCAATTTTTTTTCGCAAAAAAGCCAGCATCATAATTTAATGTCTCAAATTTCATTCCATTATTCCATTAAAATGGAAAAATATGAAAAATTTGAATTTTTTTTTGCTGCAACCAAATTTTGCATATAAACCAAAAAAAATTTCATGGGTGCATATCAGCTATCAAGCTAATATACGAATATGCATAACACTCCTTTCAGCATTTATTTTTCTCTGAGTAACGAAACAAAGCAAAAATTGTTACAGTTTTGATATTTTCAATATGCTTTTATGCATATTTTCACTCTCAGCAAATGATGGTAGTATAATTGTTTGAGTTGATATGTGTGCAATACACCAGAGCAGAAAATTCAAAAATTGAATTGAAAATTCAGAAAAAAATACAAATTATATCAACAAGTACCGAATTCAACATGGACATAATACATTCATTCTTTTTGGTAAGAATGTCATTGTATCAATTTGTTTTGTTTTTCCTTTACGGGAAGCTTTAAAATTTAAAGTTTAAATGAATGAATGTATAAAAATAAATAATGAAAAATTCTCGCAAATAATCTCAATCATTTGTAAATTATAAAGCAAAGAAAACCGTGCCCATGTCTATGTTTGAAAACATTTAAAAGTATTTTTCGCATTTCAAATTACAAGAATCAAAGTTTTGTTTTTGTTTAAAAAAATCATTTGAAAATCAAGACTAATGACAATAATTATACATAATTTTCACTGTTTGTTTCACTAATGTTTTGAAATTAGCTTTGAAAATTGATTAAAAATATAAATAAAAAAGGTTGAAATGAAATAGAATTATCATTATTTCTACATTAATTGTCTGATTATGTCTACGAGAAAAAAAAAAGAAAAATTACTCTAAATTCTTATTAAACAAACAATTATTTCAAAATCAAATGAAAAATGGATAGATATGAACTAAACAATCACAAATGAACGAAATTAAACAATATGTCAATCAAACATGGAATTTCATAGAAAACAATCGAAAATGGTTATGAAATTAAATTTTGACAAGCGAAAAAATGAATTAAATTTTTGATAATAATATTTTCAAGAAAAATCATAGAAACAATTACAATGTTGCAATGAAATATTTTTTTGTCATTATTATCTCATCAAGAAGAGTAATAATAATCAAGATGAATGCTTGATGCGCATCTGTGAGACAGATAATTTCGAGCATTTATGTTTGAAGTTTAAATGAATCAATGATTTTTTTGTGATGAAGAAATATTTTAATGTTTCGTTTCGGTTCAGCTTTTGGTTGCTTTGAGCTTCGTGGTCACGAATCATAAATTGAAAAAATAGAAATTCTCGTGATATGCAAATTTATAATTTTTTTTCGAAGTTCATTGATTCATTGTTTATTCAAATATATGCTTCTGATTTTTTCTGGAAATTTTTTCAAAATTTTCAAAAAACTGAAACAATGAAGGGGAATATTCAAGAAAAAATAATCAAAATATTTAGGGCTACCGTTGTTTTTTGAAATATTTTTTTAAAGAATTTGGAGCCGACAACGAAACAACGACGATAAGGTTGATCAAATCACGGCCAATCCATAAATTGAAACTGACCATGAAAATGGACATTATTTTTCAATTTTCAATAAAATTCAAGAAAATTTCGTGAAATCACCGTAATAATAATAGGAATAATGATGATAAATAATAATCGATCCGTGATTCTATTATTATTAATCATTTTACAGAAACAAACAGAAATTCAATGGTCAGTATTTTTTTTGGCGTGCAAACACGTGTCTAATTTTTGATTATCATTATTTTGATTTCAGAATGAGCACAAAAAACAACATAAAATCAATTATCAATTTGACCAAAAATTGCGGCATATTTGCTTTGATTTTATTTCATTTTTCTCGAATTCAAAGATGTTTGTCTTGGGTGATTTGACCAACCCACGCTTTTATAATGAAAATATACATCGAAATCAAGCAAATAATTCAAAGGTAAAATTATTTTGTTTTGGAGAAAATTTTTGAATAGGTGTTATTGACCATCATTCACAAGCGATTGAAATGAATCAATGATGTAAATTAACCTGTAAGGGTGTCCATCATTTGATTTTTTTCAAGATTATTCAATGTTAAAGAATTTATCATTGAATAATTGAGAAATGATTATATTGTGTACGAATAGGCGGCACATTCAAAATTTGACAAGTACTATGTGATTTTCCAAGATAATTTTCCATGAAATTCGCGAAGGGTTAAAGTTGAATTATTATTATCATTCCAATAGATGGATAGTTTGACCATCTGATAATAATGATAATTCAGTAGCAAATATCGATTCATATTTTATTCATAACCGAATAAATTGAGAAAAAAAATGGAAAAATGGAAATCTTCAAAGTAAATATTTGAAAAATATGAAATTCAAAAAATCAATCAATTGATTTTAATAGAAGAGGAGAAGAATAAACAACGAAAAATATGGCTTTAGAAAAATATTGAATATCTTTCAAAATAATTCAAAAATATGATTGATTACTAGTTGAATACTTTTACTATTATCATTCAAGGTGTCAATGTCCATCACATTATTGGTGGTGGTGGACCAAAGTGAGAAAAAAAAAAGAAAACCATTGTGTACATTATTTGATGGAGAACTCTTCACACACATAAATGTAAATATTTACACATAAATATTGTGTAAAAAAGAATAAATATGTACACAAATTATTAATTTTTAATATAAATTATTTGATAGTTTTCATTAGGGTCTTCATCTAGATTGACTATGGATAGTCCATATGGTCACCTAGATAGAAGATAAAGGATAACCTAAAATGACAAAGTCAACTTTTTCCATCGGAGAAAAATTATGATCAATGGATTTTTTTTTGTTGGCCTCACTGGTCATTTTCACTGATTATTTTGATTATTGTTTGTTGTCGCTGTTGTTGACAAGAGGAAGTTTGCATTTTCAGACACACAAGTAGAAAAATACACATACAAAAAAAATATTCAAATATTTTCATTGAGAAAAAATGAAAAATATGGGCCAATTCATTCATTCATTTATTCAATTTTTTTTCATTTGTCAAACTATTCGTGTGCAAGCAAATATTCATCATATGTTCATTCATCATTTGAGATGAAATAAGAGAAATGAATGAAATAAAATTTCATCATTTTTAATTATGAAAAAGTGCAAAAATATGAATCAGAAAATTCAACAAAAAAAAAAAATTCAACAAAAATCGAAGGCGAATGACATTTGAATGAAAATAAAAAAAAATTTGAATTTCTTATTTGACCAATATCTTGGACCTTTATACACTGTTGATATGTGTGTTTGTGTATATGTGCGTGTACGTACGACGATGACCATTGACACAATAGGGCAATGACCATTGAATTTATTTTTTTTTTTCATTTGATTTCATTCTATTTTTTGACAATTTGCATATTTTTTTCGTTTGTTTGTTTGTTTATTTGAGAAAAATTTCATTTATTTATTCGTTTGTTTATTTGTTTGTATGTTATTTGACCAATGGTCAAAAAATTGATGAAATCAAAGAAACGAAAACTAGGTCTCAGATCAAATATAAAATGCAAAGGACCAGTGGACGATAAAGAAAAAAAGGATCGCCTGAATTCAGTGAAATCAATGGAAATAGAAATCTTGAATCAAACAAATAAACAAATGAAATAAAATGAAAAATAAACAAATAAATAAACATCATAAGATGTTATGACATAATTCAATACAATTCAATTCAATTTTTTATATTTATCTCGCTGACAATCGTAAGTGGCTATGACGATTGGCTACTTGTTGCTTTTCAAATTTATTTTTTCTCATTTGATTTGCTCAAAGTTCATTTGGAAATTCAAGTAACAATAAAACGAAATAGAAGAAAAAATGAAGAAACAATAGTCTTTGAATTATTGAAAATGAATGAAAAATCAATGAATGAATTGAAATTTTGAAAAAAATAAAAATGAAATAAAATAAATCAACAAAACAACAATATATTGTCCAAGTGTCCAACAAACAAACAAGAAATCAACAAAAGTGAATGGAAATTCCCATCTTTTTTTTCAATGAAAGTGAAATTTTCATTTGTTTTGTTTTCAGAAAATTCAATGTGGACAAACCCAGATTGTTTTTTCGGTGTTTTTTTCAATGAATAAATAAATGAATCAAACAAACAAACGAATCAAATGAAAATTTGATAATTTTTTCCATCCAATCTATTATTCATTCATTAAAAATAGAAATTCAAATGGATATTTCCCCGTTTCAAACGAAAATATATCTTCGAATGTGAAAAATTAAGCAAGATTACTTCTGTGCAAAACTAGTCTTGGCTTTTTCAATTGTCTTTGTCCATCGGTCCATGATTTTGGCTGCATATATTCATTCAATGCATTGATTATATCATCAATGATCTCTTGTAAATGTCATAATAATGAAGATCATTTATAAAATTATTTATTTATTTCTTCCGATAGTAGTTATTTGAAACCGAAAATATACTGAAAATTGAATAAAACAGACACAAAAACTTGAATATCACAGAACATCAATAAAATTTTTTAGGAAAAACGAAAAAGCAATATAAATTTCCTGCAAAATATCAAATGATAGATTCGCGTGTCATATTGAATTTTGCAATTATAACAATCGAATTACAATATATGATAATATTCAATTAACAACAAGCGAAAAATAAAACAAAAATTGATCAATTGTTTTTTTGTTTTTTCAAAAATTAAAATTGATTTCAATCACGAAAAATTCTCGATATAGACGAATTTGAAACGATTGATGAAGCAATTAAATTGAATAATTATAACATTTTCAATGAATGCACAAATATATTCGTGATATATTTACATTAAAATTATGAATATGACTACGGAAAAATGAAAATTCAATTATTCTCGATTGATCATTGATTGGAAATGGAGAAAAAATACTAAATTTCCAGCAAATTCAAAAGGATGAATATTAAAAGAACAAAACATTTAAAATTAAATAGTAATTAAACAAGTGGCATAATGGCAAATGGTAATATCAAATTGAAATAATTTCAATTTGAAAATCAAATGACAATGCAAAATTGAATTGATATTGACAGTTATTTCAAAAAAAATAAATAAAATAACGGAAAATATGACGTTTGCAAATTTTCGCCATTAAAAAAATTCAAAGAAATTACGTAATATTAATTACATATGAAATGATTCATCAAAAAAACTCAAAAAAATCAAAATTTAAATTTAAATCGAAATCGAAAGCTTTCGAAGATTTTCGTAATTGAAATTTGAAAAAAATTGCCCCAATTTTATACAATTAGATACACTGAGCCATGTGTAACATGTATTTGTAATAATTAATAATTATTGTTTGATATTTTTCTCTGTACAAAAATGAATTCAAAATGATGTAATTTTTTTTTAGCGCAAAATTCAAAAAATTTCAATATGAATATGACAATTTTTGTAGAAAATGTTACGCGTGCCAAAATAACCTGCCTTCGTCTGTATATCATACTTATTTATTAATACAAACAAATACAGAGATATACGATCATTATTCTCTCTCTGTGATGTACAGTATTTTAATATTATTTTTTAGAAAAAAATAACGAAAATACACAATGAAATAATGTGTACACAATGAGAAATGGAAAAAATTCATTCAAATAATTTTTTTCTGATTGCGAATCAATGCATAAATGCAGCTATTCGCAGCCATTGAAGGTGATTCGCGAGCACAACCACCATTGAATACATTGAATTATCATAATTATTATTATTGAAGCAAAATCATACATGGCTCAACAAGTTCAGCAATATATATTTTTTCACTACGAATATTATGAATTTATGTATGTTAGTACGCGTTCAAAGATGTATATTTCTGACCATCTGTTCATTGAATCATTCATTGAAAAAAGCAAAGAAAAAGTGGTTCCAACAACACAAGAAATTTAGAAATGTTCACCCACACAAACAAACGACAACAACAACAACAACGACATGGGTCAAAGTTGTCGTTTGCTGCGTCGTTTGCCAATTTCGTCAAATTTTACCCATGTATTTTTTCTTAAAAGGTCAAACAAAATTTTTTACATGAAAAAAAATTGTGTTTAGTTGTTCCAAGATCAAATAAGATGACATTTTTGAATTTTCTACTTTCTCGTTTTGGAAAATTTTCAATTCAAAATTATTATTTCATTTTGTGTCCATGTTCGGAAAAAATATTCAAAAATATTCATAATACAATCGATAATCGAAAATTGTTTAATGATTCAATTGAATTCAATTTTCAAATTTTTTTATTTAGATGAATGAATGGTAAATGAATGAATGAATGACTAAATGAATGAATTGAATTGAAAAAATTCATTTAAGAAAATCATCTGTTCACGTGTAGAAATTTTGATTATTATTTTCAATGAAAGAAATTTGGTCAATATTGGATACATTTGAATGATGAACAAGAACAATGAAAAGAAATTTTGTAAAGATTAAGCATCATTTTTGGATTTATATTTGAATGAAAAAAATTTTGTATAATTTTGCCGCAAACCATATCGAACGTGGAACGTGTATTCAATATACACCCCCACATACACATATATGAAATTTGATTTTAAATCAAAAATCTAGGTCAACAAGATCCGATTTACCAGTGTTTACTCGCTCACTGTGTGTCGGTGTGTGTGTGCGTGCGATGATGATGAATTATGTTAAACAAAGTAGAAAATTGACCAAAGAAATAATAGTAATAATTTTAATAATTGACAAAATACCAAAATTGACGACAACAAGGACCTAGTTAAAAATTCATTTTCCTATTTGATGGTCAAATGGCAATGTATTTCTGATTTCAAATTCGTCTACAATCATCGTCATCAAAATCGTTAAAAGTCCAGTTAATCATTTCCTTTTGAATTTGACATAGATTTTTTTCTGTTTCTCGAACGATTTAAATCATGTTTACCACCAAAGAATTTTTTCAATTTTAATCAACCAACCATTTCGAAAATGTATGAATACATGAAAAATAATCAATCAACCGAAATGAAATGAAATGTTTATGGTTTGTTTTTTTGAGGAAAAAAATGTACATGTCTTAAAATACCTTAGAAAATTGTGGAAATTGAAAAATAAATGAATTTATTGTTTTCAATTTAGGACATTTTATAATTATCAATTGTTTTCAAGTCAAATAAAGTCAACTAAATTTCAATGCCCGGTAGTTTACATTTACAATAATGACGATAAAACAATATAATGTACATTAATTTGAGGCGGTGTATGACAATTTAAAATAATAATTATTATTAGTAATTTACAATACACGTGGTTTAAGATATTTAAGCAAAAATTAATAAAAAAAAACACATAAATAAAACATTTATACATTTGCCGGATCCGGACACATACTCAGACACACTCGTTACACGTGACAGATGCGTGCGTATTTTTCAAATGAATTATTAGTTGAATTTTCTCGTTTCATTTCTTTTCATCAAATAATTAACAAAAACACATCAGACAACAACATAACGATCACCAGTAGTTTATGCAGACTTTTTTGTGTGCAGTGGATGATGCTTTATGGCTCATTTGATTTTTGACAATTGTTTTTCATCCATAAAACAGTAGAAACATTTAAAAAAAAACATACATTCCGTGACATTATTCATTTTCATTTGAAAATTAATTTCAATGAAATTCAAAGAAGCCAGAAAATACATTCAATTTCAATTTCAATATTTTTTCAGTGTTAATTGGATTTAAATTCGTGAAATGGACTCATGGAAAACCAATCTGCATCTATCGATTGATCCGATTTAACAAGGTGCGACTTCACCATCGAAATCGTTAAACGAAAAAACGTGAAAACGATTGGTCAACGATTCAGTGATCAAGCAACGATCGATCAATGAACATGTGCATCGCCGAAAAATATGTTAATCGATTGCAAAAAAACAAAATATAGAAAATTCAAATTCAAATGACTCGAAGTTATTCAACATTAAAGATGTTTCCAGTGGATTTTTAAATTGTAAAACCGTTATATTTTGAAATAGAAATATTTCAAATTGAAAAATCCTTAAGGATTTTTTCATTTAAACATTTTTCTAACGGTTTTTTTCATTCGCCATTCAAAAATTTGAAAATGCAATTTTTTTTCTTTTTCATTCATTGAAGATGACATTTGCAGGTAGTTTTTGAATAATAAATGCTTGATGCCAAAGCAGGTCGTCGTGATACATTGAAATCAATAACGACCGAAGAAAATGAAAGAAAAAAGGACAAATGGATGTTTTCCAACGCAACATGCTGAATGAAATAATCGACGAATAAATGGAAAAATTTATGGAAAAAATTGAATTGGAGGCGGTTGAATGGATGTGAAATTCAACACGTGGCACATTGATTCATTCATTCATTTTTGAATCATTTTGCTTTTATTCGTACTGACAAAAAAAAAGGTAATCTTTGATCTATTGATTTGACAAATGCGAAAAAAGAAAATTGAAAGAAAACATAAATGATTTAAACGAGAGAGAAAGAAACGTCGATTATGGTTCAAAACATTAATGGCTTTTTTCTAAAACGTAAAATGCAATAATACAAGTTGTCAACTTGTCTAAACGACGAAAAAAAAATCTTTTAAAATATATTGAATCAAATAAAGCATCTACTGAAAAAGCATCGACAATGGATTTGAATGGAGGGGGTGAAAAAACGAATAATAATAATGATCAATGAGATGTTTCAAAGCCAAAATGCCAATGAAACTTGCAAAAAACTTGCAGCCGCCAGTGGCTCAGGTTGAATTTCGTATGTTAGGTTATCGTATGGATCATTTGTTCATAGAAGACCGAAGAGAAATGAGAAAGAAAAATGCCAGACGTTATCAGAAAAAATAAACGGTTGCATTTAAAGCATCGGTGATTTTTCAGATAGATTTTCTCTGTTATTTGGTTGATTGGTTGGCTAAGCAACCGATATACACTCAGATACACGGAGCACACACACACACACATACACACACGTTAGTCGTACGTCTTGTTTTCTTGGTAAATACCAGAAAAAATTATCGTTCAGGTTCCACGATATATGGCATATGGCTCGATTTTAGTGAATTTCGAATTCAATTTTCAATCACCGAAGAACATATATCACACCAAATGTTATTTTATAAGTTGATAAAATGTAAAAAAAGAAATATCCATACAGTTTAAACAAAATGATTATAATTTCATTTCATAGATTATTATTTTGTTGATATAAGGGAGAAAAATGGCGAATTTCAAAATCTCACTTGTAATTCTCATTTTTTTTTTTTTTTGCTTCGTTCAATCGAAAATGATCCTGAAATATATTATTTTATCCACCAGTGAAAGTGAAGTGATTTCGATCATTCAACAGCAGCAACATTGAACAGCATTCATCATTCGATAACAAACACATAAGCAACAAGTCAAAGTCAAACTTGTTGTTGTGTGTGTGTGTTTGCATTTCGATCCTTAAAAAGATTTCAAAGCAGTGGTTTTTCATTTTTTAGGATCGTTGGATTTTTTTCTTTGGATTTTTCAGTTTGAACTCAAAATCCAAAAGGTCAAAGAACGTTGAAAGTGAATGGTTGATGATGATGATGATGATTGTGAAAAATAAAACAAATGTAACACAAGCAAAGAACAAATGTATCAAATGGATTTCATTTTCAAAAGAAATTTTCAAATGGTTCAACCGTTAAACTTAAATCTTTGGAACTTTTTTTTGGAAGTCTTAGACCTTTCAAGTCATATTTTTACTTCCTTGTTTGTGATGCTTCGAACTCTGGAGAAATGAATCGCGAAATAGAAAAATCTCTACTAAGTAAAATCAAAAGACTAAAATAACAATTACTTGTATGACGATGAAGAAGAGAAATGATTAAATGATCAATCAATCAATCAATTATTATTATCACTACCATTTGATTATAAAAATCATGATTATCGTGATTATACTTGAATAAATAAATAAAACAAATAAGATTTGATTGATTATTTTAATAGAAAACAACAACAACAATATTATATTTGATCATATTCAATCATTATTTAAATTGATTGAGCAATGATGATCAAATAATGATGATGATGAACAATTAAAAATCCAACAACACTCCTACAACATGTTTGAAAAAAAAGAGAACTGAATACCGATTCATTCATTCATTCATTATGCTTTGTAAAATTTAAATTTTTTCAAGCATTCAAGCAAATGAGAAAAAACGATTAATTCTCAATTCTTAATGAAAAATTACTTTGTAAAAAATAAATGGTAAAAATAAACAAAAAAACAATACATGAGAAAAAATTCGTGATAAGTGGTGGATAGTAAAGTCAATTTTTGACCTTTTGAACAAATAATCATAATAATAATTGCATTTTAATTAACCAAACAAACAAATAAACAAATAGATGAAGATTTGTTGGAAGAAAATGCGATGCAAATCTCACAGAAATAATAATCAACACATGTACAAACAAAACGGATGTTCAAGAAACAAATATTCGAGAAAAAACAAACAAGTGCATGTAATATGGTTTGTGGTCAATTTGAATAATCAAATCATTGAATAATTTTTGAAAATCCGTTTCATTTACAACCAAAACACACATTGACTTTGAATGGTTAGATTGATTAAGATTCAATCAACAACAATTAAAAGCGAACAACACCAAGTCGAAACAATACAATAGCATCGCCAACGATAACGATGATGATGATCAAGATGGTAAAGATGATGATCAAAATCAAATACCACGATTTTTTCCTGTTTAAGTGATTGAAGATTTTGTTATTTCTCATAGACAATAGACGATAATATCAATGAATGAGCATCATCATCATCATAATAAATGGAACATATGAAATATTAACGTGAAAAATTTTAATTTCCAACGATTTTTTTACAATTTTTTCGATTAAGTTATCATCAAACATGTTGATTCACGCCTTCCAAATGAAACGAAGAAAAATTTGTAAAACAAACAATTGAATAATAATTAAAACAAACAAAATATTCGGCAAATTTTCAAAAAAAATCACATTTTCCATCTTTTGTTCCTGTTGTTGTTGTCTATGGAATAATAGTAAGAAAGAAAAGATTCTCCTCCATTCAAAAAACAAACAAGATTGATGAATATTTTGCATGATATTCGTTGTTTTCATGCAACTTGAATATTGCAAAAATAGAAATAAACACAAAAAACAAACAAAACATTCATAAAAACATCATCAATTTGGCCATAGACACAGAAAAAAATAGTGTTAATTACATTATATTTCACTTCGTGTTTGTTTTTTTTGCTGTTTTGAGTTTTCGTTTTGTTTGTTTATTTCACACATGACTAAAGTTTTTATGAAAGAAATGAGAGAAAAAACAATAATTTACAATGAATTAATCTGTAAATTTATTAATCAATGAAGTCAAAAATTGAATGAAACAAAAGGTTTTCGTGATTCATTTTTAATTAAGAAAATATCTTCATCGTCGTTTTGTAAGAATCATTGATCAAAAATAGAAAAGCCTAAATATTGCATTGATTTCCTGATGAAGATTCTCAAAAATATTTTCTATGAATTTTTCATTCATTGTTTCAATTTTCGACCTTGAAAACCAAGCGAAATATCAAGCAAATTCTTTGATTTTGTCCATCTTTTTTTTCTTAAAAAAATTGGTTAAATGGTTAATGGTCACTGAAAAGACCAAAAATTTATCGAAACCATTTAACCAATTTTCAAATTTTTTTTTTGGAACACAGAGTAAAAAACAATGAATTTCTTGAGGTTTCAAGTCAAAGAAAATGAAAAATTATGCAAATTATCATTTCAGACCTGAAGAAATTGGACCTCAAAATTTGAACCAAAAGAACAAAAAAGGAGAAAATTATGAAAAACAGTAGCAATTTTGTAACCAAATTATAATTACTATTTGAACGATGATAATAAAAAGTGTCCATTTTATTTGAATTTTAAATGAAACAAAATTGCTCGGCAATATCATTTAGTCAATATGAATTGGTTGAAAAACCAAGAAAAAACAAAAAAAAAAAAAAAAACAACCGAAAAACGAATCATAGATTTCAACAAAAATAATAAATTCAAAAAAGGTTATTTTTAGAAATATATTCATCAATTCAAATGTACAGAAATTCATTTCTTTAAATATCAGAAAAAAACAGAAATTTCCAAGTGTTCATATGCAAATATTTGAATGTAATATTTAAATATACGCACACATAATTATCAGTATTCATTGATATTTCAAAAAACATAAAATGATTAAAGATTAGATTAAATATAATAATAATAATCATTTGAATTGTTTTCAGCTTTGCTTTAGTTTTTTTAATAACATTAATAAGCGAACAGAGGCGACAATAATCAATTGAAAATGATTATTTTTGAAAGGTCAAATTTTTCTTTGAAATTAAGAAAAAATCTTTTAAAAATAAATAATTCTAATAAATGAATCGACTCTTAATTCTTCTTAAATATATACGAGCGCATATGTATAAGAACTAAGAATAAAAAATATTCACAAAGCAAAAGCAAAAAAAAAACCTATCAATATCAATTGTTTGATTTTGAATTACTTCTTACTGATTTTGAAGTGTACATTTATCAATTTTTGAAAATGTTTTGCACTGTATCATTGTATCGATATTTATTGTTTGTTATTGATATTTTTTTCTTGAATTGATACATTTTTGAAAATCAATGGAAATCATTGAAAATGTTTCAAGTACCACCACCAAACAATTATCACATGTTGTCCAAAAGATTTTTTCTTTTAATTTTTTTCTATGAATTGATTTTATTAAAAATTCATACGAATTTTCTTCTTTTAATATGAATAATAATCATTTATTTTCAATTGAAAATGAATTTTTTTTTTCTGGTTAATCGGAAAAAAGGGTGTAATTCATTCATTCATTCATTCAAATCAATGAAAATTCAATTGAAATTTCGAAATCAATTCAGAAAAAAATGATTCAATTCAAATCAATTTCAATTTCATTCAATTTTGGAAATTGTGAAAGTGAAAACACAATTGTGAACAAAATTTTTTTTATCAAAGAAAATGAAAATTGTCAATGGCCAATGGTCAATTGTCAAATGGTCAAAAATCGTCATTCACCAATGAAAGTAAAATGGTGTAAATTTGTGTAAATGTGTTGTGTGTGTCTGTTGCCATAAAACACACCGAAATCAATAATGATCACCACCAGCACCACAACCGAAGTGTTGGCTGCCGCCGTTAAACACCATAAATGAGATATGAAGTTTTCAATTGAATTTTCTTTGGACGAAAAAAAATGAAAATTTCAAAATTCACACATCAATAGTCCTGAAGGAAGGGGAAAAATATTGAAAATATTCAAAAATCAATCAATTTATTCAAATTGGAAAAAATTTCTGTTACAAAATTCAACATTCAATATTCTTTGATAACCGTATCGAAGGCTTGCAATCTTTATTTCTTCTTTTCTCTCTCTGTTCAAAAACGTTTTGTGGCAATCAATAAATAAATGAATGAACGAATATGGAAATACATTGAGATGTCAACCAAAAAAATATTGAATGGAAAGAGAATGGCGAGAAAAATTTTGTACACGAGAATGAAATGACAATTATATTATTGTGAAATTATTTTACACACGAAATTACAAAATTGAAAGTGGTATTGTATGTAGTAATATAACTGTGTATATTCAAATCCCGAATCAATGAGGCAAAAATTTATAATAAAAAAAGGAAAAAATAAAGGAAAGGTGATTCTTGTCATACATCATTAAAGGATTTTCTGAATTTACAATGAATTCATTCATTTTGAATAAATGAATGTTTCAAAAATATACAAAACACACACAACCACCTTGCAAAATATATATATGGCTATAGCCTGATAATAATACAAAATGATATATTATGTTCGAATCGATTGATTTGAATTCAATTGATCGAAAATAAAATAATAATAATAAAATACAATAAAATAATAATGATATAAATACAATTGGAAATAAAAGGGAAAATGTATCAGAAAAAATACATTCTATTTTATCACAGAAACAAAGTCAAGCCATGCACAAAATTGCTGCATTATTGTATCAATAAATATAAATGTTCAAAGAATCATGCATTGATATATATGAATGAATGATAAAATAACGCCTACACTTAATGGTTGACAATTAACACCAAAAGGAAAATATTAGAATAGAATATATGGACAAAATACAATTGAACCAAAAAATAGGGTTTTTTCCACTTTAATTATGAATTGAATCGATTTTTTATATTCATTCTTAATCAATTGTATCGTTTTGTATCGTGTATGTGTGACTAAAGAGCTAAATAACAATACAATGTGCTTAAAATGCGGCTTGTTGAATTGTTATCGCAAACACTCTCCAACATACACACACTCATTCACAAATGAATTAATCAATGAACCAAATATTTATTTCACATTTTACCGATGACAATGTTATTTTCCTCTATGGAAAATGTAAATTCATGTTTATTTATATCGGTACATATTCATTGGTGAATTATGATTATCAGCCTAAAAAAAAGAAATAAATTCCTTCATTCATTCATTTTTTCCTTCAATTGTCAAATAATGGTCAGATGATAATGGTCAAGCACATGCAAACACCCAAACACTCACAAGAACTACAAGCTTCCTGTGCGAGTGTGTGTTTGGAGGATTTATATCTCAAAAAAATGGAAATGAATCAATGAATTGATTGTTCATTTATTTTTTTTTACATTTTCATTCTCAAATCAAATGTCTTTATTTGGAAAATTTTGAAAGATTTTTGGCTATTTTGGTCATCCACAAAATGAACAATCAATTTGAAATGAAAATATTCAAACATTTAGCCTTTTTTTATATCAAAATTGTAATCGACAATCGAAGCAAATGAATGGAAATGAAATGGATTGAATTGAATCGAAATGAACAATTATATTTTCATTTTGGTAGAATAAATAGAGAAAAATTGATGAAAAAAGCAACAGCAACAACATTCAACCAATATAACTGATTCACTATCAAACAAAATTTGAAATAATCGTCGTTAAATGTTGTTTTATTTAACAATTATTATTTTTACATTAAAAAGTAATATCAAAATATCGAAGAAAAAATGAAAATTTTCATAAGCAAACACCTGCCTGCTTGAACGATTGAGATAATGCTGTACATATATCCTTTACATGATAATTGTTTTTTAGTGCTCATTTCTTCATCATTTTTCACTGAAACATTTATTGGAAAGAAAATTATTGCCAATAAAAAATTACTTGGCGCCCGAACCTAATTTTCAAACATCGAAACGAAATGGTGGAAAACAAAAAATCGTGATTGGCTTCTTTCGTAGTGTAGATATGATGATGATGATAATGGAAATAAAAATGAATTTTCTCCTCGTAAATAAAGAGAATATTTTTCCATTCTCAAAATTAAATGAAAAATAATCACGATATTGTAGAATGTACATGCGTAGCTATTTTATTATTGACGCCAATACCGTAAAATTTTTTGCCAAAGAGAAACTAGAAACTACATTGAAATGATGAGCAACAGCAAAGTGGTAAGGCGTCACGTCAATTTACGATGATGATGATAATGTTTTCAGTGGAAATATATATTTTTAGCTGAACAAATAACACAGCAAAAGCAGCCAATTGAATTCATTCATTCCAAAAAATTCAAATTCGAATACGATGGAAACACATGGAAATAGATACTAACTCCGAAATAAAGTCCTATAAAATTGGGAGTAAGTTCAAATACATTACTAGGTTGAAAAACGCCAAAAATCATTTGGAGAGACACAACGAAAAGAGAAAGATAATCCTTGCCTTACATCGAATACAGTTGCCTGATTCAACTCATGCAAAGCGGAGAAAAAATGTACAAAAATAAAGAATGAAAAACTAAACATTCAAAACACATTCGTTTAAACTTAGAACAGTAAAGCATCATCCAAAGTCTCCTTAAAAAAACTCCACCTTTGATCACGATTTCGATTGATTAATAAAGATAATCAAAGATTATCTTAATATTTTCGATCAATAATTAATAAACGATCGAAGAATGATTAAACAAAAAAAAAAAAAAAAAAATTAGATTAGCATTTGATGAATCAATTTAATTGAAAAATCAAAAAATTTTTCAATCAAAATACTTGAGAAAATTTGTAAAAATAATTATAATAATGATAATAAAACCGTAACAAATTAGGAGTTTTAATTCAAGTATTCTTATTTTTTAATTATCAATAAAAAACATTCATTATTAATCAATGGAAAATGAAAATGAAAAAATTTCAAGGTTTTTTTATGATTCAACAATCAAAAGGCCACACACACACTAATACCTATTGAATTTTTCTCTCCATATTACTCTATTGAATGACATATTATTGCATTGAAACAAACAACAACACGATGAAAGTACGAAGATGCACGATTATTCGATTGTTAATTGATCAATTTTTTAATGACTTATCGATATTATCGTTATTGACTCAATTGATATTCATAGTTAAACGGGCAAAAGAGAAAAACATAGCAATTTCACAATCAAATAATTTGTTGACCACACGCGATTCTCATTTCATTTCAAATCAAATTCAAAGAAAATTCAATCAACTCGTTGATTATTAAAGTTTGAATTTGCAGAAAAAAAACAAAGTCAACCGGATTTATTATGATAATTATTATATTGAATTTGTTTCGAAATAAGAGAACAGAAGAATTTTTCAAAATCAATCGTGCCTTGTAAATCCTTGAAAATTTATGGTAATTTTTCAACAAAAACAAAATGAAATAAAAATAATATGGAGCCATCGTCGATATGATTGTAGGTCATGAGTGAATAATAATAATCATCAAATAAAAATATCGACATAGAAATTGATCAATCTAACCACAAACAACAAACGAACGAATGTACAAAAGTAAACATTGGAATAATTTTATTATTATTTTAAGCCTTTGTACAAATTGTTTTTCTTTCGTTCTGACTTGGGCCATAAAAAATTGTTGGCCATTTATTTTATTTATTATTTGTTAACAACGAAATAATTTATTGGTAAGATTTATATCTTAAAGATATGCTTTACTTTTTTATGAACTCTGTACATGATCATAACATGCAATGATAATGTGAATAATAATAACAACGAACAGGTATCAATGTTTCTGAACAACATAAAGGTAAATGTCTTGGAAAAAAATAAAATGAAATAAGTCTTGAAGAATGTCAAATTTTCAAAAACTCAAAGGTCCAGAGGCAATCAAAAGGAGACCAACCAAAGAACTGAAATAACCTTTCGAAAAACCACAAAAAAAATATCAACAGATGTTAAATGCTCAAATTGTATACCGTTAAGGTATGCTAGAGTCATTGTAGTTTTGGAATATTTTGCAAGTCAAAGTAAAAAACTAAACGATAATTATAGAAAATAGATGATAAATTTGTCAGAAAAATGTGAAAAATTTACATATTTTCTGATTCATTCGGCAACAATGACAATAACAAAAGAACACAATTGGTCTGGTTAATTGATGAAATTCAATGAATTCAATCGAAGAAAAATGAGGATTATATTCAAGAATTTTTTTTTTTTGTTCAAAAATCTCTCATAATCAATAATTGAATGAATGACCTTTCGTGGAGAAATTATTTAAGAAAAAAAAAGACAATTGGGTGCCCATTGAGATTGGAAATTGGAATAACAATAATAACGAAACAAATAATAATCATTTGAAGCATTTAATAAAATCAAGATAAAAAGAGAAAGCAAAACAATTGTAAATAATTTTAAGATTTAAGATTCGTTTAATAATAATATTAAACGATTAAACGTGATTAATTGTAACAATTGTAACAAATAAATGAATAAATGAACAATTTTCAAAAAGATGCTTTGTAATATGTTTTGTACAAGGAAGATAATTCAAATAATTGTTTGAAAACCATTTTGAAAAAAATGAGTAGATTTGATAAAATTAATTGACAATTAATATCTTGGAGAAAAATATTTATCATTTTCGTGAAGCACGATCAATATTTAATAATAATCATAATAATAATGATGATTGTTTATGAATGGATCAAATTAAAGATTTTGAAAAAAATGATTCAAGATTGGATTTATCATTTATTTGTTTTTATGAATTTGCCATTCATTCATTAGGAGATTTCACCCAGGAGAGACAATTTTTTCCAAACAAAATGCAGGGAAAACAAATGTTTCGGTTCATAATTTTGATTGAATGAATTAAAGATAATGATTACAATGATAATAAATGATAAATAATGATGATAATTTCATGTTTACATCTTCAATTTTTGAAAAGAAATTTTACAATTGAAATTTCTTCCTCTCAATTTCAAATCTTTTTAACAACAAACAGAGACAATAACCTGTCAAGGCATTGCCATGGAATAGAATTAGAGCAATGACTAATTGATATTATGATTGAATACACGAAAGTTAACCTTTTTTAAAAGGTCCAAATCGTTTCTGTTTTCTGTAATTCAAAGGTGCAAAATTCGAAGAAAATATGAATTTTCTTAGAATTTGGCTACCGTTATAGCATTTTGAGCCAATTTTTGTTCAAAATAATTACTCAAAAATGAATTTCGCTAATTTTACAAAGGAAAACACACACAGTAATTAAATCACAATTAACATGGTCAAAGTCAGTAAAAAAATTCATCATGAACAAAATGAAAACAATCCATTTAAGTCAAATTAATTGTTTGTTTCAAAATTAAGGAAAAAGTCTTATTTATGAAATACATAAAAGAAAAATGAATGATAATTATGACGAATTATGTTGATTAATATAAATAATTATTATTAATTATTATCAATAATTTTTTTCAAAAATATCTTTTCAAAAATCAATTTATCATAATTGTAAATTGATTACTTGGAAACTTGATGATTATTATTATTTTCTATGCGAAAAAATTCCCGATAATACGAATGAATCAAACAACAATCGATCGATTAAATTCAAGATTCAAGTCAAATGTCAATAATAATTAATCAAAAAGTTAAAAGAAACTTTGACTTCTGAAAAACAAAATTTGATCAAAATGAAAAATCACGAACAATCTAAATAAAGACCGGGTTTACCGTTTAGTTCAGCTTTGTTAATTTAAAAGTGATAATTTTCCAGAAACATTGAAAAAATGTCAATGATGAATTGGAAAAATTTTAATTGTTTTTGAATGGAAATTATCTTTTTGTTTTTTCGTTTCAATGCAAGTAGCCGATTTTCAAAAATTCAAAATCAATTTGTTTCTTTCGTTTTTTTGCTTATTTTGGTTTAATTTTAATACAAAAAACAAAACGAAAAGCAATTCAAAGCAAATCGAATCAAAAATTCAATCAAATGGACTACCTGAGGTGAATAAATTGAATACAAGCAACCACGAGTCAATCGACAAAAAAGTAATCAAAGATAATAATGAAATAAATAAAGCAACAAGGGCCCTGTAGATAATAATAAATTTTCATCATTCAAATTTAATTTTTGTCAAATTAATTTTCTGTGTATCTTTGTAATGTTATTCTAATGAATTTTGAAATTAAAAATTATCAAAAAAAATTGAAATTAATTGAAATTGATTCGTAGAATCATTTGTTTTACATCGATTCGTACGAACTTTTAAAATTTCAAATTTCGTTTGAATTTTTACATAAGTCACCAGCAAAAAACGAGAAAATAAAGAATTAAAATAATTCTGAATCGTAATTCAAACAATGATAATAATAATAATGGTCACGAGTAAAGTGAGTGAATGTGGATAATTTCAAAGAAAAAGATTCAAATATAATATTGAAATAAAGAAATATTTGAAAAATAATATTTTTCTTCGATAAAATGGCTCCAATTTCAGACGATTGGAAAATTATTTTTCAAAGTATTCATGCATTTATGTTCATTGAACAAATATAATTAGCATTCTTTCATTCCATAAAATTAAAATGGAGGAAAAATAAAGAAAAATTTCTACTTAAAATGGTTAAAAAGACGTGGAAGAATACCTAAGGTCTAATTTCTTTCATTTGATGGTAGGTTATTTCATTTTTTTTGAGTTTTACACTGGTCATTTCGTGATGCCTCAGGTAATTTTTTTTATTTTGTTGCGCTTTGTTTTGTTTTGTTGCAGAACAGAAGATGAAGATGATGATGATGATGATGATCACAGACAACAACAGGTTAATGTTCATTGTTTTTTTACTTGGTTCTTTGTTATTGTTCAATTTACATGATTTTTTTTTGTCTCTTTTGGTCGTAGTTTTTTATATAGACAACGATAGACATTGATGAATTGATGACCACTGAGTTTGATGATAATGAATAAACATATATTTGTCTGTGCGTATTCACAATGTTAACGATTCACAACAGGTTAATCAACCCGATCATTATTCACAAATGAAAAATTGATCTGAAACCAAAAAAATATTTGAATAAGTAAAAATGGATAAATGAATTTGAAAATTCTAAAATAATTTTTAAAATATCATTTCACTC
Organism: Psoroptes ovis; assembly: GCA_002943765.1. Classification (NCBI taxonomy): domain Eukaryota; kingdom Metazoa; phylum Arthropoda; class Arachnida; order Sarcoptiformes; family Psoroptidae; genus Psoroptes; species Psoroptes ovis. The sequence continues at coordinate 188,695 of PQWQ01000006.1, forward strand.
AAAAAAATGATGATAATCAACGGAAATTTTGACGATTAACATTGCAATGATGATCGTTCCAGGATGCAACCAAACTCGATGGAAATGGATAAAAAACAATCAATCGAGGTGGTTGATGTCAACTGATGTTTGATTAACATTACAAAATAAATTTTTTTCTATTAAAATACAAGAATATGACGCCGGCAATTTTGGGCTATCGCCCAGCTTTCGTGTATTGATTAAATTTTCTGTCCGAGCAAATTCAATGTAAATGGCAATTTTGGTCCATTGAAATATTCTTCTTCAAAGTCAATGAACATATTATGGTTCAAATATATCGAAACAAAAACCGTTTGAATCAATTGATTTCAATCTTTTATTTTATTTTATTTCTAACTAATTTTAATTGGTCATAAATTTACAAAATGACAAATAATTTTTTCTGATTATTTTTGAATGAGAGAAAGAAAAAGTCATTTTTTTCAAATAAAAAAACATTAGAAATGTCTTAATTAATGTTATTAAACAAAAATCATATCTCAAACTCCAATCAATTCTATTGCTTGTCTTCTTTTTTTTCTGGTGAAATCGATGCCTGAAAGGCATTTTAGACCGAAAAAATATTACACAAGTAGTGATCGATACAGATATAAACACTAATCAAATAGTAGAAAGCGACAATGTTTTTCTTCTGCTTAAAATTATGAGATAATATAGCCAAATTGGCGACTTTTGGCTTTTGACAACAATTATTATTATCAACTCAGACAAAATAAAGTTGTCAAAAAAAAAAAAAAAAAAAAAAAATTCAAATTTAGAAAAGTTTAAATTCAAAAACATAAACAAAAATATTACCACTCTATTTAAAATTGATGATAAACATTTCTCAAGAAAATTTCTTTAAAATTTCAAAGAAGATCATATAAAAATCTTAGAATCAATACAATTTATCTATACGATTCTATCATGAATATGAAAACTCTTGCTTTGACAAAACATTAAAAAACTAATAATTTTTGTGAGGTCAAAAATCAAAAAGATGAAAGATATTTTCTTGATATTTCTTTACGATTTATGATAAGACAAAAACATTGAATTGATTCATTGATTCACAAAATAATTGCATGCAAATGTAGCGTCTAATTATTATTTGAATATTTGCATTATTCGTATTTGTAAATATGATAATGTCAAAAAACAAAATGAAATATCAAATATGAAACAATCAAAACAATTTTTTGGCTTCAAATCTTTGAATTTTCAATCATTTATCACAAACAGTCAACAATTAGTGAAAAAAAATATTAATCAGTAATAATTATTTCAATCATCATCATCATTAATAATTATTGATTATTGACAGTTATTATGACATTTATATTTGCAGAATGCAGAATGTTGAATGGTAGAATTATTATCAACAATTTTCATACAAAAATGGTACAAAATCAAAACACATCATAAATCATTGTTAAAACATGGAACTGATAATTTTCTTTGTATTGTTTGTCATTCTGTCATCTATTCATTTCAATTTCAATTCAAGAACGAAAAATGAAAACAATTATGGTAAACAACAACAAAATTGAAAGAAAAAACAAATAAACACATAACTGATTTGGATACTTATTAGCAATTGGATAATCATATGTGTTGTGTATTGGTTTGTGTGTGTGTGTGTGTGTGTGGTCTCAAGATAAACACATGAAAAATTGCCAAATAAACAAACAAACAAATAAATACATGAAGAACACAATGAATAATTCAAGTTACGAAATCATTGTAAATACATAGATGAATTGACATAAACGCATAAACAAATCAATAATCCTTTTGTTTTGTAATCATCTCTAAATCACTAAAATAAATAAATGAAACAAAATCACAAATCGTTTGATTTTTTGAAATGAACAAAATCAATAGTCATCATTCAATGACGCCACTATACCATCTATCGACTTTGAAGCTAATCATTCATGTTTAGGACAAAAAAATATGATTTAATTCCGATTTTTTCAATTATAAACAAATTTATTTAATTAAACTAAATTAAACAATGCAAATGAATAATAACTACAAAAGAATTTCTTTATAAAAAATGATAATAACATTGATTAAATTTGAAAAAAATTAGCTAAGATTCTTCGAGGTTTTTTCATTATTATTGAGCTGTTCAAAGAAAAATTAAGAAAAATAAAATAATCATTCATATTATATCACAATTTTGCTGATTATTTTTTCCTTATTTTCTTCAATTTCAATTATTTTTATTTGTTCATACTAAATTTACTAAAATTCGAATACGCCATCAATTCATTTATTCATCATCACCTTCTAATATAACTAATGGACGGATTTCAATTGATTTATTGTATCGGTGATTAAGATTTCAAGCCATTTTACTTCTCTTCTTCAAAGAAAAATAATTGTATTCACGATGATGATTGTAATAATTTTTGAATGAAACGTTGGCCAAAAAATGATTCCAAATCAAATGGTACAAAATTCTCTGCAAAGATTAAATTGAAATTTTTATAATCATAAATTTTCAATTAATACAACGATTAAAACTTACTTGGAATCGTCGATGATGTTGATGCGCTATTGATGTGTTTAATTTTCACAATTTTCATATCATTATTATTGGAATCAATCATTTTATTATTAATAATATCACTTGAATTATTTTGTTTATTATTATTGCTATTATTTTGATTAGTATTATGATTATTTAAATATTCCAGTTCATGTTGAATACGACGCCAACCTTAATCAGAAATCAGATAATTTTCAAAATTAATTTCAAGACACAAATATATTGAAAAATACGTACTACTATTGATGTAGCGTATCATATCCTCGTGTTGAGCTGAAATTTCTTCATTTTGTTGATCTTGATGTGTGGCTCGATATAAACGATTATGTTGCAAACATTGATTAAATTTCAATGTTGGCTTGCTGTGGACAGAACAAAAAATATAATTAAATTGATAGTCATAATGAGAATCAATTCTACTAACCAAATTTCATTCAATTCAACAGAATTTGATCGATTAACATTGATTGGAGCATCAAATTTCTCCAAAGCTGGTGCTAATAGAATTAAGATTATTAATTAAAATATTGATTTTAAATTAACGAGTAAACATACCACGACGAACTTGAGTTAATAATTTATTACTTCGATGTTCTTTGGCAACAGCATACATATCGATCGTAAAATGCCTAAATAATGTTTAAATGATTGTTTTGCAGGATATATTGGTGATGATGATGAAGTATTTCTTTGATTTATTTGTGTGTCGCCAAAGATAGAATCAATCGATCAGCCAAGAAATAAACAAATGTACAAATTTTGTATTTTTCAAAGAAAAACAAATAAAAACATGTGGATTGTGCGTTTAACAATAACGATGGTTTATTTAAATTCAAAATCAGTCATACACACATTTTTTATATTATCGTTAAAATGTTAAATTTGAAATTGTAGAAAATACGAGAATGTTACAGTGAATGGTAAAAAAATTAGTAGTAGCACCATATATCTTCATGATTATTCAAAAAGTCAACATCATTATTTTTTTCTCCAACGAAAACATTTTCAATTATATGCATGTTCGTTCAAATATATATAAAGTAAATCGTCCTTCTACATGCACTTTTGTGACTTTCAACATATACAACATTCGTATTAAAGAAAAAAATCCAATGACGATATTTAAAATGTTAAATGTTGAATATGATAGTAATTACAGTAATGATAATATTATGACTATGATACAATGTACGAAGATAAATGAGGATCTCCTCATTGCAATTTTTTTCAAATTGATATCATTGATATCACAATCATAATTTTCAAATTGATTTCGAAATATACACAATCAATTAATCAATATAGCTCCCATCAGAATCGATAACTGCTTGCCAGCGTTCAGGTAGCTTTGTCACCCCCTTATATAAGCCTTTTTGGAAACCATCTAAAATCAATAGGTCAATGGCGTCTTTTAATTCATTTAAATTTTGATAACGACGCCCGGAAATCTCTTCTTTTAAAGAATCAAAACAATCATAGTTACATGGATGGAGGTCAGGACTATAAGCAGGATGACTCCATATATCAAAGTTGTTGTCCATTAAAAATTTAGTGACAATTGGAGCATAGTGAGAACTAGCATTATCATGAAGAATGACTGGTCCTATGAATCCTTTTCCAATCATCCAATTCGGAACATAAGTTTCAAGAAATGTTTTATAGATTTCAGCAGTCACTGTTTGATTTTCCTCACAAAGGTGCCAAAAAGCAATGCCATTAATATCCATTGCCATAATTAACATACTCTTTCTCTCATCTGGATCTTGTTGCAGAACTTCTGATTTTTCTTGTCCGTTCACACGGCGATATTTACGTCGATCCCCTCTAGTGGTCTGATATAATGGGATCCAACTTTCTTGGATAGCAAGAGTGCGTTCCAACAGTCTTGGATGACGTCTTAAACGAATTAAATTATCATAACATCGATCTTTTCTGGCAGTGAGTTGATCTTTAGTCAGAACATGTGGCACTAATTTTCCCATCCTCTTGGTCATTCCCAGATCACGCGTCAAAATCTCCCAAACTGTAGTCTTGGGAGCTTCGATTTTGAGGGCGAGCTCACGAACACTCCAAGATTTGGTTTCATCAAGACATTCTTTGATTCGTTCAATTCTTTGCTCTCTTTCTTTACTAAAAGAATGAGTTGATCCTCGAGTGTCGTTGAGGTCTGTTCTCCCTTTATTGATTTCTGTGATCCATCGTTCCACTGTCTTCTTTGAATATGCTTGTCCCTTTAAACTATGAGATAATTTTTTGTGGATCTCAGACGCAGTATGTCCTAAAATTTTCATTATTTTGATGAAACCACGTTGTTCTTCATCAGTTACTGAAAGAATGAGTGCTTTCATGTCCATTATTGATCTAAAAATTGTTTGATAAAGCAGAAATTATGCTTATATTCATAAACTTGGCATCATACAGCAATTACCTAATGATTTTCTTTATTCAGCAATCTTGCACACTTTGAATAATTTTTATGATCATACATTTGTATTTATCAGGGATGGATAATTCCTTTAACGAAGATATCATGAAAATAATCTCACAGATCAAAGTTCATGGGAAAAACACAGCGGGCACTTTGTAAACAATTTATTTTTTTCATTTTGAAAATTATGGATGGCATTAGTTTCGAGATGTGTATTGAAAACACATGAGTCTTCACATTTATTAATATAAGATTTTGTTTTAAAATTGCGCCAAAATCTAATAATTTTTCATTAATAATATCAAGAATTTTGATCAAGAAAAAATGACTGGAAATATAATCAACATCGATGAACATAATGTTGAATATAAGAATGATAAATTCTTAATTAAGAACTATGATTTCAACATACAATATTATCCATATTATCGTAAACGTTTAGAACAAATGAAACAATCATTAATCTCGGCAGCCAAACAACGATGGCCATATATCGGTATTTATACGATAAATGATTTAGCTGATTCAAAAAATAGCGCAGATACATATTCTCAAAACAGTAATGATGATTTACTAATGAATGATGATAACGAAGAGAAAAAAAATAGTCCATTATACGGTAAAGATATTATTGTTTATGGACTATTATTGAAACGTATGTTAATGCAGCCAAACATATTGAAAGAATTGGATGATGAGCGTAAATTAGTGGAGCCACAATCAGCAAATTCTAATGTACAAAAAAAATTTACCTCCAGTAATGATCAATTATTTTTACAAGATGGTGATGAATCTATCGAATTGAAAGGTGATGAGTTAACAATCGATGAATTCTGTACTGGTATATGTATGGCAACTAAAGGACATCTTAATCCAAACGGTTCAGGCTTCATTGTTGAAGATTATTGTTTCGCATTAATAAATAATTCCATTGTTGAACGTCCATTAATTCCTGACGATTTATACATATTAATGATTTCTGGACTGAATTATGTCGGCCGTGATTCTGACAAAAAATATTCGCAATCATTAAATTTAATATTCGATTTGATTGCTGGTCAAAGTGAATCAAACAAAAAAATTGCAAGCCTCATAATCGCAGGCAATAGTATTTCATCATCAAATGAGAGTGCGAATGAATCGATGAAAATATTGGATAATTTTTTAGCAAACATTGGCCAATATATGTTCGTTGATATAATGCCTGGTAATCAAGATTTAACGACAGGCCTATATCCTCAGCAGCCATTACATCCATGTTTATTTCCTAAAGCATATCATTTAACATCTATACGTTCCACAACCAATCCACATCGAGCAAAATATTTTGGTGTCGATTTTCTTGGAACTTCAGGCGAAAATTTACATTCAATTCGTCAATGCACAAAATGGAATGAACCGATTGAAATAATGCGTAATATTTTATTATGGGGACATATAGCCCCTTCATGTCCAGATCTATTACATTCATATCCATTCGCTGATCATGATCCATTGGTGATCGATGAATATCCAGATGTATTTTTTGCTGGTAATCAGTCTGAATTCGGTTTTGCAACATTTAATGTTCCTAATTTTGATTCAAACAAAACCAATGAGAAAACGATTCGTTTAATATCAATACCTTCATTTAAAGAAAAACAAATGGGTGTTTTGATAAACATTCGCACATTGGAATGTGAAATGTTAGCATTTAATTAATTTTTTATAAAAAAATGAATTCAATAAAAAAACCTCATTAAATTTTCACAATTTCTGAACAAGTATTGCTGATGCACCTCCGCCACCATTGCAAATGGCAGCCATACCATATTGGCCTGATTTCAGATGTAAAGCTAATTTATTGACTATTCTTGAGCCAGACATGCCTAAAGGATGTCCAATACTAACAGCACCACCATGAATATTGACCAAATTTGGATCTAATTTGAGCAATTTAATATTTGCCAACACTACAACACTGAATGCTTCATTGATTTCCCACATAGATATATCTTCAGCTTTTATTCCTGAACGTTGCAAAACTTTTTGTACGGCACTAACAGGTGCAATTGGAAAATCAACTGGATCTACAGCACTATCAGCAAATGCAACGATTCTTGCCAACGGTTTCAAGTTGTGTTGTTTCACTGCTTTCCCAGAAGCTAAAACAGCAGCTGATCCGCCATCATTCACTGTTTTGGATTGATTTGAAAAAATCATTAGAAACTTATTACAATATAAATTTAAGAATTACAACTCACATGTACTAGCATTTCCAGCAGTTACTGTGCCATTTTCTTTCTGAAAAACGGTTGATAATTTAGCAAATTTATCGAAATCAACACGATGATATTCTTCATCATCAGTCATTTGTGATGCTGGTTGTTTTTTGGTTGCAGGTATTTCGACTGGTGTTATCTCAGTTGATGAAATAATTTTAGCAAATTCAGCAGCTTTCCGATAACTCTTCATAGCATAATCATCCTGTTCTTGCCGAGTGATTTGTAGTTTTTTTGCTGTAGTTTCAGCACATACACCCATATGAAATTTATTATAAACATCGGTCAATCCATCATGTACAATACCATCGATTAATTTGGTGCCACCATATGGTATTTCACCACGTGGTAAATAAAATGGTACATTAGACATGCTTTCGATTCCACCGGCCACAGCAATATTTATATGTCCACAATGTATTGCTTGTGCCAAAATCATGTATGTTTTCATGCCAGATGCACAAACTTTATTAACCGTTGTTGTAGGCGTTGTGATTGGTAAATTAGCACCAAGACTACATTGTCTAGCTGGATCTTGTCCGACCATTGCTTGCATTACATTTCCAATTTGAACTTCTTCAAATACTGTATTGAATTGATTGAAATAATTAGTTCAGTCATAAAATGATGATCAGCGTGACTTACATTCATTTTTGAGTGTAGATTTTTCTACAGCAGCTTTTATGGCGATTGAACCAAGTTGTGGCGCAGTGAATTTCGCTAATTTACTACGAAACGAACCGATTGGAGTTCGTGCAACCGAAACAATATATGCTTGATGATCATCATCATGATTATTTGACATTGTTGTCATTGTTTTCCATTTTGGTGATTTTAATTTTGAGAAAAATTGAAAATTTTTTCTTATGTTGATCATGTTTTAAAGTTTTATTTTAATTAAATAAAAAACTTAAGCAACCTTGACTGTAAATAAAGATATAATTAAATCATCAAAATGATCGATTTTCAATCAAGTGAACAGAAAAAATCAGGTTTATGATAAAAAATAAATTGAATGCTATTCATAAATAAAATATTTTGAAAAAAAAAAAAATAAAATTCAATTTAAAAACACATCGTAAAAATCATGATTTTTATTTGAAAGAAAGAAAAATGACAGCATAAAAACAGCTTCACATTACAATTTTATCTTATATGTTAGGGTGGGATTTTCTTAATTTTTATTGATTATATAATTGATAATTGCCACTAATTACAATGATCGACGAGCACTTTTGATGATCAACAATATGATGATGAATAAAATGATTGATAATATAATTGGACCTAATGCTAAATGTAGCACAATACTAGGCATTTTTTCCATGTTTGGACCAATTATAAATGGTGCAAATAACATTGGCAAACCTAATGCAGTATAATAGATTGAATTATGGCGATCATCTAATGAGGCATATGATGCTGAAAAACCAAATAATGCTGGATTGACAGCTGATTGAGCATATCCAATCACAATGCAATCAATGATCAGTGCCCATAAATTCATTTGGAAATAATCTTGAATAATATATAAAGTAATGAAACCAAGTGCAGCCAATGAAAGATGACCACATAATATCAATGAAATCGCCAAATATCTGGTAAAAACAACATTGAATAATCGTCCTAATGTATAAGCTGCTGAACCGATCGATGCCAGATTGGCAGCATCGCCGGTTGAAATGCCACGTTTTTGAAAATATGCATTTTGGAAACTACTGAAACCTATTTCGGTTAAATTGTATGCGGCAAAAATAAATGTTATCAATGAATGATAACAAATACGTTTGAATTTATGACGATCATCATCTAATAATTTTTCTTGAGAAGATCCAGGCCATTCATTATTGTTTCCGTAATCATTTCTATATTGACGATATCGATAAAGGAAAAATAATACCAATATAGAAATAGCGACTTGAATAAGAATTTGAAAACGAAATAAAATTAATATGATCCCGAATACAATCAAAATTATGCAACATACCACCGAATTCAAGAGCTCCTGAAATAAAAAATGGCGTTCGAAGATCATTTTTTCTATCATCAATAGAATCAAATATTATTAGATTTGTTGTTTCATTTTTTTGTCGACCACCATGTAAAAATGGTTTGACCATTATAGGCGAAAATATAGATCCAACACCGTACATAAATTGACTGGCTTGTAATATCGATGATAAACGTTTACCTTGCCACATTTCCATTAGCCATGTTGTACAGATAGCGTTAAATGTACCAAGGCCGAAACCGCTGCCATAAGCTGCCAAATAAAATAGTCCAATATTAGGCATCAATGGTATGAATGAATGAAACAATGATGCAATCATCATAATGATTGAAAATGAAAATTGTCGATTTAGATATTTTTTAAAAATTTTGAATTTATATAAACTTGTATCTAGGGAAAAATCAATATTAAAAATAATTAGAATAAAATCGTATTTCAACAACTAATTAGACATACAAAATGAGCCGGTAATACATCCACCACAGAAAAATGTAAAAAACAGCGAGACTGGACCTAAATCATTGGATTGTTCATTTTCACGGCTGAAAATAACCGACAAATCAACTAATGATGGTCCATAAACAGCTGTCGATAGACCCTAAAATGGAAAAAAAATTAAATTAATGAGAATTATTTCAATGAATAATTAAAAAATTGAGAACGTACAAATGCTATTTGACTGATGAACAATAATGTTGTATACAATATTGTCATTCCTTTGAGATTATTAGCTGGTTCTGGCTCCATTGTTTAATATTTAATGATTTTTTAAAATTCCTGATTGTTAATTGGACTTTTACGAAAATCTTTTAAGATGATGATGAATGGCTCAAATTATCCAACAAATGATTAAAAAATAAATATATTATACTGTATTTTCCCTGAAAATTAAATCGTACAAAAAAAACTTTAAAAATTGTACATATGATTATCACAATACGACGATGATGATAAAAATATCAATTATCAATGATAATTGATAAATAATAAATAATGATCATTAATCAAAATTTATTTATCGTAATTTGATGCTTTATTATTGAATAATGAACTTGTTGCAATTGAAAATGATAAAAACATAAAGCATAACACTTTTGATTGTCTACAATATGATATGATAGGCTGTGATTTATTAGCAATTATTAAATTGAATCAAATTAAAATTGTCACAATTTTTTAGGAAAAAAAGGTTGTTACAATTGATGTGTCCTCCTGATGAGTATCTAATTAAAATTAATTGAATAGACATTAAAAGACAACAAAGCATCGCCGATCAACATTATGAACAGCTGTTTTTTCCTTTTAAATTTTTCTCTTCTCTGCTATATATAATATTTAAAAATATTCAAAATAAACGTATACAAATTAAATGTATTTAAAATCATGAAAACCAAACCAAAAAAAAAAAAAAAATTGATGCATCAATGGACACTTTAGGTGTAATGTATAAATGATGATGTAGTGATGAACCTACTGCCACAAAGTCAATTATAAATGCATGGGAGAAACTGATGCAATGGCTGATAACACGACTATGTTTAAACGATGAAGCAAACGACGTAGCAATACCATCGATAGCTTAAAATGATCATAAATCACACATTTTTGAAAAAAAAATCAAATCATATCACAACCAATCAAAATATTTTTGATTGATTGATTGATCGATTCAATGATTTATGATTGAGTGGAAAAGATCAAAACAATTATAATGAATCATTGTTAACCATATTTTTCATTTATTTTGACCATCAATGTCAAATGATATTGATTTAGGGTTTTGGCCAACCAAAAAATAATTTCTCTTAAAAATTTCGAGCATCTTCAGTAATAAGTACAAGTGTGTCTATCATCGGTGTTGTCTTTGAAATGAATTTGCTCCGATTTCAATGTTTATTCATTCATTGTTCTTATTATCGTTTCCAATTGATGAAGCTTCTTTGATTGGAAAAAAATATGAATTGGTGTGCGTTGTGTGTGGTATTGCCTTAAAATACCATGAAAAATTTGGAAAATTTTTTCAGCTAAAAAACAATGAATCTTGGTTGTTGTGTGTAAATTTAGGTTTAATTCAAAGAAACCAAACAAAATACATCGAATGGCCAATGGTCGGAAAATGTCAAAACCGAAAACTCGTCAAAAGCCATCAATAACGGCATTGTTTTGCAAATTTTTACAATGAATCAAAGCAAAGCCAAACAATTATTAATCATTCTATGATTTATGTCATTCAATAGTAGTCGTTTGTTACATTTGTTTAAGTAAAAAAAATGATCATATATTAATATTTAAAAATTTTGAATGACATTGTTTTATTATTTCTTATCTATTTTTCAAATATCTTTTACTAGTCATGTGTCATGTGTATTTTTCCCAATTATCACCTTAACCATCAGTAATCATTTGGGAAAAATGTTTTTCTCAAAAAATTCAAGGAAAAATCACAAGTGAATAAGCAGCAATGGATCAAACAAACAAATAATAATCAAATGATCGAATTAGAAATGCACCAGATATTTTTTGGAGTAAAAAAATGATGATGAAAATAAACGAAGGATTTACGGGATAATTTCCATTTTACCTGTGACAAATATAAAGAAAAAATTGAAAAAAGATGAAAATAAATTTTCTAATGGAAAACGATTCATTTTCCATCACATGATTATCATTATTAGAAATGGAAAAAAATTTAATGGCAAATTGTTCAACATGCCTTCATTTCATCATCATCATCGATATTTTGCATAGATAAATATGAATAATTGTCATAGAAAATGATTGAAAAAAATAGAGAAATAAAATTGCTTTCAAAATTACTTTCAAAGCTTAATGATCATTTAAATCATTATCATCATCATCATCATCATATTTGTTGCTCAAACCTAATTCATATGTATATTTAGACATTTTTGTAAATATTTAAATATGAATTTTCGCTATTTGTTCGAAATAAAATTGTCAATTTTTAGAGTAAACAAATTCAGTACTGAAATATTTACAGGTTTGTCAAAGAAAAAAATATATATCAGGTTCAAATTGACTGACTAAACATAGTTTAACCGAAAAAAAAGAAAATCGTCATAATCATTATCAGCAATGTCTAATGAAATGGTTCAAGATGAACCATTTTTTATGAATATCAGTATTTATATTTTGAGATATTTTCAGCGAAATATGTTTCAAAGAAATATATTTCAAAGTAAAGAAAACAAAACAAAAAAACAAATATCATCATCGTCATTATCATTATTACCATTTATTATTATTTATTGAGAATTATGAATAATGATTGTCACCATATTTGAAGATTTAGAGCCAGAAAAATATGATCCAAATATCTATTTTTTTACACTCGACCAGATCATCTATTTTTCATTTTTTATTTTCGCTTGCATTGTATTTGTTTACTCTTATTCACCGAATTTTGTTTAATTCATATATTATTATTTACTTTGTTTTCCATATTGTGGAAATAATAATAATCGATATGATTAACGAAAAAAAGTAAAATAAAAAAAATGAATTCAAATTCATTCATTTATTCATTATTTCATGGGTAAAATAACCAGAGCAAAGATTTTTTTTCCATTCTAATTTTTCAAGATTTATGCTATCGGCTATCATTACCATAATTTTTCACTCTTTTTTTGAACACAGTTTCTCTTTGAACAATGATAATAATGATCATTCATTCATTATTATCAATTTTTTCAAAGAAAAAAAACAAAAATGTAACAATTCATTCGGTCGGATGAATTTTCTTCATTTTTTTTCGTCTATTCTTTTAAATTCTCTTAAACACAACATGTTTAATACAATAAAATGGTTTTTTTTTGTTCTTTTTCGTTTGCGAACCTTGACAATGGTTAATAGATAATACTACTAAATAGTAATAATAATGATATTTATAAGCATTTAAAAAGAAATATTTGTATATCAAATCAAAGAGAAATTGATAATGACGATGACGATCATCTTCATCAATGATAATCATGATCAATTGCATTTGTCATTTTATTGTTCTTGTGATCAGTTAAGAACAAAACGATCATTGAAAAGACAAAACTTATAGATCAAAATTTATCATCATCATCATATGTTTGTTCAATTTCATAGCTGAATTTATCAGTTGAAATTATACATTGAATTTGGCAAAAATTTGTTTGATAGATGCTTTCAAGTTATGTGCGTGTGATTAATCAAAATATATTGATAATTAATCTGAATTAAGTATAATTCAGCCATCTTTGAACAACGAACAATAAGATAAATAAAAGAAAAAGAAAAATAATCGATGGCTAAATTATTTAAAATTAGAATTTGTTGCTCTTCCTTCATCATTATAGCCATGACTCAATCGTTTTTGGTTATTATGGTGAATGGTTTTAAAAATATTGATAAATCAGAATCATCATCATTAATGGCACTATCAAAAAGAAGCTCAACATCACTATCCTCATCCTCATCGTCAAATTCATTATCATCAAATAGTAATAATCACAATGGTAAATTAGCGGCTACGAATACAGGTTTGAATAGCAATAATAATCATAACAGTAATAGTCTATCATCATCATCGAATTCTGGTTCATTATTCAAACCACTCATGTCATCATTTTTATCATCAACATCGATAAATGGCGTACCGAATCCATATCCATTTCGTACAATGATAGGAAATTTAATGTTTCGACTAAGACAACATCGCACACAAATGTTACTAATACCGTCTGCCGTTCGTATTGTTTATCAATATCGCAGACCAATTTTAGATGGTTTAGCTTCAGCATACCAATCTTTAGTTGCTGCAAATCCAGTAGCATTAGCAAGTGCGCCCTCAGCTTCAAATGGAGCACGTGTCTCTGGCTCCGCAGACTTAGACGATTATGGACCGATGATGAATCATAACAAATTTCTTCATGACTCTGATCCAATGATGACATCGGCAAGTAGTCCATTTTTACAAATGCTAACAGCAGCGTCAAATAATTTAGCAGCAGATAATCAACAAGGTAATCGCATTGTTTATGATCAAGTGCCAAGAACCAATAATGGTGATTATCATCCACAATTGGCAATGTCACCAGGATTATATAATCTTATGACAGCAACAGCATATCAACAAGCATTGCAACAAGCAGCAACATTAGAAACTCCAGCAAATCATCAAACAATAGAACCGTTAATCGCTGAATCAACTAATATAGCATATTCACCTGTTGAAGCGGCTGCCTTATATGACTCATATCAACCATATGAATTTATTTGATAGTCTATATATCATTCATAATCTCATACTTTTCAATTATTCCTCATTCAACAAATAATAATAATTTTCAAACTTACCTGTGAAATTTTCTTTATTCATTCAATAATAATCGATTCTTGTCCACTTTCTTCTGTAATCGGTGCGATCGTAGTCGTTGATAATGGAGCAGATTTTTTAGGAATTAGTGACCGTTTGATAATTATTGATTTAAGCGGTGATAATTTTTCATTGACATTTTTAACTGTATTATTACTTATATTCATTGATGATGGAAGTAGTTGTCCGTTATTAACTCTCAAACTGCCGCCACTATATACATAAAAAGTTATATTAGGTTTTTTTGTCAAATCATTATTTTCATTAGCATCATTATCACTATTGATTTCATTAGTGATGGGATTAGAATCCTTTAAATTTGAATGAGTCGAGCGCACATGATAATTGAGTTGTTGATTCGTTTTGAATTGTTTTTCACAATGATTGCAATTAAAATCTTTCCGTTGACAATGTTTATGATTTTGATGAGATATCAATTGATAGCGGGAACAAAATCGTTGATAACAGCCTTGTACTACGCATTCAAATGGTTTAATTGATGAATGACATAGTTGATGTTTGTTCAGTCTTGATTGTTGGCATGTTCGAAATGGACATTGGCTACAACTGAACATAAATTCAAAGAATGATTTATTTGAAAATAAAATCATAATATTTACCTGAATATAAGTTTTTTGTGCACATTAACTAAATGTTTATTCAGCGTCAGTGACGAATAAAATTTTTCTGCACAAGTATCACATTTATAAGGTTTGGTGTTACGATGGATACGATTAACGTGTGATTCGAGACAATCATCATTAGCAAATTCATCATTACAACCAGGATATGTACAACATTTCGATTGCAAATGTTTTTGACAATGTCGTTCATATAATTTCGTGTCGAATGATTTATATGAACATTTTGAACATTTATTTAATTTATTCAAATGAAAAGATTGCATATGTGAACGCCACATGGAACGATTGATCAGTGTTATATCACAATATTCACAGCGACATGTTTGATGTTCAATAGTTTGATGAGCTTTCAAATAACTATCATTCGGAAATGTTTGAGAACAAATAGAGCAAATTGATATGTCGATTTCTGGATTATCAGATTGCTGTTTTTCATTATGCAATCGTATGTGCTGATTGTATTTATCAATATCTTGCGTCACAAATTCACAATCATTACAATTGAATGATGGCAAATTATGCACCAAGTAATAATGTAATGATAATTCACGTTCAGATTGAAAACTAAATGAGCATTTTGTACATTCGAATATATAAAGATTGAATAATTGTTTTAATCGTTGCTGCTCATTATCATTTTTTTCGTTGGAATCATTTGTAGAACTAATTGCAGTCGAAATATCAGCAGATTGAGTTTCATCAATCGATTCAGAAGAAGTCGATTCGAATAAAATTCGATATTGATCATCATCATCAATACTTTTAGCATAATCATCATGATCATACATGAATGATGCTGATGATATAGGTGGCTGCCCAATATTATAATTATGATCTTTATCAGGCGATGTTAAAATCGCAGCATTCTCATCGTCATCATTAGCAGATGTCTGATTCAATTCAACTTCATTTGTTGCTGTGAAAAATTCGTCAAAATTCAGGTCATTTGTATTCGTTGATGCTGATTCTTCCAAGGTGTTTGTCGTATTATTTTCTATGAACACTTCTAAACCAATATTATCGTCATCCAAATAATGAATTAAATCATCGACTATGGAACCACTGGCATCATCATCATCATCATCAATATTGATCACTGGATCATTGATTGGTTGTATTTGATCACTTTCTTGTGGTTTTGATGATGATTCAAATGCAGAGTTTGGCAGTTGTTTTTGTTCAGAACACTTGATCGATTGATTGAAATGTTTTTCCAAATCATTTTTCGTTTTAAACATCCGTTTACATTTGAAACATGGATGCATCATATATACAGACAAATGTGTTTCCTCAAAATGACTAGATAATTTTGATTTCCAATCGGAATCATTAGCAGAATATTTAAATGAACAAAATGGCAATGGACAATATCCTGATTGAATTTTTTTTACATTTACATTATCACTCGTTGGGCTGATTTCGATCACTTTGCAACAATCGGTTGATAATGTTAGTCCATATGGTTGAATGAAGTGCAAAAATTTTTCACGGCGATGTTTAATTTGATGATGCATTAATCTTCTTTCTGATTGACAACTGAAACGACATTTCTTCTCAATCGTACACCTGAATTTTTTTTTACTGCTGTTTCCTGGCTTACATTGTTTTTTCTTTTTTTGATTCAAATCACTTTCACTATCGACATTCTGATTTATTACTGAAATGGAAAAAAGATGAAAATAAATTTGAAAATTTTTTATTCCTTCAATTAAAATGATACATACGAGTTTTCATATCGATTCCTAACATTCTATTATGATTAGATTTATGATCAAACCAATTTATTAATTTTACATTTGAATAATTATTATCGATTAAGGATGATTCAGGATCATAACGTTTTCGATACAATGATTGTAATTTATTATTCAAATATTCATATTGATTGATTTCAAATTGATATTTGTTGCTTGTATCATTTTTAACAGTTTTATCTTTGTTGTTGATGAAACATTTGCAATTATCAAATTTAGCGCGACACAATGAACGTTGTTGTTCAAGCAATTTAATTATTTCATTTGCTAGGTCTAATTGACAGCGATATTCAAATAATCGATTCGCTATCGACAATGGTATGCCTTGATTTTTATCATTAGATTGTTCCATCTTCAATCATAATCGGAGATATTGAATATTGAATCTGTAAGTAATCAAAATATAAATTTAGTTTTAAAAAAAATGAAAACAAAAGTATTTTGCAAAATTGTAATAAACCGTTCATAGATGATGGTTTCAAATTTTTTACGTTGTACTTGACGTGTCATACTTTTTGAATGAAAAAAGGTTACAGTCACAATACAAATCAATTCGCTGTAATTAACAAAAGAAATTAGAATTTTTACACTGTGACTATTACCAAGCAGACATGCTTGCAAATCGTGTTTGTCATGCCACATCTCAATCAAGTATAAAAAGACACAAACAGTCGTCCAAAATCAAAAGATTTCACGATTCCCAACCATTTGTACAATTTTAATAAAAACTTATTTAAATTTAGAATCTATTAATTGATTTAATAATGGCCGATAATACCGAACGCACATTTATCATGTTGAAACCAGATGCCGTACAACGTGGCATCGTTGGTGAAATAATTCGCCGATTTGAAGCCAAAGGTTTCAAATTGATTGCTATGAAATTCATGATGGCTTCAGAAGAATTACTTAAGAAACATTATGCTGATTTAGCTTCACGACCATTCTTCCCCGGTCTTATTAAATACATGCAAATGGGTCCAGTAGTACCAATGGTTTGGGAAGGTTTAAATGCTGTTAAAACTGGTCGTGTTATGTTGGGTGAAACTAATCCAGCAGAATCAAAACCCGGTACTATTCGTGGCGATTTGTGCATTCAAACTGGCCGGTAAGTTTTTTATCCATGACAAAATTAATAAATTTTATTCATTTTTTTTATTTTTTCAGAAATATCATTCATGGCAGCGATTCAGTTGAAACAGCTAAACGTGAAATTGATTTATGGTTCAAACCTGAAGAATTGGTTCAATACAAAGCATCACAATATGAATGGGTTTATGAAAATTAATCAATTCAACTCAGAATTCTGTTCCATAAGATATTTTCAATAGAATTATAAAACAAATCGATTTTATCCATCATTTTTTCCAAAATTTTTTTAATCAAAATTACTTTAATAACCAAATTACAATGCGATAACAATAATAAAATGATTTCAAAAATCTGATCAATTATTTTCGCTTTATATACAACAGCATCTTCAATTCATTCATCAATATTTTCAGATGAATTCATTCTTGAAAATTGAATATAAATTGATAAAATTTTGACCTGCAAATACTGCGGTCTGAAAAAGTTGATCCTTAATTTTCGTGAATCGTTGTGATCAATTATACTATCTAATCATTTTGTTCAAATTTCCAGTATTTGCTTTGTGAGTTTCACTGTTTTATCTAGAACGATTTCGCATAAAATTACGTTATTGTAGGGCGTATTTATCGTTTTCATAAAGATCGTCTAAATCATGTCGATTCATTTCAAGAATTTCAGGTGGATTTTGCACATATTCAGTCATTTTTTCGTGCATTTCTCTAGCAATCAATGAATTTGGATGTGTACGTCTCAGAGATTGACCATATGTTGTTTTATCATGTAACATATATGAATAATATCCTGGATAAAAATTATCAGGTTTTATCACAATTTCAAATACTACGATTGTTTCGCAACATTTGAGATCGATTGCTTTGGAACGATGCTGACCGAACACATTCAAATATATCAACTGTTTTTTGTGATATATGCGATTAATTAAACGTCGAGAAAATGAATGATGATTGTCGTTTTCTTCAGTCATTTTAGCCACAATTGAATTCAATGACACCGATATATAACATGGATGATTTGCAACCAATTCATATGATGGTGTCCAGCAGCAAACGATAGTCTTTTTATCACAATTTCTA
This sequence comes from Psoroptes ovis, assembly GCA_002943765.1. NCBI lineage: Eukaryota > Metazoa > Arthropoda > Arachnida > Sarcoptiformes > Psoroptidae > Psoroptes > Psoroptes ovis. Next base: position 207,922 of record PQWQ01000006.1, read on the forward strand.
ATGTTCCAAACTAGGAATGCTGCATCAATTATTTCATATTGATTGAATGATGATAACGATCTTGGTTTAGGTGCGTGCAATAGGTTTTCAATTTGCCATCGACTTAATTCTTCCAATCGTTTTCTATCATAGGGTTCAAATGTTGGATTTTCAGCCAAAGTAATGGGATTGAAAATATCTTTATTATCAAACGATTTGAATATCTTTGAAACATGAGAAAAATTAGTTAGATCGAATTGAAATTTTAACAAAAATTACCACAATATTTCTTGGCAAGCGATTTCGATGTATCAGATTTGAATTCAATGTTAAACGATGAATGCGTATGATATCACCAGTTTCATATTCGTAATAACTTTCTGATTTGACTGAAACATTATCATCTTTCGAAATTGGTTCAATCGTTGTAGTGATTCTCTTTTTTACATTCACATTATTATTGATATTATTATAATTTGGATATAAACGAAAACGTTCAAATGTTTCATCTTTTATCGTCATAATTCCACTATCATTATTATATGATACAATTACACCATATAAATTGACTAGTTGATTTGATGATGGTAATGGAAACATTTGTAATATATCATTCAATTTTTTATATTCATAACGTTTCATGTGAATCTTATTAATATTTTCATCATTTTCGTTTCGATTTTTGATTGATTTTTCATTAGATTGTTTTTCTTTCGCTTTTGAGGGCTTTGATTTTGAATCGTTTAATTTTTGATGCATAGCTTTCATCTTCATTTTTGATATAATCAATGGGATTGATGTACAGTGGCCATATTCAGAAAATGATTGCGAAGGTGTTGATGATCTTGACGATGATAATGATTCTTCGGGATAAATAGGTAATTTATTTTGTGCTAAGCGATATTTTCTTTTAGATATTTTATCATTATAATTAATATCTTTAGACATTATGATTGTACGTTTCGAGATAATTCAAATAATTTCTTATTTTCTATAAATGCTTATTTTCTAAAATGGAAAAAAACATAAACATTTCAATTTTTATTTCAAAACGCTGTTTATGAATTTGTACAAAAAACAATAACAAAAACAGAATAAAAATATGAAAATATTATTTAAAATTTTGACAATCAAATTTTATCCATGTTTTCATCAGCGAAAAAATGTCCGAAAATTTGCCGAAGATCAAGACAGAAACAACGGATCAATGCATCGATAATAATGACACTAGTAAAAGAAAACAATTTGAAAAATTTTTACAAATTCTTCGGGCAAAATTGAATCATGATGATGATAAAAATTTCATTCAACATTTGCAAAATGATGATCATGATAATATCAACGATATCAATAATAATAATAATAATAATGATTTATCGATGAATAATTTGTTATCGCCGAAAGAACTTGAATTAGGAAGACAGGTTGTTAAAATATTGAAGAAAATAATCTATGATGATGAAAACAATGTTAACTCTAATTTACAAAAAGAAATATTGAATGAGAAATTTTATTCATATTATAATTTTGTAAGAACATTTTTAGATTTCAATAAAGATTCATTTTTTATTGATTTGAATCAACTAGATTTAGACATTGATTCATCTTCTTCAAATGAATCCGAGGAAAATTTCAACTACATCGACGATAATGATGATGATGATAGTAGTAATAGTGATGAAGAAACAATGGTACGAATGAAAACAAGATCAACTAGTCGAATGCAACAATCATCATCATCAGCGAAGCAACATACAATCAAGAAAAAAATTGCTAAGAAAAGTGTGAAAAAAGCGAAACAGCAAAATGATGCAAAACCAACAACAACAAAATTGTCTACAAATAAATTTCTCATTGATTTCCATTCATCAATCATGTTGAAACTAAATTCGTCATTATTTGATCCTCAATTTCCAGTCATGTATGGTGTTGCGTTCAATCCGTTTTGTTATCCAGATAATATTTTTGCTGTTTGTGGTAAATCGATTGTCATCGCTTATCAATGTTTGTCATATGATGTCAATGAGCAAGATGACTCATGTGAGGGTAAAGGTTTACAATCATTATTTGCTCATAGCGATCGCAATGATTCATATTATTGTTGTTGTTGGACTTATGACATCAAGCGACCAAATCGCTCTTATCTTTGTTTTGCCGGTGAACGCGGAGTCATACGCATAATTGATGTTAAAAAACAACTTGAAATAAAAACATTTTATGGACACGGTGCAGCAATCAATGATATGAAAATTTGTCCCTCTGATCCCACCTTATTACTATCAGCATCGAAAGATTCTGGCATACGTCTTTGGAATATTCATACAAATACGTTAATAGCAATATTTGGCGGTGTACAAGGCCATCGGGATGAAGTTGTTGCTATTGATTTCCATAGATCTCGTAATTTATTTGTTTCAGTATCGATTGATCATTCAATCAAAATATGGTCATTATGTCATCATGAAGTATTCGAAGCTATTAAATTATCACGTGATTTTATTCCTGACATAAATGGACGACAATTCGATACAGTTTCACAGCACTTCCCTAATTATTCAACCCGTGATGTACACCACAATTACATCGATTCTGTACAATGGTTTGGCGATTTATTGATAACTAAATCATGTGATGAAAAATTGGTTGTATGGAAACCAGGTACTGAAAATGGAACTTTGGATGATATTGAAAAGCGTACATATTATTCTGATTTTGCTAGCCATGGTTCTGATTCTTATGGCGATGAAACATTGTCGACAAATGTTGTCATAATTCGTCGCTTCAATTTAGATCGTAATAATATTTGGTTTGTACGTTTTTCATTTGACCTCAATGAATTTTTGTTAGCTGTTGGCAATTTAAATGGACATTTATTCATATATGATTTTAAACATTTCAATTCAAATGATTATCGTTTAGCATTCGAAATACCAGTACCGCAGCCAAGAATTGATCAACAACAATCAAAGAAATTAAATTTCAATATAAATGTAAATAATAATAATAAAATGCCGCTAAGCCGTGTCATACGGCAAACAGCATTCAATTCAGATGGCACAATATTGATTGTTTTATGCGAAAACAGTAATTTAATTAGATATGATTTATTACGTCTTACAAAACCATTAATCTATGGATATTTAAAATCGATAATTTATAAAAAAACTTCATGAAATTTTTAATAATGATAACAACAAAAAGAATGATGAATTGAGAGAAAAAATTTACAATACGATTTATATAAATGTTTATGATGAATATTTTTGAATAATCAAATTATATTAATAAATTACAAATCATTTTGATTCATTGATTTTATCGAAATTTTCAGCTACTGCTGCTGCTGCTGTTGTTGTGGTTGTTGTCGTTGAACGATTTTGTTTTTGATTTATTTTCTTGTTTATTTTTTGTTTATTCAATGGAAATTTATTGAATAAATATTGATTTGATGATGTATTTCTTTTTTGTTGTTGATTTTCTTTGTGATTGTTATTATTATTTAATGTATAAAGTTGACATTCATATTGCTTAACGCAAGGTCCCCATGGATTTTTGGTCAATTTGATGAAACCAGGCTCACATTCGCAGCCAACTTGACAAATTGTCAAACATTCTGGTGGACCATTATGATAATTTGAACATGTGATCGGACATCTTGTCATACATGGATTAAATTGTGAATGTGCAGGACATTGATCTGCAAAATGCAACGAAAAAATATATATATTGAACTATTGAAAAAATATTCAATTTGAAATTTTTAGTGGAAAAAAATTTACCTGCAATCGGGATTGCGACAACGATATTATTTATCGAGATCGATAAAATGATTGTGATTATTGTAGTGATTAATGATAAATTAAATGATAATTTAGAAAACATTTTTTGTTCAAATTTTATTTTATGTCTTTCGATATGATTTATTTTCTTGAAAAGAAAAATCTCAAATATGAGAAAATACACAAATTATATATTAATTTATTCTCTTAAGATTCAACTGCAAGGACTTTTTCGTCGTTTTATCACAATAACGCCTTGGCCTTTGATGATTAAATAGCAAATATGATTTGTTTTTTTTTTTCAATTTGGTTCAATTTCTACAGTAAACACAAATATTATCAAATCGCAAAGATGTTACAAATTACTTTTGGTTATTATATGAATGATGATGATGATGATGATAATATTAAATTCGATATTCACTGGTCGATGAACTTTGGCCGATTTTATTATTGTTGTTGTTTTTTTTTGTCAATTTTAAATTTAGATGAGAAACAAAAAATTTAAAAAAAATTTGGGTTTTTACGTTTAAAAATTTGATATCAAAAAACCGAAAATTTGTTTTTTTTTATTTTTGAAAATACTTTTTTCTTTTTATATTCACGATAAGAATATGATTGAATTACGATGAATAAATAAAAAATCACCTTTTTTTCAAATTTGAAAACAAATTAAAGCAAACAAATTTCACAATCATCATCATTTCATTTAATATTTATATGCAAATTATAATCGATAAAAACAACAAATTAATACATGTGCATGTGTAAATCAATACAGAAATAATGATCATTTAGTACTTGTAATGATCAGAGAAAACTTAAAACTTGAAAATTAAATCAAAACAAGCTGAATGATGTCATAAATCATCTCATTTGAAATTCACTTTTTTTCACCCGTTTGATTGACAATCAATTTTCTAATCAATTAATTTTCATTAATTAATTATCTATGAAAATCAAATGATTGATTGATAATTGATTAGAAAATTTCGATTTTATTAATTCATGATAAAATAAATAATTGAAATATCTCCATCCATTATAACGGCAAATAATGTATGAATATCGATCAAATCGATTGATTACTAAATTCATAAACAAAAAGTTTCCGGTTTTCATTCATTCATACAATGAAAAGCAAGACTGACTGACGTCAATTGGAATTTTTATTTGGATGTATATTCTTCTGTGATATCACACACATTGATTTTGCCGAAAACAAGAAATAAAGCTAATCGATTGAGCCACAGTTTGGTCAACCCATAATACAAAATAAAATTTGATTGATTGATTTTTCTTAATAAATTAATTATAATAAACAAATAATTATTGGTCAAAATATCGAAAATATCATCATCATTCAACCAATTAATACCCGACAATTTTTATTTAAAGAAATATATTTTGAAAAAAAAAATTATTTTCATTGAAAATTTTTCGTACTTACGTAAGTTTTCAAGCTTTAAGCATCATGGATACGTGATGTACACATTATAGATGAATATCCTTGATCTTTGAAAAAATTAACTCATTCAATTGAATATTAATATAATTGTACTGTGTGTTTCAATCAGCATGGATAACGAAAAATTCACATGCCGCAATCATACGCAATTGATTGATTTCTCGATTTTTATGATAAAAAACAAATAAACACAAATAAATGAATAAATAAATAAATACATCAATCAATCAATTATAATATAAATGTAAATGTAAATTGCCATTGATAAAATATTATCAATCGGTAGAATAATTTTTTTCCGGCACATCTTTGATCAATGCTCATTGATGAATCATTTAAATCAAATGGTTTGAAATGATATTTTTATAATTGATCATTTATTATTTATTTGTTTATCGAATATTATCGTTATTTATTAGCATGATTGGTTGATTGACGAAAATTGTCATAATCGGATATTTGATTTCATTTTTTCTTTAGTTTTGTGAAATAATAACAATGATAACAGTCATAATCATCATGATAATAATTGCCAATAATCGATGTGAAACCAAATATTTTCAAATTTTCAATCCATTTTTCTCCATTTCAATTATTATTATTCGAGAATATTATAAGAATTTTAGCAATTCTCGAGCATTTTGATGTGATCAATCAATCGAAACAATGATAATAATCAATTGATCACATAACACATACACATTTGATATTTGATTCTTTTCAAAAGAAAAAATTAAAAGTTTTATCATTAACATTTGCTGATCAAGCAATCTTTTAGTCTTTTCATATACATGTACGATTATGCGATACGATATCTCAAGACAAAAAACGAGAACTAAAACAAATAATAAAAATCAATCGATCAATGAATGATCAATGATGATGACGATAATGATGAACGCCAAATATGATCACAAGTGTTTAAAAAAAAAAAAATTCGTTTATTTCATGCTCATTTGATTCAATTTCAATATTTGCTTGTAAATTGGAATTTTACGTGGCGATACGGTTCAAATTCCAGTAGTTTTTTCAAAAAATGCCTTTTAGATTGAACAATTCAAGGATCGCATGAAATTCAAGTAGAAAATAAGAAAGTAGAACCATTTCATTCATGTATCAAAGCTTGAAAAAAAATTTGAATTTTCCCACCAAAGATTAATTAAGGTTTCAATTTGAATAAGATGAAATTAAAAACCGAATTAATTGTAATAGCCATCTGTCTAATACAAATTAATTTATCAAAATTATTATTAATTAATTAATGGTAATTATTAATTATTTGTGTACTAGAAATAATTATATTGATACTAATATTATTATTAATAATAATTTATGATTTTAATTTGTTCAAATATATAAAATTATTCCTATACAAATGTTCATCATTTTCTTTTATTATTTTATTTTTTTTACCCCGATCGAAATTGACTACAAAAATTATTATATTTTATTATATTTTTCATATCTTTTAATATTTCTTCTCATAATTTCTTCTGATAATAAGATTATTTTTGTTGTAAAAGATGAAAGATGATGATACTCGTTCAATGATTATGAATAATGAATGAATATGAATGAATGAATGATTACATGTATAAATTATGATTATAATTCAAATGATTGATGCATGTATGTGCGTGTGTGTGTGTATGAGTGTATTGGTTTTAATTAATTTGATATTATAATAATAATATTAATGAGTGTAATCATGATAAATAAATAGAAATTTATGAAATAGACGAAATTATTGTTATTATTCTCGTTTAAATTCTGGTATCCGATTGCTTTTGTTGTCAATAATTATTCTCCATAATTATTTGAAGAAATATGTATAAATCTGCATGCATTTGTGTATATTTTTGTGTAAAATTACAATTAGTATTGATATAATATGTATGTATGTAAAATTGTAGGATTTGTTAATAGATAATAAGTTAAAAATATAAAAATTAAATAAGATTGAAGTGCATTTGAACATGAATGTTTTAAGGTTCCCGGCCCTTAATTATTATTTGTAAAAATATTTAAAGGGGAAATATTGTGAATATGTGCATGAGTATTTTGTGATAAAATTTTTTTTTATTTAAATATGATTTGGCATTTTAAAATTACTATACAATATATAAATAAATTGATTATTTCGTTTGTCTTTTAATAAATATCGATCAATGCTAATAGAATAAATATTGAGATCAGGTAACCTATGGATAGAAAAGAAGCAAAACAGAAAAGAGAAAAAATGAATTAAATTCAATAAGTTTAAGCTGAATTTTTCTTTCTCATAATTCAATACAAACCGATAGATAGACAACATTTGTGATCAATGAATTTTGATGAGTAATAATCTTGATTCATTGAATCGTTTGATGAATCTAGAATTGAAAATTTAAAATGAAAGAAATGAAAAAAAAATAAAGAAAATTACTATTTTTTAAATAAAATATCTTAGATTGAAATTGATTTGAAATGATCGGATCGAATTGATTCGTTATTATTTTTTTTCAATTATTAGGTTCAATTTTTCTTAAAAATTCTTTGAAAAAAATTCAATCATGATAATGTTTATCATGTATAAGATGCATTTGAAGCATGCAAATACAAATAAGGGCCAGAAAACATCATCAAGCATTTCATTGAAAGACAATTCATTTTTGAAAATTTTCGAAATAAATTTAATGAAATTATTAGTAATGGTTAATCATATGAAATTGAAAAAGTTTGCTTGTTTTCATTTGTGTGTTTATTCAAAATTTGGAATTTCAATTCAACTTTTAAATTTAATCAAATTTAAAATTGAAAAAATACATGAAAAAAAACCAAATAATTGATAGAAAATTGTTCATGTATACTCTAAAGGTTCGAAGGTTTTTTTTTCATCATAAGAAAATTGTTTCGTATTAAAAGTGGCAACCTGGATGGCCAATTTTTTTCATCATTATTATCAAGTGAATGAATGAATGTAAGTACAACTTTGAACAACAACAAGAACATTATTGTTCATAAGTATGAAATGAAATGAACATTGTCTATAACATATCAATAATAATAATGATTATGATAATAATCATAAAAATAATAATGAAAAATAAGAATAATAAGGTCAATTTTTTCATTTTTTGAAAAGTTCTTCCTTTCTTTTTTTTTTAGTTTTTGCATTGTTTTGTTTTGAAAATGTGAATGAAATTTTTATTATTATTATTATTTTCAATAATAATAATAATGAAAATAAATGTAAAAAGTAATATAATAATAATGAATGAATGAATGAAAAAAATACCATTCAAACCAAGTATTCTTGCTGTTGATGGTTCCTTTTTTCGATTCGATGTTATCATAATCGAAGTTTGTTCTGATAATAATGGCGATTGTTGGCGATGTATTTCTAAAACATTGGGGAAAAATTGAAATATAAAAAATAATAAAATGAAAATTGAATCAAAATATACGCACACACACACACACACAAATAGAAAAAAATGAAATGAAATGAAATATAAAAATAAAAACAAATGAACTGTGTCAAACTAATTTAATGAACATGATGATGATGATCATCATCATCATCAAATAAAGATGTATGCAAAAATATAAAAGAAAACGAATGAAAGAAGGAAAAAAAATCGATTTCAAAAAGCTTTGATTTTGTCTATATATGTGTGTAAAGATCATCAACACTTATAATAATATTATTAATAATAGTAACATTATCTGCAGCCATACCATAAATTCTTATCGATCCTTGTGTTGAACCGAGACTATTTTTTGCATGACATCGATATGTGCCTTAAATAGCAAGGAAAAAGGATGGTAAAATCAAAAAGATAATTCATTAAGTTATTAAAGGAATAAGAGCAAAAAAAAAGGTCAAAAATATTTACCAAAATCATCACTAGTCATTTTTTTAATTATCAATTTCATATTAACTTTATATGATTGTTCTTGATTTGTGATTCGATAACGATCAGAATTGACAATCATTATTTCACCATTTGTTCGACTATCAATTGATGATGATTTTATCGATGATGATGATGATGTTGATGTTGTATGTTGTTTTTCATCATCATCATGATTATTATTATTTTTATTATCATGGCCATCATCAACATTATTTTTTATAATCGATGGCGATGATGATGATGATGATCGATCTTCTTTTGTCCAATAATTTAATGATAATGGAAATGCTTCAGTATCGCATTGTAACACTACTTGATCACCGATTGAAGCACCAAGTAATTGATTCGGTACCCAAATCATAGGTGGAACTATTCATTTAATTTTGATAGCAAAAATAAATAGAAAATAATAAAAAAAAACATTATGAAAACCATAAATTGGTGACAAATTATTGTTCATTTATAGCATATATCGAGAATAATAACGGAAAAGCAATCAGCGATTGTGTGATAAATAAATAAAAATAAATGAATGAATAAGCTTTTAAATGACAAAATTATTTAGAAAGTAAATGAAAAAAAACTTCGCACATATTTAAATTCGCCCATAATTCATATTTATTAAAATAGAATAATAACATAATAGAAATGAGAGAAAAAAACTCCATCACATTTATCCATGATACACATAGTGTCTATTATCATCCATAACAACATGATGGTTTATGTTGTGTGGTATTTATTGGTTGAAAGAATTTTTTTTTTGAAAAATGAAAAATTATTTTTATTCATTTTTCATTTCAAAATTCTCTCTTTTTTCCCATTCAAATATTCAATCGTTCAAATATTCATTCATTTATTCATGATATTATCATTATTATTACTGTTATTATTATCATTGGCCACCACAAAAACAAAACACCAAACAAAAATATGATAAAAGATTGTCGATTTATTATCATGATAATAATAATAATAACAACAATAATAATAATGGTGTTATGAGACTGAGAAAAAATGAACCAAAAACACAATATTTATCAACAATGAATGAATGTGAATTTAAATATGAATGAAAAATTATTCATCATTCTTTCAATATTGTGCTGTTGTTGTTGTTGTTGTTGTATTGCATATTATCATCTTTTATTTTGACTTGATTGTTATTATTATCATTATCATCATCATTATTATTATCTCATTCATTGATCACAATCCTGGTTGTTTGTCATAAAAAAAAATCCACTCATTTAAAACACCATTTTTGTTTTCTATCCGAGGAAAAAAATGTTTTTATGAACCAAAATATTGAAATAAATAATAATAATTTAAAAATAATTTGACGCTTTGCACCGGGAACAAACAAATACAACAACAACAAAGACAATGATGATAACGATGACAATGAAGAACAAACAACGATTGTTATTCATTCATTCATTTATTTATTTTATAAATTGTGAAATGTATGAATGAATTGAATTGAATCCCGCTATAAATCCCTATGGGATTATTTTCATTTTCATTTTTTTTTTCGTTTTTTTTTTGTTCTCCGTTTTATCACATTGTTTTTTGTTTCAATATTTTTCAAGTTGTTTTGTTGTTGAATTCATTCATAGTTCAAAAAAAAAAACAATTTCAATTTCAAATAGCATACGACACCTATTTCTCCAACTCGCCAAATATTGTAGATGATATTATTTATCTATTTCTAATATATTTTCGAAAAAATATGATACAATGGTCACACTTTATAATACACACATGCTGTTTTTATTTTTCTCAGTGTGGTTACACTTGATGTTTCGCTTTTTTCAATATTGATTATCTCAAGTTTTTCATTTTTATTATTATTAAGTTTGCAACGATATAAAAATATATGAGAAAAATGGATTGAATTCAATTGAAATGGATATGGTGTTTGTGGGTATTAACATCAACGATTTCAGTATTTTTTTCCATTCATTCATCTTTCATTCATTTTGAATTCTATTCTAGGTTATATTGGATATATTATTAATAAATAATACAAGAAATAAAAATGATAAGATGATAATTCACAGCGAAACAAAAGGAGAGAATTTTTCAATTTGATAAATGAACATATGGACATGAAAATAATAACAAAAGGATAGCAATAATGATAATAACAAAGATGATAATAATAATGAAAATGATAACCACAAACAAAGATGAATAACAAAACAAATAACCTTGAAAACCTTTTAATAATTTAAAAATAATGAAAATTTAAAAAAAAGATACTTACAATTTACTTGAAGTACAATACGTCTGGATACTGATGGTGGTATGCCTGTGCGAGTTAAAGAAATAAGAAATAAAATGAAGGAAATGGTTTTTTTAATAAGAAAATCAAATTTTTTCGATAATATTTCAGAATTAAATTGATTCAATGAATTTTTTTTCAAATGTGAAAATACCATTTTGTGCAATACAAAGATAAGCGCCCATATGTAAACGGCTTATTTTTTCAATATGAATCGTTTCACCTTCAGTCGAATTGGCTAATTTAAATTACAAATTTTTTATATTTTTTCATTAAAATAGATATAAGAATAAATTTAAATTCAATAATAATATTTTATGAAAGAAATTCTATTTTTTTCCGATTATATCAATATTAGAACTTACGATATACGAATCCATTTTCTTTATTCAATTGCCAATTACCATATTCAATTGGTTTATTGTCTTCACGACGCCATGTTAATCTTTATAGAGAAGAAGGCAGAAAAACAAAATATGGAACGAGAAAAAAAATATTAAAATTTTTCCAATATTCTGATAAAATAAAATTATTAATAATTTCTCAAAGGTTAATTCAATTATTTATTTTCAATTTTCAAATACAAAAAAAACGAAAAGAAATGAATAACAAAATTCTACATACTTTGGTTCTGGATGTCCACGAGCTTTACAGCGTAACGTCAAATTTTGATTTTCACGTACAACAACATCGGATGATGTTTCTGAATTGATAAAATCTGGTGGAACTAATGGCGAAAATATAATAATAATAATGATAATAAGGACGAATGATGATAATATTTTACATGGGATATTAGTTTGTTCGGGAAAAAATTGGGAGAACAAGAATCATTAATAATAATGAATGCAAGTAATATTATTAATCTTTGAATCGTGGAATAATGATTAATTAATCAAATTTTGTGCATTGTATAAGCTGTGTTGTATGTATACACAGGTGTATGAGTGAGTGCATATTAATTCATTTCATATATAATCAAATATGATTATGTTTTTGGCATATTTTTTCCTCATTTCATTTTATTTTGACAATTCTACATTCATTCATTCACTTTGAATTTTCTGTCTTTCTTTCATTTGTTTTGATATAGATATTCATGAGAATGATGAAATATGATGTGGTTAAAAATGAGAAATTTTTGTTTTCAATTATATTCACATTATGTTTGATTTAAATTTATGAAATGAAATGAACCAAATTATTCAATGAAAAATTAGAAAAATTCTTCCATATCATCGCTATAATTTACTATATATTCAATCCATCTATTATTTAATAAAAAATGATAAATGCAGATAACATACCAGTAACATCAAGATAGCCTATTTGGCTTTTCATTGGCATTGTATTAATTTGACACATGTAACCTTGAATGAGAATTATTTGGAAAGAGATGAATTTAATTTATGATTTTATGAATTAAAAAATTTTCATTGTTAAATTTTTTAAATAGAATATCATTAATTAATCATATATTCATTATGATTTTGACACATACCGCCGCGATCAGATTCTTGTACATTTTTAATGTGCAGCGTCCATATTTTATGTTCACTTTGTGTTAGCGATATACGATTATTACGTGTTACAACTTGATGTTGTATTGTTAATATTGATTTATCTTCATTACGTATCCAACCGACCTGTATTTGAAAAAGATGATTGAGTGAAAAAAATAAAAATGAATTGAATGAATATCATTTTGTTTATATCAATGAGCAGAATAGAATTTTCAGATTCAAATTGTTTTTTTCATTCAAAAAAACATTTGTAATTTGATACAACAAAATTCAATTCTTTGAATATCAATTGAAGAGAATAGAAAAAAAATAAAAATAAAACAGCAAAATGCACTTAATTTGTCAAAAGAGACATTCCAAAATTGAAAGCGAAAATTTTAACGTAATTTATTTCATTTGTTGCATAATAATCAATGTAATATAATCAAATGAAATTACCCATTTGACAAATAAAAAAATATTTCAAATGAAAAACTATTTTGAACCAAATTACCGAAACATTCACAAACATTTTTCCAATATTTTGCCATTGATTTAAATGAATACATCCAAGCATTGATTGTCAGCAGCAAATACTGTAACAATTGGTAATGTTTTGCAGTGAAGCAAACTTTTTTTTTGGAAATTTTCCATTGAAATTAAGAGGAAAAAAAATTTTCGAAAAATTTCAACTTCTCTGCTCCAGACAAAATGAATTAATGGAAAATTAAATTTTTCATTTTCTTCTTCTTTTTCGTACAAAATTTCAATTTAATTTGATTTCGAAATCATTCATCATTCATTCATTCATTAATTGATTGAATGATTGAGTGATTACCGTCATTTATTTATTTATTTTTGGAGGTATTTATTTTATTTCTGTTTTTATTTCGATATTCAAACGCCAACAAAACCAAATAAAATAATGAAAAATGACCAGAAACAAACAAATGAAAAAGTCATTTAATCAAATATTTGTTTATTTTTTTTATTATTATTATTTCGAAATACTGAATGCGAAATACGAATAGTAAATGATGAATATTTGACATATGTTTGTGGCTGAAAATATACGTTCAGTAGTATTGTTTAGTAGGTTAAACCTTATGATGATGGTCATCAAATGATTTGAATTGAATGAGAATATTCAAATAATCGAAATGAATCAAATAGAAACGAATGAATTGAATTCTGAAAAAACAAAAATGACAAGAAATAAATGATAAATAAACAAAGACAAAATGACAAATGAAAACAAAAAAAAAAAAAAAAAATGCCAACGACACGATATATGGCTATGATCATTTGATTATTGTCAATATCTAAATGATTATAATAATGAAATATCATCAATTTCATCGATTTATATCATGTCCTTTGTCTCTATTTACGAATATTCAACAATTCTGAGCCGTTATTTTTGTTGTTGTTTATCTAACCTAATTTTTTCATTTTTTGCCAATAAATTTCCCTGTTTTGTTTTTTGATTTTTTCCAGTATTTTCACTATCACTAACGACAGCGACGACGACGACGACGATCAATAATCAGGAATCGCCCAACAATACAATCGGTAAACAATATCAATATATGAAAATATTCTGTCAATGACAATGGTTTCGTAGAAATTTCGGAAAATTTTCGGTTTTTTTCGAATGAAACATGGCAAAACGATGAAGAGTGAACACAAAAAAATAGAAAAAAAAATGAAAAACAGCCTCAGGTAAATATGTAATAATAATGGTTGATACAACCCGAACAAAAATGATTGTAATAATAACAATCAGAATCGAGAGAAAAAATTACAAAATAACAAAACATACAGACGAGGACAACAATAACAGCAATGACAGCACGCGATGACAGCAGCATGTACATATTGAAAAATTGTTAAAGAATAAATTATTTTCAATATTTTTTCTCTGTGATTTTTTGTAAACATTGTGTAAATTTGTAGCCTATCTATGTATCATAGAATCATGTAAATAATGATTACAAGTTGATGATAACAACGAAAAAAGGTATAAATTTACAACAGAAAAAAAATAATTCTTATTAAACAAATAATGAAAATAAGAATAATACTGTAACGGAAGTATTTATGTGAATCGATACTGAAAGTGCTTCAAAGAAAAAATCACGATCATTTTTTCAAGCGCCGGCACTGGAAAATTCTATAAAAATTGGAATGTAGACAGGTACGTCAGCGGCAATCATAATCAATTTTTTCACAAACGCATTTACACGTTCGCGACAGTTTATCGTGAGAAATTATTTCAATAAAAATTTTTTCCAATGATTTATATCAAAATCATGATTGAAAAGAAGATGGAAAAAATGATTGGAGTCATAGTTTTCTTTTCTTTTCATTTTTTCATGATAAAAATAATAAATTCTGAGATTGATGATGACAATGATGATAATGATAACAATAATAATAACAATAGTTTTTAGCTTCTAGCTAAACGTAGTTAAACTTATTGCTTGAATGGTTAATATTTTTTTTGTATTTGAAAATATGAAAATGTATGAAATATTATTAATATTTTCACTGATATTTTGTCTCTTATTTTTTCCTACTTTGGCTGAATAGAAAAATAAAAGAAAAACTTGTGTCTTTCACGTTTCAACGATAAAACAATTGATGGTACAACAAACATTTTTCAGATTTCTTATACATTCAACGAAAAAAATATTGTCAAAACATTTGGTATTTTTTTTTGTTCAAAAGACACCTGGCTCCAAATAATAATAATAATAAAAATAATACAAGAAACACACAGACTTACACGATATGTATCTAAATTATTAACAATACATGGAAATTTTGCATCACGACCAATCGATACAGTTATGTTCGGTATTTGTCCAATAAATTCTGGTTCATCTATTTGTTGTTGATGTTGATGATGATGTGGATGATGTTGATGTTGTTGTTGTTGGTAAAATGATGTTGATGGCGCAAAACGTTTTCTTTTGTTGATTTTTATTGTTGTTTTGGTTGACGC
The DNA here is from genome assembly GCA_002943765.1 of Psoroptes ovis. NCBI lineage: Eukaryota > Metazoa > Arthropoda > Arachnida > Sarcoptiformes > Psoroptidae > Psoroptes > Psoroptes ovis. The sequence continues at coordinate 223,843 of PQWQ01000006.1, forward strand.
TGATTCTGCTGCTGCTTCTAACGATGGTGACAACCATTCTACGAGCAAAAATAATACAAGAACAAAAAGACAATGATATTTAATGATTTAAGAATACGATATTATAGAATAGAAATGGTGTATGATGGAAATTGAATTTTTTAGCTTGAAAATAATGATAATAATAGGAATAATAATAGAAATATAAATGATTATTATATTTAGCCTTTGAAAATTATTATTATTATTTCTATTATTATTACTATTATCAATTGTTTTCTCTCAACAACAATAATAATGATAGATAAAGGATTTGCATTAGAAAACCATTATTGACACTGTTTATTTGGATATTTTTATTTCTATTTTATTCATTTTCCATTGAATGAACAATCAATTTAAATGAATGAATCAAAGAATGAATATTTGAATGCAATGCAAAAAAATAATGGCTTAAGATGATGATGGTTTGGTGGTTTTGCTTTTGGTTTTTTTTTTTTTTTTTTTTTTTTGGTGCATGGGCGTATCAAAACCAGTCGATTGGTTTATTTTATTTTATTTTCTTTGGTTCAATTTATTTCTCAAGAAAATTCAAAATTCAATCAAGGATAAATTTCGCTTATTTTGTTCCAAGAAATAAGATGAAAAAAGGAAGAAAATATTGAAAGTCAATGAAAAGCAGGTGTAAGACATTATTTTTTCTTTTTTTTTGCTCTGCAAATAATCATTATCATTTCGTTGTTATCATCATCATCATTGTTAGACTATTCAGTACATATGGAAGAAAAAGACTTTTTTCAAATTGAAAAATAATATCGGATGTTATTTTGTGTTATGTTCTTTTGGGCTATTTTATTATTATTATTAGCTCAGTACAACTTTAAGAAGATATGATCAAATAAAAGAAATTGAATTGAAAAATGAAATTGCGAATGAAAAAACAATAATAATACGAATTAATAGCATACAAATATCAATGGAAATAAAATAATAAAATAAAAACAATGAGCTTTTATCAACGAAATGGGCATTCGATATTATTAATTGTAACACTGTCATTTTACGAATATTGTTTCATTTGTTTTTTTCCCTTGAATATCATCATCCATATTCCAATACATGCATACGATCGAAATAATAAATCTAAAATACAAAAATATCAGTGAATATTAGCTACCAGTGCATACAGAGTGTCCAGTGGTTGGCAACCAGTCGCAATCACTGGCTGGAGGTCTTGTGCAATCTTGTTTATGGATTTTCAATGGACAAAAACCAAACAGGACAAAAAGGTTTTAGAATCAATGACAGCAGCGAATCGACGATTTTCAATAAATTTTTCCCTTTCTATTTTATATTCGTTACTTTTCATTAACAAAAAAATAGAAAAAATAGCTTCTGATATAATGATTAATAGGCAACGAATAATAATAATAATAATAAAGTAAAATTGAAAGTAAAAGAAAAAATATACCCCACAATACAATGCAACGACGAGAGACATTTGGTCGTAATAATTTTTTCCCGTATTTTTCCCATAGGGAATTATTATTATTTCAATAATAATAATAATGATGCTGTTGATATTGAATAAACAAGGAGAATATGAAGAATAAAAAGCAAGAAAAATTTTTTTTTCCATCTTCAATCGAAAAATAGAATAAAATAAAATGGCACAGCAAAATAGTACAACCAAACAAGAATCAATAACAGCCAATAATAATAAAAGTAAAAGTAAAAAAAAAAATAAAAATCAGTTTTGAATGGAAATTCTTTTAGACATTTGTATGGATGTGTATGTATGTGCGAGATATTTCAAGAGTTAAAGTTGTTTTTTTCATGCTCTCAACATGAAAATAACAAGAAAAATAATGAAATCAGAATGGATTGAATTCAATTGAATCGAATTGAATTGATTTTGAAATAAAGAAAGTCAAAAAGTCTGAAAACCTGACCATTTTTTTTCCTTTCAAATGTCGAAAGTTTTCTTTTTGTTTGAAAGATAACGAAATCTTTGTTGTCATTCGATCTAATACGAGCCTATTAGAGGTTTTGATTGACAGTATTTTATCGTAAAGTATGGCAACCAAATAAAAGAAAAAACAGAGCGAAAATCTAAACTAAATGAATTAAATTATTAAAAGAACATGAAGGGGGATAGACTTAGAGAGGAATGGAAAAAATCGACCGACAATGATCCACGGTCCCAAATGGATCGAATTGATTTTTGTATATTGATGTTTTGATGTTTTTTTTTTTTCAAACATTCTCCCACTCTAAGCATTCATTACTTTTAAATCTTGATTTTTTTTTATTTCATTTTCAAGGATCAGAAATAAAAATGAATGAAAATCGCTTCAATTATCGCAAATAATAATAATAATAATCAATGAATTGAATGTTTGCTGTGCAAATGAATGGTGCTTTGGGTAAAATTCATGAGAAATGAATTTATGAAATAATAAAAAATCATGAAAAAAACTGAAAATTTCAATGTAAAAATGAAATTTGAAATTTTTCCCTTGTTCTCTAAGAATCATTATCATTATTATTTGTTATTTTACATGTCAGCATGTTTTACGATTGAATAGGCTTCAACTCTCAAACTATTTATGTATTTTCATAACAAGAAACAGTGAAAAACAACAACAATCGAGCGAAACAAACAACGAAAAAAGCAGAAAAATATTTCTTAAAACAACAACAACAAGAAAAAAAATGAAAATTCAAATATCTATAAATCGAATAATCGACACTTTATTCGCTTGATTAGATAATTTGTGATTTTTTTTTTGTTATTGTTGTTGCTGCTGTTGCTTTAGTTTTGTCTTTAAGCTTGCTTCAAATTCTTAACAAATTTATGCTGTTTATAAAAAAAAACGCTGAAATTATTCACGAAAATGAAAATACGAATGAATCAATGAATGAATGGGAAAAAATGCAAATCAATTCGAAAAAAAACAATATATTTAATAAGGATTCTTCCACTGTGAAACATTCAAAAATAAAAAATATTCTCGAGATTACAAATCGTTGTAATCGACATGTTTGTGCGAATTCGTTTAATGATTGTGAAAAAAAAAATATGAGGGAAAAATCTGAAAAATTCGTGTTTTTCTCCCTTCTTAAAAAATGTACGGAATTCTTGAATTATTCTTGCCATTATTAAGCCAAGAAAAAGCAGAATTTAATGATGATAAAATATGAATTTGAATCTGATTTGAAAATTGAAAAATACTTGAATTTTTTTTTGCACAATTTCTTTATCATCAAAACAATTTAAAATCAATCGATTTGACAATTTTTAGTCATTCAAACAAAAGGGAAAAACTTGACTTTTGGATGATGAATCCAGAAGATAGAGTGAATTTGAAGAAAAAAAATTTAATTTACAATTCACTTGGAAATTATTATTTGTATTATTATTATGATTATGATTGAATTATTGAGTGAACGATTCAATGCATTGCAATTGATTATCTTAGCAAAAAAAAATGAAAAATTTCATCAAAATATTTTTTCATCTTCTTCAAAGAAAAAATAAAATAAAATTTAATCAAAAATATAAAAATATTTTCAACTTGAAATTCAAAAATATGAAAAATATTGAAAAATAATAAAACAAACAAGTTCAATTGATTTTTAATCATTTAACAAGAAGAAAAGATAAAGTCAAGAAGATATTCTTTCATATTTCTTTGTTGATCTTTTATATTAGATTGCCCGAAAAGTTCATTCCGCATAATCAAGAGAGTTGTTCATGAAAATCGACCAAAACTTTCCGGACAACCTAATATATTATAAACTCATTCATTCGATAATACCAACTCCATAAGATTCAATGATTATTCACTCTATCACTCGATCAATCTATGGATGGTTTGTTTATTCAATTCACTGGTTTAATTCACTGTATGTATTCTTAATTTCAGTGCATTAGTGAGCAAGGATAAGGAAGAAGTAAAAAATTAAATTTTCAAATGTTAAGCTTAAGTCATTTGACTTAACGAATTTATAAATGATTTTCTTTTCTCATTATTGTTATTATGATTATAAGAGTTATAATAATTTTTATGGCCAACTAAGCATCAATACATACACACGAACACACGCACATTTGTGTATGAATGAATGAATAAAAATATACGAAAAAAAAAAAATTAAAATACCATTCAAAATGATAAAGATCAAATGATGAGAAGCCAAAATGAAATGAATTTTTTTTTTTCATTTTATATATTTATTTTTCGATTAATTTTCAATTTTCATTAATATTACCATTCATTGTTGGCATTATTGTTATTATTATTTTCAAACTATTTATTCATTATTTGTCAGTTGAATTAATGAAAGAAGAAGAATGAAAAAAAAAAAAAGTAAATTACATTAAATTATTATTATATTCTAAAATGTACACTTAGTTTCACGTTTCTTTTACATTATTTTCTTAACGGTCGAATTTAATAATAATAATAATAATAATAACGATTTTGAGAATCGATCGAATCGAAAGAAAATGAAAATGAAAATGAAATGAAATAAATAATTGCCTTTATATGGTTTTTATTATTTGATTTAAAACGATATTTATATATTTATTTTATCGTGTGTGGTCATTGTTGATCATGGCTTGTATATTTCTCGGATATAAAAAGTGAAATTAAATCGAAACACTGTCAAATCGTCAAATGTTTGCGTGGTCAATGTCGATGCAACAGCAATAAGGCAATAATATCAAGCATCGAAATTTGAAATTGGACAATTCCGTTTTCAGTTCTTCTATCGAATTTTATTCGTAGAAAAAAATTATATCATCTATTGATATTAATAGTGTATTATCGTATGGCATGGTATATGGTTAATCCGAAAGAAAAATAATACAAAATTTTCATATGTATTCAGATCTAAATTTCATTCCATTTCATTTCATTTTAATTCAAATCAAATTGAATTTTAGTGGAAATTGTTTTTTCCCTTTCAATATTTTCAACTTGATGATAGTAAATATACACACAAGTAAATCGTTTAATATTCGAAAAACACACACACAATCTCGATACCAGTAATAATCTTGAATAAACTTGAATGATTGATATGATATAAAATTAAATAAATCGAATGATAGTAATGATAATAATATCCAACTGCTTATTATTATCATCGATTTTTTTTCATTAGTCAATATGGTTATCAGAGAAATAATAAAAAAAAATAATGTCTGACACGTGCATAATTTGCACGTGAATATTGCATTCAAAAATATATGTGGACGAATCGATTATATCCGAATACTTGGTTAGATAAGCCTTAGACCTCAAAAATAACAAATTTTGAAGGAAAAAACTATAATTGGAATTTTTCAAACTATCAATGCCTCTGGTAGGATTACATTTATTGAATGATTGAGAAATGAAAATAAATAAAGTTGACACGTGCCATATGGATGAATATGGGTCATATGAACATTGAAACACACACACACACACAGAGACATTTAATGAAAATGTCGTTGAAAAAAATAAATAATCAGTGATATTTATTTTAATATCGATTGGTCATTGAGTAAATAAATGAAAAAGTTCCGGTCGGCGAAGAGGCTGTAAGGCTACGATTTTTAAATAATTTTCGAAAAAAAAAAATAAAATTAACCAAGATAATTAATAGCCATTATTTCAATTATTTAAATTCAAAGAGACAAAGATTCAAATTATTCAAATGTATTTTTTTTTTATTTTTTTGGGCCGATGATGAATAATTGACCATATTTCATAGAGTAATTTACACTGATTAAGCCATTATTATTGTCTGATGGTGGGACAAAATGTACCAAAAAAAAAACTTTCAATATTTCATACGAAAAAAAAATGGAAATATACGTGAAAAAATAAAATAAAATAATAACTAAATGACATTTTAATGAGTTTTTTTTTCTCTTGAATACTGCATTTATTCAATGCATTTAGTGATTTTCACTCTTTTTTTCTGGTCAAATTATTTCAATTTTAATATGTTAATATATATGAAAGTATGGAAAATATGAAAATTGATGATTACGTTTGAGAAATAAATGGAAAAATATGAAATGAATGATAATGAATGGAATGGAATTTGAAATGAAATGAATTCATTTGTATGGAATGGAATGAAACGAAATGAATAAATAAATGAATAAATTTTATTTTGATTTCCAAAATGAAAAAAAAATTCAATGAAATGAAGCAGCTTTGAACAAGAAAACATTTAAATTATTATCATTATTATTATTTTGGTAATAAAATGATAATTTGGTAATGTTTCATAAGATTTTTTTCTCTGACTTTCTCTCGGAACCAAACACAAAATTTACATGGGAAACAAAAACCTTAATTTTTTCTTTTCAAAATTTTCATTTCGATGGTAGCTGAATGAAAATAAGAGAAATTTGCATAAATAGTGATGAAGAAACGAAGAAAAAGTTTTTTTTTCGAAAAGAAAACAAATAATATTCAAATTTCATTATGATAATTAATACAATGAATTTGTGTGTGCATATTTTTTTTCTTCCTGAAATCACAATCAAAACAAAAGCAACGAAAAAACTTATCAAAAAAGAAAAAATGATGCAAATCAAACAACAACAACAAAAATGAAGCAAATAATGATAATCATCAAATTTGTTATTGTCGAAAATTAATTTCAAATATGGTGCAATAAATCGTACAGAGGTACGTTGAACGTTGAACAAGCACCACTTTTGATTTCCTCAATTTCGAATTTTTCGATTATTCAAATCGAATGTTGGCCATTTTTTCTTGATTGAAAATTAAATTTGAAAAAAAGGAAAACCCTTTCATCAATTCTGATCGAAAATCACATCAAATAAACATTTAATAATAATAATAATAAAATTAAATTAGACAAAAATGCCGGGCTGTTCAAATCTACACTTTTCGTTCCAAACACAGCCAAACAATCAATTCAGGCTACAAAATTCAATTCAAAATTGCAATCATTATCGTACACAAACACACAGACAGACAATACATTTGTGATATCATTCGTTTATTTTTTGTCAAATATTGATTAAATGAATGAATTATACAGAATAATATATTCCACAAACAATATACACACTTGCATACGCATACATTGATATAATATTGAAAAATATTATTGAATATAACACCAGAACAAATTACTCCTTTGCATCCTATTTCATTCATTGATTCATTCATTAATTTATTCAATTCAACATCAACATCGCGCTATTATATCGTTAATATAATTTTTCATTTACCAATTTTCTTCATTTTTATTATTTCTATCGAGAAAAAAATAATGGTGATAATAGATATATATGGGCCTGAAATTGAATAGATTTTGAATAGATAGTTTGTGATTTCTATTTTTTATTCTTTCATTTAATAATATAATGAATTGATTCAGGAATTTTTCCTATTTTTCGGAAAAGACATTGAAATAAAATGAATGAATGAGAATTATTCACTTTAGTGAATATGATGATGAAACACACACACACAATAAAAGCTGAATATAATGAAAGCTTCAATCGATTCCTGTATAGTTTGTGTGTGTGTCTGTGTCGATGTGTTTGCAAACGATGCAAAAGTTGATGTGATTGAATTGATTATTATTATATTAATTGGACATATTATAATTGAGCTGAAACGAAGAGCGTTTAGAATGAATGAAAATGAAAAAAAAAAAATTTAATAAAATGTAAAGTGAATGAGGAAAGTGATTGAATAGACAAAGAGGAAAGTTATTAAATACCAAAATTAAACGGGTATTTTTTCATCCTCAATCTCAATATCACCACCAATAATTTGACATTTCACCGATTCACAATTCATTTGCTTGTCAAAAATTAAAATAAAAAATTTTTTTGACAAGCAAAATGAAAAAATATTGATTATATTAAAATGGATGGAAATTTCAATTATGAAAACACCATATCGAAAGAGTGGACCTTTATTGGTTGGACCACCATCATCAACCCCAATCAAAAGCGACCAGCCAACCACCGTCAATTAGAGTTTAACCCATTAATAATTTTTTCCTCCTCTTTATTCCGTTTTTTCCAAGCTGAAAAAGCTGATTCAGTCATATTTTTGATGTAGAAATAAGCAGGAAAAAATGAATTAATATTCATCAATTTCAATCAAAATCAAATGATTTTAAAGTTATTTCATGGATGATTTTTGAATTTAGGGACAAAATTTTAAGTTGAAAGACATATGTTTTCAAATAGAGAAATGTTGAAATATATGAAGATATACCATGAATAAACAAAATCGAATTTCAAAAATTTTTCACGAATTTCTCCATTTCAAAATCGATTCAAATCGAGCATAATCAAATCTATTATCTTTGAGAAAAAAATGGAAAAAACTTGAACAAAAGAGTTTCTCGATTATCTTCAAAAACCTAAATAAAAGGCGAAAAAAAAACCACAAACCTTGTTGTCATCACATACAATCATTAATGGAATTTTTTTTTCTTTATTTCATATCTTTGATCAATCATCAAAATGACAATAATAATAATTCCAAATGATATACGATCGACAATGGCAAAAATTGTGGAAAAATGAAATGATAAAACGTTGAAAAAATTTAATTCAGTTCAAAATTCACTCTTCGCAATATTTGAAAATTCTTGAATTCAATCAAACTTCAAGATCATTCTTGAAAAAGAAGATTTATCTATCCATTCATTCATGTAGTTTATTTACTCATTTATTTATTTACTTTATTTTTCAAAAACACAAATCAAAGAATATACATCAAACAACAGTAAAAAACATCAATCCATTTTATTTTATTTATTTTGATTTTGATGAGTGGAAAAATAATCAAAATAAATAAATTTTCATCATTTTCTTTTGTTGTTGTTGTTCCAGCAACAAAACGTGTTGGAACGTGAAATAATAAGAATTGAAGAATTGTGAAAAGAATTTTTCAATTCAAAATTAAAAAATTCAATTCTTCAATTTAAAATTTCAAATCATTTTCCTTTCTCATTTTTTTTCCCAAAAACTTTTATTCAATTCGACCATAACAAGATTGAAAAAGAAAGAGAGAATTGAATTGAATTGAATATTCTCCATTGGTATCTCCATGTGTTCGAGTTATGTTTTCTATTATTATTCGTTTACATTCAATGATCAATTGTGCATCATTGCATTTGGATCGAAAAAAAATGAAAATGAAAACTTCAGATAAAATGAAAGAAATAATTTTTCCAATAAAAATTTCTGTTGAGATCCCTGAATTTCTATTTTCCCATTGAAAACATATTTCATTTCCATTAAAATTATTATTACGTTTATTTTCCATCCATACACTGGTCATGCAATTATTTCTCCGAATAATAATAATTATCAAATTCACACAATTCAACAGCGAATGACAATGACATTTGGTATTGGATCAGAAAAAATACACAAAAGAGAAACGACCTTTACGCTAGAATTCTCTGGAAGCCGTGGAAAACGTATGACAATTGATGGCGATGAATTCAATGAATTCCATTTTCATTGATTCATTTTCATTCGTGTCGATTTTTCCTCGAATTTCAGTGGATTTCGATGCAGTCCCATTGAATGAACAAGAATGTTTGTTTGATGAAAAAAATTTTCAATAATAATGATGATCATCACACATAACGATACAAAATGTGAGGAATTCAATGAATAAAATTCATTGTGAATGGAATAGAGAATCGTTTTGAGAAACGAGGAAAAATGTGGAAAATATAAATTCGCAGACAGACAAAATGGTGAAACTAAAAAAATCAAAATTCAACCGCAAAAAATTTTGTTTTTCACTCAAATATTTGCATCATCATTATTATTATTTGTACCATTTGTTTATTTGTGTAAATGATGATGATAATAATAATGATTCGGATGATTCCGATGATTGTCGATTCTCTCACCAAAATTCAAATAATAATAATTCAAACAATCATAATAATAATGCAAATTATCATTGATTCTGTATTGAATTAGATTTGATTCTATTTTTTTCCGTCGAATTCATTTAAGGGAACACAAGTTTTTTTTCCTCCTTTTTCTTCACTAATTTTATCAATTTACTCCGACCGAAAATATAATAAAATAATGGTCATGATGTTCATAGTAAATATTCACACTGAAAAAAATTACATTAACCATAAGGCATATGCATATATGAACAATATATTCGATTATATTTCGATGGCGAATTGAAATTTATATTTATAAGCTCATTTTTCAGTTTTATTCATTTTTCTTTTCGACTTATTTATTCTATGATCTTTATTCTTCTATGATAATAATAATTTATAATGAACATTGAATTATATGACCAATGATAGTTATTATAATAATAACTATGATAATAATAATAATAAATCTGATGTGTCGTATTGGTTTACTAAGAAGAAAATAGAAATCAACAGTACTATTGACTTTAACAAATAGACATTTCGAATAAATAAATAAAAAAAAATGAAATTCTTTTTTTTATTTTTGGATGAAATCGTTGTGTAATAAGAAATAATGATAAGCATTGATATTCGTTGAATTTTCGGACAAATCATAATGAAAGAATTCTTTTATTATTTTGGGGTGTCATTATTCTGTTATTATTATTATTATTGCGTATTATTATTGTGTGTGTGCATTTGATCTAAGAATTTTCGATTTTCAATTTGATTTATTATAAATGAAATAGAATAAATGAAAGAAAAAAAAAACAAATAAACATTCCAACAAATTAAACTTTTAAATGAACTCGACCAAATGAATTGTTTGGGAGTTACTTTTCATTCATTCATTCAATACGGTTCCGTTTTTGATGAAATTCCATTTCATTCGAATGATGAGTCATTTTGTTCATTTTTATTATTTCTCTGTAAAACAAATCGACCATCATTCATTGATGATGACGATGACCCTTAGTGGCAGTGTTGTTATTGATAATAATAATGGTAATTTACAAGCATCATTATTGTAAATTGCCATTATGTATGTGTGCGAATGTGTCTCTGTGTATGTTTTGAATGTGTGTTCGGTGCACACACTAATCATCACCTTGATTGACGTTTCCCTTTTCGTTTTTTCTTTCGTTTCATTTGACATTTTACTATTTCTCCAGTTCTTAGTACGCACATTGATTGACAATAATCATCATCATCATCAATTGATGTATGATGATGGTACAAAAATGATAATATAGCACACAGCTGCGTTCAAAATATCAAATTTCATTTCGATCATCATCATCATCAATCCAACACATGAATGAATGAATGGTACGCAGTATATTGATTCCATTCATTCATTCATTTTCTCGTATTTTGATGACACATTGTAAAAAATCAATTTAGTGTTAAAAATTAAATGAAATTTAGAAATTTTTGATGGTGAGAATGAATGAATGAATTGAAATGAAATAAAATGGTCACAAATCATAAAAAATCAATGAATTCAGAATTTTTTTCAAGTGAAACGAAAAAATTTGAAACGATTTGTATTTTTATTTTTAAAAAAATCTATGACCTATGAATGAATGAATCTGTGTTGACAATAAATATAAACATAAATGACGGTGCGTGTCACATGCATGTCATTATTTTATTATTATTGTTGAAAGCAAAATCGTAGAATCGAATGGTGAATCGTTAAAATTATATCGTTATTTTATAGTTTTAGTTTTGTTTTATTTAATTTTGATTTCAAACGAAAAAAAAAATGAAATCAATTTTGAAAAATTTTAGTTTCAATGAAATAATTTTTCCAAAAGAAAATGAAGAGAAAAGTGCCGTTGTGTCATATGTCATTGACAATTTAGATCGTAAATATTCGTATAAAACATTTTTTTTTGTTTCAAAAACTTTTCAGTTACGGATGACATCAACAGTGACAACAGCAATCAAATGACGATCATCAAACAACATTTTTTGCTGTCCCAAATGAGATGCTAAATAGTTTTTTGAAAACAAAAACTGTGAAAGAAAAAAATTTTCATTTTCATTATCGTATCCATTGGTAAAATCCAATTTATGAATGGTGAAACACCATACAAATTCATGATTGAACTACAGTGATTCTCAAGCAGTATCTGAAGCAATAGCCTAAAATTTATGTCACAACGAATGGTCAAAATTTATTTGATTGAATTTACCAAAAAAGAAAGACCAGAATGACAAAAATCAAAATGGCAAAAGTTGAGAAACATAATTTTTCAGAATATGTGTCCTAAATCCGAAATATTCATTTGAAAATTGTAAAATTGTAAAAATCAAATCGAATTGGTAAATGTGAATGAATCCAAATGAATAATATACTAATATAACCCGTAAATTGGAATTAAAATCAAAATTACAATCATTTGTGTACACACACAGAATATATTCGAGGATATAAATGAATTTAGATTCATTTATATGAACATTTTGATTTGATCGATAATGATGATAGTAATAATAACAAAATTGCAACGCCAAAAATAAAAATATCGACCTCATGGGGGTTATATACATTTTATTTTAGTTTATTTTATATGCACTGCATTTTGTGAAAGTAAATTTAAACAATATTTTCATATATTCATTCTGATACAATTTTTATTTTTACAGAAAACCCGTAAAAATAAAAATTGACACACATAGTTCAAGTCAATAATATTTATATCTTTGACTTTCAATCTATTTTTTATATATATAAATACAACATTCAAAATTCATTCATTTATTATCATTCATTCATTGAACATATTTTCATCAGCCAAAAACCTATGGAGAGACAGAAAAAAATTTTCAACTAATTTCATTTTTGATTCAACTAAAAATAAGTAATAAAATAAAAATTCGTTAACAGTATTTTCAATCAAGAGCAGTGACTGACCATCTGGAATTTTTTATTTTTATTTTTATTTTTCATTAGTTTTTTCATCTAATATTTAGTCTACAGGACACAACAAGGGTAGAAATGATGATGATAAAATAAATAAATGAATGAATAAACAAATAAATGAATTTTGAAAAACAGCGACAGCATCATCATAGACATATGTGAAGACAAAAAGCAAACACACAGACACAAACACACCAAGATATTATGTGGGATGGTCATCATCATCATCAATTGATTATATAAAACAAATTTTTTGGGTTCAATATTTTTTTCGTTGATTTCTGCTGAAAATGGCAGAAAAAATAATATCATTTTCTATTCGGATTGAAATAACATTGTATAAATACGGAAAAATTGTACATTTTTGCAGAATATCACTTTTTATCTATCAAATTGTTTCACATTTCTACCATTGTTTGAATTTGTTTTCATTTTTTTTCTCATTGTTTGATTTGATCGATATAAAAATAGATCAAACAGATCATATGTAAGATCATGTTTCAAATATTATTTGACATTTGTTATTGTCATTAACCGAGTCATTGTATCAATGATATTCAAAAATACGAATTATAATGATAATAATTGTCAATTTTCATATCAAATGATATGAAATGAATGAATAAATAAATTTCCATAACTTGAAATCAATTGATTTTTTGATTTTTTTCCATTTTTCAAAACGAAACATTTGAATTTCCTGAATGGAATTTTAAACGAGTATTTTTCAAAAATTTCAGTATCAATTTCTGGTGAAAAAAAACATTTGAAAACAATTGAAAAACAGAAAATCAGTAGTCCATATTTCAATTTTAAATAGACTCAAAAATTGAAACACTTAAAATGAAATTTGAAACCTTTTTTCCGAAGGGTTTTAGGGCTTATTTTTCGAGAATAAAATAAACAAAAAAACATGATTTAGCCATTTTAATACTTTTCATTGAATTGTATTCATCAATCGTTTGGCCACATTTTTATAATAAAACCCTATTCAATGGACACCAAATATCGATGACGGTATATGTATTTGGGTGTGAGTTTGAATTTATGAAAAATATCGTTTAATTTTTTGTAGGTTTTATTGTTGTTATTATGATCACTTTTATTATATTTACCAAACACCATTTTTTCAAGGATAAATAATAACAAATATTATGTAATCAAATGGTGTGTATTTGAAAGAGCGAAAAAAAATGTCTTTCGGTATATTTACATTCGAGAATAATTTCCGTAATATTATCATCGTTCCAACTTAGACATCATCATCGTTGTTTCTAGTACAATGTCAAAATGATGATAATGATGATTTTATAGTCAAAATTTCAATATGTATTCGGCTTTGAAAGTGTTTTCTTAATTCTATTTTTATAATATTCAATGATGCTTAGACACAATGAAACATATACGATTTTGAAGAGAATCGAAAATCATTAAAATGAAAAAAATATTTAATGGTTATTCTACCACCAAATAGCAGCAGAGCATCATCATCTCAATTCTCTTCATTTTTCCTGCTTCACTTTTTCTATCTGGATTGTTTCATCATCATCATCATCATTTTCAAAATACACGAAAAAAGATGAGAAGAATATTTTTAATCGATTTGGCCTTCGACGAAATTTTTCAACAAAGTAAAATAATGATAATAATAATAAAAACCAGAATTGTAATAAAATAGAATAAAATGAAATGAAAATAAATACATTAAGACACGCAAATTCATTTTGTTTGTTGGTGATCATCGCCAGCACCAACATTGTTGTTGCTGGTGATGTCTACGTAAATGTAAACATAATCAAACATCATCATAAATTTACAATCAATGGACCAATGGATGGATATTTTATACGTTTTTTTCCAATATTTTTTTGTAGATCAAAAAATATAAATTTCGTATCAAACAACAAAAAGACGACCAGATGAAATAAAATATTTGTCAATTCTTCTTATTCTTCACCATTCGAAAAACATATATCACGCAAAAACAAATTGAAAATGATAAAATATTTGTTTCGAAAAAAGATTTTCAACAAATAAAACAACCAGATACACCGAATAGGAGAAGAAAATACACCGAAAACACATTTACACAAACATATATTATATTATAATACACATTTTTTTCATGTCATGTAGATATTTATATTTATTATTATTTTGGATATTTGTATTTTAGAGTTTTTTACATTTTGTTCAATGAAAAATAATATTTTCGCTCTCATTATACCTTTGTGTAATTTTTTATTTTATTTGTTCTCGGTCGGAATCAAATAATAAAAATCATTTTGAATCCAAATGCAGCAATTATACATTTCTGTTATTTAGGCTACGGATAATAATATGAGACAATTTCATTAAATTTTTATCAGAATATTTTCGTTTTTTTTTTGATCAAGATCTGCACAAAATGATAATGATTTTAGCTTTTTTTTGTATATGTGCGTGTAAATGTGCTTTTGTGTGTGTGTGTGTGTGTGAATCGATTGAGATTAATATCGATTGATTATTGATAATAATAAATGAATGAAATGGTTCTGATATTTCAAAGATTTTTATTTCACCCAATTTTTTATGATTAAATTTTTCAGACAAGAATTATTGATAATAGTGAAATGAATAGTGGATTTTTTCGGTATTAAGATCAATCAATTAATCAAGGATAGATTAATATTAGCGAGTAAATGATATTGTAATATAAATAAATCACTTTTTTATACAAAATTTTTGAAACGAAATATCAAAAATCCAAAATCAATGAATCGATCAGAAAATCTCAATTATTTCATGCTCCTATTTCATGTGTGTGCATTCAATGTACACAATTTTTAATTGGATAATTTTTTTTCTAAATTAAAAACAACGGAACAAAATTAATTCTGGTCAAATGAATGAAAAATTCATTCGTTCATTAATTAGACTTGATTTCAAGGATTAACAAAATAAGCAAAATATAAAATGAAAATCAGAAAAAACAATTAAACAATCAAGATATCAAATAGATTTGAACGAATATATCTATGATCTAATGAACACAAAGAATTGAACAACCAGCACACAACCGATTGAATCAAACGATGATGCATCAATATGTGTAGATTAAATGATGTTTTTTTTTGAAGAAAAAACTTTCATTTTCTATTCGACATGATCAAAAACAATACAAAGCAAATGTTTCCGACAATATCCGATGATCGGAAAATAAAATCTACCGAATAAAATTATTATTTTTGAATAATTAAAATTCATATCTTTCCGTATATATGTAATTGAACACAATTGATTACACTATCGAAATAATACTAAAACTAATAATAATAACAACGACAAGCAATAACCAATTCAATTTTCTGATCACGAATTCAATCGACTTCGAATTTTCAATTTCGATTCATGAGACATTTTTCATATATTAATACTAGATAAAATAAAATGAAATGAAAATGTTCCAATTTTTTATTTTTATTTTATTTTGAGTCCTTGTTCTTGGATTTATTATTATTGACTATTTTTTGTGTTTGTATTTGTATTTCTATTATTACTATCGATGCACACATTTACACACGGTGCTGAAATACTTTTATTAGTACGGTTTATTTATTTTCAATATATTTTTATCATGATAATAATTAAGAGTTAGAACAGAGAAAAAAATGGTAAAAATTAAATTCTAACATGGCAAATAAATAAAATAAAAATGTTAGATCAATAAGAATACAATGGAGTGATTCTCAACCAACCCTATTGCATGAAAACCAATCAGTTATTTTTGAATGAATTGTCTAATTTTGAGCATAATTTCGCATCATTATTCAGCATAGAACAAACACAAATTTACTATTAAATATCCAATAAATAGGAGAGAGTGATAAAATAAGGAGAACATTAGCATTGTTACTATTAATTTTCGACGAAAACCGAAGGATGCAAATTGAATTTGCCTAATTGAAATAGAAACAATTTTGATGATTATTTTTTTTTTTGGAAATTATTCTTGTTCATTCATCATCAAACACACAGACTGATTTTGATGAAACAAATGATGGAAAATGAATGAACCTTATTTTAATGTTCAATTTTGAAATTTTTTGTATAATAATCAAATTTACAAAATTATATTAGCAAAATTCATTCATTGATATTCATTGAAATAAATGTATAATTTGATACAAGATTCAAGTTTTTTTTCTCTTACGAAAAACAATGTAATAATAGCAACGATGATAACAATGATGTTATTAATTACAATGTAAACAACACAAATACACACAGATGTTGGTCATTGAATTGGTCTTCAATTTTTCGATTGTAAGCGAAAATTTTTCCACTTACAAATGAAATGATGTTCAGAATAAAAATTAGCAATTTACATTTAAAATGATAATGGTAAAATTAAATAAATCAAGCTTGGACATGAAAAAGGCTAGCACCTGTACACATTTTATCATCGAAAAAAAATTGAAAGGAAACAAAGGCTTGACTCGTTCATATGATTTTGGGCTTCATACGATTCATGTGCCGGAATTCCGTAATCTAAACAGTATGCACGCAAATATCATTGAATGAATTGAAATTGACATGATCAAAAAAAAAAAAAAAATGGAATTAATAATCGTTTTTGTTTCAATGCTCGAACAAGGAAGAAAAAATTTACAATTTTCAAATTTTAAATTTAAAAAATCTTTTGTTTTTAACAAATCGATTGAATTTTGGACCAGTTTCTCATGATTTTCTATGAAAATTTGCAAAATTATTTCACTGATATCACATTCGCTGACTTTTTTGCTAGTTTCATTGTCATTTTCAATGAAAATAGAAGACAGAAAAAGTCATAAATCTTGGCAAAAATGGAAAAGAAAGTAACGAAAAAGTAAAAGAAAAAACTCCTATTCTTTGGTGCCAAATCTTTTGCATCATCATTCACATTTATTCTGAATCAATTCTGGAATAATAAAAGAATTATGGCCAAAAAAGAGAAAAAAAGTTAATTATTAATGATGGAAAATGATGTTTTTTTCTTTTTTCTCTACCAATTGTGCACAGTTGAATGCGGTTTGGCGAAACAACCAACAAACATCACACACATAATAAAATACAATTGATTTTTCATTGTATTTTTGTCGATTTATTTTCATGATTTCTGATTTTTCCTCATTATTCACTTATTATCATTTCGTTATTCAATTTGTATATATTCGAATTCTTATATCGAAGTGAATATACAATCAATGTTAATAACAAATGATAATTTTTTATTTTTATTTTTATATTATGCAGTACATATTCTACATTTGCTTGCGTGTATATAATTTTTTATTTAAGAATTATTTCAATATTAGTATTTCCAAACTTTAACGATTCGCATCGGTGAATATTTACATGTCAATATTATTATTCGTTCGTTTATTTTTTCTCGATTGTCTTCGCATTTGGAAATTTATTTATTTATATCAATTTATCCATGTATATTTTTTTTTTTTTTTTTTGTTTTGACAAATACATGGCTTCGAAATGATAGATGATTGAATTTTGATCATCAGCAAAAAATAATAACGAATGAATGAAGGCAAGAATGAAAACGAAAAACGAAGAGAAACATTGGTTATATCAAAATGTGTTTACCATCTATCTATTCAATTCTAGTCATTTGTGCATTTTGGATAAATAAATAAATATTTTTCATTTCACTCTATATTATATTTCTTTTCTCATTCATTTTTCACTAGAAACCATAAATAAGTTTACGAGAAAAAAAACAATTAGCACCGTTTTAGGATATTTGTCATTTATTTATTTGTTTATTTATGTTTTTTTTTCACTTTTCACTGGTCGAACAAATAATGAAAGGAAAAAATTTCCTGTTCAATAAATTTTTGTCCAGTTATTAGACATTAATTCTTTCCATACAAACTGACACACACGCATACACTGATGGTATTTGAACACACACAAATTCTTATACAAAAACAAACAAGAATAATGAATGAATGAATTTCTTCCATAGAATAGAATGGAAAAAAATGAAATAAAACATGGCAACGACCAAATTTATGACAAATGGCTTTTTCTTTTCTTTATTTTTTTTTTTTTTTTTTTTTTTTTGGTTTGGTTTGGTTTGGTTTCAATATTTTCGTTGGTTCCCTACTGGATTTGCTGCAAAATGTCAGCAAAAAAAGGCAAAGAAAAGAGAAATGAAAGGAGAAAATGCCCAGAATTTTGTCCACACTAAATATACCTTGGCGTGGAAATATTGAGAAAATTTTCAGAAAAATAAAAATAATCAAAAATGACAAATGAATCTCTTTAGTCGAGCGAAATATTTTACTGAACATTTTGCTAAAACAATTTTTTTGATGTTTCTTCGCTTCATATACGAGCAGCAAAAAAAATATCGATTTAATTTAAATGTAAGGAAGGAAATTTCGTAGAAATTCTGTGAAAAAAAAATTCGTTTGTATATTTTACAATTCATTTAATTTATTTTTGTAAAAAAAAAATTCTTAAAATAATCTTAAATAATGAAAATAATAATGGTCATTATCATTAACGAATAATATAAATGAAGCTAATATACAACAACAAATAATAAAACAACGATATATGAAAATATAGATCGTAATTATAATTAAGTTAATAATCGTTTCGATGAATCACACAGAATGAAAAATTTTTATCAGAGCCAAAGTTAGGAAAAAGAATATCCTTTTGGATGAAATTCTCAAAATAATAAACGAGAATTTAGAGAAAATTAAGAGAAATATTCAGGAAAAATGGAAAAATTTCCATAATTTTTATCAAAAACAATTAAATTTCCTGAAGAATTTCTGAATGATGAGGATGAAACAAGCATGAACATGAATGAATAGATTGAATATTTTATGAAATTTTCTGCTGCAAAACAAGAGAAATATTCAAACTATTCAAATAATATTTGAGATGTTTCGTACATGTGAAACATCGTTTGAATAAATTTTTGCTCGAAAAAAATTTTTATTTTTTTCAATATTAAACCTAGAAGGCAAAATTTGAAATTCAAAAAATTCAAAAATTTTTCTCATAATAAATTTAAATCGATAAATAAATATAAAAAACATTTCGACCTAATTTCGAAAAAAAAAACAAATTCTTCGATTGTTTTTGCGAGAACAATCAATGTTCATCATTTAATATGCTTAATATTATTGCTATTATTATTATAAATATGATAACAATAATAATAATAATAAATTAATGAAAAATAAAAAATTTTTACTGCTTCACAAATCAGCTTATGAATTATTGTTGTAGCTATTACTATCATAAGCATCGTAAGCATCATCATTATCATCATCATGGTAATATTATTTTTTGGTACACTATTTACGGTTCATTATGTCAAATTTTTGAAAAAAAATGATTCATCTTCATTATTATTATCATTAGTATTTCGATACATAAAGGAATTAAAATATTTTGTCTATTTTTTAGTTTTAGTTTTTTAGTTTCAGTTTTGCTCTCATTTAGTTTATGTCAATGACCAATGTACATTGAACATCAACAAATACTAACAAAGTAAACTAAGTATTGTAATGATATATTTTTTTACATAAATAATAATAATGTTGAAAAAATAAAAAAAAAAATATTTATTTGATGCAAATACTGTCCAATGAGTTTTCCATATATTTGAATTCAATACGGATGAATGATTAAATGTTTCATGTTATGTAATGTGTGTGTTTGCGTGTGTGTAAGCAAGTGTAGTAACATGGAGATTCACTTGAATGATGACATCCGACTTTTTTTTGGCTGCTTCTTTTATTCGTTCAGATTATTGACAGTGGAAAAATAATAAAAAAAATACATCAAATAATCGGTGATAATACTGAGAAAAGATAGACTGGAAACAAATAACTCACAGTACGTTATTATTATTTACTTGTTATATCGATGATGATAATATTAATTCTAATGGATGTTATTTCAGATTCTCTCTCTCCATTTTTTCTATATTTATTTATTTATTCATTTCATCAAACATAGAAAAAATCATTAAGCGAAACAAACATCAAACTATCTATATGTTATTCTTCATCATACGGAATCAAATTAATAGAACAAAAATTCAAAAAACAAATTTGAATTGATAATACATTCAAATGCATCGCATTTTTTTTTGTATTTTGAAAAGGAAGTTCATGTGTGTGTGCACAACTGATATATCAAATAATTTTTGTTCATTTTTTGAAGGGAAAAAATTCAAAAAAAAAATTATCATTTGTTTTTTTGGTTTTCCGGTCGTCCGCATATCAGAATATTTTTATATAAATTAGACATTATGATTACGGTTTATGGGTTCATGGTTGTCGATGATGATGATAATAATAATACGACAATGATGTTATAATATAACATTGATAACAATACAAAATGGCCATAATTACAAATTATTTAATGACATTCAGACAAACTAAAATAGATGAAAACAAATGAATCAAATTTGGAGATAATTTGAATACACACAAATAGTATAGTATGAACAATGAAAAATCAAGTCTCTGTAATATAATTGATTTATAATCGAAACCGAATCAATTTGTCGATGTTGATCATTATTCAATTATGCAAAAAACTGCGCAAATTGACAGTCATTCATTGAATTCTATTGAATTTTATTGTTCGACAATTCAAGAAAGAAAGAATCATTAAGACGTATAACTTTAATTAAAGACATAAATCAATATATGAATCAACGTGAAACAATTATATCGATTTACAAATTAAGAATTATCGACACAAAATCATTTATTTTTTTCATATAAAATTTTTATGAAAAAAGATAAATTGCTTCTCAAACGGAAAAAAATGAGAAAAATTTATGATTATTTCTCTACGTATTACACAAATAGATTGATATTGAAAAAGGCTTTCAAGTGATTAATAAAGATTTATAAAAATAAAAATAAAAACAAATATATTTTTTCTTCCACGAAGATTTCATGTGTTGAAAACATACGAAACGAAATGAAAAAATGAAATGAAATGAAGAAATAAATTTTGATCAAACGTCCGAATTAACAGAAAATATAAAAAATAAAATATATTTCAATTTGTGTGTAGGGAAAAACCATAATAAAAACTGGAAAATAAACGAAACGAACGAAACAAATGGCCAAAAAAAAGCTAACCAGCCAACCAACAACCGACCAATAATGATAATAATAATAGCAAATAATAATAAACTAAACCATTTTTCAGTTGTTGTCGTTGTGTTAAATGTGTGTGGTGTTTACCTTGACAAATTTGTTGCATTTTAAAGCTTTTGGTCCATTAAAAGAATAAATAAATGTGTGTGTTTGTATACGACGACAAATATACGACAATTTGATGCGGCTATAAAAATGTGAAAATATTTTATTTTATTTTTCTAAACAAAATAAAATAAATGATAATTGCAATCGTTGTTGTTGATGATGATGTTAATGTTTCAATATTTCTTTTTTTCCTCTCTTCACATTCATTTATTTGAACATAAATTTTCTTTTTAAAAATTGAACGTACAACAGCAGCAGCAGCGTTGGTGATTTTTATTATTATTTTATAGCCATCATTGATGACATTTATTTGTTCAAACATTTTCTACATTGAAAATGTTGAAGAAAGCTAAGCAAAAATGGCTAAATTTTGACTCAATTTCTAATTCA
Organism: Psoroptes ovis; assembly: GCA_002943765.1. Taxonomy (NCBI): domain Eukaryota; kingdom Metazoa; phylum Arthropoda; class Arachnida; order Sarcoptiformes; family Psoroptidae; genus Psoroptes; species Psoroptes ovis. The sequence goes on from PQWQ01000006.1 coordinate 246,400, forward strand.
ATTCCCATTTTCGAAGTCTCTCTCAATTTCAATGATGTTTAAATGTATTTTTGATTTGATAGAAAAGACGAGAAGAACGATAATGGAAATTTCAATCTCTTCATACCTTTTTGTTTTTTGATCGAATGAAACAAATGAAATGCAAACACCACGGAAAATAGCCGAAAGATTTGCATGAAAAAATGGCCAAAACTGCCAGACCAAAACAAATAAACAACAAGAAAACCGAAATAATGGAAGGAGAAAAACTTTGGAAAAAATCAAATCAAATCAATCGAAACGAAATCAATCAAAATATGGACAATTCAAAATTAAATTTTAGCCAAGCAACTGCCAATATCTATCGATGCAAAAATCACAGAAAAAGTTTTGAGAAATAAAGTAATTTTAAGGTATAAATCAAAGGTATCACACAATATAAATTAAGTCAACTGATACAATTTTGTGATTTTCTTATAGTTTGGCCGAGAATCACATCGAATTCACACGGCGTAATAACTTGAAAATCACGAATAAATAAAATTAAAATTATAAAAATAATCGCCACATACCTCTAAAATCATTATGATTGTTGACTGAATCAGAACTATGATAATGATGACTGTAATGATCAGGCAGTTGCTGCTGTTGAAATGAATCAAGCTCAATATTATTATTATTATTATTATCGTTCAATTGTATTGTTTCATTCACTAATAATGATAATATAAATAATGACTGTAAAATAAATATATGAATAATATAGTTATAACGATTATAATTAATTTTAATGGCTTTTAGCCATTTTACAAGCGTTGGTAACACAAGCATCGCTTTTATTTTTGGTGTTTATTTTTCAACAATGAATCAATGATTGTTTGTTTTGGATCGTCAGTTGCTTATTTTGACTTGATTTAGCTTTGATTTGATTTTAATTAAAATTAATTAATTTTTATTTTTTTTCAATAATTGATCTGACTTGAACATTTGCTGCAAAAATATAATAAATTGAAATATAAAACAATTTGTCCAAACTTTTTGAACCAAATTCAAAGTTTTTTTAAACGAATTGAAATTCTATTTGAACATCTATTTGAAATGTTGACAGTTCAGATGATTTTCATCGAATGAATAGAGTCAAATTCGCGGCATTTCACCATTTATTGAAGGTTTTTTGTTGATGAATTTTTTCATTTCTGTTCAAGAATCATGACGATTGCGCGAGTCTGGGCATTGTGAAAATGCCTTTTTCTTGCAGCAAATAGCGCGCTATCTTTCGATATGAAAATAAAAATGAAAATTTTCAATTCAGTTTGAGTTTTCAATTATTAAAAATTAACAAATTATTTAATTAATCAATTATTCAATTAATCTACCAATGAAACAATTGTTCAAAATGATTAATCGATTTAATCACCAACCGACTGATTATCGTTGGCCGGATGTTGGAGGTATTCAAAAACAAAAAGTGGAAAATCAATTATCTGTATTTGAGTGACCAATCCCTAAAAAACAATGTAAGTATTATCATTAATTAATATTCATTATTATTTCAAATATCATGAATATATTAAGAAAATTTTCATTGAGGCAACAAAACAATCAATCAATGATTAAAATCTGCAAATTTTGTTGAATATTCAAATGACTCATCGATAAAGTGGTTTTGAATCTTTTTTTTCAGTTTTTGTCAGTTTTCTTCTTTCAACGACATCCTTGATGATTTATTTCCTACATTTAAAAGCGATTCAAGATGCACTGTTTGTCAAACATTGCAAAAGGGTTGTTGTAATTCCTATGTTTATATTGATGAGATTAAGGAAAAAAACCCGTGCATTATGATTGGGATTTATATGATTTGTTTAAAGTAAATGTGAAAAATTTCATCAATTATCATGATCGATGTTTTTTGTTTTCAAATTCTATTCAATTAATAGATAATAAAATAAACATGGAAATCTCTTCCATTCAAATTGATTGGTTGCAATTCGATGTTGATATGATTACATTTTATGAATGATTAATCTTGTTGAATCATCATAGTAAAATTTACTAAAATAGAAAAAACATCATTATCTTATCACATTGAATGTGTTTATTTGTAGAAATCTATCAAAATTCAATGTTCATCAATTTTTTTTATTTTTATTTGATTTGCTGGAAAATTCAAATTGTTCATTTGTATTTTGCTCATCAATGAATTCATAAATAATTTTACGAAATAAAATTTAAGATAAAAAATCAATTGCTAATACAATTAAATGAATGGAAAAAATTTTAAAATGTCACAATTAACATTTAATTTTTTCATTTTAATATCTTTAATAAATTATTCCTTTGCTTTTCAATGTCAAGGTATGTAATGGAATTCTAAATGCATTGTAAATTATTTAAATTTTCTCACTAATTCATTTATCTGTTTAGATGATGGTTTTTATCCGCATCCATCAGATTGTCAAAAATTTTTGCGATGTGTGAATCTCCGGCCAATAACATTTGATTGTGCACCTGGTACACATTATAATCCATCTATTATGGCATGTGATTGGCCTTATAATTCCGGTTGTTTACAATCATCATCAAATCCAGAATCTGAGGCAGTATCACTTGATTATGATGTTAAGCCAGAGGCAAGTAATCCATCGATCGAATATGCTCGTCAAGAGTTACCGAATCATTCCCATAATAATGGAAATCCCAATAACCAATATTTCTCGCGAAGACCAATTTATTCAAACAATGATTATAATTACAATAATTATCATCATACAAATGCCCCTATTATTCGTGAACAATATCAATCAAATGACAATTATGATTATGATCATCATCAATCATCTATACAATCTCCGCCATCATCATACAGACCGAGGGCATTTAATAACAATTATAACAATAAACATATTCAGCCATCAATACAACCCATCGAACCTGAAAAACCACGTTATAATCGAATGGATCAAATATATGGTAATCGTGTCAATCATAATCCATCGAATAGGCCAAAAAATGAACGAATTATAGTAGAACCAAGGAAATTCAACCCAGACCAATTATATTATGATCCACAAACTGGTATATATCATCAATTCCACTATGATGAGGATGATGATAGATTTTATGATAAGTATAATTCGAATGAAGATGATCATAAATTATCATCTAAGCAACAAATAAACACAAATCCATATCATCAACATGAAACCAATGATCATGATGATTATTCACGAAACATCAAAACTCCGTCCTTCAAAACAACAACACAATCACCATTAAAAATGTATTCACGTGATAAATATTTACCAAATAACCCAAAAAACAATTACAATCAATATCAAGATACTAAAAATGCTAAAATTAAACAACCTTCACAACAAGAACAACAAATATTGATTGATGAAAATGATAAAAAACATGAACCAAAACAACAACAACCAAATCATAAGCAAACAATTTATAATAATAATATTGATGATGATTCAAATTATGATAAAATTGTTCGCAAAAGGCCAATTAAAAAGCCACAAAATGTCAAAGTAAAATCACCAACAACAACAACTACAACGACTACAACTGAATCGCCAGTCATCTCAACTCAATCAACACAGCCAACAAATCAAGCACGAAGTTTTGTAGTATATGAAGATGAGTTGAAAGAATATCTTCGTTTGACTGGTGATGGAAATAAATTACCAAAACCAGTTAACAATGATTTGAATAATACTGATGACAATATAATGCAAGCACGTAAATCTTCTCCAGATAATCATCCATCTGATCAATTAATCACAACTGATAAAGATGACGATAAACAACTGAATCCGAATAAAAAACCTATTCCTCCAAACGAATTCAAAAAAAGACGCGAAAATATTGATGATAATAATCGGATTGATAATCAAGTGCCAACATCAACCATGCCGCCAACATCCACAACAAATAAACTAGCTGATCATCTAAGAGACTTTATATCATCATTTAATTCAAGTTCATTGCCTGATGATAATGCCGAAACCCATGGAACAACAACAACAACGCCTATGCCATCGACAACAGCAACTCCAACAATTAAACCATCATCGGAGCCTTCGAATAATCAAACATCATCTGTACTCTATGCAGATGATGATGATGATGATTCGGATATTGATGACAAGAATAGCGATGATGATGCAGATAAATCTCTACCAAATGAATTAGCAAATATGATTGGTTTGAAACCCAAATCAGATGAGAGCGAAGATGAAAGTGATAATGATGTTGACTCGGATAAAAAAATAAAAAATTGTACGAAAACATCTCTGGAAAACTGTGAAACATTGAAACCGAATAAAACTGGAACAAATTTTCAATGGATACAATTGCCGAATCAAAGCATGGATGATCGCCATTCTAAATTAACCAAAACATTGGAAACTGAATCATTATCCGAATGTCAAAAATATTGTTTGCGATTATTGAGAAATTGTGTTGGTTTCACATATAATCATCGTACTATGGAATGTCGTTTAGCATATGAATTGGATGTTCAATCATCGATTGCCGATGCCTCATCGAATGAATCAGCACTGGCAACATTCATGAAAGATGATCCATCATCAACAACTACATTCATGAAACCAAGATGGAAACGTTCATATGATGGTAATGTTTTGATTGGTGAAAATGTCCGACCAAAATTAGTGGATAATATTGTCGAAATCATCGATAATGATAATGATGATGGACTCTATCTTGATCGAATAAAATCCAACAAAAATCAACATGGTTTTTATGGAACAATTGGTGTCAGTAAAACATTTTTCAATTGCTTGCAACAATGTCTACAACAATCAAATGATTATCAAATGTGTGCCTATGTTTTATATCATCGAAAAACTGGTGTTTGTCTCATCGAACAACAAAATAAAAACAATGATAATAATGATGATAAAATCAAAAAACTTTCATCAAGAATTTTGTCCGATAAATTTAGCATTCGCTCAGGTTGGACTATTGGCGTTTCTATTATTGATGATGATACTGACATAAATAATAACGATGATGGAGTTGAGCCTAAAAAATCTAATTTCATAGTCGAAAACAAACCTGTTTATATACGCCTGTTCGAACAATTACTAATGGGTGAAGATGATCGTAAATATTTTCTTGGACGCTATCTAGAACCAAAATTACGATTATCAAATATAACTGATATGAGAAAATGTGAAGAAAAATGCGGCGAAATCAGCTGTAAATTTGTTGCTGTTTATGAATCAAGTCTAAATGATGATCATAACAATATGACAGTAGGTTTCAATTTTTGTTATATCAATTTTCCGTTTCATTATCATTTTTTTTTGTTGAATTTTTTTATTCAAAAAGACATGTTTATTTTTCGATGAAGATTTAATGCAGATTCTGTACAAATTGATGATGACAGAACGTGCTACAATGGTCAAACGTGACCTTGAAACTACAGGTTTGCTAGATGAGCCATTTGAAAATGCGCATTCATCAAGTATTATACCGAAAATACGTAATCGTCGTGGATTATATCTACGAGGACATGACATAGAAGATGAAACGACTGTAGAAAATAATAATAATAACGATTTGGATAGTTTCGCATCATCAACGCCAGTGAAAATGTTGGCATATGTATTTGATATACCGGAACCGTTCCTTAAATTCAATATACATGATCCAATAACAATTAATGATTCAGAGCAATTAGTTAAACCTTTCTATGAACAATGGTTGAATGTAAATGATGATAATCAATGTTATCAACATTGTTTTAATTCATGGCTGCAAAAATCATCACATGATAGTAACATGGAAATCATAAAGAAACCATTTTGTAGGTTTTTGGTGATAAAATCCTATATTATTGATAATGAAGACAATGTAAACCGTTCAAATTGTTCATTTTATGAATTAAGTCCAGTTGCATTTACTGAGCAATCGTGGTATACGGTCGTTAAACCGATGCCAACATTATCTTATATATCGTTTGATCACATCAATATTGATAATATTTATGATTATTTTATTAAAACTCAGGATTCAATTATTGAAACACCATCGACCGAAAATCAAATCAGTTTGTTCCATGAAATAACAACAGCTGCTTCTAATGAAAAGGAATGTTTATTTTACTGTTTGCAAACAAATTTAATGAATAATGGATCAGTAGTATCAAACGATAATGATAACGATGATATTCAAATGGTGCAACATCAATGTTTAAGAATACATGTGGGAAAATTTAAGAATAATGATTTGAAATGTCGTTTTTATGCGAAAATAGAAAATAATAATGGTGATAAAAATTTTACGAAATTATACCAATTGAAAGAATTACCAAGCAATCTGAATTCAAATCAAAGAAATTATCATTCACTCAATAATTCATTACCATTTGATAATTATTTCAAATCCGAAATATTTGACGCAAACTCAAATAATGATTCAAAAAATGAAAAAATTCATTACATATTGAACCATTATGAACCTTTATATCGTTTGAATAGTGAAACAAATGTCAATAATTGTCTTCGTTTTTGCTTATTACTTTGGTCCAAAATCAATTATCATGGCGATCCGGATCGTTGTCGATTAGTTTTGGCAAAATTCGAAGAAAATAATGATGATAAATATGAATGTATGTTTTATGATATTGATATCGATTTGCAATCTTCTCAAAATTCTTACAAGCAAAAATATAATCAACAAATATTGAATAAATATCCTATCAATATATATCTGGTACCAAATAACAGACATCAAAATAATTCCAGCCATCCTAAATTAATAATGAAATTGAATTCTTCAGAATATGAAACAACGATCGAAAATAAACAACAATCTAATCCTAAATGGAAAGCTCAATATCATTTTAGTCATGCTTCAGATCCAATTCAATGTTCACAAGTTCAGCCAAAACGTCATGCATCCATTGAGTCTGAGTCAAATGGGTGGCTTATAATTGCTCGTCCATTATTCATGCCTAACCAGATCTTGCCAGCCCGTGTATCTGTTCAATACGAGTGTCTTTATTTCGATGATTATCCACAACAAAAATATATCTCCAAAATGGAACCGTTAGCAGAACCGAACGGAATTATCGATGATGAAGAAATATTAGTTTATCAATTGGTAGATACCGACACTTATGATTATGTTGAGCCAGCAATCTATAGACAATCATTACAATTTATTCGACAATCATATCAGCCTATATTAGTTGCAACAGAGAATATGACAACAATTGAAAATTGTTTACGTCGATGTTCGGAATATAATTATTATAAAACGAATCGATTAGACCAATGCCAATTGATTTTGATCGAGCCTAATCGAGTTTTATGGAACAATATTGAAGATTATCGTTGTTCATTTTACAATCACAATATTACGATGCAAAAATATTCAGATTCATTTTCACCATCATCAGTTGAATATTATCGATTACGTTCAATACCATCATTTGTTGCGACAAAATTCGATTCAGACGGATCTTTCGATAAATATGATTCATTTGAAAAACTAAATGATACCAACGAAATTGAATCAATATCTAAATCAATTGTCGATAACCAGAGATTAGCGTTTTGGCATATTTCAAATGTAACTGATCGTAATCAATGTTTAGATCGATGTGTAAATACATGGGAATCCAAATTATTGTATTATCGTAATCCATCATTTTTGTCATCGAAATCATCGGATTTCATTCAATCACATTTTTGTCGATTAGTGATTATAATTCAAGATCATAATACATTTGAATGTGCATTCTATGAAACGAATTTCACACAGGCATTAAATTCATTTTTGATCAATCGAAATAATAATAAAAATGAAATTCAAAATGAATTCATACAAAGTAAAAATGATAGCCTTTATATGTCAGTCGATTGGCCATTATTTTCACCACAGATAACTGATAATACATTAATGCTTAGTCGTCCAGTAAATTTGGAACATTGTTTGAGTGAATGTGATCACAAAACTATTGAAAAATGTCAAGCATTGGTCACACGTTATGAACATGAACACTTAATTAGATGTTATTTTATCGGTATCAATGAATATTTACCCGATTGGAATAATAAGCCGTTGACAAATGATCAATCGAAATTATTGATTAAGGTAATGATTTTGAAAATAATTTTAATTTTAATTTTAATTTTCAATTTCATAAATGTACATTGCATTCGATTTCTAGCTATTCACAATGAATAATGATAATGAGTCACACCTTGAGCGTAACGTTGAAAATCCATACTTATCGATTATTGATTCCTATCGTAAATATCAAGATTATTAGTAATTTTCATGAATATACTTATTTCATCAACAAAAATTTAATTGATATTAATCTATGGGGATTACGATCAATTGGAAATAATCATTTCATCATCTTAATTATTTTCATTAGCATTAATATGCTTACATTATCTTTTTTTTATACTTTTTTCTTAATTTTATTCATTTTATTTGGTCTAATTTTTTATAATTACTGCCGAAGAATCAGTATCCATATGTGTAGCCAGGATGTAAACTAGTAAGTTTTGAAAAATATTCCATTATTTCATTCTAAATTAATAAATTATTAAATACCTTTGTAGCTTGGTTACAAAAATGACATTGATGATCATGTCCTTCATTTTATTAAATAAAATTAATTGATAATCCATTCCTTCTTTTTTATCAATATTGGATTAGCATAATCTCGAAAAAAATGTAACTTCTTAATTTACAAATAAAGAAACATGTAAGATGCGAAATTTCATATAACATTGTTATCATATTATTTCAACCAACCAAAAGATGCAATCAAATTGTAACATTTTTCATTTTGATTAAAATCATTAATCTTCTAATTGATTTTTGTACTGTTTATTTTTTCAAAAATTAATTTCATTTTCAATTTTGTTTTTGTTGTGTGAATTCGATGATTTGTATCATTAAGATAGTTTTATTTTCAGTTTTAGTTTCTTGAATTGATTTTTCCTTGTATGTATGTGTTTCAAAGGAAAAAAAATATGAAGTGTCCAAGCAATAATTCAATTATTGTTTTGTTTGCATTATTTGCAATAATTCTAAATAATGAAATACATGGTGAACAAATTTCTAATGATGATTTGTACATTTTGAATAATTCAAATGATTATGATATCAATAATTATGTTGGAACAAACTTGGAATCCACTCTGATTAATGCTGAAGCAAATCCGAAAAAATATGGTGAATTGAGTTTATTTTTTTTTGTGAAAATTTTTGTTTAAAATTTCAATTTTTTTATTTTATTAAAAATCTTATTCAATGATGAAAATATTTAGTCGATTTTACAATTATACCATCGAACAATGATTGGATTGAGATAAATGAAAAATTTCCCAAAATGATAGAACAACGATGGCAATATTTAGATGACGACTTACAAGATAAAAGGAGATTTTTCTATTCGATTGGTGAATTTAGATCGCGTGCCCATGTTTTGTCTAACGATACAATCGATCAATTGCTAAAAGATTATGATGTTAAACCATTCAATCAATTGACATTTGAATTTAAAGTAAGTTTATATTTTCTATTTTGATTTCAATTTTTTAGATGATGATCATTATGTTCTGATTAATCAAATGATGAAAAGATCTGGTATAGCAAAGAGAACAAATGTATTCGTGGCTATTTTGTTTTGGAAGAAGAAATTAGTAGCGATAAACCAGAAGAATGGATTGAAATAAGCAAAACTATCAATATTTATAATCGTCAATCAATTATGAATTTATTCGAGAGAGAATTTTTAAGATTGGGCAATACAGATAATTGTGAACAATCCATATTAGCATTCAAAGAACTACGAATAAAATATAATCATGTTATCATGGATGAAGAAATTGATTTGGAAAAAATTGGCAAACTTGATCGAATTAGCAAACAGTCCAAAGTTGCAACATTAAATTTTTATAATTGTTTGAATGAAAAGAATTGCATTCTCAAATATGATCCAATTGAGAACGAAGATAAAATATCATTCAAATATCATCCATCAAATATAAATTTCACTTTTGAATTTGATAAAAATATCAATTTTACTGAAGATGACGACTGGAAATCAACGCCTATCATAGAAAGAAAAGGATGGAATGAATTTTCAATAACAGAAAATGGCATCCAAAAAATTCGTAATACATCTTTAACAATAAAGATGACAATAAGTGATAATGATGAAAAAGTTAATCAAACGACAATCATTGCTATTGATTTAGATGAAGAAGACAAGATTCATAAGGCCTATGGAAATTATTTTCTCCTCGGTGAACATCCTAATGCGGACATCGTGAATGAATTTTTGAAAAATAATGATATGGTTTATTTTTGGAATTACAATCATCCATCGAAATCATCGAAAATGCAACAAAGATTAATCATATCTGATGAATTTAATCGCACAGATTGTTTAAAAGTTGAATATGTTGCAGATAGATCAATAGAAAATATGAAATTATGGTTGAAAATTGGCAGTGAAACATTTTTCCATTTATATGATTATCGCCAATTATTAAAATCGAAAATAAGTTCAGCAGAATTATTAATTTGTCCAAATGATTTTATTCATCCTAATGTACTTCGTGAAGATGAAAACGTCCAACTGTACATTCATTTATTAGATAATTATGATACCGATAATATTGTATTCTTCAGTATTGCAAAGAGTGTAATCGAAACTGCAGTCATTGAACCACCATTCTTTTTCTATGTCGAAGGCGAAGAAGATCAAGTTTGGGCTAAATCAATGATGCCAAAATCAAATGAAAATATTCCAGAAAAAGGTCCTAAATTACTCATCAATAATTTGCAGTCAAATACAAAATATTTAATTTCAACCGAGTGGTTAGCTTATGAAAATAATTATTTATTGACAGCACAGCCTTTGACCTTGTCAGTCGATGCAAAAATAGAAGAAATTGAAGCCAAATTTTGTGATGAAACAAATGTGTGCCAAAAATCAATGAATAAGATATTGGAAATTAAAGATCAGGATAATTATCAATATTCATTTGAATTCGAGCAACATTTAAATATTGAAAGTAAATTGGTTAAATTACACATCGAATTCATATTGGTGGATAATGTTGAAGCATTAAGTTTCGAAATGATAAATTTTGGTGATCCATGTAAAAATAAAAACTTTTGTGATGGAAAATATGCTGAACATTGCAACAGAACAAATTTGCATGCTAATGAATACAAAAAAGAAAATTGTTTAGCAAATTACTGTTTACCAGAGAAGCAAGAAGAATGCAAATTAGGCAAGGCTGATTGCGTTGCCTCACAATGTCGATGCATATCAAAATCACCAGATGATGGTATCATGCTATATGATGGAAGAAGTAAGAAATGTAATAAAAAGAAACAGCCCGATCCATCGCATAATAATGGTATCTTTACGTATAAATTATCATCAAAGATTGACTTGAGTTTGTATGATATTTGTGCAAACATTGAAGAAAAAGATGGAAATTTATTATCAATGGATTTCAAATATAATAAAGAAACAATAATCAAACTAGAAGAGTTCAATTTCACCAACCCTTTTGATATATGTTTAAGTGATTTCATTGATTTTAATTCGATTGGGCCGAAAATTATTGATGGTCTGCAAATTGATTTCAAAGATACGAAAAAAGAATCGATCAATGTCACATTTTATAATCCTGAAGCACCATCATATCGATCGATACGCACTATCAAATCAAAGGACGATATAAATTCATTTGCAATTCATTTTGAAATGAAAGATAAAAAAATCATTTTTAAAGAGAAATTAGACCGAAAATTAATATTGAAAACAAGTTTATTATCGAATCCTTATAAAATAATCAAAGAAAATGACTTAGAAATAATTTTGAATGTCGAAAAACCAGATAAAAAGCAATTATGTTTTGCAGAATTAAATGTACATGAATGTGAACGATTTGACAGCATAGAAGACCTGATAAAAATATTAAAAAATGATCCGGAAATAGATTTTTATCTTATATTTGAATTTGAAAATTTTAAAGGCAAAAATTTGACATTTGATGTTTCTATAATGGATCCATGTTATCATAACTGTAATGGTAATGGTGAATGTCAAGTGATACGAATCAATCGATACCATTGTAAATGTAATGAGGGAAGCTATGGTGACCGATGCATCAAAGGTAAATGCGATAAAGATCATGAAAAAATTTGTAAGAATTTAAATGCAAAATGCATACCCAAAACCAATTCAGTAGAAAAGTATGAATGTGAATGCGCATCTGGTTATCAATTCAATAACGAAACGCAAAGGTAAATTTTAAGATGTTCATGTTTAATTTGATATTAAATGTGAGAATGCAAATTTATAACTTGTTAATTTAACAATCCAATTAATCTAGATGTGAACGAATAGTGATTGAAAACAAAATAATGATTTGTGGTACAACAATTCATCAATCAAAAAATAGTGATATGAAATGTTTTTTGAATAAATTCATTGAAAATATGAATTATATACAGCAAAATTTTCCATTCATACACAATAATGTATTTGATAAATCATCGAGAAAATTGAATTTTGCGCGTGAAACTGATAGTTTGATGAAAATCACTAACATAAAGCAATTATTGAAACAAGATGATGATATTTGCATAGATTTTTACTATTTTTTGACTGGTTCAAAAGCAAAACTAAATTTCACTTATCTCATATCCGATTCTAATAATCAAGATGATAATAAGAATTTATTAGAAATTTATGGTATCGATCAATTGAATTCATTGAAAACAATGAGAATGAAAAAAGAAAACATTGAAACAATTTGTCTGAAAGAAATGATTGATAACTCACAGGATTTAATGATTGATTCAATTATTGTTCAAACTATATTTAACAAAAACTATAATAATGATGATTTTGCATTGATAAAAATCGATAGCATTTATACAATATCAATTGATTATAAGCGAATTTCATCGATTCCTTGGCCATATATAAGTCGTAAAAAAGATGATTTAAAAAATTGGTATGTTAAAGATGATAAAAATAATCCATTCAAAAAAGATATTGAAAAAATCTACGAAAGTGATCTTTGGTTGTTTCGTTTTCCTGAGAAACGTTGGCATCACGATTCCATTGAAGATTCAATCAGTCAATTGTCATTTTTGTCAAAACAAACTAAAACAATTGGATTTGCTCAAATTGAAACACAATGGATGCGACAATCTCTTTATGAAAAAGCTTTTTTGTCATTCAAAATGAAATCCGAATCTTCGAAGAAGACATTGAATCATATAAATGTCAAAATCTTCAATCAAAAACGCCAATTATTGCATGATTTTGGTACTTATAAAGTTTCTAAAGAGAAAAAAGACAAAAATGAAGATAATATAATTCAAATGAATAGAATAAAGATGATCGATCTAAGCAATATTCAAATTACGAATGAAACTCTATATAAAATTGTCATACAATTCAATTACGATGATGTCGAAATTGATGAAAAATATCTCTTCAGTGTAAGTGAATTTTCGTTCGGTGATCCTTGTTACGATGTCAAAACGGGCAGAGAACAACAATGTAAGGATTTGAATGGTGGATATGATGAAAGCATAAAATGTTTTCGTATTGTCCATTCTGAACGTGATCTCATTGATTATCAATGTGATTGTGATTTTGATGGAGGTTTAAATGGACGAAACTGTGAAGAATACGATTATTGTAAATACAAACATAAAATCAAAGAGAATGGAAAAATGAATGGTGAAGAATACTGCAAAAAAGATGATGCTAAATGTCAAAAAGGCCAATATGAAGATTATAAATTCTTATGTAAATGTAACAATGATTCAAAATGGTTCAACATGGATGAAAAAAAATGTCTACCAGTTCAAAAATGTCTTGAAAATGTACCGAAAAATTTAGAACAACGAGAATGTATCGACAAAAATGGTGAATGTCAATGCAAATGTAAAAGTGGTTACAAAGTCGATCCTAACGATAGAAATCGATGCATTATTGATGAAGAATGTAAATGTGACAATGAAAAAATGGTCTGTTTTAAAGAAGGATTGAATAAATTATGCAAATGTCCACAAGGTTTCCGTTATGATGAATCGATTCAAAATTGTACATCAGATTATTGCCATTTTCCTTCATTGAATCCTTGTCAACAAATGTGTATTACAATCGAAGAGGAACCATATTTTAAATGTAAATGTGACAGAAGATATTACGAAACGAGAATAGATACAGATCCAATAACCAAAGTTCAATATAACAGATGTATATTACGTGATGATGTGCCGGAATCATGTAAAAAATGTAATGGTCCAAATCAAATATGCAGAGATAATCAATGTGAATGTAATGATGGTTTCGAAAAATTTCAATTATCAAATGGTGAATTCGAATGCAAACTTAGAGGTATGTTTATCATTTAAAAGTTTTTACTCTAAATTAGCATTTTTTTGATAATAATTATTATTTGTAAAGACCTCAAAATGGCTTGTCCACATAATTTGCTGAGTATTGATCTTACAACCAATCGTACTGTCTGTGATTGTGATAATGAAAATTTGAAACATTGGTGGAAAAAAACAGATAATGGTTCATGCATATTGATCAAAAGTGCGTGTGATAAGGATGAAATTGGTGATAAAATTTGTCGAAAGCGCGGAGCACTTTGTATTTTGAATGATACTAATAATCCAGATAAATATGAATGTTCTTGCCCATATGGACAAATGTTCCCTGATGGTTATCAAACAAAATCAAGAGATGCAATCAATGAATTGGATGATTCATCTAAATGTTTACCAGTTTGTGAACTTCCGCATTATGAGCAAATTTGTACAGCGATCGGTGGTCGTTGTAATTCATTAAAATTATGGCAAAGAATCAATGAAAATAAAAAGCATACTAAAATGATTGAGAATTATTGTGATTGTTTGCCAGGATTGTTTCCGAATTTGATTAATAATGAATTTTTCTGTGTACAAAATTCAAATGTTGTTGCTCATCATATGACGATAAAATGGACAAAAGAATTACAACTTAGATTCGAAGAAAAATCGGAAAAATTGATCAAAAAACGAAAATTATTCGACTATTCTGAAATACATGAAACATCTATTGATAGTAATATGTGAGTATTATCATAGAATCCATGATGATTTATTTCTCGATAATAAAACCCATTTTAAAACGATTTTAAAACCATTTCTAATAGAATGGATTATATTGATCCAGTCAATTGGGCTCAAGCACAAATTCGATCTTTGAAACTTAATGAAGAACGTTTTCATGATTATCAACAAGAATGGAATGAATTAATCAAAAAACAAGTACTGCAAGCACAATTGCGTGTTATGATGAAAAATTTCGGAATCATTTCGAAAGAATCAGAATTGGATACAATTGAAATGAAAAAAGATGAAAATGATTCAGATCAATATGTGATTATAGTTTACATTGATGGAAAAAATGGAATAGACAAAGAAAAAATGCAATGTCTTGGTGATGATGAAAATTGGTGTCTAGTGCCTTATGTGGAGATGGCATTCAATGAGCAAAAAATTAAATATGAAGTAAGTTAAAGAGAAAGTTTTGAAATTTCGAAATAATATTAAATTTACATTTTTTTGAATAATTTTCTAGCCATGTCGTCAAGCAAATATTTGTGAACGAATGTCCGACTGTAAAAATAATAGTGGATATTTTTCCTGTGAATGTAATACCGAATATTTTAATGTTGAAAAATCGTATAAATTTCTGACAAATTCTGATAATGACAAATTATTGATCAGGAAAAATGAATATTGCACGCCAAAATCATTATGTAATAATTGTACGAATGACAATGAACAATGTTTTGAATTAGATCCAATCAGAAATCCGAATGATAAAACAAAATGGATTAAAAATAGATTATGTCAATGCAAACAAGGATTTAAACGAAATGAGGAACTTGATTCGTGTGTAAGTGTTTGTCAACAAGATTCATGTTCATCCGGTGGTGATTGTATAGCGGTTGGTAATGATTATAAATGTAAATGTGATGATAATCATTATGGTATGAAATGTGAAAAGAAATTCAAATCAAATACTGGATGGATTGCTGCGATTGTTGTACTATCAATAGCATTTGTTGCAGCGATCGGTTCCATTGTTTATATATTAGTTTTTCGTAACAAGTAAGTAATTTAATGGCCAAATTCAATTATATGTTGAAAAATTATTTGTCACATTTATAATATCACTAAATAATTTTTGAATTGTCTTAATAAATAAATTTTTATTGTTTTATTCGCTCACAAAAAAAACATATTTTTGTTTCAAAAATTTCAGATAAATGATTTAAAATTAAATTTATTCAGGTTTACAAATGATACAAATGTACAAAAATGGCATCAAGAAATTCCTACTGAAATTAATAAAGATACTAATAATAAAAATGAAGATGATAATATTAATTTAGGAAAAAATGTTCTAGAAATGTCAACGACAACAACAAAGAACACAGAATCAATATCATCGCGACAATCAAAAATAAAAATATTGGTTGAAAAAAGTACATCATATTTTACACGTAATAATTATGGTTCATATGATGTAACACAACAATTACCATCATCATCATAGTCGTTGTTTTGATAATTATTTTAAAACAAAAAAATAAATATTTATTTTTCTATTATTTTATTTTTAATAATTTTTATTCTTCTATTATTAATGATATATTAATTTTTATTTAAGAAAAAAAATCAAAAATAAACATGATGACATTATTATTTTTACATTGATATTCTCATGTAAAATTGATTGAAATTTTCGGGAAAAAAACTTAGTATTTTCGATTCAAATCAATGAATCAATCAATCTGTATCAATGATTGCATGATTAACAGTGCATAATGATTGATTGTTGTTGTTTGTCGTTGTTTTTATTGTTTTATTATCATCTAAAGACGATATACTATTATTATGATATTCAATTTTGTTTGGTATCAATCATTGGATCAGTCAATCAATCAATCAAACTATTTGATTCATTGATTGATTTTCATGTTTCGTCTTGTGTGCTGTATTTTGTAGTATACTTACAATGTATTCATGATTATTATTATTATTATTTAACTCATTCACCTGTGACAATGGCGTGTGTATGTGTGTGTGCAATGATATTCATATCAATTCAAATGGCAATAATTGAAAAAATTTTCAATCGGATGATCATATTAACAGATGGTTTCGGTATTGTTACGAAGAATTGTCATTATTATCAATATTATACAAACATCATTATTACAGGATAAATTAAAAAAAAGAAATTAATTGTAATCATAAGGCATTGATGTCTGAGTGAGTGCGTGTGTGCTCTGTGATTCCGTCAGACATCAACCGTATTCCACATGTGATACCTTTTAACACGCGTCATTTTCTTTTGGTATCATCAAATCAAACACTTCATAGGAACTTGAGTGGGAGAAATTTGATTAATTATGATAATGAAAAAAAGGCATCAATAAAAATTTGAAATAGTCAAAAACATGTGATTATTTTCCTAATAATAAATTATTCAAAGAATTTAAGAAATAAAAAAAATCAAATTGAATAAATCATTGCTACTTGACGATTGAAAGCATTTCACTGAAAAAAAATTTTTTCGCATTTTTTTTCTAGGAAAAACATTTCGGACAAATTATCTTATTAAAATAAATTAAAATGCACGCAATTTGTCTTGAATGTAAAATATTTAATAATATAAATCAATTTTCGTTGATTGATTTATTGATTGATTGAATTAACATCAATCAATCAACCAAAGACAATCCATTTACAAACAATATTTTCATTTATTAATACGATTATTTTTATTATTATTATCAATCAAAAATAATCATAGACGGTCTTTTAAATTAAAAGATCAAAGTTTATTTTCGGAAAAAAAGATTTTCTACATCTTTATATACGTATTCAATCGATTATCATTGTTGTGGTTAGTGTGGTAGCTCTCAATTTTAATCGATTATTCGGTTGCCATTGTCATTTATCAATCATTTTTTTCAATTTTTGTCAATTCAAACAAATTTTTTTCGATATGAGACGACGACACGATTATAATATATTAATGATTTGATTCAATTGAATACGATGTTTATATCACACACATTTTCATGCAATCAAATTTACGATTTACGTTGATAAATGCAACATTTTTTTTCAAAATAAGATAATTGACAGAGAAAAAAAGCATTTGAAAAAAGTCCTTGTTGATCGATTGATTATGTTTATAATGATGATAATGATGGGCGATAATGATTGGAGAAAAATCTTGAGATAAATGAATGAAAAAAATATTTTAATCAATTTTTTTTCTTAATTATCATAAATCATGAATTAAATATTTCTCACATGCTTTCATTTTTTCTTTTCATCTTAAATCAATTGATTAATTGAAATATTTGAAAGAAAAAGAAAAATATCAGCAAAAGAAAAAATCCTTTTTTTATATAATCAAATAGGATGCATAACAAACATCAATGATTACTTGTATGAAGCCTCATATAAGCATGCTAAAGACAGATAGAGGCAAAGAAAGATAGAAATATCTACAACATTTAATGAGGCATTCCTCGTCAGCATTGATCATTGATCGATGATCATCAATCAATTAAACAAATTTTAAGTTTAGTATAAATATTTATTGAATTTTCTAAATAATCAAATGAAAATGACATAAATAATTGAATAATGTGTTTCATATGTGTGTGATTCTGTTAATTTTTAAATTTGATAAAATTTTCAGATTTTTCAATTAAAAACAAAATTTTCGCAGTATAAAACAATTAGTAATTTATATGCATAGTATTCATTGAGTTTTTCATTCGAATTCTTTTGAATATTTTACGGTTTAATTTTACCAACCACTGTGTATTGTGCGTGTTTTTAATTATGTTTTATTTATTAATTATTTTTAAAATTATTATAAGTTAATTGTCTATGAAATTAATGATGCGAATGAAAGTCATAAATGAAATAAATAACTCCGCCTAAACGATTAAACATTGATCAGCATTGTCAAAGGTCAATTTCATTTCCATTGTTTTATTTTGTCAAAAAATCCAAACAGTGAATTTTTGAAAATTTAAATTCACTTGGAGCCATTCATTTATCTATCGTGCAATCAAAAATCCATACACACACACACGCACATTCACAGGTACTGCCTTCAAATATATTCAACTATCAAATGAAAAAGGTTTGGTTTAATTTTTTCATTATTATTATATGTGAATAAACACCAGCATATATTTGAATCATTCAATTTCTTCATTGTATTCGTTTCATATATTTTTTATCAATTTCAGATTTTTTAATGATAATATCATCATACAGACACACACACATATATTCACAACCAAATTCCATAGTTAAGGCGTGATATTTTGGCTGCCTATTTTTTCTCCTTTAAATTTGTTTTTTTCTTAAATTCAGAAGTTTATACATATGAGATAGTCAAACTTATTGCTTGAAATATATGCTACTGATTAATTGATTGATTAATAACTGATTTTTATTGATTTTATTTTTGTGGATATTTTATTTGTGAATTTTTTTTCAAAATATTTTAATCATCCAATATCGAATGACAATAATTAATGTTCAAACATCATTAATGAGATTTTAATTCTTTGAAAAAAAAATCCATAATTCCTCTCGAGATGAGGCTCGAGAATCGTACGATTGAAAATAATAATAACCAAATGATTCATCATTTCCCTCATTATAATAACAATAATAATCACATTCTTCAACATTCACATAATTTTTTGTATCCAAATAATCACAATAATGATTATAATAATAAAACTATACAATCATCAAATAAATTTGATAGTTTAAAAATACGACCAAATGTTTTATCTTCATCATCTTCAGATGTTATTCATGCATCATCATCATCATCATCATCCGTATCATCCGCATCAGCTTTATTCTATTCCAATGGTTCATTGCCTTTTTTTACATCCTATGATGAACAACAACTTCAATCGAGCAAAACAAATATGATCTATGATAAAAAGAAAGAAAATGAAATATTATCATCAACCGCAACAAATTCGAATAAGAAAATCTGTGAAAAAAATGTCAACTTAAATAATGCTAATATGCAGAATTTGATTTATAATAAATGCTTTGATGATAGAAAAATAGTAAATGAAAATAGATTTATGAATAAATATAATGCTTATAATAATAATAGTGTTCATTCATCAGCAATCACAACGACAACAACTACAACATCGGCTTCATCATTGGTGAATGATAATTATGATTATAATCATTTTAATTCTAATAATAATAATAATAATTTAATACCGATGATGAGAAAAGAAAAATGTTTACGATTTGCATCTTCAAAAACATTCAACACTGCTACTACTGCTAATTCTTGTGTTGATGATGATGATGATGATTTTAATGGTGATAATAATAATGTGAATGATGATGATAGAATCGGAATATCTTGTGTAAAAAAATTTAAAAATAATTCTTATGAATCGAAGAATATGATTCGATTGACGCCCAACGATCATAGCAATGTTGTTTTTAATAATATCAATAATAATAATAATGAATCAGATGATTATGAGGATGAGGATTCTGATTCTAGCAAAACATTGTTTAGCCCTTCATCAAGTTGGTCTACAACATCATCATCAACATCACCAGGCTCGACTAATGCCGCTATTGTAGGTGGTGGCAGTCTTTTTGAGAATAGTCAGAATATTCTTAACCATCACCAACATCGACATCAGAATTCAGGTCATAGCGAACAAAATGATGTTAATTATTTCAACTATAATCATTCAACAATTGCTACTCCATCATTAAGAATACCGCCACCACTTCCATCATCATCATCATCTTCCACTTGTCAGCATTTGATTTCGTTTTCGGCTTCGAGCCAGCAATACTATCCATCTTTGTCGATCGCGGCAGCAGCAGCAGCATCGCAACAACAACAACAACAGCAACGAAATTCTTATCATCGAAAAATCCTATCAATGGCCAGTCCGGTCATTTTAGATTGTACATCTCAACCAACGACTACTGGAGAGATCGAAAATACTGTCACTACTGGTAATGGTCGTGTAGAATCAATAAAAACGGCAGCCAAATCATTGAATAATCAACAATCAACAACGGATTCATCTGTTAAGGATATAACCACCAGAGAGATAAGAGAAAACATAATTGCTTCGACAACATTATCATCATCGTCTTCATCTTCATCGACATCATCTTCATCATCATCATCGACATCGACACCATCATCAACATTAATATTGACAACAACAACAACAAATAATAATAGAAATCATAGAAATAATTCAACAATAACAAATGTTAATACAAATAATACATCTGATACAATAATAGCTGCACATGCGATGACCGTTGGGCAGTCACAAAGACAAACACCAAATCATCATCATCAACATCAACATCCACCACAACAACAACAATCAACTCCGCCTACGTTTATAGCTCGATCAAATCATAATCAATTATCATCATCATCATCAACATCGTTAACCACGGCAGTAAGTATTAAATATAATTTCAGAATCGATCAACTTTCAATGGCCACGGCAATCGATATTGAATTTTATGCAAAATTTTCTGAAATTCAGAACCATTAAGTTAATATTGAATAGATTAGATTTTCCAAGTAGTATCAAGAGAATCACGAAAATCTCAACTCCAAAGGGCGCCACAAGTTGATTATGACAAAATTCACTTAAATCTTTGAATTCTATAAATAGTGAAATGGCGCCCGGTTCATTTCTGAAATGAATGTTGTACTTGATGCCTTAAGTCTAGTTATTTTGAATATATTTATGACCAAATAGTGTTCAGATCGTAAAAGATTTTAAGAAAAATTCTGTATGTCACATCTGTCACCATATGTCGTTTGATATGAGAATGATGGATTTTTGTTTGTTGGTTGTTTGTCGTTTGTGATATTACATTAGAAATTCTTGTTTGTTTCTCTGAAGATTTGATTCCCTATGTGAATGCATCATGCTTGTTTGTTTGCTTGTTTGTCTTTTCATAAGAATATTTTATTGCTATTTTTAAATGAATATTTTTTTTTTGCTGATGAATTTTCTTTTCATTTCATTTTTTTATGAATTAAATTTTATTCATTTTGACTGGAATAATAAAACAAAATTATATTTATGTACTTAGGATGAATTCCATCCATTCATTGAAGCATTACTACCATTCGTTAAATGTTTTTCGTATACATGGTTTAATTTACAAGCAGCTAAAAGAAAACATTATAAAAAACATGAAAAACGAATGAATTTATCGGAAGAACGTCATTGTAAAGAACAACTTCAGGTACTTGTTTTTTTTGAATCAGAATTTTTATAATAGGATTGATTTAAACATTATTGGAAATTTTTTTTATTACTTATGATCACCATTAAAATAGAATGAAAGGCTTGAAGTTAAACAAAAATGGGCATCACGTTTATTGGGCAAATTACGCAAAGATATTACGCAAGAATATCGTGAAGATTTTGTGTTAGGCATAACAGGAAGGAAATGTATCGGTTGTGTGTTATCGAATCCTGATCAAAAAGGTAAAATGAGACGTATCGATTGCTTACGGCAAGCGGATAAAGTATGGCGGTTAGATTTGGTTATGGTTATATTATTCAAAGCTATTCCACTTGAATCAACTGATGGTGAACGTCTGGAAAAATCCATTGATTGCCATTATCCTAATTTATGTGTAAATCCTTATCATATAAATGTATCTGTCCGGGAATTAGATCTTTATTTGGCTAATCTTATATTTTCACATGGTAAGATTAGTGATCAATTCGAATCATTAATCAATTATGATGAATTAATTTTCAATTTAGAACATTTACGCGGTGTGCCACCTCCGCCACAATCACCGGAAACAAGTGAAACGACGAATCCTAATATCACAAACAATAATGATGTTGATCAAACAACAGCATCAGCTATCAATCCATGCGGCGTGGTGTTCACATCTGAAGAATTATTTCGATTATCTCGCGGTGTGTTATAATTTCATTGAATAATTTTATTTATATAAATTGATCATTGTAATGAATAATTTTAGCATCAATTACGCAACCTGGCCAGATGATCACATATACCGAGAGAGAACAAGAACAACATCAGCAGCAACAACCACAACAATCACAGCATCAACAATTGACACCATTAATTCAAGATGTCAATATGGCTGAAGCTATGGCTTATTTGACATCACAACAACAACAGCAACAAATGAATACTACGGCATCGCCATCACCACATCCACTTAATTATACATTAGGTCATACAACAGACAATTCAAGTGGTTTGAATGTTCCGACATCGATAAATCATTCATATAATGGACAACATCAACAACAAACGCAGTCGATTGGCCCTCATCTTCAACAGCAACAACCGAATTCTAATATTTTCAATAATATTATATATGGTCATCAGCAATTCAATACTGGAAATATGCATCATCATCATCAACAACAGCAACAACAATCACAAACTGTTGTTATAAAATTGGAAGAATATCCTGATGAGTATTATCAACAACAGCAACAACATACACCAACAGAATCATTGATGGTTGATGAAACATCTTCAAATAATTCCAATTTAATTGGTACAACAAATGATCAAGAATCTTTCTATACATTATTAGCAGCTGTGGCTTCAACGACATCATCAACCTCATCAACAACAATGATTACGAACTCTAATGTTTCTAGTCAACAATCCAATAATTTACGACGATCATCATCTGCAATAACTTCTAATGCTAATAAACGACAAAGAATTCATAATAATAACAATAATAATAATGACGAACAATGCAATAATTTAGCATTCAATATGCAACATTCTTCACAATTACAACGACATTCATTAATGGCCGATGCTAATATTAATTTATTGAATCAACAACAACAACCACAACATCATCATCTGCATCATTCGCATCTAATCAGAACAGATGCAGATAATGATAATAATTGGTTAACAAGTGATAGTGGATGGACAACAAATGATGCTAACAATGATAGTAATAATAATAATAATGTATCTGATTCATTAATTAAAAAAGAAGGATCAGCAATGTGTACAATGTTAATTAACTTAAATGATCGAAGAATTGATGAAAGACAATTGCTAACAGTAACGGCGCCATCTTTCAATGGTGATAATGTTGGTAATGAACAATATGATTATAATCCTCAACATCAACCACAACAGCATCATCATCATCATCACCATTACAATCATCATCAATATCATAATCATCATCAACAACAACATCATCATGATCCATCAGGTATGTAGAAGAAATAATCAATCAATCCTAATCAATCACTGGATAATTTTCAATTTTTTCTCACAAATAAAGGTTATGTACAATTGGAAAACGTAGTGCAAGCGAATCATGGTACAACAGCAACCACTGCCGATACGGTAGCAACCAGTACAAATGAAACAAGTGAAACAATGATTAATCAATCACAACAACAACAACAACAAACGCATCAATATGGACAACATCCAATACAGATAACAATGGCAGCGACAACAACAACAAATATGATTGATAATAGCAGTAATCAACAACAACAACAACAACAGCAGCAACATACAGAATTGATTATTTACGATCAACAACAACAATCACAACAACAACAACAAATTAAAGTAAAAAAAGAAATAAATGATGATTCAGATTCAATTGGAAATGTTGTCACTGACAGCGGTAATAGCAATAATAATAATATTGAAGAATAAATAGTGATAATTGCGAATGGGTAAATAAATAAAAACCGTGCAATATTGAAAAATTAAAAAATTAAACCCAATTGTAAACAAACAAACAAAATAAACACAATTATAAATTATAACTATTTACAAGCATTCTAACAGCAATAATATTAGTTGATAATAATGATAATATGAATGTTTTAAATAAAATAAAATTTAGACGACTTACCGGTAATAATTTGAATGATCAGATTGGATGATTGATTAAATGTGAATGGACGATTGTTTATTGTCGTTTGAACTGGTTGATGGAACTCACTAGCTAATCGAGTTGATGATTTGAGTCTTTCTATGATGAAAGTAAATCATCAAATGATCAGAAATAAATCGTTGATGTTGTCGGTATTCAAATGATGGCAAATCAAAAAAAAAATTTTTTTCATTTTCATTTTTGGCTCAATTCTTAGACATGATATTATTATTAATATTGAAATTATAAAATTAAAAAAAAAAATAGGGAAATAATATTCGATCCTGGCAACATAATTTGTTTTTGTTTGTTTGTTGTTGTTGTTTTAAATGTTTGATATTATAATGTTGATTGTTGTTCTGATGAATTATAAGCCAAAAATTATTATTATTATTAATATTAAAATGAAAAAGCATCAAATATTTTGGCACAATACAAATGGCATCAAATACGAATTTTTTTTTTTGGAAACAAAACAAAAATTCTTTTGAAATCGAACCAAAAATTTAAAAAAAAATTCAAAATTTTCAATAATCATCTTCAATATGGTTTTGATTATTATTATTATCATCTAATAGTTTAATAAACGCACTTGTGGTTTATTTTGTTAACTTGTTTGTTATCATGTTTTTATTTCACATGATCAAATCCATATAGATGATGACCATCTATTTCCGGTTTGATGATTGATAAATCCAATCAATTTGAATTATCGATGAAATCGGTCGAATTTGTATGATCATATTGTATAGGGTTGATGCATTTATTTGTTTTATTTCGTAATGATGATTCATGGTTGGTTAGATTGGCTCGCATTAAATTGGATCAAATCTTTGGCCATTGATCAATAAGAGAAAAAATACAAATTATATTCAATTCAAATTCAATTACCATCAATTAGATGGCAGCAAATTTAACTTTAAATTATGACGATGAATTTGAATTTTTCATAGCCAAAACATTGTTCTATTAATATTTACCTTGAATATTAGTAACATTAATAATAATAATTACACTAAAATTGTAGATGCTTCATTTATTTATCGCAATTCATCAATATGAATTTGCATAGTAACTTACATGCGTTTTGTTTGTGGCTTACATCCAAAAATTCAAGCCAAAAATCATAAATATACACACAAACATGTAACCTAAATGTTTGTATGTGTTTGCAAATTAAATCAACTTTTTTTATTCTTCATCAACACAAGGAAGAATCAAGAATATCAATCTACATCATAATAAGCGAATCCAATGCTAAATGCTATTCCAATTTTTCTTTTTGTGTTTTAATACATAAAACACAATTGCATTGATGATAATGACGTAGATTTTTGTTTATTTGTATCAGTATTATTAAAATTGTTTAAAATTTTCATTTAAAAAATTGAATAAACATTTTGCATTGTGAACAAAGAGATTGCATACTAAATTTTTCAAATTTTGGTTCGATCATGACGTAAAATGTTTTGTTTCCAATAAATAATAATAATGATAATGATCATATCAATTTTCATCAATGAAAATGAATGTTTAGAATGAATGAGCGAAACGAAAAACAATTAAAAACTGTCGATAATTATCTTTACATCATCATTATCTTTCTTTTTCGATCATTCATAAATTTCCCTAATGAATACATTCAATGCGATTTTTCCTGCTGATGAAGATAATTATTATCAATCCTTTTTTTGTTAATTAATTTATTTACCAATTAATTAAATAATTACATGCACAATTTGTTAATGATTATGAAAATTTTTATTTGAATGAATGAAAAAGTCATTATTGTTATTCAATTCATTATGCTACATTGAATGTATCAATTTATAAGCTTATTATTTAGAAATAAGAATAGTTAAATTTAAAAAAATCATCATGAATCCATTGAAGCCGAAATAAATCTTAAAAATAGATCCGATTCTTCAATGTTTAAGGTTTTATTTGAAGTAATATTCATAACAGATTAAATATAAAATGAAAAATATCAAAGATTTGATTGTTTTTTCATTGCTGTTTGTTTGATCAAATGTATTAATAGTTTTATTTATTATATTGCTTGTATGAAAATTAAAATATTAAATGAAAACATTTACTACATTAAAACATTTAAATAAATTTAATGGAAAAAAACATTTTAAAAGAAAAAAAATTATTTTATTTTTTTTGGCCAAAAAAATATAAAATAAAATTCTGAAATTTCTAAATTTGTCTTTGAATAATCATCATCATCATTTGCGTGTGTAATATAGAATATACACAGCCAGAGAATATACATAGAAAATTTTTAGATGAACAAAAATTAAAATTATTTTGTTCAAGTTTTTCGTTGATTTCTTTGATGTGTGTGTGATTGTGGATACATTTCAAAGAATTTTGGATAAATGCCCCACAAATGCTAATGCTTTGCATCCACATCTCCACACGCACTCACGTCAACCAAAAGATATAATTTTTACATGCATTTTACGTCAAGGATTTTAAAATGTAAAATTTTATTTCTCTCTCCATCTCTCTTTCTGTTTCTCCATGATGTTTACTGTTTTGACTATCTGTTTTTTTTGACTATTTGGTAGAATTTTTCAAAGAATAATTCTTGCCAGAATATTGAAATTTATTCACTTTTTTTGTGCTCAAAATTCGGGGTGTTAATTCTTCTTCTTATTGGTTAGGAGAAGAAGAAACACTTTATTTGGGTTTGATACATATATGATTGAATGAAAAAAATTAATAAAATTGAAGTATACTTAGAAAAAAAACCGAATACAATTTTCACATAGTTTTTCATTATTTCATTTTTTTTTCGTTCTGTATTTCATCGTTAGTATTATTATTATTATTTATAATTACATTCAATAATTCTAATCCTCTGTGTTTTTAATATCAATACACACAAAAAGTTATACATTATTTTTATTCCATCATTTCTTAATTTGTTGTTATTCGTTTATTATTTTTTCTTAAGAAAAAATAAATAATTCTCTGTTGTTTTTTGTCGTTTTCAGTAGTTAATAATATTGACGATCCAAAATGGTAAATTTTTATTGAAAATTTTCCCAAATTTATCGATAATCTACTATCAAAACTTTAATAAATTTCAATTTAAAATTTTATTTGTTTCAATGATTAATTCAGAGTGATGCAAAAGCCAAATTCGAAGAGAAGGAACGTAAAAAATTGGAGATTCGAGCACGTCTCGAAGCTCAAATGAAAAGTACCAAAAAGAAGGGTTTCATGACACCTGAACGTAAAAAGGCTTTAAGAGTATGTCTTTTTTCTAGAATTATTAAATTTAATCAGATTATTTTATTAATTCCATTTAAATTCAATTACTTAAAAAAATTAAGAATCTTTTACGTCGTAAAGCTGCTGAAGAAGTAAAACGACAACAAGAAATTCGTGAACGTGAACGACAAAAAGCAATCAGTGAACGTACTGGAAAACCTAAACCAACTCATGATTGTAATGAAGGTTAGTTAAATTCATTGTTCATTTAATTATTATTTAATTTTAATTCCGATTAGTTGAGTATTTAAGATTATTTATTTTTAATTGTTTAAATTTTTCATAAATCCATTGTTCTTTTTTGCGAAACATTAATCCTTCCTTTCAAATCCATTGAATAGCTGCATTGATTTCAATATGCAAAGAATATCACAATAGAATCTATAAACTCAATGAAGAGAAATGGGATCTCGAATTGGCTGTTTGTCTTAAAGAATATGAAATTCAAGATTTACAATCTCGCGTCAATGATATGCGTGGCAAATTGTATGTTAAAATTTGAAAGTTTGATCAAAAACAAAATTTTAATCCATTTTCTATATCATTATTTATTAGCATAATTCCACCATTGAAAAAGGTATCCAAATATCAAACACAATTGGAAAAAATGCGTCAATGGACGTATAAATTGGCCAAAATGGATATGCGTGGTGGCCTCAAACAGGTTAAGAAAGAAATCGAATTGGATGAAAAATTGCCGAAAAAAGATAATAAACCAGAATGGGCTGCACAAAAAGAAAGAAAAGTTGAAGAATAATTTGAAACAATCAATTAATTTTTTGTCAAAATTTGCAATCAAAATTGATAAACATCTCATAAAACAAATATAAAGAAATTTTATTGAAGCTTCAATTATTTATTATTATTTGAAATGAATTCAACAACAGATTTATGTAAACTACACGAGAGCGTGTGTGTAAGTGGTTGTTTTCTATTTTAATTATTATAAACATCATAATTAACATCTTAAAGATTAACAACAAAATTTTGAAGTGAATAAACAAAAATGTAATTTGGCCAAAATAAATTTTCATTCTTTCAAATTTTGATTATCAAACGAAATTCAAATAATTATCCAAATCATTTATTTCTAGACGATCTAATTCTGATATTTGATTTTCTCCAACACCTGTTGATTTTTCATTGGAAACAAAATGTTTCAAAACATCTGTTTGGAGATCTGATAAAGATTTTCGTTCAAAAATAAATTCAAACAGTTCAGCAATTTGTCGTGATTGCTTATCATTACTATCGTCCATGGTACAATCAATATTATCATTGTTATCTTTGAATAAATCATAAAATTCCAGCATCATTTTGTGAAATAAACTCAAAAACTTTAACAAATTTGTTTGAGTAATTAATTGTTCAATTGTGTATGATTGTTTACAAATAACACATATTGAGTATTGACTATTGATGATTGATAATTCTTTCAATAAACAATCACGACAAAAACGATGTGTACATTCGAGTGATAATGGATCTTCGAGTATTTTTTCGCTTGAAATTTAAGAAAAAGAATCTTAATATATGAAATTAAAAAATTAATGAATTTACCACATATGACAAGTCAACAACGATGTAAGTTGACAAATATCAGCGAAAGATTGAACAAATTTTTGCTTGAAATGATCATTAGTGTTTGAAGCCATTTTCGTGGTTTATTTATTGATTCTTCATATGATTTCAAGTGGAAAGTGATCAAAAAATTCGAAATTTTAAATTTCTGCGCCACACAAAATTAAATAATTAAAAAACAGATTTCGAAAAGTTAATTCATAAAGGACGACTCGAAATGCGGCAGGTAAGAATGTCAATTTGTGTCTGATAAAATCAAAACAAATTAATCACATTTTTCTAGATATCAATTGCAAATTCTAACTTTTTCGTGATTTTTTACCTCCAAAATCTATGGATATTGAAGAAGTTCTCCGATATAATCCACCTACAAACAATTTTTCAGCCAACAATGAAAATGATGATAATGACAATACTGATTCCAATGATCCACAACCATCAACATCGAAACGTCAACGATTAAATGTATCAAAAAATAATAATCAAGATGAAATTCAAAAATTATTATCTGAAGCTCCAACAAATGGTGATGAACATGTAAATGAAATTGATTCAGAACAATTGAAACGTTTATTGTTACAATTAGAGCGAAGGTTATTGAAAAATCAAGAAATGCGCATAAAACATATGGATGATCCATCGAAATTTATGGATAGTGAATGTGAATTATTTGAAATTATAAAAGATTTGCATATAATTACAACACAACCGTCATTATACGATATAGCTATACAAATGAATTTACCATCACATTTGCTTGGTTTATTATCTCATGAGAATACTGATATTGCATGTGCTGTTGTGGCGCTAATACAAGAATTGACCGATTTAGATGATGTCGATGAATCAGAGCAATTTGGTCGTTTAATCGATGCATTGATTGATGGGCAAATAATCATTTCATTAGTATCCAATATGGAACGTTTAGATGAAAATGTTCGTGAAGAATCTGAATGTATTTACAATTCATTAGGTATGTTTACATTATTTTTAAAATTTTATTAGACGTGACTTGATAATAATTCTATGCCTTCAAATTAGCTATCATTGAGAATTTGACTGATTATCAGCCGGAATTGAGTAAAGATATTAAACCATTAATACTATGGCTGTTACGTAAATTAAAATCAAAGACACCTAGTATATTTTCTGCAAACAAATTATATGCATCTGAAATATTATCAATATTGTTACAAAATAGTGTCGATAATCGAAAATTGATCGGTACATTAAATGGTATCGATATTTTGTTACATGTTATTTCTGTAAGTGAAAATCTATTCCAACTTTTTCACATTAATCAATTTTTCTGTTTTACTTTATCAGTATTATAAAAGACATGATCCATCGACAGCTGATGAAGAAGAATATGTTGAAAATTTATATGATTGTTTATGTTGTTCATTATTCATGTCAAATCGTAATCTGGAATTATTTATAGATGCTGAAGGTATTGAATTAATGGTGCTAATATTGAAAGAAAAACGTAAAAAAGATTCGATAACTGATGTACGTGTTGGCGCATTGAAATTATTGAGCCATTGTTTTAGTCATGTTGATGATAAAAGTGATGATGGAAATAATGAAATAGCAGCAACATCATCATCCAAACTAATAACAAAATTATGTGACAAATTCATTGAAATTCTCGGATTACGTGTGCTGATGCCCATATTTTTGCGCCCAACGTCAATAATGGGCCATGGTAATAGACGACGACGAAAACAAACCAGTCAAATCATTGATCAAATAGAAGAATATACATTGACAATTATTGCTGCATTACTCAAACATACGAGTCGACCAGAATTGAGAGATCGTATATTGAATAAATTTATAGAACAAAATTTTATGAAAACAGAACGTTTAATAGAATTACATTTGAAATATTGGGAACGTTTGAATGAATTTGATAATAATAATACATCCGAAATCGATGATCCTGATGAAAAATTTATTAAACGTTTGAATGAAGGCGGACTATTCATATTACAATTGATTGATCAAATTATTTTGATGATTTCTTTGAATCGTTGGGATTCATCATCAACATCATCGTCATCTTCCGCGACGAACAACATATCGTTTGAAAATTTAATCAAAAAACAATTAAAGCAACTATTGAATATGCATAGTAATTTCAAGCGTAATATCAATCATATTGAAATAATTAAAAAAATAGTGAATGAATTTTTAAATGAAAAACTTAATGGAGAACAAACAAACGCAAAAGACATGAATGATGATGACAATTATCTATCGCGATGTATAGAAACATTCTGAGAATTTTCATAAATCATTTGATTATAATTATATTTTTATTCAAATTTCAAATGAAAAAAATTTTAAATTTTAAAAAATTAAAAGAACAACAACATAAAAATAAAATCAACCATCATTTGTATGAATTGTTTATTGAGTTTGGTATTTTTTTGCTGATTTTTAGCCAGATGTTGTATGCTTAGAATCAGATGAAACACAATCAAATTTTTTGTATTCATTAGTTTTGGAACAATCGATCAAGCCCTAAACATCAATTAGATTTTGTTATTTACAACTATTAAATTTGGGAAACAAGTTCAAATGTATGCGTATTTTTTTTGATTAAATTTAAAGGGTTAGTATACTTTTCAGTGGGCTTCTTAGAATGTGATTAGAATATTTTTTATCTTAAATAGTATTTATTTGTTATATTTGTTAATGCAATTATAATTATACAACAATATTGAAAATGTTTTTGACGTATTTTTCTTGCATTGGGCGTATCTTGAATCTTAGTTGGCCCAAGCAGCCAATTCATCCAATTCATCATCATCCTTCTGTTTGGCTCCTGGTGCTTCTATAATTTTTGAAAAAGAAAATAAAATGTTAGCTAAAATTAGTTCAGAATTTCTAATTGTATCATACTTTTCTTAATTGGATCAGCTGATGGAACTTCTGGAAGAGGTTCAGTTTCACCGGTTTCCAATAGTTGCTTATCAATTTCTTCTTGTTCAAGATCTTCTAATTCTTTCATTAAATCATCTTCATCAACATCATTTTGGAAGCCAATTGGATTCGATATAACATTCGAAATTTCATCGGCGATTTGTTGTTGTTCACGAACTTCATCCATCAAATCTTCAACCTTATCAATATCCATATTATCATGAGCTTGTTTCAAGGCTTTAGCTGCACCGCCCATAATTTTCAAAACTTCCGTATTGGTATTGGCATTTTCCAATGCTTCACGTTGATATTCGATTGTTGTCAAAGTACCTGTTTAAATGGATTGGTAAACAAAGAATTTAGATTGAATTTAATACTTGAATAACAATGAACATACCATCAATTTGTTCCAATTGTTTCTCAATACGCTTTTTACGTTTCAACGCTTGCAATGATACACGTTTGTTTTTGGTACCATTTTTCTTAATAATGGCCATTTCTTCATCACGTTTTTTTTCTAAAAAATCTACTTTTTTTGTCAACATTTCTTCTACATCTCTAAGACGTTGGATCGCTTCACCAGGCGATGGTGCTTTCGCTTTTTTACCACCGAATAAATTTGATAAGAATGACATTTTTGACTATTATTTATTGAATTTCTATTTGAGAACAAATCAGGAAAAAATGATAAAAATTAAGTAATAATTAACTCACAAGTACAAACTTACAAAATTGAAAAAAACAAAACAATGATAGTATCTAAATAAATTTATGTGTAATGTAATTTGAATATACAATGATAATAGATTTTTGTCAATTATTTTTATTGTATTGCGTATATATTGCGAGCAACAAATATTTCACACGTATTTTCAATTATAAATGAATTTTGTCTTTAAAAAAAGAAGACAACGGCGAATATTAGAAGTGTATGAAGATGAAAATCAAGGCAGAATTTTTAAACTAAATTTCATTTAAAATTGATATATGAGTATATCAAGAAATAAAGGCTCGAATAATTATTGAAATTTTTGTTTTACAAACCTACAAACATACACACATAAACAAAAATTCGTCACCGATTGATTACAAAGTTTTTTCTAAACGAAAATATAAATGTATATGATAATTTAATCTTAGTACTCAAACAACACAGTTATCCTATTGTACGCCTTACTGTATGAATGTTTGTTGTTATTTATTTCAGTTTGTTTTGATTAAAAACTAATCATATAAAATAAAATAATGAAAAAAATGAGTCTTTTTTCATTTACTTTTTTGATTTCAATCAATTGGCAATGAAATTGTGAATGGCAAAATCATAAAACAAAAATTGATGAAAAAACGAAAATCAAAACAAAAACAAAATTTTTTTTCTCAGCGAGTAAAATTCACAAAGGACGTCTCGAAATTTTTTTTTCGAAATTTTTTTGAATTTTCATTCAAATTTCAATCAAACCTCGTTTTGATTGAAGCTTAAATTAAAAAAAAAATCAAATCAAAATTGATTCAATTAAATCCCCAAAAAAATTATCCCTTGTCTTCTTAATTTTCAATTTTTCTCGGGAAATTTTTCTTTCGATTCAATCTTTGAATTATTTTTGCCCGAGCTATTTTAAATTTGTTTTCATGTGAAATTTGAATTTATTTTAATCCATTATTTCCCGGTATTTTACTATTTTTGAAAATTTTTGAAACAAAAATATAAAAGTTTAAAATTACAAGTAATTAGTGTGTATCATAAGGATTTGTTTTTCAATGATATAATTGTCTTTATCTTTAGAAACAAATAGAAAATAATTAGATAATGATGGAAAAACAATGAAAAAACAAAAACGAAACGAAACAATCGTGCTCGTGTTTGTTTTCATTTATTCATTCATTCATCAAACAATTCATCCACCTCGTCCATTGATGAAAATTTTTCTGCAAAATTATGTAATCTCTAAGAACTGGGGAAAAATGACTATGAAGAAATTTATGTTTGACAATTATACATTTTAATCGAGGGATTTAATGAAATAAAAAGAAAAACTTGTTATTTTATTATTACATTGTTTCATTCAAATGTTTCTTTTTCAAATGTAAGTTTCAAATATGTTTGTCTTGCCAGCTCACATTCATTCACATTTACACACACACACACACAATGGCTTCTCGACAAAGTTTTTTCAAGTTTTCTTATAAGAAAATCTTGAGAAAATTTCTTGAGGATTTTATTTGAATTAAAGAAATATGGTCAAAGAGCAAATGTCTGTGTGTATGTGTGTGTGTTTGGTGGTCTAAATTTATTTTAGACCATCAAGAACTAGTGGTTAATGATTTCAATAAAAAAATGGAAAAGAATTTTTTTCATTATTTGTTTGAGCAAAGCCAACCATCATCATATATCAAACAACAAGAAAAATGCAACCACAACAACAGCAACAACGACAACAGTAAAAAATAGAAGAATACCTGTTGATTATATGGCATATGTTTGTGTTGTTGTGTTATTTTCGCACAATGACTCATGCCGAGTGCATCACACACATTGCAAAACATTTACTTACCTGTTTTTAAATGTATGAATGAATGAATGTATGATTATGTTGGTGACGGTGATGATGATGATGATGAGATGCATTAACAATCGAAAAAATATGTGTTATAATAATCAAAATAGTAAATAATTGACGAATGACGTAGCTATTATATTATTTATTATTATTATTATAATGTTCATTTAATAATAACAATAATAACATTAACACAAACCACAAATGATAACATTTGAACAGCAATTTCTTCTTTTTAATTATTTTAAAAATCTTCAAAAGTTTCACAAACAGCATTTAGCAAATTTTTTTTTCAAATGATCAAATTTTGTCATTGGTATTGCCTATTGAAACTTTTTAAACACTTTAAAAGATAAATTTTAAAAGGAAGTTCATTCATTCATTTATTTATTCATCAATTGATCCAAACATCAAACATTCAATGAGATTGTGTTACTATTTGAAACAAATTATAAAATTTTTTTTCCTTGTTGAAATTCAAAACTGTCTATAATTTTGATTTCCTATACACATTGAAATTCAATTGTATTTTGATTCAATTGTTATTATTTGTTGATTTATTGATCACCAAAAAAATCGCCAATCAATCATAAATATGCATGTATTTGAATCACTTTTTTCTACAAAGAAAAATTCACAATAATTTGTTATTAGTTTGAAATTGTTCTGAATAGACCGGATATTTTTTTCACTTTCAATGCAAATTTCAAAAGTTATCAAGAAAAAATTCAAGTCATTTGAATGTAAATCGTCAAAACATCATCGTCAGTAGAAATTTAAAAAATCATGTTACCAAAATTTGATAAATTTATATTGCAAATTTGATTTAATCTTATTATCACGTTCAAATAATCATTATCATCCGTGTGTTAGTGTATGTGTCATCAATCTTTCATTATCATTACATTTCTAATATGTCACCGATTTTACGAAAAATTATTTCCAAACAACATTTTTATAATATTGTTGTTTTAAATATTATTTTCTTTCAATTATTTAATTGCCAATTACTGCCTGTTGATACAAATAATGATGATACAGTATTAATTAATAATGATTTCGATTCTACTGCCCAAACAACGACCTTACCTAGAAATTTTTCGATAATCAACAATAATGATGAAAATTCATCATCAACATACATTGATGATTTAATTAATAGTGAAAAAATTACAACATTGTCCGTATCGCCATCATCATTATCATCAGTTTCGACCTTATCATCATCATCATCATCGACTGCAAATCCATTAATTAATCGTGATTCATCAATACATTATGGTATTGATGCTGAATTAAAATGTCAAACAAATAATGATTGTCCAGATCATTCCGAATGTGTGGAAGAATTTTGTCGCTGTCAAAAAGGTCATTGTAAAAATGAAGGGAAATGTTCGGTTCTAAATCCGAATGAAGTATATTGTTTTTGTAATAAAAATTTTAGTGGTCATCGGTGTGAATATCGTAATCAACCATGTGGTTCAAATCATAATTGTCAAAATGGTGCTACTTGTAATCAAACATTACAAAGTTGTATTTGTAGACCAGGTAAGCTTTCATTTTTGTTTTGTCATCAATCAATCAAAATTGAAATTTCAAATTTCCTTGATAGGTTATAATGGTGAAAATTGTGAACATATTGTACAAACATGTGATACAATGAATTGCCTTAATAATGGACATTGTCAAATAATTGAACCAGAAGGTTTAGCTATTTGTCAATGTGCCGATGGATTCGATGGTTTGTTGCTTTTTCATAATTTTCAATTTTAAAAATTTTGAATATTTAATTAAAATGATTATACAGGAAAAAATTGTGAAAACAACATTGATGATTGTCCAAAATTAAATCCTTGTAAAAACGGTGGCCGCTGTGTTGATGGAATAAATAAATACACATGTGAATGCATTCATCCATATCATGGTACGAATTGTACAGATATTTTAAATCCATGTAAGTCGTCTGCAGTGCAAGGCGAAAGTCCGTGTAAAAATGGTGGTGAATGTTCAGTCGCGACTGATTTTCTCTCTTACACTTGCAATTGTCCAAGTGGATTCACAGGTAATTTACTTTATATGGTTTATTTCAGTGTTGAGTGCTTAAACTTTCAATTTATCAAATGCAGGTAAACATTGTGAAATAAATATTGATGATTGTATTGGACATAATTGTACGAATGGTCAAATTTGTGTTGATTTGATCAATGATTACCGCTGCGAATGTCCACCCGGATATGAGGGCCCTGGATGTAAAAATCTCATCGATCATTGTAAACATCATAAATGTCAAAATGGTGATTGTATCAATAATCTGACTTCTTACTCATGCAATTGCACTGCCGGTTATGAAGGTGAATTTTGTGAAAAAGATATCGATGAATGCACTTTACATCAGCCGTGTGTTAATGGTCTTTGTGTAAACCTACCCGGTTCATTTGAATGTTATTGTCGTCCTGGTTTTACTGGCCCATTGTGCCAATTAGACATTGATGAATGTCTTTCTGGACCATGCCAAAATAATGGTACTTGCAAAAATCTGCAATCAACCTATGAATGTGATTGTCCAAAAGGATATTCAGGTAAAAATTGTGAACAAGAAGTCGATGAATGCAAATCTAATCCTTGCAAAAATGGAGCCACTTGCACTGATTTAATCGGCAGTTATCATTGTCAATGTCCACCTGGTATTCAAGGTTCGCAATGTCATTTAGATATTGATGAATGTCAAGAGGAACCATGTCAGAATGGTGGAACGTGCTTCAACGAATTGGCTACTTATCATTGCAAGTGTCCACATGGATTTGAAGGCGAACATTGTGAAAAAGATGTTGATGAATGTGTCATTAGTCCATGTCAAAATAACGGAACCTGTGTTAATCGTAATGGTACTTATGAATGCACATGTGTCCCCGGTTATCGAGGCCATCATTGTGAACAAGACATCAATGAATGTATTGAATCGTTCAATGAGCCATGTATGAATGGTGGAAGATGCATTGATTTAATAAACAAATTCGAATGCGATTGCAATGGTACTGGATTTGAAGGTTTACAATGTGAAAACGAGATCAATGAATGTCATCCAATGCCATGTTCGGAATTGGGAACACTCCGCTGTGAAGATTTACATCTGAATTTTAGTTGTCATTGTAGAAATGGTTTCACTGGACGTCATTGTGAAATTGATATCGATGAATGTGAATCAAATCCCTGTCAAAATGGTGGCACCTGTCAGCAAAAACCTCATGATACAACGATGTTCGGGCAAAATTATCGTGATAAATATGAATTAGATGATCTATCTGTGTTAAGACATGGTCATCAAACAAGTGGTGGATATCAATGTACTTGTGCACCTGGATTTGAAGGAATCGATTGTGAAATAAACAAAGATGATTGCCAGATTAATCACTGCCAAAATGGTGGTATTTGTATCGATGAAATTAATTCCTATTCATGTCAATGCTCTTATGGTTATGAGGGGAAATTATGTCAGTACTTAATCGATCCTTGTATATCTTCGCCATGTAGGAATGGTGCTACATGTCTGAAAAAATCTAATGATTCTTATACATGTGAATGCGCAATCGGATACATTGGTGAACGCTGTGATAGACGACGATCATGTTTCATGCCTGAATGCCATCCAGAACATTCTCATTGTGTTAAGAAGAATACCCATTCGTCAATGCAGCATACACTTTGTGCCTGTTTACCGAATCCAGTTGGACTTTATGATCGTTCACATTGTGATCCAATTTATAATTGTTCAATCGCTACAAATCTTTGTCTGAATGGTGGTACTTGTGTACAATCTGGTCGTGGCTATTATTGTATATGTCCTGATGATCATGAAGGATTGATTTGTGAGAAAAAGGTTAGTTTCAATTCAAAGAATTTTTAGGTTGTAATTAATCAGAATGATTTTCTTTTTTCTTATTCAAATAATAGAAACGAATCAACATTGTAGTGATATTAATCGCGACGATGGGTGCCATTATGACTATTGCATTAGCAGTGATAATGTTGATAGTATTTAGAAGCATAAAACGTGCACGTGCAACACGTGGAACATATTCACCATCGACACAAGAAATGTTTGGTAATTCGGCTGGTGAAATTCTTAAGCCACCACCAGAGGAGCGTTTGATTTGATATATTGATTTTTTAAATTGATTTCTTTTGTGGTATTTGTACATATTTAGTGATTTTATTGAATGCCTGGAAAATATTACAAAACATTGAAACGATATCGATATTTGAATGACTGATACGAATGAAGTTTTTACGATTCAAATACAGATAGATTTTTTGTATTATAATTTGAAAAAAATATTTCGAAAACACATATTTTTATACAATTTTATATTTATTTATTGTTTCATGTATTACACAAATTTTGAAAAAAAATTATTAAAAATTTCCCAATTATTTACACAACATTAAACAAACAAACAAAATGATTAACTTCGATAATTAATGTTTAAATTATTTTCTATAATTATCATCAATTATTTATTATCATCATCATCATCGAAATTTAATCTTTTCACATGTGGTGCAGCATTATCTAAACTGTATAGGTTTGGTCTCTTGCTACCACTAATTGTTGATTCTTGTTGATCATTAGTCGTTGCATTGTTTTCGGATGTATTTTTTACTTTTGGTAATAAATGTGCAGGCGTTGGTGGTGGATCATTATGAAAATATGCCATCTGTAATGCTTGCGAACATGTACATCGACGATTAGGATCTAAGGCAAGAGTCAATTTTATAACTTTTATTAAATCGTCTTTTATTGCTGTGAATATGTTCTCAAATGGTACTGGTTCCATTGGTTTAAATGAGACATAATCAGGCAAATTTGTAACACCAGGCCAATTAGTTTCATTAGGCGTACCAGTTACTTGGAATATTTTCAACAATTGATCTAAATCTGATTGTCCCTGAAAGAACGGTACCCGTATCACTAATTCTGCAATAATACAACCAACAGCCCATATATCAACACCGGTACCATACATTCGTGCACCATACAATAGCTCAGGTGCACGATACCAGCGTGTTACTACTTGATTTGTCAATATACGAGTTGGTGAACCAAAAGCTTTTGCTAAACCAAAATCACCAATTTTGAGGACACCGTTGCCATCAATCAAAAGATTATTCGGTTTAAGATCACGATGTAAAATCCATTTTGCATGTAAATATTCTAAACCTTTTAATGTCATGATTATATATGATTTAATGTTGGCCGGTGTTAAAAATATATCCATATCTTTTATGATAACTTCTAAATCGGTCACCATATAATCGAATACCAATGATATTTCAGACACATGACCAAACACATCTAAAAGCTTGATATATGAAAAAAAATTAAAATCTCATCAATCAAAGACGCAGAATTACTTACGCCAATAATATTTTCATGTGTCAATTCTTGCAGAATTTTTATCTCTCGTAGAGCAGTACGATTGATACCATCTCGTACTTCGAATCTTGATCCAAGTTTGATCTACATTCATAGTCAAAATAAACACATTAAAGACAACTTTGGCAAAGAAACCATGGCAAACCTTTTTGACAGCAACAATTTGATCAGTTTGTAAATCTTTTGCCTTATAAACGGTAGCGAATTGTCCTTCGCCAAGAAATTCAATTTTTTCATAACGTTTTTTTCTTGAATTTCCATCATGATCGTTTCTTGATGATTTTATTTTATTCATTTCGTGAAGCAATTTAGTTTTTTCGAAGATTTAAAATTTTTTTAATTTAATTCAAAAAAATCAATATTGAATCCAACATGCCAAAACGGCTATTTTGACTATTGATCAAAATGGTAATAATTGTTCATATTCGAAAAATGAGATGGCGCTAGCTCAGAGAACTGTCATTTTTTGCGGCAAAATTTAAAATTCAAAATTTAGACCGAAACGATGAAAATTGCACAAATCAATTCCATAAAATTGGTCATTGAAAAGACAGACACAGAAAAAAATTGTAATCAAGTAATTGGATTCTGATCAGAATTCTGCGAATAACAAATTCCAAAATTTCCGACATTTTTTTGCCATATTTTATTTATGGTTGGTTTAATTTTAGTTTTTTAGTTTTTATGCTTAGTTTAGCATGATTTCTTTTCATTTTTTTTTGTGATTTTGATTTCGACCAATCATCAAGATGATAATTCATACATCGTTTTTGTTTCTTTTTCCATCAATTCTTTTGCGAAGAAAAAAAAATAAATTTGAATTATGTGATGATTTAAAAAACATAAATCATTGAATCATTGATCAATTTAATCAATTTTGATTTACAAAGACAATTTTCGTTTTTTTTTTTTTTGTATTTAATATCGGAAAATTACATCGATTCCTATTAAGCGTAAAAAATTATAATACAAAATGAATGATTGAAACATTTCTTCAAATATTTGTCTCGAAGTTAAGCTATATCATTGAATTATAAAGCAGCATTGAATAATGTAATTTTATCAAAAAAAATTATATTTCCTGATTTATCTCCACTCAATTCCAAGATGATTCTGAATTTTAGAAAATGATGATGATAATAATAATAATTCATAAATTTATTCTAGAAATTAGATCATACAAATTATAGTAATAGAATTAAATACATGATTAGAGAATTAGCTGCTGCTGAAGATGCTGATACTGTTGCCGCTGGAAAGTTGTCAATTATCAAAAAAAAAGCTAAGGAAATCGCTAAGGGAATTGTGTGTTTGAAGAAAAAGAATATGATGATAATGATTACGATGATGATGATGATGATGAAAAGAATTGATGAAAATTTTCCTACACACGAATAATAATGATAATCTAAACACATGGTTCGTAACAAAATAGATATTATCATCATCAACATCTTCAGCATCAACATCATCATCGTAATCATCATTATTCGTTAATATATGAGCATCAGCAATTTTCTCTTTATCATCTCTGATGTTTTGCTCATCATCATTGATCGTTCATTTCAATGTGCAATATGTTTGTGTGTGTTCTAAACTTGATGTGTGAACAACAACAACAACAACAACAACAAAATGATTAAATTAAATGAAAAAAAAACATATAAATTACACAATATAATACAGAATACACACAGAATAGTTTTAGTTTAATTCGCCTATTTGTAAAAATGGTGTTGAACAATGAATAATAAGAATGATAGAATCTGTTTTTCAGATACAAACATACATACTGACACATCAAACAATGAAATCAATGAATACTAATTCATGTATATTCATTGTTGGAATATGTGTCTTTGAGCAGATACGAAAATCGTTTGAATCATACGATGAACGAACGAATGAACAAATGAATTTGTCCAATTTCACAGAAAGGAAACAAATTGAATCGTAATTGAAT
Source organism: Psoroptes ovis (assembly GCA_002943765.1). Classification (NCBI taxonomy): domain Eukaryota; kingdom Metazoa; phylum Arthropoda; class Arachnida; order Sarcoptiformes; family Psoroptidae; genus Psoroptes; species Psoroptes ovis. Next base: position 289,248 of record PQWQ01000006.1, read on the forward strand.
ATATAAAATGTACAAGGCACAGAAATTATCATCATCATTAGTTAAACATACTAAGTGATATAATAATAAGGGAATAAACCTCCAGAGTTTGTCAACATATTTCAAATAATTTTTTGCTATTTATTCTCTGCTATTTATGGAAATTGCAAATTTTGATTCTTGAAACACACATAGACACATACATATACAAATACAAACATTCATAGAACAAACTATATGATGACAATCCAACCATCGATTCAAAGCAATCAATATAATTAAATTTAGTTTTCATTTTTTTTTTCATCGTTTATTTGTCATCGTCATCGTCAACAGCATTTTCAGTTAATTTGGCTATATACACCATCAATGTATATCCGTTTCAATGGAATGAAAAAAATTTAGCCTGAATCGATTTGAATCGAAAATTGAATGATAAACGAGCGAAAAAAATCATTGATTCAATTTTTATCTCAAAGATAAACTTTTTTCACCATTTCAATGATTATGTTCACAAATAATGGCAATCAATTATTTGATTATATTAAATTATCATGATAATAATCATAATGCTAATAATAGTAATGAATCGAAATATGTGTTTATAATAAATCATTGATTAATTTTTTCTGGTTTATTTTCATTAATTAATTAATGTTGATTGAAAAATTTTGTCTTTTATCATCAAGTTTGGATGTATAATTAATGAATTAATTAATTCACTTATGAATTACTGAACAAAGTATAATAATTTGATTATAATAATTTTAATCAAAGAAGATGTTTTTAAACTTGAATTTCTTTTTTCAAATATTGATTTATTATCGAAATAAATGAGTTTGAAATAAATAAATTCGATTCGATTATTTGTACAAATCGATGACGATAATGACGATGATGGTGATTCAAAAAAAAAGCCATTAATTTTTCGTTTGATCCATTAATTTTGGATCAATATTTGCTTTTATATATGTTTGCTGTCTATTTTTTATTTGATTTCAATTTTCAATTTCAAAATAACTGAAAAGAAATCGTGATAAAAAACTTAAATTTATAACAAGTGATAGCAACAACATAAGTAGTAGAAGAATCAATTTTAATTCAAAGTTGAAAAAAGAATTGAAATTGAAATTGAAAAATGATTAATTGTTCATTAAAAGATGCTTTCATTTCTCTCAATTTTATTTTATTTATTATTATTATTATCATTTCAAATTAATTTCAATGAGACATGATTATTTTTTGCAGCCTTTTTTCCTCTTTGTTGACTTTCGAACCAAAATCGAAATGATCGATCAATAATGATCGATGATTGGCAATTAAGAAAAATTAAATTTTTCTTAGAAATTTTCAATCATTCAATTGATAGGCAATGAATTTAGATAAACGTTTCTTCGTTCAATTTTATTTTATTTAAAATTTTATTTGAAAATTTTTTCAATATAATTATTGGTGTATGTCTGTGTATGTGTGTTTCGATCAAAATTTCGATTGAATTTTCAATTGTAAGAAGAGTTTTATGACAAATTTTTTTTTCATTATGTGTCCTCTAAGATTTTACAGACAAAAAAAAAATTATTGCAAATGAATAAATCGCAATCATGTATATAATAAATATGTTTGAATATGTGAAGAGATAAATGATTGATTTTTGGAAAAAAAAATTTGATTATGAATCGATTTGGCCAGTCATTGATTGTTTAATTACTTGTAATATCCTCTTGATTCAATCCATGATAACATGGAATTATGTAAATGATGATGATTTAATGAATTAATTGCATGATGATGATGATGATGTGCTGCAAGATGGTCTAATAATAATGGATTTTCAATCGATTGTTGTTTCAATGTTGTTGATGATGATGATGATGATTTATATGGTGATAATTTTGTAGCATTTATTAAATGATCATCGATTGTCAATTTACTAGATACGGATGATGGTGATGCCGATGATGAGGCGGATGTTGTTGATGATGATGATGAACGATGATTATTAATATTACCATTTATTATTGATAATGGTTTATTCGTTCCATCATCATCATCATTATCATTAATATTATTATTATCAATAGAATTATTTGAATTATTATCATCCGAATCATAATCATCATTTTCTTCACTTATTGATAAATGTTCATCACTTGAATCATGATTAATCATTGTTGTTGATACTGTTGCCGTTATACCATCCTTATTATTATTATTCATATTATTAATGACAATTGATTTTGAATTTTGCTGCTGCTGTTGTTGTTTAGCTTCTTGTGCAGTTTTTTTACTACGTTTCCATTTCATTCGACGATTTTGAAACCAAATTTTCACCTATTTTTTTATGTGAAAAATACATTCAAGATGTTTGATTTATTATTATTATTATTATTATTATTTTTTGTAAAAAATAAATATTTAGAATGAACAAATAAATAGAGGAGAAAATAGTTGAAAAATCACCAAATTTTTCAATCAAAAATTGAACAATTACAATGATCAAGTGTGAAATTCCGAACTTTACCCGAAAAAGTAACCGAAATTTTCAAGTATATTAAAGACACGTGCGTGTGTGCGTGTGCATGAAGCTTTTCATTTGTCAACATCAACAACATTGTCAATCGAAAAACATCATCAAGTCAAAATACTTTTTTTTCATTCACATTTAAAATTCTCTGTTCAACATTTGAAAATCTAGAAGTGCTTCTTATTTGAAAAAAATTCTTAAATTCTTTACCATTTAGTCTATGTGATCCAATTAATTTAATGGAATCATCATTTGACTTTAATTAAAATAAATTTATAAAAAAGTGAAGTAACTTTGTGTTAGGTACTTAAACTTAAACTCGATAAAACTTATGAAAAAAATAAAAGCATATGGCCAATTTTTTTTTTTTTTTTTGGTGAATAGAAATCAAATTCTAATAAAATGATAAAATGCACATCAACCAATGAATTTTAATGGCCAACACGTGACATTTGTGCTATTTTCGCACGATTTTTTCTCTCTTGAATCAATAGAGAATTTTTTTCAATGTAAAAAAAAAAATTTCAATTCAGAACCGAAATAAAAATGGCATTTAATGAAATTAAAATCTCAGATCTAATCGGATGAACTATTAGAAATTATTCTTTACCTGTGTTTCAGACAATTGCAAATTGGTAGCCACTTCAAAACGTTTTGGTCTTGATAAATATTTATTCGTACGGAATTGATTTTCCAATTCCAATAATTGTTGACTTGTAAAAGCAGTACGTGGACGACGTGATTTACCGATTATCGTTGCCGTTCCTGCTGTCGATGCCGATGATGATGATGATTGCTGATGATTTGCTTGTCCTGTTGTAAAAATTAAAACAAGAAAAAAATGTAAGTGAATTTATTTATTACACAGAAATTATACGAATTCAATGTGTGTTCACAAATCGTTCATCCATATTTTATTTTATTTTATCATAATGTAATTGAATTTTTTCAATTCAATTCAATTTTCATTATTCAAAATCATAAATAAAAATTAACATTATATGAATATTATTACACTTGAAATGATCATCGATTTCGTTCGGTAATTGATTGTCAATTCACCAGAGTCAATGCTTAATGTGAAACAGTATTTTCTCTTTTATTCAAGAATTTTATTAGCATTTTTGGTCACCAGTGTCACATACGTTTTTTTTTGGTGCAAAATTGGAAAAATGAACAGTAAATATATGAACATTCAGAGTAAAAAAAATGGCATCCAAAGAGTAAATAAAGAGAAAAATAAATAAATTCATATTTGTATTCAATTCTCAAGAGATAATGACTGATGATGACTATGATGATTATGATGATATGATATGATATTATTATGAATTAATAATAATAAAAATAATATGAAACAATATTTTGCAGCGAATTTCATTTATTGTGATTCTCTATTGTTATTGAAATTATAACCATCATTATCGCCGTATTTTTTCGCTCTTAATAATCATTTGAATTGTTGAATTGATGAATGAGTAAATGTGTGTGGTGTATGGAATTTAATTCAGATCGTTTTTAGTGTATTTAAATATTTTAACCGTATTTAATGTGTGCATTATTTGTGATATAAATATGTGCCTTGTGAACAACTTGTGAAATTAAATTACTTTCAAACTAATATTACATTTCCATATTACTATTAAAACATACTGCTCTCATTATTGTTGCATTGAAATCAGCATCAACATTGACGATTGTAGAGAGTAATACAATTGAGAGTAACAAATGATAATAATAATAATAATCATTTACAAATTCAATTCAAATTGAAGCAAAAATAATTCAATTCAATTTAATTTTGGTTTTTTTCTCGCTTTCGCTCTCTCAATTTGCTCAAATATAACAATAAAATAATAATAATGATATTGCAATAAACACCCGAATAATGAATATAATGATAAGCATTGCACGTATGTCAGGCGTTAATTCTAATAATTTCTTATTTCATTCTATTTTTCACTTTTCAATTTGTATTTTTATTTTTATTTTTTTCGGTTAAAAAGGCCATCTGTCATTGTTGGAATGATGAATATTGATGATGATGCTGGTGATGATAGTAATCACCACAAAACTATTTATAATATATTAAATCAAACATAACAATATGTGTTTGTGAATGTGTGAAATGATCGTATTAAACATCGATATAAATACATATAAATTGTCGTTTGTGACAATTAAAAATTGTGTGAAATTGTCTCGTTTCGTTCATTTTGACATTTTTTGCTTCTCTCTTTTTTCTTTTTGATTGAATCGAAAAAATTCAGAATCGATTCAATGATTGAATTCAGAATTGGCAGATTCATTGGAAATTTTTTTTTATTATTTCACAATTGAATAACTAATTGACAATGATTATTTGCTTATTTGATTTACATTTTGTCACATTTTTTTTTATTCTAAATAAACGATGATTCAATGAATAAATAAAAAATTAATCTAAAAAAATCATCATATGGTGATTTACAATGAATATTTTCATCGGTTATAATCAATGATTATCAATAATGATTACAAATTCATATCAAATTCAATGTTTATGTTGTTTCAATTCAATTTTTCAAAGTATATTTTGGTGATTATCATCAGCAATGATAATGTTTATTTATTTATTTATTAATTCGCAATTTTTCATTGGGTACCATATGGATTCAAATAGTGAAATGAAATACAAAGAATTCACGAATTAGAATCGATTGTAATTTTTGTTCTAGCTATCCACTATTTACTCTCTCTAATTTAAATTGAATTAAAATTGATCCATAGATTCATAGCTGAAACTGGGCATTACTTTTGTTTTAATTATGTTTACTTTGCAAATAATTTGTTCCAAAAAAAAAAAAAAAAAAAAAAACGATTCGAAAAATGAAAATCGACCGAAATCAATTGAATCAATCAATCGATGTTGTTGTTAATGAATCGACTAAATTTTCTTCTAATATTGAAATTGAAGCAAAATTTATCTAATTTTGTTTAATTTGAAATTTCAATTTTCGGAACATTTGCACCACTCAAATTCAAATTCATTAACTTTTCATTTGTTTTTTTTTCTTTCTCCTCGATAAAATTGATTCTTTTTGCTTTCAAATTACAACAACGAGAAAAATAATGATAATTTTCATTAAACATAATCACATTTTGCTTCATTTTGAGCGAACAAATAAACTTTTATTATCATAATCATCATCATCATCATCATTTATTACCATTTATTATTATGATTATTATTTGTTAATTTCATACAGAAAAAAATACATGAAATTAAATAAATGAAACTAATTTTGAAGCTAACAACAAACATAAATTTCATTCAAACAAATAAACAAACACAAAAATAATCAACTAAATAATGATGATTATAATTTAGTTAAATATAAATAAATGAATTCATTCATTCATTCATCACAACATTATATTTCGATATTTGAAAACTATGAAGCTTCAGATGAGCTTTTTTTTCACTGAATAACTCTCTAATTCACGCCTTGGGCATAAAAATAATCAGCAAACGACGATGATGATGATGATGACGATGTTCAATACATATATTCAATTTGTTGATTATGTTGATAAATTAATGTAATGTAATGTGTATGTGTGTGTGCTCGTGTGTATTTGTATTTGAAGCCAATTCGCTCCGTTATAAATGGATCAACAAATAAAGCGCAAAAAAAATTTATTTTCTTTTGTGCTTAGCTTTATTTGATAAAAAGAAAATAAAATAATCAATTCATTAAAACATACACATATTGACAATACATAGGAATTATGCGAGTGCATTTATTATTATATACTTTAGATTTTACAAAAAAAAATTTTGATGAAGAATTTTCAGCGTTCATTAACGAATAAGAAAATCCTATTAGATTCTCGTTATTGTTTGATATTTGCTAATTTTTTCGGAAATATTTCGAAATTTTTCATTGATTCATTCATTGATTTGGCTATTTTGCATATATTTTCGCTGATAATCAGCGAGAAAATTTTTTAGCAAAAATTTGATGATTATTTCCAATGAAAAAAAAATTCATGATTGAAACCCAGATGGTTTCCAATAGTTTTAACGTTGCATTACTGCATTATTATGATACACAGACATTCACATTTTGATTGAGGTGCAAACAAGTAAAACATTTTTCACCGAAATTATTCCAAAGTATTTATGCAAACATACAAGAAATTATAAATGAATGATTATATGAATGAATGAATGAATAAATCAATAAATAAATACAAAATAAATATGATTATAATTGTCAAATGTGTGTTGAAAATGTATTAAAATATACATTCAATTCATTCATTTTTTTTTGCTGAACTTTGAATATTTCGGTTTTTTTTTGTTTTGTTTTGTTTTCATCTTTGACAAAAATTTTTTTTCTTTGTAAATTCATCGATTAACTTGGATTTTTTTTCGTTTTTTTTTTGTTTATTTGTTTAGTTACCGTGATAGTTTTTTAGTTGTTTGTGATTGGTATTGATTCAATAAGGTCCAGTTTTTGTCGTTATCACGAGACTATACATGACCACAATATTTTATTTCAGAACTCGGACCTAAAACTTTGACCCAAAACAAAACGAAAAAGTAAATATTCGCTTCTGTATGTGTGTATTGTTATTATTATTTGATTGAATGATTAGCATGTCGTCCATATAATAATTTTGAACAATAAACATTGGTCAAACGTGTGCCATATATCAAAATCATAATAATAATAGATTTATCAGTTTGTTTGTGCGTTTTATTAGCATAACAATTGAATTATTATTATTATAATCATCAATATTGATTCAATTTTTCATTTCATTTGGCAAATGAACCTTGTCACATTTCATTTATTCGATTTATTCATACATTCAATTCATTCATCAATTTTATTCAAATTTAGCTTTTTTATATTTATTCGTTATTGATTGATCCATATGTGCCTGTAAATGTGTGTGGTCGTAAATATGTTACGAATAGAACTCATATGAGTAGAAATATCGGCGAAAAAAAAAATCATTCATTTTCCATCAATGAAATTCAATTAATTAATTGGATTTATTATTTACTGGTGGTTGGATTTTCGAATCTCTGGATATATTTCTGTATTTTTTGTGCATATCATAAGCGTACGATATCATAGATTAGCCATCGTATGATAAGATAATTTGATCATAATTCAAATTAATTAATCATTCAAATTGAAGGAAAATGATTAAATATCGAAAATCCGGTAACAATTAAGATCAAATTACAGAGAAACGAATGATAATATTGAGAAATTTTATTAATTTTCAATATGGATTTTCGTACCTCAAAAATTAAATCCAATTAAACTGAAAATTATTGATCTTTCTTGATGGTTGCAAATAATCACAATCATTATTACAATCGTAATTAAATAAATATAACAAATAACAAATCAACCAATCAATCAAATAATTGTTATTGTCATATCTTTTATACTCAAATTTGTCACTCACTCACTTTCAATGATTTTTGAGATATTAAATATTTGATAATAATTATAATCATTTTCACACCACTTTTTTTTGTACATCAAATTACAATGAAATTGATTTTAGGTGATATATGATCAAATATTTTTGAAAAATTGAAGTGAAAACGATTAACTTGTTATTATTATTGATTTATATTAAATACAAATAAATATAAATCAATCAAATGTAACGAGAAAATTTGTTTACTTGATCGTTTTATCACCTGTGATATGCTATTACACACATAGATACAATTATTTCTTTGATTGTCAATTGATTCAATCAAATTAGAGATTAGATTATTGAGATTATTTAGATTTTTTGATAATTATACGCTGTCAATCAAAGTGAATATTATAAGGTTCAATTTACTTCAATTCACCTGTGTTTGTGTGTGTGCGTAATAAAATATTTATTTTTGAAATCAATATTTCAAATCATGAGTGCTTGTTTGATTTGTTAACATCAGAACATGCTTCTATTTGGTGGATAATAAATCAAGTTAAATATTTCATCGATTTTCTTATGCCAAAATTTTATTCATTCAAATCAGGGAAATTTGATGAATTTCAATGAATTTTCAATGGTTTTGTTCAATATTTTTGGCGAATAATCAAGTGAAAATAAAAATAAAACTTACCACAAAGCATTTCTTTTGCAAACCATTCATATGCAGCTTTATGACCATTTTCACCGCCAATAGTTGATGCTGCAGCTGCAGCAGCCGCAGCAAACGCCGCTATCGATTTGTTGCTACTGTTGTTATTGGTAATTGTATTCACTGATGATGATGTATCATTATTATTTGATCCAGTAATATGATGAAATGCTGAATGTAATGCATGTGGATCGGTGAAAAATGGTAAATTTGAAAATATTGAAGCTGCAGTAGTTGTAGCTGTTGTTGTTGCGGCAGTTGAAGATGATGATGATTTAGTACAGCCATTATTATTTGCTTGTGATAAATAATTTCCATCTTGAGCATTCAATGATGATGGAGATTGAAATATTGATGATGATGATGATCGATAAATTGATTGATGATTCGGATGTTGAGCTAACAACGGAATGGCTGCGGCCGCTGTTGATGTTTGTAAATGTTGCGGAAACCATGAATCAATCTTTTTTAATCTATCGAAACCATTCATCATTAGTGATAAATTATTATTACTATCATTGTTTATGCTTGATTTCGATGTCGTTGATTCGGGTGACTTGGATTGTTCATCATCGCCATCGTTGATTTCATTGTCTTGATTGTTATCGTTACATGAATGATTAATTAAATTTTTAGTTTTATTAATTTTATTATTTTTATCATTATTATTGTTAGCTAATAAAGCATCAATACAAAAATTTGATGAAATTTTTTTCGATTTCATTACCGGTGATGATGAAGATGCCGAAGATGATGATGATGATAAAGAATTGATCATTATTTCATTTGCATATAATTTCTTCATTGATTGATTATCATCAATTATCGATAATAATGGTGATGAAGGTGTCGATGTTGGTGATGGCATCGATGATGATTCAGATGATGATGGTGATGGTGATGAATTATTCGATAATGATTCAGATGAATTCGATTTATTATTATTATCTAATTTTACCGACATTTGAGCATTCACAATGGATACAATTGAGTTGTACAATTTGCTAATTTTCAAATTTTCAAAGTTTTTCCTGACAAATCATAAATGACAAATTAAATGATTCTGATGACGATCAAATGAATGAATGAAACAATTTTCTAGTGATTTTCACAAACTCTAAATAATCATAATCAAAAACAATAATAATAATAACATAATGATATTTAAATATATAAACATTATAATATAAATAAATAAATAAATGAATGAATGAAATAAGTTTAATATTTTTATGTTTATTTATTTATATTTGTAAAAATATATCAATAAAAATAATAGTGTTATTTATATTGTTCAAATCAAACATCGTATATAAACAACAACATCTTTATTTCTATATCAAATGTTGATGATGATGAAAATGAAATAAAATCATTTTGAATCATTTTTTATAAAATAAGTGTGTAAGAAATTTAAAAATAATGTTATTATATTCAATTATTGTGATTATTATTGTAATAACAATAATAATCATTCACACTAATTGGCATCGATAATGGGCAGATAGTTATTTTGATTATTATTGATTATTATATATTTTATCATCAGCTACTTAGATTAATGAGATACAACAACTTAGATAAATAAAAGTATTCTCAAATCACTTTTACAGCTAAATAAAACATGCGCATCCTAAATATAAATTGCTTGATTCAACAAAAACTTGCCCAAATTATTTCAATAATAGAAGCAAATCATAACCATTTAATGACGGAAACTAGTGAAAATGCTATGGAAAAAAACGCCTACAAACCGTGGCCTACAGCTGATTATTTCTATTTTTTTGATAATCGAGAAAATCAATGAAAAACATAACGACTACTTTTGGACCAGAAAAAGTGTGATATATTCAACATCAGAAACAAATTTTTGATTGTAGTACAATGAAACTGAATTTAAACGATCAAAGAATGAAAATTTTCTCCGTTGAATCTCAAACGATAATAACGATGGATAATATGAAATACAAACACTTTTTGATTATTTTTTAGCTTCGTTTTGCTATTTCATATCGTTGTTTGATGCAAATAAAATAGACGGAAAAATTACAATTGAAATAGTAAACAAATAATAATTTGAAATGATTTGAAAATGTCGTTTTATAATATAATAAGATATTATTTAATTCATTCATAGATTCAAAGATGAATCAATTTAGTTACGATTCTCCTTGATTTCAAATGGATTCATCCGAAGAGAAAATTCATATGAGTTTGCTCACAGAATCAAATAGGGAATCGGTGCTGGTACGCTGCTGGTTGAATCCATAAATCTGAAATATCATTCTTCACAAATATTTGCTTTGCTAGAATACAGAAACATACATGAAAATTTATACAGAAATATACAGAATCAAACTATAAAAATAATGATCATCCAGTAAAATACAGTCAAGATTAAATTCAAATCATCGAATAATCAAAATATTGATTTTAAAAATAAATAAATTTGAAAATTTCCATTTTTTAACTCAAAGGAATAAAATCAAACAAAATCAGTGACAAACAACAACATTTTAATCGAATTTACGAATTAATTTACGCTGGAATTTTCATTAAATTTATTCCTAATTTCTGCCAATTTTAATTGCAAAGATGCAAATTCAAACTGATAAAATTCAAAATCAAAAAATCCGACTCTATTTCGCTAATTAATTAACGCTTAAATTAATATTTGTGTGTGCGTACATGTTTTATGTTCTGAAATTTAAATTTCAAAATACAAATTCAAATGATTGAATTCAATTCACTTGGGATTCACTCGATGTCTGTTTGTCTTTTGTTTTAGCTTTGCATTTTTGAAAAAAAAATTCAAAAAACTTTTGATCAAACAAACAAACAAAACATTTAATTTACCGGAAGGAAATAGATGAAAATTTGTGCCGAAAATAAACACACAGAAACAATTGAATGCTTTGGAGTATCCGGAATATTTATTTAATTTTATTTTATGTAATTTGATTTATCACAAAACTAAAAGATTCAAAAATATCCAATCATTTCAAATGATGACAAGAGTTTGATTGGATTTGATTCGTTTTGAATTCGAATTTGATTCGTTCAATTTTTGTTTGCATTTCGATTTGAATTCTTTCCAGATTCTTTGAATGCTGGAATGTTGTTTGTTTTTTGGTCGACAAATTCGGTCGCCTATTGGATTGTGATTTGTCAATTTTTTCTCTCAAAGAGCCGAAATTTTCAGAAGAAATTGCAGTATCGCTAATAGTAAATTTTTCCACCAAAGATACCGAAAAAAATATCAAATAATTATGTCAAATTGATGAAATATATTTAATTAAAAAATAGAAATTATTTGGTAAGATTTACGTAGGATTATCGATATATAGAATTTTTTTAGATTGAAAAAATAAATTTGCCGACAATCAATCAATCAATTGAACAATCAATTTATTGAATCATGAATCAAATATTGATTTTGATTATTTTTTTATGTTTGTGTGGAAATTATTTTTCTTTCTTTGATTTTTTTAAAAGATATGTTAATCTAATTGAAAATATACACTGAGATACAGTAGCAGGTCATAGTAAAGGTGAAAAAACGAGAAAATTTTTGATCAAGAAACAAAAAAATTGTTTTTCACCTTTACGTTAATCCACTTGATTTTATCATGAAAAATACAAACACACTGTGGAAGCTGTGAATTAATAATTGCCGAGATTATCAAAATCACCGAAATCATCTATCAACCAAAAATAAATAAAATCTATACACAGATTTGCTACTGTTGTTGTGGCTTGTTAGAATCGTTGTTTAATTTAATTTGTAAGCCGGAACAAACATAATAAACCTCATAAAAAATATTTGAAATGAACAAAAATGAAAAAATTTTATGATTTTTTGGTCGATGAACAAGTAGTTAAACTGTGAAAAAAAACTGATAAATCTCTGTAAAATACAAACTTTCACCTAACTAAAAATTTTAGTCGAAAGAAAACGAATAAACAACTAAGTTTCATATTAATACTTATACATAGTAAACAAAGCGTCATGCAGTCTATTTACCAATTCATAGACCTTAATTGAATTGAATTACCTGCTAATTTAGCAGCTTTGAATGAGATTGGAGTGTAATAAAAAATGGCAAAGAATAGAGCAAATTTTATGACAATTAAACTATTCACTTACTCAGTACAAAAAATGAAATTGAAACTAATAAAATTTCACATAATTTGTCACAAAATTTCTCGATTCAAAATCAAAAAAATAAATTTGAAAATTAATCACAAATCATTATCCATTTATCGTTTACATTACAAATCAATTTACACTATTTTTTCTTTTTTTTTATTACAATCAAACATTTACACATTTTGTTTACCACATTTTAAATTTGACAGTAATAATTATTTTTATTATTACCATTATCATTATTTACAGAAAATAAATAAATCAACAACAATTTAATCTTTCATCCATTTTCTACTTCTGTCAAAAAAATCACACAAATAGATTTTATTTGAATGATGGATTAATTTGTATCAAATATTGACACAATTGATATTTTTTACGAAGAATATGAAGATGAAGGAGAATACGTTTGAATTTGATTCAATTTGACATGGCTACCTTGATTAACTCAATGAACTCATCAAATTAATCTGACAACATGACTACTTGCATGAGCATTGGGTGAATACATTCAAAGAGTAACAGAACATTGCAATTCATGTTTAAATTTATTGATTCATTTTCATTCATTCATTCATTGAATAATTAATAATCAATCGATTAATTGAATGAATAATAATTACAATTAAAATGTTTTTGCTTTAATTTTATTTTGCTTTGAATAAGATTGAAAAAAATTTGAAAAAAATGAACATAAATAATATCAATAATAATGATAATAATATTAATAGATTTTAAGCAAAAAAAAGAAAAATTTTATTTTTTAATAGTAAAACATGCATATTTTGTTGTTTGAATGTGTGTGTTTGGCCAAATTAGAATAAAATTTATTTACAAAATATATTCAAATTCATAACATTCAATGTGTGTGTGGGTATGTGTGTTTGTTTTAATTTATTATTAAATGATTTGTTTATCGTCTTTGAAATGTATTCAAATTTTCAATAGAATCTTGGTTTTGTTTTTTTTTCATTAATTCGTATTTTAATGAAACAATTTTTTTTATTTTGAATTTTCTTTAACACAAAATATAATAAAATTGATTAAATTATTAATTGATAAATTAATAACACAAAAAATTGATTGATTTTAGAAAAACGATGATTGATGATAGTGATGATGATGATTATACGATGGTCAAATAAGATAAAATTAAATACATAAAGAGTGAACATAGAGAGAGATTTCAACGTTGATAATGATAAAATAGTGATATATTGTATAATAATAATTGATGAATCAGAAAAATAATAATAATTGATAATTTATTCATCATCATCATATTTTAATGTTTTCTTTTTTTATTTGAACCTTGTTGTTGATTATTATCATCGATCAATGATATATTTCGCGCCTTTAGATTGATTTTCATTTTCAATGATGGAGCCGCTGTTGATGGTGATTGCTGTTGAGGTTCCGATTCGGTTGAAAGATCATGTTTACGTATTTTCACTTTCAATGATCCATTTACATCTCTATCTCCAGTATCATTTATTAATGCAAATGATGGTGCAGCTGAAGATGATGATTCTAATGGTTGTTTATTATTGTTACTGGCACTGCTATGATGATTTTGATGATGGTGATGATGATGATGTTTTTGATTATGTTCATCATTGCGATCTTTTTTATGCTTGTGTTTATGATGATGTTTATCTTTGTGTTTATGTTTTTCTTTATGATGTTTGTGCTTTTCTTTGTGATGTTTATGTGTAATATTCATTGATAATGATGATGAATGTTTTGATAATTCATCATCGATTAGTAATGAAGGCGGCTGAGATGAATGCGATGTTTCATTTATCAATTGATTGAATGCAGCTGTTGCATGCGGTACTGTTTTTGGAATCGAAGTCATCGTTGCTGTCACAGCTTGCATCGGTGAATGATTGGTTGCAATGGATCCAATTGATGTAGCAAATGATTGTTGTTGTAATGATTGCGAGGGTTGTGATGATTTTGTTTCAATATTAAATTTATCATTATTACTAGTATTCAAATTAGTATTGCTTGAACTTGTACCTAAAGTTGTATCAAATATTGGTGCAGTATTTGATTTGGATGAAACGTTTTTATTATCGAGCAATGATGAAGCAACATTCACTTTGCTGTTCTGCATGAAATTCGGCAATGATGGTGGCAATTGATTTGGATTATTATTACTACTACTATTATCAACATTTGATTCATTCAATGATGATAATGATTGTTTCGAATCGTTATTATTAGTATTATTTGTTACAGGATTTATAACGTTATTGAGCATTGTTGGTCTTATATTACTATTACCAATTGTATTTGAAAATTCTAATGGATTTGTGAAATTAGATCTAGAATCTTCATTCAGTCCATCATTGATTAAAGACGATCCGCCAGCCCCACCGCCAACACTGCTCATTAAACCAGGAATCGAACAATTAAATGCATTTGTAGAATCTTCATTATCAGAAAATTCCATCTTGAAATCAGAAAATGTATCTTTTTTTGTTTGTGAATAATCAGAGAATTCAGATCCATTCGGTGAAATTGTCAATGCTAAATCATTTGGAATTATTGAATCACTAAATGATTGATTATTATTACTGATGTTGCTATTATTCATATTACTATGGCTAATGATATCATTGTTAACATTGTTACTGCTAGAAAATTTGTGATTATTATTGTTATTATTTGAAGATGATATCACAGATGAATTTGATTTTGTAACATTAATATTATTATTCATATGATTATCGACATTTTGTATGAAATCTTTTTTCATTTTTTCCATTGCTGATGATGAGGATTCCAATAAGGCAGGATTTTTTGCTGTTGAAGGAATTTTGGCGGACGAATTTGTCATTGAATGATGTTGCTGGTGGGGCTGTTGCTTTGCTGCAACATTCGATTGAGATTGTTTTGAACTATGATGATGCACTTGTTGTTCTGAATTATATTGCTGAGGCTGATGATGAGTATGATGATGATGTTGATGATTTGTGTGAGATTGATGCGAATGATGATGATGATGATGGGGATGATCGATGTTAGCGTTAGCCGTCTGATTATTTCCAGATGATATGGATGGTTGCGGTTGTTTTATCGATGATCTAGAATTATTGGCATGCATAGATGAAGAAGAAAATCTTGCATCTTTGGGCGAAACTTTTTGCAATGATGATGATGATGGTACTGAAGAGGTTCGATTATGGTGCTGTTGCTGATAATTTTGTGATTTATTAAAACTAGCATTATTATGGGATTGGTGCTGATTATCGGTGATCCTTTTTCGATCCTGAGGATGAAATCGTAAATTAGAGATATTATAGTTTTAAATTATGAATTGGAATATTACAAGTTGTTTTGTCGAAGGACTATTTGGTAACATGGCATCGCTCGATGATAATATCTTTTTTAATCTTGATGGACTTTTGTTGAATATTGATATAAATTCTGCAGTCAATTTTTCCAACGTTTCTTGCGTCACAGTCGGATCTACATACGTCCACCAATCGCGTCCTTCAGTAGATCTTGGAATCTTATTGTTCCGATAAGATTGAAATATTGATAATTAAATGCTTAATTTCACAATTTTATGTTCCATACCTCAAATGAAGCCCATTTGCAGACAAAATACACACAAATACAAGCAACAACTGTTGGTTTATACCGTAAACACATTGTTGTCAAATGCAAACTATTTGTTGCTAAAACATATGATGCTTGAGCCAAATTTTTATTGGCTGTGACGGAAATAATGGTTAAAATTCCATCTTTAAATAATTATACATGAGTTTACCTCTCAAAAGATCAAAACAATTGACTATGTATGTATGAGGATGCTCAACACTAAGATCAAAGCCCAAAGTTCGCAACATTAAATTTTCATGATGTACCAACTCAGCTTGCAATGCTTGGAATTGCTGAAAAATGGTAAGAATGAAATTAAATTTCGATCGAATAATCATGAATATTTTTAAAATAAGTACTTCGCTAGGTATATTAACATTTTCTCTACTTAAACATATTTGGGATGCTTTTATAACATGTTCCAATTTGCGATGCTGTTCTTCAACTTTAGCTGCAAGAAATAACGCACAAGAGGCTATGGACTGAATCAAAACAAACAAATGATCAATTAAAAATGGAATTTATTTATTCTATTCACAAAAAATATTTACATTACGATGAAACCTAGTGAACGAATGTTGAGTATAAAATCTATGCATATAAACGATTGCAGTATTAATCACTAACTGTTTGCTGTATTATTTCAAATAAATGGAAAAAATTGGTAATTAAAATGCAAATTCAGATCAAAATCATGCAATTTTCATAAATTTCACATACACTTGCAATTTTTGGCCCATATCTTGTATGAGATTAGCTGCTTGCTGCCTATATGATAATTCTTTTTCGCTATCGATACCACATTTTCTTGATGGGCTATTTTCAAGCTCTTCTTTGGTGAAATACCAACGTTCTTGTCTGGCCATTATTTTTATTTGAATTTAAATGAAGCTTGGTGGACATGAAATGTCCCCAAACAGTCAGGTAGATAGAATAATAAAAATAATGATTTTTAACGAACTTTTCAGTTCAATTGATTCAATTAATAAAATTTGTTTTAAAATTTATAAAGTAGCGTGCAGTATGAATTCATGTCGAATTTTTTTTAATGGGTTGAAAAATTGATCGGAAATTTTTTTAAAACAAAATAAAATGTAATTGATCGAATAAAATAAATTACAATCAATTTTAAATCTTGGAATTGAATCAAAAAAGAGCAATCAAACGCTCTTGTTTATTTTTTATTGGAAAAAATTATCTGCAGATATAAAAATATAAACAACAAAATGAGAGATGATTGAGACTTTGTGATGACCATTCACATAGGACGTATTGAAATTTTAGTAAATTTTTTTTCAAATTAAAAATCATAGTGATGAATTAATTGGTTTTTCAATGAAATTTTCGAAATTTAAAGTGAAATTTCATCTTTATCTATAATTTTGAAATTAATTTAAATCTATTTAATTGATTATCAAATTGAAAAATTAACAAATAAAAATTTTTTTATAACGACACATTGTATATGAATGGGATAATGAGCGCAATTTTTCGCTCGCCTTTTTTGTGTTTGTTTTATTTTTATTTTTTTGAGCATTTCAATTTGAGTTGTTTTCGTTTTTTTACACATTAATTTGTAAACACAAAACTGATCCTTATCACTTTTTTAAATTTTGAAAAAAGTATCTCTAAATCCTTATTACAAAAGAAAAAAAATCGCATCATGTCATATAAATTACAGAATTCTCCAGCAGCAACATCAACGCCAGTAACAACAAAATCATCGAATAAATATACAACAAATTTAGGCGGTGATAAACAACAGCAACAATTCATATATTTGAAAAGACAATCATCTTTAATCAATCAATTATTACAACAGCAGCAACAACAACAGCGTCCATCCACACACAATCCAGTAATAACATCTAATAATTGTGGCAATAAGGATACATTTTGTTCCTATCCGCATAGATTTTGCCTGCAGGAACGTATTGAAGATTCTAATTATTGTATTAAACATATTTTATTCGATAAAAATGCACCATACAAGCAATGTTCTTATATTCATCCACAAACAAATAAGCGGTGTCAAAAAGCTGCTCGCCGCTATGACCGTCGTGACCGTGATACTGCATTCTGTACTTGGCATATTCAGCAATTTAATCTATTGCGTAGAAAAAATATGATCATTGAAAATTATCAGAATACAATGAGTAAAGATAAGAAAACAAATTTAAAAAGAAAATTTGAAGAATTAGAGCATTATTGTCCAACAAATGAGCATGATCATCGTCGAAAAAATTGTGATTGGGAATTGAATGATTTTAAATCCGTCATCCCAAGTAAATCATTAAAAGCACATATAAATGATTCGATAAATATTATAAATTATCAGAATCAAAATCAAAATGATACAAACAATAATCTCCAGCAATTGACATTAGCTGATGTGACAAATTTTGATTCATTAGATTCTGACAATGAATCAGTTGATGGCTACATGGAAGATCCCTTGCGTCATGCTGGCATTTATTCAGCGGAAGAAACATCGCATATATTACGAGATAAAATGTTGCGTTTACAAACATTGTATATTAATTTATTGGGGTATTACAGACAAATGTTGAAACAAAAAATGCGACAATATTATTTAGCAAAAATATCCATGGCTAATAATAATAAACAGGCTGAAAATTCATCTACTGAACCATCATCAGCGGTTACATCCAACTTCAATAACACTATATTCGATGCATTTTATGATGATGAAGATTATAAAATAATGAAAGCGATGCATAAATATCATAATATATCGGGACCAGAAAAATTAATTCAAAATAAAGCTAGTGAAATACGAGAAAAATTAATTGCGAATGATGATCTTAGTTGTAATAATTACAATAACAAACAAGAAAAATCATTGACGTGTATTTATAAAAAAGATTCACAACAATGTCAAAATCAATGTATACCATTATCGAATTATTGTCGAACACGTAAGTTTTATTCAGAATTTTTAATGAATTTATAACATTAATTTTTCTTCAATAGATATACTTTATGATCCATATCAAATATTATTTCGTCCATGCGCTAATGGTGATGCAGTAGCACCTTGTCTAAAGCCAATCATATCATATGTGCATCGTAATACATGTATCCAACATACACAGATAAAATTTGATAAAGATGAAATAATGAAAATCATGGTAAGATTCATCAATGAAATCATTTGATCATATTAAAAGCATTCATTTTTTCCAACTACAGAAAAGTCCTGAAAAAATCGAACCCGAATGTCTTCCCGAAGATCATCTAATCACAAACAATAAAAACAACGAGGATGATGATCTTACAAATGAAAATGAACTATTCAATCCGATCGATGACATATCAATGGCCATCGATCCAGTTGAATCAGAAAATTTATTCAGTTTAGAGCATGATTTTGATGATATTGATACCAATTTATTATCATAATTGAATGTAAATTTGATCTCTTTGGTTATTCTTTAATATTTCATTCCAAATAATATTAAAATCAATGATAATTATTACAATTAGTTTATTTTATTAATTTTTTATGTTTCGTCTTGGTAAGTTGTTGATTACCATTGATCATGATAAACGTTTACGTATGAAATCGATCACCAATTTTTGCGGACGCATTTGATATTCATGATATGTTTGTCCATCTAATGCAAATTGATCATCCGTTAATCGATTTACTAATGTAACACAAACTATGGCCGCATCAATATTTAAATAATAGCTCATTGAACCGAAAACCAATGATTCCATTTCAATGTTGATTACGCCTTTGTTTTTTATTTTATTCAACCATTTCAATTTTTCTTCCAATGTATGGTTACAGATCGAACCATCAATACGTGATTGTGATTCATAAAAATCTCTAGTACACATTGTTGTACCGCTCATTGTCTCATAATTATTATTTTGTGATGCTGCTATTTCCTTCAATTCCGTGATCAAATTTTGATTAAATTTGGCTGGTCTTCGCACTATTTTGCCTAATATATTCTATTTGAAAAATTTATGATTATGTTTAAAAAATTCTAGATCACATTCTATGATTTTAATTATGAATAAGATATTTACAAGTTCATAATATGGACGTAATAATTCATCGACAGCATCCTTTGTAATCACAACGGTACCAGGATCAACGCCTATGCCTCCAGATGTACCAACTCTGAATATTGTGACGTTCGAGCATTTTGCATGATATAATAGCTTGAATATCTCGTGTAATAATATTGAAATTGATGATAAACCCATTCCATGCTGTCATAAATTTATTTAGAATCAAACAAGGTTATGTATGAAATTCAAATACCTACAGAAATCGAAATGATTGGTCCCACTTTATACATTGAAAAACGATTAGATGATGCAGTGATATCGATTAATTGATCATCATTAACATCATTTAAATTCAATTCTTTTGCTGCTAAGCGTGCAAATTTATACATTCGTTTTTTTGTACCACCCATACAAACAAATTTAACATCATTAAACATTTTTATAAAATTATATTCCTTTGTATTCAATGATAAATGATATAAATTATCACATAATGGTAAATTCTTTAATTCACAATTTGCCAATTGTATTTGGCCATTGGGTCTAATGTGTAAAAATAAAAATTGGAACATTGATATCGATTCAGTGTACACAAATGATAATGATAACTTACGATTTTTCAATTTGATAATCATCATAAACAATTTCAATCTCTGGATTTCCATCGTCAACATAATTATTATCCATTTAGGAGAATTCCGTTGAAGACAATAAATGCTTTTAAAGCTTTTTGTGAACTTGAAACTTGATTCGATTGAGAAAATGTTCTCCGAAAAAAATTAATTGTTAGCAATTTATTGGAAATTTTTTCGAAATTCAAAAAAGTAAAAAAATAAATACATTTATCATTGTTGACAAATGTTTGAACAAATTATTAAAGAAATCCAATTAATACTAATAATTGATAGTGAAATCAATTCAGATAATTTGCAACTAATTATTTGAATTAATCAATTTTTCCTTTATCATTAAATTAAGCATATTTAATTAAATATTTGAGAAGAAAAAAAAAGATTAAGATTATTTTTTATTTTTTTGGTTCAAAAATTGATAATTAACACAGTGAAATTAGGAAATTGGGTGCCATCAGCTTCATGATATCCCAGATTCAGCAAAAAAAAATAATAATAAATAACATGTGACAATTTTAAATCAATGTTGACATATTTTTTTAATTCGGCCGAAAGATAAACAATTTTGCTTAATTTAGCAAAATAGAAATTGAATTTTGAAAATCTCAAATTTGAAAATTTTTTGTTTGATATTTCACTCAAAGATGGCCTTATTTCAAGCAAAAATTTTATTTATTTTTCGTCGATTTCGAAATCAGAAATTCTTAATTTCATTTTTCTAAATTGTTTTTAATTTTTCAATTAAAAATTGTTAAATTGAATTAAATTCAATTTTAACAACAAATTGAATTGATGCCAAACGGTTAGCCATAAACATTGATCATAAATAAACACTGGTTTGAAATGTTTAAAAATGATTGTTTTCAATTTTTATTTTGTTTTGTCTTTATATGACAATGAACAACAATAATTGCAATAATAATAACAATGTGTTCATCAAAAAGATGTATAAATGATAAGATTTTTCACATTGATAATAATGATGATTATTGTAATCATAATATTATTAAAAATAATGATAATTTTTACGCCCATCATGTTTTAATGGTTTTGTTCGCTGTTTGTTTGTTTACCGGGTGTGTGTTTGTGTCAAGTTATAATAAGTGATGTTTTTCACTAATAATCACCAACAATACAATAACAAGACAATTTTCACACCTCGATCATGATAAAATAATAATTGGATTCATTATTATTTGATCTTAAAACATTGGTTAAGAAATTTAAAGATCATTATTGTCATCATCACCGTAAAATGATAATCATCATCATCATTGTAAAATGATAATAGTTATAATGGTAATCATTATATGTTCAACTTCAATGATAATTGACTGTGATAGATAAATAAATAAGCAAGTAAATAAATAAACATCAGAGCAATAAATAATAATAGATATTGTATTGATGTAACATTAATAAGTACCTAGACAAACATAAACGATTAACCGTGCCGACAATAACAACAATCGAATGATTGTTGATTTAATTCAATAATAATATTTGAAATAATAATTTTTAAAGAAACTGAGTCTTGAAAAAATGAATCGAATTTCATCATTGTTATTATTTATTATTATTATTTTACTGTATCATCCTCAATAAGCGGCAGTCATCATGATTGACATATTAACTTCTCATTTGTATTAACTTGAAGTTAGAAAAAATCATATTAACATCATTAATATGTCAATCACAAGTTCAAAAATGTATGATAATAACAATAATGATGATCATGATGATAATGGGATACCTCTAGAATGATATTCATTTACTAAATGTATCAATTTGTTTTGTTTTTTTTAATTTCAATTTTAAAATTTATATATTCAAGATGAAACAAAAATCGACAATCGTTTTTTACCATTTATATTTATTTATTTGTGCACCATCATTTAAAATAATTGTTTGTACGTCTTTCGTTTTCTTCCCATAAACTAATTTTATAATTGAATCAAAGACAGAGACTTCAAGTAAAAATTTTCTTAAAATTTAAATTACTATTATTATCATTGTTATTTGGTTATTTATCCAAAAATGATAATGATGATGATTTTCTTGAACCGGTGTATAATTATTTGATCATTTTGTTCGATTATAATCTATTATAATTGAATTGATTTCCAAAGCGAATCGCTTCAACGTCACAATAATCTTTTGTCTCGATATTTTTATAATTTGTGTATATGAGTATGTGCTTTAATAAATAATTCTTCCAATTCAAACATTACTAACCGAAATTCTTCCGATTTTTCTTTATTTTTCAATTGTGATTTGTGCAAATTTGCGCCCAACATTGTGATACCGAAAAAATTATATTCCAATATACGTCATATCCGCAATAGAAAACAATAGATTTTTTTTTTTTTTGAAAATTCAAATGATCATTTAAAAATCATCAAAATTATCGGTTATCAATGTTAAATATTTCTTCTTCAAACGACATGTCCTAAAGGTAAGTTTAATTCTTTCATTCCTTTATTTTTCCATTTTTTCTTTGAATATTCTTTTGTTTTTGATTCTAGGCAAAAACGAACAATAAGTTATTTGTTTTGTTGTTTTATTTGTTTCTGTTTTTGTTGTTTTTTCTATCAATCAAATGATTGTCATTCATTCAATTCAAAAGATCACACATAATAATAATCTGAATGAGTGATTTTTATTTGTTTATTTTTATTAAATCTTTTATTCTTGTCTTTAGAGAATAGAATTTTTCCTAAAGAAAAATCTTTGAAATCTCAAATCTTTGAATCTTTTAATTTTGCCAAAAAATTGAATTCAATTTGAAAAGGCGGAGACTTTTTCCATTATTATTCAAGAATTTAGGCGTGTTTGTATGTATGATGAATTAGATGAATATTCAAGTTTTTCATCGAAAAATAAAATATTTTGCCCAAAGATTTCACCTGTATTTCATATTTCAATTTTATCCGTGAATATCAAAATGAATGAATGATGTTTGGAAATTAAAGAAACAAAGCTGCAATAATTTTTTTTTTTGGTAAGAAAAACTTAAACTAAAACAAAACATTGAACACAATTCGTTATTGAAAATGAATGAATGAATGAAGAAAAATTAGAAAATCAAAGATGTGATTTTTAATTTTTCTGAATAAAATCAGCGAAAATCAAAAAAATGCATTCACATTTCTTTGAATATACATTTTTTCGTGATTATATTCGTGATTTGGTTGGTGTATGAACGAACGAATAAGCGAACGAACGAACAATATTTTGAAATTATTTATTTCTATCTTAACATTTGCACGATTGGAATTTCTTCAGTATTTTTTGCCTGAATTTTTTTTTTTCAGACATTTCTTGGATATTTTTCTTCGTAGTCTATACATCAGTGTTTGTGCATGTATTTGTGTGTGTGTGTGGGTTTGCGTGCCACATTAAGCAATTGATGCATATGTTGTGTGTGTGTGTGTTTGTATGTGCATAACTGCAGCACAACAAACACGAAATTTTTTGCTTTGCTTTTGATGCAACACAACAAAACGAAACGAAGAAAAAAACATGAATTTTGATTTTGATTTTTTGCTTATTTTTCATCTATTCATTCATTCGTTCATTCAAGATGAAAATAATAATAATAATAATAATAACGACAATTTAATAATATTCACATCCCATTTTGGCCAATTGAATAATATTAAATTGCCTAAGAAAAACGAAAAACAACAAGTAATATCCTGAATCAATTCTCGATTTTCATGAAAATATTTTCAAAGAAAACATGAATCTTCAAATCTTACTACTGAATTGTGAAGATGTTTGCTATGTTGTGTTTGTATGTGTTTTCTTGAAATTTTCATTTTGATATTTACTTTGATTGTGTGTGTTTATTATTATCATTATTATTTTTGATTTCGAAATTCATTCATTCAATTTTTTCTTCTTGAAAAAAAAATTCTCTGAGACTAAACAGAAAAGATGAAAAATGTGCTTAAACATTTAACATTTGACTGTGTGTATGAAGAATTTATTGCTTCATTCAATTCAATGAATGAATGCTGTTGCATACCTTTGAATGAATATCTTTTGCTATCTATATCTTTGAAAAAAAATTATGATTAATTGCGATTACATAAATAATTGGATGCACATCCAATATACATTGAACCAGCCAACCAACCAACCAACAAAAAAAAAAAATTACCAAAAAGTTGAAATTTACCCGAACAAAAAACATATAGAAGATAGGTTATATGAATGAATAAATGTTTAAATTTGATTCAATAGTCATGAAATGATTTTTTATTTTTCTTCGATGATGAAGATGATGATGTTGATGAATAAATGATAATGATGAGAAAGTGAACAAATTAAATAAATGTTTTTTTTTTTGTTGATTGCTCACTAAAAGAAAAAAACGAACAAGATGTTTACATGATTTTTTCGGATAAAATTCTCGAATCACTCCAAATAATTTTGAATAGGAGAAAATGGATTATAAAAATTCGTGAATTTCATTATATTTAATATCAATATTAATATTAATATTTTTGAGCTTGAAAAAAAGAAAAATTATCGAAACATATTGATATTATTAATATTGCTAGTGATATGATTATTATTACAATTAGTATTATTATGAGAGTAACATCACAAAGAATATCAGAGATAATCAAAAGAATTTTCCTTTGTTTTTTGAATGAGAAAATATTTTTTCATTTTTTTTTTCTTGAACATCTTTTATTTCTCTAAAAAAAAATTTTCCCAATTAAACTTGAAATATGATATATTTGTATGAGTGTGTTTGTATATTTATCTACCGAGCTGTATTGCATTTGTTCATAAAACGAATAATAATTTTCCTTGGTAAAATTCAACATGTTTCGACCTTTTTTTTCCACAGAAAAATATTTTTCAGTGCATTAATAGGAATTTGAAAATCATTCAATTCAATGCTAAGAAATGCAAAAAAGATTACATAAAGAATGACGAAAATCGTAGAATATTTAATAAGATTGGTCGCACATTTGCTTGAATGTGAGTGTCTATGAATGAATGAAAATGCGAATAAGTGAATCAATGAGTGAATGTTCTTGAATTGAAATGAGCAAAGAAAAAAAATATTATTCAATATTTCAATGTTTAATTCATTCATTCATTCATTCGAAAAAACAAGCTAAGAAATGAAAATTTTTTTTTCTTAAAATGCAAATTTAAAAATTTATTTCCACTTTAAATTATTCAATTTCAATTCATTTTTTTGTGTCTTTTAAGTAATATTTTCTCCTCTCCTCTTTGAAATATGTTTATATTTCCATTTTTATTCGTTTTGTTAAAAATTTAATTTTAAATTATTCAAATTATTCAACAAAAAACGAATGATTTGTGGAATTATGCAAAACATTTCAGAAAAAAATAATGAAATGAAATAAAGCAAAATGAAATAATTCAATGAAAAATGATGAAT
This sequence comes from Psoroptes ovis, assembly GCA_002943765.1. NCBI lineage: Eukaryota > Metazoa > Arthropoda > Arachnida > Sarcoptiformes > Psoroptidae > Psoroptes > Psoroptes ovis. The sequence continues at coordinate 315,768 of PQWQ01000006.1, forward strand.
AAATTAATGGAAAATTAATGAAATTTTTTTCTGCAGCAATGAAATCAGCGCCCATCTTGTTCAATTGCTTGCAAATTGCAAAAAAAAACTTGGAAAATGAATTTCAAGTTTGCATACACAACACTCATACACATACCAATAAGCACAGGTACAGTTTGAATGTGAGATATATGTTTGCAAGCACAGGTAACACACACACGCCTTTTGTGTTGTTTGTTTCGTAAAAAATGAATGAAATTCATTATTTATTTATCCACTCAAGTGACTTATAGTTGTTAAAATGAATGAATGAATTTTAAATGTTGAAAAACATTTATTTCATTTTTGGTGCAAAATTAATTTTTTCAATAGGAAAAAAATTTACACACCTGAAAGCCATTGATGATGATATTGAAACAAAATATATTTTGGAAAAATTTATAGGATAAAATTCATGTTATATTTCAGCTTTTGGGTAATTAAAAATTCACGTTATCACCTCTAATATTTGATATTTCAATTAATTTTCTTTATTTTTGGTCGATTTTTGTTTATCATCATTGATTTCCCGCTTAATTTTTCCTATTTTCTGATTTCAGATCATTTATCGTGATCGATGTGAGGACAATAATCATCTAAACGAGTGAAACTAAACAAATATGAATGTTTGAAGAATTCAAGTTCAAGTAAACAATCATGAATCATTGTATTTTGATTATTGGTTCATCGATTCAAATGATAATCGAAGAAAAAACGAAGTTTCGACAATCACCAAGACCTTTGAAATAATAACCTTTGGTAAGTAGAAGATTTTTATTTCTTTGGTTACTTGAGTACAATTGTAAAATATTTATATTTCGATACGCGCTTCGTGTGTGTGTGAATTGTAAACAATTTAAATCTTTCATTCGTCAAAATCATTTTTCCATATTTAAATTGAATGTTTTTTCTCATTCTCTAATACATTCGATTCATTTACATTCACATTCATTTACATTCATACATGTGACCTGTAATCATCAAGAAGCCACCGAAACATGCCATCATTTCATTTGTGTGTTCGAGTAGAGGATAATAACAATAATTTCTTTTCATTTTCTTATTCTTTCTAAATCTTGTACATACATGTATCTTCTCTAATGGTTGGTAATTTTCATCTTTGGTCATTTGAAAATGAAAATTCTAAGCCAAAACAGACACAGAAGAAAATAAATATTTCAAATATTCAAAAATCTAAATGTCCTTAGGCCACTAGGAGCCAAAAACAAAAACCATGAGTTTAGATCAAATCATAATTTGTAAAATTGTTTAATGATCATTAAGAAAAAAAAGATATTTGATCAACATTTGAATTCAAATACTTGTAATACATTGAATATCTGCCTGTACACTTGTACTTGAAGACTGATATCATACCAAATATTTATGGATGATGATGAAGAAATTTGAAAATTTCTCCGAAAAAAATTTGATGTTTTCATCAAATATTTTTCAATATTCTCGATTCTTGAATTAATTCAATTTGTTGTTGCTGGTGTTGTTGATGATGTTGTTGTTCATGGCTTTATGAAACTATGTAATGAGATATTTTGAATGAAAATTTCTATGATTTTTACTTTGAATTTCTGTGATTTTTTTCTATTCTCTCCATTGAAATATTGAAACATTTAGAGAAAAAAAATATTGATAAATGATTGTAAATTATAGCTGCGTGTTCTCGTGTTTTTTCTGTTCAACATTTGACCTTTATTCTTTTTACTTTTTTTGTGTTTCTCACATAAACTTCATAACTATGCATTGTCATAATGATATTTTTTTTCAAAAAATTCAAACACAATTCACATAAACAAAAAATTTGAAAATGCTTTGAAACAAATGGTTTTTAGCTTCGCTTTGTTTCAATGATAATTTGTATAATATACAAATTTGATAATAGATAAATGAATGATAATAATCATCATCATAATCATTATCATTATTATTTGTAGCAAATTATATTTGAAATCGAAAATTTTAAACTCGAAAATCATGCTGGTGTTTTTCATGTCTCTTGCACGCTTAATATTTTCCTGAATATTTTTAGTGGAGAGTGAAAATAATTTTTCATTCCATCCATCCACCATCACTTTCATATCTCGTGCAAACACACATGAACATGATGATAATACAATTGATAATTGATCAGCAGAACACAACGATAACAAATGTATCAACGAACAACAAATTCTATAAGGTTTTTATGTTCTAATTTGTAACTTAATATTTTTGTTGAATTCGTTCATACATTGATGATAAATGATTTCGTAATTTTGAATTTTTTCTGTCATTTTCCATCGAAACAATTCTAGTTGTATAGAGGCGTTGTTTGCTGATGAGGTTATTTGATAGTTTTTCGTTGTTTGAATTGTCCATTCGAGATTCTTGATTTCATTTTCATTATTTTTTCATTCATTCATTCAAAGCACAATTAAATCGATGTCAATGCCATCGATGATTCATTGATATGAAAAGTGAAATGAAGGTAAAAGTTTTTGCTTTTTTTTTGTTTTTAAATCGTCAAATTCAAAGCAATTCAATTGATTCAGTTTTTTATTTGACTTCGTCCAGATGTTTTCAATGATTTTTTGTTTCATGTTTTTGATTTATTTATTCATTCATTCATTCATTAAAATATTAATTCAATATTTTTTTCATGAATAATTAAGACAAATTTATTTGATTTTCTTCATTATTTGTCAGAATCCTGTAATATTAAATTAGTTCTGAAGTTATTAATTCTTAATAATCGACTAATTCTTCTAACTAATAATCAACCAAACCAACAAACCATTGAACCTACCCATCAACCAATTGAATAATTTTTGTTTTCATCATCATAAAACGCAAAATTTTGGTTTTTGTTTTCAATTCGTTTCTTTTCATTTTTTTTTATTATCATAAATCATTTCGAAATGAAAAAATAGAAATTCTTCATTTCGTACAAAAGCCACACGAGGTGTGGCATTCTATATGGCCAATATCATCATTTAGCAATGAAAATGGAGAATATTTAAGATTCATTTATTTTATTTTTATTTCAACATTTATCGATGATATAATAAAATATAGATTGAAAATTTAGTATATTGATTTAATTTTTGCATTTATTTTCATTATCATGTTTTTTTGTGCTTTGCTTTACACAAATATTCACAAGTCAATTACATTGTTTTTCTTTTCATTATATTCATCATTATTTGATAAATTTGGGCGAAAAAAAAAATGTAAAATAAATGAAAATAATGAATGAAAAATGTAAAATCATTCATTAATAATCATCGTTGTTGTAAATGAATGAATATAGCTTAAAAATAAAACAATGAATATGCATACACAATGATTCAAGGTTCATCTTCAATGATTTATCTATCTTAAATTTATTTTCAGGTTTCAATATATTTCATGAATATTTTTTTTTGTTTAAATTCAAAGTGATTCAATTTTTCTATTTTGCTTCATCAATATAAATGTTCTCGAGATATTTGGGCGGTGTTCGCGTTGTTGAGGTTTCAAATATTATTTTTTGTTTGTTTGTTCGTGTGAATTGTGGTTATTTATCATTAATTTATTATTTTATTTTAAATATTCAATATATTCAAAAATAACAATTATATAAAAAAAATTTCCATATTTAATTATGTATTTATTTATTTATAATTCATTTTTAAAAATATTCAAATAAATGCAAAATAAATAAGATTAACCAAACTTTAATATTATCATATCATAAGGTGATTCAATATAATTCAATATGTTATCAAACGATATATTTATAGTAATAGAATTTAGATTATCCATAAATTATTGAAATCATATTGAATATTCAATTCGATGTTTGTTTGTTCACATTATTTGTGGTCAATAACATCTTTAGTTTTTTGCTTTTTCTTTGATTAATTTGAATATTTTTGTTTCAAAGAAAAAACTGAAAATTCGAATCAAATATAAACTTCGACATTCACCAAAAGATAGCACTGTTTTGATGGTTGATCGTCGTTTTAAATTTTAAAATGAAAAAATCTTAAAATATTTTCTTTGCTTTTGAATAGAAAACTAATTAGATTTTAATTAATTTGAATTCAAAATTTTAAAAAATTGAATAAAAACGATGATAAGCAAATCATATCGACTGAAAACAATGAAAATCTTCCTTCTCCATGTTCACTTGTGCCTTTGATCCTTTTTTATCTTTTCAAAAATGATCAAATCTCAAGTTTTTAATACAATAAACAAAACAAACAAACAAAAAACGCTTGAAAGATCAAAAGTCTAGCGAATAATATATATTTATCACAGAGAATCAACAACCAATATCTTTGTGAAAAAAACAAAAGCAAACTGTATTCAATATTGAGTTTGAATTTGTTTTAAATGAATTAAGATAGAGATAAAAATTTAGATGATTATTACAATAATAATGATATAACCTGACAATAATAATAACTGTACAAGTTATAATAGTGTTATTATTATTATCAAAAATTGATGCACTCCTTTATTTTTCATAATTTTTTTCACATTAGATTTTTTTTATTTATTTGAAGATTTTGATCATGAATTTTCAAACAAACGATGAAATAAGGATGAATTCCAGGCTAAAACAAATAAAAATCATGTGTAATAATGAATAGCGAGCTTGCCGTAGATATTAGATTGTATTGGGGGCTATACTTGCCTATACCTCTTTGAAATTACATTTTTTTACATATTTGCTTCCAATGACATAATCGATTGATGTGAAATAAAGAAAAAAATTCGAAAATTTCCAAAAATAAAAATTTGATTGAATCGATCGAATATTAATCATAATTTTGAATTATTTACATTTCAAAACAATACAAATTTGAATGATGTTATTGCATTTATATATTCAACATTTCTCAACATCATTATTCATCAATCGATTGATGAATGTTGAATTTGATGTGTTTTAAAATTGAAACAACAATATTGTATGTGTTTAAATGTGTATGTTTGTTTATGGAAGAAAATAAAAGAAAGAAGAAAAAATCATCTCAGATCCGATTGATGATAAACAAAACAAAACAAAGAAGAAAAGGCGACCATGCTTGTAAAGTTTGCGTGCTTAAATCTATCCATCCATTCATTCATCCATCCAAATCATTTCATTTTATTTTTATTTTTCATTTTTATTATGATTATTTGTTGTATTTTCAGTAAGTTTTATCTTTGTTGTATGCTCTGTGCGCTCTCTGTGTAATTGTGTCTACCATTTTCGGTTGTTTTTCGATTTTTTTTTTCGTAATTTTGAATTTTCATATTCAAGAAAAATGTATTTTTGCGTGTATTTCATATTCTTCAATCGAAAGAAAAAAATATGTTTTTTTTGCACTCAAAATATTGTATTGTTTGATTGTTGAATCATAATAATAATGATAATAATAATCTATCAAAGCAAAGAAAATGTATATCAATATTGATCGATATCATTTTTTTTTATTTTTAAATTTTGTTTTTGTAAGTTGTTCACTGGAAATTACTTTGAATTACTTCAGCAGAATGAAAAATTTCGCAAAATTCAATTCGACAAGTGGTCGCCAGTTGTTGCTGATGATGAGAATGACGCCAATGTGATTGAATGATGATGATGTCGATGTCGTTGATGTTGCCGTTGCTGCTGCTGCTGAAGATGATCGAATGACTTTGACCATTTTTTTTTTTTTGTATGTTTCTGATTCAAACAAATCAGGAAAGATGGAAAAATAAAATTCATTTTTTTCCATTGTGATTCGCATGATATGTTCAATTTGTTTTTTATTTTTATTCAATATTTGTTCATATTTCTTACAAGAAAAAATGGAAAAATGATTGGCCAACTTTGATATTTTTATGTAAAAAAATACGAAAATATAAGAAATTGCTATTTGATGTCGATTTGAATCGATTTATTATTATTATCATCTTTATTATTATTTTGAAAATTCCATTGAAGACGACGACGACTGTATGTCGGTTGATGTTGGCCATTGATGATGGTGATGATGATGATTGAAAACACATCAAATTTGAATCACATCACATTTGATGGTGATGCCAATATTGTATTTGCAATGAAAAATGTTTGTGTTTTTCATGTGAATCCACACACATTCAATTGAATTTCAAATTGAATTGAATTTTAAATTTTATTTCATTTCATTTCATTTTTTTCATATTGAATTTTGAATGAAATCTATGAATGGATGAATGATTGAGTGCGAGAGGACCATGGATTCACATGGACACTACATTATCACAACATACAATTTTGTCTTTCGTAAATGTTTGATTGTCCATTTTTTGATTTTAATTTCTTGAATTCACTAGATTCAATCTTGAATTCAATTTCTTCAATTTTCAATTGTTTACCATTATTCACAATGAATGAATCAAGTTGAATATTGCATCAAACATCTATACACAATGATAATCATTTATATTCGTTTATGATTTGAATTATTTCGATTTCAATTTCAAAGTTGCAACAATTGGCCAAACAAACAAACAAACGACATACGATAAAATCATGAAAAGATTTTGATTGTAAATTGTGATATTTCATTCTTTAATTCAATATTTTTGAATGGATATATGTGAAAATATGAAATGTTTTTTGCCATTATTATTTTCTTATTTACACATTCCCTTATTTGTTTGATTGTTTGTAAAATTATGATAATAATCGTCGAAATATATTTGCCGTTCTCATTGAAACAATTTTTTCAAGCTTTCAAATATATTTTGTCGCCACACAATCAAACATTTAAATCAAGCAGTTGAATTGTGAATGAAACTGATTGATAAAAACGAAATGATAATAATAATTTCAATGAAACATTTCATTTTCCACAGATATTCAGTGGATTTTTTTTCAATGAATTGTGTCCACAATCCTCTGTCAAAATCCATATTACAAAGTAAATATTTGAAGATAAAAATCAAAGATTGACATTGAATCAAACGAAAAAATGATGCAAAAGTCAAAATATAAAAAGTTTGATTGATTGAAATTGAAAATTTTTTGAATTTGAATTAATTTGATTCAATTTTAGCCGGAAAATTTCGTTGAATAAATTGAGAAGAAGAAATGAAAAAAAAATCAATTAATCAATCATCAATTAGAGCTTTCATATTAGGAGAGCTTTGAATGATTAACTTCAATGTTGTATTAAACTGTATATTTTATGTATGATTAACTTGTTTTATTTGTTTGTTTTTCAGATTCACATTTCATTTTCATATATTTTTTATATAATCATTATGACCAATATGAAACATACATTCATACATGCATACATATGCACAATGTATCATATTGATTGATTGATTTATATATTTGATTTTACGATTTTCTTGATTTTTTCCAATAAAAAAATTTGTAATTTGATCTTTTTTGAATTATTATTCTCATTTTTTTTCTATCGTTTGCTTATTAACTATTTGATACAATGATATTTCAGTACAAATATATTAATTTCCATCATCATCATTCATCATTCTCATCATCCATCATTGTTGAATCAATGGATATCCTTAATATTTTTGTTTTTTATTTAGAGATATTTGATATTCTTGATTGATTTTCCGCTTTTGTTTTGTTGATTGAATGAGATGTACTAATAATAACAATGATGAATTTAAAATTTTAAATCAGAATTTCATTTTATGAATTTTGTCTTTTTCTTTGAATTTTCATTGGCAAAAATCATTCATAATCATAAATTTGATCAAATATTGATCGGAAAATGATTAAATTTTCTTCGCAAACTTACCTCAATATTTGCTCATGCATACTAATTAAATGCAGGCTGAAAATGCAACACCAAAATATATTTGAAAACACTTGAAAATTAAATCATTTCTTATGATTTCGTTATATATTTTTCCTTGTCTTTGATAATTTTTCCATTTTATTTTGATTTTACATATTACAACCAAACACTGACAAAAAAAATGGCTAACAGAAATGAATCAAAAAATTTCTTCGGAAAAAAATCGAGCAAAAAAAACAATGGCCAATTAATTATTGAATCCTATTTTTTCATTGTTTTGGTCATTTTTCGTTTGTTTGTTTGTTTTGTTTTAAAACCTTTATCTTGTTGTCTTGTCCATGTGTATGAGTTTGTATGTGTATGTTTTGTCTGTCTTATCTTTTGAACAAGAAACAAAAAAAAAAAAAAAACAAAAATTGTTCTGGAGTTTTTTTCTGTCGACTTTTGAACATTTTCTGAATTGAAAAAAATAATGATAATAATCATAAATACAATTCAAGCACCAAAAACAACAACAACAAAAAACATTCAAATGTAAAATTCGAATTTGATTTCTAAGAAAAACTAAACTGAAAAAAACAATGATTTCAAATGAATGAATGAATGAATTATTGAATATGCATCACCTTTCCATCTAAAATCTATTGGTGTGTTAGCATGTGTGTGTATGTTTGTATGTGTATTGCATGTATATGTGCTGATTATAATGTCAAGAATCTTTCATTTATTAATTTTTCAAATTTTTTTCCAATGTGGTATCCTTTGATATGATGAAATCCAAGTAAATTAATGTGATGACTGTGGTTCTCAACTATTTTTTCTTGTGAAAAATAAATAAAAATCCTTGCTTATTCATTATTCTTATGGTGAAAACATTTAGCATTTCATTGACTTTCATTGAGCATCATAGTCATTTGTATGTTTGTGTGTGTTTCGCATGTTGAATGTCAAATTATGAATTTTCAATTGTTATATTTGGGAGAAGAATATTCAATTTCATACAATAACAATAATCAACATTTACCTTGAAATACACGTGTTTTGAAAAAGAAATTCCTTTTTATTTTATTTTTCTTTCCCATCCATTCATATTCATTCGAATCGCATTGTTTATTTGTTAATGTTTTTCTTTTAAAAACAAAATGAATGAATGAAAAATGAATAAATAAACAAACATTTTGTATTTTTACAATTCAATTCTTTGGGAAAACATGTGAAACGTGCTCGTTATTGTTGCTGTTTTTCATGTTGATGCAAACGCATTTACAATGATTGAATATGAAATATGAATATTTCAAATAACAATGTTTCAAATATGGAAGGTATTTTTGAGTGTTTGTTTCATCTATGAATTCTCATGCACACAATTGTCTTTTCAAATACAAAAATTTCATTTTCTGGTCACGTTATCAACAACGAAATATTAAAACTTCCTTTTTGTTTGTTTGTTTAGATTATTTCATTCATTCAGTAATATTTCAAATCTGATTATTTTGTAAATCATTGTAACAATATGATACAAAAGATTTATGATATTTTTTCTTCTTTTCCTCTACTTGAGTCAATATTTCAGTGTGTGTACACAAACAATGTCCAAATATGTCTTCAAAGAGATATGATATCCAGGAGAGAGCTTGACCAAGAAATTTTCTCCGAATTCCGTAAAATAACAAATAATTCAGAAGGAAATGAAATTCCAAAATTTCTCATTTTTTCATGTATTTTTTTCGATACTACGATAATGCATTTGAATGCGCTAATACGATATTGAATGTCCATGCATCACCCTTAAATATCAGACCTCATATAGTGAAGATAATCTGATATTATTGTAATAATATATCGAAGAAGAAAAATCACAATGAAAATTATATCATTTATTCATTTTTTATTTGAAAAATTGATTCATATTTCAAAATGTTTTGAAAGTTTTTGTTTCGTTGGTCCAAACATATTACTCGATATGTTAACAGATATTCGCACACACACCCGATTGACCAATTGTAATGTGATAGCTTTTCTTGTAATATCAAACCGATACTACTGGACTCTGTCCTTATTATCCGCGATGTATTAATGTTGACAAATTTTTATTTGATATGAAATCTGATATCAAATGAACTAACGATATTTCATTCATTCAAAAAATGAATTTCACATTCAAATATTAGGAAAACGTTGGAAAAATGGCAGAAATTCAATTGAATTTCAATTTTTTACCATTTTCTACACTCTTAAATCATTCAAAATTTATGAAAATTTCTCCATTTTTTGTACATAAAATAATTATCAGCTTAAAATATTAATATTTTACTAAAAAATATCGATTTAAAATCAATTGAATTTGAATTCAAAAAAATTAAAATCAAATTCATATGAGATTTTGTTTTTTTACATTGAAATTTGGTTTTGAAAAAGAAATCTCGAATCAAATTCAATTGATTTCTCAATCTACACAAGAAATATTTGAAAAAAAAATTGAAATGGTGTGAGAATTTCTTTTCCTTCTTCCATCATCAATATATGATGTCTGAAGATTAAATTCAAATTAGATGAATATCCAAAGTGATTATTTGAATTTAAATTTTGATCAATTGTTATTTGAAATAGTGGAGAAAATAACAAGTAGCCAAATTGTAATTGTTGAAAAATATAATTGAAAATTTTCCATTATTATCTCTGTGTTATTAGATAAATACATTGTATTTTATTTTATTTTCATTCATTTTTATAAACATTAAACATTAAATTATCATCCATAAATATACGATTATAAGTATCCATAAATATTATATAATAATAATAATATCTCCATTAAATAATCATTTGGGTGATGTGGTGTGATGTGGTTGCTGCTGTGGTAACATATTTTTTTTCTTTCATTTCAAATACATGTATAGTTAATGATGTTTTGATGATCATTTTCATTTTCATTTTGATTATTATTATTATCGTTATCATTACAATTACAATTATTATTATTTATTTATCATTATTATTATATCAACACACCAAACAATTATTGTATTGTGTGTAAACAATCATTATTTATTTATTTGAAGAAAGCAAAAATTTATTGCATCTTCGTCGTTCAACGAAAATCAACAATTGTCAATAGTCTATTCTGGAGAAGAAATTTTTTCAAAAAAAAAAAAAAAAAAAAAATTCAAATAAGCTCATTTCGCACATTTGAATTGATTCAAAATGAATGAAATGATTTATTTGAACGAGATTTTCATTGGAATTTCTTGAAATTTTTTATTTTAAAATAATTCTATGCCTTCCAATGAAGGAGATGTGTTTGATGACAAAAAAAAATTCAATTCATTCCATAATAATAAAACAATGAATTTATCTTTGTCTGAATTTATCGTTATTATTATTCGTGTTAGTCATTTTTATCGAAATGTTCTGTTTTCTTCATCAGTATTATTCAACATGGAATACATTCAAAATTTCAATTTGAAAAAAGTATAAGAATGAAAGAAATCGACAAAGGAAATCGTTTGTTTTAATTTTTTGCTTTGCTTTACTTTTTCTTAGATCAAAGATTTCTTCAAGTTTTTCTTAAAGTTTAATTCCTCTCTTTATACATTCACTTTTATTATTATTATTATTATTCATATAAAAACGATATTAAAAGAAAATAATATCAAAAAAACTTGAAAAAATGAAATAAAATTCAAACGACAAAGCAATTAATCTTTTGAAGTAAATATAAGAAAATAATGAGAAGCAAAATACAAAAAACAAAGCAAAGCAACGAAAAACTCAGCTTTAAAATCGAGCAAAACTTGACAAAAACAAAAAACTATGAAACTTGTATTTTGTTTTATGATTATTATCGTTATTATTATCATTAGATTTCCAATGAAATAGTACAAAATACAATTTTTTTTTTTTCATACAAAATTCAAAATGTAAATCATATCATTTTTGAATTTTAAATTTTTTTTGTATATCTTACTCACTGATAATTCAAGCAAATATTGAATTATCGTCGTTGCTGCTTCTTCATCTGAAGAATATTTCAAAGAATTTGTTCATTTTTTGCTCGATATTAAAATGCTTTTTGCTTTGTCGCATGTTCATATCATTCTAAGATATTTGTTTTCTTTCAATGTTTGAATGTTTTCTTCAGTACTTTTGAATGCTTCAACACTGACGAATATAAATCCAATTCAATACCTGAATGGTTGTTAAAAAACAAAATTTTGGAAACATAAGCAAATGAATGAATGAATGAATGATGAAAAATCATTAAACCGAAACTTATTTATACATTTCCAGAAACAAAGCAATGGAAAATGTATTTTTTAAAAAATCTATGTATGTTTAACCATTCGACCAAAACCAAAAAATATAAAATAGAAAAAAATGAACGGATGAATGAATGAACGAATGGATGGATGAATGGATGTGTCAGTTAGTTGATTAGTTAAGCTCATATTTATTTTATTTATTTTTTGCTGTTCAAAAAAAAAAAAAAAAAATAAAAATGAATACATCATAAGTACATTTGTTGTAGTTGTTCAAATTTAGTCGATGATGAAATTTATGAAATTAATGAACATAAGCAACACATTTAAATTGAATGATTCTGTTGTTTTTTTTTTTTTTTTTTTTTTTTTTTTTTTTGTTTTTGCTTGAAACAAACAAGCAAGCATAAAAATTTGTTAATTTTGATTCATTTTTCAAATATTCATCTTTCGTATTCAAACCTTTGACATTGACTTTGGCATATTTTCAATGAAGAATGAATGAAAATAGAAAAAATATGAATTTTCAATCATTGACATGTAATTTTTTCTTTTCATTTATTTCATTGTTACATTGAATTTGTTGTTGTCAAAAAATACATGATTTTTTCTGATATCTTTGACTCCTTCAGTTAATCTGACAATCTTCATAAATGAAAAAATACTTGATCGTTGATTTTTTGAGCGTTCTCCAAAAAAAAAGAACAAAAATTCAATCAAAAATAACAAAATATCTCATTAATAATAACATTACATATTTTTTATTCATCTTTGTGCAAAAAATAATTTTGCATATCGATTTGATAAAATCAAATCAAAATATTCTAAATCTAAAATATGATATAAAATAGTGTAACGACAACTTTCAAATTATCAATTGAATATTTATTTCTTCCTTTGAGAACAATTCATTTTTTTACACCACGAAAGCCGAGAGTGTAGAAAAAATGATTTTCATGCTACCAGATATGAATTTTTTCGTTGATGATGATGATGATGATGATTATGATCACCTCTGTGATGATGATCATCATCAAAAATGAAAATCAACGACGATTTTTGATATTTTTGCCATTTTTCTCGGCTCGTTTTCGCTTGCTTGATATCAGTCAAGCATCCATTGAAAGATCAAGCTTTCATTGCGTAGCAAACAAGCAAACACAATCAAAAATATTTTAAACAAGAATTGGAGAAATTTTTTTGTTTTATTTTTCAAATTCATTTGATTGTTTGATTCGCTGTGCAGTAGCTGACGATTGATGCATGTGTACAAGTCGATGTGTCGTTATTGTCGTCGATGTATGTCCATCATCATCATCATCGTTTCGGATGGCCAAACAACAGCCAAATTTCGTAATTTTTTTTTTGAATTTTCGATTTACCTGCCATTGTAAATGTGTGTGTGTGTGTGTACACACACACACACGCACAATAGCAATAGCGACATCGTCAACAACAATAAAAGCCTAAAGGCAAATAAAAATTTTTTATTTTTTCAAATATTTTTGACAACAAACAACTAATTTTTCTTCTTGCTTATTTCGTCTACTTTTGAATTTATTTTTTGTCTTCTCGTTGTTGTTGTTGTTGAGAATAATTTCAAATAATGATTCTCTAAAGAGGAAAAATAATACTTGAATCTCGAAGACATCTAAGCTCGAAAGATTTTTGAAAAATCTTTTTTTTTTGAAAAATTTTAAAATTTTCCAAGAAAATTTTGAACAAAAAAAATATTCGGGGAAATCTCTTCCAAGATTTTTTAAAAGAAGAAATCTGATTCATAATTGCAATTATTCATTGTTGCTATTGTTGTTGTTGTTGTAAGTCTGATTATCGATGTATTTCTAAATTATTATTATTACCAAAACTATGATTCCATTTTTGTACACTCGAAACTCATTGAATAAATACACATAGATACACAATGCATATACAACTTTTCCAAAAGATTAATTTTTTTTTTTTTTTTTGTTTATTTTTGCCAGAAAAAAATTGAATTGAAAGAAACGAAATTATCTTCAATGATCGAAGGGAGGAAAAAACCTTTTTTTTCCATTTGTTTTGCATAAATCTTTTATTTTTCAATTTGTAAATGATCTATTTGTAAATCTATGTGTATACAAATATTCAAAATATCATTTGAACTTATTGATTCGGTTTCAAATGATTTATCAACCTTATCCTTATCAATTTTCTTTCGAAAACATAGGCAAATATGTATTAATAAATTCGTTCTTTGTTTTTTTTTCGTATTTTAGTCAGGTACATAATTGAAATAAGGATAAACAACAAAATATTTTAGTGTGCTGTGTGTAAAGCGACTAAGTGTCAAAATGTTACAGAAATAATAATAATAATAATAATGATAAATAAATAAATAAATAAATAAAATTTTGGGATTAATGATGATGCGAAGTCAATAAGACTATGGCATCAGTGTTAAAATTACAATGCTAGTGTGAAGTTATTATATTGTTCAGAAACGATGTACTCGTATAAACAAATTTTGTGTATGTATGTATTTTAATGTTGTGAGTTATTGTGTATTATGTTGTGTGTGATATATTTACAGAATTGTGTGAGTTTTGCATAATTGTGTTTGTTTGTAAGTGTAATTGTATCATTAAAGAGAATTGTTCGTGTGTGTTGTGTTAGTGGACAATGTAGTAATAAGTGTAAAGATGTTTGTGTTGTACCGCATGGGCATAGTGGAGAAGTGTGTTGTGTGGGGTTAATTCTGTGGAGGAATTCCTTGAAAGGACCATGGTTTGTTATGAATGGTGTGGTGTATTTGTTTGTGTTGAAGTCTTTTGGAACTCCATTTGGGAAAAAGAATCGAAATGTATTATTTGTGTTGTGTATGTATTGTTGTAGGGTGTTCATGTCTGCGTTGTTTACTGCTTCTTTCCGTGTGTTGAAGGTGTCTGTGTGTGGTGTGTGTAGGTGATTGTATATTTTGTCTGTCAGGATAGGTGTACGGGCTAATAGGTGAATACATGATGATGGTGTTGTCTTGTAAGCGTGTACACATCGTAGAAGAATGTTGTATTGTAGCGTATTTAATTTTTTCTTACTATTATTATTTATAAATGGGTACCATATTTCCTTGCCATAAGAGATGGCTGGGTAGATAATTGATTTATAAATGATAAGCCTCTTACGAGAGTCTATCCCTGATGTTCTTGTACAATAAGCAAATAATGCTTGTTTTATCCTCGTGCATTTTTCGATTGATTTTTGTATATGGAAATTGAAATCAATTTTATTACGGTTACGATGATGTTTAAAATAGACACCGAGAATTTTAACTGATTCGATCGGATTCACAAGTAAATTATTGAACGACAATGGGTTTCGTGAACCACTATGCAACAGTAGGACATTGGTTTTAGGTAAGCTTATTTTTAATTTAACTTTGTCACACCAATCATGTATGTTTTTAAAGCATTCAATGATATTTTTGTTCAATACTTCAATATTGGGTCCTTTAACCACAAATGTTATGTCATCGGCATATGCAATGACCTCAGAATGTTCAGAGTCATAACTCTTCAGGAAATCGTTCAATAGTAAATTCCACAAAAATGGAGAGATTATAGATCCTTGTGGACAGCCGTTGTTGGGGCGTTTGGATACAGTCGTTGAGGAGTATTTGAAAACTATTTCTCTATTTTCTAAGAATGATCTGATTAGCTGGATCAAGTATACTGGAAAATTGAATAAATCTAACTGTTGAATGATAGCAGGATGCCAGCAATTATCGAAAGCTCCTGAGATGTCAATGGCAATTATGGCAGCATAGCTGCAATTTTTATATTGAATAGCAGTGTTTGTTATTGTCTGTAGGGCAGTTATTGTCGATTTACCAGGCATAAAGCCATGTTGACGAGAGCTCATTATGTCATTGGATGATACATAGTTCATGAGATTTGTATTGATTATTCTTTCAAATATTTTACCGATATGAGATGTCAGGCAAATTGGCCTATATGATTTAGGTGTATAGTAGTCAGATTTGTGTGGTTTTTTTAATATGATTAACCAACTTTTTTTCCAGGATAATGGGTAGTAGCCTAATTCAATACATTTGTTAAATATTATATTCAATATTGGGACAATTTTCGAGTTTAAATGGCTAATCATGTTATTACTGATGAAATCAGGGCCTGGAGCCTTCTTAACATTCAATCTTTTTATTATAGATAGGATTTTGTCCTCATCGCACGAAAAGCTATCCGTATTTATCAAATTAGGTCGATAATTTCTGATTTCAGAGTTTTGATGGTTATCATTATGCTGGACATCATCTGGAAATAAATTGACCAGTAGTTCTGATATATTGTTTTTTAGTTCCAACGGAGGAACGTTAAAAATTGGTAATTCATTCGACGTTGGATTTAGTTTGTTTTTAATTAGTTTGAATGTATGTCCGTAAGGAGACTTGTTTTCGTTTTCTTCAATAAAGGTCTTCCAGCTCAAGTTTCTAGCTTTTTTAATTTCGTAAATGTATTTGTTTCTTATTGTTGTATATATATTTTTACTGATTCTTGGTGTTGCGGTGTTTTTATGTCGAAAGTACAAATTTCTTACGTAATGAAAATGTGTCTTAAGAAGTTCAAGATGTTTGTTCCACCAGTGGTAAGGATTGTATTTTATATATTTACTTTTAGGTGGCAAGGAGGTATATGCAGCCTCTAATATGAGTGAGGTCATGTGATCGATCACAGAATCAATTTCGTTTGTGTTTGTGATATTGATTGCTGATTGTGTAAGTAAATCAAGTTTTGTATGGTCAAACGAATCTTTGAAAGAGTCCCAATTCGCTTTTTTCTCATTGAATAGCCATGTGGAATGAATTACATTTGAAAGGAATTGATCTTTTGAGAGACAAATATCAAAGATAATGCAGTTGTGATCGGTCAGGTTCGTGCATGCAATATTTGTCCAATTTTTGATAAGGTTATGAGCTTGTGTGTTGGTTAGAGTGAGATCAATTATGCTAGAGTTGCGACAAGTTGGTGTCTTATTGTTATGAATCAACAGGTCATTATTCTGGATTAAGTTTTTGAATGTGTGACCGTTTTTATTTGTTATTTTGTCATACCATATGGTGCTACGAGAGTTGAAGTCGCCGCAAATGAATATCGGAAGATCCGAGTATTTTACGAGTAGTGATTCAATGAAGTTTATATGATCACCATTCATTTCGTTTGGACGTATGTAAAAGTTTGAGATGATTATTGGTTTTGTGTTGGTGAAAATCATTGTAGAGGTCGTATATGAGTTTGATATGTCTGGTAAGAATTTATACGATATATTTTTGCTTATGACAACTGTAGCGCAATCTGCATCAATTGAGGGTTCATGGTGCAAAATTTTACTTTTCAAGTCAAAAATAATTTGATTGCCAAATTTACATGGTTCTTGTAATAATATTAAATCTACACCAAATTTGCTAATATTGTTTTTGATTTCGTTCGTTGCCAAGGAACTTTTAGCTACGTTAATTTGCATGATTCGTATTTTGCTATTAGACATTTTGTGTTGACGCAGTGTGTGTGACAATGTCATGATTGGGTCCTGAATAATTTGTTTTGTTGATAAGTCTATTTGTTTGCTGTTGGTAAATCGGACAATTGTTGTTGTTGGGTAGATGATTGTGTGATGAGTTTTTATGATGAGAGTGTACAGAGCAATTTACGCACTTTTGAATTTTAGAGCACTTGTGATTTATTCCATCACCTTGGCCGCAGCATTTGCATATTTTCGGGTTTTTACAGATTCTGGTGTTGTGATCAAAACTGAAGCAATTCTGGCATTGTCTCACCAAGATTTTGTTTTTGACAATAATTTTTTCATAGTTAGTATATAAGTATCCTTGTTTCATAATAGTTTCGTAAAGATGTGGATTAACTCGCATAACAATATCCTGGCAATCGGTGTTTGATTTCATTGCGAATAAGACCAACATTTTATTTTCGCAGTTTGCAAGGATTGGATTGAGATTAGGATCACATATGATTTGTGGAATAACGCTTAAGCTATTTAATTTCGAGACAGATTTTAAGACAATAGTAGGATCAAGTTTTCTGGATTTATGTATAGATGCGTTGGTAGATAATGGTGTCAAAACGTTGAAATCACTGATGATTTGATCTACATCTTCAGTTGACGGTATTTTAATCACAGCACCTTTATTTGTTTTTATGATTTTGTTGATTTTTATGTTATTGTTTCTGTTTCTGATGAGATTTAATGCTTCATATGTTTCCTTTACCACGGTAGCTGGATTGATGTTATTCTTAGCAGATACTACAATTGTTTCTTCGGTGGTGTTGTTTTTGTTTTTGATTAATTGCTCCGTTGATTGGGCTTTCATTATTTGTGCAAAAGAAATATTTGATCCGTTATTTTTATTTTCATTATTAGCAATGATTTTTTCGATTTTGTCTACCAAGTTGTCGTTTACTGATTTTGACTCTATGGCTAAATTCAATGCCGACGATATGTTGATTTTGATTTGTTTTCCGATGTTTTGTAAATCACTGATGAAAACATTACTAAGTTGTTTGTTCTTGGATGAAGATTTTTCAAGTAGAGCCTGAAAAATTTGATCTATTAGATTAAAGGCGTTGACTCTGAATGTATCGATTTGATCCAGAGTTTGGTCATCCATCTCGATACAAGTTGTTCCAAAAATAGGAACAATTACAAATTAAACAATTGGATGACTGGTACTAAATTGTTGTTTTGATGGGATTTGGCGCGATTTGAATGAGAGCAGATGATGAGTGTAAACAAAACAGTTTTGATTGAACGATTTATTAATTTTAATTTTTATCTTATTTTTTCTTTAAATTTTCTCTGAATTTGATGAAACGAACAAAGAACGGATCGTGGAATGGACAACACAAATATTTTAATTAAGTAATTAACCGAAGATATTGAAACTAATTTATTTTATTAAAAGTTAATAGAACAATGTAAACAAATTAATGAAAATAGCACGATGTGCACACAACAAAAGCTAAAATCATAATTCAATAATAAATCAATAATAATAATGATAATAAAATGTGTGATAATTTTTCAAATTTCTGGCAAATGCAAAAGACAAATATTCATTATCCTTATAATGAATTGTAATTTATCTTATTTTCTTGGATTTACAAAAATATATTTATTTTGTTTGGTTGTTGTTGTTGCTGTTTAAGATTTAATTATTGTTGTTGTTGATCATTGTTTAAATTAATAATTGATATAAGAAATGATAGGCAAAGTCATTTTTCAAATCTTTTTCGAAAAAAATCAATTTTCGAAAAAATGTTACAAATAAACAATAATTCATATTTTGACATTAATGAACATAAACGATCTTTTTTTTATTAATTCAATTAATCATTTGATTGATTGATTTTCAATCAATCCATCATCAATCAATCTATTAAAATAATTGATTCGATATTCGATGAAAATTGATTGAATCAATTAAAGTTTTTCAAGTGTTCAAGAGTGTAAATTAATTCCTATCCGATTTCAATGTAAAAATTATTATTTATGATCATATATTTTCATGTTTAAATGCTTTTAATGGTTATGATTTGTTGCACTTTACTTTGTTTTGAATTATTTCATTTATTTTCCATTTTTTACTCGTAATTATCAACGAATTCTGTTTTTTTCTGTTTCTTGGTCATTTTTTCTTCATTGTTGATTTATCTAACGACAATCATAAATTTCATACAGATTAAATAATAATAATAATATATTCATGGTTAACACGAAACGACAAATTTTTTTTCATCCAAAAATTTCTCATAAAGCGACATGATAAATGAATCCATTGACTGAATTGAATTGAATGAATGAATGAATTTGGATATTGTTATAATTTTTTTCATTTTATTTTATTTACAAATTAACTAAAATTTAATGCGAATAAAATATTATTATTTTGAGAAATTTTATTTATTTATTCATTCACATTACTTTGAATGAAGAAAGGATATCATAACCATGAACGGGTAAATAAATAAAAAAATCAAATAAATAAATGAATAAATGAATGAATATGAATAAATAAATAAACAAGACAAATTTTGCTTCAAATCATGGTTTGTTGATAATTATCATCATCATAACCATCGTTTATATTTATATTTCTGTGCTACTTGTTCTCTTGGGCTGTTTGAAATAGTTCACTCGAAGTTTAACAAGTAAAATAAGAATAAAAAACAAAAAAATAACCCTTAAGTTTAAATGACAATCTAAATAAATAATTCAAATAAATCATCCAAAAAACTTTACAAAAATTAACAAGTTTAAGTTAGTGTCAGTGTTAAAGATTATTATTATTATTTTTTTGAACATGTTTAATTTATTTACCTGTGTGTGTTTGTGTATGGATGATAGAACTTTATACTTCGAAATACATTGAAAATATGCTCTAATGCTGATCATGCAACAAGTGGCAAAGAATTTTTTTTCTTTTCAAAATCTCAAAGCAAAGTTATGAAGCAAACTTAACTCTGATTTTATTTCATTCTTTTATTTATTATCTGAATTTTATGAAATAGAAAAAATTATTTTCATTATTTTTTTATTTTTTATTTTTTCTCCAAATATTCGAAATGTCAATTGTATATCATATAAAAGCGTAACAACAACAACAACAGCAATAATAATGATAACAAAACAACAAATAATGGCACATTGAATGAACACACACACAATAGTAACAACAATGATCATTAATTTCTTTTGATCACAAATGGTGATAATAATTAACTCTGAAGTTAATTTGGTTTGGTTTTCAGTTTTTCTCCATTCATTCATTTTAATTTATATTTTAACAGATTAAAAATTGAGAAATGAATAATATATATAACACAACCGGCATTAACCTTCCGGAAATGCCTGCAGGCAAACACAATCACATTCAAATATATTTTTTTTTGTGTTTGTGCATAGTATTTTAGTGTGTTTTCAATGTGTATGTTTTCCTTTGACTTTTTTGTCTTCAAAAGACTTTTTCTATGTGATATCAAACTCCAAATCCAAGTGTCTGTATGTATGAATGTGTGTGACACAACATCTTGCAAAGACAATATCTTGTCCTAAAGATTTTTAATTTTGCTCTAAGCATCCTTCGACAAAAATCAAAAGAAACGAAAAAAAATGTTTCTTTGAAAAATAAAATAACAAAGTTAAACAATAATAATAATGATAATCAAGGAAGCTTTTTTTTCATTCCCTCGCGTAGTTGATATGAGAAAAAAAAGCTTGAATTCGAGCACATCAGGTTACAACGCACGAAACAAGCGACAAGCAAGTCTAATCGACTGAATGACAATTCTGTCCCTTTTACGAAAAAATTCATCGTAGAAAAACTTTGATTGTGATAAAATCGAAAATTCTAAAATCGTTGAAGTTTATTATTATTTTTGATATCCGAAAAAAATTTCCTCTGAATTTCGATGGACATTTGAAAAATCTAAAATTGTAAAATGACCATCATCATTATCATTGAGCTTCTTATGAGCTCGATTGTTGCTTTAAAAAGTCATTTTGCTGAATGCTTTCATTCAGCAAAATAAACAATTGTCGAATCTTTTTTTCATTTCAATTGTTTGTTTTGAAAATATTACTTTGGATGCGTAAGTGTGTGTTTAAATGATCATAATAATACATGAAGAACATCATAATGATGAATTGAAAAACAAAGATGAAGAAAAAAATGTAACTTTTATTCAAAAAAAAAAAAAAAATGTAAGATGATTGGTAAGAAATTGGTACTGCTCATCACATGTACCATGTGCTGTAGATACATGCTTATATCTAATGTTTTAATGTTTTGAAAATCATTTTTCATCCATTCTTACAACAACAATGATGATGATGATGTATGTATTCATAGCGCCCAAACGATGGATGATAATGGTTTTTTTATTCGTCCATCGTTTGTTGTGTCCATTATGTCATTGCTAAAGGCGGTAGTGTTTGGATTATTATTATTTTTCCATTTTTTTATTTATTTTTATCGCCAAAGTCTTCAGTTTTATCCATTCACAGCAGTCATATCATCACTGGACAAGTAATAATAAACAATGAAATTTTTCTGTTTTAAACAATTGAGCAAACTGAAAAATAAGAAATTCAAATGAAAGAATGACACATTGTCAACAGTAAAAACGACAACAACGATGCAATGATGATGATGACAAACGGTAATTATTGTTCAAGATTTTTTTTCGTTTCTTTGAAAAATGAAAAAAAATGTCAAAGATGTTATTTATTATTGTTTTGTTTCGTTTCGTTGTTTCTTCATCGTTGAATTTCGTAGATTTTTCACATTTCAAACATGTAAAAATTTACAGAAAACACTTGAAAGGATTTTTATCTCGAAACATCTTGAGTGACATTTAAAGTCTTTGCAACCGTTTTTACTGTTCAGATCTTGAGCATCTTTCATTCAAAGAAATAAAAAAATCCAGACTAAAAAAGATCACCACTGATGGCCTGTATTGAAAACTCATTGCTCGCATTAACTGTTTGAATTCAACGAAATCGATTCATTCTTAAATGAATCAAGCAATAATCCAAGTCCATAAAATGCCTTAGAAAAAATGTGAAAATATTTTTGTTATAAACAAATACAAAAAAGTCATTAATAATAATAATGTTTGGACTGACAAATTATTTATGACACATTCATTTAATTTATTTTTTTCCCGTATATTTTTGCATATGAACATGTGAAAATTATCTGCATGTTACGCACATACACACACAAAAACCTTTGAATTATTATTTATGATAAAAAACAGTCGAATAACTATTAAAATATTTTTGTAAGAAGAAACAAACGAATGAATTCCAAAGTGTCAAATAGTTGGTGACAAAATGGTGAAAAATGAATGGATTTTGAATCTTGAATATATTCAAGAAATTATTATTCGTCAGATTTATTTCATTTTATTTTTGCTGCAAGAAATAACATCTTTCAAATGATAAAATATTTTTTGAATATGAAATTTTTGAATATATATTTATTATAAACTAACACTTATCGTACGCAGATTTTGAATGAATTTTTCTAGTTTTTCAGTTTCAGTTCCAAAACATTTTAATCACATAATAAACGGTGACAAAATTTTGTTTCTATCTTTTTGATAATAATAATAATTGTCAAAATTGTTCGTGCATTTTTTTTCTGATTGTTGCAAGGTGTATTTTGTGTGTACAAGGTGCATAAATGTTCAAGGTATAAGACTCATGTGTGTAAGTGTGTGTATGCATGCATGTAATTCATGCAAATTTGTTCATTTGTAGTTTGTTGATTCCTTGTTTTTTCTACTCGTTTTCAAAGATTATAATTTATGTTTTTGAATTTGTATATTAATAATATTCAGTGATAAAAATGAAAAATGAATTAACAGAAAAATCTTTAAATTAAAATTTAATCCCTACATTTGCATCATTTGCAAACAATTTTGTTTGTTTGTTTGTATCCCCCATTCAACAAGTGTTTTTTTTTTTGTATATTATATATTATTTTAATAAATGGCGATAAAACTTATGAATAAGAATTGTAGATTAAAATTGTTTTGATGCACAAAATTATCAGCCTCTGCACGCTGTTTAGATGATTGTCTTGGTCATTCATAAATGAAAAAATGCATCTGAATGGTCTCAGTGTATTCATTATGATTATGATTGATTGAAAATGAATTTTCCTCAAATTGAATCAAATTCAATTAATCAAAATTGATTTCATCAAATGAATCTCTCGATTATTTTAAATTGAATTCTAATTCGAAATTAAATTCAAAGTTTAATTGAAAATTAATTACAAACTACGAATTAATTACAAATTAACTGTGTGGCTACCTGTTGTGTTTACTTGATGATTTATATTGTCTTACATGTTAAAGAAATAAGAAAAATATTCGTATCTAGTTAATAATTTATTATTTTTCTTCGTTAATTTTCACTGAATAAATTTTAGTGCAATGAAAAACATTGATAATAATTATCATTAAATCCACCATTATTATATGATTACCGTTATTTCTACTATGAAATGAATTGATGAATTTATTTTATATTCAAAGTATATAAAAAAAATAAAAAGAAATAAAAAACGGAAGAATGACAGACATTGAAGTGGTTATATTATCATTTGAATTTAAATTGAAATTTTCGAGATTTCATAGGTATGAAGCACACACAAACGTACGAATTCAGTCAATTCAGTCATTATTATGATTGTCGTTTGTGAATCTAATAAACATGAATGAAACGGTAGACAAATTTTTCTTTTGACATTTTTATCGTCCATAAATGTGATATAATCTTTTTGTATATCTAACATTATAACGGTTTCTTTGGATATTTGCTTATCATTTTTACATTTGAGCACACATACACACCAACGAACCATACACAAATGTCACCAAACAATTTATTAAGATGACAAATTTCATATTTTGTATTCATTATTGTTTGAGTTTTCTGACCGAAATGAAATGATCATTTCTGTTTTATCTGATTATTTTGTTCAAATTAAATTCAAATAAAATTGGTTTATCTGATTTATCTGATTCGGTAGACAATCATTTGTTCGTAGAATCTTCACCAATTTCCAATGAAATCTATTATTAATTCAATTTTCATTCATTCATTTATCTATTTTTTTGCAATTCAATCATTTGTACTGCCGCTTTTTTTGCTTTTGTATTGTCGGTGGTCACCAAAGAGTTGATTGAGTTTGTTGATAGGGTTTAGTTATAATTTTTCAGCCCCAAAATGCTCATTCATGCATGTTTATCATTTTTTGAATGTAATTGATTTTGTGGCCAACAATTTTGCTAACGAAATTACAAAATGTTCATTTGATTAAATTTATTATCAAAATTCAATGATAATAAAACCCTTTGATTATATCAATTCACATCTTATCAGATCATCTATTTTCTGTTTTTTTTCTTTTGACCAAGTGGTCAGATCAATGGTGATATGTTTGTTTATGTTTATGTTCGTGTTTGTGTTTGAATTTCCAATTCAAGGAGCTATCATTTGTTATAGCGGAAATATACCGAAATTGTCAAAATGTTTATTTGATCATTTGTCATTTTTATATTTTCACAATGTTTTTTTTTCATTCAAAACAATTTTTGAAGGGAAAATTTGCATTCAACATTCACTAATGTATCTCTGCACACATTTGTATGCCATCTCTTCCATTGATCAAATGGAAAAATTTTCGTTTAATTCAATTATTTTCATTTTTTTGAACAAAATAAAACATTTAAGAAATAAATAAAATGAAAAAAAAATTCTCATCATCATTTTCAAATTTTCACATGGAAAAAAATTATGTAATTTTTAGTCAGTATTTTTTTCCATTATTATTTCCACTTGTCCCAATTCACATTTTGTCAATCAAATCTTCGTGCATTTGCTTTTATTATTTACCTTATAAAATGCGAAATTATCAAATGTTTCACTTTTATTTTTTAAAGAATTATCGTGTCTGTTTGTTTATGTGTTATAATTATTTTATTCAAATTTGAATTTTTTAAAATAACGTTTCACCTGTGTTTTTGTTGCTCAAAAAAAAACCTCAAGATTTCAAACTGTAAATTTTCTTTAAATTTTAACATTTGTTTACTCAACAATAATTGAATGGATGGATGGATGCACGTTGTTTTTTGTTTTTGTTGAAAAATAATTTTTAAATTTGTTTGAAATCAAGTTTACTAATTGATTGATGATGACGATGGTGATGATAATGATTTCAATTCATTGACGCAATTTTTAAACAATTACAAAGTAATTATAAAATTTTTTGTCAATTTAAAATGGGAATTTTTACACACTTTTCATGGTTAATGGTTACCTGGTTTGAAACTGTTGAATAGTTATCATCATTGTTTTAGAATTCTTCTTGTATGAGGAAAGGTTTGATTTTTGTTTCAATTTTTACAAAAACGGATTTAAATTTTAATTTCGTGGGCAGAATCATTGAATATTGAAAATATCCAAACGTCATAATCAGTAAAAAAAATGAGGCAAGGCGTCTTTGGCCACGATTTTTGTCGATAAATTTGTTGATTTATCAAAAATTTCAAAAATAAAAAATTTTTTTGGCCAAAAAAAATTTCATTTTTAAATTTTTTATATTTTTCCATAAATTAAGTATCATTAATCAATGTTAATATAAATTTGATTTCAGATTTTTGCAAAAAATTCAACATAATTTTCAACGATTTCTTCAAACCTTTTAAATTTTAAGTTTCTCATATAATAATCCATTAAGCAATTTGTTTTTTACCATCATCAAATTAGATGACCACAAATTTTTTTTGTTTTAAATACATTTTGGTTAATTGTTTTCTCTTGTTTATTAGAGATAATTTAAATGATTAATCGATTCATATCTACGATGTGCTATAATGATGTAAGGTAAATAATATTAATTGTTAATAGCTTTAATTTCAAAAACAAAATCAATTTCATCAACAATTTTTCTTATACATTGTTCGTGCGTTGTTACTATTAATGATTATGATGATGATTATCATTTGAATCATCAAAGTAATCATCATAATCAGCAACTCTTAATAATTTCAACATTTTTTTTCAACTAAATATTCAAAATACTAATTATAATATCCAATTACTTTTAATGATCTACCAATGATTATGGTCTACATAATTTACCTATTATTTTTATTATCATTAGTATTGGATGTTTACTCTTTTTCGTTGATGATAAACTTTGGAAACAAACAATTTTACCGCATTTGTTTTCATTTTTTTTAATTTGACAATTATATCAGATAGATAGACAAAGAGCTTAATGATGATGAAAACAATATAGCGATTATATTAAATATATTTAAGATTCATTGATTGCATCTATTTTGTGTGCATTATGATTATGTATGACTCACGAAAATTGATAAAAGATTTAATTTTTTCTGTTTTGTTTTGTTTAGTCCTCACTAATAGGACTCAACCTTTTTTCTGCAAAAAAAATGATTTTTCAATGATTAATCTTTGATGCTTAGGCTTGATTTTTCTTGGGCTAAAATCGTTGAAACATTTTATTGGTCACTTTTTTCATATTGAATTAAATTATTTGGGCAGCATCTTATAAGCCATGAAATTCATTATTTTTTCCAATTTTAATCCATTATTCAATTGAATTGAACAATGGAAATATGTACAAACAAATTTCAAATCAAAGAATAGTCTAAAGCCTTTTTTCTTCGAAATTTCTTCATGGACAATTTTTGATTTTGTCCGAAGAAAAAATATTAATGAAAGATGTCCGAATCGCTTCCACATTCGAAGACACATTTTCTTTTATGTTCTTGAATGGTACAAACGGGAGTAAAATTCAAATTATTTTTCGTGTCATTTCCCATTCGCTGCCTGTTTTAATATTAAATTTTTTCTTTGAATAATTCCATTCAAAGATGTATTCAAATGTGTATGAAAGTCGATGTGAATTTGTGTAAATGATGAAAAGAAAAAAAATGGTAATTTCTTGAAGCAACACCAACAACAACAACCCGTTATTTGAACATTTTTTCCATTCACCTTTATTATTTGAGTGTTCACCTGTTTCTAAGTGTGTGACAACAACAATCGACTCGTTTGTATGCAGGCAACATTCGCTTCAGCCAACCAACAACAATTCAAGAAGTTGAATTACGGTTTTTTCGAAGTGTTATTTTTGACATATAATAATCACAATCAAAAAGTGGTATGAATTGAATTTTGAACCAAGTGATTTTTTGAGCTCTTCACACGAAAAAGCTTCAGAAGAAGCATTCTTTTTTCGTTGAACATCTTCAATGATCGCTGAAAATTAATATGTTTTTTGAAATCTATAAATAAATAATCTTTTCTTGATTTTTTTCTTGATTCAATTCGTTATTATTATCATTATTTCTATTATGATTATTATGATTTCGTGATATTTTTTCTCAAAGAAAGAAATTTTTTAATTTCCACCATAAATCGATAATAATAATTGGATGCAATGATGATTTTTGTGTATGAACACACAGAAAGCTAAAAGAAATTGTGTTCGGACTCAAATTGAATCAATGAATCCAGTTTTATTGAAAATAATTCAAAAATGAATCGATCATTCAGTTTCGAATTGAAATTTTTTATTTTTTTCTCCAAAGAATTTATTCAATTCAATGATGATATTATTTCCGTTTGTTGTCTCCTTGTCCACCAATTTTTTTTCTATTATTTACTACAATCAACTATTACTACTAATCAATCAGTCAATCAATCAATCATGATTCATTGAACACACACATAAGGTCAATTCATATAAATTTAATTTGTTGTTTGTGTTGCTCAAAAAATATTTTGTCCAACGAAAAAGAAATTGCGTGTCATTCATTAGTTCATTGAGAAGAAGAAATGAATTTATTTTTTCTTGTTCACAAAAAAAGGTCAACTTTTGATTCATTCATTGATTGTACGATTATGATTTCGATAATGATGATGATGATGATGACGAACCTAGACAATGTTTGACTGGAGTGCTTGAACCAATGAAAAAATCAATCACTTGATGATTGAATTTTAAATTCATTCATAAGTTTCAATTGGATTTCAGTTTTATTCCCATTCAAATTCCTTCAATGTTTTCAATGAAATCTTTTGTATTTTGACTTCAACTTAAGATCTACACCTGATAAGATACTATCATTAATCTAATTATTTCAACTATTAATTAATTTTTTTGTTTTTCGCTGAATTTTGAGTTTTGTTTTGATTTGTTTCGCTGTGAAAATATAAGAAAAAAAAAATAAGAAAATTCACAAAAAGTAATCCATCAAAAAACAAATGAATCGAGCTAAAATAAATTTTTATTTGTGTGAAAGTCATTTGTTGTCGCTGTCTTTTTTTTTGTTTTTAGTTTCATTTGTTTTAGCTGACCCGATGATTTGCCTTCATGTACCTTCATTCGAAAGGACCTTGTCGCGCTTTCTTTTCTCCTTTTTTTCGTATTTTTTGCCTTTTACTTCTGAACGTAGCGGTCAAATATAAGTCAAACAACTTTAAGAAAAATAATAATGACCAAAAGATCAAAACAACAATGTGTTTTCGTTTGTGTCAATTGCAATTATGATTGTTGTTTTCCTTTTGCTTTTTGATGATGACGATAATAATGAACTACTCATTGATGATCATTCATTCATTTATTTTTCTATTTTTTGACCATCAAAAATAAAGGTAAATAAAAATGCAACAGTTTCAATCATTTTAATGTTTACCTATGACCTGTTAATGAATATGAATGTGTTTTTTGGATGGATGGATGGTTGATTTGTATGTATGTGTGTTTCCAATAATGAAGTGATATAAAGTTTAAAGATGATTATGATGATGATGATGATGATCGTCATCAGACAGTCAGACTATGGCGTCGCCATAATCATTCAATACTTACCATACACCATGGTGTTTTTTTTTGCTTTCAGTCGTCGTCTTGTTCGTCATAATCATCATCGTCGACGTTGGTTGATTTTTTGCTGTTGCTTTGACTGACAAAAACTCTCATATGGGGCCAATACCTATTACCTGATGAGCACAAATGTGTTATACATACATATTTATTGTATGATCGGTCAAAAAATAAAAAAAAAAGTTGATGATGGATAGAGGCGTTTCTGTCTATGTAAGGTTCATTTTTCTTATTTTGCGGCCTTTTTTTTCGTTATTTCATATGTCGGTATTTGTGTGTGTATGTATGAGTCTATGTGCAAGTGTATGACCTGAGAACAACAATTTTTAATGAAGAAGAATTTCGAAGCAAAGAAAACCATCAACCAATATGTGTGGTATTATTATTATTTGTGATTCAAATGACCAAAATAGAAATGGCGCTCCTTTTGACTTTCGACCTTAGATTTTTTCTTCAATTTTTGAATAGAAAAAAATGAAAATTACCGAATCAACAACAACAAACAGCAGACAACCTTAGAACCTTGGAAAGCCTCAGAAAAAGACCTTAGGGTTTAGTGTACAAAGATGTAGAAAAAGCATTACCATCACCATCATTATTATCATCATCAAATGTTGAGAATGGCGTCAATGATTCTGTGAGTGTGTACGAGGTAAAATTTTAAAGAAAAATAAAAAATTAAAGAATCAATCAATTTTAGTATTGAAAAGATGTCATTATTATTATCATTATTCCTACTAATTCTAAATCGATTTACCTTGAAACAAACGGTAATGTCTCTCTCTTTCATTGAAATTGATTGACATTCAAATCAATTTACCTAATTTTCAAAGATATTTCTTGAATTTTTCAAAAATCATTTAAATGATGCGTTCGGTGAACGTGCACACACATTCAAGATTAAATGGTAAAAATATCAATTTTCAAGGTTTTTTTCTCCATTTATTCATTTATTTTGAACCAAAACAAGTTGAAAATACAAATAAATAAAAATTGAAAACAAATAAATAAACGAATAAATCGTATTTATTTATTTATAAATATAAATATACACATAGATAAATATCATAAACCGATTATTATCGTCATATAATCATTATCATTATCATCATTGTTATTATTATTATTATTTCTTTGTTTGTTTCGCTTATTGTTTGTTTGTTTGCTGTTGGTTGTTTCACCATGTAATCAATACCTATTATGGTCAATTAACTTTTCTTTTGTTTTTCGTTTGTTTTTGTTGTTTAGTTTGAATGAATGAATGAACTACTTTTAAATTTTATTTTTCTCCGAAAAAAAATCAAAAAATTCAATTGAATTCTGTTGAATTGTCTGAGCCGAAAAGAAATATAAAACTGAATGATTAACGAATGATAAACATACGCTTTCAATCGGAGAAAAAGAGAAAGTTTTTTTTAATTTTTCAAAAACTTAAATCAATTGTCTGATTTTTTCATTGTTTAATTGTCTCCAATCGATATTTTTTGAATGATTTTCATTGATTCCCATTAATCTACTATGATATTTGCATTGATTTTTGTTTGGAAAATCAAATTATCCCGTCTTTAAACGATTTTCAATCGTGGAAATCAAATTTGTCGTTTAAAAAAACCCTCCAAGTTAAATCATCATTCGAACACCTCAGGGACCTCGTATTATTTTGGCTTTTCGCAGACTGAAGACCTATTTTCGAATGATGATGTTAACAAGTCCAGATAATAATCACACAATGATAATAATAATAACAGCAATAACAACAAAATGTTTGCCACTGAAATTTTACTCAATGTAACTAAATATGATAATAATAATCATAATAATTGAAAATAATTGATAATAATAACAGCATTCAAATATGATGATGATGATGATGTTGATGATAATATGATTGGTTTTCACAATTATTATTATCATTATTAAACATATCAATTATTGAAAAAATTATTATTATTATGATTATGATTATAATAAACATATTTATTCATTGGCGATGGTGATGATGATGATTATACATTATTATACAAATACAATTTATCAATCACCAGAAAAAAATGAATAAATATGATTTAAAGTGATTAAATTGAATCACTTTCTCAATTGAATGTTGTTACATGTTATTATTATTATTATTATCATCAATATATACGTTATCATTATTATTTTCACACTAAATCATTTAATAATGATAATAACTATAATAATAATTTATATGACATAATTACAATTATCATTTTGATATGTATCATGGCTATTTTTATATTATTAGTTACTGAAATCATCTTTTATTGTTTGGTTTTGATTTGTTTATTTATTCACTCATTCATTTGTTTACTTTTCTTTTTATGAATAATAATTGATAATCATCAATGATGATAATTGTTTAATAATTGGTAACAATCAAATGGTATTGAATAATAATAATGTTGCTGGTGATCATCATCATCATAACAATGATTGAATCATCAATTCGGCATCCTTAATTATTATGATGATGATAATCATCATCATCATTATTTGTTTATTCATTCATATTTATTTGATAATTATTAATTTTGAAAAAATGTGAATAATTTTCGCTTTTTTTCCATTCATAAATTAATGAAAATTAATGTTTGCGTTTTTGCATGTGTGTTCATGTGTTCAAATTTAATTAAATCCAAGCATAATTAGCAAATTCATATTTGTTTTAAATCAAAGAATGATTTTTTCTTTGAGTGTTTACGGGCTTTCTTTGAGGTTTTCTCCAACTAGGGTTCAAAGGGTATTCAAAGGTATACTTTTTGTCTATTTTTTTTCTTGACATAAATCACAATCGGTTCTTTTTGAATTTTTTTTAGATTTTCTTTGAACAAAAATTTTGATGAAATGTCGAAAGATATTTGTTTGTTTGTTGGTGGTGGAAATTGAGATCAAAATTCAAGGTATACAATTGTAGAAATGATATGTACAATGGTCGTCGGTATTTTTGATTTGTTATTTTCTGGTCAAAACAAATTTTAAATAAAACAAAAGTGAAACTTTTAATTACTTTTTGTTTTTCTCAGACGTAAATCAAGTGTTCTTGGGATTTTTCCCGAAATTTTCTCGTCCATTTCTTTGACCAAACAAATTTCTTGTGATTTCTGGCCCTTGTCCATTGGTTGATATGCAAATTTACTTCCAAATTGAAGAACTTGATTGAATATCTCATTGAATAAGTAAATTATCAGAAAAAAACAAATTTAAATTTCAAAATTTTGACGAAAACAAAGAATGTAATCAAATCTGGATCACATTGAAAATAAGCAATGGAAAATGTAATCAAATTGTTGTTGAATTATCTTTGAATTATGAAGAAAAATTGAATTTAAATTTGAATTTTCTGGCCAATTTGAATATATGAAACATGAGAAGATCATCTCACTTCAATTATAATTGAATGAGCAGCAAATCTTTCATCAAAAAAAAAAATTCTTCTTATGATTAAATTCCAATTCTTTCAATGTTGAAAACCCATCAATCATTTCAAAACATTTTTTTGATGAGATTTCTTTCTGACAAAATTGGCCAAACTCTGTGATTCTCCATATAATCATCATAATCATCATTGTGTTATTCGTTACCGTTTACCAGATTTTGGGTAAACAAAAACCAAGTAAAATAATTGAAAAGTAAACAAAAACCTTTACAAAAATTGGTTTGTTTGTTAAGCAAAATGAATGAATCAATGAATGAATGGATCCAAAAATTAATTTCAAAACTCATCAGTCAAAATTATGTAAATTTTTTTTGGGAAATATGATTTAATTTGATTTCCTTGAAAATTATTCCATCAAAATACAATGAAATTATTCATCAAAATATATCCATTGTAAAATGTATATCTCAATACCTTTGCCATTTTTTTTCTTTGCAAATCTTTATTTTTCAATTCTTGGAGATAATTTCAGTTGATCATCATCATCATGATGATCATCTTTTGTTTCCTTCGTTTGTTTCTGAAAAACTTATATCCAAGAACTTGCATCTTAGATCACAAAATGGAGCCATTCATACATGTTTTTTTCGTTATTGTTAATTCAATGAATGGCCAAAAAACATCCGAAAATTTTATTTTAAATCAAAAATCATCAAAAAAAAATATTTAAAAGGCGTATTTTCAATGTTTAATGGACCAATAAAATGATCGTATATCGTTGTGATAGGCGGAGAAATGCTTATATTTCATTTCATATATATGTGAATGAATGAATGAATGTATGGAAGGGAAAAATATACGAAACAATTGTTCGAGATGATTTCACAATACGAAAATATACTCAACATATGATCATATGAATCACAAACAAACTCAGATGAATGAATGAATGTGCACACATGTGAGAGTTTTCAAGTTTTTCGAATTTGGAAGCTTTGCATTCAATCATTGTAAGCTTTAATATTCATTTATTTCGAAAAATGAGCGAGCTCTGAACACAAAGCTTGATTTTCTAGTTTTTCTTGCCATACACACGAAAAAAGCATATGTTTTTTTGCATTTTGCATTTTGAATATATATCTTTATGTCTATGTGTATGTATGTGTGCGTGTTCTGTTTGTTTGTTTGATCACACACAAACACACTCAATCGCATATGGAAAACAAAAAATCAGAAAAAAATTTCCAACCAATTTCAATTCACTTAGCATGCAGCTCAGTCACTTGCTTAACAGTTGTTCAATGATCAACGAGATTTTGGAAATTCACAGAAATTTTTTGTTTCATTCAGAAATTTCCATTATTTGATCATCATCATTATCGTGTATTAATAAGTCCATATAATAATTCATAAATTAATTTTTAATTTGTGATAAATTTAATTTTTTTTACAAATGTTTCAATCAAATAATCGCCATAGAAAACAACGACAGCGTCATCATTTGTGTCAATGAAATTGACAATGAAAATCAATTGAAATTTATTTTGATTTTTTTTGAATCAAATTATTTAAATTATCATATTTCAAAAATTTGCACCAATTTTCCAACTATCAGCAACTCAAACACATGTGTTGTCAAACGATACATGATAATTATTTCTAAATTATCAAATGTAAAGAAATGAAATAATAAAATAGAAATTAATTTCTGTGTTCTGCCTGTTCTGTTTATTATCATTTATATTAATGATAATTGATACATAAATGTATTAATTTTTTTTTACATTCATTGTCTATAATCATAATCATCATTATCATCATCATAATAAAATCATTATTAAAACAATAATAATAATAATAACAATAATTATAATTGTATAATTTTCAAAACTATAATTTATATGTTAAATTATTATTGTTGATACCATTGTTCAATTCACAATAATAATGATGATGATGATGATATTGATCATATTTTGATCATCATTCATTTGATACATTTATTTTGAATAAATATATTTTTCGATAACTTGATAATTATTAATTCATACATTATTAACATTGAGGCATCAATTGTTTACATTTTACACACAGATTTCTTGATTTAACATCATTCAAAGCATATTCTAATTATAATCATCTTAAAATCAATTTGTCATCACCATTTGATTGATATTTAATAGTGTAATTGTGATTGGTGTGCTCGTGTTGATGTTTTTTTAATTAGAATTGCTATTGTGATTTATCCTCACATCATTCATCCAATTCATCAAGAAGAATAGCTGAAGACCAGAAAGGTCTTTTTTCAACCAAAAATAAATCAACAATTTTTTCGATAAAAGGTTCAAAATAAATTTCACCACGCTGAACCTAACGGACAATTTCTCCACTTACCCGATGTCGGGTACAGTGGATATCTTGGATCATCAAGATATGAAACAAACACAATCGGCTTTCATGGATATACAGCAACAAGCGGCGGTTGCTGGACTATCGGCAATGTCACATAATCATAATCATCATGCTCATCACACATCTCATCATCAATCACATAATCATACGTCGCATCATCATCAATCACCATATTCAACATTTCGTTCGACGTATGGTGGAACACCAACATCAACAAATAATCATCCAACGCATGATGGTTTTGGTTTAAGTGGTATTGGTTTTGGTAATGGTAATCTACAACAAAATCGTTCATCATCATCATCATCATTATCTGGTACATATCCATTTGCTGCTGCAGCCGCAGCAGCAGCTGTATCATCAATGAATTCTCATTCATCACCACTGCATAATAGTTTTTCACATCCGGCCGCATCTCATCCATATCTTGGATCACCATACTCGACAGCAAATATTGCACCACCACCAATATCATCATTAACATCATCAACATCATCATCATTATCATTACAACCATCATCCACTACATCATCATCATCATCATCTTCATTGTC
Source organism: Psoroptes ovis (assembly GCA_002943765.1). Lineage (NCBI taxonomy): Eukaryota > Metazoa > Arthropoda > Arachnida > Sarcoptiformes > Psoroptidae > Psoroptes > Psoroptes ovis. The sequence continues at coordinate 351,683 of PQWQ01000006.1, forward strand.
TGCATCGACAACATTAACCTCTTGTATACCAACACAACAACAACAACCATCATCATCACATTCACCACAATCAAGAGATTCTAAATTAGATTCATGTAAGTTGAATTTATCATCATCAATGAAACACTCATATCATTGAGTCAGTGGATTCTTCCAAAAACAAAGATTTTATCAAGAATTAGGAATTTCAGTACCTAAATAAAATTCTCTTCATTCGATGTTCCAATTTTCAAATTGAATTCTATTCAAATTAAATAAAATTTGAAATATTTTTAATTTCATTTGTTTTCAAATGATTATCAACCAGGAATGATTAATTAATTTTTCATAGAAAAAAAAATCATCTTTAAATTTATTTATTTTTCATTTTCATACGACTTGAGTTCACTAATTTTTTTTTTAAAAACATTTATGTCATGTTTGACATGATTGGAGCGAAAAAAGAAAAAAAAAGATTTAAAAACAAAAAATAAAAAAAATATTGCCGATTTTTGAATTGTGACTCCCAGGATTATTATTATCATCGTTTGTTTGTTTGTTTGTCTGATTATTATCATTATTATTATTATCGTTTCTTTCATTTCATTTTATTCATTTCGTTTCGTTTTGAACAAACAAACAAACAAATACAGATATATTTTTGTGTGAGATAATATTCATGATTTTTTTTTTAATTTGTTTTCCATAGATTCAGCCATGCAAGAAAAAAAATATAAATAAATTTAAGAAATAAAGAAATGAATTTCAAATGTAAAAATTTCCAAATGTTAAAACATTCTCATACATCTATCAATGTGCAATAATGATTGTGAATAATAATAAAGAAATTTTCGTACACGAAAAATATTCAAATTCAAATAAATAAATAAATAAACAAAGTAGCTCTTCACTTTTTCTCTTAATTTTTTTTAAGAATAAAAAATGAAATGAAATAAATAAATCCCAATGAAATCAAATGAAATGTACTGAAATGAAATGAATGAAACGATAAATTCATTTTATTTAAATCACGATTTTAGGAAGTTGTTGGAGTTTGTTGTTGACGGCTATATTATTGTTGTTTGCTTAATGTTTTTTTGAAAGTGAATGATAATAACAACAAAACTTGAAAATGAATTTGAATAGATTTGATTAAATTATCACTAGTTTGATTTAATGTCAATTGTTTAGATTTGTAACATTCGAATTTTAAATTCATGAAAATGAAGAAATTTTGTGTTTCTACACATTTCTAAACGAGTAGAATTGAATTAAATGAACATCAAGTCAGGCCAACATTTAAGAATTATAAGATTCAAATGAGAAAATGATACAATTTGATTGGAATGTAAAAATTTAATAAAATCCAAAAAAAAACATGAATACAATCTCTGAAATTGACTAATACATAAGGGATAATTGACATTATTCATTGATGAAATTGAAGCATTGATCAAATACAATTTGTTTTAATTGATTATTGAAAATTGAAAATTGTTTCATTAGTTTCCATTTTTTACATTTCAAATTTTTAAAATTTTAGACATCTTCAAATTTTTTCCAGTTCTTTTCATAGAAATGTAGCGTGTCTAGGTGTTGTAGCGTTAGATAATTCACTACGAATATTCGCAAATGAAACTAAAATAATTGCATTGATTTTTTCTTCATATTTTGACCAACATTAGACCAACATAATGTTTGCGGATGATAGAAAAAAATAGGCAAGGCAAATCATCATCAATTGATTGAATGTTTTTATTGTTTTTATTTCTTCGAAATTCAAAAATATTTTCTATTGTTTTTTCTCCAATTTTCAATTTACCATAGGTAAATCCATAATTTTACTGTTGTTGTTTGTTTGTTGTTTGCTTGATTGGTGTTGAAAAAGTGTCAAAAACTTTTGTTTTTCTGCGAAAAAAAGAAAATTTATTATTCACCAAAAAATGAAATAAATTTGATTGATGTTTTTTCTTTATTTTAACCAAATCAAACTTAGCAGAAACAAAACAAAAAACAATGGAAATAATTTTGATTTTGAAATTTGAGTTCCATTCACATTTGATATATAAACAGTGATGAAATGAAAGATTGGTAAAAAACAATGAAAATCATTGATTTTCAGATGATTTGATGCAAACAAATAGACAAACAAACAGAAAAAAATGTTTCAAAAATTTCTTCAATTCAATTCAATTATGATGATTGAATGTTTCGACAGATGCATTGAAATTTCATTGAATTTTGAAATTCAAAACATATTCGTTGTCATACTATGATTATTTTTGATTCATTCGTTCGATGCATCTGAATTTCATAACAATTTCAGCGATTTGAAATGGAGTGAAATGTAAGAAAATTCAATTTAATCATTCGAGAAATCATTTCTGGGTTTTGAATTCCACATTTTTAACATGGAAAAATTTTTCAATTCCAATTCTGATTTTATTTGTGATTTCATTTTTTCTCTCGTTTTTTTTTCTATCCACCATTTTGATGCTATTCAAAGTTATTTGAAATTTGAAATTATTATTTCGAGCAACGAAATAATCATAAAGATTAAATGACAGTTAATTATATGTTTGATGCTTTTTAGATGCTTTATATTTATTGTCTGTTCTGTTGTTGAACAAAGTTTTCATATTTTTTTACTCTGATTTTTCATATTTGATTACACACAAACACTGACATTGGCAATGTGATTGTTTTGATTTTTTTTTTCTTCTCGAAAATGTTTTGATTTTCAAATTTTTTGATAGTTTCCCTGATTGTTATCAAAGAAAAATCAACGAAAAAAAATGATGAAATTGAAAATATTTGATATAATTGAAAATGCAATAATACATTGATTATTATTTGGTTGTTAGTTTGGTCATGAAAAGATTTGATTTATTCAATCAAATTTTATTTCAACGATTATGATTTTGAATGAATCAAAGTCATTGTACTTAATGGTGATTTTTTTTTGCCTTTAAATTATTAAATGATGCTTATTGATGTAATGATTTCTAATGAGTTTTGATTAATTTGAAACATTTTTTCTTTTTGTTTTGTCCCCTTTATTTTAGCCAATAACAATAATAATAGTTCCAAAAATAGTGGTCTATTAGCAGATTCAGAATCCGCAACAACCGGTAATAATAATGGTAATGGTGGTGGTACGGGAGGCGGTGGTGGTGGTGGTGGAACCACTATACGTATGAATGGAAAAGGAAAAAAAATGCGTAAACCACGTACAATATATTCAAGTTTACAATTACAACAGCTGAATAGACGTTTTCAAAGGACACAATATTTAGCCTTACCTGAACGTGCTGAATTGGCAGCATCGTTAGGATTAACACAAACACAGGTGAGCATTATTTTTTTAATCCTTTGAATCTTGAGAATATTTTGAAAAAAACGCATTGATAAACAAAGTCAGAAATTTTTATCGAAAATTCCAGTCAATTTCTTCAATTGATTGACCACACTGCGTGTTGTGTGTGATTTTAAAATTTTTTCAAAAATCAAAAGTCAAAAATTCCACAAAAAAAAATCCATTATAATTGACAGGTTTGAACATTCATTTGTTTTCACAAATCAATTTGATTGAATGTAATATTAACAAATCAAACTAAGACGAATTTCAATTGAATAAAATAAAAATGAATAAATAAATCAATTTTCTCTAAAAAAACAAACAAAGTAATCATCATCATCATCATAATCATAACGCAGTAATCATCATCATTATCATCAGATTGATTGAAAATGATTGAGTGTTTTCGAAGTTTTTTGACACTTTTGTTATCGCGAAAAATCTATTTTATTTTGTCACTTTTTCAAATCACTACTAATGTTTCAGCTATTCCACAACAACAACAACCGACCAACAGTAAAAATTTATCAATCAACATCAATGAGATAATGATGATAATGACGATGATGACACCATAAAACAACAACACCACGGTTGGATATTGTCTACGATATCCTGCTGTGTGTGTGCCAAAACGTAAAGTGTTTTTGTGTGTGTATTAGTGTGCTAAGAGTCGGTTGTACACCTTTCGGGCTACTGCTGTTGCTGTCGATGGTGTCTGGCTCTTTGACTTTGAAAAATTCAAATTAATTTTCATTGAATTTTACTCATTTGTTTTTGTATTGAAAGTGAAATTTTCAAACATTTTTTCAATTTACAAAATTTCATTTGTTTTTTAAGGCTTTTTCTGACCAATTTCTATCAATCTCTCACAATTTGACACATGTTTTGACGTTTATTCATTTTTGATTAATATCAAAGTCAATGTCATTATTTGTTGGTATTTGTTATTATCATTAACATGTTTTTGGTCATTTGAATGTGTTTTGGCTGTAGCACTAAATCAGAGAAAATATTTGAAAATCAAATTAACCTCAACCAAATGAAGAAAATTCATCAAAATTCGTGTGAATTTTTTGTCCATTTTCATTTGTTTCTCTGTTTTTAATTCATTTTACATTTTTCCATTTTCCAATTTTGAAATTTTTGTCAATTCACACACTTGGCATTCATTCACTCATTTGTTTATTCATTTGTTTCAACTACTCTGTATGAATGGCGATTGCTTTTCTGTTAATTATCACAATTTTTTCTTTTCATTTGTAATTAAGAAGCATTTTTCAAGTATTTGAACATTCACCTATTCATGAAAACAAATATATTCAAAAACACAAACACACCGGACAAAACAATATTCAAGCAACCGTAAATTTTTTTTGTGGATAAATTTTTACGATTTGCATGAGGCCTTAATCTTTGGATCAATGATTCAATGATTCGCAGATTTAAGCAATTAAATCATTGAGAATAATATTTTTTTCAAGCAAACCAAGATCATTGATCAACCTAAAAACTGATTGATCAGCTAACCAACTCATTGAATCACAATGATGTATGATTGAAAATGTTTGAGTTTTGGCAAAAATTTTCTTTTGATCAAAGTTTTAAGCTAAAGAAATGAAATGAAATAAACGAGGTAGCCAGGAAATAACAATATGAATATTAATATTGATAATAATAATTACAAAATGTTTATTTCAAATGAAATAAAATGAATTGGAAAAAAAAACTAAACAGGTAAACACAACCGAACTAAAGGTAGTAATTAAATGAAACATTCATAACTGTTGAACTTGCATTTGCAAACTTGTATGAAATTTGAATGTGAAAAAACAAAATGACAAAATTGAAAATTGAAACAAAACAAAAAAAAAAAAAAAAAACACATGCAAACTGTCATTTGTTTTTTGAAAAAAAAACAAATTCATTTCGAAAACAAAACAAATCGTTTTTCACATTTTCATCAAAAACACCATAGAATCGATAATCAAATGACAAATTTTTATGTAAATTTGTTGCTGCAAATACGATTGAACAGCAACAACAACCTTTGATGGGATCAATCGGTTCCAGATGTTTCAATTCTCTCAAAAACACAAAATTCTAACTTCTGTATTTTGAGGAATTTTCTATGCATTTTTTCGATTCGGTTGTTTTTCAATATTTTTTTTTTCGCATATCGATTTGCGTGTTGCATAACGTAATCTTTCATTTATTCATGGATTGAATCATTTCTATTTCATTTTTATCTTCTCGTGAATTTCAAAATGTAAAATAATCACGAAATGCAATTCGGTTATACTTGAATGAATTCATGAATGAAAATATTCAAATCAAATCTAATTGTGAGTGATAGACAAATGAAAAACAACAAAAAAAATGAATATTTTTTCAATTCTTCAAATCAAAACAACATAGCACATATGCACACACAGACATACTTGCACATCATAAATCAATAATCAATGAATTTTATTTCATTTTGATCTATTTTTGTTCTATTTTTTTTCTTATCAAAATCTGTATTGAAAATTTTGCATAAATTAAAATGAAATTAATTTTCTCAGAAATTAATGTTCTTCAGTACACAAATCATTAGCTAAAGATTTCTTAAAATTTTTTACCCCAAGAAAACACCGATTTCTTGCAAGATTTAATGCATTCAAATCTCAAATCTGAAGTAAGAAAATCATTAGGTTAATGTATTTTTTCCTGGCTAAGCTCGCTCGATTGCAGCTAGAACAAACATCCACAACGAGCAGCAACGATCGCTTTCGTTTGCATACGAAATTTGCGAAATTTTGTGCCAATTTTTTTTCATTTTATTTTATTTGTCTGAGGGTAAATATGTGTGTAACAAGGATAATGATGTTAATGATGATTATGACGACGATGATGATGATGTGATCGAGAACAAAACATTGAAATGAAAAATGTAATCGAACATTATTTATTGATTCTAATGATTAATTTACCTCAAACAAAAAATACAAATGATGCTAAAATATGCATCACAAAAAATTTGTTTCTACGAAGAAATAAATGAAAAATGAATTGAATTTGAATTGGGGAATTATTCATTTTTCGTTTTGACCTCGAATTAAGGTGTGGGTTTGTTGCTGTTTATGTGAGATGTATGAATGTTTGAATGTGTGTTGTGTGTTCGTATCATCGATTCCAATGTGAATCAAGTGTTCATTGGTTTTTCTTCCATCTTCTGATTCTTCTGAAGATGCAAATAATTCAATCAGAAATTTATTTTATAAAATATTCAAAGAAATGTTTGAAATAATGGTAAACCAGCATCGATTATTATCGTTATGTTTGTTTTAGTATTATTAGTTGTATTAATATTAATGTTATATTAACAATATTACGAAGATATTATGACGAATAATGATGATGAGCAAATATAATTATTTAACAAACAGAAAAAAAATCACATCATCAATGATGCATTGAATCATTCATTCATTTGAATTCATTTTCTTTTCAAATTGCATCAGCCACCGGCAATGCTTAACGAGCCAACAAATATATTTGAAAAAAAGTGAAATTCTCCTCTCATTTCATTAATTTTTCTTTTTAATGTTTAATTGTGAGAATGGCGTTGATCTCCCATTTCAAACACACATAAACTCACACACACACAATACACTCATTGGATCACAAATAAAAACAATGATTTGAAGCGAAAAATAGAGGAAAATGAAATAAATTCAAATTTCAATACACACAAATTCGTCGCCATTCAAGCGGCCACCACCGCCACCATCATCACCAGTTTACCTTGGCCAATTCAACATTTTTCATTGAAAAATTGTTGATGTTGAATTGATTTTTTTGTTTCTAAATTTTCTGAATTTTTAATTCAAATAGAAATTGAATGCAAACAAATGAATTTCAAATTTGAAATTGCAAATTACGTTTGTTCAAAATCAAGAAATGAAAATAATGAAAACTATTGTTTTTATTTTCATTCAATCACAAATAAATTGTGAATGATGAACAAATACATAGCATTACATCAACGAAAATTCAATGAAAAATCATTTCAAACGTTCCAAAAACAGTTTTATTATTATTCTCATTATTATTTCTTGAATGATGAATGGTTTAGAAAAAAAATTCAAATCATTGTTGCTGTTGTTGTTGATTGACAGTGAATCAATGGCTAACATGAAGATGTTTAGTATCGTTCAGTAGAATTATTTTATTATCGTCGACTTTTTCTTAGATTTTCAAATAAACGAAAGTGGTACAAAATGTTTACCATTGTTTTTTCAATGATTTACAAACATTGGCGCATCTCGATTGTTTTGAAGCTCGCCAAAAAAAAAAAAAAAAAAAAAAAAAAAAAAAAAAACAATGGCAAAAATCAAAACGGCCTCATTCAAACAAAAAGACCAATAATTTTTTCATTTTTATTCATTTTCGACTAGACAGTAACGATGATGATGAATAAATAAATAAATTCATAGCTTGCACAGCATGCAAATAACAATTAAAATAAATCTCATTTTTTTCTATTTGAAAAAAACCCTTTGACCACAGAGCAGAATACCGACTTGATTGAATTTTTTTTCCAAAGATGATTTATCATTCATTAATGAATTATTAGTATTTTTCAGCCATTTATTCAAATGTTTCTGTGTAAAAAAAAAAATTGGAGAAAAAGTAGATCTCTATGCACAGAGATGCTTTTGAGGTGATTTGAAAAATTCAAGACTTTTTCCCTTTAAATCTTAAGCAAATATTGGAAAAAAAAATTCACAAGAAAAATAAGATCAAATGATCAACTAATCATGGGATAATCTATTATCATCATTCATTCATTTATTTATTCATTCATAGATTTAATGATTAATTCATGCATGAAAAATGTAAATGGAATGAAATGAAAGAAAATGTACGCGTATGTTGCTGGATCAATGATTTGGGTGTTTCAATATTTGCTACTTAATGAAAGTGAATTTGAAGAAAATTTCAAATTTATGAAAATTAAAGAAAGAAATGAACAAATGCAAAGTTAACTTCCTTGTATATGTCAATTCAGCTATCAATCGATCATTGAATTCATAATTATGAAAACGTAATGTTGAAAAAATGAAATTTTGAAAATATCAAACACGCAATCACACACCACGAGCTTTTAGAGGATATTTGTATGAATAAAATCCTTATGGATCGTTCGATTTCAATATTTCATGAATTTTCCATGTATTTCCATCTTCATTTGCTCATGATGATCATTCTCTCAATTGATGCTCACTCATTCGTTCTGTATTGTTTGTTGTTGTTGATTTAGTTTTGATTTCTTTATTCGTTTTTTTACAATGATGATGATATTTGATGAATGATTATCTATTTATTTTTATTATCGTCATTCATTCTCGAAAGTGTTTTATTTGTTTTTTCTCGTTGATACGGATCACTTGGCATCATTCAACAATGATGATTTCGTATTTTGATTTTGGATTTTCGTATCTCAAATAAATAAAATGATTGATATATGAAATTAAAATTTTCGATTGTGAAAATGAAATAAAACAATGTAATAATCATCATAGACGTACAGGTGATTGGTGTTTATAATGTGCTGAGAAATAATTTTCCATATTTGATAATCTGAAAAATGAATTTCTATTTTTTTGATATTAAAATTTCTATTTTTAAATACTTTTTTCGATTAAAACAGGTGAAAATATGGTTTCAAAATCGCCGAAGTAAATATAAGAAAATGCTCAAATCAACACAACCAGGTGTTGGTGGTATACCACCCACAACAACAACAAATGGTTCGGCTGGTTCCGGTACAAATCTAGGTCATCCACCAACAGCAACAACACCACAAACACCACCAGAAACGCCTGATACAAATTCACCACCATCAAGTGTTGGACCGCCATCAATATCAATGTTATCATCATCAACACCATTAGGTGGTATTGGTGGTGGTGGTAACAATTCCCAGCAACAACAGCCCGGTAATGGACCAGGATCATTAGGATCAACAAATCTATCATCATCATTATCAAGTACTGTTAGTCCACCATCAGCAATGAGTCCGCCAATTACCTCATGGGATATGAATCCGACCAAAACATCGATGGCAAATAGTTATATACCACAATATTCATGGTATCATCATGGACATGACCCGTCTATCAATCAACAATTATTAACGTGAATAATCGAAAACAAATACTAATGTAAAACGCATACAATCTTTAAAAATTATAATATAAATAAAAAAAGATCATGATCCTTTTCCTCAAAAAATTTCAATTGAAAGTATTGATAAAAACAATGATTAAAACTTAATTCCACTAAGTTCATAACTATTAGGCATCAATACACGAACAATTATACACTTGAACATATAAATCATCTACATTTATTAAACACAAAACATTTTTTTTCTTTCTTATTTCTTTCTTTCATTCATTCATTCACACCAATTGTATAGATCAAACTTCTTTTTTTTTCTAAATATAAATCGCTTGTTTGTTTTCATTTTAATTAAATTCATTAAACAAAACATAATTAATATTAATTCATTCGTTTATCATCTTAATGATGAATGAATGAAATTAAATCTCATAAGAAATTCATAAATAATATATTAATAAAACATTGATTGAATCATATCATCATTATCATCACATCCATTATCATCATTAATTAATCAATTAAAAAACAATGAAAATGCTTAATTTTTTTTTCTTGATAAACATTCTCAATTCATTTCTTCAATCATCATTCATCATTGACCAATTATTTCTTGTTTTTTCTTCTTCCATCATTATCAATCACAATTGTACAATATATATTCATCATTTGATTTTCATTATTAATAAAAAATTATATACAAAATAAAACATGAATGATATTATTGACAAAATAAATAAATAAAAAGTTATATAAATTGATAATTATCATTATAATAAAATATGCAAATAAATTGTCGAAAAATAAATAAATAATAATAATAAAATTATGAAATTATTATTAAAGAAATCGATATTTCGTGTTTATTCAATGTAATTTTCATCAAAAAAATAATCTGCATTCAAATGAATAATAACTTATTCAATGTTAAACATGAGAAATTATCAAGTGTTTTTCCAAAGGCAAAATTCTCGAATTTTAAGGGCTTTCAAATTCGTAATTCGTAAAATACTTAGAATTTTTCAGTCAGAAAAATGTTCATAGCTCGCAAATTTCAAATGACATGAAACGGATACGCAGAAAGCATGCAAAATAATATTTGCTATGTCCGACAAATGTCAAATTAAACATGTTGAAAACGTATGTAAATTGTAAAAATTGCTGAAATGTGTTCACAAAATGTTTTCGTCCATTTTTTGGTTGACAAGAAAATGATTCTATGAACAATCATGCCAAAATGATGGAGAATATAAGTGAAAAACAACAAGTCAAATGTGTGACCAAAATTTTGTTTTCATCGCGTCAAATTGAAATCATCATCATTGTAAATCAAGGTAAACAATCAAGTTTTTTCCATTGTATTTATAGACAGACTTAGAAATTTCCTTTTTCTGTAATTTAATTCAATTCGATCAATTCAAATAAGTCTATTGTGTTATTTGTAATGATTTCTGTGATTATGACACGTGAAAAGCTTTAAAATTGTAAAATCAGAAAAACCAAAAAATTTAATGGAACATCATTTCGATGTTTTGTTATTCGTTTTGATTATTTTATTTTTGAAGAAAAAAAACATAAAATCGTTTATGATAATCAAGCAATTTACACACTGTGAAGCAACAAAACACAGAGCATCAATAGGAAATAATTTTTCCTTTTTTTCATTTTAGCGAATATGCTTTTGTTATCATTGTTGTTTCGTTTGTTGATGCTGCACTTTAATAATTTGCTGTTTGGCCAATTATCTTTTCACAATTTTCATTTATGTTCTGCTGATTTCATTCATTTCAAAAAAGAAAAGATAATTTAACATTAAACACACACAAATGAATTATACACGAGTATTTTTCTTTTCTTTGATTTCTTTTGAAAAAATATTTTGGCTTCACAAATTATCATCGTGACAAACTGGTCCTCGCCGTTTAAATTTTTATTTAAGAACACACAAAAATTCTTATTGATTTTTTCGAACATCATTCATTCATTAAACAGTAATTTGAAGTATAATTCATTTCTATCATAATACTTTTGGCTATATTTTGATCATAATTTCGTTCAATCCATTTTTTCGTTGTTTTGCTTTTTCTATTGATCATCCTACGCATCCCTATCTGTTTTATTATTTCGATATTATCATCATTCATTCAGCCATTATCATCATCATCATCATAATGTGTTGCGTACACACAATCATCGTGTGTTCCGTTCATATTTTCTTTTTTGAGATTCAAAATCAAAATAATTCGTGAAATCTCTTTGATCACTTAAAATTGATCAGCAATGGTTGTTGTTGCAGTTTTTGATGCACAATGAACACCATATCAAAAAAACAAAAAATAAAATAATATCCATGTCCAAGTGTAGGCGTCATATCACAGTACAATTATTCATTCAAATTCAAATTTTGAAATAGATTTTATTGGCGATTGCATACATTTGAAAACATCGAAAATTTTTTCAGTTTTTTTTCTCGATTATTATCGATTATCATTCATTATTTTGATTTTTTTTCCATTTTGAAAAAATCAAAGAACAAATTTCACGGAACTCGAAACGTATTTTAAACAATGAAATATTGTAATTTTGCATATGTTCTCTTCTTTTGTTTGACAAACCATGACGATTCGCGATCATTCGATCATTTGTGATATGAATCACTTTAAAAGTAAAGAATTTTTGCTGCAAAAATTCAAAAAGAAATAAAAAATTTATCCGGAATTTCGTCGTCGCACGATTATTGTTTTGTCCATTCAAATTTTTTGACATGATTATTCTCTCTTTTTTAATGACTTTTTAATTAAAATAAAATGTAATGTTGCTGCTGCTGCTGTTGTTGCTTCATTATTCAGTAAAAAAAAGTACAGAAATTCTGATTGATTCCACCAAAAAGAATGGTGTTGAATATTAATTCAGCTTTTTTTGAACGGAATCAAAAAATTCCCGAAACCTAATGGAACCTAATAGTGGAAAAACCATTGAAAATATGTTCACCAGCACCAGTAAAATACCAACTCATTTCCATTACACTCAATATGAATTTTGAATGAATGATAATGATCGTAATAGCAATAATAATGATAATAATACACCGGAAAATATATATCAGTGTTGTTCAGCGTTCATATTCATTGTTTTTTTTTTTTGCTTTGAATAATTGATTTTAATAGAAATCAATTTAATTTCAATTTATGATAATAATAATAATAATACATCTCAATTATTCAATTGAATTAAATTATAATTGAAATCTGTATTATTTTTTTGATGCAAAATATTGAATCGAAATATTCAAATCATTATTGTTTAAATTTATTTAAATTATTATTCATTCATTCATTCATTATCAAGGTCCAAACTATCAAAGTTATACCATTTATTCATTTATTGTTGTTGTTGTTGTTGTCAAACATGCATTGAACATGATAATAATAATAATAATAATAAGCTTATTATTATTATAATCAGTGAATTATTATTATTTGTATGCATTGTTATTATTATCATCATTTGACCATTGTTTATCAAGAGAAAAAAAATTTTTCGGGGTTTTTGAAATGCCGAAATTACCACACAATAGCATCTTGATCTCGTATCGATGAATTGTATTTTGATGAATTTGAATTATCATGCAAAAAAAACCGATCAAACAAAAGATTGAAAATCGGCTATTCAAGATCAAATATCTATGTTGCATTTCAAATAAAAGAAGATATGAAAAAAAAGATGTATAATTTATGTATTTTTAGACATACTAAAAAAAAATTAAATTGAAAACAGTAATTTGATATCTCTCTCAGAGTGTTTCTTTGTGTGTGTCTGTTTTTAAAGATAAATATTATAAAAGAATAATTTATTATTGGCACGAATAGTCGAAATTATTGAAATAATTTGAGCAATATATTTGTGTTTTACCCTAATAAAACACACGAGACGGTCAATTTCAAAGTAAAATTCAAAATTCTTATTGAAAAATTATTGCCAAAAAATATTGGTAGCATTCCGTATTGATCTGAATTTTTTGTTTTAGATTTTTGTCTAAAATTTATTCATATTCTCAAAATCAGATTCAATCATAGGCAATCAATCGATAGGTGCCAATATATTTTGGTTTTCGGTGTTGTATTCAAACCATAATCAAATTATACAAAGTGATTTTACACAAAAATTTCATGATTTCTTGTGGATTTTATTTTCCGAATAGATGTTCAATGTGGTTCATCAAACTCTCGTTTTGTTTTTTTATTTTTTCAAATTTAATTTCACAAAATTATTTTTGAATAATTTTGCTATTAATTTTTTATTTATTTCATTCCACAAATGATAATAACGATTATTAGTGTAATAAAATTAAAAATATTGGGTTGTCCCATAAGTTATTGCCGTTTTTTTTTAAATTTTTTTATCCGAAAAACCGCACGAACTTATGGGACAACCCAATAATAATAAATAATGAATGAATAAATAAATAAATGACAACAATAACAACACTAAAACTGCCATAACACATGTGTATATGAAGCAATTGAAAATTATCATTAATTCAATTTGAATATAATGTTTTTTTGCATTTCATTTCATTTCGCCATTGAAATGAAATCCGAAAAAATGTTATGCAATCATTGGCCAGAAAACCTACAATTAATATTAATGACTTGATTTATATTAACTTGACTATGATGATGATGATGATGATGATGATGAATCTCAGCTGAAATTCAATTCAATTCTCTCAAAAAATCCAGAGATTTTTTCGGCTAAAAGAAAATTAAAAAAATTCTTCAGAAATCCATGGTTTTCTATGGATTAATCTGACATGAGAAAATTTTCACCCGAGATAATCCGATGATTTGTTGATTTTCAATATTTTTTTTTCAATGAAATCATTGAAAGAAAGTCAACTGATGATAATCAACTTCGGGTTTATTTTTTTCCCTTTATAGCGAAATGAATTGATCCTCATTGAATCTCTTCTCTCCATTCAAAGATTGAACCAGAACTGAACCCGAAAAATGAAATCGTGTGCGTGTGTCTGATGCTGATGTACGGGAGGCGTAACTCGACTGAATGTTTGAAAAAAAAATATTTTTCAGATCCAAAATAGAAATTCTGGAAATTCATGAATGCATGTTTGATAACGTGACACTCGATGTGGATCGACTCGGGTTTTGAATCAGCGAAAATGTTGAAGTAAAATATTGAAATAAACCATTCAAACCAACAAATATACTGACACTTTTGCTGCTGGAAAAGTTTTTACGTCCCATTCTATGACATGTTGGTGTAGCTGCTGTCGTTGAACATTAATATCGCTAGCTGAATGTCATTTTTTACGTTTCATACATTCATATAAAAAACATTATCATTCACTTGAGACACGGAAACATACATTTTTGTTTCATGTCGTTTTGTTCATTTCAAATTATTCAAATAATGTAAAAAATACATACAAAAATATGAATATGAACCCAAACGAAAAATTGATGATGATGGGAAAAACACCCTTAAATGAATAAAATATAAAAATTCATAGACAAGAAAAAAACACCCATTATCATTCAATATGACTGAAAAAATGAATGAATGAAACGAAAAAAAAATGAAATTGAAAAAATTGAATTAAATACATACGTGCCAACACGAGCATGTATAATTGGATTTGTCGAAACAAATAATGATAATAATCCAACATGGAAAAAAAACATACATGTAAATCATGTATACTTGCTCATACATGGTCCGAAACAATTTATTTTTTATCAAACAAATCATGTATCATTAGTCGAAAAAACAAAAAATGATTTATGCCTAATACAATGACAACAATGGCAATATTACTAATAATTTCAATATTTTTTTCTTTTTTTAATATTTGATCAAAATTAAAACATAATACAGCAATCATCATCATCATCATCATCATCGGCATAGGATTAAATTAGATTTTCTCATGATTTAATCAAATTTCGATATTTTTTATTTTTTCGGTTCAAAATACATTTTTTTCCAGATTGAAAATTATATCATTAGTCTTTTGTCATTTGTTTGATTTAAAAAAAAGGCACACCGATTACCACACACCCATTATTGATGACATTTGAAAATAATGATAATAATGAGTACCATGAAAATGAGAGATATCGAAAGAGCTAAAAACAAGCCAAAATCAATGATTGATATTCAATGTTATCATTCAAAAAACAAAGCGGAATTCATTTGCACTTATTTCTCTTTACGAATCTGCAAATGATCATTCCATTTATTTGTTTTTTCGAATATCGCCGAAATACACGATATTTGAACATTAATCAATTTGAAAATTCAAAGAAATTCAAAGCAAACATTCGCTCTCACACCAATCATAATTTTCAGGTATTATTATTGCTTCATCATGGCGCCATCGATCATTATGTATGTGATTGAATCTGTTTAAAAAAAGCAAATCTAAATTTCGCTGATCAAAGATTGAGTGAAGAATTCATTTTTTTCCGATCTTCAAAAATTGATTGATTGATGTCCAATGTTGTAGATGTTATTTATGTAATTGTCTTTTGAAAATCTTCACAATATTCCATCCATTAATCCAACCTACACTTATTTGAATGAACATTAAAAAAATATGCTTAAATTTAAATTGATCAATAATCAATCAAATATGAACAGAAAAAATGCGAAAATTTCATTCTGATCGATTTCTTAGGTGGTTGCATTGAATGGAAATAACATTTTTTTTAAATTTTATCTTTGAATGAATGCATTTTGAATTTTTCAATCAATCAATCAATTTTCTTTAGTCAAAAGGCTTCCACCAATGATTGGTCATCCATATTATGTCACACACATCGAAATTTTATATATTCGATCATAATGGAAAATATTACCAACAAACGATAATAGCATCCATATAGGTTTTACTTTAAATGTTTTTTTTTATTTATTTCAATTTTTTTCCCAACGAAAAATATTAATGCTAAACACATATTTTGATGATCAAAACATGATGTATGATATTGTTTGTGTATTGTCTGTATAGGATGAATCAAGTTAAGTGATTATCACATAATGAAAAATGAAAATATTTTGAAGATCCTCCCTGTATTCGGTATCTGGAAAAAAGATAATATCAAATAATAAAAATAATAAATCGATCAAGGCCAATGTCATCATTATTCTTATTGACATCAAAAGATATCGAGCATTTGACAACGATAAAATCCAATGAAAATAGATAAATATTTGTCCAATATAAACAATGAAAAATATAACTTACTTACATTACAAGCAAATGCTTACGGAATAATTGTTTTCAAAAAAAAAAAAAAAAAAAAAAAAAAAAAAACATTATAATTATATATTTCTGCTGTTATATTTTTACATTAAATAAATCGATGTAAAAATATATTTAACATTCAACTGCTAATGATTATTAGTAGCCATATATAATGAAACTGTGAATTTGAAAATTTAAAGTGGAAAAAAATTGACCAAAAGGCGCCAAACTATTGAAAAATTTTGTCTGAGAATCGTTGTTTAAATTTCGAAATTTCAATTTTAACACGCGCCAAAATATTTTTTCAAATTTTTTTTCATTTTTACTGAAAAATGAAAACATTGTTCATTGTTACTTGGCTAATGATAATAGTCATAATAATTGAATGATATATTTTTATTTTCGCTGGGTATGAAACATATGATTATAGATTGAGTCGAAAAAAAATTGATCCATATTTTGCAGTTTGGAACAATACTTATTCTTATATTTGATAGTCTGTATATTTCTGTATGTATAACCTTCAAACAGTTTTTTTTTGAAGTTATTTGAACAAAAATAACACACACATAAACCGACACCGGTAATCATACATGTATGTATTTGATTCATGTTAAACGTTTTCTAACATTCATTCATTCATTCAGTCATTGATTATGGCATATTTATTTTAAATGATGATGATAATTATCGTCATCATCAGTGTCGGCAATATGATTATGATGACCGATCGATCGACAGCTGACCTTTATGCAAAAAACTTTGAACCCTTTATTTTTAAATGCATAATAATAGTAATACTCATAATAATTATTATTTAAATAATATACCCCAGAATTTGAATTTTTTCTATTTGATAAATCAATCGATCATTGTTCAATTTTGAATTTGAAAGAAAAAAAATTGTTGAAATCATTTGAAAGCAATGATTCAAAAAACAAACATAGAAAATTACAAGAGAATGACAATTTCAGATCATTTGAAGAGCAGTGAATTCCCGTAAATAAATGGAAAAAATTACCCAAATCGTTGAAATTATTTGAAATCGTTTCGTGTACTTTGATCAGATGCAAAGCTTCAAAAGAATTTTAGGGCAAAAAATAAGCCCAAAATTGCCTTCAATTGAAAATCCTGTTTAAATCAATTTCTTCCTCCGAAATGTCTGAAAAATGACACACAAACAACCAAGAAAGATGAGAATATTACCATCATTTCTAGAGTGTTTCAAAGATCTTTGAATTCCCCACTTTATTTTTCTTCAAAATTTTTTACTTCTTTTGAAGATTCAAAAATTTATTTTGAATTTTTAAATTCATAACAACATCAACATCAACCAACATCATCATCGACCAACAACAACTTTTGCATGTCATAATACACATTTGATTTCCATTTTTTTCTCGGTTATTTCATACGTATACAGAAACAGAAACATGGATTGCACATTGATATAAATATAAAGTGAAAAAATACAGATTTTTTTCTCCAATTTTTTTCATTTCATTTCATTTTTTGCAAATATTACAAACATATAATTAACTTTTCTGGACTTTTTTTCATTTTATTTCGGTTGATATATGTATGGTGGTGAAGCCAATGTGTGTTTGTGTATGTGCATTTGCGATGTGAAATGATGAACCAAAAAAAAAACTTTTCGTATCCAACAAAAAATGAATGAATGATGGACTGGAATGGCAGAAAATATTGTGCAGCACTGCGAACATACATACACACAACAATTTTGAAAAATGATAAAATTTTCCTCGAAAAAATAAAAATTTCTTGATATTTGATATATATATTTTTTTCTGTTTCCATCGAGTTGAATAAGTTAGGTCATTCATTCATTTTTCTGAAATTTTCTTCGTTGATAACAATTTTTTTTTCTCGAATACTTTGCTGCCATTCTTCAGCAGCGAATGCAGCTGCTTTCGATCTACTATCTTTTCGGCTAAATTATCATCTGCTACTGTTTTTTGCTATCATTCCTTCAATCTTTTACCCAAAGAAAGAAGTCAAAAACTAAAGAGTTGAATGCCATTAAAACAAGCAAACAAACATACGACAAACATTGGTTAAATGAAGCATCGTTACTCGAAATAGTTAACGAAAATATTGTCAAATATCTTCTTATCTCTAAATTATATCATCATCATTATTATCATTAGATAAATACATAGAAAAACAATTGACATTTTTCGCCAGAAAAATGTAGATCGATTTTTGTTTTGTTGTTGTTGTCGATGATGGCTATGAGATATCGACTTGTACTTTCGCCATGTATCGACACACATGATTCTACATGATCAAAAAGATGAAATTAACGATGAAAAAAAGTCAAACTTTTTTCAATGGAAATGGAATATGTCTAGGCAAAAATATTTTTTCTAGGCAATTCAATGTCTTTTCATTTATTTTTTTTTCGAAATATATTTTCCTGCTACAACACAACACACAAACACAAGAACCCGAAATGGTAAAAAATGATGATGATGATGATGACAAAGCCTATTATTAAGTGGCACTAAAATCTAAAATTGTAGATTACAGTCAAAATGAACTAAAATAATAAACGAAAAATAATATAAAATAACATAACCAAAAAAAAAAAAAAAAAAAAAACAAAACAAAACAAAACAAATATACGTACATAGATAGATCGCGTAGATCATACAGACAGCGAATAGTTTAGAAATATTTACGAAAAAACAAATCATAACCAAAGCGAAAAATCAATTGGCAAAATCAATGATGATGATATTTGTACGATAAAATGAGAATCGCCCTAAAATTGATAAAATATTCTGCCATACAAAACTTCAAATTGAATATGGAAAAAAAGGAAAATCGATTTCTCAAAATGTGAGAGCTCCAATGTTTTCTAATTTGATCTTAGAGAATGCCAGAAGATGAATCACACAAGATTTAAATGTTTAAAATAGAAAATTTAATAAATGAAACAGTCCATGATTCTCTGATGTTTGGCCATTGAAAAATTTTAAATTGAATTTTTTCCTTTTTTAATCCTAAAATTGGAATCTTTACAGTTCCTTTAATGCCATCTTTGTTTAAACAAAAAATCTAAAAAATTCATTTAACAAAATTGTTTTAAATTTTCATATTTTAGCATATCGATTATTTTGAGATTTTCACCAACATAATCACCCGAGACTGCAAATATATTTGAATGATTTGGATTAGTTGATAATGATAATATTGTCCCAACATTTGGTTCAATTGTTTGCAGCAATTTTGGTTTATTCTCAGCTTCTGATGATGTTTCGGGAGAAATTGACCATATTTTTGTTGTTTGATCGGCTGATGCTGTAATTAAACATCCATTATTTGCCGATGTGAATTCCATTCCTGATATCATATCGCTATGAGCTTTGATTGCGAAAATATTTTTACCATTATCATTACGACAATCAAAACAATATAGCCATCCTTTTGATGTGCCACATAAATATGTGTAGGGTTGTTGAGGATTCCATAATACTTTTTCTATTTCATCTTTGCATACATTCTGATTTTTTACAGATTTTGAGTTATAGTTCAATAATTTTGCGTTACCATTTGAATCGCCTGTTAACAAAATATTCGCTTCAATCGGATGAAACGATAATGTTTGAACTGATGATTTGAATTCATTAAATTGCTGTTTTATTGTTTCATTTTGTAAATCCCAAATAATACATTTCTTATCAGCCGATCCTGATGCTAATATGTTTGGATATTTTTCAGACCACGATAAATCTAATACAGATTTCTTATGCCCTCTCAAAATTGAATGTGGATCAAGTATATCGACAACGTCTAAGTTCCAAATATTGATATCATTTTCCATGTCACCAATCGCGACAAAGTTACCAGTCATATTGATATTTTTATTATTATAATTTAACCATTGGAAACATAGAGGATATGCAGAGAGGTAAATTTCATGATGACAATAAATGTCATCTTCAGTATTGTAAATTTTTACTTCCAATGATACACTATCTTCTTCAACATGACCAGCTAGTAATAGATTATCTGTTGGCTTGATACGAAAGTCATCTTTTTCTTCTTCTTCCTAAGAAAATTCGAAATCGAGATCGATTGAAATTATCATTGAAAAATAATTAGAATAAACATACATCAGAATAATTCTGTTCACGATCTAGATACGGATCAGTTGCGGTCGTATCTGGTATTAAGAAATCATCATTTTCATCGTCATCATCATAATCGTCGAGATTATAGCGATCAATTATGTCACTATCTTCATTTCCATCATTATTGGTATTTTGCTGATTGGTCGTTCCATCAGTTTCCATCGGTTGATCATCCGCTACAGACCTTATTTGTACAAAAAAAAAATTAGACTAGAAAATAACAATTTTCAAATCAAAACCTTTTCAATTCTTTATATCTTAATCGATCATGCTTAATTTTGTTATGGATTTCTTCTTGTGTTAATTGAAAACGTTCAGGAAATTCTTTAGCTACACCTTGCTGTATCCATAGGATGCAAGATACAAAATTCAATTTTGTTGCCATTCTCATGTAATTTATTAAATAAATGAAATAATTTGATGGATAAATTTCAATTTAAAAAATTTACGTGAAACACGTGGTCTGTTTGTTTACATGAATGCTCTGATCATAGAGGACGGACGAAAATTTTTTCAAAAAAAATTTAATTCAATCAAAAATATGAGAATTAATCGATGGAAAAACTAATTATAATTTATTATTTACATTTTCAATAAAGTTTTTTAGCTTTCAAATACAATGGTTTATTTGCTGTTTGATTATATTGTATTTCATCAGTTTGACTACTTGTTTCTGGTACGGCTTTAGGTCTTAATGCATATGGATGCAACGAGCCATCGAATATCAATTTTCCATTCGTATCGATCGCATAATCATAACTAGTTTGATGTGTTAATGCTTCTTCAATTTTTTCATCAATATTTTCAGGTGTTATATATGTTTTAGATCGTTCAATTTCACGACTAACAATTTCATCAAATACTTTGCCTTGTTGACGAATTTCTTCTTCTTTTTGAATTTTCATTGCCATTAATTTAGCATCTAACTCTTGCTGGAATAATTTCATACGTTTTTCACGCATTTCAGCAATTCGTTTATTTTCAGCATCATTTTCTATGATCGCTTTTTGTATTTCTTCCTCTTCATGCATATATTCATTTGATTTGCCTTTTGTATCGATAGTCGGCAAGTAAAATTCATCATGTAGGAATTGTTTAATAGATTTCATATTGATTTCATATGTATAATTAAGATGTTCACGTTGTTTCTTTTCTGCTTCAGATAATTCTTCTTTCTTTTTGATTCGATATAATTTTGACGGTGCAATCGGTTGCCATATTGGTTTACGAAATGGTTCTTTACGCTTATGTCTTAAGTGATTACGTACTGATTGCCGTAGTAAATCATTTTTTGTTATTATCGTATTTAATTTTGTTTGCAATTGTAGGAACATTTTATTTTTCAGTTGAAATTATCTTAATTTATCTTAAATAATGTAAAAAATTAAAAAAAAATTTGGATTCAGCAAATCATATGCTTCGATTGTTGTCGCATGAACAAAATCATAGCAAAACTTGCAGTGTATGAACGGGGTTTTCGCTTATTTTTCAAAACTGACTTGAATCGCCATCGGCAGATGGCGACATTTGGCAAATAGAAATATGATTTTGAATTTTTTCGTTTTCGATTTATATTTTTCAATTTTCTAAATCATTATAAATTGTGATTTACTCGTGATCATTTGTGAATTGATATTTTATTTGACATCTCTGAAATCATCAAAGATTGATGTGATTTGTAAATATAAAACAAAACAAAATGCAAGAAAAAATGATACAATAATCAGCAGGCAATTTGATATTTAATTATTTTTTCATTTAACAAAGAGAAACTAATGTTTTTTTTTTGTTATTGTTTGGTTTTAGACAATGTTTATCCAGTGAATTTTGAGAACTCAAACAGTTATTGTTGTCTTTGTGATTTGTGAAAAAAATTATTCATCAAATCGGCCGTCATCATTATCATCATCATTCATAATTTCAGTTCAATAACGAAATGAAATGAAGAAAAAAACAAGGCAAGATTGTAATCATTTCAAATGTAACTTAAATAACAACAATAACATCAACAAGAAAAAAAGTTATAAATTTTAATTTTGTTTTTACATTATTCAATTATTTTCTCTCATTATTTTCATTGATTATTTCACACAATTCACTATAATATACAAAAAGTATTAAAACACAATCAATTCATTCATTCATTGATGATAATGGTAATCCATTGTATACGATTCATTTCGTTTCTTATTCATTCATTCATTATTTGAATTTTTGTTCTGATAACAATCAATCCAAAATTAAAAGAATCAATGCACACAAAAAAATCTATTAATTATCATTACCATTATACATCCTATATACAAATTGAATTTACCATTTGTTTTTTTCTAAAAGTTATTAACATCATCTTAAAAACCATTTGTGAATGAGAAAAAACAAAAAAGATTCATTCAAATTCAATTTAAATTTATGAAAAAAGGTATTGTTTTAATGTATAATATGCTGAGAATTGAATTTATATTTTTGTTTTTCTACAAAAAAATCGTGAATTAACAATTATCGATGCTGTCATCAGCATCATCATCATCATCATCATCATCGTGAATCTTACAAAAAATGAACAAAGAAATTCAGTTATTAACTTATTTGTTTTTATATTTCTTGATTCATTACTTTTTGTTTTTGAGTTTTTTTAATTTATAAGAAAAAACCATCATGTTCACATGTGTAATATGATGGATGGATGTTTTTATTTTCGAATTTTATTTTGTTTTTTATTTTTTCATTGAAAACAATTGTAACAACAAACATTTCATGTGATTCCATTTCTCACTTTTGATTTGATTTTATCAATCGCAACAAATGAAAAAATCCATTCATTTTCATAATTTTTCTTGTTGTGTAATCTAAAAATGAAATTTTCATTTCCAAAACGTACTGTAATGATACATTAAACGTGATTATGATGATGATAGATATAATAATTGAATTGCTTGAAACACATGTGAAGATGATCCATTGATATTTGATTGATTTTGCATTTGATCGTCTTATTTTTCCTGATATCATTTTCATTATTCAATGAAAAACTAATCACGATTCTTTTGAATTGTTTTTGCAATCGATTCATTTGTATATTTGTGTCAATCTATGTGTGTTATATGATCGATGCAATTAATTTTCATTTTTTTTCATGTCATTTCACATTTTGATTTCATGGAGAATCATCGTTGAATTGGCTTTCATTTGAAAATAAATTGATAATGATGATAACAATGATACGGTGAAAATTTGAACAATTTTACACTATTCTTTCTCATTTAAAAAAATGTGTTTTGAATTACTAACATATAAAAATTAAATCAATCATAAATCAAAATAGCAGATAAACAAATTTTAGATGCTTGAAATTTCATAAAACAAAAATAAAAAAATTGATAAACATTTTAAAATTACATAATACCACCTGCTGTCAATACAAAGAGAATCCTAATCCTTTATTATTCTTTGTTAGATAGATCAAAAATTATTTATTTTTATTCAAGTAAATCTCTAATTTCAATCATCATTCAAATCCATTTTTTTGTATAAATCTAATCTATTATGATTTGTATTTAAGCGTGTTTGTGTGTGTGTGGTCGATTAAATTTGAAAACAAAATCAAAAATGAAATGAAGAAGCTTCAATGTGATAATAATAATGATAATAATGATGAAAATAACAATAATAATATTTATAATGATAAAAATAACAATAATGATATATCTTTGAACACCTGCAAAGCTCAATTTTTTTTCGCATTGTTTGTTAATTGAAAATTTCAATTTCCAATTAAGGATACTTGTATGATGATGTTTTTTGCTTTGTTTCATATAGGCTTCCTATTCAATATCATCGCACAAAATTCAATTTTTAATTGAATTTCTCTTATTTATCATTGTAAAATTATTCAACTTTCATCGATTTTCATTTATTCCACATTTATAAAAAAAAATTGACATTCAAATTTTGAAAATTTTCCAATAGGAAATTGTCTATTTTCATTTAAATGGTTACGCCTAAGATGATGGTCAAGTCTATGTTGAAAACGGCCAAGACAATTTTCTACATCTAAATCACGAATATATTCGCAAGCACTAACATACACATGTGCACACACACCTTGATAATTTCTTTGACTTCCATTTCTTATTTTTGTTTTCTTCAACTTTATTTTCATTTTCAATTTCGATTAAATTTGGGTATAGAAAAAATAAAATACTAACAATACGGATGATGACCAAATAATACGCTTCGTATACATTATCATTATTATTTTTTCGATATGATGACTTTGTTCAATTTATTCTGGCAAAAAAAAAAAAATAGAAAATTTGAAGATATTTCAATTTAGTGAATTGGGTGCTCTTCACATTCGCAATTATTTTTGAATTCATTCCCGATTTAATTTTTTGTTCTGTTTTTGAATATATTTTTGCCATATTTTTCGGCATATTTTCATTTACTTGAAAGCAGCATACAAAGTTAATTTACAATTTTATTTATTTATTCATTATTTTTCCTATCACAATCAACCAAAGAAAGAAAATGTAAAAGAAAAAAAAATTAAAACTCAATTACAGGAGAAATGAAATGAGAAAACACAAGTCAATTCATCATCGTCGAGTTTGTTGGCCCATTGAATTTCTTGTGTATATTTTTTTTTCAAACCGAAAATTGGCAAAGTTCATTTTTCCATTATTTGTATTATATGCAATCATCCAATGTTTTCTCATGGTTCTTTTTTCGTCTTTGAAGAATATACCAAGCTAACGTAATCAAGAAAAAGGACAACACTAATAATAATATTTCCATCATTATTATCATCATCATCATCTCTATATATATCTTAGATCATGATTTTTTTTTCTTTATTCCAATGATGATGATAATGATCATGTTGTTTTGTTTGTTGTTTGGTCAGTTGTTAGGTTGCTTGGTTGGTCGGTCGTTCATTTATCTGGTGTGTGTGCGTGTGCATGTATGATTGAATTTAGATGATGATATTGTTGTTATTGTACCTGTAATTGTTGTTGGATGATGAACCAATCAAAATTTTTTTTCTCCTCTCCATTCTGAATAAGAAAGAATAAGAAATCGATAATTGATGATCAGTAAAAACATCGTTTGTATTGAATTTTCTAATCGAAACGAATTGAATTGAATTTTTCTCATCAATGATTAAATTGAAATATTTCAAAGTTCAAAATTTTCCAATTTTTCAATTTAAAGTTGTATTGATAATAATATCTATAACTTAATCGAAATGGATATTTTATTTAAAAAGAGAAAAAAATAAAATTCAATTGAATTGTAAAAAATCAATCAATCGATCAATCAATGAATTGAATTGAATGACCCTCGAAACAAACGAATAATGGATAAAGTTGATTGAATTTTAAATTTTCTCCTTTTTACTGTAATTTGTTATTCATTGTTTATTGTTATTTGTTTGCAGAAAAAAAAATGAGAATAGACATCCTAGAATAGTGTCTGTTTCATACAATATTTATGAATAAAATGTCAATCACATACAGATGTTAATTGACCAATTGAAATTTTAAATGAATTTTTTTCCTTCATTCAATTTTTTACATTTCCATTTTTTTTATAATTTCAATGCATTCATTATTGCATTGGTATCATCCATACTTGAATTTTAATATTACTATTAAACATCAAAATGAAATAAACATCTCAACTATAATAAAATCATTAAAGTAATAATTAAGATTTTGTTTCAAGGAATAAAAAAAATGATGATGAATATAATAATTCATATTAATAATAATGATAATAATGACTATTACTATTTTAGTCATAGTTATGATGTAGTTATAATTATATAGTTTAAAAACATTAAAATTGATGCAATTTCTCCAATTTATTCGTATGTACAACAACAATCATACGATTATTTTTATTATTATTATTATTTACTTTTCCAATTTTAAATACAATTAAATTTTAGTCTTTTTTTTTTCTTCATATTTGATATTTTTATTCATCTAGTTTAATTAAGTTTGATGTTCATTTATTATGATTATGTTTTTAACGTTCGTTTCTTTTCCCCGTCAAATCCGTCAAGTATCCATTTCGGCTTGATTTTGATAATTCATATGATGAAGAAATTTTTTTTTCAGACATGATATTCCTTTTTTGGAATTTTTTCATTTCATTTCTTTTACTCTGGAAATGATATTTCTGTTGAATGTAAACATATGAAAAGAATATATTACCGATTGTAAATTTGAATAATAATAAATCTGTATTCAGTGTTGGCGTTTCGATATTTCTTTTTATTTGTATCAAATATTTTTTTCCATTTATTTTCAATTGTCAATTATTGATTTTTACATTTGTTTACTGTGGTTTTGCTTTGGTTGTTGTTGTTGTTGTTGTAGCCATTGAATTTTCAAAGAAAAAAAAATTTCAAAATAAAACCGATATAAATAAATGTTTTGTTGTTGGTGTTGTTGTCGTTCTCATTTAGATTTATCGTTGTTCATTTTTTTTTCATTTGACATTTACCATTATTTTTTGACCTTTTCTGGTTGTAAAAATTGTGAAAATTTTTATCTTAAATTGCAAATGAAAAAAAATACACTTTTTTTGACAATAAACTGCGAATAATAACGACGATAATAACAATGGCTAATGGGTGACGACTCTTTGGTGTTTTTTTTCGGGGTCTATTGTGTTTTTAATTTTTTCAATTGTGATTGAATGAAATGCAAAAACATTTATTGTGCAAATGTTAAGGTACACTTGGGTTCCTTTTATTTTTTCGTTGTTTGTTGGTTGTTTTTGTATGCGTGTAACGAATGTTGATTGCTCTTTATTATCATTCTTTTGACTTGAGTTTTTTTGACAGTAAACAACAAAAATAACAATATGGTGAACCCAAAAAATACTAAAAATACGTGAAGGCGTGTGTGTGAGTGTGTGTGTGTGGTGCGCGAATTTGTTGGTGTCTGTGTGTGTGTTTGCGCGTATGTGTCAGTCAATTTTCGACTTATGGAATAGATTTTCCATTTTTTTTTTTCACAGAAAATTCGTCAGCTGCCAAAAGTTTTTTCTCCCAACTTTCTTCGATGATGTTTTTGGCAATGGCAATGGCAACAGCACCAATGTGTACCACGCCTTTGTATGTACCAACATCATCAAGATGATGGAAGAAGAAAAATCAAGAATAACGACGATGAAACGACAAAAAATAAGTCCTGAGCAGCAATTTTTCCTTTCAATTTTTCGAAACAAAAATGAAATTTAAATTTTTTTACATGAAAAATGGTAAATGGTTTTTAAAATGAAACGAAGGAAAAATCTAAATCTCGAAATTGAAGAAAAAAAATAAGAAAAATTCTTCATTGAAATTTGTAGAAATTTCACCATCAGAGCAAGCATAGATAGATGGACATAAGAATTTTGTATTGAAGTGAAAAAATTTTAAATATAAATAATAATAATAACAACATTACAAATAACTAAGCCATCAATTGTTTAGAAGACGATTTAATTTTCAAAAGTCATTTTTTTTCTTAAATTTTTACCTTCAGAGATATAAATCATTATTTCGTTGCCACTACCACCAAATAATCGAAAAAAAGACCACCATAACGAATTTGAATGATTATATTTATTATATATGAACGAAAGAACAAATCAATGAATCTAAAAAAATGATCTTATTAATTGTCAATAGAGAAGTAAGAAATAAAAAAAAGATTAAGGCATTTGGAGAGGTTTTTTTCCTCATTTATTTCGCCTTAAATCGTTAATACAAATTAATTAAAATTTAGCAAGAAATTTTCTCGAAAAAAATTGAGAAATCTGAGAAGTCTAAATGTTCACATCTGATCATATTAAGTCAAATTTTTCAAGAAAAATTGTTTCAATTTCAAATAGATTTTACATTATTTTTTCATATTTCAATCATTTGATGTAAAACACACCTTTGAGATTTATTTCACTTCGATGAAATTCGGGCAAATATTTGAAAAAATATGAATTTACTCCTATCATTGTTTGCATAATATTCAAATAACAGACAATTTCATCCATGATGATCACAATCTTTAGCTATTTAGCCATCAAGAAAATGATGATCAAAGACAAAACAAAGCGAAAAATTGACTGACCATCAACCAATCAAAATTTTGATTTTGATAATTTGATCATGCCAAGTAATCGCGATATGCGATTTTAGATATCGTATCTGTTATCGTACATTATATTTTCATAGAAATCAGTTTGTCATCATCATCCTCATGATGATTATGAGCATCATTTTCATATTTTTCTTTGTTTTTAGGTCAAAATCTTTTCTTTGATTTAATTTGAATTTTTCAAAATTTTTATTTTTGTTTCAAAATTTAAATTTTTTTCCATTCATTCATTCATTTTTCATTTTTTCCAATTTAATTCTCAAAATCTAATTTAAAATATAATAACAACAATCATAATCCTTGATGTCGTGATTTATCATATCAAATCTCTTATTTGTTTCTTTTCTTCATCATTTGATTTGAACTGGATTTATTTATGAATGAATGAAACAGACAATAATGATGAATTTTCATGAATATTTTTGTTTTTATTTTTGGTCAAAAAAATTTTCATATACACTACTAAAACATAATAATAACTAATCATGGCTGTCAGTCAAATGTTATTATTATTATTTCCAAGACTGTTATTGTTACTATTATTATTAGCATCATCATCAACATCAATGAAATCATCCATCCTGTATTCTTTGAAAACAATTTGCTGCTGTATGATTTCGCATATTATTTTTTTTTTTCATTTTTCTTCCATGAATATAATATAATATGATCAATGATGATGATGAAGATGATGATGTATGAATGAGAACAATAACTACAAACAACAAACAGCAACAATGATTAGATTTTCATGTTGTTTAATTTCGGTTTTTTCATATTTAAAAATAAAATGAAAAGAAATAATTTTGGAAAATACATCATCATGAATTTTCTGAATAAAGTACCATAAGACATTTCCCGTATCTATTTTGCATTTTAGAAGATATTAAATTTAAATCATTAGTAAAAATAAAGAATTTTTTCCTATTTTTTGAATAATGATTTAAATATACGAAATGATCAGTTTATAATGTAACATGTAACTTGTATTCAATACAATGTATTGTAATGATCATCATCATCATTGAAAATTGAATTATTCAATTCAATCAAATAATTCATCATCTAATCGAATAAAATATAATAATGGAAATTAATGATGACCCTTGTTATTGAATTATCTTATTTTATATTGAAAATAATAGGAATAGAATTTAATTGAAATTTTTCTTGATTTTCTTAGATATATAGAGTAATTCTTATTCAAATTTCAACGATTAATAGTTTTCAAATATTATTGTTGTTGTCTTTGTTCATAATAATAATGATGATTATAAAGTATATAGTGGTGGTGGTAGTAACCTAAGATGTTCAAAACATGTGAACATGTTCTTTTTCAATTTAATTTCTTTTTTGTTGTTTTTTTTCATGATTCGTATAAATGTTCAT
The DNA here is from genome assembly GCA_002943765.1 of Psoroptes ovis. Classification (NCBI taxonomy): domain Eukaryota; kingdom Metazoa; phylum Arthropoda; class Arachnida; order Sarcoptiformes; family Psoroptidae; genus Psoroptes; species Psoroptes ovis. The sequence goes on from PQWQ01000006.1 coordinate 382,154, forward strand.
TTATATTTTTTAGATTTGATGATGATATATTCAAAAGATATTTAGTTACGTTGAAATGAGAATTAAATTAGATGGATTCCTTGCCATCAACCAATCTCTTATCTTATTTTGATGTCTTCGTCGTTTTGTCTATCTTTTTTTCGCCATTCAATTCGCATTTTGTCCTCAATTTCATTAATTTCTTTGCTTAATTTTTAATAAGATTTTTTCGTATTTAATTTTTTTTTTCGTAAATTCCATGGTCAATTTGATGATTAATTTGATCATGATAATGATGATGATGATTAAAGTGTGCACCTATAATTGACTGTCAAAAGACCTATTTCATTTTCTGCTGTTTCATAGGCCCTCTGGACAAATTTAAAGAAATTCAAAAAAAAAAAAAATCAAATCACAAAGAAAAAAATAATTGAAATCTGATAACGAATAAATGAATTGAAATGATCATCGCACACACTCACAAATACTCAGTAATCTGATGGTATTAATCATATTATTGATTTGATTTATCCACTTTATTCAAAAACAACAACAACAAACGCTTACTATTCGTTTATTATTGAATAAACTCTCAAGTTGAATAAACTTGGAATAATAAACGAATCATTGTTGAATTGATTGATAATAACAATGATAATGATGATCATCAATAATATTAAACCGCAAAAATCTAAAGTCAATTGAAAATTGGACAATTTATGATGAATAAATTCAAATAAATAAATAAACAAATGAATTTCTTTCTTATATTCGAAGAAAAATTAAATACAAAAGAAACGAAACGACGAAAAAGAAATTGTCAAGAAGCTATCAAAACAAATAATGATAATGAGTAATATTGAATCAATGATTATCATCATTACTTATTTATAATTTATTTATTTATCAAATGTATACTTTATTACGAAGCAAACAAACTAAGTAATAATGAGACAAAGCAAACACTTATCGACAAAAAAAATATTTATCAAAAAAATTAGTTTTGATTAATATAAATTAATAATTTGATTTGCAACTTATACTCAAACACTCAAATTCAAGCACTCAATCAATAGTGTGTGGTAGCTCAAGATTAACACAAAATAACAATTTGAGTATTTTGTGGTGAAGAAATTCAAACAAAATTACTTGAAGAAATTTTGATTTTGATTATAATTTGAATAGACTTTTGTCGTTCTCGTTTCGTTTGTTGTTTTGTTTTCATGACTCTGAGAAAAACAAATGAAATAATCATATTTTGAATGATTATTATTATTATTTGATTCATTCAAAAATAATTTAATTTTTTTTTTCATTAATTCAATATTTGTTGATTTGTTAAGTTCATTTAAATTGAAAAATATTTTAATGATTTTTTTCGTATTTCTATTCGCGAAAATATCATTAAATTTCTACTTCTTTCTTCCACTACTGCAGAGCAGTGGTTTCAATTGATTTGTTTTCTTGAATACTCAATTATCACTCATTTGAGTGAAGAAAGAAATAATGATTTAAAACAAAAAAGAAATTAAAAATTCCATTCAATTCAATAATAATAATAATCATTATGATAATCATAATTATTTATTAAGTTGTGAACATTTTTTTGTTTGTTTGTCAAAATGAACTGTGAATTCGTATGTCTGTGTGTGTTTGTCTGTTTGTTTCTTTTATCATTATTATTGTTATTTAATGAAATGAATGAAAAAATAATGGAAATTTTCAAATCATTCAATTCCACATTCAAAAAAACACATGATTATCATCAATCTCAATCATTAATCAATCGAATATCAATTAATTTCATGATTTATTATCATTATTATTATTCGATGATTGCTTTTTTTTGACTAATTTCCATATATTGAATAATATTATTAAAATGAAATTTAAATAATGATAATTTCAATATTTGATTAGGTTGAATAAACACAAACACACAAACAAACACATTTCAGCATATGCAAAATAGCAAAATAAACAGACATTAAGCAGAAAAGAAAAACACTGGAGGAAACAACACATATGAATAATTTGAATTGATTGAATGCCACAATGTTTCACATATTTGTGTATTTATTAGCATATGTGTCTGTGTGTGAGTGTTGATGTGTGTTTATTCAAGTGACTTTCTTAATTTCTCATTAAAAATAATGAATAATTCAATTCGGAAAATTAATGAAATATCACTTTACCTGAAATTCAAAACGCGAATTCAAGATAGAAATTTTAAGCTAATTTTTCATTTTTTTTCTCGTTCATTATTTTGATTAAAATTTAATTTACCATACAACACACCATTTGGTGGATTGAATGTGAAAACACCTGAATTTCAAATGCAATATCATGTGTTTTTTTACTAAAATTAATTTTCAAGAAAAAGTGAATTAAATTTGAAAGCATAGATTATATCAAGTATGTGATATTAATGCTCATATCGTTTGTATGCTTTTCGAAAGTTTCACACACACACTAATAATAATGGTTGATAATTAATTATCATCATTTTCATTTTCATTTTGATACTCTTTGATGCTTCTCCTTTCCATTCAATTAATTTTTAATTTAATTTTCTTTTGATTTTAAAAATTCTTTGTTTGATGAAAAATGAATTCAAAGCGTTTAATGTTTGAAAATGATGGCTCTTTGACCAAATTGAATTTGAGATCCATTTCATCCATTCTTTTCTCCATTATTATTATTATTATTTTCATAACAAAACAAAATTCTTCATTGTTGTATCGTTGATTGCAAGGTCATTTTCATTGTGTTTATGAAATATTCTCAAATACAAAACACTCTAAATGTCAACATTAATAAATCTTTTTCATTTCATTTCTTTACATCTGATTTTCATCCAATATATGCAAATTATTTTCAAAAAATTTGAACAATACAAATTTCAAATTTACACATGAAATACACTCGTACACACCGAACATCAACGATGAAAAATGAAATCACTAACGCAGGGAAATGAAAATTGCTGGAATTTTCTTTATGAATTCTTCTTGAACAAATTAATATTGTTCAATTCCAGCTTAACATTCCATGAAAAATTTAGGGCAAAATTGAACAAAAATCCGTGTTCAAATAGTCGATTCAATTAATAGAAAATTCCCCATATACACCAACAGTCATCCACATATAATAAATGCCGTACCGTACACACAATCATAATCGAGAATCAATGATGATGGTATGCGTGAAGAAGGGTCGGGAAATATTTATTTTTTTTTTTCATTAAAGAATTTTCAATTTTTCCATCTGCAGACATTTTATCAGAATTTTTTTTTTTCGTTTTGTTCTCACTTAATTTATACATAATAATTTAGTCATGTGTGTGTGATATTGGTTCATATTGGCCGACGACGATAAATGCACAGCAAACAAACACACGGCCAAGCGAATTCGTCATTAAAATTATTATTTATAACGATGAATTTTCACTTATTCTTTATTAGCGAGATGATACGAGAAATGACGGTGGAAAAACGGGGAAAAATTCAATCAATTATCAAAAAACATACAGAATTTATCTAAATTCATTCATATTATTATTATTATGTTCATTGTATTTGTATTTGCAGATGAATTTATTTCATGTATTAATGCTTAAATAAGCAATTTTTAGTCTTCTCCTATTACTAACATTAGGTTTTTTCCTGAAATCATTTTCATTTTTATTTCTGAAATATCTGATTTTACAGAATTTTTCCCGAATATTTTTTTGGTGTGTCTAATAATAAATTGTTTGTATTTTGTGTTTGATTGAACCAGAAATTCTTTCATTTTATCACATTCATTATTTAAGCAGGAGAAAAATTCGTGAAAATCATTCTTGTGATGGCAAATTTTTGTATTTCTCACATTATTCTCTGTGTATGTTGGTGCTCATAGATCAAATTATTTTCATCAATCTCATAATCATTTATATATGAACGAATGAATGAATGTGTTTTATTTAACCTCTGTTTCAAATAATAATATTATTATTCTTGTTCAGAAAAATATGTCAGAGTTATTTTGATCGAACAAAAAATAATAGAATTTTTTTCGCGCTCGATCAAAAATTGTTCATTTCAATTTGCTGTGTAATGATGAAGAAAATGAATGAATAAGATGATTTATTTGTATTTATATATAACACATACAAATTTGAATCGATTACCGAATCATTATGAGTAAAATTATTATATAACACGTTATATATCATATATTACGCATGCTGCACACACACATTTAGACACACGAATCAATTATTGTTGTTTCAATCATTTTTTTCTTTGATTCATTCATTCGAGAATATCGAATGGCTGTGAATTTTCATTTTATTATGTTATTTCGTACATTTTCAATGTTTTATTTGAAATTGAAAATATTTACTCTCACATTTTCATGAACCTGAGATTCTGAAACATTTTTGCTTTCATTTTGACACGAAATTACATGCAGGCACTCTGTGATTCAATGAAACACGGAAATTTCGATTTTGAGAAAGCATTTTACGCAAAATTGGATGAATGGAATCGATTCTTCTATTAATATTCAATGAACATTGAAAAATAAATTGAATTACATTTTGTCTATCGTTCAATCAATAATAATAATCTTTGAATAATGATCTTTCAATAGAAAGGTGTTGTATCTTTCTATTGTACCGTTGTTGTTGCTGTTGTTAGAATTTCAATTATCGGCCAATTACATGTGCGTTTTTTTTCCTGTTTATTTTGTGTTTGTATTCCAATGTATTTGTCTGGGTGCTTGTGTGTGTCTGTGTATGTATCAATTAATTAATAGCTAATAATACCACTCATGAATTGAATTGATTCTCTCGATTCTTTTGAAATTTCATGTTTGAAAGGTGTTCATGGGTGATGTACGGTTAACTGCTGTTCATGATCGATTATTTATGTCAATAAAATTTATTGAAAATCAATTTTTTGAATTAATTCAGTCGATGTTTTCGCCTATGTATTCTTTGTTCGAGTAAATTGATGAAAATTTATATTTTTTAGGCGTAAAATTTTTGCCAAAATTATCAAATAGATATACAAGCATTGAACATGATTCCAACTTCAAAAATTTTTTCATTTCGATACTTGTTCATATTAAAAAAATGAAATGAAAAACAAAACGAAATATTCCATAATTTGTAGGCGTCATGAATTATATTATTATGGGTTATAAACTATTTCGTTTCTCACAATCATAATTCTTTGTTTTATGAACTCATAAACTAATACATGCAATATACCCTGTTGTGTAACGCTTCTGAAATTTAATGTCAAATTTTTCTAATTTTTCAAAATATGAAAATATTTTATCCATAATTGTAATTTACAAACAAGCATTATGTGCACTGGCTCTTTGGTAAAACCAGTCATAATTTTTCATGCTTTTCTGGTGTTTAAATGATACAAATAACAATGATAATAAACCATTATGTCATATTATGGCCATTGAGAATCAATGGTAATAATTTGAAAGCTGAAAAACACTGAAAATATCGTTTCATTTTTGACATAACTCATGAAATTCTGTAATAGTAATATTATTGTCATCGAAACACTCATGAAAAATACACTCAAACAAACACACATTCATTCTTTCATTGACATATACAGAAGCATTTATGAACACACAATGAAATCGGTTCATCATCATCGTAGTCATAATCATTATTGTCATTATATATGGATTCATAATAATAATAATCATTATTATGATGATGATTATGAGTTGCACAATATTTTTTACGATTCGTTTTCATGAAATTACTACTTTCACCCTCCTTTCATTTCATTTCATTTTTCGGGTTCAAAAAATGATTAAAATACAAAATGTTTTTTCATTTGAAAACAAGAAAAAACAATCAATTCATTTTTCAAGCCAACTAAAATTCAACAAGAAAAAAGTTGTCAAAAAAGTAAGGCATCAAAGAATTTGAAATTTAATACGCGAGTTAATTAGAATTAAAAATGAAAATATTATTCAAATGAATACCTGAATGGACACATTAATGCAATACACCTTTGTGGTTGGAGTAAAAATTTATAAATTTAGTTTTTTTTTTCGCAATTTGCAAATGTTTGTTTTGTTTTGTTGTTTTCTCGATTTTGTGAATGTAAGTTCATTCAAAATGATTATTACGAGTATCATTATTATTATGATGAAAATTTTGCTTTCAAAATAATAATAATAATAATTCAAAAGAAATATTAAAATATTAAAATTTCGAGACATGAATACCAAAAGCAAAAAATAGAAATTAGTATCCATATTCATTTAATCATTAATTCAGTCATAATATTACTTATAATATTCATTCATTCATTCATCATTCAAACAACTGAAGAAGAAAATGACCAAAACCAAATGACCAAACATTTGTTTGATATGTGAGATTCTTTGCTGTTATAATTATTATGTAAAATATTATTAAAATACATAAAATGAAATGAATATTACGAATATTTTTGAAAAATACAAATTATTCATTCGTACATTCATTAATAGTATAAATGTTGTTGGTAATTATCATAAATAATAATAATAATGATTCTACAAGGAATTCTCTGTATTTATTTTATGGTCAATTTGAATGAAAATTTTTCATTTTTAATTGCTTTGAATGGTTTTAAATTACAATATTTATTTTTATGATTATTATTTCAAAGAAATAATTGCAATATTTGTAATGTTTATATTGCAAATTGCTACCTGAATCAATATCTGAATTTATTAATCTTAAAAATCGACGAAAATTTTTCATTAAAAAATGTCGCCATAATGTCGGTAAATTTTTGATTTATTTCTGTCATCAATACGTCTTGTTTGGTTGTTGTTGACTGATAATTTGATTACAAACATATCCAAATAAATATTTCAATTTTTCATCAAGTTAGTCAAGTATTTATCTTCATTCTTATCATATTTTTTTTAATTGGATTTTCTTTCAACTAATTTTTATCTGTATTACATCTATTACTAGTACTTATTCAAATTCAAAGTTATTTTAAAAGTTAATTTATTCAATTGTCGGTCATTTTGTTTATTTTTTTCTTTTCATTTTCAATTTTCGATGTCAAAAATAACAAAAATCAATGAAAAATGTTTGTGTGAATATTTCATGAACAGAAAGAAAAATACATACAAAAAGTTTACACTTTGTAAATCACACAAAATTGATAAAAAACAAATAAACAAAATTATAAAATATCATAAACATTCATTCCTTATTCATTTCCCTCAATGTTGAAAGCGACGACCGCAGCCATCGTAGATAATTTTAAGTGTTTCAATTTAAGATTAAAGTAAATCTGGAAATTTTCATTTAAATTTTTAAGAAAAATTCTACGAAATGAAAATTTCATTTTCAATATTTTTCACCAAAAAAAAGCCACCAAACATTCAAATATTTGATAATTTCCATGCATTCAATGTAAACTTGATAACATGACTCTTAGCTAACCATCACCCAATCATCATCATCATCTTCATCACCAAAATTACTCTTAGGGGCTCACATGTTGGTCCTTTTCTGCTTGAAAATGAATGAAAATGAATTTTTTTTGTTCGGTCTTTTAGGTGCCACACGGAGCCACGATCATCATCATCATTATTTTGATTTTCTTTTTAGCAAAATGATTATTATTTTGAAAAATTACTACCTTATACGTGTGGTGGTGGTGGTCACCTGAATCACCAAAAGCTCAATAATAATATAATTTTACTATTATATTATTATTATCATGTGTATGAGTGTGTGCTTGTGTATGCTTAAATTTGATTGAAAATGATGATAATGAATTATTTTTTGAACAACATTCAATTGATGATGATGACCCTAAAGTTAAAATAATAATAATCTCGTTCTACTTGATTGGGTGGTCTCTTTCAATCAATTTTATGTGATTCTATATTTTCTAGGGTCTTTTCATTTAATGATAGTTTTCGGTGTTTAAATTTGATTTTCAACCATTCTCTAGAATTATCATTTCTTCTTTATTTCAAAAAATTGTATTGATTCAATTCCTTTATTCTTTGGAGATTTTATCATCATTATTGTTATCATTATCGTTATTATTATTATTAAACAAACAAACAGACCATGATAATCATTGATATCGATTGTATAGATATATAGATAATAATCATTTTGATAATCGACATTATTATTATCATGATTATTTTCATCATTTGTCAATTAAATTAATTAGAGTAAATATATGTACGTTCAACGATATGTATGCAGAACGTTAAATATTCATTTTCATTTACCTTTCAATTCATTATTGGTCACCCAACGACAATAACAAATGACAAAAAGCCTATTATTATTATTTTTAGGGTCCAAATTCAATATTTTTTTCAAATAATCCGATTTGGTTATTATTATCTGTTTCTCTTTGTTTGATTCAAAGTTTTTCCAATTCATTGGTCATTTATAAAAATTGACCAGATTGTCAATATATTCTGCAATATTTTCAAATTATTGAAGATTATTATTATAATTGAAAATCAATTTCTTTAGAGACATTTTTTTTCTCCATAGTCATGTCTTGACTTTATCAAATATTTTTTCGACAAAAAATAACCACAGATGAATGATGGTGAAGTCTTGTCAGGCTTAGGGAGATTAGGAAGATTATTCAGTCTCCGGAACCACTGACCTTTGACCAATTAACCAAAGCTCTATATCAAAGTTCATTTGTGCTCGTGGCTCCCAAAAAATACTAAAAATTTTAAGAATTATTCAATTAATTTTCCCGAAAAAATTCCCCTTGATAAATTTGCATTCGTTCATACGATTCATTCAGACGCCAATTTTGATGACAAGATAGCTGTTTTAATTTAAAATTGGAATTATAAATACCTTATTTATTGAGATTTTGATTGAATTTTGATTTCAGTTTCGATCATATAATGGTCAGTGGTGATGATGATGATCAAATTTTTAATTCCAAAAGAAAAATTATCTGCCAATTTTCTTCTCCTTCTTCTGTCATTTCTGGTTTTTATCTCCTTAAATTAGAATCAAAGGCCATCTGCTTCGAGGAAATTATCTGCATTATTTTCAAATAGATATTCGATAACAATATAATCAAATGATTGGAAATCTTTTCAATTTTTTTTACTTTTCATCTTTTGAATGATTTACAAATCATATGAACAAACAATACACCAATGTTTCAATTGTTATTTTTAAATTGAAATTTTTTTTGCTCTTCTTGCTTGCTCGATACCTAAGCTACCTACTTGTCCAGGTACACGGTGGTATGCTTATTAATATATGTTAGAGAAAAAAATGAAATAATTTTTTTTGTTGTTCCAATCAATAATGCATGTGGTGGTAGGTAAATATATGTGTGCACCCATAATCATTTAATTTCGCCAAAAAAAAAAAATATATTTATTCTACAATATTTTCTCCCAATTCAAATGCTGTCATATTTTTGTTCATGTTTTTATTTCATTTCATTTCATTCAAAGAAATGTAAAAATTCATGTCATTTCTATTATCATTATTTCAATGAATAATAGGAACAAAAAAAAAGATTCATCAAAAATGATAATAATGATACATTCATATGAAAATTTAATTTTTTTCGAAAATAAAAAAAATTTGAATGAATGAATATTTTTCTGCTTGGAAAATTGAATTCAATTGAAATATACATTTTATAACAATAAATTGTAAATTTTGAATGAATTCATATACCATGGTATTTTTTATTATCACAATGAGAATTATTATGACAACAGTAGCTTCATTTCATCTTTGACCCATCTTCATTGAAAATTATTATATTAAGTTTCAAAAGGTGATGGTTATTGGCTGTAGTTTTATGTACACCTCTCTGTTAGTGTGTGTGTGTGTGTGCTTTCAATGCTGTTGCTTACAATGTATCCCATCTCTCTATCTATTCAATAATAATAATTTAAATCGAACAATCCAATTTCCATATCTAATTCTGATGTTCATATAAAAATATTTTAAATTTCATTATTATCATTTGAAATAAAATAAAAATAAATTTATATCATCAAATCGTGATGAGATAACTATTTTTTTGTGAATAGGAAATTGAATTTTGATTATTTTTTTTTTCTTCAATTCTCTATTCAATGCATTCAATTCAATTCATTTTAGTAGATGATAATATTAAAAATTTGATGAAATGAAAATAATAACAATAATGGCAAAAGCAAATGATATGCAATGGAAAAAAAATTAATCGTGACTAATTGAATTTTTGAATGAAAATTTTTGAATTTTCGTGTCTTTTCATTGAATTTTGAGAACAGATAATATCATTACGGTATTATTTGTCAATACGGATTATCATACAAATGAATGTTGTTTATCTATTCATTATCATTATCATTATTATTTGTGTAGACTCAATGTTTGAGATTGAATTTAAAATTTTCCCATGATTCGTTTTGTATTGATTAAATAATAAATTGTCATTTGAATTCAATAGAAAAAACTGCAAATTATTCAATGAAAATCGGGTGATAATTCATTGATGATTTTTCATTGACTGATCAAATAAAGCTTATCAAAAACCTTTGTATTTCTCAAATGAATTCATTGCACTCACAAAAAATGCTCTGCACAAACACACAACACACGGATCATCATCATTCAATCAATTTTAATCTAATCTTTTTCTACCATTATTAACATTGATATTGTTATTATTATTATTCAAATATCGATTAATCTAATTATAATCGATTTAATTTTTTTTTCTCCGATCATATTTGATCAATAAAATCCAGAAAAATTTGAAAATATCTTCTTTTTCGTTCATTCATTCAACTATAAAAATAGATTAAAATTTTAATCTATTTATTATCAGTATAATGATTGTATCATCATCATAATCATAAATTTTTCATTAATCATGGTTATACATTGTGTGTATAATCCATTTTTTATTTCTTTATGAAATCTAAATTATGCTAATGATCCAAATGATCATCATCATCATAATCATCTATAGATGATTATCGTCATCATCTGGATCATCAATGTTTGATGATCATCAGGATTAGGAATTTGAATGAAAAATAAATCATTAAATTTTTCTAAAATGAATTAATCGATTTTCTGATATTCTGTAGTCTCTTTTTTTTATAATATATGATATGGTAAAATGATAATTATGATCGTTGATGATGATGATGATCCTGATGATCACCATAATAATAATCATTATTACATGTCGATGATCATGATGATAATCATCGAATAGTTTTTATTTCTACTCAAAAAATATCATCAAAGTTCAATTATCATAACGATTGAGATGATGATCATCATCATCTCCATGTTTTCCCGCCTATATTCAAACATAATCAAAAATGAAAAAAAGTAAAAAACAATAAAATCATTTGTCGAAGAACGAAATAGAAAAAAAAATCTAATCTAATTCAATTCAATCTTGAACATGGTATAGATAGATATTTGAAAAAAGAAAAAATTTTTGCATTTGATCATTTGATCACATTTTCATATGAAATGAATAAAATCGTTATAGTTCAAATCAAAATAATAATCAAATAATCATTAAAATGTTAATGATAATTATGTAATTCAAAAATCTTTGATCATCAAATACAAGATGATGGAAATTTTTTTTCTATGAAATAAAATAAAAATTAGATTAGATTTTAATATGATATCATCGATATATTCATTTGATTATATTATTCAACAATATAATTAACTCTATGTTTGTTTGTTTGAGCATCGATGGTTGTAAAATCATTTTGTTATTAGCAAAAGCAAATGATCAAAAACAATCAAAAACCACAAAATCTATAAAAGAAATATTTTTACAATCTTGTTTATGATCATCATCATCATTATTCAATTCAAATGTTTATTCAAAGGTTTTACAACCATTTGAAATAGTAATGATCGATAATCAAATATAATAATCATTATGATAATAATTATACAATTATTTACATGCGAAAAAAAATAAAATGATCCAAAGGATAATAAAATTTTCCCATTTGATGGTGGTCCAATGAATATTTGGTCAGTAATGATGATAAAATTTTACCACTAAAATTTTGGTTTTCTCCATACGAATGATTTTACCGATTCAAAAAACGTTTTGCTATCACATGAAGCGACCAGGGAATACTGATTTTTGTACTTTTACCTGATTGTTAATTGTCAAATGATTTGTCATAAATAATGATTTTAATGATGATGATGATCATATAAAATTGACAAACAAACCCTACAGAATTATCTGAGAAAAAAATTTTGGAATTTTTTTTCCTACCTTGTTCAACGACGACCACCATCAATGAATCAATGAATTTTTCTTCTTCGAATTATTTTGACCCTTTCCATAAATATTTTCAAATTGGAATTTTTTTTGACATATTTTTTCCAAATGTTTGTAAACATTGTAACATATTTGACTCATAAATGTGTAATCATTTATTTCTAATCGATGATGATCATCATCATGATGACGGTGATTATTACCTTGATTTTTTACCTTTTGATTTTCCCAAGTTGTAAACTTTCAAAGAAGTTTATAGCCTTCATGCGGTGTTGTGCGTGTTTTTGTTTGTTTGTTTGCATGTATCTACTGTATACAGTGATTTACTATTTTTAATTTCTCAAAATGACAATTCGTTTTGGGTGATTTGATTTTTTCGATTTTTTTTGTGAACCCGAATCAATGTCGATCATCTGTCGAATACAAACAAACACTGAATTTGAATGAGAATTTGTCAAAAGTCAAACTAATAATAAATAAATGTCCAAAGTTTGTAAAAATCGAAAAAATTCTTTTATTTTGATTGACCTATGGGTGGTAAGTGTTGTTGTTGTAGTAGTTGGGTGCCTGCTATAAACCAATTACAATAACAGCAATCATAACAATAATATTTTCACATGAATCAATCGAAAAAATACCTCACACATACAACAACCACCAGGTAAACACCACAGTATTTTGTCTAAAAATGATCATAAAATTCTTGAAACCCAAATGTTTGTTTGTTTGTTTGCGGTGAGAATCGATAATAGTCACAATAATAACAATAATTATTACGATCATGATTGTCAATAATCACCAATTATTATTTTATTTTTGGTGAATTTTTTTTTTTTTTTTTTTTTTTTTTTTTTGAATTCTCAGGCGCCGCTGGAATTTTATTGTTGTCATTTTTACACACAGAAATATAACAACTAGGGCAGTCAAAGACCACCAGTGAATGACAGCATAAATAATGTGAAAAATGATGAACACCATAAAAAAGAATTTGAAACATGGAAAATAAAATAAATAAAAATAATCATTATTAATAATAATTATTACTTCGAATCGATTCCTAGATTGATTGATTGATTGATTTACTGTGTATTTTTTACTGTGTGTGAGCGTGTTTTACTTTTGTTTTATGAGTTTTTTAGAGGTAAGAAGAGCAAAGGTAATGATAATGGTTAAGTAGATTATGTGTACTGCTGGATAGCAATGATGTGTGCTGTTTGATTCAATTTTTTCGAAAGTCTCATGAAACTCGAATATTGATGCTATCATCATTCAATATGTTTGATTAGTACAAATCAGTTTAATTGATGTTTTAATATCATACAAAATTATTCAAGAAAAAAAATTTCATTTTCAATGTCTATAAATCTTGAGAATAGAAAATTGAAGAAAATTTTTAAATTCAAATCTATTTTCATTATCACACCAAAATCCACCAATTTTAATTCGTATAATGAATCAATGTGTGTGCGTGCTGCCTGTTCATCATTGCTTAGTTGAATTGCTATGTTAAATTGTTTTATGGTTGAAATAAATTTTGCAGTTTTGTTTTTCTTTCAATTCAAATCATTTTAGATTTATTAGCTTTCAAGATTTATTTTTCGCTGGAGAAAAACAAATTTATTTTTAAATGAAAAAAAAATTAAAATATTCAACGGAGAATTGTATGCAAAGAATTTGAATTTAAGAAAAACGAAATTTTCGGCTTGAAAAATGTGTTTGCTTTTGCTTTTGTATTCTGAATTATAATAATAATTATAATTGAAAATGACAAGGATGTTAATCAAAAAGTGATAAATGTTTTCATTTATTTTACTAATATTTGTTTTTTCTGTTTCAATGATTTCATGTGTTGTTTGAATGTTTGTTTCTATCCATTTTTTTTTTTTTTTTGAACGAAAATTCAAACAAAAAACCATTTTACCATTATCTTGATCAGAGTCTAAGAACTGAAAATTTTAAAAAAATTGCTGAAACGAAATATTCAAATTCTTAAATATAAACTGAGAATTCAAATAATTGAATTCAAAAACAACACTAAAAATTAAAGACTTGAAAAATATTCAAATTTTTCAATGATTTTTGTTACTGAAAAACTTGAATCATCCATTTAATTAATCAATTAATTTGATTGTTTGTTCTATTGTTGTTGATTGCATTTATTTATTTAAACTATTTGTTTTGTTTAGAAATCAAATAGCTGTGTTTCACTGTTTTGAACTTTAACACTGCAAAACACACAACACAGCTAGCACAGTGTTGTTCGATCTGTTATCTTTTTTTTCATTTTTTATTTGTTTGATTTAAATTACAAATCATTTTGAAACTTTTTTAATTTTTATTCGTTTGAAATCTTTGAATTTCATCCGACAACAATGTGATAGCCATTCAATTTCAATGGCCATTCGTTTGATGCATTTCTTTGCTAAGAAATAATATTACGAATAACAAATCACATTCATTCAACTTGATTCAAAATTTTATTATGTGAATTGTGTTTATGATTATTTTATTATTATTACATATTTTCTATTATCTCATCATCATCAAATACAAAAATACCAAATGATTATCGAATCAATTTTTCAATGATAATAATTTTATATTTTTTCGGCATTTTTCTTATTTCATTTTGATTCAGCGATGGGTGCCATCAAAAGAAATAAGGTAGAATTAATGTTGTTTTTGGTTGTATTTGTTTGCCATCATCACCATCACCATCGCCGCCGCCGCCACCACGATCTTCATCATCATCATCGTAATCACCACCACCACGATTTACGCTTACAACATTACCTTACTCTCTATCACCTCACACAGCGCCAAACAACGTGTGTGGCCCAAACATCATGCATACAAAAGGTAAGTTAGGATTTTTATTCATTTTATTCTCAATTCTATCCAAAATGCTTCTGCTAATTTATCATTCGTTATGTTTGAATCTATTTTTTTTTACCTGGCGAAGCGAAAAAAAAAACAAAATGAGAACCCAAACACACAACAAACAAAACTTGTCGATGTTTTCCATATCTTTTTTGAGTTTCGTTCTATTCGTTTTGAAAAATTCAATGTTTCAATATATGTGAATAGATCAATAGCTTTGATATATTCGTTTGTTTCTAATATATTTTGGTATATTTGATTACCATCCATCCATCAACTTTGCTTGCTTGCATTTCTCCCTGATGATGATGATGGTTGGGAGAAGAAAAATGATTTTTTTTCAAGGGAAAATTGGACAGATAAGTAAACCCTGTATGTGGTTTGCTTTTGTTGCTGTTCGTTTGTTGTATATATTGATTAATAGGTAGAATAATACAGGTAAAATAATGACACGAAACAAAATATCGGAGAATTGTTTGGGTGAAATGCATGTGTTTGTCTGTGTGTGTGTGTGTGTATTGTAATAATTGTATATTTTTGATGCATTGTTTGTACGTATAAGTGTGTGTATGTTTGTCTGTATTTTTATTGAATTTTCAATGTATTATTATTGAATATAATTTGATAGATTGGTGTAAACCAGGTGAGGCTAATTCATTTTATTTCATTTCATTTATATTGCATTTTGCTCTGAAGTTTCGTTGTTATTGTATTGACCAGGTGAGAGATGGTAGGTGATCATCATCATCATCATCAGCATTGGTGATGGTAAAAATTTTGCCAAAACTCAAAATACCATCATCATCATTCTTGTTCGTAGCTATGGGCAACTCGTGTTTTTCATTATTATTTCATTTTTGGTTTTTTTAGTTTTGATTGAATCAAAAATGAATATACATGAATAACGATAATAATAATGATGACGGTTTATTTCATTGATTGTATTAAATTTTATTTTTATATTATTTTCTTTCCAAGAAAATAATGAAATAATAATAAGATATAAAGGTATTCTCCGTACAACAAGAAGAATAAATGAAGATGAGGAAAGCACCTTAGAAATTCTTTAAAAACATATCCAATTGATTGATTCATGACAGTTCAATATTTTATCTGTTTTTTTTCATTATATTTCAAGAAAAATATCTTTGATTTTGCTTCAATTTTTGATATTTATTTTTATCTTAGGTAAATCTTTTCTTTGATAAATTGATAATCAAAGAATTAAATGTCAGAACACAGAGAGATCATACCAAACCTAAACCTCACCTTCCTCGGTTACCATTATTATTATTTCAATTGTAAATTCAATGATTTCTTTTTTTGAAATTTTAATTTTGATTCTCGACAGTTTTTTGGAAATTTAATTAATGAATTTATTTATTTATTATTTTCTTGAAAAATTATCATCATTATTCACCAAGGAAATGATGAAATGTGAAGAATATAACTCTCTCTATTTAACGAATTAATTGAAAAAATGACGATGAAAATTCGGTGGTAGCAATGTTGTATTTGTTTGTTTGTATGGTTTGACAGAATTTTTTCGTTTTTTGCTCTCAAATTTCTTTTACTTCAGTTTCATCCATTTCAATTATTGAATCAAAGTAAATTTAATTAAGTCAAACAAAATTAATTACAATCCTCATCATCTTAATCAAACCTTTTGATGCCAAACATGTTTTTTTGTGCAGATCTGCTTGATGAGAAACGCATTGAATTCTCCACAAAGATGATTTGCCCATTGGCTTTTGATAATTTTCTTATGATTCATTCAATACATTCGCTCATTTATTTGTCCATCAAAAACATGAAGAAAAATTTTTGAAAAAAATCAAACAATCAAATCAATCAATCTATCAATCTGGAAAGAAATTTGAAAAAATAACATTTCATTTCATATCTGTTTTTTTCTCTGTTAACAGTCTCGATTATCACAGCAGAAATAGAAACTGACATTTGATATTATCTTCTTTTATATGATGTGATATGATGATATGATTTTGATATTATATATCAAATATTTAATAACAAATTTTTGATGCTATTATTATGTTTATATTTTCGAAATGTATTATTATTTTTATGTGGATATTTTTTCTTTTTTCGCAAACATTGTTTTAGATCAGTGATTCCCAAACTGGGCGATATCGCCCACCAGTGGGCGATGGAGCGATCCAGGTGGGCGATGATGGGCGGTGGGCATGAACAACTCAAAAGGTGTTAAAATCATAAAATAGCGAAAAAACATTTTTAAAAAATTACTTTATCCCATTTGCTGCCAACGACAAGGATACTCGTCTTAAGAATTTGTATCAATTATGACCAGAACGAGTATACTCGTAAAAATTTAATATCAAACAGTAACATTCATTTTTGCATGGCAGTTTGAATGATCACACATCTATTTAGACTTGGCAGCCAACGAGTTATATAAGTCGCTTGTTTATAGAAAAGAGAGCTTAGTTTTTCTATGAACGGTTATCAGAGATTTTGGATTCGAAAAGAAATCCCTTCTGCCTATCCTGAAATTCGGAATACCGTTCAAAAATTATTAATTGTTGAAAAACCAAAATTAATAAAGCAATTTTAGTGGTACTGATATTGTCGTTTTATTCGACACACGAAAAATACAAAAAAAAATACAAGATAAGAAACAAAACAAATACAAAAATCAAAGATTAATGTTTTCTTGAATGCTGACAAACAAATAACTCTACTAAATTTTTCTAATTTCAAAAAACCAAAACAAAATCACTGCAAAAAAAATGATTAATTGTCATTTTCTCTGAAATTCATGATTCATCATCAATGCGGCTGTTTCGCCACAATTAATAGCATTCCCGTCGATATCTTTGGTTGAACAGGATTTTAGCATGGTGACCAACTTGTTGACAAACAAGATTGCAAATTGCAAAATCGATTGCAAATTGTTAACCGCGGTGAGTTGCGACTAGTTCTAACAAAAATTAACAAGAATTGCCGAATTGGTCACAGCACATAAAGTCCATTCATCTCATTAATTTTATCAATGATTTATTTTTTTAAAATTTTCAATTTTGTATCAATATCCAACTTTATATTCATTCTTAATTTTCAATTTTGTAAGGATTGCGGTAACGCAAGGGATAATTGCGATAAAAATTCTAAAAAAATTATTTGATTATAATGTTGGTGGGCGATAGATGATATTTTTTTTTGAAAGTGGGCGATGGCCCCAAAAAGTTTGGGAATCACTGTTTTAGATGATGATTGAATTGAATTTAAGTTTTATATTCAAAAATAATTTTTCATAATTTTCATATTGAAATGAATAGTTGACATCCAATTTTCTCTTCATTGATGTGCCTTTAATTTACGTGGAAAAATAAGTGGGTTTTTAAATTTGAAAATTTGATATTCATTTGAAAACAACAAGAAGAAAATAACAAGAAAATTGTCTTATCATTTGATTGACATTTAATGTCAAAATATGACATTCAAATGAACGTTTCTTTTTTTCTCATGCTTCACATCAAAAATGGTGAATAAATTAATTGAATTCTTTGCCAGGAAAAAAGTTTGCAAAAAATTTGAATTAAAAGACTTTGACTCTGCTATGTGTGTAAAGTATGCAGCTATTGTACTCTGATTCCGTTGGTTTAATGATGTTTTATCATGTATGAAATACTCTGAAAATGTTAATAACCCGAATTCTTCAATGAATTTTCAATGTTGAAATGCAATTCTAATACAAATTAAATTCACATAAAGATTGTAATGAAATTATTTAATTTCTGTCGATTATTATTGAATAATTCAATATTTAGTTCAAATCAAATGATCAATTGAAAATCGAAAAAAAAAATTCAATTCCTGTAGAAATGTAAATAAAAATTCAATCGAAATTGAAAAATTTTCATCAATTTCGAATGACTTTGACATTTTGATTTGATTTGATTGATTGGTTTCTTGAATTGATGATTAATTTTGTTGTCGTCGTTGTTACTGTATTTCACATTCACACACACACACATCAGCAAAATACTGTAATCATTGATGATGTAAATTTATTTATAAATAATAAATTGTAATCAAATATCCCCACTCATTTTTCTCCATTTGTTTTCACATTGAAACATTGTACTTTCGCAGTATTTGCATTCATTTCTTGATTCGTCATTTGTCTTTTCAATATATTTTACTATCATTAATTATAATCATTTTCAATTAAATTCAATTTCATTCACAATTATTATTACTTGTCATTGATATGGACATTTAAATGTGATTTCATTTCTTTTTTTCGATTGAAACAAGTGAAAATTGTATTGGGCGAAAAAATTGTCATTATTTGTAATTTTTGGGCAGAAAAACTGAGAAATAAGAAACAAAAATTCAATTAGATTTGATTTCTTCAATTTCTTCGAAATTCTAGCAATATCATTTCAAATACATATTCACAATACAAGATTCGTGACTTTATTTCAATTGTTTTTCAATCGTTGTTGTAATGTTTTGATTGAAAATCGATTCTATCCTTTCTTCAATTGTAACAAAGTAAAATAACAAAATTTTACATTTTCATGAATTTAAATAATACACACATCAATCAGAAGAGGAGATAAAAAAAGCAATCAATTTCAATTAATCTAAAATATTCATATTTTATAAATATGAATAGAGTCACGCCAATCTATAAATATATCGATTTTGAATTGTTTTTTTCAATTGATTTTATCATGTATTATTATTATTCTTTTATTATCATTAATTTCATTATTTTTTAATTGATTCAACAACAACAACGATCGATTAAATGATTTAGTTGTTGTTGATTGAAAAATTATTATTTTCTCCATTTTTACATTTTTCTAAATTTGAATACAGTTTTCCAATAGATTTTCTCTTGTTTCAAAGCAATATAATCTGCACTCAACACACATACACACAATATGTATCCTTGATCTATATTAATTCGTATTCATATTTTTGAATATATTTTTA
Organism: Psoroptes ovis; assembly: GCA_002943765.1. NCBI lineage: Eukaryota > Metazoa > Arthropoda > Arachnida > Sarcoptiformes > Psoroptidae > Psoroptes > Psoroptes ovis. The sequence continues at coordinate 402,316 of PQWQ01000006.1, forward strand.
TCATCATTTTGATCAATCGAACAATCAATCAATCGACCAATCAGTCAATCAATTGATCGATCGATCGATCGATTGAATTGTTCGATGATTTTTTCATTATTATTTCTCTTTGAATTTCATGCCAAAAAAATCCCATTTGTATTATTACTATTATTAACATTATCTTTGAAAATTTCGTATTAAAAAATTGATGAAACACCTTTTATTTATCGATTGATTGATATATAGCAATGCAATTATTATATTATTGGTTATATATTCTCAATTTTTTTATTATATTCAAAAATTAATATTAACATTATTATGATAAATTGATTGATTGATTTGAATGAATTATTTCGATATCGATAAAGATAATTTATGTGTTCAATTTCGAATGCATATTAATATTATTATTGTTATTATATTCCATGATGATGATGAGGATCAAACACCCAATAAAATATTTTTCAAATATCTTTTAATCTATTTGATAAATGATCAAATTTGGTGAAAAATAAGCAAAAGAAGAAGGCGAAGAATAATTTTCTTTATGATAATGTCAAAATGTTGATTTATATTTAATTATATAAGTGTGTATTTATCTGTGTGTGTACAAATGTATACAAAATGGCCACATAAGTACACCATCATCTTCATCATTGAACACAATGAATAATGAAACTATTTTTTGAATTTTCAAATAAATCTTTGAATATTTTTTCAGGGAAGAGCGATAGTTTGTGGTAGATTCAAGTCGAATAATCATGAATTTTTCTTCTTCGTTTTTTTTGACAAGTAGAATTTATTTATGAGGTTAAATATGATTCATATATCAAATTTGATCATCTTTCAAAAATTGAAAATATTTCTGCATTTAGCTTAGGCGATTTGAATGTATCTTTTTCTGTTTCTTTTTTGATTTTTTCTTTCTTTGCTCACAGTGTTTTTCAATGATAAAATTAGGTCTTGGGTGTTTTTTATTTCAATTTTTTGGTCAAAAAATTGAATCTTTTGATTATGAAATGACTAAATAAGCAGAATAATTATAAACCAGAAGTGATTGATAATTGATGATCTAAGAAATTTTTTACAAAAAAAAATTTCCAATTAATTAATTCATTAATTATAATTGATTAATTTTTTATCTCTATTTTGCCTTTTGAATTTTGATATCGAAGGGCGAAAATCAATTAGAAAATTATTTGTTACTCGACAATCGGTTAGTGAAGAGCGAAATGAGCAAAAACACACAGCTTCAGCTATCTTTCAGTCTAGATATCTGTCTAATATTTCTTGTATATAATATTATTGAAGAAAAATTGAACGAAAATCGATTTAGACTGCTTCTGCTTTGAAATAATTTTTTTTGATTTTTATTCGATTTCGATTTTTCATTTATTAATATTTCATATCTATAACAAATTTATAATTTGTTCATTTTAAATGAAATTCATTTTTTTTTATTTTTCGTTTTATGATTAACCGTTTAATTATAACATTCATTCATTGATAATCATTCTCAAGACATATATGTGTGCATGAATAATATACTGTGTATGTTGTTATTTTGAAATGAAAATCTTAAATCAAAAATCAAAAACAACAGCAATAACAATCATTAATTATTATCATTATTATTGCTATCATAATCATATAAATATGTGGTAAAAAAATTATGACAAGTCAATATTATTCATTCTCAAATTCATTTTTAAATGAATAAAAATGGATAAATAAAATAATTTTTTTTTTGGCCATTATTATCATTATTATTAACATTATTCAGCATCAATATCGATTAATGTTGATTAATAATGAAAATATTAAAAACAAGAAAATATTTATGATTTGAATTGATATGGCAACTAGCCACAGCAACAATAACAACAGCCACAGCAACAACTTGTACATCTTTGGCAATTAATTCATATTTTGCCATCAATTTTTTTTGGCATAACTTTTTGAGCACACACAAATCATTCAATTTGTATTTTTTTATACATTTTTTACCACAAAATTTATCCGAAATAATTGGAAATGAATTTTGATTGAAAGCTTATGTTGTTTTCTATGATTGAAAAAAAAGATGAAAAAACCACAACCAGAAAAATATATGAAAAATGTATGAATTTTTTGGTGTAATAATTTGTTATCTTTGTCTTGTTTCTGTTTTTGTTGGTGAATTGAATGAATGTAATATTTTTGTAAATTATGCAACACATTGAATCCATCATAGAAAATTATAATGAAAATGAATTAATCATAATTGAAAAATTGAATTTGTAAATTTTTCCCTTTATTTTTTGTTTCCACAAAAATGGAAATTCATCCATTCATTATTCATTCATTCATTTATTTATTTCTTAATTCATCATTCATTCATTCATTCGATTATAATTATTCATTAATTTTGAATTCAAAATTTTGGCTGCCAGTAAAATGAGTAGAGAAAGAATGAAAAAAGATGAATGAATAATGATTCAATGAGTTTCTCAATGAAAATTTCCTTAAATAAAATGAAAAAAATTCAATTTTCTTAATTGATTTGTTATCAAATAACATTAATAATAATGAATCAATGAAATGTTAAAGAAATGCCTGTATTTTCAATTAAAAATTCATAATGTTTCCATTTGTTTTTCTCCGTAATTTTTTTTTTGCATTTTTTCTGGTCAAAAACATTCAAAGCCAATGACCGTGAATTTTATTATTTATTTTCAGTGCTTAATTATTATTCAGTGTTTCATAAAAATATCACAAAAGTATCAATTAATTTTTCATTTTTTTTCTTTGATATTCAAAGAATTTCACATTATTAATTGCATATAATTTTCATTTTTTTTCAAGCTTAAGACATTTGAAACTTGTTATTTTCAGGAATCATTTTTCTATTCTACCAACGAAGAAAAAAAAATCAAAACAATAACAATTATGAAATGTCCTTATCTGTGTATAAAAATGTTTATGGTGTTTTTCGCTTGGTACCTAAAATCATTTTTTCCACCTGAAAATTATCAATTTTCCGAAAGACAAAACAACATTAAGATGAAGATGATGATGATGAAGAAAACAAACAAACACTGAAATTCATTCGGTGTTCATAAAGCTGCAAATTACTTAATCATCATCATCATCATTATCATTATGTTGTTTATTTAGATTTGAAATCAAAGAATGAGAAATGAAACAACAATACAAGAGTTTCAGATTTCATTGTTGTTTATCAGTATAATTTACAAATTTTGTAATTTTATTCTTTATTTTGCCAGACATATTTTTCTCCACTTTTCACCATGAAATACAAGTATAGAAAATGATGATAAAATTATCAAAAAAATGATATATTTCAAGCAAATATTAACCATCCGTGTGTGTGTGTGTGTGTGTGTGTATAATTATTATTTTCACTTGTCATTTTTATTTTCCAAACTCCATAGACTGGATAATTAATTTTTTCTTCATTTTTTTTAATTCATCAATTTTTTCCAGCCGCTTTTTGAATCCGAAAAATTTACACAGACATAATTATATTTTTCTCAAATTTTTTTGCCACTACAACCGAATGATGGTTCAATGTTTGTTTGTTTACCGTGGAAAAATACATATTTTCGAAAATTTAAATATTAAATTTGACATCTAATTTAGTTTGTTTATTATTTCTTCATGTCAAAAAAATAATTTTCAAAGAATTTTGCCTTATTTTTCTTACTATTTCTTGCCATATAGTTTCAAATGAATTTTTTCTTTCGTACCAACTTGTAAACACCATTTTCACATGCACTAAATAATGATAATAACAACAACAACAACAATGATTTGACCACTACTTTTGTTATTTTGTTTATTTATTTATTTTCAAATGAAAGAATACAAGTAGAAAAATACCCGAAGAAAATGTTTATAATAATTGATGGCTGGGAAATTGACAGAATTTGAATTGAAAATTGAAATAATGATAAAGAATAGTTCATAGATCGTGAAGTGAAGAAAAACTGGTTTTTTCATTTGTTTGCTTTTTTTTTGATATAATCAAATTGTTGTGTTTTGGTGGTAATTTGTTGTGGTTGTTGCTGTTGCTAGTGTTTTGGGTGAAAATCTTTATTATAAAAAAAAAAAAATCATCCAACCATTCATATATTTTTTTCTATTTGAAAATATATACGAATGAAAATAAATGAACACAAAGCTATAAGAATAGGTTGGACTTAATTTAAAATCCTCCCATCTCATATATACATTTTTGGTTTTTCAAAATGAAAAAATATTCAAAATTTGGCGGGTTTGGCACCCAGCTGAAATATAATAATAAAAATAAAGATAAACCCGATTTACCATGCATGCTCCATTCATGAATGTTTTCAATTTTTCTGGTATTTTGGGGTGAAAATATACAGAAAAATTTCATTTTAACAAATCTATTTTTTTTTTTTTTGATTATTTCAATTATTGAAAAAATTACTTATATTAAATATATATATTGTAATATTGAATTTATTTATTTATTATTAATATATTTTGATAAAATTATTAATATATCAATATAAATGAATATATTTCACACTCTTTTACATACATTCACATGAAATAGATTGAATATATTTATTCTTATTATTAATAATTTGTAATATTTCAAATGACAATAGAGATGTATGCATTCATTTATTCATTTAAACATTTAAATAATCATTGATGATGAAGAGATATAACCTCCATCATCATTATTAATTTTGTTATAACAATTTCTTCTTTTAATATCAAACATTAATAAACACGAAAATATGGAAATAGAGAAGAAAATTGATTGTGTCGATTCATTTATTCTCATTTTTTGGTACGTGTGCAAAATTGTTCAATTAAATAATAATAATGATGATAATAATTTAATTTTTTCATAAATGTTTGGCACGCGTGCACATCAAATGACATAATCTATTCGTTTCCTATTCCCATTAGTTTATTGATCGACGATTGAAAGTAAAGATGATTTGATGTTTTTCACAAATTTCACCCTTTAAAAATATGAAATTTTCTTTCGAGAATTCGCACCCTTATTCACCAAGAATTTTTTCAATTTCATTAAAAATTTCCAAAAAAAAAAAATTAATGTGTTTTTCTTAACATTTCAATATACTTTCTTTATTTGATCATCATCGACATATCAAATATTCATCAATTATTATGCTTCTACTTCTACTGCTTGATTATGGTATACCCTTATGTCTTATGTTTGAAAACAACAACATACAATAATTTTTGAAAGCAAAGGTAAAATACCGATCATACGAACTCCAATTTGAATTGAATTTGATTTTTCTTTTTCAATTTTAATTTTGTATGAAAAAAGAAAAGAATTTCCAGCAATTTTCATTCGAATATATATTCGAAATGAAAATATGTTCAAATGTTGTTGTATATATGATTTCAAAACGCATATGCACACCCAAATTTACTGAATATCTTTTGTGTTCTCTTTTCAATTTCTTTTACGAATTAAATTGCAAATAAAAAAACGAACACATGCACCATACGATCTCAATCATCAGAAAATTGTTATTTCTCCAAAAATATATATATAAAAACATTATATATTGTGATAATAATTACGAATGATGATAATGTTGTTTTGAATTGAGAATTAATACATACATAGATAAAATTAAAAGAGAGAGAGACAGAGAAAAATGAATGAATGGATGAATCAATGAATGATAGAAAGATAGTTGATAGATACATATGTGGAAAAAGACGGAAAGAGAGAGAGATAGATACATAGAGAGAATATAGCCATTAAATCGTCATCACCATCAAATAATAATAATAATAACAACAACAACGAATGTGAATAGAAGAACATGGCATCTTCATTTTCTTCATCGACCAATGAAACATTCATATTCAAATAAATGAAAATATATATATGTGTATATTAATAAAACAAACATATTTGTTTTTATAATAAATATATAAGATTGATGGAAAATGTGTGCGTGTGTGTACACACAAATAATTTGAATTTTTTTTTTTTTTTTTTTTTGAACAAAATATACTTTTCAACCATACGACAACAATTTTGAATGTTTTTATTTTTTCATTCATATTCATTTCAGTATAATGTAATCATCAATTTGTGTATCAGAAGAAGAAGAATATCAAAATGTGAATGAATTAATCAAGAAAATAATTCATTCATTCAATGCAAATTTATGTTTCAATCATTTTTCTGCTGTTCATTTGTTTGTATGATTTTTAAAATTTTTAAAATGTCAATAATCATTTTCAAAAATAATCAATGTTGATTCGATGATCAATGATCTCACATAGCTTAAAATTTTCGATTTAAAATTTTGTTTATTTATTTGTTTGATGTTTTTTTTGCTACATTATTCTTTTGATATTTTTATTTGAAACAAGAAAAATATTTGACGAATTCTTCACATTTAAATATAATTTTGGAAAAATTCAAATTTTCACAAATTTTATTGTTTGATTTAAAACTTGTGATTGAATTTTCTTATATCAATTATAAGAAAATCAATCACATTATTGAAATAATTGTTCAAAATTTGGTTTTACGAAAATTTATTCGGGCCACATTTGCTTTTAAAGCAAAAAAATATGGCTCTAGATGTATCGTCAAGATCATCATCATCTGACACATCATTTAACCATCATCATCATTCATCATTTCAATCATTAATGATGACAGCAGCTGCAGCAGCGGCGGCATCCGCATCAACATCACAATCATCATCGAATACGGCAGCAACAGCGAACGATAGTCTAATCAATAGCGGATCAATTGAACACTTATTGAATAATTATACTGCACAATTCCATAACAATCAACAGCAGCAACAACATTCACAAGAGTCATCAACTACACCACAAACAATATCAGCAACAACTAAGTCAGCTATGGAGGACGCACACTTATTTCTTAAAGCAGCAGCAGCAGCCGCTGCAGCAGCAGTGTCCGCCTCTGAGAACGCGGTCTCACCTTGTGCAACAACAACCAGTTCCTTACCAGAATCACCAAAGTCACCAACACCGATTTCACTTTCATCACCAACACTTGTTCGACAGACTTCAAACCATTCGGACGAAGACGACGACGAAGAAAACGAAGATGAAAACATTATTGTCAACACAATGGGGAGACCAGGTTCAATATCACCACCACAGCCATTAGCTTTAACTGGCCATAGCCATAATAATCAGAGAAACAATAAAAATATTAATAATCAACGAAATTCATATCATAATAATCATCAATTACCTGTAAAAAGTCCTAAAAGTCCATCATCAACCTTAGCAGCGATAGGATCATCACCTTTGGAAAAATTACAAAGCCTTAGTCCTAATATGATAACTCTTTCATCATCATCATCAGCATCAACACTACCGACAACAATAACAGCGACTAATCATCATCATTCAAATGCAGTAGCAGCTGTACATGCAGCATTTGCACATGCAGCAGCTGCTGTTGCACAACAACAAGCAACAAATTCAGCATTTGTTGAACAAACACAACGTGCATTGAAATTTTCAATTGACAATATATTATCACCAGAATTTGGTTTAAATCAAAAAAATGATCAAATATTAATATCGAATTATTGTAATGATAGTCGTAATTTATTTTATGCATATTATCAACAATTTCAAGAAAAATATTCTTGCTTTAATAATTTAGTCACAAATCAAAATAATAAAATAATTAATGGCAATAATAATAACAATATTAATTTGAATCAATTACATCAATTACAGCAACAATATCATCAACAGCAGCTACAATTGCAACAACAACAGCAACAATTGCAACAACAAAAACTTAATAATATCAGTGGCCATTTAAAGCATCATAATAGCAATAATAATAATGTTAATCATCGTAATAATAATGCTAAAAAATTATCCTCATTCGATATAAATACATTAGTATCATTAAATAATAATAATAACAATTCATCACAACAAACAAAAACGAACATACAAACAAATAAAAAACGTAAAAGATCCGATTCCGATTGTTCATCGATTAGTTCATTAAGTAATCAATCGATTAAAGATTTGATTAATAACAATAACAATAATCATAATGATCATCATCAAAAGGATGTATTAGCATCGAATATTGCTTCGGCAGCCACAGTACCGGCAGCACCATCAGCAACAGCTCCAATATCATCATCATCATCAACAAGTACAACACCGACATCATCATCATCATCAATAGTTGTTGATTCAACTAATAATAACAACAAAGAAATTACGCTTGAAGAAAAAGCAAAAAAACCAGTATTATGGCCTGCATGGGTCTATTGTACACGTTATTCGGATCGGCCATCATCTGGTAAGTTTTCATTTATTTATTTTTCTATTTTTCATAAATCAAATATATCAAATGTGTTTGAATTATGTCATTTGTATTATCATACAAAATAATTATTTGTAATCCAAGAAAAATTGTAAAATTAACACGCAAACAATTCAAATGATTATTATTTGATTGTTTTAAATTTTTTATTTTTCACTTCTCATTCTTTTCTTTGTGCAAAACGAATTGAATCGAATCAATATTATGACATTTCATTCATTCATTAATTTTGAGATTTATTATATCATTAGCATTTCGAGCATTTGCAACCAACTAACTACTACCTGTAATGCTAGGCAAATGTAAAAAATAAATGTGTGAATATACCACACACATTTATTTTTCAAAATAATGCCAATTCAAACAAAAAAAAAAATGGTGGTTTTGTCATTTTTCATTGATTTTGTTTGTTTGCTTGCTTGTTCATGGTTCATTATTATCATCATTGTTGTTATTATATTATCAACAAAATGGTCAAACAATGGGAAATTTTTCATTTCATTTCGTTTCATTTATATTTCGTTTAATTTGTGTTCTCACATTTTCAACATTTGTGTGCCAAACATACACAAACACCAACAAAGACCTTAGATTCATCATCAATTTATTTAGGTTTTTATCTATCTATTTGACATTTTAAACGTGTGTGTGTTTAGTGTTTGTATTATCGAAGATATTCATTCAGTCATTTGATAATGATTCAAAATGAGATCAACTAAGATGAATTTGTGAATGTAAATATATTTTCAGTGTTCATTTATCTCTTATTTACCACTCTCACTCATATACAATATACAACACAATGCAAAATGTTTGGTATGAAAAAAAAAATGAATTGAATTCAATTGAAAATTATGGTCCGTAAATTTTTTTATCTCCCATTTTTACCATTCATTTTATTTTATAAATTTAAATTGTAAATATGAATACGTATTCATACCATTTATTATTTGTATTAAATCTAAAAAAACTGATGAATATATTGTGATTTCCATGATAATGTGAAATGAAGAAAAATCAAACGGTTCATCCATTGAAAAAAGTATTTCATTCATTCATTGAATTATATGAATGTGGTTTTCAGAACTAAACTTAATTCAACACTGAACGCTGTGAACAAACAAAAAAGGCGTTAAAGATTATCGAAAAAGTCAAAATATTATATCTCAACGCGCGATAAATACTCTTGAATTAAATGATGATAATAATCATTTGATAAATATAACAATAGATACAACAGCAATGACAGAGTAACAGAGCACATATGGTACACACACACATACTATTATTAATTTGATTGATGATCAAAGATTGCTCTAGTCCCTGGACCTCACACACACACAAACATAGGGACTTTTTCACACAATCAAAATAGATAATTTTCGGTCAAAAATTTGAATAGAAATATCTAATATAAACCTAAACGATGATAATTTGAAACGTACGACTTGGTACCGTTTGTTAAAAAATATTTCAATTGATAATGATAATAATACTAAATATTGAATAAAACAAACATGAAAATGTATAAAAAAATTGAAAATTAGTGTTCAGTAAATCACGCACTATTGTTATCAATTTGTGACTTTCTATCTTTTCTTTTCTTACATATGAAAAAAATCAATGTATTTGAACAAGATATCTTCTTTATTTTTCTATCTGTGTCAGAAATAATAGATTTTACTCAAATGCCAAAATTAATTTTTTAAAAGATCCGTTTGCTTTCAAATTCACAAATGATGATGATGATGATGATGGTATTAATAATAATAATAATGGTAATTTATTATTATAACAATGCAAATAGATGAAGAAATGAAATTATTTAGTCCAAATAACAATTGATTTCCGTCAGATAGTGAGAAAATTGAATGAAAAGAAGATAAAGATGAAGCAAAAATTATTGAAAATATAAACATTTAAATGTATGACAATAGAAATATTCAATAATAAAACGGTCATGAATTTTTGATTCAATTTTTTGAATTAAATTTTGAGATACACACAAATTGACTCTTCCTTTTCAATATTTTCCCTCTCTGACATTCACAAATTGTATTTAATTTGAATTTGAAAGGAAAAAATGTCATCAAACTTTGCCAGTTTCAATATGTTCGACTGGTCAATTGGCCGTAGTATTTGAATTATCAATTATCAGTGATCTTCATTGCTTCTTGTTCGTAATCATCCGATAATTTACGAAGATGTTCAAATTATTAATTGATTTTTTGAAAATGAAATGATTTTCTTCCTCTCTTTTCCTCTTTGAATGCCGTCGATGCTGATGAAAATCATCATCCACAATAAATTGAAAAAAATTCAAATTGAAATATTTGTGCCACCAACGTAGATTTCGATCGATGTGGTCTATCGGCTTTTTTTTTTGTTATCAGTACCTTCATTATTATTATTCGATTAATATTTTATTCGATTGAATAAAATTTATTCAATGAATGAATGAATGGTCAATACCGGTGGCTTGTTACAATATTTTGTAACAAAATAAAAACGAGAAAGATAATTTGACCAAAAAAAAAAAAAAAAAAATTTTTTTGCTTGACTTGATCATTTAATAAATCTAATCATTCTTTGAAGAAAAAAAATGAATGGAAATAAATAAATTTAGTCTTTCAAATCGATTCGTACACAGGATTTTCTCCTCAAATAACTTTCAAAGTTCAGTGTTTGTATCTATTATATAAATTTATTTGACCAGAAATAATCCAGTCAAAAAAAATTTTTGTCCAATTGTTTTTCTCGTTCAATTGTCCCATACAGTTGACAGTTTTCCAAATCTTTCCACACAAACACAATGAAGTTTATCTCAATCGAAATATTGTTTATTTATTCATTCATTCATTCATTTAAATCTTTTGTGTTGACAAATGAAAAAGAAACACAGTGAAGACGGTTTTCTTCATTTTAAATTGAATTTAAATTTAAAATTGATTGATTATTTGCTTGTGTCTCTGTGAGTGTGTTTGTTTGTCAAAAGTTTATTTATTTTCAAATTCATTTTTTGTCGTCTTCATATCGATTCAATAAAAACTTATTGTCAATTTGTCAACACACAGACAAATCAAACGAAGACATTTTCATTTATTTATTTCATATTTTTGTAAAAAATCTTAATCATTTTCCAATTCAATTTCTCTGAATTCATAGCGTAAAAGGTCATGGTTGAAAATTCAATTTTTCAATAAAATTATTTTTTTTCTCAAATAAATTTATTATTTGTTTTTCCAAATTATTCTATTGATTGTATACATTTCTATTTATTATTGATATGAGAATTCAATTTCGATGATATGTGCGAGAGATATAAGACAAATAACGAGTTGAAAATTTCAATCAGAATGAAAAACCTTCAAAATCCTTCATGTTAAACATTTGTAATATTGATAAACAAATAAATAAATGAATGAATGTGAATGTTCAATGATAATAAAAAAAAAAGTTTTATGATTAAACGAAAAACAATTAATTAAAAAATATTGAATGAAAGATGAAATTAGTCAAAAATAATATTTTATATTCGCCATATTTTTATCAATATTTTGATTTGAACGAATAGCTGAACAACAGAAATATGTGTAAAGACATATAAAATATTAATAATAAAAAATGAAAAACGAATTAATAAAACAAACAAATGAATCAATGATAATATTTTTTGTAATCTCCAGGATGTTAACACATATGCATACAACATACACGAGATAAAATCAATTTGTTTGTGTTTTGTATGTTGTATGAACATTTCAAATTTTTTATGACCAAATTTTTATTTGAAACGTTGAAAAAAATGGCCATAAAAATCAACAATGATAATAATCTGATGATGATGATAATCATCGACATTATCATTGAACAATCATAATAATAAAAAATTTGAAATTAAAAAAAAATGAAAATTTGAAATTATAATTAAGCCATTTCGCTTGATGAAATGATTGAAATGAAAAATGAAATGAAAATTATTATTATTTTCCAATCATTTTCAAATTATTTTTTTTATTATTATTATTTGTTGTTGTTGTCTGATATTTGTTTATATTTACAGCCATAATTTACTATTTTTATGTTAGAAATTGAAATTAATCGAATGAAATCACAATATTTTTTTATTTTTGAATAAATTCTAATTCATAAATTCACTCATTATCAATTGTAAGGTTATGTATAGTCAGTTGGTAGGTGTGTTAGTGCATTTGTTGTTGTATGTGTGTAATTGGCGCATCGTCATTATCATTATCGATCCAAACAATATGGTTTGAATGTGTGATTGCGTGTTTCATTGTTTCTTGCAAATTTGTTCTGAAATTCCTGAAATTTTTCTATCGCAATTTGACGCGTGTCATTTTCATATTCTTTACAAAATTTTTGCATTTTTGTCTATGATCTATTTAATTGAAAAATGAAATGAAAATGAATTCAAATCATGTATTTCGCGTGTAGCACTAAACATTATGAGAATTTTTATGATCTTTGAAATATTTTTTCTGATTTTTATTTTCCATAAAAAAATTTATTAATTTTTGATTTTGATGATGGCAAAGAGATAATAAAATAATGAAAAATGTTTTGAAATAATTTCAAATTTTCCATTTCATTTTCATTCATTTCATTTTTGGGTTATAAATGTCAAATTTCATTTTCTATGAGGATTCATTTCTCAGTCAATGTGTGGTGTTGTTGCTAACAACCCTTTTGATTGAGGGAAAATCTAAAAAAAATCCATAAATGAAAATATCAATCCTTAACTTCAATTAAATAAAAGTATATCAGCAGGAGATTTGATTTCATTTTCAATCGTTTTCGGCTGAAATATTTTAAAAAATCAATTTCACATGATCTTACATAATAATTAAGACAAAATCAATTATCTCATGTTTGAAGAGAGTCAAAATTAATTAATTAATCAATTAATTGATTGATATTATCAATTAGTATTTGTTTTCAATTTACAAAATTTCGATGTTAAACAAAATAAAATGTTATCATGATCATCATACTAATTTGCGATCGCTAATTAGCAAAAATAATTTAAATTTATGCAAATTTTAAATGATTTCAATTTAATGACTATGAAATTATTTGAAAGTGATTATTTAAATTTCAGATACTTCTGATTTGTTGTGATTTTCTCTTCCAAAAAAAATTTTCAAAAAATCAATCAATTTTCGCTCTCATCATACACGGATCATTAAATTCTTTCGCTACCGAAGAATTTTTTTTCCGAGCTCTTTGTTGGACTTGACGATTTCGATTTTGAATTTTGAGTTGCGTGATTTTTGAGAATTTTTGGCGCTGTTGTCGATGAATTCGATTTCATTTTCTGTAGAATTTCATCTCTGTTCTATTTGAAAAAGACATTGATTTTCATCCATTCATTCATTTTTCTGGAATTCAATTTTGCGATTTCGCAACTGATTGCAACAAACGCACAAATATTATTGAAATTCAGCTGAGAAAATTCCTTTGTCTTGACTAATGTTTCTGTGCTTAATATCACACCATATCATCAATAATTGCATGAACATCAAGCAAACAAAAGAAGCAAAAAAAAAATTGACAAATGTGTTAATGGACCTTATAATGATCGTTTTGTTCATTCTTATTCATTCATTCACATCGATTATGTCATATTTCTCGAAATAAAAAAATTCCAAATCAACTACGTGTTTCATAGATTCATGAATTATTCAATCGATTTAATTCTATTAATTTTCATCATTGTGTGACAATACCGATTCATTGCACGTGTTCACATATTTTTCGCTTCTGCGTTCTATGGCTGTTATCAGGCGAGGAGTCGAATAATGATTTCACTTAATCTTTCAGAAAACATATTGAACATTATTATTTTTTGCTTTTATTCATTTCAATCATGTGTTGAATTTTGCATCAAAAATAATGATTTTTGAAAGGTATGAAATGTTGTTACGCTTGAAGTGAACGATGAAGAAATGAATGAAAATAACAAAACAAAACATCAAAAAATCAAGAATGTTGTAGTGTGTCTGTATGTATGTTATTAATGTGCGTATGTCACATTGATTTACCCGACATTTGATTTTTTGAATTTTCTCGAAAATTTTCAATGGCCACACACCTTGACAGTTTCGATGTTTACTGTCATATGAAATATTTTTATTTTTCAATTTTTTAATAATAAGTAATCTGTCCATTTTCATTTTATCTTACTGATAATGATAATGTTTTGATTATCGAAATTTTTTTAAAAATAAATTTTCGATGCAATCAATCAGTTAAATACATATGCATACATGGACACATATCATTGATGATCTCGACACTCTTGATGTCAATGAATGTTTTGTGATTGTGTATGGTTTGAGCGAAATGAAAAAGTAATGAAAATATTGAAAAAATATTTAAAGGTTAACAGCCGAATAAATTTTAAATTTTCGTTGAAATAAATGTTTTTTCAGCTTGTTTGAAATTTTTGCTTGTTTTAAGCGATCAGTCAAAATCAAAGAAGAAATTCCTTGATTCAAACAAGCAAAAATAAAATTATCAGTCAAATTGTTTTGTTCAATGACAGAAAAATTGCATGAATTTGTTCCCCATTTATTTCAATCAATTTTCAAATCAATTCATCATCTTTAGTCGAAAGTTAATTAGTAATTATTTGATTAATTAATTGGCCAATTATAAATTAGATGTTTTTTGCTTTTATCTCAAAGAATAGAAGTCGAAAGTTGTCGTTTATTATCTGTTTAAATATGAAGCAAATTTCTATGAAAACAAACAAACAAAAAATGAAATTCAAAGATTTCGCTTTCTTTTTTGTTTTGGCTTTGAAACATTATTCATTTTCAAAAATAAAAGTGAATGACAATCATCAAGTATGATTCATTTTCATATCGAATTTCAGGAATTTTTCATTTCATTTCATTTTACTTCAGCAATTTTTCATTTGAAAAATGATTAATTGTTATGGTCGTTGTTTCGTGTGTTTTGTTTTGTTTTTTGTTCTCTGAATCATAAATTCTATCAACATTTGTATTCATATGCAATGAATAAACAAATATGTTGTTTATTCATATAACAATAAATAAATGCTCATGTGATACGGGCGAATAAACAAATGACAAATGATTGAATTTTGTTCTTGTTTTTTGTATGCAGAATATATGGTCTTATTGATTGATACTTGTTCAACTTTTTCAAAAAAGAAAAACCATTAAAAAATAAACAAATAATCGACTGATCATACACCACACACACTGCATTGTAGCATTTGATTGTTTTTATTGAATATAAAATAATAAATTGCTTTTTATTTTCAGAAAACCAATGGCAAAATATCGAAGAAACATCATTTTTTCAAAATTTTTCATATCCAAATTGAATTTGTAATATTTTTTTCTCATTAACAAATTCATTCATTCATGTATTATGTGAACAAACGAACACGTATGCACGTGTTTGTGTGTGCGTGTTCGTTGCACGATATACGATCATAATTTTATCAATTATTTGATTTTTGTTTGCAATCAATGAGTGAATTTTCGGTACATTTTAATGACCTTTTGCTATATTTTCGCACATAAACACGCGCATTCACTGATTCCGATTTAAGCTATGATTATTTTGATCTGAATTTTTCTCATTTATTATTTTAGTTTTTATTCAAAATTATAAAGTGTGAATCCATAATTTATCAATTATCATTTGGCTGAGATAAAAAACTGTGAAAAAGTAACGAAATCAATTTAAATATTATCTTTTTATATCCGAAAGAATTAATCGTTTATAATTTGTTTATAGTAAATGATAATAATAATAATCATAATATAAAAATAATAAAATCAACATGGGAAATGAACATGAAATGCCTTTTACACTGCCTGCTAAATTGAACAAAAGAGTCAAATAACTGTGTTTATATGTGTTTGTGTGTTCGTATAATCACTGACTGACACTTCATTAACTGTCTAAAAGTTTTAAATCGCCATTATTGCCCGTTATTTGTCGAGGAAAAAGAGAGATAATAAGTAAACATCAAATAAATATAAATAACCGAAACTAAATATCAAATCAAAATAAATAAAACTTAATGACCGGAAATTTAATTAACCAATTTTCGAGAATTTTTTCCATTTATATTTAATGTTCAATGTTCTCACAATGATTGATACAATCAATGAAATTTCGTAGCTAATTTCAAATAATGATGATAATAATAATGCACACAAATAACGCAAACAAATAGATTAAAACAATAAAGCAGCTATTGACTGTGATACATGCACATATGTGACAAGTGAAAATATAATAATAAAAAGTAAATCTTTACACTTTTTTCGATAGAAAACAATTTCAAATATCTATTATCATCATCATTTACACACTTTTAGGTGTGCTTCATTTATTTATTTATTATCTTACAATAGTTTAGTTATGAGTAATTTAATTAATTGAATAATTTTCTGTTATTTTGTTGATGATTTTATGATTCAAAAATTTATTTATTATCCATATTACACCGAACTTCATTACAATTTACATCGAAAGAATAATGTTGTTATGTTAGTTATAGTAGATTATATATGAATGTACAAGTGTGTGTCGGAGATATACTGAATTATGAGCCAGAATTCATGCCATAAATAAATGAATATCGCATAACTAATTCCTTACTCGAAAAAAAACAATTACTCTACATCATTATTGATCACAAATGCTGCTGATAATGATGATAATTTTATTGAACCGATTAAAACATATTTATTTACTTGTCTATTTTTTGTTTAAATTATTTATATTCATTATATTAATATTGATTCAATATTTGACATCAAAAATGATCAATTTATTTTTATTGTTATTAACATTATTAATTATGTGTGTGTCATTATTATTGGAAATAGAATCTCTATTTTATTATTAAAACAATTATCGATCCATTAGATTTGAACAAGAATATTCATGTTTAGATATATAGACATCGGACATAATTTTCAAAACATATTTGTTGATGTTGTAGACGAACAGCAATAAAGAATCGATTTGATGGTAAAAATAATGAAATTGTTGATGATCGCTACCGGATCTCTGGTTGTATCCAATATTTTGGGGTTCATATTGTATCAATATGCTCAGTGTATGCTTGTGTTTGATGTCGATATATAATATTCAGTTCGTTTTAATTCAGTCGTACTCATATATAGAGTTTTGAACATTAATACGTTATTATCAAATCTTTTTTTTTCGAGACAAATTGCCGTTTCAAATTTTTCATTTTTTGGGTGCCAACAACAAATCGTGTAGAAACGAGAAAATAATTGAAGTATCTGCATGTTTTCTCATGTTATATATGCATTAGCACATACGCACACACACACACACCCAAAAGCTTTGATATTTTCCATTTTATTATTATTATTATTATTTCAACTAAATTCAATTTTCCATCAAGTTCCAATATTACTTTTATTTGAAAATAATAAACAATAATAATAATAATAATAATGATAATAATTCTATGCGAATTAATAGTTTCAAAATTTTGTATCTGGTTTTGGTGCGATAAAAATAATAATAATAATAATTCTCACTTTTATTTCCACTCTCCATCATCATCATCATCGTAATCATTGTTCAGTGTATTTTGCACATGTATACGATGGTATAATAAACTGCAAATACACAAATACAACACACGCTAATAGATTATTATTACATGTCATGTCAATTGTTTCAAGTAAATTTTTCATGTTCATAAATTTTTATGGTTAATGTCGTTATTATTATTCTGTAAATGTTTTTTCTCTTTCGTTCATTTTTTATGGCAAATAATTATGTTTCCAACAAAAAATAATAAAAATATTGCCAAAACACAATATGTGTTTAGAACATTATCCATATGTTGATGAATGAATGAATGGAGAAAAATAAGAAAAAATTTCAATCAAAAATAACCCCAAACATGGTTTAATGAAGGTTGAATGGAGGCTTCCCCCCTAAATGAAAAAATGACATGTCAGAAAGAACAAAATAAAACATCTTAAACAAAATCAATTATTATTGAAATGTATTTTTTAATCAATTAATGTTTTAATGAATAATCTGATCAATTCAATTTATTTGCCGTGAACCAGTGAATATTTGCCAATATTTGACATCAATCATGGTTATTTCATTTAATTTCTTACATTTTATTTCATTTCTTATCAATTAAATTTGATTAGTTAAACTTTTTCGATTGAAATTTTAGAATTTTTTGTGAAAGTTTTGTAAAAACACCTTTTTACACCTGTCATCAAATTATCATGTAATGTGTTTTTATCTTTGTGTAATTTGAAAATTTTTAAATTTGTATTTAATTTCTATCTCTTATTTTCATTTCATTTAATTTCATACTAAAAAATGAATGATATTTAATCATTAAAAAATGACAATGATTTTCATTTTTTGCTTTTCACATGATGACTATTCGCATTATTAATGAAAATTGTCATCATTTTGAAAATGAATAAATTGTTGTCAACAGTAAAAACAATATTTTCAAGTAATTCAAATGTTGAAAATATTTTTATTCAGAGAAAAATATGAAAATGAAATGAAATGTGAAAAATGAAAATGAAAAAAATGAAATGTGATAATGACGTGCTTGCTGCTCATCATCATCATTGAAGCTTCATCAAAAATGAAGTTCATTTCAAGTTAATCTAAATATAAAATTATTTCTGAAAAAATCGTCGATGACAATTAATAATAATGCAAAATTCAAGACAAAAAGAAATGTCACAGTGCAAAGACAGACACGCTAAGAATTTTGAATTGAATCAAAACAAAACAAAACAAAATGAAAATTTTCTCAAACATTTTCATTTCTTAAAATGATTTTGTCATGAAAAGTAAATTTGAACTCAAATACTGTTGTTGTCATTTGACAAAGCATCTTTACATTCTCCATCAATCTGATTTATTCTATTTTATTTCATTTCATTTCAATCCATTTCATTTCATTAGTTTTGAAGAGCTCATTAAAAAGCAATTAGAAAATTCTTCCATTATTTTTTTCCATTGAAAATCACAAATCACTTGTCATTAATACAAACACAATGTGTGTGGTATGTTTTTAGGGTTTTTCATTCACATTCTTCATCATTATCATCTTCAAATGATGATAGTTAATGAGAATTATAAATGAATGAATGGACATTTTTCCTATCTGAACTGTGGTTTTGATGACATTTATTCTTTCTTTATTAATTTGATTTAGAATCACTTCATTTACCATTCATTAGTGTCATTGTATTCATAATCATCATCATCTTCATTATCAACATCGGTGGTCTTTTTTTTTTGCTGGACATACTCACATATATCAATTCAATGAATGAATGAAATCATTTCAATCAAATGTTATAAACAAGCTCGTTCATCAATGTCAACATCTTGAATTTTTTTTTTAATTCCATCATTCAATTTTAATTCAAACATATATTTATTTAATGATTCTACTTATGAAACAATTTTTTTCTGAAAAATTTTGTTACACATTTTATTGTTTTTAATGTAATTTTTTTTTGTTTGAAATCTAAATTATCTAATTTCTCAATTATTATTATTATCATTATTACTTTAGGTCCAAGATCTCGTAAAATTAAGAAAAAAGAGAAAAAAATTGATGAAAAAAGGCCACGCACTGCATTCACCGCTGAACAATTACAACGATTAAAACAAGAATTTAATGATAATAAGTAAGTTGTATTGTGATGATATTAAAAAGAATCTCATCAAATCTAATTGATATTAATTAAAATGATTAATTATTATTATTTTCTTTTTCGTCAAATTAATTTGAATAAAAAATAGATATTTAACAGAAAAACGGCGGCAAGATTTAGCACGTGAATTGAAGCTTAATGAATCGCAAATAAAAATTTGGTTTCAAAATAAACGTGCAAAAATTAAAAAATCAAGTCCAAGTCGTGGACCATTAGCATTACATTTAATGGCACAAGGTCTATATAATCATAGTACAATGCCAATCGATAGTGATGATGAAATTGATGATAATTATAAACAAACATCATCACCTGGTCTATCTGAATCAAGTAAAACAAGTTGAACATTATTTTGAAATGAAAATTTTTTCATCGGAAATTAATTCATTTATAATTGCTATTAATCAATCAATACCAATCGATCAGATAGATCGTATTTATTTTTATTTTCCTATATATTATGTACACTGAATAAATTAGTTTTGAATGAATTAATTTTTTGTTCTTCTTCTGTAAATAATAATGATCAACGCACAAAATAATCATACACCCAATACACTTATTGTACACTGAATATAATTAATCTTTGATCAATTTTTTTTAAATAATTATATAAATTCATATCGTTTGTTTTCTCTCAACGAACATTTCAACCCAAACAAAAAAAAAAAACTCAAATGGTTGATTAGTGGGTGAAGAAATAATGAAAATAATACTAATAAGCAAAATTGATACTCATTTTCAAATTTTAAATTGATTTCAATTAATGTACACTCACTCACACACCAATACATACATAAACACATCAAATACATTACCTCTATCTCTCCGATTGAAAAACAACATAACACATCATCATAAGACACGATTGAAAACAGTACAATCAAAATTTGTATTTTTTTTTCATTTAGTCACAAGTTTTTCATCAAAACAATTTGATTATATTCACTACAGTTTGATTGAATTTTTTTTTTCTACCATAAACCACTTTTTCAAATCACACAAATTCACAAATCACCAAAAAATACATCAAAAACAAATCAACCAACTGGAACCAAAATAAACCAAAACATATTGTAAAATAGATATGAAAATGAATAAATTAATTAATAATTTAATTATCTTTAAAAAAATGATAATAAAAATTTAGATTATTTGTTTGATCAGATTATTAATTTTTCTCGATCAGAAATGATTTAAGATTCAATGATAGACGATTTAAAAATTTAAGATGACGCTACTGTCATCTAGGTTTGAAGAAGTCAATTTTTTTCTTGATTTTTTTTTGAATTTTTCTCAAAATTTTTATTTCATTTTAAAATTTTCTTTGACTTGTAATTATTTGTGCAAGAATATTTGTCGAAACATTATTTTGTTATCGATTCTAATTGATTATTTGTTGTTGATGATGCAGCTATCGATACACTTTCGATTATTTTATTAGTATTATTATCATTATTTGAATTTGCTATTTTTGTTTCATTTTTTATTGTTTGCTGTTGTTGATTTGCTGGCGATGATGTTGATGATGATGATGATGGAATTATTCCTGAAAATATATTCCACAAAAAACCTGATTTCTGTTGTCCTTCTTCCGGTTTTGTAATATTTTCATTATTTAATTGATCAATTTGATTATTATCAATATCAATGTTTGAATTATTTTCATCATCCACTGATGGTAATTGTTGTTGTTGTTGTTGTTGCTGTTCAGTGTTTTCAATATCGATATTTTCTTGATTTACATTTTTTCTAAATAATTTATTGAAACAATTTTTCATTTTCTGACACAAAGTCAATGATGTTTTCGTATTATTATCATCTATATTATTATAATTATCAATATTATCAATTCCTTGTCGTACTTTACCATCGAAACCATAATGTTCAATATTTTTTTCAAATTCAATCCAAAATTCTTCATTATTCTTTTGTTCTTTGATTATATTTCTAGTCCTCTTCTTCAGTCTACATAGTTTTATTTTAATCATAATTTTTCTATAAAAATTTGAGCTTTTTTCACCAATTCTATTCATGAATATTCTACATTTACTGTCAATGACCACATTGTTATTGATAGTATTATTATTAATATTACTGCCATTAATTATTTGTTGCTGATTTAATTGTTGTTTTTGGCTATGTTTTTCCAATAGCTTAGCTTTGTATTCAAATTTTTTATCAATCAAATCTTGTTTAGATTCATTGTATAAAATTTGAAATTTTTCATTCAAATAATTTTGTCTTGCTTGTCGAAATTGATCATTATTAATATCATTTTTAGAATGACATATGTTCATTAATTTTTTTCGATAAAAACAGCAAACACTGATCAGTATTATCAAAATAATGACCGATGTTATCGATAAACTGATTTTTAATACTTTATTTGAATTCGAATTTGAACAATCAAATTTTGTACATGATTCATAAAATAATTGTTTTGTTTTTTCTTGATTTAATTTCGAAAATATTTCATCACATTTGGATAAAATTGTTTTTTCACATAATAATACTTGTTCAACAAAACAGCAGAAATTTTCCGATTCAGTGTACTGGATGATGATAATGAAGAAAAATTGATTCAATGATAATTGAAAACAAAAAAATATTATATATTTTGGCATCGCAAAAATACTCACATAATATTTTAAATCTTTCATTGACCAATCATTGATCGATTGTAATTGACATTGTTCATATTCACTTTTTATTTCATTATATTTTATTCGATTTTTTGAATTATTATGATTGTTATTATTAAAATTATCATTTTTGTCATTAATATTATTTTTAGTGAACGACGTTGTCGACAATGAATTTAAATTATTACAATGTTTCGGAAATCCATAAGTTGGTTTATAAGGTATCAGCAACGAATTCGTTTTTTGTTGATCGTTCATAACAAAATATTGAATCAATTTGATCAATAAAATATTTCTCAATAAATTTATTTCAAATTATATCCTAAATATACTTTTAAAATATTTTCGAATAAAAAGTGTTCAATTTTATTATAATTAATTATTCGATTGAAATATATCGAACAATGGTCATGAGCGTGCTGTTCAATAAATTGTTTTTTTAATAATAATCTAGTCGAATGACCGTAAAGTTGTTCAAAGAAAAGAATTCCAGATTTTTAATACTTTTAATTAATCCAATTTTATTTGAAATGTGAAATTTTCATAACAATTTTAGAAGTAGAATCTTAGAGACCAGAAGGATTTTCAATGAAATTCTAAATTCATCAATATCTATATTGTATAAGTAAACGAATTTTATTTAAATTTTTTTATTCAAATTGGCAGTAATTGTTGGTAATCATCATCATTGATATCTTGATAAAAATAAATTTGTTGTTCAAAATTCCAAATCGATTGGTATATCAGGTATTATTGATTGCAATTTCTTTGCCCCCGAAAGTAATTGTTCCAATATTTTTGAAAAACGAACATCACGAAATGTTGTCGTATTGTTATTTGGTGATATATTCATTGGAGCGATAGGAATGTTTTTAGGTGGTTTTTTCATTTTTTTATTTGTTTCGTAAATGCCTTCAAATGCACCGATATCCTCCTTCCTTATTTTTTTATTCAGTTTTACAATATTTTGATTTATATCCTTAACATACGGATCGTCCGGTATAACGATCAAATATGGAAAAGGGTTTATAGAACTAGTTCTTGTAATTTGTTCATTCATTAATTTTTTTGAAAATTCATCGAATTCGTATTGACTTTTTCGAAAATGTTGATAATTAAATTTGACATATTCATAAATGCGCCATAATTTATGATTGAAAAATGAATCTTCCATAATGGGCCGCACGTATGTTTCAAAGTATAAAAATTCATCTTGTCCTGCATTCATTGTAATATTATTATTGATAACATTCAAAATTGACGATTTATCTATAGTATTATCAATTAAATATTGATCATGTATGTATGGAAGCTTGCTCTTATTTACAGATAAACGACTCATAAATAAAGCGAAAAAATCTTCTAAAACTTTCGCATCTCTTATAGTAAATTCTGAAGTTTTATAATTCATTAATTTGTTATATAAATACGAACGATAAAATGAAATATATTTATTATCAGTGTCATAATTGTAGATTGAGTCAATCATCGCATCTTTGACATCAGGAGGTAATATAAATCTAGAAATGTTCTGATCATAAAGTTTTTGATGTTTCAACTTCCAATATAACGGTAAGACACATTCATCACGAAATATTAATGCTTCTATCAATTTATCATCATTTATCGACAATAATCGATTATATTCTTCTAGTTCTTTCAATATAGAATAATCATATTTTGATGAAACAGCATCTCCATGATCTTTGATGATATTATCACGGAAAAATTTCAATTCTTTATCAGTCAATAATGGCTTTGTCTGTCTTGAAAGAATTCGATCAATTTCGACATCGTTGAAATGTTTTGTTTTATTTTTCCAAATTATTAAATTTTTACGAAGTTCATTGAATTCATTAATCGTTTTTGTATATCTTTTGGCAAGATTTTCTGAAAAAAATCCATTAAAAAATTTGAAATATTTAGTATTTTTTTCCAAATTTATCTTGAAACGAAGATATTGCATCAATAATTCATTTTTTTCGTTATTTTTTATTTTATCAACATAAGCAATATTCTTGAAATTGCTTTCAAAAGCATTCAAATATTGTTTGTTTTCCAATATTCTGTCTTTCAAATAAGTTTTTAATTTATGAATTTCGTAATATTCATTTGAATAACCATTTTGATAAAATTCATCGATTGCTTTTGATTCAATTTCATTGAATCCATTGTATAAATCATTTTGTAATGAATTTGATAATTTTGAGTCAATTTCGATTCTCCTTCTTTCCAACTCAGGATCATCTGGTGGTACTAATAATTTCAATACACCTTTTGTTCTTATGATTGGTGTAAATTCCAGAAGAGACTTATTTTGACCTAGTATTATTTCATAGCGCATTTGTTCATACTGAATGGATCTAGTTTTACTATCAAACATATAACTCTTCAGTTTTTTAATCTTTATCTGATTTCTTAATTCCTCATCGACTATTCTGTCTAAATATTTGATTCTTTCGTCTGCTAATGCCCTTGACAAAAATAAACATTCGTATTCATCTTCATTTAAATCAGTGAAATTGATATCATGATCATCCGAAACTATTAAACCTGGCACACCTGTGTTTTTTAAATCAATATCTTCTGGTGTTGGTGTTTGTGATCGTGATGGCAACGTGACTGGCTCTACCGGCATGGATGG
Organism: Psoroptes ovis; assembly: GCA_002943765.1. NCBI lineage: Eukaryota > Metazoa > Arthropoda > Arachnida > Sarcoptiformes > Psoroptidae > Psoroptes > Psoroptes ovis. The sequence continues at coordinate 427,735 of PQWQ01000006.1, forward strand.
TTTTTCTTCAGTTTCCGGTTTTGGCGTTGCTCTTGCTGGCGTTGCTGGTTGTACAATCTGAACTTCTTTTGGTCTTGATTGATTGGCTTGCGTGTCTGCAATCTTTGGATCTTCCGTCGCTATCACTGTTCCCTTAATCGATGATTTTTTTCGTTTGATCGATGGTAGTTTTGCTGCTTTATCCGGTGTTTTTTCTTCTATTCTTTCTGTAATAGTATCCTTAACCGATGGCTTTTCTTGTTGAATCTTCCTGGGTTTAGGTTCCGGCATTTTTTGGATTTTAGCTGGTTCGGCAGCTTTTATCGATGGCTTTTTTTGATGGTCTTTCGTAGGTTCGGATTCTGGTACCGATGGCTTTTCTTTTTGGATTTTAGCTGGTTCGGCAGCTTTTATCGATGGCTTTTCTTGATGAACTTTCGTTGGTTCGGATTCTGGTACCGATGGCTTTTCTTTTTGGATTTTAGCTGGTTCGGCAGCTTTTATCGATGGCTTTTCTTGATGAACTTTCGTTGGTTCGGATTCTGGTACCGATGGCTTTTCTTTTTGGATTTTAGCTGGTTCGGCAGCTTTTATCGATGGCTTTTTTTGATGGTCTTTCGTAGGTTCGGATTCTGGTACCGATGGCTTTTCTTTTTGGATTTTAGCTGGTTCGGCAGCTTTTATCGATGGCTTTTCTTGTTGAATTTTTGTCGGTCTATTTTCCGGGACCGGCGGCTTTTCTTTTTGGATTTTAGCTGGTTCGGCAGCTTTTATCGATGGCTTTTCTTGATGGACTTTCGTTGGTTCGGATTCTGATACCGGTGGCCATTTTTTTGGGATTTTGCTTGGTTCGGCAGCTTTTATCGATGGCTTTTCTTGATGGACTTTCGTTGGTTCGGATTCTGATACCGGTGGCCATTTTTTTGGGATTTTGCTTGGTTCGGCAGCTTTTATCGATGGCTTTTCTTGATGGTCTTTCGTTGGTTCGGATTCTGATACCGGTGGCCATTTTTTTGGGATTTTGCTTGGTTCGGCAGCTTTTATCGAAGGCTTTTTTTGATGATCTTTCGTTGGTTCGGATTCTGATACCGGTGGCCATTTTTTTGGGATTTTGCTTGGTTCGGCAGCTTTTATCGATGGCTTTTCTTGATGGTCTTTCGTTGGTTCGGATTCTGGTACCGATGGCTTTTCTTTTTGGATTTTAGCTGGTTCGGCAGCTTTTATCGATGGCTTTTCTTGTTGAATTTTTGTCGGTCTATTTTCCGGGACCGGCGGCTTTTCTTTTTGGATTTTAGCTGGTTCGGCAGCTTTTATCGATGGCTTTTCTTGATGGTCTTTCGTTGGTTCGGATTCTGATACCGGTGGCCATTTTTTTGGGATTTTGCTTGGTTCGGCAGCTTTTATCGAAGGCTTTTTTTGATGATCTTTCGTTGGTTCGGATTCTGATACCGGTGGCCATTTTTTTGGGATTTTGCTTGGTTCGGCAGCTTTTATCGATGGCTTTTCTTGATGGTCTTTCGTTGGTTCGGATTCTGATACCGGTGGCCATTTTTTTGGGATTTTGCTTGGTTCGGCAGCTTTTATCGAAGGCTTTTTTTGATGGTCTTTCGTTGGTTCGGATTCTGATACCGGTGGCCATTTTTTTGGGATTTTGCTTGGTTCGGCAGCTTTTATCGATGGCTTTTCTTGATGGACTTTCGTTGGTTCGAATTCTGGTACCGATGGCTTATCTTGCTGAATTTTAGCTGGTTCGGCAGCTTTTATCGATGGCTTTTCTTGATGGACTTTCGTTGGTTCTGCCTCTTTTGTCGAGAGTTGCGTTCCTTCTACCGGCTTTAGTTTAGACTCCCAAAACCGAATTGATCTTTGTGTTTCATTTTTCGATTCTTCCTGTTGACGTACTACTATTGCTTTTGATGGCGTTGTTGGCTCATCAAATTCAGTTTTCATGGCGATATCTTTTTTTTCATCACCTGAAGTTATCGATTTTTTTTCACTGTCCAGAGCGATCGCTTTTTTATCATTTGATCCGAATAATAATCTAGTAAACCAGCTTGATTCTTCTGCTTTTTTAGTAGTTTCTGCTTCAACATTAGTTATTTCGACAATTTCAGGTTTTTCATTATCTGCTTCTGCTTTTGGTACATTCACAACGATGATAGTTTCGGTTTTTTCCGGTTTTATTTTCGATGTTTCATCTTTAAATTCATGATAATGATGATGTTCTTCAACTATTATTTTTTGTTTTTCTTTATCTGATGATTTTATCGATGGTTGCTTCAGTAGTAAATTCTGTTCTTTTTGTCGTTTCAACTCCAATTGTTGCCGCTGTAATCGTTCCTCTAATTCTTGTTGTTGTTTCAGAAATAATTCTTTCTCTTTTTTTCGTTGAAGCTCTAATTCTTCTTGTTGCTTTTTTTGCAGTAATTTCTGTTGCTCTAATTCCTGTTCTTGTTTACGCAATAATTCCTGCTGCTTTTGTCGTTGTTGTTCAAATTCTAATTTTTGTTTTTCCAATAATTCTTGTTGCTGTTGTTTAATTTTTTGTTGTTCTAATTCCAGTTGTTGTTTTTTTAGCAATTGTTCGTACTGCTGTTGTTGTAATCGTTGTTGTTCTAATTCATATTGTTTTATTTGTTGCTGTTGTAATTCCTGTTGGTGCAACATTTTCTCTTGTTTCGCTGATATTTCAGCCAATATGTCGTTTATTTGTTTCTCATTAATTTTATTTCCTTTCATTTTAAGTTTTTCTACTGTTTTTTCAATTAGTTGTCTTTCTTTTTGCAATTCTTTCAATTCTTTTTCCTTTTCACTTTTGTTTATTTTTTCAATAATTTCTTCTCCCAATTTTTTTAAATTTAGATATTCTTCTTTATATTCTTCTTTGAATTCTTCTGAAAAATCTTTTTTCTTATTATGTTCCTCCATTATTTTTTCCATCTTTTCCAATTGTTTATTTGCTTCCATGTAACGTTTTTCAAAATCTTCAATATATTTTTGTAATTTTTTTTCTGTTTCGGATGATATTTCTGGTTTGGGTTCTTTGATTGATTCTTTTTTTATTTCTTTAGCTGGCACCGTTGCCGGTTGTTGTTTAATCATTTCAATATCGATTTTCTTTTCATCCTGTATCGTTTTTGTTTCTGGCAATTTCGCTACCGAGATTATTGATTCTTTTGATGATTTTGATTGTCGATCAAAATATTTTTCCATGTAATCAATTTCATTTCGTATTTTTTGCTTTCTTATTCGTAAATCTTTCAATTTTTCAAACCATCCATCTAATTCTTCAATTTTTTCAAATTTATCATTATTTTTCATACTTAATAATTCATTATTAATATCTACTTGTTCTTTGTTCAGTAATTTTATCACTTTTGTCAATAATGGATCAACTAATTCTTTGTTATCATCATTCAATGTTAGATCTTTCCTCGGCTTCAATAGGCTAGTAACTTTGTTGTTATCATCATCAATATGAAATAAACGTGATTGATTATCATTTTGTATATCATCATATTGTAAACGTGCTTCAGACTTTATTAATTTTTCAAGATTTTTATTCTTTTTTTTCATATTTCTAAAATTGAATAATGCATTTTTACGATTTCTTATATTTTCCATCAATAATTTTTTGCGAGTTTCATAATATTTTTTAGAATCTTTATTATAATCATTCCAAAATTGTGGATCATTTTTCGATTTGTCTTTAATATTTGACCATAAATCTTTTTTGATTAAATTTTTTTCATTTTTTGTGATCATTTTTGATTGACCAGTGATTGCTTCGCTAACGGTAACTAATGATGCATCACTATTTTCATTGTTTGCTGTCATCAATTTTTTCGATTGATTTTTATACCATTCTCCATCTAAATATTCGATTTCATTGTCATAAATGGCATGAATTTTCTTAATTTTATATTGATTTTTGAATTTTTCATTCATATAATTATATTTAGCTCGTTTTTCAAAATTCATTGTGAATTTTTTCCAAAACATTTTGCCACAAAACAAAAAACACGTTAAAATTGTGCCTAAAATTGCTATACCGATTCCACAATACATCCATATATCATTCGATGATTCTGGTTCACAAGAATTATTCTTTAGATAATCATCACATGAACGTTGAAATAAACGTTTTGTTTCCGCTTCATTTTGTTTTGAATATTTTTGATTACATTTTTGTAATATTTTTGTTTCACATTCTAATGTTTCGTATACAAAACAGCAAAAAGGTATTGTTTCAGTGTACTGTAAATCAAATTGAAATTAATAATTAAGATTGATTTATTTGTTTCATGATTAAATGATGATTTTACTTACAAATTTTTCCAATGTCAATTGCCATTTTGACATTGAATTCGTTTGACACGAACGATAATTTTTTTTCATTTCATCATATTCTTTTTTAGATGATTGCTTGTTTGTACATTTTTTCGGTAAGCTATTTATGGTCTTATATGGTGGTATAATCTTATTATGTTCACCATTACCATCAGAATCGCCATTATCAATTTGTTTTTGATATGTTGATACTATCGCTAGGGCATTGATTATGATTTGAATAATCAAAAATGAATTTAATTGAAAAATCATCGATTGAAATTATATCTTATTTTATATAATAAGAAAATTACAAAACCGATCGAAAATTACTATTGAAAATCATTCTGGTATTTGTATTGGCCAATCGACCATTGTTTCTGAATTCTAAAATCATTTCCATGATTAAATTGATTTCAACTTCAACAATGCTGGAGAAAAAATTAGAACAAAAAATATTTTCGGCATTTTCACTTTTCGAATCGAATAATTTTCTCTTTCATTTGTAGCCATTGATTGGATCAAAACATGGATTGGAAAAATCAGAGTGATAATAATGATTATTAACAGAAAGTAGAGAGAAGAGAAACTTGTTTTTGTTTCGATCATTGAAATATCATTCAATGAATGAAAATGTAAACACAAAAAACGTCACTAATAAGCAAAATATAAATTATTTCTGGTTATCATTTTTGCTTATCAAAATTTGTAAACAAAACATCAAATTTCAAGATCATTTCGGAAATAATAATGTAAAAAAATCATTAGCAGCATCATTAATATTTGAAAATTAATTATGGATGTGAATCATCAAAAATTATGGCTTGGCTTTGATTTGAGTACTCAACAGGTTTTTTATTATCATTATTTCATTGTAATTGATTTCTGATCTATAAATTTGCTCGAATTTTAGCTTAAATCGATCGCCATCAATGATGAATTGAATATTGTATGTGAAGCAAGTGTACATTTCGATCAAGATTTGCCAGAATTTCGAACTAATGGTGGCGTTTATTTGATTGATCAAAAAAAACATGTAATAGTGGCACCAGTTTTGATGTGGATCAAAGCTTTAGATTTAATATTTGATCGATTACGCATCAATGGTTTATTTGATTTTGAAAAAATCATCGGCATATCAGGCTGTGCACAGCAACATGGTAGTGTTTATTGGAAATATGATTCTGAAGAAATTTTGATGAATTTAGACTCGAAAAAATTTTTACATGAACAATTGATTAACTGCTTCACCGTGCAAGAATCGCCAGTTTGGATGGATTCTAGTGCCACTGATGAATGTAAAGAATTAGAAGAAGCTATAGGAGATGCTATTCGTTTGGCACAATTAACAGGTTCACGTGCTTATGAAAGATTTACTGGCAATCAAATAGCTAAAATCATCAAACACAAGTTTGATGCTTATAATCAAACGGAAAGAATATCACTTGTAAGCTCATTTTTAGCGTCAATTTTCATTGGTCAATATGCACCGATCGATTTAAGTGATGGTTCAGGAATGAATTTACTCGATATCACAAAAAAACAATGGTCAAATGAATGTATTCAAGCTATTACGAGTATAAATGATAATTGCGTGAATGATGATTTAATATCGAAACTCGGCGAAAAAATCGTTCCTTCGACAACAATAATTGGAACAATTAGTAAATATTTTGTGGAGAGATATGGTTTTAATCCTGACTGTTATATAACAGCATTCACTGGTGATAATCCTGCTTCATTGATTGGAATGGGTTTGAGCAACAAAAATGATGTTGCTGTATCATTAGGCACAAGTGACACAATATTTTTCACACTTTCAACGCCAAAACCATCAATAAATGGACATATATTGATTAACCCAATCGATTCAAATTATTATATGGGTATGATTGTATTTAAAAATGGTTCTCTTACACGAGAAAGAATACGTGATGAATGTGCGAATGGTGATTGGTACAAATTCAATGAATTATTAGACTCAGTTCCACGCGGTAATTTCGGCAATATTGGTTTCTACTTTGATTATCAGGAAATTTATCCGCCCAAAATTGGCGATTATCGTTATAATTGTTATGGCAATGAAATATCATCATTTTCGCCTGAAATCGAAATTCGTTCGTTGATCGAAGGACAATTTTTACGTTTGAAAATTCATGCAGAAAATTTAGGCTTTGAATGTGATACGAATACAAGAATAATGGCAACAGGTGGTGCATCAATCAATACCACAATATTAAAAGTATTGGCAGATGTATTTAATGCACCGGTATTTACTTATTCAATACCAAATTCTGGAGCATTCGGATCAGCATTATTGGCAAAATTTGTTCACGATAAAAAACATGCAAAAATTCAAACATTTGATGAAATGATTGAAAAACATTTACGAAAAAAATTCAATTTAGTTGCTAAACCGTCACTAGATTCGAAAGAAATATATGAAAAATTAGCAGAAAAATATCGTAAACTAGAAAACAATTTACTTTGATTTGATAAACAAAAATATTTGATAATTTATTGCTGTTTTTATTATTATTGTTATTGTTTTGTTTTTTATAAATTAAGTTAAATTAAATATATATTTTTGAAATGATATGTTTTTAAAAAAGTTTGGAATATGTAAATTGACCAAATTTTATCAAGGCAAATATAGACAATGAATAGAATGCTATTAATAACGAGCGTAGGAGATAAAATGTCCATGGTTTTTTTAAATGATTAAATATTGCATCAATTTTTCTCTTAGTTTCATCAATAGTACCATTATTATCGACAATAAAATTGGCCAATTTACATTTGACATCAAGAGACATTTGTGAATTGATACGTGATTTTGCTTCATCATCATTGTAACCATTTCTTAATTTTATTCGCTTCAATTGTTCATTTTCATCACATCGAACTACAATGATATAATTCATCCATTTTTCATATACTTTAGCTTCGAACAATAATGGTATGTCATAGATAATCAAAGAATGAAAAGTTAACCAATAATAAATCGTTTTTAACAAAATTTGCTTTTGTATTTCAGGATGTGTAATTCTATTCAATATTTGTCTCTCATTTGGATTATTGAATATAATATTTGCTAAATATTGTCGATTTATTTGTCCATTAGTCGGATCGATAGCTTCATCACCAAAATGTTCGCGTATTTTATGCCAACATTTTTTATTTGGTTCGACTATTGATCTTGCAATCTGGTCTGAATCAATGACAGGAATATTTTTTTGTCGCAAATAATTGGAAACAGTAGATTTACCTGTTCCAATGTTGCCGGTTAATCCAATCAAAAACATATTATCTTGACAAAAAAAATGTAAACAAAAATTCAAATATCGATTCTATCGAAAATAATTTGATGAAGAAAAAGGCAAGTGAATTTCATGAAAAAATTTGGTACTGGTGCCGTTCCTGGACGCAAATTGTTGTTAAAAAATCCGAGGGTGGCGCAAATAAAAATTTGTATTGTGAAAGGCACGGGGGTAGTAAAAGTTAATAAAAAATCCGATAGATGGAAAAACTGTATGATTTTTTTTTGAAAATAACACAAAATTAGGGCTAGATTAATAAGCTAAGCCTAGGTTACCTAAGTTAGTTTAGTTTAATTTAGTCTTGGTTAGGATAGATTAGTTTAGTTTAGGTTAGTTTAGGTTAGGTTAGGTTAGGTTAGGATAGTTTAGGAAAGGTTCGGATTCATTTCAATTATTATATTATATTAGGTTAGTTTAGGTTAGGTTAGGATAGTTTAGTTTAGGAAAGGTTCGGATTCATTTCAATTATTATATTATATTATATTAGGTTAGGTTAGGTTAGGTTAGGTTAGGTTAGGTTAGGTTAGGTTAGGTTAGGTTAGATTAGGATAGGATAGGATAGTTAAGGAAAGGTTCGGATTCATTTCAATTATTATATTATATTAGGTTAGTTTAGGTTAGGTTAGGATATTTTAGTTTAGGAAAGGTTCGGATTCATTTCAATTATTATATTATATTATGTTAGTTTAGGTTAGGTTAGGGTTAGGTTAGATTAGATTAGGATAGTTTAGGTTAGTTTAGGGAAGATTCGGATTCATTTCAATTATTATATTATATTATATTATATTATATTAGGTTAGGTTAGGTTAGGATAGTTAAGGAAAGGTTCGGAAGGCAATAGTTCAAAAATTTTTTTAAAGACACATATCGCCATCTATTTGAATTTAAAGTAACAATTTGCGTCCAGGAACGGCACCAGTACCAAAAATTTAATCAAAATCAAAAATTTTTTCAAATTAAAAATAACAATTAATTTAAATGTAAAAATTAATTAAAATCATTCTTAAATGAAATATAAAAAAACATAATGATTTGAACAAAGGCAACGAACAATCTATCATCAGTCAATAATTTTGGGATTTAATCATGCATTTTGTTGCTCTAATTTACGCCGATAATATTCATCCAAACGTTGACATGCGAAGGTTATGTAATCGAAATCGATTGATGAATTTGTTGCTTGAACTAATGCCCATACGCCCCAATATAAACATGATGCTAATGTAAATTTTTCGACTTGATAATGTAAGTTTTGTATATTTTCTTCAAAATATTTAAAATCATTTTTTTGTTCATCATTGGTGAGTGTATACCATTTTTTCAAATAAATTTCTAACCATTTTAATTGAAATTTTTTATCAGGATATTTTTTATGATCAAACGTATCGATGCCGCAAAATTCACAAAAATGATTTGCAATATCAAATGCTTGATAGTTATAATTGGAATATTCAAAATCAATGAATGAAATTGAGTTTTTGGTTTCATCGTAAATAATATTTTTCAACAATAAATCATTATGACAGAATACGATCGGTGATTGTAATGGCAACAATGTTCGTTTTAAGTAATCGATCTCTGCATTGAAATCAATTTTATCACAATAATATTTTAATCTATTGAAAGGAGAAAAATTGATTGAAAATTAGCAAAACTTTTAGTTTTTTATTGAAATTAACTTTACTTTTTATCTAAATACAGTTTGATCGGTAAGGCACTGTCAACCAGAGAATTGAATCTTTCCAAATCGGAAAATAGACATGCTTCTATCAGCGATGAATGATGATTATTATTTTGCTTCATCGAAAACGGTTTTAACGTATGCATATGTGCTAATTTCTCAGCAATCAAATGACTGACATTCGAGTCGCGTACCAGATTTTCATCTAAAACTTTACCAGGTGTGTAACCATAACATATACCATTCAAAAATTTTCCATATACCGGAGCAGATAGACCATTCTTGAACATTATACTCATATTACGATATTCAATATTACGATCAATGAATAAATCAGTATTTTTTCCATAAATACGTATTAATATCATGTCATGTTCATCATCTTTGATATTATTATTATTATTATAAACACCGATTAAACGATTGGTAATACCATCGGTGAATATTTTGAACGATAAATTATTTGATGACCATTCTGGCCGTATTTTCGATATTAATTGGCGTGCACTTTCATGTAAATGATCTTCGGTTATTTTTATTGGAAATTTTTGTACTTCTATTTCTTCCATTCTGTTTTCTTGTTACAGTGAAAATTTGTTCTATAATTCAATAATACTTGAAACAAATGCACCATTATTGAATTAATGATTCGCTATTTTATACAGCAATCGTCACCAGCGACTAGATTGGATATCATTTAGTTTGCAGATATATCGATGATTATGATAAAACCAAGGAAAAATCTTTACGATCAAATTGATTAGATATTGATTTGTAATTGGTAATTTTGATTATTTTGAAATGTAAGCAAATTAGTCATAAACCGTTTGGTGATAATGATAATATATTCAAATATCAATTCAAATTCAAACGATGATCCGCGTATAATCAATGAAATTGCCTTTTTTATTTGAAACAAATTTTTGTTTACTGAAGTAAACAAATAAGAATCTCTGATTTTTAATATTTTTGTACGCTTCAAAATTATATCAAAGCTGTCAAATATAAATATAAATAAATAAATGAATAAATTAAATTTCTGCAACATGAGAACATGTTTTTATTGAATTCAATATAGATATAGTAGTGGAATATAATTGAAACAAAATTTTTCAATCATATATATTTCCAATTATATTTATATTTGTTGTTATTCTTCATTTTAAGATTATTGAAAACAATTTTTTTATTATAATAACAGTTTTACATTTATTTAATTTAAATTCATGGAACAAATATTTATTGATCGGTTCATATAATAGTCAATCAGCAATTATTATTACTGCCTTAATCCTTGTCATTTATTTGATATTTTTTGTGCATGAAATTTTTTATTTTTAAATGTATTAATATCAATTCAGCATTTTTTCAGTCATTTTCTCTGGAACGCAATTTGAAGATGTTTTTCAAAGCGAAATAAACATTGTCAGTTTATCATATTAATTGCTGTCATAGATTAGCTCAAATTTTTCTGTTTCTTGTACAAAATTTTGATGCTAAAAATTTCAATGACAATAAATGTTTGGAATCAAAATCTTTGAAGTCTTTGAATTAATTATGATTAATTGGCAATTATTGTGTATGTGTTTAAAGTGCAATTGACACCAAGTGGTTAGTAGATTATAAAGCAGAGAATAATTTAAGATTTTTACATTATCAATCAAATTCGCCTATGGTGATTGATAACCATCATTAATTAGTCATCGATTTTTATTGAACACGATGCTTTGATCTCAATTAAACTGTATTATCAAAACTTGGATTTTTCTAATTTTTTTGAATAATTACAAAGGCTATAGCCTTAGATTTTTTCGATTTTTTGAAATGCATATGAGGTGCCTATTTGTACTCAACCATACATTTTAATCCAATAGGGTTCACCTCTCAACAATCGAAACATACTATATGCACAGGACAGAATGAGCCTATTTTTCATGTCTGCACATCAAAAGTCAAACAGGAGACTTTGTAAGCGATTTTTTTTTGTTTATATTTGATCATAATTTTGTTTAAAAAAGAAAAATTGAAATTTAATTGTGGTGGTATTTCTAAATCCAAAAAAAATGAAAATGTTTTCACGTCTGGCTCGTGCAAATCAAATGATCGTACGTAATCAATTACGATCCATGGCATCACATCAAGCTGATCATGCCCATACACCAAATCCTGATTTTTGGAAAAAAATTTTCTTCTATGTTTCATGTCCAGCAATTGTATTGGCAACAATTAATACATATTTGATGGAATCTGAACATTTTGCACATTATCATCGTCCTGAATTTATCCCGTATGAACATCTTCGTATTCGGACTCGCCGATTTCCTTGGGGTGATGGTAATCATTCATTATTTCATCATCCAGATTTCAATCCACTTCCCGAAGGTTGGGAAGATACTGGAAAGACTGATTCATCACATCATTGAATTGGTTGATTTTTGAATGAAATGATTCGATTGCAAAATACATTAAGAAAAAATAAACTTATCGAATTAGATTTATTTGTTGAATAAAAATGAAAAAGATTTGAAATATATTGAAATGAAATTTTATTTTTTTCTTCCACCTCGCTCTTTCAATGCCAACGATATTAATGCACCGTTGGGTAAATTATAAAATGCTAATGAATTTTGGTCTTTCAAAAATATGCCTTCTGATTGTAATTTTTGTTTACTCGGTGGTAGATTGGTCAGTTCATGTATTTTTGCTTTTACAATAGATAATGAATCAGTGTAAGGTAGCGTCAGATTTATAACTTGTCCATTCAATTTCCATTCTGATTTTTCGCTTGATTGTGGTATCTGTATTTTTATTGTCACATTCGATGATTGACATGATTTCAAAAATTCTTCCTCTGGGATCAAATTATCTTCTGTTCGTTGTTTTTTGAATGGCGGCTCATTTGGATCCGATATGCTAATAGTAGCAGATGATGGGGGCTGCGGAGCATGCTGTTGCGGCAACAGGATATTCGGTTGAGCGGGAATCATGCCTGGAGCTGCTCTAGGTGGTTGTGGTGCTAAATGTGGAGTGATTGTGGGTGGCGCAGGCATAGTATTAAATGGATACATTGGTATCGTTCCAGGAATAGTACCAGGGATTAAGCCATAATCAGTACGTGCTGGCTGCATCATTGATGCGGTAGAACCAGGCGTCATCAGAAGAGAACCACCAGTTGCAACAGGATGGCGCATAGATTGTGGTGGCGGAGGGGGCATGTTTGGTACAGTATTCACTACTAAATTAGGATTACTCGAAACAGGAACAATCGTTGGCATACTTGGGCCAATTTTGTCTTTATCGTCATCAGGGAGCAATCCTTTAACTTTTTGAAGATGTTGAATTTGTTCATCGATTGTTATGTTGGCACGCGCTGCACGCGATGTTGCTTCCATACTGTTCATATGACCATCCCAAGTGACTTTCTCTTGTTTACGTTGCTCTTCTTCACCAATTTTACGACCAATTAATGTTTCTTCATCGCCAGAACCAAATATGTCTGTACGACGCTCGGCTAAATTTTTCAATGAATTTTCGATAGCCGATCCAGCGGCATAAACTTCTTCTTGTTGAATCTTTTCTTGAATTGTACGATCACGTTCAGCAACCCATCTAGGATCTAACAAGCTATAACGCATATGCTCCTGCAATTTGTCGGCTGGAATTTTTTCACCAGTGATTGGGGAAATGACATAATTATCAGGCAATTTTTTGTTTGATGTGTTCTGAGTTTGTTGAGATTTGGCTGTTTTAGGATTATAATCTTTGCGAATGAGAACATTATCCAATGAGGGTGGTAAAGGTGGCAATGGTTCATTGTTCTTATCTTCTTTATCATTCTTTTCTTCATCCGAATCGACATCCATTTCAATTGTTTCAGTGCCATTAGCTTCAATTCTTTGCTGCATCAGTAAACGGGTACCAACTTGTTCAGGTGTTGTCGGAGGTGGAAAATTTCCAGTTTCATTTGGTTGATAATCAACAGTTTCCACAATGACAAAATCATGCCAATCAATTTGCGCATATTGTATACGTTCTTTTTCAGCTTCTTCTTCTTCTTTGCGTTTTTCAGCTTCAACAATCTTTGTCCATTCAGTACGATATCGTACTTTCTCAATAATTAATTTAGGATCATTATATTCTTTTTCTAATGTATTCAAAAATTGCTTAGACGGCATCAATACTTTACTATACTGCTCTATCAATTGAGTAAAATACGTGAATAATCCATGCTGCGGGCGAAGAAAATCAAATTGATAATTTCTACTTTCTTTATTCATTAATGTGTTCAAAAATGAACGCCCATGTATTGCTACAAATTGAGCAGTCAATTTAACAACATCGAGATCATATGCTGATATAGATGGTGCATCATCTGAAAATTCATATGGAGGCGGTGGACCACGCGGTATTATCGGTGTAATCATAATATTCTCCAATTTTTTTGAATCAAATGATTTTGATTGTACCGCTGCAGAACCATCTGGTTTACTCGTCGACAATGATTGATTAGAACCATTTTGATCAATTGATTCATTTGTTTTATGATTATCATTGATTGCAGCATCATTTTGTTGCTGCTGATTTTCATCATTATCAGCTGTGGTTGCTGATGATGATGCGTCACGGAATTCTTTAACTTTGAATTGATAATATGCATTATACGGATCACCTGGTTTCAAAAAATTGAATTTCCTATTATTTGGTTCATTTTGTTGAATACGTGTCTCAAATTCAGGACCATTACGTGCAACAAAACTTGCTGTTTTATCAACAATGTCTAAACAGAGAAAAAAAGTTAGTGTCATTTACTTGAAAATTCACAGAAAAAACTTACTCCGAATTTCGGGCGGTGGATAAATGATGCTTATTTCACCGCTCATTTTTTCGATACAAAATAACTAATCAGGCCAAATTGTGTGGTAAATTTTAACCAAAATGATCATAAAAATCCAAAAATATTTGCATTGAAAAAGCTCATAAAATATGCGAAATGTCCCTTTCATCGACGTGATGATCAAATGTCAATCGATCAAATTGTAAATTTTTTCTAAATAAAAAACAAATTGAAATTAATTTTGATGCTAAATTGCATTTATTTTGATTATTTAATTATCATCATCAAGAATTTAGATTATTCAACAAATCTATTTATCGAATCGATCAAATTTACTGCAAATGATAATCCATATGCGTTATTTCAAGCAAGATGATTTTGAGCGATTTTATGTTGTTACATTTATTTTTATTGCTGATATTGATTAATTTATGTCAAAATTTAATCGGTTTATGGTCAATATTTATAATTATTCTAGTCATTTGTCTTGTATTTATTGCAACAAAATTTTTATTGTTCAATTATTGCAATGATAATGAGAATAATGAATTTACGAATCTATATAATTTTAATCAAATTCAAAATGATGGCGATGATGAACATTTGATGAGATTTTTTGATCGAAATTTTATGCTCAATTCAGTACAAAATTTGAAAAATAATAACCATAATATCATTTGTTTGAAATGTAATGATAAGAATTGTTCATCGTTGAAGCAGCATGAAGAATTTTTGCTATTTGAACAGCCAGATAAATTATTGCAAATTGATAAAATTTTGAATGAAAAAATTGAGAATTTTTTAGACAAACTATTGAAAAAATATACCGAAAATTGGTTGAAACATATCACCGATGATGAATCAATTATAATAAATGAATTTAAAAAATTTATAACAGCATTCATATCATCCTTGCTAATACGTTTGCATCAGAATTTTAAATTAAAGAAATTTATTGTTAAAAAATTGCCACAATTTTTGTTGCAACATTTAGAGATGTATTTGTATGGTAAACGGCAATCACGTTCGGCATCATTCTTGGTAGAATGTGTTTTGAAACAATATGGAAAAAAATTAATACATCCAGCTGTGCAAAATGAAAACAATGAATTAAAATATTTAAAATCATTATCAAATTTATTAATAAAAACAACATTACCGATGAAATATTATGATTGTGATATAATAGAGTCATTCTTGAATGAATTTGTTGCCAATTGTTTGCTTAATTCATTATTCAATTTATTAAGTGATCCAGATTATATTAATATTATGCTCATTTATTTATTAGATGACCCAAAAAACTTTGATAAAAATAAAAATCTCAACAATAATATTGATTCAAGTTATGAAAAAATACAATTTTTGTGCCATTTCCATGATGATCTTGAAAATAATGTTAAAGAGTTGAAAAATTATTTCGGAATTACATTGAAGCAAATACAGAATAATGAAAAATTGTTATTTTTATCCACAAAATTCGCACAAAATGGAAATTTTTTGAATTATCTACAATATTCGATGCATATAAATGCTTTCTTATCCGAAATTATTGATCCAGAATTATCCGATGATAATATGAAAAAATTACACCAAAATTTGAAAAAAATTCATGCGTTATATTTTGAAAAAGAAAGTATTGATTATATTAATTTCGATAATAATGATAAAATTTATGAAGATTTTAAGCATGTAGTCTATGATTCATATGAAAACATTTGCCAATTTCGTAATTGTAAATCATTATACGAATCGATTGATATTGTCAATAACAAATTAAATAAATATTTGAGGAAATTTTTCCACTCAGATTTATATATGGAATTAATTTTTGGCCCTAAAAAATCCAGCTTCGACGATAATGTAATCATTGATGATGAATATAATGAATCAATGAATGATCTTGAAGAGAATTACATGTCGGATGAGAATAACAATAATATAAATATCGGAAACGTCGAAATAACAGCACATAATGCAATCAATGATGCTGATAATCTAAATGATGATGAAAATGATGATACAGAATCATTCCAGGAATTTACGGAGAATCTAAATAATTGGAATGTAACGATACCGCATATCTCGACACATTTAGATGAGCAAACAAATCGTGAAGCATATTATTTTGAAATACATGTTGAAAAATCAAACAATACAAATACAACACCATTGATCATAAATGAAAGACAACTTAATGAATTTTATATATTAGAAACAAAATTAAAAGAATTTCATGGTGATGAAATTGATGATGATATTTGTTTACCACAACAACAACGTTCACGTTTAATCACTACACGTTATTACACAAAACAATTGTTAGATGAATTTTACCGTGAAAAATTTGAAGAATTTTTACAAAAATTATTAACGAAACAATCAATGAAATATAGTCGGCTATTTTATAATTTTCTAATGTCTTCTAATGATATTACATTTTTATCGGAAAATTTCAATCTAACCAAAATGATACGTAATGTACCATCAAAATTTTCAAAAGAAAAAGGACAAAATTTAAATACCTTTATAAAAAATTTTATCAACAATTCATGCGAAACAAATACTAATCAGCAACAAAGTCCTAAAAAGCTGCATTCAATCACCAATTACAGTAGAAGGCGTAAAAGTTTCGCCGAAACATGGCCTAATATAAAATTCAATGATTACGAAAAACACAATGATCATCATGATGGATTGGATTGTCCAGATCAAAATCATTTGAAATCATCATCGAAATTTCAATTATATGATTATCTATTAATCATTTTGATACGTTTCTATTCAATATCAAATCGTTTGAAATATTTTTTCTTTTTAATCCGGCCGATCGTTCGACAAACATTTGAATATATCTGTCAAAATTATTTGCAAAAAAAATTGCAAAAATTATTCATTGCGAAAAATTTTATCACAATTATTGATTTAATTGAAAAATCGATTCTTGAAGAGAATAGTGAGAAAACTTATCCACTAAATCTCACGAAAAATCAGCGTACAGAATTGGTGTTGAGATTATTGCTAAAAAATAGCAATCAACAACAAAAAAATAGTGGCTACAGTAATAATCGAATACCTAAATATTTATTGGAATTATTTGTTGATTATGATAAACATGAAGAATTTTTATTCCTAATATTTTCATCATTACAATATCGTTTATTGAATAAACAATTATTATATATGATATTTGATTCAATATTGAATGAAATTTATTCGAAAAATTTGTTAGAATTGATTGAAAAACAAAATTAATTATTATTATTAAAAAAATCAGTATCATTTTGATAGTACAATTATAAGTATTAAAATCAATTTATTTGAATAAAATTGATATTGTTTCTATATCATTGTGGTTCAATTATATTAATTGACAATGCTTTGATTTGTTTGAAAAAAAATCAATGATAAATTTGTAATTACTTCCGTAATATTCATTCATTCAATTTTTTGAATGAATGATTATTATTTATTAGTTTATTCATTTCTTTGATATTCTTTGATTTAGGACTATGTCATGGTCATTTGATTCGTTTTCAAATATGGATTTTTATTTGGAATTCAATCGAATGGTTATAAAAAAAATAATTCAATTCAATTTGCCAAAATGCATAAACGCATAGAGATGTCGTGATTTCATGTTTGACATCGACTTGTCTAAAAATTTATGTCAAACATTTGATACACACAATGATAACAATGATTTGCCTTGTTTTTCAATTGTTGTTGATCCAAATGTGATATTTAAAATTTACAAACAAATGAAAACAACGACAATCCATTTTGTATTATTCTTATTCTTTTTTTTTAAATATTTTGCATAGTCCACTGATTATCTATGTGGTGGTCATTGAGCGCATCCAAGGATGCGTCATTTATATTTTGTTATTATCAATCAAACTAGATGCTCGAGTACAGATAAAACCGGAAAGATTTAATTGTTGAACAAATATTACCGTTATCGTAGTTGTGGTTAAGGTTAATATACAGATTTGAATATTTTAATTTTTGGCTTGTTTTTGTCATTCAATTATCATCATATTCATATGCTGTGATCTAAATGCATTGATAAAAAAAACATTGTTAAATGCATGGTTGATCACATTTTATCTTTGGAATTGGCCATCAATTTATGATAATATTTTTGAATTTCAATTCAAAGAAAAATCTCCAAAAATGGTCAAACAATAAACCTGAACATCCAACAACAACAAAAAAAAAGAGATAAAAGAGGGAGGATAATGATGATGATACAATGACAACTACAACAACGACAGCAAGGAAAAATTTCAAAAAATGACCATTAACACCAGGAAAAATTCATTCATTAATGAATATCATTAACATTTCGATGATGATGATGATCATTGAATGATGAATAAATTATGGAACTGAATTAGTGAAAAATTCAGAATAAAATGAAAATAACAATTAACAATAGTCTCGCGTCTAGATGATCATTGAAATATTTTGATGTTTTCAAAATTTGAACAAAACAAAAAAATATGAATTCTTAAAAATTTCAATTTTTAAAATTTGTTACATCCTGTTTTATTGTTTTTTTTATGAATCTGGTGTTTAGTTATTCAATTTCAATTTGTAAAAAGTGAATTACAATTAAACAAACAAAAAATTCAAAGACGAAAAATTTCACTGCCAAATTATCTTTGATTCTTGAAGCCATCGCACACATAAACATTAACCATCACATTCACACACTCACTTACACACCTTCATCATTAGTAATTACTTGTAATAATAATTAACAGACAATAATTAAATTTTATTTAAAATTTTTTCACAATTTTTTTTCGATAAATCGGCAATTATTATCATTAAATAAAAAATCATTATGTTTAACCCTTTGAAAATCTTAACATCATCATTATTATTAAGTGTTTGTGTTGATTGTGATTGTTTCGCGTTGAAAGTGTTAAAATGTTTTTAAATGTTTTTATGACGATAATAATATTTTCACTGAAAATTATTAATTGCAATTATTATAAATTTATCAATAATAAAATCATGGTACCATTAGTTTCATTTTTAGCTGCATTAAGAATATTGACCGAAGGTATGTCTGAAAAATTCGATTATCAATGAAATCTTATAAGTTATTTGGTTTAAATCAGCTCAAATCTGTAATAATGGTGAGGGTAAAATTGTTTTTGAAAAAGTATCATCATATCAACCAATAGACATGAGTGGTAGTGATTTATCATATTCGAATGATACTCAATATGAAATTGTAAGCATTAAAAAGAAAATTATTTGAAATTATCTGATAACAATTTCATAATTTTTTTGGATAATTAATTGGAAAATTCTATCAATTTATTATAATTTCAAAGATTAAACGTTCAAATGCACCACCATTGAAAATATTAGAGGAATGTTTTCATAATTGTCTTGAAAATCGTTTAACAAAATTGAAAAATTGTAATCGTTTTGATTTTATACCTGGTATACGTTTAGATGATAATAAATCATTACGAAAACGTAATTCAAAAAATTTAAATAATGATATAAAAGGTAAAACATATCATCAACAACAATATGATCAATCAAATTGTATTTTATATGAAAATGATAATGAAACTATTAATATTGATAATATTGTACCGAATAATCATGGTTCAATATGGCAATTTAATAAAATTTGTTTATCGGGTAAGTTTGCATGAACATTTATTTTTTATAATTCAACAAATTTTTCAATTCTTATGATTAGCACAACATATAAATAAAAATTGTCCAAATCGTCCATTTATATTTGAAAAAATATCATCATATAAATTGATTGACAGTGAAAATGGAAAAGAAATAATTGTCAAAAATAAAAATGAATGCGAAAATAAGTGTTTGAATGAAAAAGATTTCATTTGTCGATCAGCCAGTTATTCAGCTAATAAAAATTCATGTCATTTAAACACATTGAATCGTCATTTGAAACCATCGGATTTTCATTTAGACAGTGATTATGAATATTTAGAAAATATGTGTCTCAAAAGTAAGAAATGATTTTGATTTTGAAAATTACACAAAACCTTCATTTTTGTTTGACTTTTTGTTTGTTATTTCTTGAATTTCTAGAAAATGAAATGTGTAGATGGAAAATATTGATTGTCGAGAATCAAAAACAGTTAGATTCAAAATATGAAAAATATTCATTAGTAACCTCATCATTAAGCAATTGTTCAACATCTTGCTTGGAAAGTTTAGATCGTTATGGTTTTGTTTGTCGTTCATTTATGTTTGATCAACCAAGTGAACAATGTTTACTTTATGATGAAGATCCGATCAATTTGACTACAGACAACAAAAATAATACAGAAAATAATGTGAATGAAAATTTCATATCATCAAATGGTAATCTTTATCGTGTACTATGTTCAACTGATGAAAAAGGTAAATATCCATAAATTAATCAATCGAATTAGTCTTTTTTTGGAATTTTCTTCTTTTTTAAAATTTTCAATCATTAAACTATGAATTCGATTAAAAATAATTGAAAAAAATAGACAAAGAATTAGATAATAAAGCACTTGAATGTTATCGTCGCAAAAGATTACGTGGTCGTCATGATTATGAAATTTATACGAAAAATTTTTACAATTGTCTAGTCAATTGTCTTCAACGATATCATCATGATTGCCGTTCGATTGAATATTCACATGTACAACAAATTTGTCGTTTCAGTAGTAAAAGATCATTATCAGATCCATCAAATATTGATAATGAAAAATTAATTGATGATGATCTATTCGATTATTATGAATTTATGTGGAGTAAGTTTGTAATTTGTGAAAAAATGAATGCAAATGATGAAAATATAAAATATAAGTTGAATGAATTGCATCGTGGTACTCTAATATTTTTTGATCAATTTTTTTCGTAATTGCATTGTTATTGAACATCACCAATTTGTTTTTGAAAAAGCATGATTATTTGACTGTAATTAACAATCAATTAACAAGTGATGATCAATTAATCTTAATCATATGTTCTTTTTTCACAGATGATGAACCAACCAATCAAGCTTACAATGGAACAAATAATGGAAATGCCAATAATAATTACAACAATAATCATCATCATCATGATTCTATTGAAACAAGCTATTCACAGCCTGGAAATTACAAAAATTTCATACTGCCAGTCGATCGTATACGTGATCGTGATCATCATCGTGGTGGTTTAGCATATAATAATCATAATCGTAACAATATTAATGATCAAAATCAATCAAAGCAACAACCATCAGCATTTAATATCGAACAAAAACAACAACCAGATTCTCATCATTTGTATGATAATAGTGCGAATGAAATTTCGCCACAGAATCAGCCTCAAGATGATCGTAACAAACAAACGGATCGTATAAAATATCAAGGTTCACCACAATCACGACCGCAAGGACAATATCCAAATTATAATCAAATTCCAACAGGACATTATGCGAATGCTGGAAGCCCTGGAAGCTTCAATAATAATCAAATCAACAATAAACCTCAACAATATGTCGGAACAAATAATCAAATACATCAAAATTCAAACAAACCAGATTCGAGGAATTATAATAATATGAATATTAATGGTCAACAATATTATTCACCAAAACCAAACAGCAATGTAAATAATCCATCATTATTCAATGTTCCACAGCAACACGAAGTAGAATATACCACATTTAATCCAGCAGAACACACACGCACAAATCAATTTGATCCTAGATCATTTCCTAGTAATAATAATCGAATACAATCATCGATGCTGAATCAGCATAATATTGGTAATGCAATTCAGCCATCAATTCAAGCTCCAGAAGCGTATCCAGGGCCATCATCATCTTATAATTCACGTCAACCATATCAATCGAATTTAAATCAACAACAACAATATCGAACACCGATATTAAATCAATTTGAATCGAGATATCGTTCATCTATGCAAACTAATGGAATAATGACTCCAATTATACAATCAACACCAACATTCAAAAACCCAAGTACTCCTCGATCATCCATGATCGATAATAATGTTTATGGTCGCAACGGTCAAATTATCTATCCATCACCAACATATGTTTATCATGTTGAACAAAGAAGGCATCCATCTAATGATGATCTTCATTACAATAGCCGAATGCCTTCAATTAATAATAGACCAATCAATGATAATAGACAAAATCCGCAACAGCAATCAGTTTATTCACAAATATATCCAGTTCCAACTAATCCAAATAATCAAATTTATTCAATACAACAGCATAGATTAATACATCCGATCAATAATAGTTTAAGAACAATATCAACGCCAGCATATTCATCACAGCAAATATTATCGACACCAGTTTATCATGTTGGCAATTATTCGACATCATCATCAATAATGATGTCACCAAATGAATTCAAGCAGCAAACATATATGTACTATCCAGGTCAAACATTTCGAACAACACCTACAACAAATCAGGGGCGAACAAATTCTAAAATTACTAACAATGGTATGGGTCAATTAGGTGGTTATCCAAACGCAAATATTCATCATTCATCTACCAATTATACATCATATGTTCCTGGTCGTAATCAAATAATTACAAATTCGCATCAACAATATTCGATCAATAATAATCCTAGTTTAAATAATAATTATCAACAACGACATCATCATTCACAACAACCGATTGCATTCGATCGTTATGGACAGTTATTACCTGGTCCATCATCATTATCTTCGACAACTGGTCAAAATAGTATAACAAGTCCAGGATGCATGAATTCAGAATTTGCGCAGCAACAACAGCAAATAATGCCTATAATATCATTTCGTAAATTAGGTTTCAATTCACGTCTTAAAAGCAAACATATCTATAAAGTAGCACGTGCTGATCGCCTAGAAGATTGTGAACGTTATTGTATGGAGACAAAAGATTTTATCTGTAAATCTTTCAATTATCGCGCATTTTATCCGGATAATTGTGAATTAAGCAGTGTCGATACGAAAAAATTTCGTTTAGAAGATCCAAATCATTTCGAACATAATACACAATTCGATTATTATGAACGTAATGAAGAAAAGAATCAAAACACAGTCAATGCTAATGGCTTAGATTGCTTTGAAGTATTGCAAACATGTTCACCTGATGGTATGGAATTGAAATTAAAAACACCAGATGGTTTTTATGGTCGTATTTATACTTACGGATTCTATGATTCATGTTTCTTTGATGGAAATGGTGGACAAACAAGTATTCTGAAAATAAGTAAACCAAATGGTTTTCCACGTTGCGGCACACAACAAATCAATCCAGATGCTATGACAAATATTGTTGTCGTTCAATTCAATGATTATGTGCAGACAAGTCGTGATAAAAAATATAATTTAACATGTTATATATCTGGTCCTGGCGAAGCGGTAGTCACTTCAAATTATTTAGACACAAAAACTGATGGTCGTCATCCGATGCAAATCGAACATTTACCTGCACAAAATGTATTGACATCAAATATTGTATTGCGTATTTTATACCGTGGCATGCCGACCAATACGATTGTAGTTGGTGATTTATTGACGTTCCGACTAGAATCGCGAAATCAATGTATGTTACAATCAATTTATAATTGTTTTTTTATTTTAATTTTTTTAAATCAAATAATTCAAAGATCGTTTCAATGGTTATTATAATGATATATTTGCAACAAATGTCATTGCCAAAGATCCATATACTGGACGGCAAGTGCTTCTAATTGATTCCAGAGGGTAATTATTTTGATTATTTAAAAATTTTGGATCAAGTGAAAATTTTTGACTCATTCGAATTGATTTTTATTCAATCTCATCAATAGATGTCCGGTCGATTTATATGTTTTTCCTGAATTGCATAAAACGCCCGACGGTGCATTAGAAGCAGAATTCTATGCATTTAAAATTCCTGATTCAAATTTCTTAGTATTTCAAGCAACAGTTCGCACATGTAAAGGTCCTTGTGAACCAGTCATTTGTAAAGAAAAAAGTCGTGCCGGTGGAAGCGTAATGGATGGATTTGGATCTATCAAAGGCGGTAGCAGCATGATGGCAACAAATACATATATGGATTTTCCATCATGGGGAAGAAGAAAACGTCGATCAATCAACATTGAGAATACAACAATCATTGAAAATAAAAAATTGAAAAAATCATCAACAAATCAAACAAATCAACGAATAAAAAATCAAGAAGAAGAAGAAGTACATGAATTATTGCGTGTTTATTTATCACCAGAAGAAATACCGGAACCTGAAATGTTAAATCGACCATCAACAACAACAATAAATGAGCCGACAATATTATCCGATAATAATCACACAAAAATGTGTATTAATCCAAGTATTTACTATGTTCAATTTATTTGTACAATTTTATTTTTCACATTATTCATCATAATATTACCATATTGTATGTTGGCCAAATGGATGAAATATAAATTCAATAATAATAATAATGGAAAGGCAAGATACAAAATACACCCACAATTAATTTCTAAAAATAATTTTCATTTTTCAATTTTTTTATTTTATCATTATTTTTTTTCACTTTTATAGACAATTCATACAGCAGCACCAACAACAAGAACAACAAAACAACCGATTGATAATAATCATCATGTTGTTGAATGGATGTCCAATGGTTGGCAACGAATGTCATCATTATTTAAAAATCGTAATAATAATTATAAAAATAAAATTGCAACGGGATCAAAATTGAAAAAATCGACACCACCAACAACAACAGCCCCGATAAAGCCAACAATTTATAGTAATCATTATGATTATAAATATCAAATAAATGATCAACAATTACAGCAACAACAACAACAACAACAAGAACAGAGCTTGGAGCGATCACGAAGTTTACAAAGTTTAATGTTCAATAATGATCAAATACGTAAAACAACAATAATGGTTAATTATGATTAATAATTATATTATTATTATTTTTATAAATATTAATTTTTTTTTCAATTTACGAATTTTTAATGATTAATCAATCAATTAATTAAGAAGAATTTCGCTATTTTCATTTCATTTTCAATTTCAAAACCTCAGAAATTGAACATTCATCTCTCTCTTTTTTTTCTTGAATTTAAATGTTTTTTTTTTTATTAATTAAATTCAATTCATATGGTCAAAGAGCTTTATTATTATTCATTCATCATTTACTATCATTATTCTCTATGATTCTATCTTGGTTTAAATTGAATGGAAAATTATTTAATTAATTTTTTTTTTGAAATGGGACAAAGTTTTGTTTTATTAGAGTTGAATTCATTCAAATAAAAAAACTTGGCACCGGAACCATAAAAAAGAAAAAAGTGAAAACTGTTTATGCTTGTTTTATATTCATAGAAATACAGGCAAAGACGCTAGTGTAAAACGCCTACACATGTTTTTCGGTGCTGGTTGTTGATATTTACACCGAAAAATTCAAATCAAATTCGTGATTTTTTGGTGAATTCAAAGTGGGCAAAACACAGTAACAACAAGCAAATGATTGTTTGCGTTTGAGGTAATTGAATGTGAAAAAAGTGAAGATGTGAAGATATTTTTAGTCATTTTCAAATATATTCACAAAAACGAAAAATTCAAAATTGAAACATACGAAATAAATAAATAAATTTAAATGTTTTATTTATTTATTTTTTGTTTTTATGAAAAATTTTATCATTCGTTGCTTGCTGTTCACGATTACAGCAACAACCACTGATGTTTTTGAATTTGAATTTTTGAATGTAAATACATCATTGGAAGCAGTGAGCTGCTTTCATCTGCCGATGATGATGATGATGATGATGGCGATGATAATAACAGTGAAGATGATATGAGAAGCCTAATTTTTCCGAACTTGGAAATAGTTTTCATTTTCATAAACTTTCAGTTTGTTTTCATAATAAATAAATAAATGAAAAAATATTACCGAAAAGCGCATATATATGTAATGGCTAAATGCCAGAATTTTGATTCTGATGTTCAGTGTGTTCTAAAGCGAAAAATCGTATTTTGATTTGAATTTTGTTTATAATTTAGTTTTGCTATGGAAAAATTTGAAAATTTACAAAATCAAATTTGAAAAATGAAGAAATCATTTTTTTTCTATTTATTTGAAACCGAATATTTTGTCATTTGATCAAAAATCATTTTGAATAAATGATGATCGATAGAGATCATTGAAAATCGAGATAATTCAAATGAAATTAGGATAATTCAAACAACTTTTTGACATGAACGTGAAACATGCAAACATGAAAACAAAAACAATCGAAAAAATTTGAGGAAAGATTATTAATCATCAGTTAGTTGCAATTATCATGATGATGCACCAACGCCTATCATTTATAAAGTGAAATTGATCGAAAATATCGATGCGATTTCATCAATATGCAATAAGCATATAGTAAACACATGCAATGTTTGCATGTATAATCAAAATTCATCATTAGTCATTATCATTTTTGAATGCAATTAAGAAACACAACTGCAACAAATAAACAGAAAAATTATTGCTGCATTGATAATGTGTGTTTTGATATCATTAAGTGCTTATATACTAACATATAAGCAAATTGGCTTTATAACTGACAAGCGATTTCTAAAGCAAAATCAAATTGATTTCATCAACTTGCAACAAACAAGCAAAATGAATGGTTGAAAGCCGCTGAATCGGCTTCATGAATACTATTAATATAAATTTCAAAGTGATAAAAGTCATGACGACACATATCCGATTGATTATATGACAACAACGACAACAACAACATAAACTGAACGAATGAGAATTGGGAAAAAATGAAAATGATGCTGATGATACTAATAATAATAAACAAATTTTTACATAAAAATCAACAATTATCATCATGATCATCATCATTTATTATGAATTTATATGCTTGTAAACTGCATTTTGTTGTAGTAAATTTTATATTTTTAGTGATATCATTGTTTCTTACTGTCATTATAATCATTGATATTACATTATTATAATTATTGTTGAAGTTAATAATAATAATACAAACATCAAGAGCAATAAATAAATGAATGAATATCCACACTTTCGATGTTTGAATGCAATTCAAATGCAATGTTGTTTTTTTTGGTTGATTGTTGCCATCCCGAAATAAATTTTAAAAAAAAACAGCGGAGATGATATACTTTGGGATTTTCATTTAAATCTTCATTATATATGTGCCAGTGTGTGTGTGTGTGTGTGGAGTTCATTGATGATACTTTTGACGACGATGATGTTGATGATGATCATATTCTTGTAAGAAGAATAGAGAAAAATAACCAGAATTTGCTTTTTTTTACATCATTTCATTGCAAGAATAGCAAACAAACCGAACTAATAAACAACAAACAGCAATAGCAGACAGCTACAACGATAACAACAATAACCACATACAAACACATAAACCATTTGTTGTTTTGCACTGTTTTTATTTGTTGTTTTGCAATGTTTGTTGTTTGTTTGATTATTATGCATTCATGTTTTTCATATATTGAAAGTCAAAGTTAAGAAAAAGTTTTGATTTTTTAAAAAATTTTCTTAAAATGCTGCGATAATCAACATAATAAATATTCACAGATAATTTTATTGTTATTTTTATATGAATGCATATACATCATTGATTGTTGATGAATTAGTCTTCAAGCCCAAGCATTTATTTGAATTTTATTGATAATTTATTTATGTTCAATATTTGACATTTTTTGTTAATTGATTTTTTAAACATTTTA
Source organism: Psoroptes ovis (assembly GCA_002943765.1). Taxonomy (NCBI): domain Eukaryota; kingdom Metazoa; phylum Arthropoda; class Arachnida; order Sarcoptiformes; family Psoroptidae; genus Psoroptes; species Psoroptes ovis. The sequence continues at coordinate 455,651 of PQWQ01000006.1, forward strand.
AAACAAATTGATTTAAGAATTATGTAAAAAATTTTGACGAAATTTCAACCGAAATCACTTTTTTCAATTTACATATGATTCACCATTGATATCTTGTCGATTTTGATTGATTTTTACCAAAGTGTGTTCATTCATTTTGTTTTTTTTTTTCAGTAAAAAATCAGCAATAAATCGATTCAAATTTTATTTCATTTAATGGTCAATTCAACTTAAAATTAATTAAAATGCCAACATTTCATACCAAAACTATTGCTGGTATTTTGGAACCTGTAGCACATCAGGTATGTTGATTTATGGAATTTTTTTTTTGGCATGAATTTGTTTTCTATTTTTATTTTGAAAAATATGAAATATAAAAATGAAATAAACAATTTGGCAAATAAATTTAAACGATGACAATAAATAATGTGAAACAAAACATTTTGATCATTTATTTATTTGTTTTTTCTCACAATTTGACACTTGTCATAACTTTTCATAACTTGAGTTGAAATAGAGAATTTTTCATCAGATTCATCAATTAAATAAAAGATATTCAACACTTAATCAATTTTTCAATTAATTAGGTTTCACGTCTAGTTATATTACATGAAGAAGCTGAAGATGGTAATGCAATGCCTGATCTTGAACGACCTGTACAAGGTGTTAGCATTGCAGTTACTAATTTAGTGAAGGTATTTTTCCTAGATTTTGTTTCGTTAAACCATTTGATGGTGATTTTTATTTGTCTATAATTTTCAGGTAGGAAGAGATACAATTAATTCAAGTGATGATCAAATATTACGTCAAGATATGCCAGCATCTTTACAACGTGTTGAACGTGCATCACGTTTACTTGAAGAAGCATCGGCCATGTTGAAAATTGATCCATATTCACAGCCGGCAAGAAAAAAATTGATTGAAGGTGCACGTGGTATATTGCAAGGGACATCATTATTATTAACATGTTTTGATGAATCAGAAGTACGCAAGATTATTAAAGAATGTAAAAAAGTTTTAGATTATTTAGCTGTTGCTGAAGTAATCGATTCAATGGAAGATTTAGTACAATTCGTCAAAGATTTAAGTCCTTGTTTAACAAAAGTATCACGTGATGTTGATTTTCGTGAAAAAGAATTGACACATCAGGTGCATCGTGAAATATTGAGTCGCTCTTTAGAATCGATCAAAACTTTGGCACCAGTGTTGATTTGTTCGATGAAAATTTATGTACAATTAGTTTCACAAGGTAAAAGTGTCATAGAAGCTGCTGAAAATCGTAACTATTTGGTGCATAGAATGACTGATGAAATCAATGAAATTATCAGAGTTTTACAATTAACTACTTATGATGAAGATGAATGGGAAGCTGATGATTTAACTAGATTGAAAAAAGGTTACAACGCCATTCTTAGTAAATTATCTACAGCTCATGATTGGTTAGAAGATCCAACTGCTATGACAGGAGGTGTTGGTGAAAAATCTGTTCGTTCAATCATCGAAAGTGCCCGAAGAATATCTGATTTAGTACTACCAGAAGACAAAGACCCAATTAGAAAATCTGCTAATGATATCGAATCGATGACTAATGCATTATGTGAATTAAGAGATGAAGGCAAAGGTGCATCACCGCAAGCTCATTCACTTGGCCATAGCATCAATAATCAGTTGAAAAATCTGAGTAATCTCGTTAACAAAGCAATACAAAATCTGGAACGCAGTGGAATACAAGGGCCAGCTCATACTGTATCTGGTCGTGTTGATCAAGCATCAAAATGGTTGTCGAATTTGAATTTCGATGACAAAGGTATTGGGTCGCAAGCAATCAAAGCATTAGTGCAAGATGGAAGAAAAATTGGTCAAAGTTGTAATCCAGCTCAACGTGAGGATTTGTATGATCTTTGTAATCAAGTAGAAATGTTACAAAAACAATTAGAAGATTTATGTCGTCGTGGATTAGGACATACACCACAGGCACAAGAATTGGCACGCAAACTTAAATTAAAATTACGTGAATTGAATAAAATGATTGAACAAGCATTAATTTTACGGGTTGTTGAAGATTTCATTGATATTGTCACGCCATTGAAACAATTTACTGATGCTGTTCACATGCCAGAAGGAACGCCAAATAGAGATAATAATTTGCAAGAAAAAACAAATAATCTAAGTCAATTCTCTAAACGTGTTGCAAATACAGCACGCAGTGTCGGCTCTGGTTTAGCCAAAAACAAACGTTTAGCTGAAGGTTTAATGAATTATTCAAATCAAATCGAGAGTCTACAGCCACAATTAATAAATGCTGGTCGCATACGTTTCACTCATCCTGATAATAAATCAGCTGAAGAACATTTTGAAAATCTTCGATCACAATATCAAGATAATCTAGAACGTTTGCGTAATATGGTCGATGAAGCTGTGGATAGTGTTAGTTTCGTCAATGCCTCAGGTATTTCAATTAATCTTTTCTGTTTTTAACCAAATAATTCATTTCTGTTTCCTTACAATCACACGAACAGAGGATGCAATATTGAAATATACAACATTATGTGAAAATTCAATCGCTAATCGCCAGCCACAAGGCATGGTCGAAAATACATCAAATATCGCACGTTTGGCCAATCGTGTATTGGGTGTTGCTAAACAAGAGGCTGAAAATTCTGAAGATCCTAATTTTATTTCAAATGTTAATCGTTCGGCTGATAATTTACAGCGATGTATGTGTTTGTTTGAATACTGAGTTTAAATTAATGTGATTTATTAAATTTCTTTTCACCCTTATCTTAGCGATCACTGGTATGGTGCAAGATGCTAAAAATGTTGCCTTAAATATTCAAGATCCAGGAATTGCTAGCAAATGGAGAGAATCAAATAAATATGTAAGTCGGTCCATTAATTCATTAATCATTCACACAATTATTTATTTATTTCTTTCAATTCATAGCTAATCAACTGTGTATCTGATGTCAAAAATTCATTAACACCCGATGTTATACCTAATGATCAAATGAGTGAATTATCAATCGATGGTAAATTTTTTTATTATTCCTTCAATCATTCTCAAATGTTTTATCTAACCATTTCTGTGATTTTTATTTTCACTTATACTGTTTTCTGTCATTTATTATCTTTATTTGTTGATTATAATTGAAAAATTTTAAAACTTCAATATTACATAAACTTTTACACACACATTCATACCAATTATTGAAAAAATTTAGATGAACGATTCAATAAATTTGATGATACAACACGATCATCGAAACCGTTGTCTGATGATGAATTTAAAGATATATTTTCTTCATTGGATGGTTTCATTCCTGATAAAGCAATGAATGAAGTTCCTAGAATGGTTCCTGTGCAAGCAGCTGCACCGCCGCCATCACAAGCATCGCAAACACTACCTTCACAAAGATCAACTCAGCAACCATCACCGTATAATCATCATCAGCATCAACAAATCTATACAAGTTATACTGTTCCTCGTTCAGGTTCGACGTTTGGCTTAGGCTTAATATATAAATTACACAATATTTATTTCATATTCTAATATCATTGAATGTTTCCTTCAGCTGCTATTTTTCTATTTTTTGAAATGCATTAAACAAATAATTATATTTTCTTTTGTAATGACAGATCCGGCTGCACCACCAAGGCCGCCACCACCTCAAGTAAATAATATCGCACCACCAAGACCGCCCCCAGTAATCGAACCAGATGATGAATATGATGATCGCTTCCCAACATTACAACCTAATCAGCCTATAATGGTGAGCATTTCCTCATTTTATGTTCATAAAATTATCGTATTTACTAAATACTTAATACTTCAAATGATTCAGATGGCTGCACACGATCTTCATCAAGAAGTACGGCAATGGTCAAGTAAAGAAAATGAAATCATCGCTGCTGCTAAAAAAATGGCCATTCATATGGCGAGATTGAGTACATTATGTGGTGGACAAGGCACTAAAAAAGATTTAATTGCATGTGCCAAACAAATAGCTGAAATGTCTGAAGAAGTCACACGTTTAGCCAAAGATCAAGCCAAATTATGCACCGATAAACGAATGAGAACGGTAATCAATTAATTAGATTTTTACAATAATTTTATGATGTTATTTTAAAATAGAATATACTTCAAGTATGTGAAAGAATACCAACGATTGGTACACAATTGAGAATATTATCAACAGTCAAAGCCACATTACTTGGTGCACAAGGTATGGAAATGGAAAATTGAAAATCTGTCATAATAATGACAATTTTTCGTTTTTTTTAGGATCACAAGAAGATCAAGAAGCGACCGAAATGTTGGTTGGGAATGCACAAAATTTAATGCAATCAGTCAAAGAAACTGTTCGTGCATGTGAAGCAGCCTCAATTAAAATTCGTACTGATAGTGGCGTACGAATGGTTTGGGTTCGAAAACAACCATGGTACCAATAGATTATAAGAAACGACCAAAAAAATGAAAATGACAATTTTTAACAGAAAATAATTCTATGATTGTAAATTTGATTACTATAATTTCAATAGCAAATCGAAAAAAGTGCCACAATCAATTGTTATTCACACATCGATCATTATTTATTGTGAATGATAAAACAAGCAAAAAAAAAGTTTTGAATGAAATGAATAAAAATTTATTCTTTATTTTTATCAGTATTGATTTTACTTTTTTAATTAATATTTTCTAATAAAACTGCGATTCCTTGTCCTCCACCAATGCATGCAGAACCAATAGCATATTTACCGTTACGTCGTTTTAATTCATAGACAAGATCAGCTAAAATACGTGCACCGGAAGCGGCCAATGCTAGATTGTAGAGTAAAAAAGTTTCAATCAGATATTTTTAATTTAAATTAGAAGAGAGCTAAAAACTTACGATGACCAAGTGCAACTGCACCACCGTTAACATTTGTTTTATTCATGTCTAATCCTAGATCTTTAGCAACTGCTAAAAATTGTGCGGCAAATGCTTCATTAACTTCGATAACATCAATTTGTTCTAAAGTTAAATTATTGCTCTGCAATATTTTGCGTATGGCTGGAGCTGGACCAATACCCATAATTGTTGGATCCACACCGACACTTGCATAACCAGCAACACGAACTAATGGAGTCAATGAGTGTTTTTTGACAGCATCTTCGCTAGCGAGTACTAATGCACCAGCACCATCATTAACACCTGATGCATTGCCAGCTGTTACGACACCATCTTTTTTGAATACTGGTTTCAATTTAGCTAATTGTTCCATTGTTGTGTCAGGTCTTGGGTGTTCATCGGTGTCAAACATTTGATCTTTTCCTTTGACTTTGATTGGAACTGGACAGATTTCATCATTGAATCTACCAGCTTTATGAGCTTCAGCCCAACGCTGTTGCGATAATAAAGCAAATTTATCACATTCTTCACGCGATATATTGTATTTTGTGGCTAAATTTTCAGCTGTAATAGCCATTGGCAAATTGACATGTGCATCAGTCAAGGATGCCCATAATGAACATTCGATTTTAGGTACTTGGCTGAATTTGACACCAAATCTAGAGTCTCGAATCTTGGATCAATCGAAACAATTAATTTTGTTTTGATTCAATCATCAGATTACTTACAACAAATGGAGCTTGACTCATACTTTCTGAGCCAACAGCTAACGAAATTTCAGCATCCCTGAGCACAATATCTTGTGTGCTATTGACAACTGCTTGAAAACCTGAACCACAAAGACGGTTTACTGTTAAACAAGGGACTTCTTGACTGCAGCCAACGCCAAGAGCCACATGTCTAGAAATATAGCCACCGTTTGTTTGAGAAAGTTGACCAATATTACCAACAGTGACTGATTCTATTAATTTTGGATCAATTTTCGATTGTGCAATAGCCGCTAATGCAGATATTTTTCCCAATTCAACCGAACCAACATCTTTGATTTTACCACCGAATGCACCGAAAGGCGTGCGTTTAGCACCAACAATAAAAACACCTTGAGGAGTTGTATAATATAAATAAAAATATTCAAATAATTATAACAAATTATACCTCTTACAAGTGATGACATAATAATAATTCAGACTTTATTGTTGAACACGATTTCTTACAAAAATGAAAATGTTGACTTAAAAATTGTACTTGAACAAATAAAAAAAGCATCAATATTACAAATAATGTACCCGAATCACTGTGATATATTTATTTTTAAAAAATGATATATTTTACATATGATAGACGATAGAGGGCATAAACTAATGATTAAAGTTCTTTATCGCAATTGATTTTTAATGATTGCATAGATTTCATGGCACATGGATTGATATATAATTCTTGGAAATCCTGAGATAATAATTTAATTAATTCCCATTAATCTTGTATCAAAATTGAGACGTTTTGGGACCTTTAAATTCTGACAAAAAAAAATTTCTAATTCGAACATTTAATTTATTCCAACTATTTCTACAGAGCTACACCATTTTTGATCGAAATAGTACTTGTGTTTATTTTCGTTTTGTTTGCGCAAACTCCAAGATTGTGGCTACTTGTTGGGTACCACTCTATTCATTCACATGAAACGCGCGTAAATGAAACGAAAATGAAATGAATGAAGGATTGTGCGTGCCATATTTGTTTATTGTTCTTATTTTCCAAGGGTCACCATGGTCACACAAATGTTTAATGGTAGCGGTCGCTAATGTCTGATCCCGGATGGTTTATTTATTTACAGTTTTTTAATTGTAAACAAACAAATGAACAAAATTGTCAATTAAAAAATGGACAAGAAACGAAATTGGATGCCATCATCATCATCATCGTCATCATATTTAAATTTTGAAGTGCCAAAAAATGATCACATGAATCCTGATGAATTTTTTAATCAACAAAAAGAGGTTTTTATTCGTAAATTTTGAATTAATTCATTTTCATTGTCATTATTTGTATAATTGTAGATTGATAAATTATTATCAAATGGCTTTGATGATATAACTGATATAAAACATTTCACCAATTATGATGATTTGGAGACTTTTTTAAATGAAAATGATAATCATGATGCAAATCAAAGACATTCTACGAAATTCTCAAGTGATATATATTCATCTAAACAAAGTACATCGACACCATTACTACAGCGTAATAATCAGCCAAACTTAAACGAATTATTAAATTACAATCGTAGAAAAAATGAAAGGATTATTGAAGAGCCAGAAGATCCCTGTAACACTATTGAAGACGTTGATAGTTTGACAACAAATGATAATGATGATAATCTATCTCTATCTACTAATAATAATAATAATCATAATGATGATGATGTCGATTACATAATACGAGAGTCGCCAAAATTAAATTTGAATCATGACGATGATTATCTTAGTGATACCAATAAAGATGACAATGACGTACACATCAAAGATTTATACATATTAAAGCAAGAATTCTCACAAATCAATACAAATTATCAATTATTAAGACAAAAATTTCAGAAATTATATCAACAAAATCAAGAAAATCGACAATTAATCGAACAAAAATGTCAGAGAATCGCCAAATTAGAAAGCCAAACATATAATAGGCAAGATGAACACAAACTAGCATCGTTGTATGAATCGAAAATAAATTCACTTGAACGTCAATTGGCCGAATTACAGCAATCAAAACGTCCCTTTGACAAAGATAATCAAACCTTTGGTGAAGAACAAATGAAGTGGTTCGAAACAATAAAATTAAAACATCAAAAAGAACTTAATACATTTAAAATTGAGTATGAATCTAAAATTGATAAATTAACTAAACTATTAGAGAGAAAAGATGATGAAATGATAGCGAATTGTAATATATTATTGAAATATAAAAAAGAGATGAATTATTATAAAGAAAAAGTGAAAAATTACGAAGCCAATTTTGATGTCAAATTAAAACAAGAAATCGATCATATAAAAGAAACAATGATGAAATCATTTGACGAATCAATGAAAAAATTGAAAAATGAATGGGAAAATAAATTGAATGAAGATATTAATAAAATTATTGATCATATTGAAAATAATTCAAACGACCCTATAGATCATCATAATTTTATCGATGATTTACGTTTCGAAAAATTGATAAAATTATATCATTCATTGAAGTTATTTCAAACAAATCATGAACAAAAAATACAGCAACAAATCGACCGAATGAATGATGCAAAAAAACAATTAGAAAAAGCAATCAATGAAGTAAAAATGCACAATTCAAGCATATCAAGCGCATCAAGTCGCAGTGATTTATTTGAGACTGATCATAATGGTAATAGTAATGTACCGGTGTTAGCAACAATGGTCAATAAAAATCGATCTTCGCATTGTGACTCATTATCAGACAATCGCACATCATCATCATCAGTCATGAATGAAAAATATGAACAAGAAATTAATGAATTACGGTTAAATTTATTGTATAAAACAGATGAAATGGAACAATATCATTTGAAAATGAACAAATATAGGCAATACATACATCAAATGAAAGATCAACATGACAAAGAATTAAATTCATTAAAAAATAAATTCGCAAAAATCATTCAAGAATTAATGGATGATAAGCAACATAAATATTGTATCAATAATCATAATCAACAGCAGCAACATCAGATAGAAACGAATTCGAAATCATCAGAAAAATTGATACGAAAATCAAATGGACATGGCACATTAGATTTTGATTTGATATAAACAACTTTTTTTTCAACAAACTTTATTTTATGTAAATATTGATTTGATCCAAACTTTTTTTTAAATTTTGTATATTTGTTATTGAATAAATGCAATCAATTTATTTATTGATTCATTGTTGATCATCTAATAAACGATTATCTTCGATAATAATTGTTTGCGATGGATAAGTATCCGTTTGTACGAATAAATAACGAAAATGGGAACTAGGAGAGTCTTTGACTGTTTCACACTCGACTGTAGCCGTATTGAAACTACCTTTGAGATAAAAACGGACACGAATATAAGTGCGACCATTTTTTTCATATTCTATCGATGACACATGGCGTGCACGGCCTCGTTTAGTCAATTCGCCATGTCCTTTAATCGGCTCACCTAATAATTCGGTAACTCTAGGATCATTTTTACATTTTTTCAAGGCAGCAGTAAATATTGACGTCGGTGATTTAGATGAAAAAAATTCCTTGAAAATTGAATAAATGACAAAACCAAATATACCGACGCCAACTAGGATTACAGAAATATTCATACCATCTTTTGTCGTTTGTTTAATACGTTCACCAATTTTTACATCTTTAGATATTTGTGTGTTGGGATCGATTTTTGTAATTTTTGAATTATTATTTGTTGAAAAATTATCACAAATTTGATACACAACAATACTATTCTTATTCATCAATAATTTTCTACGATCTAAATATGATGATTTTGTATTCAAATTTCTCAATGAAAGTAATTGATTCAAACATTTCCGAGAATGTATGATTGCCATTTCATTTAAAATTATTCATCAAATATCAAATTAAAAAATATGATCATATGTTTAAAAATACAAATTTTTGAATAAAAATCAAAGGCGACATCTATTATATTTTACAAGTCTGTAAATATTTGAAATCTAAACATTTCATTGAGATTTAATCGAAAAAATCTTCAATATCTAAATGATCATCGAGCAGATGATCGCCGAAACGACTAAGATCAATTTGATTGTAGATTAAAAATTCAAATGTTTCTTCGAGATTATTATCACCGATCAATATGGCTCCAATCATTTTATGATTCTTCAAAATTACTTTTATGTACGATTCTTTCGGTATTACTCGGCATAATATTTTGTAATCTTCCACGAATTTACCGTTTTCACTATTTCTGATAAATTTTTTTTCATCAAATAACCCCAAAAAAATAACACGAAAACCGAAAAATTGTGTAACATGTGCAAATACATCGAAATTGTTGAATAGAACTGGTGTTTCGGTGGATAAATTTAAATGCCATTGAATACATTTGGATGAATAAAAACCCATTTGTCTTGCTTGTGTCCAAAGACGCATTTGAAACCAAAAATTATTTTCATTATTTTCTGTCCATTCGATGGTACATACATCACCGGCAGCGTATATATCAGAGAAATTTGTACGCATTTCTCTGTCAATCAATATTCCTTTATCATCGGCTAATTCAAATTTCTCTCCATTAGCGATTGGAATATCAGAATTAGGTATGACACCGATTGCTGCTATCAACATATCACAGCCATAAATTTTTTCATTAGTTAAGTGAACGTAAATATTCCATTTTTTCGTTTTATTACGATTATCGTCTATTACATTGAGTTTAAATTTCTCAGGTATCGATTCGTATTTGGCATAGATTTGTTTAATTTCCACATTCTTTTCAATGACTACTTTTTTCTTAGTTTTATTTCCACTCAAACTTAATTCAAGTGACCAATCTGGTCCTAATGCAACGCCGAATTCATTTGAATTTTTTTGAGTTTGTTCGAGATTATCTGTATGATAACGTGTGCGTTTAATCGGCATTCCTGGTTTATCTTTCGGTCCATGTTTGTCAAGAAAATCAGTAAAAAATTTAGCAGCACCAGCATCAAAGAACACTGAACTAATTGTATCATCACGTATTGACCATATAATTTCAATATTATTCACTGCATATACAATTTCAGTAGCAATGCCGCCATTACCGGCAATCATAATACGTTCTGAATTTTTCAATAAATCAGTGAAATCTTTGGCTGTTTGTGTATCACGAATATATTTTATGTATTTATTTACATCATTATTGGTATCTACATCATCACAGGTTTCGATTTTTTTAGGCCTAGCACCAGTACAAATACATAATTTACAATACTTTAAACATTGGTCATCATCTAATCGTATATGTTTTTCAATAGGATCGATTTCAATAACTTTTTTGTTGATAATAATGTCTAAATTTTTTGATTTCAATGTTTGTGCATTTTGTTCAATCACATCAAACATGTCAATTGATCTGCCCAATGTTTTAAAATTTGCAATAGTTTTCACTATTGATGAGGATGATATAAGTATTATCGGTAGATTCGGCTGATCAATTGATAAGGATTTTGCACATGTTACACCAGCTATTCCACCACCGATAATGATCACCGGGTCCATTATATTATTAATTGAAAATTAAAACCAAATTCAGAAAAATAAGTGAAAATACAAAAACAAATGTCAAACACGTCTTTTATGGAAACATATGTGCATTGCACTTAATGAATGCGCAATCTACATTTGTAATATTAATTTTGTAAACAAACCCATTTTCATTTATTCATTGATTTGTATCTGTCATTCATTTGTTTGAATTAAGTTAACAAATAATTCTGAATTAAATTCAATTTAGTCTTCGGAAAAAAATTGCATTAAGTGCAAAGCAGAATTTGGTTTAGTTCACATGGCTGGACTTAAAGGTATCATCGAATTGATTAAATCTCAATTATTAATTTTGTTCTATTATTTATCTTTTTTGATGATTCATTGATGGATTCGGACAAACAGAGTAAGGATTTATTGAGATTAATTTATAGAATTTTTAAATAACTTCATATTCTTTCTAGATTGGTCGTTTTAGCATTTCTAGGCTCGGTTGGTATGACATTAGTCATACTTAGTTGTGCATCGCCCACATTTGGAGCGTAAGTTGATATAATTGTCTGAATATAATGGATCAGCTTTTATTTTATTATTCATTCATGGTTTATAAAATCACAGCGTTTGGTGGCCATTTTTCGTAGTTATATTTTATATATTATCACCAATACCAATTATGATTGCTAATCGTTATATGGAAAATTTCAATACAAATTCAACAGCTGTTAAAGATGTTGCATTATTTATCACAGCTATCATTGTTATATCAGCATATGGTTTACCAATTGTTCTCGCACGTGCACCACCTGAAAATCCAACGGTTCGTTATTTTCGTAATATTCAGTGATTTTTTCTAATTTTTCAAACCTTGGTAAAACGCAGATAGTACCTGGTGCTTGCGTACTCGTATTATTAGGCAATACAGTAGTATTTTTGACAATTCTGGGTTTCTTTTTTTCATTCACAAGCGATGATTCAAGTGGGCTATTGTGAGCTGTTGAATAAGACGATTCGTCAAATCGTAAACGGGAAAAAATGATTCAAAACATTCATATGTTGTCAAATTTCATCATATTTTTTTCTCCTCACAAATTTCCCATTCTCTTATTTATATCCAAATGAAATCAATTATTCAACAGATAAACAACAAAAGCAAACAAATAAAGGAAAATGATTAGTTTGATAAAATGTTAAAATTGAAGCATTTAAGCATTATCAAATGATTGATACATTAATCAAATACCATTGCCATCGTATTTTTTTTCACCAGTGATTTTAAAATTTTTGATTCTTTGATTATTTTTGAAAAAAGAAAAATTTGTATTAAAAACGATTGAGAAAATTCCTTTATAAAATATTAAATTTTTAAAATTGAAAAATTTTTGAATTTTAAAATTCCAATCGCCCAAAAAATTGTAATTCTAATCAAACAACTTGTAACGTATGAATTTGGTTTTTGAAAACAGAGAAACAAAAAAAATTACAGTGTAACAGTGACTCGACACAAAATTCGATATAAAAAATGAAAATAAATTTCATTTCAATTTTTCATTTTTCATTAATCGTCACAATTACTAATTTATACCTTCTGTCATTTGCATTTTGATATTGAACATTTACAACTTAAATATTAAAAAAAAATATTAATTTTAGAAATAAAACGATTGAAAGAATATTCCTTGATATATTTTTATTGATCATACTTTTATAATTTGTCGATTTTAACTTGAATTATAAGAATAATAATTAAAATGTCTGAACCAAAACAAGGGTATGTGATTATCTAAAGTTTTGTCGTAATTATTTTTAAATTAACTTTATTTATTTTCAGTGATGATTTAGCTACAGCTATTCTCAAACGTAAACAAAAACCGAATCGTCTTTTTGTCGAAGAAGCGACAAATGATGATAATTCGGTCATTGCTTTATCGCCGGTATGTCTTGTCAATTGAAACAGCTTAATAATCAATAATATATTCAATTTTTTCAAAATTTAAAGGCTAAAATGGAAGAATTGAATTTGTTCCGTGGTGATACTGTCTTATTGAAAGGTAAAAAACGACGCAGCACTGTGTGTATTGTTTTATCAGACGACACCTGTCCAAATGAACATATTCGCATGAATAGATGTGTAAGAAATAATCTTCGTGTACGTTTCGGTGATTTGGTTTCAATTCAACATTGTCCTGATGTCAAATATGGTAAACGTGTTCACATATTACCGATCGATGATACTATCGAAGGTGTTACTGGTAGCATATTTGAAGTATTTTTAAAACCATATTTTCTCGAAGCATATCGACCAATTCATAAGGGTGATTTGTTTATTGTTCGTGCTGCAATGAAAGCAGTTGAATTTAAAGTACTGGAAACCGATCCATCTCCATACTGCATTGTTTCACCTGATACAGTTATATTTTGTGAAGGGGAGCCAGTAAAACGAGAAGAAGAAGAGGAAAGTCTCAACTCGATCGGTTATGATGATATTGGTGGTTGCCGTAAGCAATTGGCATTGATCAAAGAAATGGTTGAATTACCATTACGCCATCCAGCTTTGTTCAAAGCAATTGGCGTTAAACCACCTCGTGGTATTCTCCTTTATGGGCCACCTGGTACCGGCAAAACATTAATTGCTCGTGCTGTTGCAAATGAGACCGGTGCTTTCTTTTTCTTGATCAATGGTCCTGAAATCATGAGCAAATTAGCTGGAGAATCTGAAAGCAATCTTCGACGAGCATTTGAAGAAGCAGAGAAAAATGCTCCTGCTATAATTTTCATTGATGAATTAGATGCCATCGCACCTAAACGTGAAAAAACTCATGGTGAAGTTGAACGGCGTATCGTATCACAACTATTGACATTGATGGACGGTTTAAAACAACGTGCTCATGTCATCGTAATGGCTGCAACCAATCGCCCAAATAGCATCGATCCTGCTCTCAGACGCTTTGGTCGATTCGATCGTGAAGTTGACATTGGTATACCTGACACAACAGGCCGTCTAGAAATAATGCGTATTCATACAAAGAACATGAAACTTGCTGATGATGTCAATCTCGAAAAGATGGCTCAAGAAACTCATGGTTTTGTTGGCGCTGATTTAGCTCAACTATGTACTGAAGCAGCTTTACAACAAATTCGTGAAAAGATGGACTTAATCGATTTAGAAGAAGACCAAATAGATGCTGAAGTCTTGAACTCATTAGCTGTGACCATGGATAATTTCCGTTTCGCATTGGGCAAGAGTAGTCCAAGTGCTTTGAGAGAGACTGTTGTAGAAGTTCCCACTGTCACATGGGATGATATTGGTGGCTTACAGAATGTCAAAAAAGAATTGCAAGAAATGATTCAATATCCAGTCGAACATCCAGATAAATTCCTTAAATTTGGTATGACACCATCGCGTGGTGTACTATTCTACGGTCCACCTGGCTGTGGCAAAACTTTGTTAGCTAAAGCCATAGCTAATGAGTGTCAAGCGAATTTCATCTCAATCAAAGGCCCAGAATTGTTGACCATGTGGTTCGGTGAATCTGAAGCAAATGTCAGGGATGTTTTTGATAAGGTAACATTAATATTTAACAAAAGCGACTTTCATTTCAATTTAATTTTGTATAGGCTCGTGCTGCTGCTCCGTGCGTCTTGTTTTTCGATGAACTTGATTCGATTGCTAAGGCTCGTGGTGGTAGTGTTGGTGATGCCGGTGGTGCTGCTGATCGTGTAATCAATCAAATTTTGACTGAAATGGATGGTATGGGCAGTAAAAAGAATGTTTTTATAATTGGTGCAACGAATCGTCCAGATATTATTGATCCAGCTATATTACGACCTGGACGTTTAGATCAATTGATGTATATTCCATTGCCTGATGAAAAATCACGAGAATCAATTCTTAAAGCTAATCTTAGAAAATCACCAATCTCAAAAGAAGTAGATTTAAGCTACATTGCTAAAATAACACATGGATTTAGTGGTGCAGATCTTACTGAAATTTGTCAACGTGCCTGTAAACTTGCAATTCGTGAAGCAATTGAAGCAGAAATAAAACGCGCAAAAGAAAAAAAGAACCAAGAACCATCAGCAATGGTAAATTTTTTTGTAAAATTCTCAAAATATTGATTTCCATTTTTTTCATACTATAGGATGTCGAAGAACAAGATCCAGTGCCAGAAATACGTAGAGATCATTTTGAAGAAGCTATGAAAATGGCAAGAAGATCTGTAAGCGATGCTGATATACGTAAATATGAGATGTTTTCTCAAACGTTGCAACAAAGTCGTGGCTTTGGTTCAAATTTCAGGTAGAATCGCAGCATTAATTTTTTGAAATTGTCATTTTATCAATTGTATCTTATATGATCATTCTAAATAACAGATTTCCAGGAAGTCAAAACCAACCATCATCTAACAATGAGACTGATAATGTTGATGAAGATTTATATACATAACGTTAACAACATGGGCAAAATTCACAGTGTATCAAAACAGCAGCAATGATGATGGAATTGTTTTTCAGAAAAAATGCGCAAAATTTCATGATTCTGACTCTATTTTCATTTTCTAGTACTTTCATTTTTGTTCTTGTTGTTGCTGCTGTTATCGAAAATTTGAATAAATAGATGAAGAAATAACCAAAACAAATTAAATGATATTGAAGAAAATTTTGTATAATTTAAAATATAAAAGAAAATTTTTTAAAATTAAAATTTCTTTTCAATAATTTATAATCAATTTATATTTCTCAGAATTCAATTAAAATTTTATTTCAAGACAAGCAAAATAGAACTATTCATTTGAAAAATTATTTTACAAAAAAAATGTATTCAATTGTGCATTAAAAATATATATAACAGAAAAAATTCACATACATAAAATAAAAAACAAATATCATTATTTGGACTAGTTTATAATGGCCGGAAAAAGGCAAATCGATCTAATTTGTTTTTTCGTTGTAATTATACAATTGGAATTTTTTTAGGCTGAAATCTTGAAAAAAATTTTACAAAGTTTTATCTACAATTCAGGCATAAAAAGAAGAAAAATTATTTGCATAGATTAATCCATCATCGATTATCAATCATGATCAAAATAAAATAAAAAAGCTGCCAAATACATAATTTTAGGCAATGTAAAAATATCACAACCGCAAGGAATTGTTTTTTAGTTATTTGTTTGGTCAAACATGATTCTGTTGGGGCGAATGGAAAAACATAAAAAAGAAATGCCAAAAAATCATTGATTCGAAAGACATTGATTTGATAAAAGATCGATTGTTATCAATTTTCAAACGGATCTTTTTTCTGAAATCATTTGTTGAGCATAGTGCGGTTCAGAATGCTCGTTGATTGCTGTTCCATTACATTATAAAAAATTGATCATTGGCCAGCATGATAATAATGATTCCAAATAATAATAGGGCAATTTTATCATATTTAATGATGATATTTGAAGTTGAACTTGAACGATGACAGGAACCTTCATGAATCAAAGTGAATGAAATAGTCTCATCATATTTATTATCATTCATTAAAATTGATGACGATGAAGATGATGATGGAGATGGACGGAATGATCTTGAAGGAATATTATAATTATTGTTGTAATTTTGGAAAATTTGATCATTTTGACGATGACAAAAATGACTATTACGTATCAAACGAATTTCTTGATCATCATTGTTATATGCTATACAATATTCATAATTGAATTTATCAATTAATGATACTAGAAAATATTGTGTATTATTTTCTCTCCAACCACCGCGACAATAGAAATCTGATAATAAAAATTTTTTAGATAAAAAATATAAATTCAAAAAATGAATAAATACTTTTTACACGATTATCTGTGGTACAAATGAATTGAAATAAGTCTGGTTCTTCACAATTAGTTCGCAATTTGAGTGCTTTTTCTTGGCACACGAATCTTGAGTCTAGTAATGAAACTAATCGACTATGATTAGCTAGAATTTTTTGATTATTATTATTATGATAATAAGATGGTATTCGTGTGCGGATCGAAAATATCCCATTCAATTCACAATGTTTTGTCTCTTGATCTAAAGCTTAATTTCAAATTAGAAAAAAAATGAATAAATTATGATGAAAAATGATTGATTGCATACTTGTTAATGTATGAAAATTCGTAGAGCGAATAGGAAAATTATTTATCGAACAAGCTTCATTAATGTCTGAAACAATATTTCCAATTTGTAATTCAGTAATACGATCTTCACGTTGATATGCATTCATACAAGCATAGCCGCTCGAACTGTTAGTTTGTATGAGGTGAAATTTTAAGAATGCTAATTAATTTCAAATGCTATAGAAAATTTTCACCATACCATTGCACTGTTGTATGTATTATGAAGCGACTGACATTAAAATGATATTGGAATGATACATCATCAGAACGTATACATTTAGCACGTTGATATATTGTTTGTTTCATATCAATTACAGAAAATTGATTCAAGGCAGAGAAATCATAGAGATGACGATTATCTAATGTTTTCCAAATTTTCGAATCTGTGATCCATGATGGAAATTCACAACTATGCTGTATAGAATTGGATCTACGTAATTTGAATGTACGTGAACCATCACGAGGTGAAAAAAGGCCTTCACAACTAGCATCACCGGATTGACCAATATTATAGCTTTCAATATGATCAGAATTGTTACGCTCGAAAACTAAACAACGAAAGCGATCTTCATCAGTTGTTGCTAGTTGGTGATAAAATTTTCCAACTAAATAACGATATGATCCTTCTTTCCAATCCGCTAAACATTCGAATTCTTCCACTAAAAAAAATAATTGAATTATACAAAAATAAATTCATGAAAATATTTGATAAACATTCATCATTTATACCTTTACTCTCAGAACCATGAATATCAATACAAGCTCGAAACTTGAACAATAAATGTCGGTCATCAGTACATTCATCGATTGTTGATGGTGGATCACGACATTCATTCATAATACCTTTTGAATAGGAAAACGTAAATGGACCATTAAAAGGACACTTGATGGGAGATGTATTCACTATATAAAAAGATAAAATTTATTTAGGAAAAAAGTTTAAATTTATTGCACTTTAAATAATGATAATAATAGAAGAATGAATCGATCATGCAATAGTTTGATTGATTGATCGGATTCGATCGATTAAATAATATGGTCAAATCGAATTATAATATGTATAACGGAATGAATTTCCATCACATTTCTTTCTCACACAAAAACTAGGAAAAAAGCTAATCATTAAAAACACAAAGGACTAATAATAAAATTTTGTAAAACATCATCACACCATGTCATCATCATCATTGTTATTGATTTTGATTTGAAATGGTTAAATGATAATGGATTTAAATAAATCGGCAAAATCGTAATTATGATAATACAAATAAAAAAAGAATAGATTTGATTCAACAATAAAAATCGAATAATCATTAAATAATAATGACAAACCTCTAAATAATGAATATAATGGAGCATCACCATTTATATCGAAACAAATTTCATTTGTAGCTTCATTTAATGGATAACAATAACTTGCTATTAGTTGAATGAAGAGAAAATAAATGCATTTTAAATTGATAAAATTTATTAATAATTCAACAAACATACTTTCTTTATATTGTAGTATGTTTAAATGTCTTTCGCTAATGACCAAACAACGAACACAGCGATCAGTTCTTAAAATGGGAAATTTCCGATTAAAATTTTGAAGAAATTGAAAAATGGTAATGAATCGAAAATAATCAAAACATACCTATTTTCAATTATAAATTTATCACCATAATTTTTTCTGCATATACCTTTATTGGAAATATTATTGATTGTGATTGTAATTGTATTCGATACACCTTTCTGAAACCAATTCCCCCACCAATGTTCAGGAAACTTACATTCATCATTATTTTTTATTTTTATTGCATTTATTGTCAATAATGCATAAAAAAGATAATATAATATCGATACTTTAATCATAATTCTAAACAATAATAAATTATTATGATTCAATGACTTCGTTCTATGATGTTTACTAGATGATTTAAATATTTCATTTATTATTCTATAATGTCGAAAATTTTCATGTAATGATGATAAATTTTGTCTATCATATAAATTAATATGATTTTTATGAGTGTATGATGAAGGAAACAATGTGTATTCCATAATTTTAGCCATTTATGTTGATTATAGTTTTTTTTTGTTCTATGGAAATTGATTATAATGATGATGATGCCATAACATATTTACTCATATATCACACATTTTATTTCATTTCAATTTCTTTTTTTCTCATTCACATATGGATGTTATTGATGATGAAGATGATTTAGGAAGCTCCAATTTCGAATAGCAAAAATTTGGATTATAAAAAATTTAAAAATTGAGCCATCGTAACTATGGTCATCTATGATTGTTGATTGATGTTATCATAAATAAACATTTTTCTCAATTTGATGTTAAATATAAAATAAACACGGATTTTTATCGTTTTTTGTCGTTTGTTCAAAGTATATATGGCTATTATTGAAACTTCAAATACATAAACAAATAAAAAGATTTATTTTTTATATTACATACTTAATCAAACATGAAATATGAATAAAAATTTATGTAAATAATAATTCTGGACACAATGCATAAATTTTCATAATCTCCAGTTCATGGATTAGAACAAAGAAAAATCGTTAAATTTTTCACAATACAGAATTTCAAAAAATAAAATAAAGCAGAATAAGAATCTATAAATCTATTGAATCTTCATCATTTATTTCGGAATCGGAGATTTTCAATGAAGAAAAGAGTTGGGCGTCGAGTTTGAGCATTTAACCATCATTTAACAAATGTTGAAATTTTTTTATTGAATTTTTTATTTTTCATCATTCAATTTTTCACACACATTTAACACAGAATCAATGTGATGATGATGATGACGATAAATACATAATATAGCAAAGAAAAAAAAATGAAAATGAAACAAAATTTCGTATAGAAAATTATTAGTGGGAAAAATTGATATGTGTGAAATCAAAACACTTGGAAAAAATTTCATTTCATATTCATAAAATAACAAACATCTGAATAGATGTGCCTTTTTTTCAAAAATTTTTCAAAACAAAATGTCCAAATAGATTATATTATTCAATTGAAGAGTTGGCCATTTCTTTTACTTTTTTTTCAATACATCATTGCTCATCGCTATTCAAAGGGGATAAAAATATGAAATTTAATAATAAAAAAAAACAACACAAAATATGAAAATATTTCTGTTTCAGCTGAAAATAAAATGAATGAAAAACTTTAAATAAAATCGCCTGGCAATTGGCTATTTGTTCACTTCGTTTTGCTTGTTCGTCACTTCATTCAGTCATTGCCGTTGTTTATATTTATTGAATATAGAACCCGTCAATGTTTCGAATGTTTGAAATGGAAATGAATCATGAGTAACAATTTTCATGGATAGTCCCGACAAATCTATTACAAAAAAAAAAAAAACAATTGCACGTAGCAGCATAGACGTTAGAGAACAATGTTTTGTCACAATGACAACAACAATAAACCTGTTTATTGTTTTTTTCTCTATTTTAGGTTAGAAGGAAAAAAAAAGGTAGCAGTATACAGGTAAATTTAAAGAATTTTTTTGATTAAAGTAAATTTTTAAAATTCTCAATTTGTCATTTATTTCACTACCACTACCACTTTTCTCTTCTTTTTTTTGAGGGTTTGTTTCGATTGGTTGTGTACTTTTTGCTTTTTTTTTTGACCTCCTCTTTCTTAAGGGTATACTCTTTCATTTCTCATTTTTTTTTTTGCGAAACAAATCGAAAGCTTAGATTCATTCGATCGATCGAATTCAAATGCGAATAAATTTGAATTTTTTGTTCACTGCCAAATTCAAATGAATTTATATGAAGATAATCGACGATATTTAAGATGGAAATGAAGAAAAATGAAGGAATAAAATTGCATTAAAAATGAATTTCACATTCAATTCTTTGTTTTTTTTTTGTTTGTTTGTATCGTATAAAATTTAATTTTCCATTTTATTTATGCATTAAATTATTCAAAAAAAAAAAAAAAAAAAAAATTGGAGAAAATTTATGAAATCCTTGGCGATTTAAATAGATTTATCAACGATGGTGAATAATAATAGAAAAAATGGGAGAAAAATTGATAGCGCGATCCAATAACATTCAAAATACTATGAATGGTAAACAGAGAAAAATGGTCAAATATATTTTTTTTCGAAGACTAAAAGATTTGATTTTCTCTTGTTTGTTTGTTGATGTTGTCCTTTTTTCCTTTATTTTTCATTCGCATATCATTAGCATCATAGAACGAAAAAAATGTAGTCACGATTTTATCATTGAATCAATAATAATAACAAAGCAATAATAGCAGCGATAATCGACCCGAACGATCGCGACCAAGTTATATAATAAACTTTTTATTAGGATTTTTTTCTTCTATTTCTTCAACAACATTTTATTGTTATTATAAAATAATTTCAAAAAAATTCAAATTTCAATCATCGTTTTCAAACAAAAGAGTTTTGAACAACAGCAACAACAATCAAGAATTCAATTATATGAATCATACATGTTTTAATCATAATCATGTATAAATATCAATAACAACAACATCAACAGCAGCAGTAAAAATTTTTTCCGGTATAATTCAATTTTTTCAAAGAGAAATAATAAATGATTAAGCAAACATAATGATGATGATGATGAAAAAAAAAACAAACCTGGTCAACAAAAATCATGAAATTTGATTATTATGATTATTATTATTATTTTCAAATTAAGATCTCTTTGAGTAAATCAAAAATGAGAAAAATAAATAAATGAATAAATAAATAAACAAACAAAGAAAAAGTTAATCATCATTGTTGTTGGACATGGAATAATGGAAATGTTTATTTTAAAATCAAAAAAGAAAAATCAAGAAATAAAAATTTGAAATTGAACAAAGTTAAACGAACATTTTTAAATTTCAATTTATTACCGATGAACTATTGCTAAACAAAAAAACGTAATCGAGAAAAAATTCATTTATATTCAATTCAGCTGTAAAGCCAAATTAGAGAAAAAACAATTTATTTATTTATTTTATTCTTTCGAAAAATTCTTTGCAGCTAAAATCAATTGCTTTAAGCACGAAAAAAATATATGTGAAAAAATTGTTTGCTTGAATTCGTAAATGTCAAACAAAAAACCAGCAGTCAAGGAAGGAAATAAATGAAAATAGTAGAAAAACAAATTAAATTCAATATTATCGATTTTCATAAACAATATATGTTCCATTCATTTGGTCATTTATTTGATCAAAATTTACGATAAAATGCATCAGCCGGAATGAATGAATGAATCTAAAAAAAGAAAAAAATTCAAAAATGAATAAATTCCAAAAGAAAAATAGAAATGAACAAACATGTGACATGACCAGAAATAATTTTTGGTTTAAAAAATTCAGAATAATCGTAAACAACAACGACAGCAACAACAACAAAAACGACAATGATGAATAAAAAAAAGAAAAGAAAAATGAAAATAATTTAACCATCAATTTTTTACCAGTTTTTTTTTCGGTCGAATAATTCTAGTGAATTTCAATTTTTCTTTACCATTTTCTATTATTATTTGGGCCATTCAACAAACAAACAAATATCGATTAAAACAATGAATATTATCAGCATCATTATTATTATTACGATTATCCTGAAAAATGAAGAGAAAAAAATCATTTCAAATCACATAATGATAAAACTACTGAATATAATGATAATTGAATCAACACACAGAGACAAATGTGAAAACATTTTTTCAACATAAATCACAGTGCAAATAATGATATTATTATTCATCATATTTCAAATGAAATTTGATGGCAATATAATTGTTTTTCATTTTTTTTTTTTTCATTTATCCTACTACCTAAAATAATCATTAATATTTGGTTATTTGAAGAATTTTATTCAAAAAAAAAAGTTTTCATCAACATTTCTTCAATATTTTTTGCCGTGATCATTAATTAAAATCATCATCATCATCATCAAATGGTTATAAATTTTTCATTCTTTGATTAATATGAATTGAAAAATTCCATACAACTTTTTTTTCAGGTAAAAACTTTTCAAATGGGCGTATTTTTTTCAATAATTTTTTTTTGTTTTTGGTTGGTTCATCAAAACTGAAAGAATTCAAAGGTAAAAAACAATTGAAAATTATTATTTTTTATTTTTATAACGTTTTGAATGATATTTTCATGATTTGCCGAATAATCATATACTGAATCATATTATTAATCGTTGGTTATGTATTAGAATAAGAAATATGTTTGACAGAATGAAAAAAAAAATTGATTTGAAATTCAAATTCTTGGAAAACCGAAACGAAATGGAAAAAAAGGAATCATTACAAATGACAATTTTATTCAATGAATTATGAGTGAAAAAAAATGAAAAAGAAAATGAAAAATTCAAGTTGTGGACAATAAAGCTTTGAAAATCCCATCGATTCTGGAATAATAATAATGATCATAATTTTATTCATGAAAAAAAAAAACAATTGAAAATTGGAATAAGAGAATAAAAACGTTAACAAAAATATATTCAAAAAAAACGAGAATCTAAAATTATTATCTTGATTATTCATCATCATCGTTATTATTTATTATTATCGAATTTCATCGAGTTTATGTGATATCATTAATTAATTTATTTAAAAAAAATTGAACTTTTTCATTGAAAGAGACGTTGACATTGAATAATTTGAAGAATGGAAAAATATTTGGAGAAAATTTTTAAAAAATCACATCATTTTTTATTTTTATTTTTTTTTTTTTTTTTTTTTTTTGAAAAAATTTCAAACTGAATCATTATTCGCATATCAATAATAATATCGTGAATTCGTATCCGTATCAAAAGCCCCATTTTTGCATCAATATTAATGTTGTCACTTTAAGCTGTGGACCAAATAATGGATTCAGCTGTGCTATATATGTTGTTACCCATCTGTGAAAAAATGGTTGAATGAAATGAGAAAAAAATGAAATGAAATACAAAAAAAAATTTTAAAATAAATGGAAAATGTTGAAATTTTTGAAGAAAAAAAAGCAAAAACTAAAAATTCAATTGACAATCGTCAAAAAAAAAAAAAAAATATTGTTGAACAATTTTTCATTATCATCTTATCAAATTAATAATATAACATATAAAATATATTTGATTAAGGCAAGAAAAAAAATCATGAACAAATATCTCTTTTGTATGATACACATATCTATGAAAAATTATATTCTCATTTAACCATACATCTATCTTCATAACCCTTTTTTAAAATCGATACTTTTAATTATTGTGTGAATGCACACAGAGAAATGAAAAGAAAAAATTTAATCATAAAAAAATGGAAAAAAATGACAAATTCTTTTGATTCAAAAAATTTATCCTCATTCATTCATTCATACATTTATTTCGTTGATTTAATACACTCATATTTATGATCATAATGAAAGGGTTGACACAATTTTCGAACAATGTCGACCATATATTTGTCAGTTTTTTTTTTTTGTTTAAATGAATGCATGCATAAGTTCTATGTAAAGCATTAGATTCATATATGATTGAATGAAATCGACTAAATCCATGTTTGAAAATTTTTCATTCAAAAAATAAAGAAGAAATGTGTGTGTGTGTGTGCATGTAATTCATTTGAATGATTATAAATCTTTGAATTTTTTTTTTCGTCATTCATTCTTTCATTTATAATTTAATTAAAATTATGAAATAAAAATGAGAAGAAATGAAATGAAATTAGAATGAAAAGAAAAATAATTTCAAAGATTTATGAAGATTAAAATGTAAAATGAAATTGATTTATTTTTTTCAAATTGTTTAAGGATTTTTTTCGCGTCTTTTTTTTGAAAAAAATTGTCTAATTAAAAAAACACTTACAATACCCAACAACAGACGGCAGTCATCATCAAACATGTGATCGTAATGCTTTGGTGGTTAATGAATCACAGGAGAAAAACGCCCAGTTTTTCGACCAAAATGAAAATTTGATAAAATATGAACAAATTATTGAATTAATCAATCAGTCATTGATCAGTGAAATTCAATAGAAAAATTAATTGATTAATCAATTAATTAACTTACCCTTTATTTGGACCACGCGGAACAAATATCGGTAAAACAAAACCGATAATAAACCAAAATCCTGTGATTGCTCCGGGTACAATCAACGAATGCATGATTGAAATGAGATTTTGATGGATGTTCCTTTCGGCGAAATTTTTAAATTTCTTCAACAAAAAAAAGAACAGAACAAAATCAGATAGTTTTTTATGAAAATAATTTAAGAGTAAAATTGATGTTCTTTTCTTCAAAACAAGAAAAAATTGTAAAAAAAATCTTAATTTTTGTCAAAAAAATTGACAAACGACTATTGTAACACAATAAACAATGATCGACTATTTGAACATAAACTGATCACATTTTTTTTGAATTAGAATTCAAGCGTTTTAAAAATTCATTTTAATCATTTTCAAGCGAAACAAAAAAAAACATAAAAACAATTTGAATAATAATTATATAATAATAGTTGTTAGATTGTAGAGAAAAAATTAGAAATAAAATTCAACAAAGAAAAAAAGGATATATGTTTTTCATATTTGTGAGTTATAAGAGAGATTTAAATGAAATATTAAGATTCAAACATTGAAAAAAGACAAAAATCTGAATTGATTTTTTCTAAGATTAAAAAAACAAATAAATCGAATAAACAAGTGATAAATGTTGTTGATGCATGCATTAGTTTTTCAAAATTTTAGATTTTAAAATTAAAATATTATAGAAATTTGAATTATTTACGAACAATTATAATAAATCCAATGATGAAAATTGAAAAAAATCACATGTTCGCTTTTTTTTGATTTGACCATCAATATGCATAACAATTTTTTTTCATACAAAGGTTTAGATAAAATTATAACAATTGAAATAATATAGTAAAAGATCAAAGTTTTTTTTTCGAAGCCAATTCTTCTTGTATATAAATGATACAATTTAAATCGATCATTATTATGGTGAATGAAAAACAAAACAAATTAAAAAACAATGATGATCATGATGAAGATTTTGTGATGAGCAACAAAATAATCAATAAAATCCAGCATATTATCATTAATCATTAGGCACTAGTTGGGCTACGAATAATTGGCTCATTCGAAAATACATTAATTGGTTGTATGCATTGTTTAGACTTATATTTAGGAAATTTCACACTGCAAATTATTTTCAAGAAAAATTAATTTTTTTCAATTCTATTTTCAATAATATCTGAATGAACATACATTTTTGTTTGAACGTCTCGATGATACACTTTGTCTATCATCAGACATATTTCCAGTCGTCGGCGATGTTGGCGTGACAGGTGTAGACATGCTAGTTTGTTCTGTTGATCTTTGATAGTTTGATTGATTGATGTTCGAATCTTTTTGTTGATTATGACGTGAATTAGATGAAATCGTTCTAGCATGAGGTTCAGATGATGTAAATGATGTAGTTGAATTTTCCCCACAGCTAGAAATTTGATGATGATTCGTATCCTTTGTATTCTTTTTTGTCTGTTGTTTTTGTTGTGTTGAAGACGAAAGGACAGACGCATATGTCCTATTTTTATTAATATTATTATCAACGGTTTGTATCTGCTGTTTACGCGATTGTTCAAAAAGTCGATCTTCTTCGGCTTGTAATTTACGCGCTAATTCTTCATCACTCATCAAATTTTTCTCATTATCATCAATTACAACTTTGTTTGAATCATCACTATTATTATTATCATCTACAGAAGTGATGGATTTATTTTTTTGCTGTTGATGTTCCACTTCAAAATTTTGCTCTTGTTCCAAGCTTAGTGCAATTAAGTAACTATATTCATGGAAAAATTTTTCAATTAATGAATTGTATCAAAATTAATAGCCGATAAATCAAAATTCATGATTCAACATACTCTTGATCAATTTGTTGCTGAATATTCAAATTTGGCATCTGTCTGGCGATCGTCGTCGTAGTCGATGATGATGGCAATAATGATGATGGTTTTGGCGGTACTAATTGAAAATCAGCATCGACAAAATAATCGTTGCCTTCAATATTGTTTAATGATTCCCAAACGACATTTTGCTCAGTTAAAAATCCTTGATCAGTTACCAGTTGATACAATTTACCCTGTTGAAAATACATGAATCGATAACTAGGATGAATGTTTGAATAAAAGTAAAGTAAAACGAAACATACCTTGTTTTTATAGACGGTTATGAAATGATTATTTCGAAATAGAATAGCCAACTCATCATCTTTAATATGCCGTATTAATTGTGAAAGGCCATAATTAGTTAGTTGTGATGCCGTTTGATTCAAGAATTCTTCAGCCAAAAACACTGTGAGAATTAGGGGATAAACATTGCAGTGTTTGCAAAATTTTGATTTCATATTTCAATGCACATACTTTCATTATCATTAGAATTATTTGCTTTTGAATCAATAATTTTATCAATCAACTGATTATAAGATTGATTATTAATAATGCGAGATAGTTCACGATGTTGTGGATCGACTAGCCAACCATGATATAAAGGAATGCGTAATAAATCAAATATTATACATTCAGGTGTATATTCGAAATCCATTATTCTGTTTGTATCAATTAAATGATAGCATTAATGAGGCTCCAACAAAAATTTACACAAAAAACTTACCCAGTAAATTTTACATTAACATCTAAACCAGTTTGTAATCTTGGCATGATCGATATCGCATCTTGTAAATTTTGTTCATAGTTTAATTTAACTTGTTCAGGTAGATTCTAATCGATTATCAAATGGAATTAGATTAGTGAGAAAATTCTGAATAAATAAAATGATCTGAAGAATTCACCTTAGGAACATAATTAAGTATACAATCACAAAGATAATCCATCAATTGGGAAGCTGTCACAATCTCGATTATTGATGGAAAAGTTATATTTCTTCTCAATAACAATACATTTATTATTGCTAACAATGGGCATGAACCGTTTGAATTTTGTGTCACTATTGGCACTTTATTATCATTAATATTTTGCTGTATTGTTTTGTCATTATTTTTATCATTATTATTTACACTAGCAATGTTATTGCAATTTTTCCATTTGATCCATTTAAGATGATATTCTTGTGTACTGAGATTATTTTCATCATTTGTTTTCTTTGATTTTATTGATTCATCAGCAATACGATTCAATTCAAGTGATAAATTTTCATTGTTATCCAATTGTTTATGACATGATTCGATGTTCGAATTCTAAGAGTGGATTTTAAGCAGAAAAGAAATTGTAAATCTATAAATTTATCTTAGTGAATATACCTGAGTAGAGTTCGAATTAATCTTTATATTGTTATTATCAGCAGTGTTAGCTAATGCTCTTTCCAAATCAATCAATGTAATAGATGATTTGATTGCTGATGATGAATGAGTCTTATTGGAAGCTACTTTTTCATCATTTTTTTCAAATTTTTCATTATTCAATGGCAATGAGGTTTTTTCAATGGAAGTGTTTACAACATTTTCTATCACAGATTCTTTTGCATTATTATCATTTTCTATTTGCTGTTGATCAATATTTTCGCTAGTTGTAACGATCTTTTGATCATCATTCGATGATGGTGATGATGATGATGACGATTTTGTTGGCAAAGACATGATAATGATGATGATAATATTAATATTGATGGCCAGAATAATATGATCATTTCAAAGTGTTTCTATCTATTTTGATCACTAAAAAATGAAAAAATTGTTTAATTGCTCGAATTAAAAATGAATATATGCTTTATACTGCAGTAACAAAAAGGCGTCATCAATAAATAACAATGTATACAAGCAAAATGTGAATAAAACAGGAAAAATGATTTTTTTAATGATGATATATGAAAAATATCTCATCATTCATATTCGCAATATCATCATTACTAATTTATGCATTTAAAATTGTTTTAAAAGAAATTCAATTATCTTACCATTTGTTTTTTTCATGAACGGAAATATAAAAATAAAATAAAAAAGATGAAGAATTTTATAATGAATTAACAAAAACGATCAAACAAAATTAAGAAAAACAAAATTATGTAAAAGAAGAAAAAATATACGCAGAATATTCCGATTGACCGATTTTAATGTTTATTTTTTACATATATAAAGATTTTTCTTCCAGTTTATGTCGCCGCTGTCGAATAAAAAAGATGCGTTTGTATTGTTTTTCACTTGAAAGATTTCATTTTATTTATGCTTCATAAAATTTCGTTTTCTATTGCAAAACACTTATATAAAATATGCAGTAATTTTGCACACAATTTTTCATATGAATATCAGAAAAAATATGAATAAACAAATAAAACAAAAAGAATACAAACACGGGAATGTTGCTATTATTTTCCCCTTCTATTTTTAATTTATCTATTCAAACTTTAAGCGATCCCGTTATATTTTTTAGATAGCATCATTTACATGCTACTACTTGAAGCCGTATTTTTAAACTAAAACTAATAATATTAGAAATTAGGATGAGTGATAGAAGAAAAATGTTTGAAGTAAAAAAACATGATGATTAAAATTTTTAATGCTGCTAGCATCTTCAAATTGTCATTTGGTCATGAATTGATGATGATTGAATTTGAATTTTTTCCTCAGTATTTTGGTTTATTTTTTTTTGGGTTTTGATGAGAATCTCTAAATGAATTGAATTTGAGAAATTATTTTCATATTTTTCTATCGAATGAAAAAAATTCTTGAATTTCGAGTCAAAAAAAGTAAACAAAAACAAATTCGAAAAAAGTAAAATTCACAAAGGACGTGTTCGAATAAATTAAAAAGATGCGTAAAATGAAGTTTTAATTATTTTTTAAGGTTTTTCAACTTTTTAAAAAAGAAATTTTGCATCTTTTAATTTTGTCAAAAATTTCTTTTCTATTTTTATCATTCATTGTTATCATCTTAATCATTATTCATCAAAAATAATTGTTTAATTTTTTGTATAAATCAATATTCGCAAGCAAAAATAATATGTGATAATTTTTTTTTAAATTTTGAATCTAACTCTCATGTCAATTTTTTTTTGTATTCATGTCTTATTTTGTCAATTAATCAAAATTTTTTTCTTGATTAAATCAAACGAATAAAAAATTTTGCCGACTAGAAAAAAATGGTAAGTCTTTACATTGCTGTTGTTGCTATCTGTAATATGTATGTATGATCGGATGTGAACAATATAATCAATGAATAATTGAACATTATTTTCTATGATATTTGATGATTTGTAAAGAAATAATTTTATATTTGAAAAAAAATGTCATTCTAAGTATTTATTTTCAAAATATAACATTGATAATTATTCAATTTTCTGTCATTTTCTTTGAATTATCGAATTAATAGATTTTCCATGTAATTTGTTTTTAATCAATTTTGATTAGATTCAATTTTTTTATTTGTATACAAGAAAATAAATCAATGTAAGGAACATAGCTTCAAAATCAAAGAGAAAAATAAATATTGTCATTATTAAACATTAATTTTACATTGATGATAATCATTCATTCTCATTTTATTGTTGTTCATTGATCAAATGATTTCTTTTTGTCTTACAAATTTTTCCTTTTTATTACTGAAGCAAAATTTTGATGTTAAAATTCCAAATTAAATTTTTCTTCAATTTCAGATGCTTTAAAGACGGTCCAATGGTCGCTCATCGATTATTATGATTTTGATTAATGTAAAACACATAGAAAATTATTAAAAGAAATATTCACTGAAATTCTCTTCAAAATTAATCCAAAAGTTGTATCAAATATCATTTAAATTTTCATCCATGTTTTTGTTTTCAATCTGATTTCTGACACATATCATTTGGTCGTAAAGCAATAAGAAAAGTGCCCACAAATTTTTTATTTCACAATTTAAT
Source organism: Psoroptes ovis (assembly GCA_002943765.1). Classification (NCBI taxonomy): domain Eukaryota; kingdom Metazoa; phylum Arthropoda; class Arachnida; order Sarcoptiformes; family Psoroptidae; genus Psoroptes; species Psoroptes ovis. Next base: position 486,792 of record PQWQ01000006.1, read on the forward strand.
AGAATTTAATAAGAAAAAATTCTATTTGTGATATGAATTTATTTGATCAATCATCAAAATTATGGTTAAATGAATGTAATAATTATAATATTAAAAATAATATTTGTTCCTCATTAAATTACATATCGACTGATATTAAGGATAATTTTCAACGAATCACAGAAATCAAATCAAATAATAATGTTAAAATGATTTCATTATCCACTATTAATAATAATGAAACAATGTCATTATTACCTTTGTATTCGGTCACCATAGTATCATGTATTATGATATCATTATCATCAATGTTAATGTTGTTATTATTTTTATATCTTTTGCAACGAAAAAATAAAAACTCATCATCTTCAAATAGTAATAATTTCGATATTGAAAATAATGAATATTTAAAATTAATACTTGCATTTGCTGTTGGTGCATTATTGGCTGATGTGTTTTTACATTTACTACCCGAATCATGTGAACAATTAATAGTGAGTGGTTATGCAATACAAAATGCACAAAATTTTATCGGCCATTGGATATTGGTCGGTATAATCTTATTTGCATCGATTGAGTCGATCATCAGTTTGATAATATCAATGAATAATGATTCTAAAAGTGATTATGCATTGAAAAATAAAGAAATCAATCATAAAATGATGACAAATGAAAACGAAAATTCTAGCATCAGTAATGGAAAACGGCAAAATGGAATGAATTTAAAAAATCGACAAACAAGATCTCCGAAAAAAAATGGTAAGATAACAATTCAAATTTTTTGTTTAACAATTTTAAACAAAATTCCATTATTTTTGATGATAATAGATTCATTGATGCCAGAATCATTGCCATTGCTAACAAATAATGATACACGAAATGTAACTGCTTATATTAATCTATTAGCAAATGGTTTCGATAATTTCACCCATGGGATGTCGGTGGCAGCTTCATTTTCGATCAATTATAAAATTGGTATCATGACAACGATTGCGATTACATTACACGAAATGCCTCATGAAATAGTTGATTTTATCATATTGATGCGTTCAGGTTTTACTTGTTGGCGTGCATTCAAAGCACAATTATCGATAACAATATTCACAATAATTGGTAATCTAACTGTATTATACTTTGATAAACATTATAAACAAATGAACTCAATGAGTCTGACATTATGGATATTGCCTCTAACATCAGGTGGTTTTATTTATATTGCTTTGACAAGTTTATTACCAGAATTATTGAGTATCAAAAATAATAATGACAATGAATCATCAATGAATGGCTACACAAACAACAAATTGGATAAACCGAAAAATAGAAAAAATTTGCGTGAAATTTCCATTTTATTAATGCGAATAGTGTTCATAATATTTGGCGTAATCACAATGGAATCAATCAATGCAATTGATTTGTGATGTGTTAAGGAAAAAATTTGAGAATTGAAAAATTATTTCAAATTATAAAACGCAACAAAATATTGAAGAAAAAAAATCTAGTCAAAGTTCAAATTGAAAATTCGAAAAATTCAATAGTCCATAATTCAATAAAATAAATTTACATGAATAAATAGTAAAAAAAAATTATAAATGGTTTTTTTATAAATAGATATCATTCTCAAATTCTGAATTAAAAATAAAAAACTTTGACTTTATATGGTTTTTTTTAAAATTCACATTTCAATTCAAATCAGAATCTTTTTCATTAAATGATAAAATTCATTCAAATCATTTTATCAATATCATTGATTTTGATAATGATTGAATGCGAAAATGATTTAGATGTGAGTATAATTTTTTTTGTGATGATTTGTCTAAATTCGGTTTCTTATTATCATTTCGATCATTGAAGATATGTAAATCATTGAAAAAACAATTCAATATATTGACAATCGGTTTTACAAAAACAAATTTGATATTGATTACGAAAAATTTTTACATATTTGAAATTGATAAAAATAATATTCATTTCAGCAAAAATAATAATAATAATAATACCATGTTTAATGATTATATTTATTTACATACAAAACCATTACCATTAGCGAAAAAATATCCAAATTTATGGTATAATGAACAATTTCAATTAAATTTAGATTCATATAAGGATGCAATCATTATTGTCGATAATGATGATGTGTGGCTTTGTTTTATTGCATATAATTATAAAAATCAAAAACAAAAATTTGGTCTTAATTATAATTTGATCAATGGTAAAATAATAAATGGATGGCAATATGATTATAATGATAATAATCAAAATAATAAAGAAATATTAATTACAAAAATAGAAGAAACAAAGATATTATATTCAATACGCAAAAAATTTGAACATAATTATGGTTTTCAAATGACCAAATTGCATATAATTGGCAAAAAATTTGAAAATAATTCTGGTATTGAATATGTTTCACAATACAAGAATGTTTGTTGGTACAATTATCCATTATTGTTTAAAATAATAATAATTAATGATAATTGTTATAAACAACATTTTATGCCAATCGATTTGACAATTTTAAAAGGTTTCATATATGATACTGAATTTTATCTATTCACAAATCATTGTGTTTATAAATTTAATGAATTATCATTCATCAACAATGATGAAGCGTATTTTTTGAAAAATATATCCTTTGAGAATTTCTTCTATTGTCCAGGTGAAAAATTGCCAGTATCATCATTTTTGTTTTTCAATTTTTTGCCGATGAAATTCATTTGGTTTTCATTAATTTTATTATTAATATTATTATTATCAGTATTAATATTATTATATGTAAAATGTCGATCATCATCATCATATTCATCATCATCCTCATTATTATCATCAACCAAATTATCATCATTAATATCGTCGGGCAAAAAACGAACAACAATCATTATTATGCCATACAATAATAATATTAAACAAATCAATAATAATTTTATTGAAAATATTTTATTAACATCTTCGAAACAGCAAAATAAATTTTGTAATCGAAATATCGATATGCCTAAAGTAACGATGAATACATCGTCAATTTTATCATCAACAACATCATTGTCAAATATTGAAAATATGCCAATAACATTACCGGCACAATCAAAACAACTCGATTCATCAGCAATGATAATTGATCAAAATTCAAAATTCTATTAAAAATGATCATATTTTCGAATTATAGAATTTTTTTCGATTTTCATTTCTCATTATTTAATAATGATTATAAAAATAAAATTTTAACTAAAAAAATTTCGAATTGTATTCATTTTATGAAAATTTTTTGTCTGTTTGTGACTATGAATTTAATAATTCTGATACTAATCAATATTAGTATAACCAATCTAATGTTCAGATCAATCGCGGTAGTGATCAATAATGAATTTGACAATAAATCAAACGAAATATGCCGCTCATTGCAAAATAATCAATACGATAATAACAATAATACGAATAAATTGTCCAATATTTTAACAGCTGGATTGACAACCAATTATCTATTGTTAATTACAAAAAATTTTTACATTTATGAATTGGATAGAAAATCATTAGATGAAAGTATTGATGAATTATATTTGAATATTAAACCAATACACATGATGGAAAAATATCCCAATTTATTTAATTCAAAAGAATTCAATGAAATTAAAATGAAAATCTTCAATACATTTATTGTTATTGAGAATAAGAATAATAATAACATCACTGATTGGTTATGCATAACAACATGGAAACGTCAAACCGATTACAATGGTATCAATTATAATTTGAATGAACAATATTTATCCAGAGGTTTTATATTTCATGGTTTAGAGCCAGAAATATTGATATCAACATATGAATTTTGTAAATTTTATTCATTACATTTTTCTCGATATAAAAATGATTTGGAAATATGTAAATATCGTTGTAAAAATAAACACAGTTTCAGTCAAGATAATTCTATTAATGCAATCGATAAATTTCATTCAATTTGTTTTAAAAATTCACATAGAAATGAATTGATAATATTAAAATCACCGGATGATAATTGTAAAAATAATAACTATAAATCAATTGAATGGCCAATTTTAAATGGTTTCGTATCGAATCATCATTTCTATTTATTCGATGTGAATAAAGTTTACATATTCAGCGATAGTATATATCGTAATAAACAAAAAAATTCAACAATTCTTATTGAACGCGATTATTCAAAATTTTTTATTTGTCCAGATTATTCTATACAAATGAATGATAATTCATTTCGCAAACTAATTACAATCATAATAATAATCATTGTATTATTATCAATATTAGCTTGTCTATTGATGGTGCGTATTGAAAAATTTAATACAATTCGTAAACGTTTCTATCATGCCAAAACAATACGTTCCATGTTGAATTCAGATGATTATAATTATCATGGAAACAATAATTATAAAAATCGATTCAAATTTCTTAATAAAATTGGAAATAGAACAATTGAACCTAAAACAACGACGACAGCCACGAATTCTAGTACAACAACGATTTCATTTGAACCATCGTTAAATTATTTGAAATTATTGACCAAAAAGCGTTCGGTGGATACTTTGCCTAATTATCAGCATAAAAATCAGAAAAGATTGAAAAAATTTTTACCTAAAATTGCTAAATTCTACAAGTACAATAATAATGTAATTTAATGAAATTTAATTTTTTTTCAAAAACAAATAAAATAATTATAAATATGAATTATTTTGTAAATATTCAAAGGTTCGAGTTTAATTCGCTTTAATTAAAGTTTTTTAGTCGATAAGATCAAGGAATGTTTGCTTCGACAAAATTTCTTCTTTCAATATTATCAATTTGCCATGTATCACTCACACACGCATCAAGTACAAACGATGTAAGAATTTAGTTTGAATTTTGCTTATAATAGAATTTATGTTAAACTTTCGATTTTTTTTCCAGCCAATCTGCAATAGTTTACGGACGAATCACACTGAATTAAATCGATTATCATTCGGTTTTTTAGATCAAGATCATTTATTGATCATGACACATACACATTTTTTCTATAATATCAGCATAAAAGCATCATTAATAAATTATGGTTATTTATATTTGAAACATAAACCAATAATTGTTTATGAAAAATTTCCGACACTATCTTTGGATATGCGTTTCGGTCTGATAAAAAATCGTTTATCAAACGTTATCATTGTTCATGATAGAAATGATACATGGTTGTGTTTTATTGTCGCTTCATATGAAAGAAATATTAAAGGTATTAATTATGGATTGAATACAAAACAAATAATACCTGGTTGGACATTTGATTATTATTATGAAGAAATATTCATATCATCAATTAATGAATGCGAATTTTTTACGATAAGAAAATATTTTTTGGATGACAATTATGATAAAAAATACAACCAATTAGGAATTTATCGGTGTAATAATAAAAATGTTGAAGAAACTAATGACCGTATTGTTGATTATTTTCGTACAATTTGCTATGTGAATGAACAACTTAATATGATTTATGTTGATAATATTGATTCATGTCTAATACCATTCGATGTTGATATAAGCTATGGTCTATTGATGGATGAGAAATTTTATGTTTTTTCAAAAAATTTTTATGTTTATTCATTCGATTCAATCATACTAGACTATTATCCAAATGATTTGATTAAAAAATCAATCGAAATCACAAATCAAACGATTGAATCATTTTTTCTATGTCAAGGTATGAATGTTACGGATGTCATTTCACAAAATTGTAAGTATAATTGCAAATGTATTGTTTTGGCTTCCTTTTATTCATATAAAATCATTGAATTGAATTTGTCAGTATTCTATTGGATTATTGCGATAATCATAATATTATTGATCATTTTATCAATAATATTATGTTGCATCATTTGCCTAAAACGCCGAATAATTAATAATAATAAAATGAATAATATCAATTATTGCCGTAGTAAAATTAATGATAATAGTAATGATGAACAGGCAAAATTAAGACAAAAATCGCGAATATTGAAACATGATAATGAAAAATCGATCATATTGAATCGGAAATTATTTTCAAAATCAAAATTACTATGTAAATCCCAGACGATTTCATCAAAAGATCTCAGCGATAAAAAGAAATTGAAATCAACTCTATCGAAAATTGGCAATAAAAAATCGATTATAATGAAAAAATTATCGACAATCAAAATGAAAAAAAATCAATCAAAATTTAGTAAATTATCATCATCTGCATCTATGGCATCAACGAACATCAAATCAACTAGTAACCAATCGATAATGAATAAAGATAATCAAAGATTATCATCAATAAAATCATCGTTGAAAATTAAGCACAAATTGCCAGCAGAAAAACTGCCAAATTCATCAATTTAGATCGAAAAAACAACACTTGTAATAATGATGACTGTCTAATGACATTTACCAGGGATTTTCAGCAGAATTAAGCGTTTTTTAAGCGATTTTGTTGATAATTGATTTTAAAATTTAAAAATAATCTAAAATTAAAATTATCTTAATTAGATTTTATATGGAAATCAACATTGAAGTGTATGCTTTTGACTTAATTATTATTAAGCTTAAAATACTTATAAATTAATTCATAATCAGACGAGATAAAATTTTTAAATTAAATATTAATATAATAAAATACGATTTTTCAATTGTTTTCGAGTATTGTAGAGATGATTTGTAGAAAAATTGATTGATTTTCCGATAAAAGGATTAAAATTGGCACCTGTTTGTGTTCCTAATTTCTAATTTTGAATGATTTATAAGTTGGAGAAAAAATTTAATCAAAATTTTAAATGATATACTGGTATTCATTTGAATTCGGCTTGGAATTTTCTCATTTAATAAAGAATATAATCATTGATTTTGTTTGGTAAAAATTTTCAGAAATTTTCATTACAAATATGAAATTAACGATAGCATTCATATGTTTCATTATTTTACAATTTGATCTTTCAATTTTCGGTGAGTTTTTTCTTATGATTAAAAAGATTTTTTGAATATTTGCCATTCATTAAAATTCGATTCTAGTTGATGCAAAATCAATATTCACACGTGATAGTAGAGATGATGTTTTGCAAGAAGCAAAGAATTTGATTGAAAAAGCTGAGAATGTATTGAGAAAATTACCTAATACTAATCTTAAGTATGAAATTACTAATGAATTGGCTCTTATTAAAAAATATGCGAAAAGATTGGAAAATGAAAGAAATCCGTCGAAAATAGTTTTTTATAAATTGCAATTATTAGGCATCTTCAAAAATTTCAAGAAACTACTATATGAAGCGAATGAGATTATAAAAACACTGACTACGACAACGACCACTACAACGACTGAACCCACAACTACAACGACGGAATCCACAACTACGACAACGGAACCCACGACTACAACGACAGAACCCACAACTACAACAACGGAACCGACAACTACAACAACGGAACCGACAACTACAACGACGGTACCCACAACTACGACAACGGAACCCACGACTACAACGACTGAATCCACAACTACGACAACGGAACCGACAACTACAACAACGGAACCCACGACTACAACGACTGAATCCACAACTACGACAACGGAACCCACAACTACGACAACGGAATCCACAACTACAACGACTGAATCCACAACTACAACGACGGAATCCACAACTACGACAACGGAACCCACGACTACAACGACAGAACCCACAACTACGACAACGGAACCGACAACTACAACGACGGAATCCACAACTACGACAACGGAACCCACGACTACAACGACAGAACCCACAACTACAACAACGGAACCGACAACTACAACAACGGAACCCACAACTACAACAACAGAACCCACGACTACGACAACGGAACCGACAACTACAACGACTGAATCCACGACTACAACGACAGAACCCACAACTACAACAACGGAACCGACAACTACAACGACGGTACCCACGACTACGACAACGGAACCCACGACTACAACGACTGAATCCACGACTACAACGACAGAACCCACAACTACAACAACGGAACCGACAACTACAACAACGGAACCGACAACTACAACGACGGTACCCACAACTACGACAACGGAATCCACAACTACAACGACTGAATCCACGACTACAACGACAGAACCCACAACTACGACAACGGAACCGACAACTACAACAACGGAATCCACAACTACAACGACTGAGAACCTATTGATGCACAAAATCAAATCGTCAACATGAGCTAAATGTGCTCATATGCTTGTGTTTAATCATGATTTGTTTGCTCAAAATAATTACCATATTTTTTGTTCAGATCAATTATTTTTGTCATTTGGTCCCGAATTTTAAAAATGATTTTAATTGACTAATTTGATTCCTACTTTATTCGAATATCATGATAAATCAAAATATTAAAAAAATTGATGTTTGTAGCAGTTGATTTGGATTGATGTTGTTAAGTGCCCTGTAATCACCACATGGGCGCCATGATCCATCCTTTTTCTGGACCATGTGGAGTGATGACCAACAGCTTTTGGATGGACGCAAGATACCATCCCGGCACATCTTGTCGATGGCCACTTTAGCACATTTTAATTTTTCTGGCGGTAAACGCCGTGCTTTACAGCTGACTGGTCGATTACTGGTCGTCTCGATAACGTGTCGTATGGAATGTTTAACATCGATGGCATTAAAATCAGCTGTTGTTAAAGCTGAGAATCGCTTGAGGATTCGGCCAATCGATGGATTAATATTACTGGTGCAAACAAGTACACTCAGTTGATTGATTTCTTTTGTTATGGCTTTTACTGCCAATGATGTTGTTAGATCGATTAAAGTTTTCTTTCGCAGATTAGGTGCCAGATTGAAGGATTGGAGAAAATCCGCACCTAATATCGGATTGATGGTGTCCGCCACGATAAAATCGAACACAAATAGTCGTTTCAACCCAAGGCCGATTGATAAGTTTATTTGGCCATAGACTTTGATTGGTGTGCCATTGGCCGCGACCAGTTCGATATATGTTGGGTTGATTTTGTAAGACGAACTATATGGTACGATTGATATTTCTGATCCGGTGTCGACAAGAAAGTTGAGCAAAGTTTTACGACAGCGGATGAACAGGCGGAGGACCTCGGCACCCAGAGTGCTCAATGCTCTAGGGCCGGCAACTGGTTTTTTGCATCACCATAAGATGTTGATGGTGATGTGACAATAGGTGCAGATTGGCGCATTGGTGAACGCATCGGTGACGGTGCACGCGATGATGATCGTGATGATGCACGCGAAGGCCCGCGTGATAATGGTCGTGATGATTGATTGAACATACAATGCATAGGATCAGCACATCTTCTAGCATTGTTGCGATATTTGAAATGGTTGTAACACCATTTGCCATTAGGATCATAACGATGTGATCGACTTCTGGATCTATTTCGTCGTCTTCGCTGACAGTGCTGGTCATTACGGGAACTGACCAATTGCACTGATCTATTACGTTGTATTTCGAATAGATCGTCAGCGCTCTCTAGCATCGCATTGAGATCGACGGTACTGTATTTTCCCGTTGTCTTGAAATCTTCGAGAAGTCGCTTCATAGCTACACGAACTCCCGCGGCTACGACGGTGTCCAGATTCTTAAACCATCGGTTCATCACGATATCGAAGGAAACCGAATTGGTAACCATTAATGCAAGATGCCGGTAAAATTCGGATGGTTTTCGATTACCAATGTGTTCGCTCAATAATTGGTTCATACGACTTTCGGCTGAAGGCGAAAATCGAGCGATGATAGCTTCGCACAGGGTCTTGTAAAGACCTGGCTCATAATTTTCATCGATGATATCAGCAAGTTTGGTGCTAATATCGTTTGAAAACCGACTGACCAGATGGTAATACTTGGTCTCTTCAGAGGTCACTTTCGCAACCTTGAAATGTGCTTCGGCATTTCTGATCCAACCAGCAGGATTGTTGAACCAGAAATCTTGCAGTTTAACCGATACTGCTGAAGTTTCGGTGTTGTTAACGCTGTTGCTGCTTGCGGCAAACTGCAGTTGTTCAATCAATTTCTTCATGTTCAGTAGTTGGGTTTTCATCTCTGACACACACTCAGAGGGATTAAGATCGTCGGTAATATCGCCAAGAAGATTGCCGGTTTTAGCCATTGTACCGGGTCACCAAAATGTAGCAGTGCACGAATTTGATGATTGATAAATTAAGTTGAAAGTCAAATTTGAAGATTGATAATTAATGATTTTTTAATGATTTTTGAAATAAGAAAAATGTAAGTTTATATACAAAATTTTAAACAGAAAATGACAAAGTTGATAATGACAAATTGGTCATTATTAATTGACATTCTTAATCATCGATTGTGATTGGTTGGTTGGTTGGTTGTTTGGTGATGAAGGTTCATCACTACATGTTATTTTGAAAATCTTTTATCACAATGGACATTATGCTTGATAATGGTTTGGATTTTGATTATTTTTTACATAATTTTTGATTCCATTCCTCATTAGAAGGATTCTTTCAATTGTAAATGCCATTTTTTAATTCAAAGATTAGAAAGAGTAGAGGGGTCAATTCATAATGAAATTTACATAAATATTGATAATTGCACCAAAATCTATTTGTAATCTAATAGTTGTCTGATTCTTAAGTATTTTTTCATTTCAATGCTTAATCAGCATGAATTCAATTCACATATGTTGATTCATAATAATATAATTTATTCATTATTAATTTTTAGTTAACTTACATAAAAAAAATTAAATAAAAAATTAAAAAAAGAAAATTTAGAGTGAAAAAATAAATTCAAATGAAGACATAAAAAAACATTTATTATAAATAATCAAAATTTACTGAAAAGAAATAAAAAAACAATGATAAAAATTATAAACAACAATATTCATAATAATCAATTTGAAAATGTGAAAAAATAAATTTAATGTTCGTTGGTTGATAGTTGGTGAATTCATTTTGAAATAATATCTTCGATACTCATATGATTTTTAATTGCCGTTGTTAATTCAATCGTTCCTATGTTTGATCAACAATTGATTGTCCATGATCTTCGCCATGAATTACTAGATTATTTTTATTATGTTATTCATGTGTATATGAAAATATTTATATAGGTATTTTGTTTTTGATTCAATTTCTATTTAGATAGTTATTATTTATATTAAAAAATTTTATAAATTTTACATCTCTCTTAGCAAAAATATAATTTTTCACAAAAAAAATTGTCAAATTTGAAATGTAAAACTTACCTAGATCTTATGAATAAGAATAAAACGGCAATAACCAAAACGGCAGCAACAATTGCCAATATGATTGTCGATATTTTATAGCCATTCGTTTGGTCATCATCATTAACTTTTTTATCATGATCATCGTTTTTATGTAAATCACTTTTTTTGATTTTACAATCATCGCCTATCCAGCCATCATGACATGAACAAATTTCACGTTTTTCATACATAGTAAAATAACAAGTGCCATTATTGCATTGTTTCGAACATTTATCTGGAAAAAAAAATTTGTATCATAGTTTAAATGCCAAATTTTCATATTAGTTTCATTTCATTTTTTCATATTAGTTTTCATCTATTTACCATCACATGTTGAACTTAGATTTGATAATAAATAGCCATTATTGCATTTACAAATTGGCATCGGTAAAGTGCCTTCGGTAAATGTTTTTTCAATGAATAATGACTCATCAAACAATTTTGCATTCAATTTCGTTTCAATATTTTGTGCATTATTATCATCGATCATTATACAAAGTGCTGATGAATCTTCACATTTGTATCCTAAATCTTCACATGTTTTCACTGTTTAAAAAAAAAGAAAATTTTATCCATATTTATAAAAGTAAAACTGATTTTAAAAATAACATTAACGTATACTCACGTGTACATGCACTATATTTTGCCGATGGTGTAGGATAATATTTATTCGGTTTAAAATCTTTTCCGCAATTACATTCAAAATCTGTACCATCATTGATTGCATTACAATATGAATTTGGGAAAAATTTACATGGCGTTGATTCACAAAACTATGTTTGTATTTTGTTTAAGAAATGAAAAAGGGGTTGAAAATTTTCTTATCTAATCAAAATTACATCAAAAACTTACGTCATATAGATTGAATGTAATCATAGAATCATTTCTTTTGATCAATGTATTGCGAACTGAATTATGTGGATTTTTCTTCATAAATGTGCATAGATTTTTGTCACCATTTTCAAATAAATATGAATAATTGATACAATGTTCTGACAATAATTTAATAATTTTTTCTTTTGATGGATTTTCACTGCTCACTGTCATTACATCCGTTTTGGGAATCCAAACATTTGCTTTACAATCAAATGTTTCATTTTCATTTTCGATGCAGGAAGTTTTATCAAGTTTTATGCTTGTTTTAGCAAGTAATTCTTTAAGAATGTCACGGAAAAAATTTTCGGTCTAAAAGAAAAGAAATTATGATCAAGTATTAGACAATAATATAAGCGAAGAAAAGTAATTTTCAATCAAAAGAAATGTCATGGTATTGTTTCATAAAGAACTAAATAAGAAAATTTCAAGCATATTTACCGTTTTCCGATTGTAAACTCGAAGAAATTCAATTTCAATTGTAAAGTAATTGTTTGAGGCATCTGGTTCACAATTTTCATCTTGTTCGTTATAGTTGAATCCATTGATACACTCACAATACTTATCAATTGAAGTTGTTTTGTGGTGTTTTCCATTAACAAACGGTTCATCAATATTCCAATCATATATTGAATTTATTGCTTTCAATGATTCAATCACATTTTCTGGCTTACAATTGACAAATGGATTTCCAATCGATGAACAACTAATATAGGGTTATGAACGAACCAAGAAAATAGATGAACTTATTATTTATAAATTTATCTATCAATTTTTTGTGAAAATTTACCTTTTAATCAACCGTGTATCACATGGAGAAATACATTCAAAATCATTGATATTATTCATGTCTTTTGAATATTTAATCATCCTTTCCGGACACGAATCCCATCGACATTTACCATAATGATTATCGAAATGTTTACCATGTTGGCAATTACATATAAATTTTCCATTCTCATCATATTCAAAATTTTCACACCCCATTTTTTTATGTATTTCATCGTTGTCTATTTGATGATGATAAAATAAAATTAAAAACAATCAATATTTCCATCATAATTATTTACCATTCGATTCACATTTTTTCGTCTCTTGATTGTAGTGAAAACCAAATTTACATAAACAATTTCCATTAACATCAACATATGGTCTTTCCATTTCTTTTAATTCATCTGAGTTTTTAGGCAAACACTTTTGCAATTGGTTTTCAAATTCTTTCTGAATTTCACATCGGCCAGTATTACTGTCCAATGCGTACGTAGTGAAGCAACCACATTTAGATTTACCGTTCTTTGCATTGAATGAACATTTTTGTTGACAATTCAAATCAAGTTCACATAATCGATCACGACATTGTGCTTTAGGGCCGAATTCGCCATCAACATTATAGAGATCGGATGGACAAACACAACGATAACCATCATTATTTTTATCATCAGTTGATTTTTCACATTTCGCTAGTTTATCTTCACAAGGTTCCTTTGGAATATGACCTTTAAAATATCGATGTGTTGAATTGCAAACATCATATTCAACACATTCATCATTAATGCGAACAAAATTTTCATTACATAAACATATCGGTCTGCGTTCTTTGTCTAATCCAAAATGTTCATTTGGTTTACATGTTTTGTTTGTTGGTGATATACAGCTGAATAAAGATGAGAATAACGTGGGAAAATCAATCTCAAATTAAATTGAATAATCGAATAATTACCTTCGGATTGAAGGAATCCAATTCACCCCTTTTGAACACTGGCATTTGAAATCATTCGATGAACTTTCGCACAAACCATAATTATTTTCACGACAATACTTATGCCCTTGCAAACGCAAACAATAATCAACTGTTTCACATTTTTCACCATAAGCCCAAAATCTGCACTCACAATGACCAACCGGTTGAGGTGCAAAATATCGTCGACATGTGCCACGATCATCATTTTCAAAACAATAATTTGCCTCTAAATTTTCATTGACACATGGATCATTCAGTATAATTTGTTCGATTGTATAATTCAGTTTTAAATAGTTTTTTGTTGTATTTTTGATCATAAAACGTAATATCAATTGAAAATTTTCAATATTTTTATCTGATTTTTCATAAATTAATTTATTTATTTGATGTTCGTTCAAATCCTGATTATCAATGAGAACATTATGATTAATATTGAATTTTTTAAAATTAGCATTCAAAATATTAATAATTTACCTGGATAAAATATTTTTCCTTTGATTTAGGTTCTGGATTGAATTCAATAATTATATCACCATGGTCAATCCAATTGCCAAACATTTCCATAAAACCCAAATCAATTTTATAGATATCTCCATGAAGATGATTATTCAATTCTATGAATCGGCTACGTAATTGCGCTTCAAAATCTTCATCATTTTTTATCATATATTTTTGCCTAGATGCATCGATATAGATTGAATTTCTTTCGATCTTTATCAAATCTTTTTGATAAATGAAATCAGCTGCATTTAATTCATTCAAATTCAATGATTGGATTGCCGTGAAATTTTTCGATTCTAATTCAATATCTGATATATATTTCAATTTGAAATCTTCATCGGTATTTTCATTTTGAAACCATATCGATAGTTTATTTTCTGAAAAATTTGTTGTAAAATGGCTCATACAAATCGAATTTTCAAATGCTCTATCAGTATTAGTTGGATAGAACCACATTTCTTTTGAATCATCTGTATTGATGTATAATTTTTCACCATTACCAAAATATTTAAATGTTACACAGATATCATCCTTTTCATTTTGTTTGATTTTTAAATTATTATTATTTAAATTTTTGGTATTATGATTCGGTATGTAAATTGTTTCACCTTCAATTTCTTCATTAATATTATAAATTAATTTAGACTCATCACTGACTCTGAATAAATTAATTTTCAATAAATTTTTATTGAAAATATTTGAACAACCATTTTCACAATTGATGATTGAATGTTGATAGATTGTTTGTAATAGACAACGAGTCATGCTGTTTTTTTGGCAAAAAAAAGCAGTAATTAAGAGATTTATGATAAAAGAAAAAAAATAATTACTATTCAAATAATGAAATCTTTGAATTAAAAAAAAATTACTTAGCATTAAAGGCGAAATCGACTGGACAATCATCAATGCCACTCAATGGGAAATCTCGCCATTCTTTTCCTTGTTTATCACCATACCAAAAATATCTTGGACTTGATGGTGCAACAAACTGAATCATTTTTTGAGAATTATTTAATTTTTACTCAATTATTGTAAAATATTGCTTACTTTTGGTTGTTGACCAGTCAGTTTCGAAGTAACTGTGGCTTCACCGGATTTAAATGAGTAAAAAATTCTATATGGTCCTCTAATGGGAACATTTTGGAATGTGATTTCCTTCGCTTGTGACTTCTCACTGTCTTTGCAACTATTCGGTGCAATGTTTTCAATTGTTCCATCATAAAAAATTATATAAAATTGTGAAACTTTACAAAAATCAACAGGTGGTTTTGGCTTAATAGCCAACTTCAAGTCCATTTTTCCATCAGATCCATATTGCACATTTTCATATTGCCAATCAGTGAAACCTTCAATATTATTTATTATAATTGTTATGGATATTATATATTCATTACATTCGAATGATTATATCATGGAAAATACCTTCTTTTTTGGGCGCCTCTTTTGGACTAGGCGATTTCGGCTTCAAATTTAATATTAATCTACGATGTTCCCTATCTTTTTGGACTGGATCGAATTTGAATTCTAGCCAATGATTCTTGAATAAATCAGATTCACGGGGCTCAAAAAAATTGCTGAAATTCAGTCCTTTTGAAAAGTCATATCCATCGGTAAACTCGAATATATTTTCACTATCTTTGTCATTGCAATTAACTATTGTTAAATTATGTACTTTGACATTGTCAAAATTTAATGTGACTTTGTATGCACGAAGATCAATATATGGAATTGAAATACTATCACCAACGTTTTCAATTGTTAAACTTGATTCATCTGGTTTTTTTACATTGATTTTCAAACCTTTATCATTTTTTGATTCAATCGCTTGTTTTAAATTATTTAAAATATTGTTTGCTATTTCTGCATTTTCTAAATTTTGAAACAAAGTAAATATTCTGATGAATGGCGATTTATCCAATACTTTCTTGCCGAATTCTTCCAACTCAAATTTATTCAAATTACCATTGTAGTAATACTTGAAACAATTAGCCATAATATCACAAGCAAAAATGTTTTTTTCAGGATTTTTAGTCTGATCCTTCATTATAATATTATAATCAAAAAAGTTATGATTATATATCCAATTTTTATTATCGACTTGTTTTTTTGGCATCACTATTGTTTTGAAAGAGTTTATTTCATCATTATCAATCTTGTTAAAATTGACGATAATTCCATCTTTATACGGTTTAATTACAGTAATTGTAATCATGGTTCTTCCATTAGGTCTTATAGCGAAATATTTGCCCAAACAAAAACCAAGAGTTTTATCTGCTATTTTCTCATTATAAAAATCAATATCATTAGGAAGTTCAATGGCAAAACTTTCATGTTCAAATGTTAATGTAATATTCAAAAAATTTGATAAATCATCATTTCCATTAGTAGTCTTTATGCTTATGCAAGTCGTTTCAAAATCGTCGTTATCATTGATTATATATTGTAATATTGCCGGACCAGAATCTTTTTTATAATTAAAAGTTACAGAATCTTGATTTTCTGTGAAATTTTTCAACATTTTGTGAAAATTTTCACTTTCTCCATGATGAAATGGCAGATCAATTTTTCTTTTAAATTCAACTAAATGAAAATTCAAAATAAATCGAAATATTTGAACAATTTGATTGGATAAGAAGATTGATTACCTTGAACATCTTTAAATAATATTCTCTTATCATTCGAATCAATTGTAAAATTTTTCCATTCATCAAATGTTAATGACATTATATTTGTTTCTTGGAAACTTTCCTTATTGTGTTTGAAAAAATTCTGTTCTCTTTCTAAGCATTTTTTCTTATCAATACAACTAGGTGAAAAATCTTTATTGGTCCAATACTGATTCGATGATATTGCATTCATGATAAAGATTAAAAAAAGAAAAAATTTTCAATCCAATCCATAATGAAAAACAATCTATGAGATTTAAATTATCATAAGTTTTAATTAATCAAACTTACATTGAATTTTATTTCGAAATTTGAAACTAAATCTTCTTCTGTCTTTAAATATTTTTGATTCAATCGCAAGTCTTCATTATTTTCAAATGATGAATCATAGAGATAAAAATTAAAAGTTTCATCATTGTTTGGAATTTGTGGCCAATCATTATCAATTGTTGTGTCGATTTTTAACCATCCTTTTGAGTCTGAGTTATTAATTCATTTTTAAGAGAAAAAATTCATATAAATTAATTGGCAATGATTATTCAGAGATAAATTATCACTGATCTATCATAAATTAATGAGCATCGATGAATGATACATACCAAGTTCATAGGCGGTTGTACTTTGAAAAATGATTGATAAAATAATTGGAATAAAAATTGAATGATTTTTTATTTTCTTTTTTAAATTCATGATGTGTTCAGGTGTTCTTTAAGTTTTTATTTGAAAAAATAATTCAATCAAGAAATTCAAACATAAATCTTTTTTACAAAATAAACGATCAAATTATACCAAACTAATCAACAGAAAAAAATGAAATGATTCTTATTTTTTTCCTAAATTTTCAATTTCAATTCTGAAAATCGTTTGGAATTTCAAGTGGATCAATGATACAAGGGGAGAGAGAAATCGAAGCAAAATCTTATCTGGAGACATTGATGATAATATCTAAATGGGATACAATTTTTTTTTATTAAATTGTTTGTTTGGTAAAGATTATGTTCAATTAGATTTTCGATTTTTCCATTACATTCAAGTACCATTGTTTTTATTGCTACACACATATATATTAGATTCAATATCAACGTAATGATATTAATCATCTATCGATCGATCAATCAATCAATCAATTTTTCAATTAATTAATCAACACTATTACCTTTTGTTAAATAGGATCCGATAAATAATATTTTATTTGCATTGATTTTAATTAAATCAATTGATTTTTTTTGGAAATATATTTGACTGATATTTTTTACTTTTTGCTTTGAGCAATGGCAATAATGAAATGCAATAACTGCCTTTCCCTGAAAAACCACTTGATCATTTAGGTTCTAAATTATCAATGATCAATTGATTTTTTGATACATTTTGTTGCTTGGCATTCTATTTTTGCTTTTGCAATTTCGATTGTAGAATGGAATTTTTTTTCAGGGTTTCGGTTTTTTTTCAAAATCTCAAGTGGAATTTCGTATGAAAAAATAAATTGAAATTTAAAAATGAAATAAACTAATTTTTCATAAGAAAAAAAAAATTAAATTTTCAATAATTTGATTGCATTGATCATAATGATATGGAAAAATATCCGACATTTTTCGCCCAGTCGGATCTACATTGATCAGGATAAATTAATTGAATGCGTACATCGGACAGTGTACGCCCTTTGATTAAATGCTCAAAGTGTTCAGCTCCAATTCACCGGAAAGGAATCGAAAGCAAAAGACCAATGATAAAAAGTGAAATTTTTTTCTCGAAAAATTTTGTCCAAAAAAATCAATTAACACTGGAATGATTTTGATTAATTCAAACTTCAGCTCAGTTTTTATCAATAAATTGATTTTGCCACTACAACCATGGATTTTTCATTTTAAATTTTTTCTAAAAAATTTAAAAATAATCAATTTCTATTCATTGATAATTTTTCATTTTCAATATTCAATGAAATATGCTTCTTTGAACACACGCTATTCGATGGCATCAATCGTTTATGTGTTGATTTCATTGATAACAAATGTACGCACAAGTACTTCATTGTGAAATTAAATTGAGAGGGAAAAAAATACGTCATAAACCATAAATATGAACAAAATGTACATGTTTTTTATTTAACCAATTGTTTTGATTTCATTTATTTTTTATACGAAATAATAGCAACAAATATTAATTTCAAGGTATAATGAATAATTAATTATAATGTTTTCTTTTTTTTGAGAAAAAATTCAGTTAAAGTATCTATCATCAACAGTAAAAACAAATAAAATCAAAACACTTGTTGAACATTGTAATTGAGAGAAGCATTGAATTTTGTTAAATACATGTGAGATTTTTATAAAATTTTTCTCATAGATTCCAGATTGTAGAACAGAATCTATTCATTACTAGTGTTGATGTAACAAATTCTTTTAAGGTAATTTGATTCAATTCCCATATCATTTTTATTTTCATTTTAATTCTACAGAATTTAAACTGAATGAAAATTTATTTTTTTCGGAGTATCCCGAAAAAAAGCATCTTTAAACAACCATCATGAAGATTGAATTGAAGTTTTTGACATAAAATTCAATTTGCGATAAATTTTTAATTAAATAATATCAAGAACCAGTGCTATGATGCCCATTTCATTGATATTATGTGCTTCATTTGACATAATAATCAATTACAGTGTTAATTAGAATAATTATTGACATTCTTTTATGCAAAAAATAATGATGGATATAAATATAATAAAATTCATTATTATTATGATTATATTAAATTGTAATGATAATAATAATTCGATGATTCATATGGCAAAATTAACATTACAACAACAACATTTGACGATTGCTGAACATCGTTTAATAATGCAAGATCGTGCAATATTACATGTTAATCAAATGAATACGATTGGTTTATGTCGTGAACCAAAGCCATTGATCGTTTATCCACCTTCATCATCTACTAATAAAATTTATTATCCACGTGGTACTGTATGTAAAATGTTTATGATGCATTTGATTTATTTGATTTTGACTTATGTTGATTTACACATGAAAAAAAAAAATAGATAATACATCGTTGTTCTGATCAAACTGGTTGTTGTCCTAATCAAGGTGAATTATGCCGGCCAGAAACGGTCGAAAATGTTGAAAAAGTATTTTTCGTCAATTATTATATGATCGGACAACATGTATCGATTGGACAACGTATTGCACCACGTTTAAAAGCAATGAAAACAAATTTTACAACAATGACCGAAACGGTGCTATTCACCAATCATACTAAATGTCAATGTATAAAATTAGCAGCCAATACTATTGAACATGATGACATACAATCGGTGATAAGTCGTCCATTGATTACAAATGAAAAATTATTATCATTACAAACAAATTCAATATTATACAATATGATTGGTTCATTATCGATCGTTGCAATTTTAATTATATCATATTTTATTTATAAATTTATATGCATACATACATCAAGATTTAGAAATCAACAATTTGTTTGATGTAATAATTAGATGTTTATTGTTTATAAATTCTTTGTTTTATATTAAACATACAGACCTACATATCGTGTCTGGATTAACATTTTTTCGTTTGTTATCTGTTATATTCTAAAACATTTTTATTATTAGATTCTATTGATGAATCCATGTTAAACATTTTTTATTTGAAAATTTATAATTTTTTTCTCAAATAAAAATTAATAAAATTACCATGGTAATTTCACAGATGATAAATAATGAAATTTAATTCCACATCATAGGTATCCAGATGATAGCAATGATGATAATCATATAAACCTCAAGTCAAAAGGTATTTATCCTACAATCATAATCTTTATGGGCCCATTCTTTGTAAATTTGATTTAAGAAATAATTGATTTTTGATTGTTTTTTAATAGAAAGATAAAAAATATATTTAATTGAATATATTTGTACAAATGATCAGCGATAATTATAGAAAATTATCTTTGATTTAAAAAAAATCAAAAATGTAACGCAAATCATTTTAAAATATATCATTTGATGCTATTCAATATTTGCGAGAAAATACTGAAAAATATTTTAAAACAGAATGAAATCAATACATAATTATGCAATGATTATGAATTATTTGATTTCATTTCTAATTATTGTAAACCATGCTTATGGAAAAATATTGATAAATCAAAACAATAACAATGCTAATGTACAATTACATGATGCCATTAAAAATTCTAATAAAAATAATGATAAAAATAAAATAATCAATAGTCTTGAATCAGATCCACTAGATGTGAAAATTTTGATCGATCAAATTGGACAATTTGATGTTTATTTAGTGTAAAGAAGAATTTCATTTTTGAAGATTTTCTTATTAAATTCAATTTCATTTTTTTTTTCAAAAATTTCCAGTAATCAACCGAATGAAACTGTCGTCGTTTCATTAGAATGTGAAACTACGCCTTGTAATACATTTGATTTGAATATTGAACCAATTCAATTGACAAAAGATAATTATCGTAAAACAATAAATTTTACAGCGAAAAGAGCTGGACATGATTTGATTTTATTCAAATTTAATAATACTCATATAAGGTAAGGAGTATTTATATTGTTTTGATTTTAACAAAAAAAATTAATTCAAAAATTTTCATAATCTTTATCCCTTCATCATTCATCAATCCATCAAGTGATGAGCGTGCATTCACACGTATACGTGTTGGTCGCAGCAATTTTTGGACAATCTTAAGTCAAATATGGGGTTGGGGCTATTTTTTCATTTGGTCAGCATCTTTTTGGCCACAAAATATAACGAATTTTCGAAAAAAATCTGTAATCGGTCTCAGTTTTGATTATACCATGTTACATTTTACCGGTTTCCTTTATTATTCAATATTCAATTGTGGTTTATATTTTTTTCAAACAATTCAAGATCAATATGAAGAGAAATTTCCGCGTAGTGAAATACCGGTCGAATTGAATGATGTTGTTTATGGTTTACATGCTGCATTTACAACATCGATAACATTCATACAATTGTTTATTTATGAAGTTTGTAATCTTTGAACACTCATTAATTCATTCATTTTTACGATACCTTTTCTAATATCCTTTTCAATCAATAATCATAGAGAGGTAATCAACATTTTGCATTGATATCGAAACTATATCAAGGAATCGTATGGTCAATCGGTTTATTATTGATAATTTTACAATTTTTCAATATCATAACATGGCTTATGATCATTTATTATTTTTCATATCTTAAATTGACAGCTACTTCATTGAAATATTTACCACAGGTTAGTGATTGTTATCTATTTAATGTTAATCTATTGTTTTTATGATCATTTGGAATTTTTGATCATCATTTTCGATCGTTTGATTTTTTTTATTGGAAAGGTTTATTTCAATTTCAAAAGAAAATCAACCACTGGTTGGACAATATGGATGATTTGGTTGGACATAACTGGAGGAACTCTTTCAATACTACAAATGTTGACAATCGCTTATAATTATGGTACAGCATTGACAATCATTGATTATTTAAAAATTTTAATTTAATTCATTAATTTTTTAAAGATGATTGGAGGACATTATTAGGTAATTTACCAAAATTAGGCCTAGGTCTTGCATCGGTAGTCTATGATTTAATCTTTTTGATACAACATTATATATTATATAGGCATTCAAATCAAAATTGTAAATAAAAGCTTTATTTTATTGAAATATTTTTGTTGTTTCACTAATCAAATTTGATATCATCAGAGGTATCTGGTCCATTTCTGTGTCGGCTGGCATCTAACGAATCGTTGTTGTTTATAGCCATAGTTCTGTGATTGGTGTCGTATCTACGGTTTCTTTTTGTCGTCATTGTTGGTTCGGTTGTTGTGGTCATCGTTACTTCTGTTGTTGTTGTCCATGTCGTTGTTGGTCTAGTGGTCGCAGTTGTTGTTGTCGTAGGTTCTGTCGTTGTAGTTGTTGGTTCAGGCGTTATTGGTCTTGCGGTTGTGGTTGTTGTTGTCGTTGTCGGTCTTGCGGTCGTAGTTGTTGTTGTCGTTGTTGGTCTTACGGTTGTAGTTGTTGTTGTCGTTGTTGGTCTTGCGGTCGTAGTTGTTGTTGTCGTTGTTGGTCTTGCGGTCGTAGTTGTTGTTGTCGTCGTGGTCGTATTATCTTCTGTCAATTCTTCAGCCTCTTCTAACCATGGTTTATAATAGACAAGAATTTTTTCAATCTTCCATTCATAAAATTCAATATTATGATGATGATGAAAATGATATGCTAATTTATCTTTAAAATGCATTAAATCTCTAACAAAATGAATAATTTTATTTTTCAATGGTCCACCTGGCAATTTATTCAATACTCTTTCTCCTCGATTAATATATTCATCTGTTTTCTCTATTATTCTATGAAAAAATTCATGAAAATCTTTTTCCGATGCTTGGATATTTCTGCATTCAACATCATCTTCAATTGAAATTAAATGAAAAAAAATTAAAATTTACATTATCAGATTCTAACACAAATAATTACTTTGATGAAATAAATTCATCGAAATGAATGTTGTTAAAATCAAACAATTCAATATTTGAAGTTTCATTTTTTTCAAATTTAATTTTTTTAATTTTTTGATGAATAAATTTGATTATTTTTCAATTTCACAGTTTAAAATACAGATTTAATCGTTCAATGATAATTTTCAACAATAAAAATTGATTTTCATCTCTCTAAATAGTTTTAAATAGTTTTCATTCATTTTTTTAAAATTGATTGAAGTGGCAGTTTTGTTTTTTCTTTTAATTTCACCAAAATTATTGCCACTAATAAAAATAAATCCGGTTTGGAATAAAATCGAGAAAAAAAGACAACAACACATCGATCCGGGATCCCAGATTTTTGAAAAAAATATTCCTAATACGATTTACGTCAATCTTTCACATATAGTGAAACCTATGACCTACGAAAAAATCATTGAGACATTGCCATTCATTTACAACCTAAAATAATATGATTTCATCGAATAAAAACCTTCATTATTTTCAAGTGTTTTGATGTTTTGATTCCATTTTTATTTTTAGAATGAAATCATCTTTTCAAATGGTTATTAAATTGATTTCAAAATTAAAAAGAAAAATATGTTCTAAGTCATTATACTTAAATCTACAATAGAATTTCGTGTTAAAAATTGAAATTGATTTTTATTTCATTAGAACATAATTATCATGGTGATGTTCAGTTGAATTTAATGAAATTGCAAATATTTGTTATTTTGTCATGTCTATGTTGTTGCTGATAGGGTGAATAATACCGCTTTTGTTGACAAGATAGCTTGTGTTGACGATTTGATTTGGTACATCTATAGATTTTTATGAATGCCGCTGAATATTTTGAATATCCGTCTGTAATCGTACAGAGTTTGATAATTTGGTGATTCATGTTCGTTTTTTTCTAACTTGACAATGACAAACATTTTTTCTAAATAAAAACACGTTTCTTTATTAATTGATCAAAAAAAATGTGTCAATGTGTGATCAATGTGAAAAGATCATTTATTCATAATTCTTAATAAACTTCTTGTCTGTTTATTTCATCGTAAATAATTTCTTAATTGAACATCAATCGTTGTTAATCGATCGTTTAGTTGCTTGACCGAATCGTCGTGGATTGCCAATCCATCGTGTGTTCGTTAACATCCGTCTTTGGACTTGTTGTCGTCGTGGTAGTATTATCTTTTGTCAATTCCTCAGCTTCTTCTAACCATGGTTTATAATAGACAAGAATTTTTTCAATTTTCCATTCATAAAATTCAATATTATGATGATGATGGAAATGATATGCTAATTTATCTTTAAAATGCATTAAATCTCTAACAAAATGAATAATTTTATTTTTCAATGGTCCACCTGGCAATTTATCCAATACTCTTTCTCCACGATTAATATATTCATCTGTTTTCTTTATTATTCTATGAAAAAATTCATGAAAATCTTCTGATGCTTGTATTTTTTTGCATTCAACACCATCTTTAATTGAAATTGAATGGAAAAAAATTCAAATTGACATTATCAGATTCGAACACAAATAATTACCTTGATTAGATGAATTCATCGAAATAAATGCTGTCAAAATCAAACAATTTATTATTCGGAATTTCATTTTTTTCAATTAATTTTATTTCAATTTTTCGATGAATGAATTTGATTATATCTAAATTTCACTATTTAAAATACAGAAATAATCCTTTAAAGATAATTTTCAAAAATAAAAATTGATTTTCATCTCTCTAAATCGTTTTAAATAGATTTCATTCATTTGTAGACTGATTGAAGTGGCAATTTTGTTTTGCTTCCTTATAATTTAACCAAAATTATTATCAATAATAAAAATAAATCCGGTTTTGAATGAAAATCGAAAAAAGACAACATATCGATCCGGGACCCAAGATTTTTGAAACAATATTCGTAACACGATTTACGTAAATCTTTCACATTTGATCGTATTCAAGCAATTAACCTAAGAAAAAATTATCCAAACATTGCGATTCGTTCGATATCAAGATTTATAATGATAATATATTATGATACAGTGTTGAAATCAATGTAGAAGATGATAATATAAATAATAATATAATAATTTAAAATAGGGACAATTGACAAATAATATTGACAATTCAAGCTTGCTTTTATATACTTTCTAAAACCATCGATCAAATATATGATGACTAATGAATAATCAACCCATTAACACCATTCATTTACAATCTAAAATAATATGATTTTATCGAATCACGAATTATTATGCATCATTTCCAAGTGTTTAGATGTTTTGATTTCATTTTTATTTTTTTTTAGATCAAATCATCTTCTTTTCAAATGGCTATTCAAGAGATTTTAAAATTTGAAAGAAAAATATGTCTGAGTGATTATTTTTCATTTCACCCCAGATTTTTGTGTAAAAATGAAAATTGATTTTTATTTCATTAGAACATAATTATAATGGTGATGTTCAATTGAGTTTGATGAAATTGCAGATATTTGTTATTTTGTCATGTCTATGCTGTTGTTGCTGATGTAGTGAAAGATACCGCTTTTGTTGTTGATACATTGTCTTTTGTTAATTCTTCAGCTTCTTCCAACCATGGTTTAAATTCGTAAAAAAGTTCTTCAAGTAACCATTCTATATTCTCAATTTGATAGTGATTCAATGAATCATTTTGTAATGCGTCTCTGAAATGAATCAATTTTTTGACAAAATTTTCGATTTTAATTTTCATTGGTCCATGCCGTAATTTATGCAAAACATATTCACCACGTTTAATATATTCATTTGTCTTGTCCATTATTCTTTGATAAAATTCATCGTGATCTGCCTGCGGTTCATTAATATTTTTGCATTCACCATTATCTTTAATCGGGATTAAATATGAAAAAAAAATTTCAACAAAGATTACAAAACGAATATCGTAAAATATAGTTAATATGGATAATTACTTGAATAAAATATAATCATCAAAATGAATGAAGTTAAAATAAAACCACTGAACCATTGATATTTCATTTCTATCTTTTTAATTGAATTATTCAATTCAATTTTTTCAACAAAATGATTATATTTTATCAAATTTGACAATTTAGAATTGAAATTTAATGGTTGATGGATAATTTTTTCAATTCTTAAGAGCATTCCTTTATATACAAGTTTGTCTGTTTTTTGAGTGATCAAAGTGTAAAAAAAAAATTTGTTTATTTTAAATTTCGATCATGAATCATAAACAATAAACAATGAATGGGAATAATGGAATAAACAAATCCGGTTCTTGTTTACTCTTGGAAATCGTAAAAAAATGGAATCGCATTCAATTCATTTGTGACCTGCGTGAATAGCAACCACCTGTTGATTCCCAATATTTTTTCGATTCGAAGGAAGTTTTCTATGAATCAATTTATCTTGAAAGAAAAAAATTACAGCAATTCAACCAATCATTTTCCCTTCATTTTAATTTAATTTTTTTTATTTGATAGAAAATCACATTCGGTACACAATAGAAAAATTTCAAGTGTTTTGTTGTCGTGATTCGATTCAATTAAATTTTTGTCATTCTATCAAATTGCCATTCTTTCTCATGAACTTGTTGAAATTAAAGATTTTCAAAATCATAGAAAATAAAAATATATTGAGTCCAAAGTCATTGAGATGATCGATGATGGCATTTTTTTTTCTTTGGTGTTGCAGCTTATTATTAACTTATACCTCCTTGAAAAAAATATATGCTTGGGATTTTGACATTTTTCAAACATTAACATATACGAGATGTAATCGAATAATCATTTTCAATGATTTTATTTTTCTTCTAGATTTTTATTATTGTCATTTGCTTTTCATTTGGAACTTATACTCATCCAATTAATGTAATCGTATCGCTGTTGACATGTTTTGTTTCCATAATAAGTATGATTGATATAAATAAATATATAGATAAATAAAACAATAAAAAAATTGAAAATTGATAATCATTTATAACTTTTAATTAAAGCAGACTAATTCATTTCTCATTGATTGTCATATTTCTTCAAAAGGCGTTTATCAATCATTTTCGGATTTTATTGTAATCCACTTTCAAAAGCTATACTTATTTCGTCTACAATTTCAATTTCTAGTGTTTAAGATAATAAAATTTAGTATATAAAACTTAAAAACATTAAATATTCTTCAATTTTGTTTGTATGTCGATTTTCTTTCTATTCTATTTAAAGTTTCCAGGCTCACACAATAAACAAAAAAAACCAACCATGAATTATTATTCATTGATTATTCTATTTGCAATTCTTGTGCCAATATACGCCGATACACAAGCACAAGAAGAATGTCGAAAATTACATCATGAAGATATTGATCCATCAGGCACAAATTATACTAGTTATAATTGTCGATTGAATTGTAATGTTCATGGAAAAATTCATGTTCACAATGTTAATGAAGGTCGTACCTGTTTGGGTAGTTATGTATGCTTTTACTTTCTGTTTTTCTAGGATATTTATCAAAACTTTTCTTCTAGGTATGTCAAAATGGTGAATGTAGAAAAGATCGTCGAGATTTTGGTCATATCGATGTTGAAGTGATTTCAGCATCATTTAATGAAGAAGCTAATGCATATGCTACTGTTTGCATCTCTAACAATTCGATGCCAGTACCTGTGAGTATTTGAATAAAAAAAGATCATCTTTTCACTTCTTATCTGGTCAATTGAAGCTCCCATTAAAAGATCGAAAGGAATGTATATCATGTTCGACACAAGTACAAGAGAACACCAAATATGCTCAATGGAATGAATTGTGTTCAAGTGGCTATGTATTTTTTAGTAATGCACGTGTTACAATAGAAACATGGAATTATTATGGCACCAAAAATAATGTATTTTTAGGAGGTATCACATTGACTATCGAGGAATTGATCAATCATGATAATAATCACCGAAAAATCAATTTAGCAATGACTGGCGGTCGTTATCCTGGACAATTAACTACACGAATTACTTTTACACAATGTAATTGATTATTTCGATTATAATCAAAATATTTTCTATTTCATGATTCAATTGATTGAATATAAATGAATTATATTATTCAATTTTGAAAAAATGTGAAAAAATAAAATAGAAATTTTAAAAAAATTTTCAAATTAACGATCTATAGATGACGTTCATGGATAACTAAAAATCATCGTGGTAATGGATCATCAAGCATTGATAATGCATATGAAACAGATGTTCACAATGCTTGACATTAATCTAAATCATCAGACTGTTCAACAGTCATTGTATCACCTTAAGTATGATGAAAATTGAAATATTTCTCATTTTTCGTATCTAAACTTCGGTACACCATTCTCATAAAATGCTTGATATAGAAAATAAATAGTTATTGAGTCCAAACGCATTGAGATGGTCTTTGATGGCATTGTTTTTCTTTGGCGTTGTAGCTTATCATTACAATCAATTATTATTAACTTATACCTCTTTAAAAAAATCTATGCTTGGGATTTTGACATTTTTCAAAAATTAACATCGACGAGATGTAATCAAATTATCATTTTAGATGGTTTTTATTTTTCTTTTAGATTTTTATGATTGTCATTTGTTTTTCATTTGGAAACTTATACTCTAACAATTAAGGCAATCGGATCGTTGTTTACTTGTTTTGTTTCCATGATAATTGTTGTTTAATATACACCATTCGATATTGATAAATGAAACAATAAAAAAAAAATCTTGAATTGAAATCGATAATCATTTATGATTACTAATTAAAGAAGAGATTTTTTAAATTGTTATATTTCTTCAAAAAGCGTTTATCAATCATTTTCGGGTTTTATTGTTATCCATTTCGAAAGCTATACTCATTTCGTCTACAGTTTTAATTTCTAGTGTTTTAGATAATAAAATTTAGTATATAAAACTTAAAAACATTAAATATTTTTCAATTTTGTTTGTATGTCGATTTTCTTTCCATTTTATTTAAAGTTTCCAGGCTCACACAATAAACAAAACAAAAAAAAAAAAAACCAACCATGAATTATTATTCATTGATTATTCTATTTGCAATTCTTGTGCCAATATACGCCGATACACAAGCACAAGAAGAATGTCGAAAATTACATCATGTAGATATTGATTCATTTGGTACAAAATATACAAATGATAAATGTCGATTGAATTGTAATGTTCATGGAAAAATTTATATTCACAATATTAATGAGGGCCGTTCCTGTAAGAGTAGTCATGTAAGTTTTTTCCTATTTTTCGTTTTACTGGAGCATTTATGTGAACTTTTTTCTAGGTATGCCGTAATGGTGAATGTCTGGGAGATGTTGGCCATATTGATGTTGAAGTGATTTCAGCATCATTTTATGAAAAAGCTAATGCATATGCTACTGTTTGCATATCGAACAATTCGATGCCAGTATCTGTAAGTATTTGAATAGAAAAAAAAATCATCTTCTCACTTCCAATCTGGTCTATTCAAGCTTCCATTAAAAGATCGGAAGGAATGTATATCATGTTCGACACAAGTACAAAAGAACACCAAATATGCTCAATGGAATGAATTGTGCAAAGGTTCAAGTGGCTATTTATTTGTTAGTAATGCACGTGTTACAATTGAAACATGGAATCATTATGGCGCTGGGAATAATGTATTCTTAGGAGGTATCACATTGACTATCGAGCAATTGATCAATCATGGTGATAATCATCGACAAATCCATTTAGCAATGACTGGCGGCCGTTATCCTGGACAATTAACTACACGTATTACTTATACACCAAATAATTAATTCCATTATAATCAATATATTTTCTTCATCATGATTAAATTGATTGAATTTATGATAAATGAATTAAATTGTTCAATTTTTAAAAAAATGTGAAAAAATAAAATAGAAATTTTAAAAAAAATTAAATTAACAATCGATAGATGACGTTCATTGACCACCAAAAAAATCATCGTGGCAATGGATCATCAAGCATTGATAATGCATATGAAACAGATGTCCACAATGCTTGACATTTATCTAAATCATCAGACTGTTCAACAGTCATTGTATCACCTTGTGTATGATGAAAATAGAAATATTTCTCATTTTTCGTATCTAAACTTCCGATCGGTACACCATTCTCATAAAATGCTTGTACATCAGATCCTTC
This sequence comes from Psoroptes ovis, assembly GCA_002943765.1. Classification (NCBI taxonomy): domain Eukaryota; kingdom Metazoa; phylum Arthropoda; class Arachnida; order Sarcoptiformes; family Psoroptidae; genus Psoroptes; species Psoroptes ovis. The sequence goes on from PQWQ01000006.1 coordinate 517,512, forward strand.
ATCTGATATCGTCAATGTCGTTGCATTGATTGGTTGCATTAGCTGTAAAATTTCCCACAAAGTACATTGTGATGTTGTATTACTTCCTGAATATGTGATACCGATCGGTGTGAATGTGCCGATATCTGATTCCATCGCAATCACAAAATTATTAAGATCATTTTTATGTTTTTTTACATAATCATAAACGCCAATCAAACCGAATTCTTCAGCTGTCCACAATATTGATCGTAATGTGCGCTTAGGTTTGAGATTCAATTTTTTCAATATCGATATTGTGCGCCATGATATGAATGCACCAGCACCATCATCCATAGCCCCTTGTCCTACATCCCACGAGTCAATATGACCACTGACTAATACAATTTCATTTGGATATTTTTCTCCACGAAATTCACTAACCGTATTGCGTGAAATACTTTTATCTTTTTCATTATGATTTTCAGAATAAATTCGTACTATTACTTCCTCTAAATTATGACATAAAATTGATTATTGATTGCATTTAAATTTAATCTGATTGAAATCATATACCATTTCGGTCAGAGAAACGCTGAAAAAGATCAGCATCTTCAGTTGTTATACTGATTGCCGGAATTCTAGTCACATTGGCATCATATGCTGTAAGGGATATTAAAATGAAAAATTTCATAATCAGATAGATTTTATCTTATGAATAATATATCATACATTGCATTCCAGTGTGTGGAGAATCAATCGAAAAAGGTGTCAACGACCGTATCTAAATAATTGCGAAAAAATTTATAATCAATGAAAATTATCGAAATTAAATTAATAAAAATTACCATTGCAGCAACAGCACCATATTTAGCGGCACGACTTGCACCACTACGACGATAAATTGCCTGTTTACCATATGATTCAAAGTGAAAATTGTAAACAACAATTTTACCATTGATTTGTTGAGATTTTTGTTCAAGTTCAGTAAAATTTCTAACAACAATTATTGGCGCTTCAATTGTTTGCCCGTTAGTACCTTCACTATAACCTAAACCAAGAATGTTCAATTTTTTATCTCTTGGTTTGATCATACGTGCCCATTCATTGCCACGTATCCAACGAGGTACCAATACTTGTTCACCATGAACATTATCATGTGATTCGCGTTGTAATAAATTGATCATATAATCAATTGAATCTTCTAATGTTTTTGTGCCGGTCATACGCGGACCAAACCGGTCAACAAATTCAGCCAATTGTTTATATGTTTTACCTTTTTCATTGTTCATTACATAATCTATAATTTGTTGAACATCATTTTTTAATTGTTGTATTTTTGGACGAAATTTTGTTTGAAATAAATGATTTTCTTTGCAAACATTTGCATCAAATAAATTCGAATCTGTTGATGATGATAATTCAATTATTGCTACGAAAAATATTGTAACATATAATAAATGTTTTAAATTCATTTTTATTTCTATGTTCAATTTCGTTTATTTTATAATGAAGATTATACTAAATCATAAGAAAATGAATAGACACACAGATCGAGAGCTCAATAGAAAAAATGAAATTAATTAGAGTTTGAAACATTTTTTCTCCAATTTATAAATATTCATTTTGTATCATAAAATGAATATTTTATGAGCAAAAGAAAAAAATTGAAATGATTCAAAGTACAAATTTCAATCAGAAGATAACATATTGATTGATTAATTGATCTTGTCTATTGATCAATATTTGTCAATTGAAATTTTTTTCACTCAAATATTGAATCAAACTTTTAGTATTTACGATTACTTAAGCAAAATTTTCGACATTAAAAAAAATATGTCGATCAAGCAAATCCACCATATATACGGGTGCATTCAAGATAAGGGAAAAAAATTAAGAATTTTAAAATCTTTGAAGAAAAAGTTGAAATATTTATGATGAATCCGTTGCCAATCATAGAGAATTTCCTCAATCAAAATTGACCTTAGTGATTTTGAAAAACTTCAAATCGATCAAAATCGAATAAAATCAATCAAAAAACCATTATATTATTTTATTGTCAATCGACAGCCAATAATATTGACTACCGGATTTTCTGCGTTCATATGTTAGTACATTGTTCAATCGAATGATAAATCATATATTGAAAAAAATATAATTTTGGAAACCTTGAATGATATTTTAATGATTGACGTAATTAATTTTTTTCAATTTGTGAAATTATTATTTCCAAATCAATATTATTTTCCCGTAATCATCAAATTGAAAAAATTCAAAATGAAACTCATTTCTTAAATTGTCATATGAATGAATGAATGAAATTTTTTCAATTGTCATTTAAATTTTCAAATTTGATTTTCTCTTTTTTGAATGGTCAATCAAATTTCAAATTTAAGGATATTTCAGAACATTTTGCTCGATTAGTCATTCGTTTTTATTTTCTTCCACAGTAATTTGTGTCCAAGATATTGATTACAAAAAAGAAATTATCATCATTGAAATAATTCAACAAAAATTTTGTTGTTTGAAAAATTTCACAACAACAATCAATGATTCTAAAAGCGTTTGTCAAAATTTTTTAGTATCATTCTGAAAGGCTGAGGACTGTTGCTCTTTTATTAAGCTTTTTCTACTGCTAAGACTATCCGATTGATTCAATCTAATAAAAACAACATCAAAAAATATGATGACTTATGGTGAAATTTCAATTTCATTTTCGATTCACATTTATTCATTCATTCATTTGTTTATTCATTTCTATCTATTTGTGATTAGCTCAATAAATAGCCAGTTGTCCATAACCTATTTAACATTGAGCAAAGATGATGTGAATGAATGAATATGAAGAGGCCAATGTTGAAAATTATTATTATTAGCAATTGAATTTGTGAGGGGAAAAAAATAAAGCAACAAATGAAACAAACAAATAAAAATAATGAATGAGAGAGAAAATTGATTAAACAAATGATTAAATAATTTTAAAATGCCTCAAGTGTTATTATTATTATCATTATTATTTTTAGTATTATACCTCATTTGTTATAAAATTTTCAAAATCATGGATCGACTATGTTTAATGTTTTTGACCATCAAATCAATATAAAAAAAAGAGCTCCAATCGATTGCACTTTCATAGTCCATTCATTCATTCATTCCATTTGAGAACAATTTCATACAGAAATTTTTTGCATTAATTTCAAGATCGTGGCAATTTAAAGTCAAAAAACATGAACGAAATATAAACACGAAGACAATGAGTCAGAGAGAGAAAAATTGAAAATTTTGAAAGCTTCAATGTGTATCAAAGGCAATTGAATTGTGCAAATCTGAAATTCAATTTCACAACAAATTTTTCTCTTTCTTTTTTTTATTTCGAGAAAAATTGACATATTCGTTATGATATTTTAATTTTAAATGCGTTATTTTTAATGGCGAAAAAAAAATTTCCGATTTTCATCGTTTGTTCATCATTAAATGATCAACGATTCTTCGTTGTTGTTGTTGATCAATCTCTCTCTGACAGCAAACACATGCTTTATTTATTTTTCTCAAATAAAAAAGCAAACACACGTGTAAATGAATGATGAATTTTTGTTTTGAAGTTGAATTTTCCAAGTTTTTCTTTGAAAAAAATATGAAAAAAAGAGACACCTTAAGAGTGAAAGATGAGATAAATACACAAACACACACACAAATATGAATTAGATGAGACTGAAATGAAAGTGAAAATTAATGAACAAACAAACAGTGAAATGAAAGTGAAGAAAAAAGAGTTTTATGAGTTTTGAAAGAAGAACTCACACAAATATTCAATTGTAAATAAAAATATGAAATTGAAATGTTAATGGTAAAATTCAAGGTAAGAAATATGTGTGTGTGTGTTTTATATTTCAAAATTTTCAATCAAATTCATCCAATAATTATTAAATGAAAACACATCACCAGATACATCGACCGACGCATCAGTGTACTATTTGTTCTGGTTTTGTGGTGTTGTATGTGATTTTTTTAAAATTTAAAATTCAAATTGTCAATCGGTGATCTTGATTTCACATATTTCGATATTTATTTGCGTTTTATCTGTTTTTTGTTTATTTGCGTTAAATCCAATTTCCGTAATATGAAATCTCATCCGTCAACAATTAATTCGCTAATTTGGGATTTATGTGATTGATGTTGCTGCTGTGTTTGTGTGTGTGTGTTAATAATCATGTATTTTTTCTGATAATTTTTGTTTGAATTTTAAATTTAAATTTAATTTTAATTTTAATTTTTTCAGCACAAATTTCCATATTGCATTATGCTAATCTTGGTTTTTTTGTTCATTTTTTAATTTTAAAGTTGTTTGAATAATTAATTGTTTAATTGTTAATTGCAAATCAGAAATGAAAGACAAAAGACAAAATCAATTGACGTTAAATGTATTTTTTTCTTTTTGAAATTTCCATAAATAATCTGTAATATTACGACAAAATTTTTTGTTTTGTTTTGATAATTATTGAACGAAAAAAATAGACTGAAATTGATTGAGAATATTTGCTTTATTTTTTTTAATATTCAGTTACAAAAGCAATTACTTTGGCTATCAATCAATAGATTCCGTCAAACATCGAATGATGATGTCATAAATGATTTGAATATTTTCAATTCTCGTCAATTGATAATTCTTGGCGTTGATTCAAAAGGAGAAAAATTCCTGCTAATCAATTTTAAAACATTTTTTCATCTTGTCCATTCAGGAAATGTCATTGAATTTATATGTTTTAATGATAATTTGTCAAAATTCAAATTTGAATTTGAGTTAAATTTTTAAGGAAAAAAGGATTATTATAGACAAAATTTGACCAAAATTGATAATGAAATTTTTTATTCAAACAATTAAAATTACAATTTAATTGATAATTGATTATTTTTTGAATTAAAATTTGTGAATTTTTTATTTTTCTGATGAATTCAATTCAAATCAATTTGATGGACGTCACACAAAATTCTTTAATGATCAATTAATTGCCAGCGTCCTTGCCATGGTTGTTGCTGGCCAATATTGTCAATTGATTCAAGCATATGTATTTTTCATAGTTAAATTTTTTATTATTTAATTCAATATATTTAAATTTAAATTTTTTGTTCATTTTCACATCACATATGTAATATAATTGATTGTGATATTTATTTCGTTTTTGTGTGTATATTGATTTCGTGTTGTATGCGTCTGTATGTGTGTGTGTGTGTCTTTTTATTGAAGATATAGAAAAAAAAACGAAATTTTCCGTTTCATTTTATTGATTTGTTTCAATCAATTTTTTCATTCAATTTGATTGCCCATCATCATCATCATCATCATCATCATCATCAATGATCGTTTGTTTTTTCTGTCCATATATAAATACAATAGAATTTTTCATTAGAAAAATAAAACGATCAATGATTTGATTTTAAATCATCAAACAGTGTCCATTCAAAGAATTTTCGAACAAAATTGTACACATTGATCGATTGTTTCGAATCAATATTTCTCAGTATTATTTTTAATAATTGTTGTTTTTAAATTCGAGCAAAAAAATCAATTATGGAACAATCAATATCATCAACAGTATCATCATTATCGCCGATATCATCATCATCAAATATTATTAATAGTTTTAATAGTGATAATAATAGTAGTGATCATCATCTTCATAATAATAATACGATATTGGCTGCGGCAACCAGCACAATATCACCATTAATATCAATGCTAATGAATTCTACGACTAAAAATGCCAAGAAAATGTTGAAAAAAATGTCAACTACGACAACAACCACAACAGTATCATCATTATTTATTGATAATGATTATGATGATAAAAATTTTTTTATCAATGATCATGATTATCATAGTAATCTACTCAAAAGTGATAATGATTATGTGGCAAATAATTCGAATATTTTTGTCGAATCACATGATTATCATGGTTTTATATTACCGAATTTTTCAAAATTACCAACACCAATTATAATATTATCAGTCATAGCACTCATATTCATTGCATGGGTATTAATCAAAATTTTCCAAGCATTATGGTCATTTTTCTTCTGTTATTTACTCGGTTTCGGTGTAAAATGGCGTCCCGGTTCCGATAGTTGGGCAGTAGTCACCGGTTCAACCGATGGTATCGGTTTGGCTTATGCAAAAGCAATGGCAAAAAAAGGTTATTGTGTGTTTTTATTGAGCCGAAATCAAGAAAAATTGGACAAAGTCAAAGCGCAAATATTGAATGAATGTCCAAACTGTCCTCAAGTTAAATTAATGGCTGTTGATTTCACATTGGATACAATTTATGAACAAATTAGAAATGAAATCAATTCATTAAATGGTCATGTTCATGTATTGATCAACAATGTCGGCATGGCATATAAATATCCAGAATATTTTACAAAAATACCTAATTTAGATCAATTTATTACAAACATAATGAACTGTAATATGTTGTCTGTGACACGTATGACGCATATAATTCTACCACTTATGGAACAACGTCGTTCGGGTGTCATAATTAATGTAGCATCATATTCAGCATTATTTCCAACACCATTTTTAGCTCTTTATTCTGCATCGAAAATTTATATGGACTATTTTTCACGCGCGCTGCACTATGAATATGCTGATCGTGGCATTACCATACAATCAGTATTACCATATTATGTATCAACAAATATGATACGTAATCCATCCATTTCATTTATGATACCGTCACCAGATGAATTTGTTAAATCAGCATTGAGAACAGTCGGTGTTGAAAAACGTACATATGGTTATTTCGCACATAATATCTTGGCATTTTTTCAATCATTTATTGTTAAATTTATAATTGGTAATAATTTAAACACAAAAATCGCTTATAGACGAATGAGACGTTTACGAAAAGGTTGTTATCAACGTAAAGGTCTTAGCCATCATGTATAAAATACTGAATTTCCAATTTATATCATTATTTAAGTACAAATACATTATTATTCTTTGAATTTTCTATATGATAATCATTTATAATTTTGCCAATAATTTCATTATTTTTTTCAAAAATAAAATTTTATATGATAATAAATAAAAAAATTTCTAAGAATCATTGATATATCATTTTAATTTGAATGAAATTTTTATTTTTTTTACAAATCAAAGATCAACAAACATTTCAATTGAATGCGAATGACATTTTTAGCTCATGAAACATATTTCAAAAAATTGCACCTCTTTGATTTTAAATATTGATTTCATCGATCAGAGAAATTTTTTCAACAAATCAATCACCTAAAATAAATATCCATGACATTAGTTTCATATCCTGTGAATCTATCAACAAAATATCTACGTCATTGAATGAACTGTATGTGAAAAGATTGAAAAGATATTATCAATGAAATGGTGAAAAAATGAAGTGTTTTTCATCATTTTAAATTCAAAATAAATATCAAAAAACAGATGCAACTAATCATTGACATTTGGTTCAATGGATTTTGAAAAAGAAAAAAATGAAATTCATATTAATTATCGATGTAAATAAAGGATTAACTTTTCAACTTTTTTTTTTAAATCTTGTCCTTCATATATAAATCTCATTCGAGCATGCCAAGCCAAAAACACATTGAAATCAAAACAAAAACATATAAATAAATAATCATAAATAATTTCAAAACAATATTATTATTATCTTAATTTATTTATCTATTTTTAAATAAATAAATAATAATGATAATAATTTAAAAACAATCAACGACGATGATGATGATTGACAAACAACAACAATACAATACAGATGACAATAATAAAATGATTTCCAATGTCATTCGCCATTCATTCATTTCATAGATTTGAACACAGTATGTGCAATAATAATGTATATTTCATAAAATTGAAAAAAATCAAAATGAAATTTCACAATTATTTTCCAATTTCAATCATAAATTGCTGGTTTTTGAATTGGAAAAAATCAGTAAAATTAAAATTTCAAATTTGAATAGGAACATAAAAATCCGACGAAAAAAAGATTGAAACGAAAAATCATGACTATTCACTTATTTATTATTATTGATTTGAAATGGAAATGATTTTCTCAATATTCAAACATTGATGATTGATCAGAAGAAGAAAATTGATTTATTTGACATTTTCTTCTTTTTTCATTTCTTTGACTGACTGAATGAATTGTTGCTGATCATAGTTGTTATTGTCATTTTTCTCAATACGCGCCTTGATTGATTTGCTGTGCGCTTTTTTCTTCAAAATTTTGCATTGTCAAGTTTATGTATTTATGAATTTATAATTTTATTTTATTTCCATCACCATTATTATTGATATTGTCAATTATAATTGTATTTTTATGATTATTGATATTATTTTGATCATTTGATTGATTATTATTATCGTTATTATTATTATTCATTAGAATTTTAAACAAACAAACATAAGGTCTTTCAAATGAACAATAAAGAAAATATGCCAATATTGTCGATATGAATGATGAACCAAAACCAATGAATAGCTAATGAAAATGAAATAAAAAAACGAGAAGCGTTAGATACTGGTTCGATAATTGAAAATATAATTCAAATAATAATAATAATAATAAAGTTGAGATTACCAAATTAAACAAACTTATATCAATCGGTTGACGAATAGTAAACATAAAATGCCAAATAGGTATGATGTGTACTAAATAAATACAAAATGATAACCGACTAAATGGTTGGATAAATTTTGCTTCAAGAAATCGCTGTATGATGCCACATTTTCGTTGTGCACATTGTAAACATAACCAAAATATACCGATAGACCAAATTGTTCGTATTATGCTGAATAAAATTGCCGATATCAGAGGTTCATCAATTGGTTTATCGCTGTTTGCAAAACTATATGAACCAAATGGTTGTAATAAAAATAATGGTCCTATTATCAGCCAAATCACATAACGCTTCCATTTGGCCATTGATGAAATAGTCAAATGATTTGATTGCTGTCTATTTCTTCGTATCAATAAAATACCGAATAATGAGCCGAAAAAATATGGAATAAAATGATTCCATGTGGCAAAAATGAACAATTCAACTTTTTCAATTGGAAATCTTTGGACGAAAAAAATGTATGAGTTTAAATTATATTAATATTTTGAAATGATGGTGTTTACCTATAATTTGGATGTAAAAATATTGATGGATTTGGAGCTGAACCATAATTCATCACAACAATAATGATCGGTATTAGGAATCCAATCACGATCATAAAAATTGAATATGCGATACTGATGGATAAATGATAATTTTTGATGATTAAATAAAGACAAACATAGAGTAAAATGTGTAATTGAAAATCAGCGCTCAGATACCAATGCATTACATTACACTTGATGAAAAAAATTCAAAAAATAAATTAATCTAATCGATCATCATTCTTGATTGTACACTTACCACTTTTTCTGATGGAAAAAAATTACTTATATAAGAAAAACCAAGAAACCAATTTTGATAACAAGGTTCAGTAATGAAATCAATATAATCCGAATGAAATAATGGACCATCACCAACACGTGGCCATAATAACAATAAACAGGTTGCGCCAATCAATGAAGGTGTGAAACTATGAAATCAAAATCATTGATAAATTTAATTCTTGCTAAAAATTTCAAAAAAAGACAACATACCGAATCCAGCGTAACCAAACATAATTAAGAAAATTAATCGATGTTTTATTGATCATTAGTACAGTGTATATCGTTAATGTACCACTTATAAAGAAAAAGGTTTCAACAGCTAGCCCAGCATTTATGATAAAATGAGCAAATAAATTATGAATAATGTTAACCCGTTTATCAATAGATTGTACTGGCGATACTAAATCATCGAAATGTGTGAATGGATAAAATAAAAATACGTGTGCGAATATAATCCAATATATTGATAATACACGTAAACCATGAATGAATTTCAATTGTGATGAATTTGTTTGATTATCATTATCACTTAATTTAAACAATGTATTGGTATTTTTGATCAATGAAAAACTGCTTAAAATTTCCATCAAACCATTAGATGATGAAGTAGGTTGATATGAGCATAAATCTAATAATGTACCAATAAACATCAGCAATAAATGACTGAAAAATATGGCCCTGGTTAATTGAAAAAAAATTATTTGGATCAATCAGTTTTAAGGAATTATTAACCTAATAATTTTTTCACCGAATCGAATCGGTTTATTCAATGTTTGTGTTTTTCTTTCTTGACACATTCGTATGCGTATACGTAAATCCATCGAATTCGGGTTTACATGAATAATCTTTCTCCAAATTTCATTCAATTCATATTCATCACAAGTGGATGGCAAACACAAACCATTATTAATGCCAGAAAATGTTTCCCAATTGTACACAAAACGTAAAGATTCATATAAATTTTTGACAATGAATGAATTATTAGATGATAATATGGGCACATTTTTTGTATCATTTATTTCGGGCAATTTAATTTCCATGATACAATATTTGCCTCGTACATCATATTCATCTTTCGATTCGATCGTTAAACATTCATCGAAATTTCCTGGTTCAAAAAATGAACCCATTAAAATACCGGATGGAAAATGGCCATTTGAATCCCACACTATGCCAATAAAAGAAAACCAATATTAGAAATTTGATCAAAAAATCAAAATCACTCAACTTTTCATTGACCATTCGTGTTTGAAGGGATTTAGAAAATATCCATCCATTGAATTGCGACATTTCTCGCTAATATTTAATACGTTTTTCAAATCTGAATTCCATTGATTAAATTGTTTACCGATTAATGTTTGATCAAAATTCTCATTCCATTGTTTGACCAATATTTCAATATTCTTGTCACTGTCTTTGAATGAATTCGAATACTCAAATATTTGAAAAAATACGATTAAAATGTAAAATATTTTCATTTTTTTGATGATAAAAACCATCAAAAATATCTTTCATGAACATGTAAAGTCAAATGAACGCGAATAAAATTGACAATGATAAAATAAAAATAAAATTTCGAAAGCTTGAAAACCTTGAAATTTCGGTTAAAATTTTTAAACATCAGATTTTAGAAATTTATTGGTTCATTGTAATAAATTTTTTGTTCAATAAATAATTTATTCATCAAATTATTTGGGCAATTTTTTTATCCATCTTAACTCTTTGGATAACCATAATGCAATCGATAATGTTACCATTGCATTTGTTTGATGTGCTGATGCTATTTCGATTGGTACATAATTTAATAATGCTGTTATTCCAAGTGTTATCTGCGTCATTACTGCTAATATTAATAAATTTGAAGCTAATCGTGCTTTTGGTGGTAATTTTAATTTAAATGAATATGCCCATAAGCCCATCATGAATAGACCGGTTATTTCGCCCAGATGTCTATGAATAAATTGCGTACATGTGGGATTTTCGAAAAAATTCTTCCATAATGGTTGTTGTCGCAATAGATCTGACGGTATCCAGCGATCAGCCATTTTTGGCCATGAATTATATACTAAACCAGCATCTATACCGGCAACAAATGCGCCTGATATTGCTGTGGTTAATATGAATAATTTTGATCCAGCGACTAAATGTTTATATTTTATCAATTGTTTCGTAACTGCTGGCACATTTTTTGTTAAACTATCAGGGCATATATTGACCAAGGCATTGTAAAATATGAGAGAATAAAATACCATTGCAGTGCCTAAATGTGCTGCTAATCGATATTGACTGACACGTGGTTCATGTGTATAAACTTCTTTTTCTTCCAAACCGCTTTTGACCATATACCAACCGAGCATACCTTGAGTAGCTAATAATGAGCCAAATATACCGACACGAATTTTAGTTGATTTATTTAGCCAATTCTTTTTCCAAAATATAGCAGCCGGTAAGAAAAATAATAGACCGATTGTACGACCAAACATACGATGTGCATATTCCATATACCATATTCTTTTAAATTGTTCAAGAGTTATATCTTTATTTTTGATTTTGAATTCTGGATATTGCTTATATTTTTCAAATTCAATATCCCATTGTTCAGAACTGAATGGTGGTAGCTCTTTGAATGGATGCCAATCGACCATCGATAGTCCAGATTCAGTTAATCGTGTTATTCCACCTAAACTAACCGTCATAAATGTTAAACCAGAACACGTTAATAGCCAATAACCAATAATACGACTTCTTTTCAATAATACAGCATCTGATACGATTGTTGAGGATGAAAATTTTTTCAAAGTATTCTTTAATAATTCACGATGATTCAATAATCTATTTGTCGGAATGTTTGAATGAAAATTTCTTGATATTAAATGATTTTTGTTAATTAACAGAATTGATTTACGAAATGAAGTAGTACTGTTCAATAATGTATACTTTATTGGACAGCGATTAATTAGGGTTGATAACATTTTTTGAATCTTTTAAATTGAATAAAATTGAAATCTGAAATTTTCAAAATTTTGAAATCAAATAAAACAGATGTTTGCGGATTACATATCAGCAATGGACTGATGCAATCACAAAACAGTAGTGGCATATTCAATAGCTGATTTGAGCAAAATTTTTTTCGTATCAAAGTTTTTGAATGGCTCTTTAAAAGTCAACAAAAAAAATTGATCTCAATTTTGTTTTTATTTTATTTACAAATGAACTTTGACATATTTAGTGTCAAAATTCAAAGTTAAGCAACAACAAAAAGCCATTAATTTATTCAGAGTTAATTCATAATTGATTATTTACTTAATTCTCAATTTTTCAATGGTGTTTTGTCTGTAAATTTTTTATTTATATTCACCTGTTACGCTTAACGATCGACAAATATTTTCATGATTGAAAAGCTATTTTGAATGAGAAAAATAAACAACGCGTTATCAAAAGTACAGACAAACATATTGAACAAGTGTAAACAATGACAAAATCAAACAGTAACAACATTATGTATTAAAATAACGACAACAGGATAAACAAAACAAAAATCCTTTATGATTTTTTTTTCGTTGATAAAATTTATTTATCAACTAAAAATTATGATGGTCTGAAAAAAGTACATAATTTCCATAATTATATTTGAATAATTGAACCAAAACAATAGCATTAAACACTGTACAAACAAACTTGGTGTCGATATTTTGTGTTCAATAAAAACATAACAGTAATAACAGACAAAAAAAAAAATCAACAAATTGAATTCATATAAAAATACCGTAAATGTCCTTTGACGACATTTCTCATATGATTTCGTCTTCTATTCTAATTTGATGACATATCATTTCTACATTTTAATATTAAAAAGGAGAATTTCCTCAGACAAATAAAATTATAATTCAACCATTCATTTGAAAATAAAGTGATTTTATAATCGTTATTCATTATTTTAAAAAATTATTGATAATCAATCATTATGGCATCTAATGATAAATCACAACAACAAATACCGAATGTTGTCAAGTTTATGTTTGGCGGTACAGCTGGGTATGTTATTTTTTGCATGATTTGGTTATTGATGGAAAATCATTCATCTGATTTCATTTAACAACTTAGAATGGCTGCAACATGTTTTGTACAACCACTTGATTTGGTGAAAAATCGAATGCAATTGAGTGGTCTGTTGTTCATATTGATGATGATATCTATTCAAATTTAATGAATTGATAATTGTAATTCCTTTATTAAAGGTGTTGGAGGGAAAGCCAAAGAACATAAAACTAGTATACATGTGTTACGTGCAGTTATCAAAAATGAAGGCTTCACTGGCCTCTATGCTGGATTATCTGCTGGCCTTTTACGTCAAGCAACTTATACAACTGTTCGCATGGGAGTTTATACATCTTTATTTGATTGGTACAGTAAAGAATATGCACAGGGAAAACCACCAGGATTTTTTGTGAAAGCTGGTCTTGGTATGACTGCCGGTGCAATTGGTTCATTTGTCGGTACACCAGCTGAAGTATCATTAATTCGCATGACATCTGATGGTCGATTGCCGCCAAGCGAACGACGTGGTTATAAAAGTGTTTTCGATGCATTAATACGAATCACACGTGAAGAAGGTGTATTGACATTATGGCGTGGTTGTGTACCGACCATGGGTAGAGCTATGGTTGTAAATGCTGCTCAACTTGCTTCATATTCACAAGCCAAACAGTTTTTATTGTCAACATCATATTTCAATGATAACATTGGGTGCCATTTCGCTGCGTCAATGATTTCTGGTCTCATAACAACTGCCGCTTCTATGCCTGTCGACATTGGTAATATTACATGCATGCATGATGAATCATATCAATTTACTTAGACATTTTTCATCTTCAATTTTAGCCAAAACTCGCATACAAAATATGAAAATGATTAATGGAAAACCGGAATATAATGGTGCTATTGTGAGTTTCAAATTTTAGTCATTAATATTATTTATTTACGTTTAAATTTTTCATTTTTCATAGGATGTTCTGACAAAAGTAATACGAAATGAAGGTCTATTTGCATTATGGAAAGGCTTCACACCATATTATGCAAGATTGGGTCCACATACTGTATTGACATTCATATTTTTGGAACAAATGAACAAATCATATCGAAAATATGTATTCGGAGATACAAGTTCAAGTGGTGGACTGTAAAATTGACATAAAATTATAGAAAAAAAAACAATCTCGTAAAAGCGAAAAACAAAGATGAATGAGTGATTGATTAATTAGTTTTTATTTATAAATTTTCAAATTCATTATTATCATGTTTTTATTTAGCTTTATATTATTTGTTGATGTTTTAAATATTGAATATATATCGAACATATGACAAATTACAGAAAAACCATTCCCATTTAAAGAATTAAACTTCTTCGAAAATTGTATCTAAAACATTTGGCTGCGTATCATTTGCCTTATGTGATACTAATGATTGTATTGCATTTTTTACACGTTTCATTATTGTTTTCGATGGTTTCGTAGCAGATGGTGGTGATAATTGATTTAAATTTGATTTATCATCTTCTGGATTTATTATTATCGTTTTTGCTGGTCCATCTATTTTTTTGTCATCATTTTTAGCCATTTTAAGAATATTTCGTTGTTGATCAGCTTCAATGAGATCATTGTTGTTGATAATATTAATATTCGATTGTACCAATTCATGTTGCCGTAATACTGGCTGATTTTTTCGTTGAATATAATGAAAACTTTCTGAATCTGTAATTGATTTTTCCAATTTTTCTTTTAAATATTTTTTAGTATTATTACGATCTACATAAATATATTCTTGTGGTTTATAATAATATTTTTGATTTTCATTCGATTTAAAAAATTCATAATAGAACCACAATGATCTGTCAACTCTCTTATCTTGTAAACGTGGTTTTATGAATATTTCATAATATAAATATTCTTTTTCGTCTCTTTTCAATATAGATTGTTGATCACTTGTTGCTGAAAATGGATTCAAATTTGTCAATAAACGTGTCATCATGCCATCTTTAGATTGATTCGATGATTCATTACGACGATTATTCAATAGAAGATTAATAAATTTTTCGCGCAAAAATTTTCTATCAAATTCATCCATTAATTTTTCATTTTCATAATAATCAATTTCATTTAAAATATATTGTGAATATTTTGATATTTGTTTGCCCTGTAATTTGGATTTTTCGCCTAATTCTTTGTATAATAATTTTCTTTCATCATTTGTTAATAATGGTTTTCTGGTCAGTTCATTATCTGTGTGGACATTTGCTGATTTTGATATATTTCTTTCATATATTTCTTGCAACAATGGATCAATAAATTGATGACGCCATTTTAATGCTAATAATTTATATTGTTTCTCATCTTTTTGACACAATTTTTCTAAATAAAGCATTTCCTTATAAATCTGTTGACGATATTTTGAAAGTGATTGATTCGGTTTCTGCTGTTTTAATGGTTCAACAAATAGTTCATTAAATAAATATTCATTTTCTTTTTTAATCCAAAATGGTGATTTTTTATCATATTTTACTGATTTTGACAATAATGTTGATGATTTTTTAGTATCATCGATTATTGATTCAGATTCCGATACATCCGAATCACTGTCAGACCATGTACTCTCAAACAATGAAGTCAATGTATTAAATATACCAGCATTTTTATCATCTAAATCATCAAATTTAATCACATTTGTAGAAACATCGCCTTCATTCTTATTATCTTTGCCAAATACAAACATTTCATTTTCTTTATTTTCTAATTGTTGTTCATAGAAACGTTGATTTCGATCACTGATTTGTTTTTTTATCATTAATTTTGAACGTTTTCGATATTCTTTTTCATTATTTTCAATTATTTTTTCTCTTTGTTCCACAATTTTATCCATTTGTTTTGTTGAATCTTCAATTTTACGATTCAAATCTTTGAAAAATTTTTTCATCTCTTTTTGTTTTGCAATATATTCGGCTTTCAATTCATTGAGATGTGTTTGTATTTTTTCAATTCGTGCTTTCTCTTTCAATTGATCCTCAGTGAGATTTCTTGAAAAAAATCTCTTAATTACACCTTTTGGTGGCTGTCTTTTATAATATTCTTTTATGATTTCATCTAATTCATTCAATTTTGTTTCATATTGACTTTGCTCAAGATTCCATTCTCGTGTTTTTTTGGTAAACTCATCTTGATAATGGAAACATGGAAATCTAAAATTTTTTTCGGCGAATACTGATGTTTCAGTATCTGCTTTTTTTCGCTGAATATAATATTTAGTCAAGTCTAGTGTTTCAAATTTTTTTTCATCAGTGATAATGATTTTGAATTCATTTAAAGAGTTTGTTTCACTTTTACTTAACGATCTGATTGATGATTGTCGATCAAATTCTGTTTGAGGTTCTGTAGTAATTTCTGTTTTCACTGCTGCTTCCATAGCTTTAGTGGTGTCAATGATTTTTGTCTTAACAATTTCTTTCTGTAATTCGGTAGTTGATGCATCTAATTTTTTCAATTCTTTTTTCAAAGGTATCAACGTTAATGATTTATCTACTTTTTCTTGTTTAATCAAATTTTCATTTTTTTCATCAATGATTGTCACATTTGCATCGAATCTCAATTTTCTTTGTTCTACGATCGGTTTATCACCTTCTTTCACAATTTCTTTGTCATCGGTTTTCTTCATTGTATCAATTTTGAGAATACTTTTTAATTTTTTCGTTGATTTTCTTGAATCATCATCAATTTCATTAGCATTTGTTTCATCCAATTTACGTTTATCTTTGAAAAATCTAAATCTTCTAGATTTTAGTTTTGATTTTAATGGCTTTTTCTGTGATGGTGACATTGCTACTGGATGCGGCGATGGTGGCCGTATTGTAATTGATGGTGGTGGTGGCACTGGTGGTGGTGGTGGTGGTGTTAATGATCGTGTTTCGGTAATTATATAATCATCATAATTACGATTATTACGAATTTGTTCCAAATGATTTAATCTTTCTTCCATCCATCTTTCTAATTGCTCTACTTCACTGAATTCGGCAAAATTTTTAGTTTGTAACATATTATAATGTAAATCGATTTGTTCTTCATTCATTTGATTTAATAATTTAATTAATAATAATTTGTCATCTTCATTATCATAAATATTTAAATTTTTCAAATCTGTTAATGTTTTTTTCCTAGCTTTTAATATTTTATCCAATACCCTTTTATTGTTATACAATAATATTGCATTATTTTTATCCAGTAAATTATCATCATCGATAATAATGGAGCTATCTTTTTTAGATTTGAAAAAACTCTTTGAAACCTTCTTCTGTTTCTCTAAATATTTTTCCATTTGTTTGAAGTACATTTTATCACTTTCCAAACGTTTTTGATCATCATTTTTGATTTCTTCATATTGTGAACGTGCTTCGTTTCTTATGATTTCATCACGTTTTTGTAAATTTTCTTTTTGTTTTTTATTCTTATAATATTTTCTGATTAATGGCCATTTTGATGGATTTTTTATTCGACTACCAATCGATGATGATGGCACTGATGTCGATGGTTGTTCACTTTTTTTTTCATAATATTTATCCATATTCATTTCAAATTCGACCCAAAAATTGGATTGATCATCGTTTGCATATTGTTGAATTTTTTGCCAATTTTTTTCACTATCAATTTTTTCGATAAATTTTTTACTGCCATTATCATCAGATTTAGATAAACCACGTTTTAGTAAATAATTATAAACTTTTGATGTTTTATCTTTTATTTTATCATTATCATGCTCATTCTCTTTTGGACTATCACTACCGAATGAAAAAAATTTCTTTATACGATTCCACAATCTACCTTCCTGTAATTTTCTCTCTTTATCAATCACTATTTGTTTACAAACATTTTTCATCCATTTTTTATCAAGATTATCGATTTCATTATCATATATAGTGCTTATTGATTCGATCTCATTTAATTTTTTGAGTTTTTCTTGCAAAAATTTATTTTTTGCTTTCAATTCTAATTTAATGGGATCAATAGATTTTGGATGCGATCTCCGATAACATTTGTATGAACAAAATATGACTAATCCTAATGCTAATAATGAGCCAACTCCTATTGATACATATGTCCATATATTTGACGTCGAATCATCTCCTTGGCCATCATTTTGTAGAAAATTATCACAAGCATTATTCTCTGTCATTGACTGACAGGATTTATCGAATAAACGGTGTGTTTCAAATATATTACGATCTGAATAATCTGTATCACATTTGACTAATATGTTTGTTTCACATTGTAATGCATCGAATACGAAACAGCAAAAATTTATTGTTTCAGTGTACTGAGAGAAAAGATGAGAAATGTATGAAAATTATTTGAAATTATGATTATATAATTCAAAGCATACATAATGTTGCAATGAAATATGCCATTTTTTCGTTGAATTCAATTGACATGTATGATATTTTTCGCGTAATTCATTTTCAACAATCGATTGATAATCATTGGTTTTACTGCATTTTTTCGGGAAACCAAATACCGTTTTATATGGTATCGATAATTGATTTATTGATGATGGCGATGTTTGTGATTGATTTGATCCTTTGATTTCATTAGATACGATAATAATGATGATTATCAAAAATTTTATCACTATTTGTATCATTCGAAATAAATTGTATTTACCATCGAAAAAAAATGGGAAAAACAATTCATATTTTTCAAAAAAATTCTCTTTATTTATAGCCAAAAAAACAATGGAACAAAATCAAATCAAGGCATTTGTTGATTTTGAGAGAGAAAAAAATTAAAATCAATATTCAAAATTTAATCAAATTAAATGTTTTCAATTTTCTGTTTTTTGTTCATGATTAAAGGGTGATTTTAATCGTAGCTAGTGTTGGTCAATCTGTTTACTTTGAAGAAAAAATTAGAAAATTTTTTGTTCAAGTTTTACAGATCTTTTTGAAGAAAAAAAAATGAAAATTCAGGTTAAAAACAAATGAAATTGAAAATAAGAAAAAAAACTTGAATCATACAATCATATGGGAATGAAAGTTGAAAAACAATAGTAATAAAAAAAGTTGATAACAGATAACAGTTTGTATGACTTTTTGTCATTGATGGTTGTTGGTCGTTTGTGTTGGCGTCCGTCGGTTTTTTCTTTCTTGATCGGTTTGGCACAATTATACGGAATTAAAATGAAAAATAAACAATGACAATAATTAGCAAATGGTTGTTTATCACAAATGATACAAATGGATTATTTATGACTTTCATTTTGTTGTTTTATAATTATTAAAAGATTTAAAATAAAAATTCGAGAAAAAAAATATTTTATGTTGTAATATATGACTTGTAATCATGAAAAAAATGATGAGAAAATTTAGACAAATATGATCGTATTATCAAGGGTTGGACATGACAGAGAAAAGTAATATTATCACATTTCAAAAAGAAATCAAAAGTTTTGCTTCTATAATTGACTTTGTGTATTATTCACCGATATCGGTATTATATGCGATGGTTTTAAATGTGAATATGGTGAATATGGTACACCGATAACTAAAATATGATATTGATGGAAAAAAAATCTCCACATAGATCGATGGTAACCTCGCGCATCCAGATCCCAAATACGGAAACATTTAGCTAAATATAGCCATGTTTGAAAATCTCTACTATGCATTTGTTTAATATAAATAACAAATGTACGTTTTGGATTCGCATAGGTATCGGTTTCATTCCATGTTAAATTTATCAATGAGGATTGTAATGATGATGAATGAGATGATGAAGCAGTTGCAGGTATGAAATTATTATCACAAGGATCTTTTGAATGATCAACGAGACTAGCTGCTTTGATTATTTTTTCAATCATTTTTTCATAATTTTCTTTTTTTAAGCTAAATCATAATTAAAAATCAGATTTAGAATGAAATTAAAATTTTTTATCTTTTCAATTTTACCTGTCTAAATTACGCATGCGAACATATGGTAGTGTATTGAAGGCATGTTTTTTAAAATAAATATCTTGAAAATATGAATTCATATTAATACCAGATGAACCAAAATGATATGTGCGTGAAACATCAGGTACAATGCATTCACGATCATGACGTATATCCGGTAAACGCATCCACATATCCCAATCCCATAATTTTTCGGGTGTTGGCCATCTTGTTTCTAATTCATCTTTATATAATTTACGACTTAATATCCAGCCAAGACCTGGCATTGTTTCAACACGATATAATAAACTCGGATCATGACTTGTATGTTCATATCCTTGATCATTCCATGCTGATACACAATATAAACTTGAATCTTGTTCCAATAATGGCATTGTTTGAGCGAAAAATCCGAAAAAATCAGGCGAAACATCGAGATCTTCTTCAAGTATGATTGCATATTCAGCATCTGGGAAAAGATTAAATGTAGCAGTTAAACTAGCTTTATAATGTTGAGATATGCGTGCATTTTTAATGCCAATCGGAGTGTGTTGAATTCCTACAGACGAGATTGATATTATTAAATAAATATTTATTTAAATGAAAAAAATACCTCTAAGGCCAAATAATTTTGTCACTTCTAATGGTTCTTCAAAGTAGCCATCAATGAAAACAGTTATCATTGATGGATTACAACCACGAGCACTCAATAATGTTCTCAACATACGATATAGATATTGCGGACGATTTGATGCAACAATCGATATTGGTATATGGGATATTCTTTCATATTCAGATTTATCTTTAAACGGTACACGTGATAATGATGAAAAATCAATCATTGCTGGATCATTGCAATTACAAACAGAACCATATCCTTCAATACGTGAACAAAATGATCTTCGCCGTATATTTTCTTCAGTATCAGGCCATTGTTTACATTCAGATTGTTCAACTGGTACCATGGGCACTGTAGCTTGTAACAAGACAGGTGCACCCCAACTATTAAAATCAGGTGATTTAGCATATGCTTCACCAAATACATCTGATTGTGTGCCATTAATATTATTGGATTTTTTACGCATTACAAAGCACCACATATCACGCCAACCGATTTGATGTGAACGTTTTGAGCCCATACGTTTCAATAAATCACGTGCAGCTTGTTTCATTTGGAATGTTCCTTCATCTTTGATTGCAAAAATAATAATTCTGCCATCGGTGATTAGATTTAAAAATAATGACATTGATTCATCTTCATGCGGTGAATATGTATCGAATAATCTCTGGGCCATTATCGAACCGGTTGATTGATGCAATACTAACACATGTATTCCACGGCCTTTAGTTTCATCTGTATCGTCTAAAACCTATTTTAAAAAATGATAATTTCATAATTCACTAATTTGAAGAGAAACAAAAACTTACGGTAGTTCCATCGACTAAAACATAAACTCTTGATTGACTGGATAAAATTTCCAATTTAAGATAGCGAATATTATTATCATTCAATCCAATAACAGATGTTGGCTGCTGTAATGAATTTTTTCCATTATTTAAATTATTATTATTATTATCAAATTTCATTGATTGATATTGATAATTTGTTCGCTGTTGTCGTTGCTGAATATTGTCAATTTCAGATGATATATAATTGAACGAATCCATTGAACCATCTGCTTTGAGGCGAAAAAAAAACAAAAATATTGAACAAAATTGATCATTTAACGAAGAAACGATCATGATTATTAATCAAAATTAATTTACCATTAACATTGTTATTATTGATTTGATTATTGCGTAAACGATTCGTTGTATCAATTATGAATAAAATGTTAATAATCACAGTTGCAATCAATACGGCAAAAAATATAAACTGAAATTTTTGAGAAAAATTTAAAAATTAATAGATTTGAGGAAAAAATGTAGAAAAACAAATAAATAAAAATCAAAACGAAAAATGCTTGAAACATGACCATTAAATTAACAAATAATACCCTTGATGATAATGAACAACAGAAAACGGCAAAATCTTGGCTAAAAAATGAAGAACGGTTCATTTTCTTTCACCGTTTGAATTGAAATCAAAATTTATTAGAAAATTCCCAGTAAATTATGTTCTTATTGTTTTTGCAATAGTTACGATCAAAGGGTTGAAGAAATATTGAATTACATTCTTGTAAAAAAACATATTTTTAACATTTCAAAGTAATTCAACTGCATTTTTGAGCAGAAAACAAAATTTTTCTCCCATTCATTTACCATTTAAACTGAAATGATCATAGAATTTCCGAATTTAAAAAAAAACTAAAATTTTAAATAAATTTTAAACGATATATAAACGATCTGTATGTCTGCATCAAAGACAAGTCAAATATCATTTCATAAGCCAAATCATATACCGAACATGAACAACATATGCTTACACCAAATTTCTTGGTAGACTTGGATTTTTCAATTCCATTGAGATAATGAATATATTCGGTTAATATTTATTTATTGTAAGAATGATCAACGAAAAAAAACTTTTGTAGAATGATTTGTTGAAATTCATTTGAAATTATTTTGATGTTTGTCTATTATTATTATTTCTATTGAAATTGAAATATTTTTCCATTTACAATGTTCCATACGTTCAATAGCGAAAAAACAAAATAATAATAATAATAATATTTATTGCTTTTCAAAATGTGAAAAATAGAAATTATTCGCTTCTTTTCTTCTTATTACTATTATCATCTGCCATTGTCTAGCTTAAGAATAAGAAGCAGAAAATGAAGAAGAAGATGAAGAAAAAATATTTTATAATAAAATGTCCCAACGGTATATTTAGTTTTGTTCGTTTGTTCGTTCAATTGTCCATCTATTTATTTCAATTCATTTTTATTTTTGTTTGATCTTTATTCAATTCAATTGAAATTGAAATTGAATTGCGATTTGAAAAGAAAGCTTTGAAAAAAAAATTTGAAAAGAAAACAGCATCTTACAACGATTTGAATGATGGAAATTTCATTTTTTATTTTCTATTTTTTTTTCTGGACTAACACACGCAGATGTTTTCATGTATTGTAAATACAATGTTCATGTATTTTGGTCATGAATAGAAAATTTAATTTCATCAAAAAATGAAATAAAAATCAATCGATCGATCATATTTTCATATGATCCAAAATTTTCGTTTTTTAATGAAATTAATCGATTTCATATGTGACAATTGTTTAGGAAATTTTTTCGATTAAATTTAAAAGTTGTGTAAAATCGAGATCAAAGTTATTAAATTATAATAATTACCTGAAAAATTTTGGCAATCATTCTACGTGGTAAACGTATTAGACGATATTTATGCTGTGGCTGTTGTTGATGATGATAACAAGACAATGTCCACCATAGCCACCACCACCAAATTTGATGTGGTTGCTGCTGATGTGGCGATTGTTGTTGATGATGATGATGATAATAATTATTATGTTGATTATTCGATAATCGATTTTGATAATTATGATGATGATGTAAATGATGAAGATGATCCATATGTTTTGTATATTGTGTAAAATGTTGTTTACATGTTGTTACATGATTTTTTCCATCATTTATCAAATATTGTTTTGATTCTGATGATAAATATTGGCCATCATTCATAGGTTCATCATAACATCTCATTGTTGTTGTTGATGACATTATTTGTTTTGATGTAGGTGTCGGTGGTGATGGTGGTGGATGATAATAACATGGCGTTGCTGAAGACGATGATGGTGAACATTGATACAAATGATGATGATATAGATGATGACATGATAGCGATGATTGTTGCTGTTGTTGATTTAATAACTTTGTTTGATCACAATCATCATTATTACTATTATTAATATTATCATCATTATTTATCAACATTTTTGTCGATAATGATGATATGGCAGTTTTTGATTTAAATCTTGTCATCTTTTTGATTCAAAAATAATTTTCTTTTTTTTCGAATCAAATCATCATATCAATCAATATTTAAATAGACTTAATTAAAGAATGAAACATCAACAGCAAACAATATCACAGTATTTTTTATATTTGACGAAGGGTTTTCAAAATTTTTCCAGCAATTGTGAAATTGTACAAATAACAATGATGAATTCAGAATTCATATAAAATCGATTCGATTCAATCAAGTATCGATTCTATTAGCATGTTTCATTATAATTTCAAAATTTCATCATTATTTTTTCATTTTCATTTTATTGGTGCATTATTATTATTAGCCGAATTGATTCATATAGCTATGCCTGTACAACAAATGAGAAAATGTAAATTAAATTGAAATGAAAAAAAAATAATAGTAATAACAATAATATTGATGATAAAATTAGAATAATCATTATTAATGAAGAAAAATTTACATAAAATGAATGAATATGGGAAAAGAAATTAGAATAATATATTTGGTTGTCCGGAAAGTTCTGGCCGATTTTTATGAGCAACTCTATTGATTAAGCGGAATGAAATTTTTGGACAACCTAATATTTTAAGTAAAATAAGAAAAATTTTCATTCATTTTCTTAGAAGAAGAATTCCGAAATTTTTTCCATTTAGTCAATAAAGGTGTGTAATCAATTCATTTATTGATTTAATTTCAATATTATTAAAAAAATAATCATTTTTTCTCCGACTAATATTTGCAAATACCAAATGTAATAAAAGCCAGAATTTTTGTTTGATAAAAAAGATGCATAAAAAATATATTTCGATTCAAATTTCCTGCCGATTCAGATGTATTCGGTCGATGAAAAGTGCCAGACAGAAAATGAAAACTTTGCCATTTGTACAAAATGTAGAATCGATGGGAGAAAATATTCATAAAAACCAGAATCAAAAAAAAAATTCTTTGAACATTTTTTTTTTTGTTAGATTAAAATATGGAAAAAATTATTATTAATTTCATTCGTATATCAACAGAGAGAAATACAAAAAAAAACGAAATGATTCATGAGACAAAAGGACATTGAAATAAAAAAAAGATTTGATTAAAAATTCAAAATACCAATCTAGAGATTTGGATTCTCTCTTGGTAATAGTATTTGAATTGAAGAAAAAATAACAACAACAGAAAAAAATTTTTAATTCAATCCATAATAGAAATGATGATGATAACAATAATGACAAAAAAAAAAAAAATAAAAACCAACTCAATTCTCAAGAGTATGAATACACACGTACGAATACAAAAATTACTATGAATGAATGGATGAATGAGAACCTAAATTGACAATAATGACAATAATAATGATAATAATGGCACATTGAATTATTTTTCAATGTATTCAACATGAATGTTGGATTGAAATTTCATTTCAATTCTATTTTTTCTCACTCTGTCATTAGATTAGTATTATCATTATCTCATTTAAATTATCATCACCATCATCTACGTAAATGAATGAATAATAATAATAATAATTTAAATTCCATGAAGAAACAATGAAACAAAATGGTTTCCATTTTTATTATTTTTCTTGAAACGATACAATTCTTCATTATTATTATTGATATTCTTTGTTGTATAATGTTATTTTTTCTCTGTTGTTATTCTTTCATTTCATTATCAAGTGAAACAATCAATTCATTCAATCAGTGTTGATACGAGAATATATGTAGGACCTTTTAAGAGGAAACCTTTTAAGGTCGATTACAATAAGATGTGTAGAAAAAAATTTCAATCAAATCAAAATTGAACTTGATTGTCTAATAATAATAACAATAATAGTAATAAACATCAAGATTGAATCAAGATTTAAATTTGAAAAGTAAAAAAATAAAATAAATTTTCAACTTGCAAAAATCGGAACAAATGTTTGAAGTTATATTTATTTTTACTTGTCTAGTTTTTCAATGGTCGTAAATAGCTTTTCGTACACAGGCATTGACTGACAAGATTCATTCAATTTTCGTTTTGATATTATATACTAACGATTTCCGAATGGAAAAATTGAAATAAAATTGAAATTTTCACCAAAAAAAAAAAAAAAAAAAAATATTGAAATGAAATCATCATCATTTTTTAGCGAAAAAAAAAATTTTGAAAATTGAAAACAATTTTCACAAGAATCGATAATATAAAATTTATGATCCTTGTGAATTGAAAATCGTGTATAATATTTATTCATATTGATTTTGATATTGATTTTTATGACGTAAAATAAATATTTTTATTTTTTTGAAATGTTTTCAAATTTCAAAATTGAAATAAATGTAAATTTTGAAATCATTTTTTTCGATGTGAAATTCATTTTTTCAAATAAAAAAAAAATATGATAATAAATATAAAAAATGATGATATGAATAAAGATATGAGACAAATTGAACCAATAGATTGAAAAAAAACAGATAAAGATAAACATAAACTTTTATGGGATATTTTGGAATTTTTTTTCAAAATGAAATTGGTAAATATTGAAAAAAGCAGATGTTTGTTCTATACTTGCAAAGGATCATATTTTTCTGGAGAAAAAAAAGATCAGAATATTTCGTAATTGATGTAAATGATCGGTAGATTTTACTCTTTCGTTTGATCTCTGAAAACAAACAAATGAGTATCTACCAATTGATTGATCAAATCTATCGAATTTCAATCATACAATTCAAACATCAGTCAATGATTGTCTAATTGTCTGTGCAGTAATGTAATTACTACATTTTAAATAGACGATTGTAATGAGCGCAAAGTGATCTTTATTTTCATTTGTTTGAAATAAGAAAAATGATCGATAAATTATTTTAAATGAAGTGAAGTGGTCATTCAAATCATTATCGTTTCAAATTTTAATCGAAATATCATGTATCGATCTATTATCTAATATTTCATCGAAAATAAATTGAGAAAAAAAATTCATTACAAGTGACACTTTCGGGCAAATTTTTTTTTTCTATCAAATGAAAAATTATTTTTGCTTCGAAAACAATCATCTTTGTTTCATTTCTCTCTCAAAACTTTCTATTGATTAAATTGAATTAAAATGAATTGAAAAAAATGAAACAAAAAACCGAATAAAAGATAAAATGGACCATGAAAATATCAAAAAATCAAACGGAAATTTTCGGAAATCAAACATAGCCCTCTCTCTATATTCTGTATTCCAAAATAGAAATTGGATTGTTTATTTATTTTTCTCGATATTTCATTCAAGAATTTCAAAGATAAAATAATTGGCAACTTTTATCATCGAAATGTATATTCCGATGTTTGGCGATGTTTTGTTTGTTTGAAAATATAATCAATACTAAAATATTATTATTCAATTTATTTTTTATTTTATCATTGAATGATTAATGGATCATTGTGAAATAGACAGTCAGACAGTCAAAACAAAAACTTGAATAAAAACAGTCGAAAAACAAAACTAAACTAAAACAAAATTCAGTGAATTTCGATAGAATGATGGAAACAATTGAAAAAAACTGTTTGAAAAACAGAACAAAAACAAAAAAAAAACAACATTAAATATCATCACTGAATTGAAGTTATCTTGAATAAGAATATTAATATATATTGAATGGAATGATGTAATTTTTAAGCAAAAAAAAACACACATTCATTGATGTATTGATTCATTGAACCATTGAAAACTAAATCATTTAAAAATAAAGTTGATTTTTTGAGTGAAAAAAGCCTATCGATATACAGACAAACTTAATCATTTTTTAATGATCAAATATTCAATCAATGATTTGGAAATTTTTCTTTGTTAAGTTTTCTACCGAAGAACGAAAATCGATGATAACATCAAAAGGTATCATTTTTTTAATGTGATAATTATCAATGATGACTTTATATATGTGGAACTTTTGACATGTGGAAAAATTTGGGGAGAAAAATCTTTACAATCAAATTAGTTTACAGCAGCAGCAACAGCAGAAGAAATTGAAGAATAATGAAGAAATAAGAGCAAATAAATTGAATGGAAAATAAATTGTTATCATCATAATCATCATTATTACATCGAAAAATTCAATCAATCAATTTTTCTAAATTACGAAAAATATTTCCATGAAGAAATGATAATTTTGAAATGTTTTTTGGGCTATTTTTCTTGCATTCATTCATTCATTGTCAAATGTCATATCATTCAACTGACGTTTTTAGTTTTGTTTCGTTTCATTATTCATTTGTCAAATCATAACTAAATGATACTAAATGACTAAACACAAAACACCTGTCTTTTTCAAATTTACTTATTCATATACAGGAAGTTTCATTTTGATGTGTGTGTGTGTTTCATTTCAAACTTTAATCATTTCATGTCGGAGTTCGATTCATTTTGAAAAGGATAATAATGATAATAACGCCCCACACACAATGTAATCATTTGACATAATGGAAAAAAAATAAAATGAAAAAATGAATTGAACCAATCAATGTTCAAATGAAAACGCGTGATTGATTCTGTATATCTCAATTTATATTTTGATTGAATTTATACTCTATTCATTGATTGATTCTTTCAATTTTTGATATTTGAAATGTAGAATGTGGGATGGCAAGAAAAAAATCAATACAATCAATAGATTTTGAATTGATAAAAATCAATAAATATAAATATTCATCAAATAATGAATAAATATATCGGTGTCAAAATAAAATAACCAAAAAAATCTTTATTCATTCATAATGATAATAATAAATGAATAAAAATAATAAAACAATAAATGAAATGATAGACATTTACAAACAAAATAAATAAATAAAAGAATAATAGCAGGAGCAAATAAAAATTTGATATTCATTTAATATCATTTTATCAATCATTTTCAAGCAATATTGACAAAATTCGATGAACGGAATTTGATTTAATCAATTTTTTTATTTGTTCCATGGTAATAATAATATCATTATCATTATTATTATTATCATTATTTTTAGATTGAATCAAATTGAATCAAATCAATATGATTGAAAAATCAATAAATGATATTGATAATTTTCATTTATTATTGGAAAATAGATTTGAACAAATGATTGAAACACAGACATCAGGAATTCATTTATGATTGAATTCAAAGATGGACAATTTTTTCCATGTTTATGATGGACAATTTTCGCATCTGATGATGATGATATCATGAATATTTTACATTATGGTATGACAATGTTTGATTCAAAATTTTTTTCGGCTACAAAACATTTCGATTCATTGATCAATTTAATGATTATATTTGTTGGTACAATTTTTTGATTATTATCATCATTATCATCATCAGTGAAATATGATTTATATTAACGGATTTAGAATCGATAGAATACAAATCATAACCATTAGATGATGTTTATATTTATCTATGAAACCATTATCAAATGTATCATTTATTTATATTTATCAATATATGTAATATTACATAAATATTTAAATATTATTAAAGAAATAAATGTAAGAATTTTTGTCCAAAACCTAAACCAGAAAAAATTGATTCATTTTTAGCCATAAATATTATCATCATTTATTGTTATTAATAATTGATTACAATGATCACAATAATAAATGTCATTAGTAGTTGGACAGAAAAAAATATGAAAAATGAAAATGGATAATCACAAAAACAAGCAAAAAAAAGATAGAAACACATTATATCATCATTTGTCCATTATGTTATTTTTCGATAAAAACATGAATTTCTTTTATCAATGTTTCATCATAATCATCATTATGAAGACTGTTTGATGATATTATCATTTGAATCTTGCATACGATTCAATTGATGATATCCAAAAGATAATTTTCATCGAATGACAAGGAAAACAAACAAAATGATCGTAAATGATTGAATATGGTGCACGGCCACCAAATCACCAAATCTTTGGGCAAAAAAAAATCAAGTTAGACGATAAGATTGACAAAAATGATTCTAATCAAAGAAAATAACAAAATTATACTCCCAATTCAAGCAAGAAACCAGAATATATCAAAAATAAACCAATTACAATCATTGATTTCCAAAAATTTTCATCATTTAACTCTTTGGTTTTTCATTCAATTATTTTCAATGTATTTTCATGATTTATCCCATAAAATAATTGATCAAAAATCAAAAAATTTCAACAGCTATAAATATCAAATTCACGATTGAAAAACAGTAATTTTTTCCGAAATCGGTTGGCGTGTTTATGCGTGTATTTTTGTCTACAAATGTCTGTGCGTGTTAAAATGGATAATTGGCATAAATCATGTTAAAGCATTAAAGTGAAAATAAAGAAAAAAAATTATTGAAAAATTGTAAATAAATAAATTATAAATTTCTGATTGGTTTTCATGACCTAAAAATGAAATTTACTTGTTTATACTTTTTCATCATCAAAAAATTCAAAAAAGTAGAAATGAATGTAGAAATTCATCAAATTCATCAATCGATGGCAACAACAACAGCAGAAAAAATCATTAATCATTATGTGTGCGAAAATTATGGAATGAAATAAAAAGAAAAAAACTAAAAACATGAAATATCATCGGATTATGGTTTGGTGTATGGTGTATTATCTATGCTTACAAAACACATGTATTGAATTGATGATTGGAAATGAACTGAAATAACTCTATTGATAACTAAGCGTTTGGGAAGACGGAGACGGGAGAAAAAAATCCTACGAAACTAAAAAAAAATCCATGAATTTTTTGCATTTATTCACCGAGATTTACAACTTAGCTCAAAACTAAATGAAATTACATGGAAATATTAAATGTGATATTTTGCAAAGTATTTTTTCGATCAGAAATGTTTATTTCAGAAGTATTTATTTATTTATGTTTATATTTTTAATTATATTTTCAATTTCTATTCCGAAATAATCATAATTATTGTAAGCATTTTAATTATTATTATTATTAACAGTATTATCATCATTGAAGAACCAACTAAAAACAAAATTTTAATTTCTATTCCTACCAAATTTCATATTTGCAAAAATTATAATCGAAAAAAATAGTACATTGATATTCAGGCACGACTTATCATGATATAATCATTCGTATAAATAAACAAATATTCGAAAATAGATGCGGATGCATGTTTATTAAACATTTTTGGTAAATGAAAGGGCAAAAATTCAATGGATTCAAATGAAATTAAATATAAAGCGTGGATTTGTACAGTTTTTCGAAATTCTCGATTTTGGCAAGCGCCACACATAATTACAAATTAGATATTGAAAAATAGAAATTAAAAACATTTGAGAAATATTTCCCAATTTAATATGATTTCCCGGCAAATTTAAATGCATTTAATCAAGTCTTTGCTCGTGTGTAACGAATTGCGCATTGAAACATATCAAAATGTGAAAATTTTCAACCGAATATCTGTGACAATGTCTCACCAATGAATTCATTCAGCTAATGAGTGATTAGTTATTAGTAGCACTTGAAAATATAGAATCAGGAGAACTGAATGACCAAACTATTGAAACTGTTTGAAAACATTTGAAAATCTTGAGAATTGGAAATTTTACGAAGAAAAAATTTGAAATTGAAAAATTTCCTTCCAGTTCTTTTAACAAAACGATAATGAATTGATTTTCAAAGTATTTTCGAAAAAATAATTGAAATATTACCTAAAATGTACACATAACAAACAAACTTATACAACAATACAATAATATTAATGATCATCATCATCATTTGAGCAGGCAAAACAATTTAATAATAATAATATCATTAATAATAATAATAAAAATGTAATGAATTTTTCAATCAGAATTTTTCAAATAATAATAATTTCAATAATAATATTTGAAATAACAATTTCATATCATTTCATATTATTAATATTTCAATCATCAATAAAATGATTGCCTAACTGGTTATGATTATTACTCTGATTATTGTGATTATTATTATGATTTGCTATTTATTTTCATCAATAAAAACATTTATGCCCAAAAAATGAAAAATATATGAAACGATTTTGCACCCAAAGAAAAAAATATCATTTTAAAAAATGGTGTGCAATAAAAAAAATTTGAAGAAATGAAATTTGAAAATTTTGAAATTGGTAGAAATTCGTGAAAAATTATCGATAATTTTCAATGAATAACGACAACGAATAAAAATGAAAGAAAATTATGAATTCAATTGAAAATGAAAATCAATGTTTTGTGTATCAATGATTTGTTTGTGTTTGTATATGTTTAAATCGTTTGAAATTGAAGTTGAAAAAAATTTCTTCAAATTTCAAATAGGAAAATTGTCACAATTTAAATGTGATGATGAAAAGAATTTCAAAATGAAACTATGAAAATGTTCAAGAAAGAAACATATAAGAATTTCATATTCATATCACGAAATATTGAAATTTAATTTGAAAAAATATTATGGAAAATCATTCATATGAAATCACATTTCACTTTGAAATTATTTCACATTGAAAGCAATAAAATTTTCGTTTTTCAAGAATTGAATCATTTCACTTGAATTGAAATATATAAATAAATAATCGTTGATATTTATTTTTGTTCAATAATATTGAAAATTATTAAATATTATCCTGATCATCGTAAGGATTTTATGTGGTTTGCAAGTGTGTGTGTGTGTGTGTGGTTATGTAAGTTTGTAATAATATTCGCACATGAATTATCATACACATGCTTTAGGCTCGAAATTTTATGATTACCGAAATTCGGTATTATGATTGAAGCAGTTCAAATTTGGATCAATTTCAAAAATTTTACCTTTATTATCTTCTACCATAATCGGTTTTTGAATTGACCATTTTTTTCTTTGAAAATTAATGATACAAATGATGATTGGAGAAAAACATATATTTAGACATTTGAATAATTGAATACTGATGATTTTTTATGATAGTTATCTGCAGACATTTTGTCAGACTACCATAAAGATATTTGCATAAAATTCACAAAAATCGGTGAATTAATTTTAAACAGATAATCAAACAAATGTATCACAAATATTTTCAATAATTGATAGCTGAATAAAGGTGACAATATTTGAAAATAAAATTTCACATTTTAATGAAGAAAATCATGGATTTTCAATCTAAGAAATTCATAAACGAATTCAATTTGAATTTATCACTTGAACACTATGAAGATTGAATTAATTTCAAATATTAAATATCTATGAATTATGATTGAATGAAAAATGAATGAAATAAACAGGAAAACAAAATTTTTTTTCATTCAACCAAAATAAAACATTTATTTGCGTGACCTAAGCAACAACAGCAACATTTCAAAGATGATTATTATTATTATGATGATGATGATGATGGTATCATACACACAGAAATAATACACACAAAAACATTGAAACAAAAAACGAAAATTTTTAGCTTAATTTGAATGAATGAATGAATTTATTTCCTGATTTTTATTAATTTTTAATAATAATAAAAGTAATAATCAAAACTGAAATTGAATAAATTTTCTATGGATTTTACTATGCAAAATTTCGAATATTTTCAAACACATAATAATTGTCAATGAATAAAATTGAATGAATTGAAATTAGAATCAATAAATGTGAATATGTGTGATTCAATTGACATTTGTTTTTGAAATGGAAAATGAAATTGATAATTTACTGCATACACACACCAACCAACACACAGACACACACCCAAAAATTGTCGATTGAATGATTGAATTGTTTTGTTTTTTCGTTTTTTTGGCTATGAAAAATCATTGATCAGAATGGAGCACACAAACAATCATTAATTTCACAAAATTGAAAACAAAAAAAAAACATTTACAAAGATTTATTATTTGATTTTATGAAAATCACAAAATAACAAAATCAAAATTGATGTCAATACATTTCACATTTGAAATGAAATTTAAATTGAAATGAATGAAAACATCGTTTATTATTATCATTATTATTCGTAATACTTGAAAATAATAGCAAAAATAGCAAATTTGATTTGATTGATTCTTTGATTTTTTTTCCAAATAGCTGAAGCCAAAATTGAATTAAATGAATTGAAAGTTGAGAATAACGCAATAATAAGAAAATTCAAATTGAAATTGAGACACCGCACATCCAAATGATTGGCTTTTACAAATACAATACACACAAATGATTGAAAACGCAAAGGTTTTCCGAGAGTAACAACTGACACATTTGATGGAAAATCAATTTTTTTTTTCATTGCATCGTTTTCAATTTTTTCTTTTGTTTTATTCAATAAATGTAAGATTCACTACATAATATATATGAGCGAAAATACATACAAATATTCACATTTAATAATGACATTTTCGCCAGGATGTGTGATTTCAATCAAATTTTACATGGAAAAGATTGATTGAAAATGATGAAAATCAAAATGCGAAACATAGAAAACGATTATGATGATGAAAATTGCACCGTTGAATTATGCCAGTGTACAATCATCAAATATTTTATGAGAAAAATGTATTCAATTTTCATTTTTTTGTTGGACATGAGGAAAAATGATTACTATCGGACAAACTGTCCAGAAACCTTTTAATAAAAATAAATTTTTTCCATGCTCAATGAACGAATCAAACGATAAAAAAGAGATACAAAAGATGCTTTTGATGATGAACGGTTATCAAGAGTTGAAAATCAAGAGTTTTCGTAATGAATAATGGCGAATAAAATCGCTTTTGAAGTAAAATATAAAAATACCGTTAATAAATGATGATAATAACTTTGATTTTTGCTTTTTTCTATGAATAAATTTAATTCAATTTTTTTCCAGTTTTTTTGAAAGGAAGATAACGGAAAAAAAACAAAAATTAAATCAGTAAATCACGAGTTTCTTCAAATCATAATCAAAATCAAATTGAATTAATGATAAAATGAGTGAAGAAAATTTCTTTTTCGTAAAAATATCAAACAGAAATCGGTTAAAAAAATTGAATGAATTAAATAAAAACCGATGCTTCGTGCTGTAAATACTCTAAAAATATTTTCAAGATTTTCACTGCATGATTTCTTTAAATCAGGCAAATTTTCACTGAAACATAAAACAATTCAAAAGATTTAGGTGAGTATTTTTCAATTCAAAAAATTTTTGTATTGAAAATTTCAAATTTTTTAAATTCAAGATAATTGTAATCAAATTAAAATCATCCATAATTCAACCGGAGATTTTCTAAAAATGAAATTTTCTGAAGAAACACATTTCTCGAAATGAAAATCCTTACGATTGTTTCGAAAATGTTTTAAAAATTTTCCCCTCTCTTAACTCACATATTGAGATTGCTATTTACTGAAATCATAATGATGACGATAATGAATAATAATAATGATAATAAAATCATGTATGAATCATGATAATGGTAATAATTTACGCATATTTACACCGAGAAAACCGAGTAAAAAAACCTTAACTTATGATTAATATCCAATTTTATTTTTCAAGATTCCAAATTCAGAATTTTTTTTCTGGTTATTTTGGTGTGTTCAAATATTTATCTAAACATATTTTCATTATTTCATTCATTCATTCATTATATCATTTATTTATAAACTTATAAATTTATAAACAAAAGAAAGTCAGAAAAAAATATTTGCAGATATGAAAATAATAATATATGAATTATGAATTGAAGCAATGATAATAAACGTATGTGAATATGATATGTGAGTGAGTGTGTGTGTGTGTGTGTGTGTGCATTTCAAATGAAACCAACCGAAATGTCAACTTTTATATGACAAATAAAAATCATTTTTCGCTTAGTTATCATTGTAAATTTATTGTTCATTGATTCGAGAATTTTTTTTGTGTTTTAGTTTCGTTTCGCTTTTGTTTTTGTTTTTTCAAGAGTTTCAAGTTTAAACTCAAACGAAATGAATTTGAATTATTATCATCATTATCATTACACACAATGGACGACTAACCTTTTGTGTTTTTTTCTTTTTGATATTCATAAGAGTTTTTGTTTTTGTTTTGGTGAATTTATCAGGAACTTTGTACAATTTTCAAATTCAATTTGAAAAATTAAAAATTCAAAGTAAAGATATTGTTTTTTCTTTTTCATTCAAAAGTTGAAATTCAATTCAAACAAATGAATGAATGAATTGAATTTAATTTTAAAAATTTGAAGGAATGTATCATTCATCAAGCTGAATAAAAGAAATGAAAATTGAATGAATGAACGAATGAATGGATCGAGCCTAAAAACAATTGAATTTTTAGTAATTAAAGCAAGAAAAAATTCATATCAAAATTGTCGTTATAAGAATAGGAAGAAGAATGATTTTTCTAAGGAAAAAATCAGATGAATCAAATCAAATTGAATTAAACTATGCTTCAAATCATCATGAATCATCTGATATTGTCACTTGAATTGTCATTTTCAATTGAATCAATCAATCAAATTGAAGGAACAAAAATATTTGTAACATTTTTCAGACCATTC
Organism: Psoroptes ovis; assembly: GCA_002943765.1. NCBI lineage: Eukaryota > Metazoa > Arthropoda > Arachnida > Sarcoptiformes > Psoroptidae > Psoroptes > Psoroptes ovis. Next base: position 554,281 of record PQWQ01000006.1, read on the forward strand.
AAATACGAAAACTTAGAAACAATTTGTTCAAAAACAAAACAAATTTGTTTGTTGCTCTTCGTGAAATTTACAAGCGAAAACCTTCTTAGAACAAGATCTTTCAAATCAAAATATTCGGAAATCTTTATGTTATGCATTCAAGTAATCTTTCACACAAAAGATTATTGTGAGGAAAACAAAAAATGGAAATAATCTTGATCATTTTTTGGTGTGGTAAACGAACGAAAGAAATAAAAGAAAAGTAAGAAACAATGAACAATCAATGTTATACAAGTCACATCACATAATAATAATAATTATGTTATTATTATCATTTGAAAACAAAGAAGAAAAAAAGGAAGCGAAATATATGAATCAAATATGAACTGAAAAACAAATGATAAAGATAATGTTTTGAAATATTTTAAAATATGAATTGCAAATATTTTGTTGAGCATTATGCATTAAAATATTAAGATCAAAATAATAATAACAATAATTACATGTGTTTTTATTTATCTATTATTTGTTTATTATTCAAAGATAATAATGATGATTTTGAAAACAAATTTCGAACATTCATTCATTTCAACATTATTTTCATAGTTTATTCAATGTGAAACAAATATCAAGATGATACAAATATCATATAAATAACAATCGTTGATTGGTGCTTTATGATATTATTTTCATATTTCGCTCAACACTGTGTAACTGCTTATTTTTCTCTGAATAAACATTTCAAATGAAGACAAAAACAACATTATGTTTTCAAATCAAATTAAAGTTAAAATATTTTTAAATAATTCAAATTTTATCGTATGACTTTTTATTCAAAGTCAAAAGTCATTATTATTATTATCATTGTTACTATTATCAAATGTTCATTTATCACGTAATCATGCTTAATATAATGATAAAACTCATGAAACTGATATTATCTTGATTCACATATGCACACACGTATGATGATGATGATGAAACAATGATTCCAAGAAAATGAATTTCAAAAGAAAAATTCAAATCTTATCTTGATTCATTTTTGTTTCAAAGTTTTCAAATTTTGAAATTTAAAACTTTTACAAAGTTTAAAATTCATTTAAAACTTGAAATTTATATGATTCAATTGAATTGAATGTCTTTTATAACTGCACGCCATTCATTGACTTGTATCAGAGACATTATTATCAATTGTTTTAACTGTCAATCTTATTTTTCTTTTGAATTCAATGAAAATAATTCAAATAATTGAAATAATGATAAGAATTAACGTATTCAAGATGTTATAAATTCAAAGAAAAAAAGTGTCGTTTAATTTTTGTTTTTGACACTTGTAAGAAACGTATCTGTGTGATATGTGTGTCAATGATTGTATGTGTCAGTCTAACGATTTAAACAATTCGACAATTTAATGAGCCTAATTTTACTTGCCGAAGTTTTTTCTGTCGATTTTCGATTTTTTTGGTGATTTCATTTCATCAATCTCAAAAAAATAATTTTGGGATAATACAAAACCTGCTATTATATTGTTGTTGTTGTTGACATGTTTGAAAAGGTGTTGAAATTTTTCATTTTCAATCGATATTTATGATGTCTTTTCATAGAGATATTTTCAAGATTTTCAAAAATAACGGAGATGAAAATGAAAATGACTTGAATGAAATCAAACAAATTAACAATTTCAAAGGAAAATTTTCACCGAGACAAACCGTAAACAACCTGTTGCATTCACTTTGATTTTTCATTTTATTTTTCAATAAATACGATTCGATGGAAACAATTCATTGAACATTTTTCTTCATTCATCTAACAACAATGATATCAAGATTTTTCTTGTTTTCGAAATTTATTGAAAAAAATATCAAAATATGAAAAAATTTAGGGAGAAAATGTTCGATGATGATGATCAACGAAATGATAACAAAATAATAATAGAAAATATGTATTGAAAATTTTGTGAATGGACCTGATTTGAAAAAATTTCGAGAATACAAACGAAAGAAGAGAACAGAAATTAATAATGAAATAAATATACAATTCAATGCTCTAATGAACATATATTTTGAAACATTTATTTGAATTCATTCAAGTATTTATTCTTCATTTGTTTTATATTTTAAATAAATATGAATAAATACTTTTAATAACAACAATTACAAGATTCATCATTATATTTTATTATAATGAAAAATACGAATGAATCTTGATTTTTAGTTTAAAATAAATATGAATACAAAAGCTAAACAATTGAAAATTTTTTGATTTATTGAGCAATCATTTTCGTTTGATTTTTTTGATCATTTGATTAGCTGCGAATATTCATATGAGAAACAGAATTTTCATTTTTAAAAATATAAAAATGAATTATCATTGTTAACCTTGAAAGTTTTTCCAAAAAAAATCAACATTTATTCATTTGTGAAATACACACACACAAAAACACATTGAAACATGTTCAACATTTTCCCTTGTTTTAATATTGACATACACAAAAACAATGAACCATGTTAATAACAAAAAAATCAACGGATTAGTGATGAAAAACAATGGAAAAAGTAATCATTAAATACATACATGAAAACAATATGATTTTTTGAAATGATCCAGATCATCATAATGTTTGTCAATGTTAATTATTGTTGTTACAGTTGTTGTTCACATGAAATTCAAAAACAATGGATCGTGGCCAATTGAAATTGCTCTGAAAATGCAGAAAATATGACATTTAAAAGAAATTGAAACCGAATTGATGCAATTTGATCCATTTTTGTAGAATTTTTTACAATTTTCATTTTACTATTTCATTTCAATTCTATGGCTGAAAAGGCATTAAAATTTGGTGGAAAATTGAAAAAAAATTGATTCAATTTAGAGGATTGTAAACACATGTAAGAACCAGTAATAACCCATTTAGTTTTCGGACGTTAACCGTTTTCTTATTGAGAATGACATAATTCAATTTATTAATTTTTTCAATCGTTTCTAAAAGGATAATTGGACATTGATCAGCATTAACCAGATGATAAAAATGATATCGAATCGATTATATCATAAAATTTATCATCATTACATCGGATTATGGTCAAAGAACATCGAATTTATAAAAAACAATTGAATAATTACGATTAAGCATCGAATTTGTAGACAAATATAGAAAAATAAAAAAATCATTCAATAATCTACTATTTGAAATTTAAATTAAGGTCAATCAATTCACCCTGATATTGAATTTTTATTTTTATTTTTTTCATTCGAATTCAATCAAATTAAATTTAATGATGGAAAGAAAATTGGTCAAAATTTGCTTGTGGAATAAAGATTAAGCATTATCTAGATGTGTTCGTGAGATAGCCCGAAAAACAAAAACCTGAATTAATTTTAAATTAGCAGAAATCTGTTCATTTGTTTCAAAAATAAACAAATACATGGTAAAATAATGTCAAGGTTTTGTTGAAAACAAAAAAAAATCATAACAATTATTACTGGAATAAATTGGATGGAAAAAAATAAAAATAAATTAGGACAATCTTGTATTTGTTTTGGCTGTTGTTGCTTAATTTTTCGGTGATAAAATGGACTGGAAAAAATGAAATTTGTTGGTCATTTCAATTCATTTATGAAAATAATAATCAATTTGTCAATCACCATAATTATTTGATGAATTTTTTTTTTTCGGTATCGGATAGATATTTATCAAAATTAATAACAATCAATTGTCAAGTGATGGTTATATATATGCAAAACATTAATTGATCAAATAATTACTATTATTCTGTTTTGTCTGATTTGCATGTTTATATTCAATGTGAAATTAGTCTTAATGATCAATATATTTAGCGGATTGATATGGGATTTTGGAAAAAAGAAATTATTTAGGTCAAATAATTGAAAAATTTTATTGTTAATAGCTGAAAATGTAAATGTGAATGCGGTTGTTACACAGCTATGATTAACGAAATCAGACATAATAATAATAATAACGATAATAATCAAAATAATAAAAATATTCAATTGATGTGTGAGAATAATATGTAATATTTTGAAGAGAAACTTTTGGTTTTACTGATTTTAATAATAATACAAAATAATGATCGAAAATAACAAGTATTCGATAAACATCATCATCGTTATTATTATCATTATTATTATTACAATTCGAAGAAAATTTGAATTGAATCCAAAACTATTAGACAAGAAAACACCGACAACAAACATTCAACATTCATTCATTTATTCAATAGTAGAAATAAAGACACAGAAAAGTATTATACATTGATTCAAAGTGATTGATCGATCAAATGAAATGAGATGAAATAAAATTATTACATACATCCAATTCGATGCAATTTGATTTGTTCTGATTTGATCGATTATTAATAATTGTTTGAATGTTTTAAAAGTAACAAATGAAAATAATAACCAAAAACATGAAATAAATGACTAATAATAATATTTTTCGATACAAAATACAGTAATACAATGATATATACGATTATCATGAAAGGAAAAGATGAACCTGAATGAAGAGACAGGAGAAAAAATTACTTCTAATTCAATTTTAACCAGAAATAATGAATGAAAAATTTGTCGAATTGAAGATGTAAAATGTATTCAATATGCAATGAATCAATTGATCGATCGATCGATCGATCAATCAATCATCGGATTTTGCTTTTTGAATTGAATTAATCAACATTGATAATCTTAGGATCAAAATTATTATTATTTTCTCAAAATAACGTATATGAAGATTATGCAAAAAAAATCAAACGAACAAAGGCGGTAAGATAATGATGGGATCTGTGTGGATGGAAAATTATTAAAATTAATGCAAAATTTTTCTAATTTCGTTACAAATATCAAAATATTTATAATCATCTTACGTATGATTGACATTGATTGGAATTAATTTCAATCATCAATTTTTCATTAAATTAATATATTTAATTATAATAAAATGATCAAAAATTGAAATAATTAAACGTATTAATGATGATGTATTGATTGTGTTGATGATGAATGAATGAAATGAGAATATTAATATTCTCTATTATTATCCTGTATCAAAACATTTATTTTCATTGCTTTGATTATGAATAATCATAAATCAATGGATTAGTTTCGAAACGAACAAAAAAATCGTTCTTAATGTCATTAAGTCAACAAATAATAATTGTAATTATTATTATCATAATCAATGGTTTTTAATACATTTTCAATGTTTTCTTACAGCAAAATTTTATTAAACAAAAAATAATAATAAAAATAATAATTTGCATAATAATAATAATCTGATTATTATTCAAACAAACACAGACACAAACAAATTTATTTTTTATTAGAAAAAATAATGAAAATCACCACGTTTCTTCACGTAAAAAGAAAATTGTCTTTATTACCATTGAATTGATGTGATAAAAAACGACACCGAGATAGACAAATAACAAATGAATAAGCTTAAGAAACACACATTCAAAAAACAGTTAAATGAAACACGAACACACTTTTATAATAATAATAATACACATTAAATTGAATTAATTACAAATAATAATGATGATGATTATAAAAACTTTTTGCTATTGATACAAATTTTATTTCATTAATACATTTGACCATTTATTCACATTCATTGATTCTGTCAATCAGACATTTCTCTCAACACCATTTCCAGGCATCATCATTTATTGATCATTTCTTACAAATTTCTTAAATGAATCGAATCGACTGTGTGAAACAAACAAAGGAAATAAGAAACAAATTATCAACATTGAACGCATTGAAAATGCTTGGTCATTTCATTATTGTTCATTCGATTATTGTTCATTATCATTATTAGTACAATTTCAATGTTTCGAAGACGATTATGGCCGTTTTTATGATGATTTTTGCCTGCAAAGTTTTTTTTGTTTGCAAACACAGAGAAAATAACCTTGATATTATGGACACATTCATTGTCTTGTGCTGTTTCGATTATGTAACAATCCTTTGAAAACTATCATTCGCCTAAATTCGTTTGTTAATAATTAAATCAAATCAAACAAATTTATTGCAATTTTTCACGAGGTAAATTAATTATAAAAAAATTAAAAACACAATCGAATAACTGAAAAATTACCGGGACTTTTGTTGTATTTAATGTTGAAAATTATTTATCATTTAAAACTAATTAACCTTTTGTATTACAAAAAAAAAAAATTGTAAATTTCATTCAATAATACAATTTACCGTACATCTGCTTGAGGCTTATATCATTTTCATACAGTAAACATGTTTGAATTCGAAGAAAAAAGGCTTTTCAAACGATTTATTTGAAATTCATTTCAATGAAATGTAAATGAATAATTAGTAAAGAAGAAGATTTTAAGTCAAAATCTAATCAAAATTCATAGAAAAACAAAAAATAATTGAAAAAAATGAAAATAAATTATATGATAACATTATGAATATCGTTATTATTATCATCGTTCACACTAAGTCAAGGTTAAACACAGGTGTCCATTTTACTCCTAATTATTATTCTCGATTCATCAATGAATTTAATGCTGATGCTGGCAAGTCAGTAAAAATACATGGAAATAATTGAAAACAAAGTAAAAATTATAATCAAAAATTTTACATTTATTATCAATAAATGAATGGAATCATCATTATTCATCATTATTTCAATGGAAATTAATATCTAAAATGCATGTATTTCCATGATTTCCCGAACAAAAGATGGATGAATTTTGATTTTTTCATTTGAATTCATATCAAAATTACAACAAAAAATATATTAATTTTTTCTCATATTCTTTGAATTCCAATTTCTAGGGTAAAATCAAAAAATTCTAATTGAAAAATAATGAAAAAAAAAACATTTCTATTTATATTCAAATTGATTAATGTTGAGTAGTCCAATTAGTTAACTTCGGTTAAATCAATCAAAATGCATATGGAAAATTGGCAAAAACTTTTCGGACAATTCAATATATCAAATTCAAATCATATTTAAATAGAAAAATACATAAATTTTCATCGAAAAAAAAATTGGATGATGATGGAATGAATAAATGGAAACATCTTCACATAGGCAAACACAAGCACACACACACCTAAATCATCAAAGGTGTGTGTGAGTTGTACATCATATAAAACAGCATCAAACGATGATAATAATATTTGTATAAATCAAATATTCAAGTATATGTTTGTAATATTTGTAGAAACAACAAATATTTAAAATATTCGAATTCAAAATGAAATAAATTGGATAAATGAATGGAATGAAATCTATTCAATTTTCTATGAATAAATGTTTCAAAAAATAGATATTTTCATTTATTCTTCCTATAATAAGCATCATCACACAAATGGAGAGGGTAAAAATCTGGTATGAATTTGGTAGGAATTTTTTGCTACAAAAAAAAAGAAAAAATGTGTCCAATAATCAATATAATTTCAAACTATTGCTGATATCAGCACAAATCATGTGAAAAAATTGTCATTATTTGAACTTTTATCCATTCATTCATTCAATCGTACATATTCGATTGAGATTAATCCGATAAAGATCATTCAAGTCAAAGTCAATAATGGTAATATTTTCGTTTATTTTGTTCATTTTTATTTTTTCCAAACTGAAACTGATTTGAAATTGATTTATGTGATTATTTGCTGATGATATTCCTCTGTGTGTTTGTTCACACGAAATCACAGATTTTTATTTGTTTATTTGGCCGAATTGTCCAAAAATTATTTACAATTTTGCAAAATGCATCCTTCATTTGATTGCGATCATATTTTTGCCGCATCATCGTTATTGTTATTATTATGATCAATGATAAATGACACAATGGATGTGTGTGCATGTTTATGTGTGATAATTTTGGAAATTAAATTTTTCAAACAAAAAATGGCCAATTCTCATTCGTCAAATCATCAAAAAACATTGATAGAAAATGGCAAAAAACAATCGTTTGTTTGGTGTGAAAAAGCAAAAAATTCATAAAATTTATGAATTTGAATTGAAATATTTATCTTAAAACTTTCGTTTTTGAAATATCGACAAAATGAATAAATGAATTTGTTAAATTCAATGAATAAATCAGGAAATGAATGTTTTTGTAAACACGAGAAAGATGAATTGATACATTTACGGATATTTCTACAATTGAAAATTATCTGAAAATTTTTAAATTTCATCTAACTGAAATTTTTTTCTACGAAAAAAACAATACAATCTGGGAGTATAACATTTTCAAAATGTCGAAAATCCACCTACACTTTTTCTTTTTTTTCATTGTATTTTGTTCAATTCTTTCCACAATTCAAAAACAAGGTCAATCAATGAATGGATGGTGATGGAATCAAAATCCATTCAAGATGCTCAAATATGAAATTGAAAGTAAATTTTCAAAACAAAACAAAAAAAAACTGAAAATGAAACAAATTAAAACAACAACAATGAAACAATGATTAGTTTATATTACAGACAAATATAATTGACTAATATTTAGTTTATTTATATTTGTCTTAGGCACAAAAAATGAATCAAAATGTTATTTTTTGGAAAAAAAAATAGTCCAAAAATAGGACAAAAATGATTTGTTTTTGTTTAGACTTGTGTTTTTTCGAGATAAATCATTTGTCAAAATGATGCAAAATGTTATTTTCAGACGAATTTTTGGTTTCACACATAGATGATGCAGATTTTGTTTTTATTTTCATTTTCATTTGCATCGAAAAAGGATCATAAAATGCAAAATTTTTCATTTTTATCCAAACATTTTATATGTAAACAATGATTTGTGTTTGGCTAAATGTCAATATTTTTTTTCATTTTTTCGCAGAAACACACATTTAAATTAACCACATGTATTCAACGTTCAATATTCAACAATAATAACAATGATAATGATGATGATTCAAATGCATTGACAAAATATTGGCGAATTTCATTTATTCATTTCAAATCACCGAATTTGGAGTCAAACTGTGTTGAACGAATGAACACATGTATACAGCACACATTTTTTATGTAAAAATATTTACAGCAAAAAAACACGTGTAATGGTAAACAATAATGATCATAAGAATAACAATAATAATAACAGTAATAACCATGATAACAATGGCAAATGGATGCTCAGTAAACGATCCATAATAATTGTGTTTGTTTGTCTGTTGGAAAATGAAATGATTGGCAAATAAAAAAATTCAAAATAAATGAACTTACATTTAAATTGTATAATTTCACATATGATGATTTCACACTCAGTTTTTTCGGTCAAAGTCAATTTCATTCCATTCAATTTTTGCTTAGAAATATTCAAACTGAAATGGCATTTCTATTTGAAATATATCAATATTGGAAATAATGAAACATTTACCATGTTTGAATATCATGAAAAATTGAATATTATACATGAAAGAATAGTGTCAATCACAAAGACAAACACACATAGAGCGAGAAGAATATCAAGATAATCCAATCAATGTTCGAATCAATAATGATATTCAATCCAGAATTCAATTCAATTTTCCTTTGATGATGATAATAATTGGATTTTTTTTCCATGCTTTTCCTGTAGCGAAATCAGTTTTATGTCTGTACCAATCAAGATTAATGTTTGTAGTTTTTTCTCGAAACAAAATGTTTCATAGGAGATAAATTTTGAATCGTTGAACATTCAACCCAAAATATATATTTTCAAATAAAAATTTTGTTTCGATAATCTGATTTAGAAAATTCTGATTGATTGATTGAAAATATTGATAATAATCAGACAATGATTGAACAATGAATGTAAAATGAATTTTAAATTGGAAAAAAATAATAAAAATTAATTTCTTTTCAAAATAAAAGCTCGAATAGATTTACAAGAGACTACAAATTGTAAATCTTGAACTACTTTAAATGTGGATTGGATTTTTCTGTGAAATTTTCAATTGAAATTTTTTGTAAAATTAATTTCATTTCATCTCAAACGTGTTCAAATCAAAAACAATTAAAGCTTTTCTAAATTGAACATTAGAAAAAAGACACTCCCCACATATATCTGAATCGAAAATGAATGAAAATCATATTTGACAATCTTTGTCTCGATGATTATTGTCATTTCATTTCTGTTTTCTTATTTTATCTTCGACAAACATCTCAAGTCAAACACACTGACAATTTTCAATAGAGACAAAAAAATAAACGAATGAATGAAGGAAATGTAGGTTAAATCAATCAAAATTATCATTGAAAAATAAAATCAAAATTGAATGAAATGACCATAAAACGAATTCATTTAGAAAAATTATTATTTTCATGTTCATGTTTTTAACAAGTTCAAAATCGAAATTGATTTTTATTTATTTCCCATTTTTTTTCAACATTCATTGTTTGTAGCTGCCAGAAATTCAGAAGAAAATTCAGATTCTCATCGATAAATAGGGAAAAATTCAAATAATAACAAATAACGATATTAAATATTTGTATTTGACGATTTGTGTGAATGCAAAAAAAAAAAAAAAATTTGCCATTATTATTATGGCTGTTATTGTTGTTGTTTGTCTGTCAATCGACGACTTGTCATCATCATCACAATTACAATCACAATCATCATAATCGTATGTATGCACATGCATAAAATGGTACAAACAATATTAATAATAAATGCTAACAAAGCATTTCAAACAATGTCATTGATGATTTGAATTTTTATATTTTTTTTCACTTTCAAATGAGCAAAATACAATGGAAAAATCGATCAATTCAATCGATCGATACATTTTTTTTTGAAAATAAAAATGTGAATAATCATCATTATTTTCATTATCATCATCGCCATAGCCATTGATGTTATTGTCATAATCATTCATATAAAAACCAAATGTGAATAGTGGAGGAAAAATCAAATTGAATTTGTAGAATTTTAAATTCTGAAAAAAAATATTAGAATCGAAACATGAATATTAATTTCAGAAGAATTTCTGGAGTCAACCATTATTTCTTTTGGCTGAAAATTTTTCAAAACGGAAATACAAGTATTGAATCATTTTCGTTTGAATTCAGTTCGTGATTCAATATTCATTCGTTTGTCGCATCAACCGAAAACAAATGTTCCATTTCCGAATCAGTCTTAGCGATATATTTGTGATAATTTGAAATATTTGACATTTCATTTAAATAACTGAAATTATTTATGAAATGAAAATATTAATTAATTACCTGGAAAATAAAACAAAATGCCTTTTATGTTGGAAAATATTTATTTCTTTACAAAAAAATGAGTGAAAAATAATTCATTGTTTTTCCAGCGATGAACAAATGAATTCAAAAAAAATATTTTCAATTCATTTGATTTAGACTGAGCTAATGAAAAAATACGGAAATGTATAAATTCGTACATTTTCAATGTTATATTTTGAGATATTAGAGATAAAAATCGGTGAAACAACAATTTATCATTGAATCGTTTGAAAAATTATTTAATCCAATTCTTTCAATTTTGATCGCCATTTTATCAGTTGTTTCAGATTTACGAAAATTGGAAATTGGCATAATAATAAACAAAAAACTAATGCGAATGATATTCAGAGTATGAAACCCTGGACAATTTCAAATTGAATAAAATTGAATTCAATTTCACACTTTCAGGACCTGGTAATCACCAATATGCGAATGGTTTTGTGTCGATTATCATTATAATTATGATCATCATCATTATTATTATTCATTTCGATATTTCTAATTCTGGCCAATGATTATTATTTTTTGAGAATGGTCATTCAGGGCCCTTTAGGGACGGAAATTGATTCATTGAATCATATGAAAACAAGCGAAAATTGAAAAAACGACAAACGAAACAACATTGACCATATAATCACCATCATCATCATCATCATAATAATAAACAATAAACAACAATAATACTAATAATAATAACAACAACACTAACCATAAGACAAGATAAGACTTTTTACTTCACGCATTTTTCAATGAAAGAAAAAAAATGACATTTTTTTCGTGTGTAATTCTGGGTTCTCTGTGTGTAAAATAGTACCAAATTCTATTACATAAAACATACAAAAATAAATGAGGATGAACATTTGGACAATGAGACAAAGTCGCGAAAACTTTTGTTATTATTTTTCAATGTATATGTATGTAGAGTTCATTCATTTATTTATTTATTTCTTTACCCAAACACATATAAACATATATTTCTGAAAACCGAACCATAGATAGATTCATTTCAATACAAATCCACTTCTGGTTTTTTTTTTCAATTTCATTTTTTTCTTTTCAATTTTCAATGAAGCTTCAATACAATGGCATTTTTTTGTCTATGTTTTTTGGTTGTTTTATGTTTTGTTTATTTGTTTTTACACAATTCATTTGACAAACAATAATATCAGTAATAACGACGGATCCAAAGAAAATGGCAGAAAAGTAAAAACTTTGTATTTTATTCTATTTTTTTCATTTTTCTAAAATAGAAAAGAATAAATAAATATCAACAAAGACCAAGACGAAGAAGAAGAAGAACAACAACACATATACACACAAGAACCATAGAAATTCAATGAATTCAATGATTGAACAAATGAACGAATGAATCTATGAACAAATGAAAGAATTCAAGAATGAATAGATGGAAAAAATGTTTTTCTTCAAAAGTATACCAGAATTTTTTGTTACCGAAATGAAAATAGGAAACAACACAACAAACGAACAAAATACACATAAATGTAACAATAAACAAACATAATAACATCATCATCATGATCATCTGGATGGGAAAAAAATAAGTAAAACTTTTTTCTGGTTGTTGTTGTTGTTTTCTAGGAAGAAAAATGGTTACAAATATTTTCTTTTGTTCTTGGACCCAAGAAATTCTTCGAGGTCCAAGATGGTCCAAGGAAAACAAATGGTAAACACAACCAGAGTTTCTTAGAAACAAATTTTCAAAAATTGATTCATTTCGATTAAACAAAGCAAAGCGAAAAAAGATGAAAAACATTAAGAAAAACATACAAATAAATATGAAACATTTTTTGGAAAAACAACTTTGATTTTGAAAAAAAAAAAAATGAAAATGAAAAATACTTGAAAGTAATAATGTTTCAAATGTTTATTGAGTGTCTAGTATCGATTTGAAAATATGTATTTGGTTCTTTGAATCAATTTTTCAATTTTTGTTGCACTAAACTTGGATAAATAAATAGAAATGAACCAAGAAATATGTGTGGAACTTAAACCTTGGAATAACCTGAGAGTTTCAGTTGAAAACTAAACTATTTCTCGAGAATTTATTAATCGTTTTTCTTTGGTAGTCTTCAAATGGTTCGTGTTTCAAGTTTATTTGAAGAAAAAGAATATTATCGAATATTTTTCATAGGAAGTACTTAATAAATTAATATGTTCTAAATATGATTTTGTTTTTACATTTTTCTGGTCATTTATCATTTCACAAAAATCGATTATTGTTTTAATGAATGAATGAATTATTATTATCAATACATTTGCTGCCATACAAATGAATTATTGACACATTCATGATTTAATGATTCATTCGGAAGTCTTGAAACTATGGAAAAATAGAACTATATTTAGGTCGCAAAAGCTGTTTGTCATTCGTAAAAATATATAAAAATATTCTCTCGATCGTTTGGATCACTCAACTTAATCATAATAAATGATGTTTTCATAAATTCATAACTCTTTACCATCTACTACCAACATCATTATCAATCAATCAATGAATGCAAATATCTATCGCGATTAAATTGATAAAATGATACTTCGATTAATGTGAAAATTTCCGCTTAAATTTCACCGATTTCCACCAATGTCTATGCACAAAATATGCTAAAAATGCAGGAAATAAAATCTGGAAACCTAAATGAAAACACAAATCGAGAGACCAGGAAAAAATGGAAACAATTTCGGTGCAATCGATGAATGCAAATCTTCGAAATTTTATCTCAAATCCAAGCAAAAAACATTTGGTAAGTGAATAAATATGTTTAAATTATAGTATTTGAGTTAAAGTAAATACTTTTCAATGAATGTTTACCATAAAAATATTATTATTATTCAAAATATTTAATCTTTGACAGCAAGAAAAGAGGAGAAAAAAAAAAAAATAAAAATTGATACCACTACCAGCAAAAACATATTGAAATTATTGAATTTAAATGTATGAATAAATAAATAAAGATCAATATTATTATATTATCACAATATAAACACACCAAACACACACATTTTCCTCAACTATTTTCGCAATTTATATAAACACCAACATTTTTTTTGTGATAATAAAAGTCTATGGAGAATTGAATTATTTAGTTAACCACAAACACAAACACAAACACCAACATCATTATTATTAAAAAGATAATCAAACAAACAAACGAGTGAAAAATGGTGGAAATCAAAGATCGAAATATTTATTCATTTTCTTTGGTGTTCTTTGATCTTTTTCAATCATCATTTTTTTCTTTTGAAAATCTCAAATGTATCTCGAATTTCGGTATTTGACAATCAAATATTGATTATTTCAGAGCAAATAAGCAGCAATATGACAAGAACAACGAGCAAATATGAATATTTATATGCAAATATTAAACAGAAAAAATTTACCTGTTTTTTGTATGATATAAGATATTATTTGTGTGATATTTGACATCTTGTTGTTTCAAAATAATCACAAATCATCACCATTACTTGGTGCACTTTGGTTTTGAAAAATTTCAATAAAAATTCAAAAATTTGAGAATGGAAAAATGCAAGAAAAATTTCAAAGGAAATGTTTGAAATTTGAGATCTAAGATTGAATTTGAACAAAATTTGATCGAAATGATTCAAAAAATCATTTGTCAAATTATCGAAAATAATTAAAGTCTTTTAATTCATTTCACCTGTCATTGTAAGTCAAATTTCAGGAAAATAAAATTAAACAACTGTCAAATAATTATATTGAAAACAATTAAATCATACCACACCTATTTAATTGCATAGAATTAGATATATGTCATTAGATAATTATTAGATTAAACACATAGAATTCCCAAATTACTTTTGATTGAATCACATTGCAATCAACAAAGATAAATTCTACGAAACACATCAACAAGAGTTTCACACTTTTCAAAAAACAGTTTGAAAAATCACAAATCTTGAGTACATCATCATTACCATCACCTGGTTACTGCTGCTGCTGCTAGCTGCATGCATTTATGTGGTCAAAATATTCACGAAAATAACTGAAAAAATTTCGAAAAATAATAATATGAAGCCAATATCAAAGATAAATCGATAATGGTAATATTTTTCGGAAAATATTTAGGTTAAAATATTAATGAAATTACAACATACCAGCAACAACATCGACAACATGAACAACTACAACCTTAAAACATCTTTAAAACTTGTATATGCACATGCATATAATTGTATTGGTAAATAAATATAAATACAAGAAAATCTCTTTGAAAAAAAAAATAAATTTTTTCTTCTGATAAATTTTTTGATATTTACAACAACAACAACACAAAAACAAAACTAGGACAATATCATCAACATCATCATCATCAGGTAATGGACAACATTTTCAAAACATGTTGCTTTAAAAATCTTTAAGGAATAATTTACTTTGATAAGAATCAATCATAATGAAATAATCTTTGAAAAAATGAAAATTCCACATACCTTTGAGACTTCCTGATTGTTGTTGATAATATCTTGCTTGTCAAATTCAATTTGATGATGATAACGATGATGATATTATTCGGCTGTTGAATGATGTTTCATCTGGATGTTTAAGATGGTCAAGATCTATGTGATTGT
Source organism: Psoroptes ovis (assembly GCA_002943765.1). NCBI lineage: Eukaryota > Metazoa > Arthropoda > Arachnida > Sarcoptiformes > Psoroptidae > Psoroptes > Psoroptes ovis. Next base: position 570,089 of record PQWQ01000006.1, read on the forward strand.
CATTTATGATTCATTATTCTCACGAAAAACACAAAACAAAGCACCAATCATATTTCAGTCATGTTCAAGTTTAATTGTTTCATTGTTTTTTTCTCAAAGTTGAATCAAAACGATAATCAATCAATCGATTGATTTGATTTCACAAGAATCACAATTTTTTGAATTCAAACAATTAAAATTTACGAAAAACAAAACACACGAAATCTTCACTCGAAAAACAATGAATTTATGAAACATCAATTATTTGTTTTTATGGAACAAATCGAATGAAACAATACATGGAACAAAATTGTTATGGAAAAAAAAATAATTGAAATGATTGATTGTTTTTCGATGTTTTTGTTTTGTTTCATGGAAAAAATGAATTGAATCTTTTCCACTGTGAATGAACTGTGTCTGTTGCAAATCTTGAAATTTAAAATTTTTGAAATATTCAAAAACAAAAAAAATGAAATTGAAATTGAAATGGAAATTTTAAAATTTAAATTTCACAGAAAAGAAAAATGATTTCAGTTTCAATTTCAAATTCAACAATATTGATCAGCAATGTTCAATGTGTGTTTATGATGCTCATTTCTATTTATTTTTTTTAAGGGGAAAGCGAAAGGATGAAAATAATTTTTTATTTAAAAATAAATAAATAAAAAAATGAAACAACACGAAGATTATGTGTCAAATGTGCGTGGAAAAAATTCAATTTTCATTTTCGATTTCAAATTTTTTTTTTTCGTTAAATCTCTTAGTTTATCTTGTAAATTATGATTTTTTTTTCGTTGTGTTTATTTTACTGATAATGATTATAATATGGTAATGGCATTGATGAATATACATACATACGTTGCGTAAATTAATGATGATGAACAGTGAGATTTATTATCATTAAAAAAATTCGATGTCGACGATCATCAATGAGGTTTAATGAGTGAGAGATGGAGAGATGGAAAAGGGCGACGAACTGTGATGATTTTTGTCTTCAAAATTTCAAATTTAATTTTCAAATTTTCAATAATAAAAGTTAAACGACGAGATTAATAATAAGCTTTGAATAAACATTTATTTTTTGAAAAATCAAATTTCTTCAACGTTGAATGGTGATCACATTGATTTTAGCAAGAAAGATGTCTAAAAGATGATTGTTGTTTGTGAATTTGTTAATTTCATAAAATAAAAATATAATTACACAAGCATCATCACACGAACACATATGGATTCAATCAATTATAACATTGAAAATTGTTCAAAAATTCAGCAATTTTTTTCATTCATGATTTGAAACAATATTCATTCAATCAATCAATTAAATAAAATGAATAAATTGTTGTTGTTGTTATATTCGAGAGTTTACATTTGAGTTTACATGAAATCACATAAAATTCAAAAATGAAAAAATTCATCATTTTTTGGCCAGCGAATTATTTGAAAATTTAAATCATTTTGAATTAAAAACTTTGAAAAAAAACTCGTAAAACTAATCAAAAAAATCTACCAAAAGTTTACCATGCTGGGAGCCACACACACACACACAGATACAAACATGCCAAACAAACAAACACCGTGAATCGGGAGCAATGCAAACATTCAACTGAAATTCATTTCATTCCAGTGTCTCTAGTCTTTTTATATTTAGTTCTGGCGAAAACATGAACGAAAATAAATAAAAATTTATCGTCTGTTTGGATTCTCAAATACACGGAGAAGAAAATAAATGGAAAATAAAACGAAACGAAAATAAAAAGAAACAGTATCAAATGTAATAGAAATGTATGGAAGAAGAAATGCAAAAATAAATAAATAAATAAAATGAAGGGAATCGAAAAAAAACCTGACATGTATTTATATTGTGTTTATTTGAAAATATTTAGAGATTGTCTATGGCTGTTTTCATTCATTCAATTCGATTCAATTTTGATATAATATAAACATGTGAATTCACATTCAAACATATATCCAAATGGTTATTATCATTATTATAATGGTTAAATGTTGCCGTCTATGAGATGATTTTATTTTGGATTTTTATACACAAACAGACAATTGAATCAAATCAAATTGAACAGAGAGAATGAAAATGTTTGCACATTTTTCTGTAATGTTATTCAGTGCTTAGAATTGGGAAAATTGTCGGCTTTCACGAGTGAATTTGGACATGAACAGGCTTTTTACTCGACTAAAGTTGAAAATTGAGACTTATTTTTGTTTTGAAACGACTGGAAAGACGTATAATGAAAGAGTTTTCGACATTCACCGTTTGAGGATTATTCACAATTAACATTTCTACTTAAGATCATACAGACTTTGGACAATTTTTTGGTGTTGCTATTTGCTTGTCTCGTAGCCGAGTGTCTATTATTGATCGAAAATTATTTTAGCAACGATTATCATTGATGAACATCGAAAATGGTGGATATATGCATGATGTTTAAGTGTGCAAGCCTCATGTATGTATAAGGATAAACCCGAAAATTCATAGATGAATGGAGTGAAAATTTTTAGAAGATTCAAATTGTACCAGATTTTCGATAATCGAAAACGAATAAAAAAAGTGGTCGATCTGGTTTGTTAGCAGCATCATGTAGTTTGATTTTTTTGATTGATTCGTCGAATTTTCGCCGATGTTGTTGTTGCTGCTGCTGCTGCTGCTGAAGATGCTTCTGATGTTTGATGGGGTAAAATCAACAAATAAATGAATGACGGAAAAAATGGCGACCAATATCATCATATACTATCGCTCGATGGGTTTTATTTGGTCGGGGAAATATATGAATACATGAAAATTGATTCTTCTTGACCATCAACTCGATATTTGTTCACAAAATGAACTCTCGAAGCAAGATGAAAAATTCAAAAATAATTTTTCTTCGTTCAAATATTCTTGTTCGTTGTTTTAATACATCAAATCAAATGAACTTTGAAGAAGCAAAAGCCTTTGAAAAAGAGAGAAAGATGCTTCAAAAAATTGATAATTCAAAGATGAATTTGAATTCAAATTCAATTTCTTTGAGAGAAAAAACTTTCCCCTTTTTCCGAAGAGATTTTTCAAAGAAAAAATTAATTACCTCAGTCGTCGATGATGAAGACGATGATTGCAGCAAACAACTTCGGGCAGCAGCAGCCAAAGTGTTCAGAATGCTTGTTGAACAAATAAATTACGCGTGGAAATGAGAAAATATGGAAATAAGCAAAATAAACTCAAAAAATAATCAATAATGATTGAATGTGAAATATGAGAATCTATGAAAATTTGCAATTCGAAATTATTATTTTACCTGTGCTTGGTGAAACCACATGCTTTGAAAAAATGCGAAAACATCGAATTGCATCATGAACAATGAAAGGATTTTATCTTCTTTACTCTAGAAAATTCATTTAATTTCATTTAAATTCATTTGAATTTCGTGTCTGTACACGGGAGATGCGAAAAGAAATTCAAAATTTCGCAAAAATTTCAAATTTCAATATTCAAAATTATTCAAAGTTCTCATATTTTGAATGGATAAATGAATGAATGAAAATGGATGCATCTTTCGAAAAAGAAAAGACTTTAATAATAATAATCACATAAAGAGAGAAAGGATTATCTTGATTTTTTTCTCATATTTTGTTCAATATTTTCTTGTGCTGTTGTTGTATGAAAAAAATTGAATAAAATGAATTTCATTATCTAAGAAATTTTTTTATTTGAAATTTTCAAACGAAAAATTCTGGTTTAAAATATGAAAAATTCATTTTGAAATTTTTCTATTTAATATCTTCATTTCGTTGGAAATGAAAAGATTATCTTCGAAGAAAAAATTGCCTGCCAAGGTTCAGATTTCAGAGACAAAGAAATGGTAGCCCCTACAAAACAAAACGAAAAGGTTTCACCCTTTTCGGATAAAATGTGTCAAAAAATGGATTTACATTCGGTACTGTCAGTTGAATAAGTTCTCGAATATAAATTCGTGCTAAAATTCGATAAAAACCTTTTGGACAACCAAATGTTTTACCGAGAAAAACAATGAAATTGGAAAGTTTTTTTTAATATGTAATATCTATGTTTTATCATTGAATACAATGAAACGTTTTGAATTCTTTTGAAATCATTATCATCATTCATATAATAATAATAAAATACAAATACACGAAGATAAACCGTGTCATCATTCATATCTACATTGGTTTGTACTTGTGTAATTAACCGAATAAAGGAAACGAAAATAGCTGTCCACATGTGAATTCCATTTTTGAAAAATTCAAGTTTTAACCCATTATTCGGCTGAACGCTATGATTTCACAATTCGCCCTGGTCTGTTTGTATGCCGATGGCTTAAAGTGGAAGGAAAAATTGTTTTGTTTTTTCCCGTTAATTCACCGAATTCATTTAGATATCATTTAATGATGAGATACTCTTACAACTCGATTGTTCGCCTTTACCCTTCATGAATACGTCTTTACCTTTCTCTCTGCTGCTTTCTGTACATTTGGCTGATTCAAAAACTTTACTTTGAAAACTTAATTCACAACATTTTTCCCAAGATATGCATCATACATGCAAAGATATGCTGCATCACAATAGTACATCTTGACACTTTTGTTTCTTGGTTTTCATTTTCATTTTTGTTTCTTTAAAAATAGAAATTAATAGCTATATCTCATAATATATCTTCACAAACATTTCTATCTCTTTGTATGATATGATTAAAGAAAAATTAGCCAAAAATTTATATATATCATTATCATTTGAATACTGATTATATGATAATAATAATAGGATAATAATAACAAAATGATAATGATGTTAAGAAAAATTTTGGATTATTATTATTATTATCATTAATAATAATATAAATAATAAATTATGAATAATTTTTCCTTAACTTTTTTTCTTTATTTTTTTTTTTTTTTTGAATATGATAAATCGTTTTTAATTATTATTATTAAAATTCAAAAAATTATTATTATTATTTTTAGCAAAATACGAAAAAAGAAAAATTCATTAAATTTCACTAAATGTGATGTGAAAAATAAAATTAAACTAAATAAAACAAAACTAGCTACGACGTAAATAAATTTGGACAATTTAAATGTACCAATTTACTTCATTACTATTTCTCAACTATATTATATAATTGTATTTTTCGGCAGAAAAATTATTGTGATAAACTAAATTTAGCTTATGTAAATTTTGAAAATGCGAAAAGATGATTTCAAATTTGAGATTCAATATGAATGAATATATGATGTATGAAAAAAGTCTACAAGGAATAACAGCAATAATAATCTGACAAATAGATTAACAGATTCATAGATTCTTTATAAGATTCAATGCTTGTGTTCATTAAGTTTTGTGAAATTTTTGTAAATTTTTTCATATCGATCTACATCTTAAAAAATTTGGAGAAAAACAAATCAATATTATCACCATTCAATTGTTTGTTGTCAAAGAAAAATTTTAAGAGAAATTTTTCGGTGCAAAATGCAGATGCATCTGAAATTTCTCAAATTTAATCTCAAGTTGGGTTTCTTGAAATTCTGCGCTTAATTTTTCTAATCACTTCAGAAACACAATAATTGTCATTTGAGTGACAAAACAAAAACAAAAATTTTGGCACACTTTCTTTTAGTAAATTAATTGAATGAATGAATGAATGTTTGAAAAAGACAGAAAACAAAAAACAAATTGACAATTTTATGAACATGAATTGTTTCTTACTTACTTACTTTGAATGAATAATAATAATAATTATTGATTCCATTATTTCTTAGGGTTAATTGGATTTTTTTTTTTTTTTTTGATGAAAACCAAACACAAATTCGTAAATAATTGGATAACATGTTTTCAATTTTGTATTATTATTGTTTTATTTGTAACAAACAAATGTGAAGATGTCAAAATAAATTTTTGAATGACAATAATTGTATTAATTTGTTACACAATTTTGGAGTTTTTGTATTGAATTGTCAATTATAATTGATGATTGTCAATTTTTTTTTCTTTTTTTTTTTTTTTTGCTTTAAATAAAACACTGGAAATAATCAATTCTTGATTAGTTTTGGAAAATTTTTAACTATTTTTTAATTATGATTTTGAGTTTTTCATGGAAAAAAATTTTGAAATTGACTAATTTTCAAATTTTCATCTTTGTTTGTTTTAATTGTTGTTGTTGTTGTTGTAGTTGTTGCAGCGTTTGCCGTTTGTAGCGCTGCTTACTTGAAGCACTAATCGTCGATGATGATGTTTTCAGCTTTTTCTTTACCGATTTTTTTACAATTGTTTGTAATTTTTGTTTTGAACATGATTTGATTGATAATGAACGGCGACGATTTGTTTTTGAACCAGTTCGTGATAATAATGCATTATATTTTTTCAATTGTGTTTGATTATCATTATTATAACAACAATAAAAATATATGATAATTGCAATGAAAACTGTTAAAATGGCAGCCATTGGTATGTAAAATATTTCTCCTTATATTTTCAATCATTAAAAAAAATAGAAATTTTTTAAATTTTCTTAACAATTTGCATTCAAACACATTCAAAATTCTGCTTACTTGCAAGCAATGATTGATTAGATTTTGTTGATGAGCCATCATGATCATCATCATCAATTGTTGTTACTATTTCAGGAATAAATGGTTCAGTAATCAATGTTGTTTTTGTATGATTATGATCATCACTATTCATATTTGTTGTTGTTGATGTTATTATCGATGAATGATCGCCAATACATTTGAAAAATGATTGATATGTTTGTTGTTCAAAAGGATATGATTGATGTTTACCATTATTATCATCCTCATTGTTGTCGTTGTAAACGATTTCATTAAATGAATAAATCGAATCATTTGAAAATAAATAAAATCTACCATTTGCCACGAAACCTTTTTTCACTAACCATTTGATTGGTTTTTTACATTGATTCCAAAATGATGATGATGTTTTCATGATGCGAATTTGATTTGAATTTGAATCATCAAAACATAATGAACGATAATCATTGTGTTTTATTTGTGTTTTATCTTGTATAACATCAATATCGCTAGTTTTATACACAGCAATTTGTAATGATAAATTTGTATCACTTTCATTTCTTATTGAATAAAAATGTCCAGGTATTGTACTCGAAAATGTTATTTCATTGAAACGTTCTTTTAAATTCCAACCTGTAATCAATTTTTTTTCATTGAACGAATAACATAAACCGAAATTTGGATAATTCAATTTCCAAGTTAAATAACATAACCAATCATTATAGCTATCGATTATTGTTATTGAATTATAAAGATAATATTGTTTAATATTATTAAATTCTTTACTTTCATATAATTTTGGATAGATTTCTGACATGTGTATTGGTTTTTTATTTAAATTTAAAGTATTAATAGCAATATTCATTGATTCACGTTTAATTTCATAAACATAGAAATCATTTGTTATCAAAATCATATTATTTCTTGTCATACCGATTGATAAAATATTCAATTTATCATTGCCATTGTAACCTTTTAGTGTTTTGACACAAATTTCCTTTGTTTTTGATTTTTTTATTGAATGAAAATTTGAGGTGATAAACAGAATAATTTTCTAACAAAATAAAAACAAAACTTACATCAAAATCTTGTGTACAAATGAAATTGATTATCGTCATTATAATTACAATCAAAATGATTTGAATGTACCGATTCATATCGTTTGAAAAATTATTTAAAAAATCAAACGAATTATTGGGAGAAATTTCGATTTCATTTTTATAAATCCGAAGAAAAATATCGAATAAATTGCGTATATTGAACAAATGAATATTCATTCAATGTTAAAATTGTAAAATTGGATTAAAATTTTTCGAAAATTGAAAGTTCTAAAAAAAAGTTTCAATTTATTCCCCATTTGATCATTGAAAATATTATTCTTTCTTTGGTTCAAAATCATGTTTCAAAATAATGTAAAATGTTGTATCGATTGTTGTCAAATATTGTACATTGTTCATTGATTATTCAGACCAGAGAAAACATTTGAATAAAAGTAAAGTAACCAAACATTATTTATTTTTCACCGAAAATCAAATTCTAGTCACGATCAACAGCCAACATTTTTCTATGAAATAACAATTTCAACATTATCATAATTCTCAAGTGGTCATTCGGTTAGTTTGGTGCATTTTTTGGTTGAATTCTGTTGAATAGACCATGATCGTCTGTTTCTTTGTTCATTTCGTTTCAGATCAAATAAAAGTTGCATTTCGGAAAAATGATAATCCGGAATCATTTGTGGATTGTGACATTTTTTTTACTTGGAAAAATTCGCGGTTATGACCAGCGAAGAAAAAAAATGAATTCTCTAATCATCATCATCATCATTCATTATTCATATCGATGATAAATGAGCTTGAAAAATGATGAAGATTAAATAAATCAAATAGTCAATGGTAAATGACCATAGGTTTTTTCTATTTTATTTCAAAATTTATTCCAGTAATTTTTGCTTGTCACAATATTTCAGTTTCATTGTTTGTTTCGATTCATTCATTGATAATGATAATCATCCGGTGTTTTTGCCATCGTTTTTTTTGTGTGTTTTGAACTATTTCATTTTATTATTTTGTGTGTATTTGTGTGCATGTGGAGAAAGAAAGAAACTCAAATACAAATTCAAAGGCAAAAAAACATGTGAACATATTCAAATGGAAAAACGAATCGAAACCAAATGTTTCATCAAAATATGATCATCAATTAATCATTTCTGCTTTTCGCTTCATTTCAAATATCAAAGTGTTGTTTGGTGTTGCAGGTTGAAAAATTATTTTACTGCCATTTTTCCTCGAAGAAAAATAAAACCAATGTGAATGGGTTGGTCAAAATTTTCAAGCTTCAGAATCGGTTATTCATTCGATCTAACGAAAGTAGAAAAAATCATATGAATAAATTTAGCCGAATAACCAAATAACACCCTTACGAAAATATTTACACCAGAAAAGCAAAATTATTTGTTTGATTTCGTGTCAAAAAAAATCTTTGAATCTTTCGTGGCAAAAAATCATGAAAATATACCATAGATAATCATAATAATAATAATACCATTATTATTTATAATCGAAAATGATAATAATAATAATATTCATATTCATAATAATCATAATCATAAAAGATTATTTCAAATGAAAAATGACCCAGATTTATTCATATTTATTCATAGCTTTGCAAATGTATGTGAATCCAAAATACGAAAAAATAAAAATTGAAAAAAAATATGAATAAATAAATAAATATGAATATGAATATGGACACATTCATAAAGATTAAACATTTGATTATCATCATTATTTTGGAAATAGAAAAATTCATAGATGAAAAAATCAAAAAGAAATGTATTTGCTTTGATTATCCCATTTGAATTCATTATTTTTGTTTATTTATTTATTTGTCATTTTGAAATTTTCAACGCATTTTTGGATGTGTTTTTGTGTTTGTGTGAGTGCGGTTATCTTTTGTTCACCAGTGAACAATCGCAATGTTCCCATATGGACATAAACAAAAACGAAAAAATAAAATGAAATCGCATTGTTCATGTATTGGTCGACCATCATTGATCTATATTTTTGATGAAATGAAATGAAAAAAATGATATCAATTGAAACATTTTTCCACAAAAAAAATGTGGAATAAAATGAAATAATTGAAAATTTTTTTGAATCTTTGAAAGAAATAATTGTTATTCATAGATAATGCAGACACACAGATATCTACAATAGTTTGCATCTGCATTGAGCCTGGCAATACAATTGTTGTGCATATATGTTTCACAAAATTTTCACATCATTCAATTTTTGAAATTTGAATTCAATTTTTTTTTATTTGAATTTTTTGAAATTTTTTAAAATTAAAAAATGATAATAATAATTGAACAATCCATTTCATCCAACAACGAAATAGAAAAATTATGACCTTTTTCTTAACATTTTTGGATTCAATTCATTTTTCTGCCTATTTACAACAATTGAATAGCATTGAATTTTTGCTTCATTTACCTTGATTTTCGGTCACCATATAAATCATCATTTACATCATGCATCATCATCATCATCATCGTTCAAAAATATTATTTTGATCATTATTGTTAATATTCAAGGGGAAAAAAGTTGATTCAAGATTAATGTTACTTTTGGCTTACTGTAAATGTAAACGACTGTTGTTTATTATTATTAATATAAATAAATGAACAAAAGATGGTCACGAAAGGAAATCTTTGTGTATATTGTTGTCTTGATTCGTATTTAAATATTTTTTACAATTCAAAATTTAAATTGACATAGATTATAAAGGCATTAAAATATGTGTATCATTGGATATCGAATCAAAATTCATTTGTTTTTCGTTTTCGTTTTGAAAATTAATATTTTTTTATTTCATATATTCATTATTTATAATTGATAATTTCTATAAATATTTTGTTTGTTTGTTTTTTCAAAATTAATTATAAAACTAAATCCTCATTAATGATGCTGATGATGATGATGTCCCTCGAGCACTTTGATGTCGTTTTTTTGATAATAATAATGATTTTTTTCTATTCAATGTTTTATTATTTTTTCGTAATGATTTTTTACTTTTAATCAATTTTATTTTTGATGATATCAATGATAATGAAGATTTGGAATTTCTGTTATTGCTGTTATTTTTTGAAAATAAACGTGTTATTTGTCCAAATAATGTTACATTGGTTATTTTATCCGATGATCGTACTGAACGATTTTCATCTCGACTATACGGGAAAGATTTTTGTCTTGATTGTATTTTAAATTTAAAAATCAATAAAATTAGTAATAAAAATAAACCAATAATAATAATTGATAGCATTATAAATGTGATTAAATTATCATAAAACCATGATTGTTGATCGATTAATTGTTGTTCATCGCTAGGACAAATGAAAAATTTATCATAATTTTTTATGGTCAATTTAAATGATTTTTCATTATCATAATAGGCTTGTTCATCGAATGTATAGATGAAATCTTGACCGAACAAGTAAAATTTTCGATTTGCAACAAAACCTTTCAAGATTGGCCATTCTACTGGATTTTCACAATTTTCATCACCATCATTCATTGATATATGAATGTATTTATCATTCGTATATGCAGATGATGTTGATTTCGATGTTGAATAGCATATCGTATGAAAGTCATCTTTGTTTATAATTTTTTGACTATTAATCAATGTTGATGATGAACATTGATATTTTCCAATTTTAAATCGATTATTTTCTTTACGAAATGAATAAAATACGCATATATCTGTTGTCGATATTAATATTTCTTTCCATTCACCGGTGAATGACCAACCTTCAGTTAAAATTAATCTATCGAAATTAAAATTCAAACCATTCAATGGTGAATTAGGCGGTGTTGTTAAACATAGCCAACTACCATCCGAATCAGTCATTATAAATGCATTGTAAATTTGAGATTTTATAGCAGCAAATCTTTTATTCATTGCTAATTTTGGATATGATTCGGACAATTTTTTTGGCTTCATATTCAGATAAAGATTATCAATTGATAATTTCATATCATCATGATTATTTTTTTGATAATTTATTTCGAAAATATAAAATGTATTCGTTATTAATATCAATTTTGTACCAGTTAATCCAACAACTAAAATGTTTAATTTTTTCGACTCAATTTCATCGTTATTATTGTTATAATTATTTAAATCTTTACAAATGCTCTGTAAAAGGTTTTGATTTTGGAAAAAAAAAATTGAAAATAGAAAATAATTACATCGATTACCAACTAATTAAACTCACATCTGTATCATTCAAACCGGTTATTACATTATTATTATCAATTAATATTTCAACAATTATTAATCTATTAATGATTAATGATAATAAATCGATAATCAATATGCAAAATTTGAATAATTTCAATATTTTTCTCAACATTTTCGCTTCAATGTTTGTTTATTAGTTTTTTATTCATCAATCATTTTAATGAAATCATAGCCAAACGAAAAACATGGAATTAATTTCAAATTATTCATTTTTATACCGTTTTTTTGATCGGCTGTAGCCGAAAAAAAATATTTCAAAATTTTTTAAATTTAATTCAATTTTAATTAACGGAATTTCTGTACAATAATTTATGTTGTTTTAATTCCATTGTTTAAATTGGAAAATTGTTCAATGTAAAATGATATGAAGCAATTTTGGTTTTAGCTGAAAAAACAAAAAACAAAAAATGCCACAAACCATATAAAAGTGTAAATTTCAAAGGATTTAAAGCTTCAATAAATTAGCTTTCATTTTGGCGGTTCAGGCATATTGCACAAATGTTTTAATGTGAAAAATATCCTTTTTTTAGACAGAAAAAAAATTTTGTTGTTTAAACATTTTCAAATTGCTGAACGTATATGTTTCTATTTGTTTTTGTTTTCATTCATTCGCATTCACATTCATTCCATATATTTGCAATCAAATCGTTCGCACAACAAACACACAAATCAAATATTTATTTGAAGTTTGAAAACTTTATTCAATCAACAAAATAAAAATTGTTTCAAATTTCATCAACCAAAAAGATAAATCGCTTTCGGGTAAATAAAATGATCTCAAACAAATAATGAAGCATGAATGATGGCTGCAATATTCTTAATTAAGCATATTCAATTGTTTTGATAGATTTCTAATTCAGATATTCATCAATTTATTTCGTTACTTTTTGTTTTTGAAATACACAAACACATTAAAATTGCCATCATTATTTTTTTGGCCAAAATAAATACAGAATTTGAAATTTGAAATTTATTTTTTTATTTTTCATCTTTTGTTTTATTATTTCAATCGATGAAATTATTTGAATTCAAATATCAGTTGTATTTTATTTTTTCATTTTTATTTGTATTTTAATAAAAGTTATGTATGTTTCATATTTATTTACACGACAAAATGAATTATGTTTTGTTGTTTTTTGTTTCATCTCCATTATTATTATTATTATTATTATTATTATTATTATTATTATTATTATGATTTTTTACGAATAATATATTTTTATTACACTAAAACCACATAATTTTCTTTAGTTATTTTTAACATCGAAGAAAAAAATGGAAATATTTTATTTTTTTGTGTGTATTCAGCAATGTTGGCCAGTTATTTATTTGTTTTTTTCTGATAATTTGATCAATTTTATTACCGTTAAATTTTTATTTTTTTCAAAATCATCGTTGTGTTTAAATTTAGATTTCTTTAGCTTTTTTTCTGGCAGAAAATTTATGGCTTTTTGCTTTCATGTGTGAAAAATAATTTTTGGCGGGTTTTTTTCAAATTAGAAATTCAACAGCTAAAATACCGCCATCTGTTGTCGCAAATTACTAGTTTTATTCATTTTTTTATTTTAAATTTTTTTATTATTTGAGATAAGGATTTTCGAGTATAATTATGGCTTAGTTTCATGATTTCAAATTTTTTAAAAATTCCCAGAAAATAAGTTTAAATATCGAGAAAACCATCCATCGATTCGATTGTATCAATCATGATGTTCAATATTGAACCATATTTTTTCTTATTAATCTGTTTTACATTCAGTGGTTGTAATTGATCACAACGGTTAGTGAATTCATTATAATCTTGACATGCAACCGATATAATATCGCCAGAAAGGCCACGAAGAAAGTCTAATGCAATTTCTTTATCATTACCGATACAAGGTATCGTGTCCATCCATTCATCCCCGCAGCGTACTAATTCAGTGTAATAGCTGTAATTAGAAAATGAGGATAATTAGTCACTCCACTAAAAAAAAGAAAAAAAAATACTCACCAACAAACATATTTAATTTTATCTCTACTATTCAATCCTGATGGTATAAGTGCTGATGTACTATTCATCATGCCCATTATACAATCATCATCTTCTCTTCTTGTGTTCAAACATGATGCCAATTTTAATAAATTTTTCAATTTTCTATTTGATGGTTTTTTATTACAAAAATATCGAACATTACGTTTCAAAGTATATAATACAATGTTTGCTAATTTTTGTATATCACGTTCATAGCAATCATGTAAATATTCATCAATATATTTGATCATTACACGTGTTTCACTTGTGAAAAAAGAACCATTACATCATTGCTAAATTTAATCACACAAACTTACTTGCAATATGGTTTCAATTGTGGACCGTTTTCAGGAAATGGTCTGCCTCTTTTACCGAAACCTATCATACGTTCAATGTAGCGATCAACTTTTGCCATACGTTTTGTATCTAGACATTGCGGTTTATCTAATATCCAGCGAAATGGTTTTGTTGAATTAGTCGATGAATTTTTTCTGCCGGTATTTGATTCAACCACATTTACAGCGAAAATTATGAAGAAAAAAATTGAAAATAAACATATATTCATTGATGATATTTTCATTTTATTCACCGATGAAAATAATGATTATTATTGCTTGAAACAAATGCTACAAAGCAATGCTAAACAAATTACAATCAAATGATTTTGTCGTCATAATCATTTATTTGGAAATGAAAATTCAATATAATCATCGTCAAAGTAAAATTATGATTAAAAAAAACGACTCTTTGATTATTGAGAAAACGAATCAACTGACACAATAACGACGAAAACGTTATAGAATCAATCAATTTTTTTCCTCTTATCTTGCCATTGTCCAAACAGGTTGTACAATGATAATAATAACATTAATATTAATTAATTTACTGAAATTAAGATTAAAAATTATTTTCAACAATATTGTGCATGATCAAAATTGTTATCAATGAAAAACAATGACAAATTTTTAAATTCAATATTAAATAAGCAATTGAAAAAACTAGTCAAACTTGCAGTTATAATTGAATGAAGGGCATAAATATTCTAAAAATAAATGTCCATCATTTCTGTGTTTGTACATTTATAACTGAATTCATAATTATTATCGTTTTATTAATGATCGATTCTCTTAGATTCAATGATTTAATTTTTTTTACCAATATCAGATCAATGATTTGTGTTTGTTTGTCTGTTTGCTAGAAATTTTCTTTACATATTCATAAACAAGAAATTTGATTGAGAAACATATTTTTCATGAATGATAAATGGATTATAATTTCCATAAAATTATTCAAACAACAAACGAATCGATTTGTATTGAATCCTTGTCAAATGAAAAGAAGCTGAAAACAAAATTCTCACTAACTTTGTTGATCTGTTTTGCTAAAGCAGGTCATTATTCTCTGTTGACTGCCCCAATTTTTACTACACATGAAAGTTAAAAGTGATTCAAATGAATTTAGTTTTTCTAGAGCAGTGATTCTCAACCTTTTTTTCGCTGCGGCACACTGAAAAAAGGAAAAGCCTTCTACCATTTATTTCCAAAATCTTGCGGCACACCAAGTGGAGGAATGAGTTAGATTTACGAAATTTGGCGACAAACTTGGAATCTGGCGGAACACTGGTTGAGAATCACTGTTCTAGAGAATGATTAGTGAAAATAATTGTGATTAATGTTCATTGATCGTTTTTTGTTTTTCTCTTTAATGTATAGATTTATATTAATAATTTCATAATTTGTAAATGTGTATATGAAATTTATTCAAATTTCCATTGAAATGAAATTTTTAAGATTCTTTTTAATTTTGTCAATCATGATGATCATGGTGATGATGACGATCATGATTATGATGATGATTATGATGGTGTCGATGTGATTTACAAACATTATTATGTTTATCATTATTCAAATATGAATGATGGCCAACATTTTCTTCAAATATTTTTATACGTTTCAATGTTAATGTATTGATATTATTAAATGGATCATTGATCCATGATTTTGATCGCTGTTTTTGTATTGATTTTTGCATCGATAATGATGTTGATGATGATGACGATGAAGATTTAATTATTGATAAATCATTCAAAAATTCATCAATACGTTCAGCTTGTTCAATAGTTTTTGGATCAAATTTTATATCAATATTGATTTGATGTTTTGGTATTGATTTTGATTTTCGCAAAATGAATGGTTTTATACGTGAATCAGAATATGATAACATTGAATCTAAAGATTGCTGTTGATGAGATTGTACATTAGAATTTGATAAAATTAATGAATCTTGTTTTTCCGATTTAATTTCATTAGATAGCATTGTTTTATTCGCAGCTAATGATGATGATAATTTCTTCCATCCTGGTTTTTTCAACATTGAAAATGATTTTTGCAATTTATTTCTATGCGACAGACTATCATTTGATGACATTAATAGTGATGTGGTGTCAATACATTCACATACAGAAATACATGGACATTTCGCTATTGTTGTATTTGTAATTGATGAATCATTACTTATATTATTCGATGCACGATCGAATTGTGAAAATGGTTCAGTTTTATATGATTTTATTACCGATTGATTTGACAAAAATTTTTCACTTATTGATCGTGATGCAATGAAATCGGAAACAACACTCGAAGATGTGGTTGAACTTATACTTGAATCTTGATTTGAAGATTTATTATTATTCATTTCTTCACTCATTCATCAAATTACTCAAAATTAGAACTTGAGGTTTGATTCCTTCATTTAAATTTCTGCCTAAACAATCGAACTTAATCAATATAAATGTAACTAATGAAATGAAATTTCCAACTTTTGAATTGAATTTTTTCTAATAATTTCAAAATAGAATTCGATGCCAAAAAAAATCATTCAAATGAAATCAATGATTTTAATAATTGAAATAATTATCATTGAATTTATCATTATACAAAAACATTTTCGTATATCATCTATAAAAATTATTAAACCTAAAAAGCCATCAAATCAAACAAAAGTAACAGCAAGAACTTTAGCAACGACAAGAGCAACAGCGAAAACAACCGTATTGCCAAATATTAATAAATCTTATAATAAAGTTGATCGGTTGAAAAAATTATCGAATGAAAATTATATACCATATAAATCATATTATGATTTTCCTGATCAATGTCCAGATTTATCTAAACAAACGACGATTGATAAAACAAAAAATGGAAAAGAATATTTACGAAAAAAATATTATGAATGTCAATCAAGTCATAAGGAAAAATGGAAATTAACCGTCGAGAAATATGTGAGTATTCAATTGAAATTGAATGATTATTTTTAAATTGAATTTTAATTTTTTTGTTTTTATGATTAATTTATCGTTTAGTATACTGAAACCAAACAATTTTGTTGTTTCATACGTACAGTATTAGTATGTGAAAGATCAATATTATTATCATGTGATAAAAAATATTCAAAATTAAATGATGAAAATACAGAAAAATTATTTGGAAAATCATGTAATCAATTTGATTCATGTGATGAAAATGATGATGATGATGATGATTCTAGTTTTCTACAAACAATTATGAATAATAAATTTCTATTTTATGGACTTATTATTGGCGGCTGTTTGATAATAATACCGTTGTTGATATTCGGTGGTAAAAAAATTCATAAATGTTATAAATATTATCGAATGAACAAAGATGAACGTGCCAAATTTGATCAAACCAAATCATTCATAAAAGAACGTATACAAAGAGAGTACATAAAGCTTAGAACCAAATCAAATATGCAGCAATTAGACAATGTTGTTAATGAAAATGCTGATGATCAACAACCACAACAACAACCAAATAATCAATCAAAATGTCTAATATTTTTGAAAAGACTAAAAAATTTAAATCCATGTAAATTATATGAGAACAGAAAATTGAAACAACAAGCTAAAAGTATTGTGAAAAATAACATGGATACGAAACCGGAAGATTTTTGGTCTGATTATTTTACAGACAACAGTAGTGATCATGTTTCAATAAGAACTGAATCGGTATCAGAAGCGTCATCAATTGCTGAAACGATAATCCAGCCTAATAGAACAGGAAAAATAATGAATGTATTGAAAACACCTTTCATAAGTTTATGGAAGAAGAAAGAAACGACTCTTGCAATCACTTCAGACATTGGTAGTTCAGTGGCTTCTGGTGTTGTCGCAACAGCAAGAGTAGGAGGCAAAGTATTGGGAACTACTGGTTCAGCTGCCATGACAGCTGCATCTATGGCGGCTACGGGTACGGCAAAAGCTGTTGAAATAGCAGCACCGATAGCTGCGACGGCCATAAAATCAGCTGCTTCTGGAACTGCAAAAGCGGTAGGTTTTGCAGCACCAATAGCTGCATCAGCTGCGGTTGGTGCCGCAAAGGGGACCGCCAAAGCCATTATTGTAGCAGCGCCAGTCGCTGCCACAGCAGCTACCGCTGTCGGAAAAGCCACCGTCGCCGTCGCTTCAGGAACAGCAACGGCAATTGGTGCTGTAGCAAAAGCTACCGCGTACACAGTTGGCACCGTTGTATCTGGAACAGCGACGGCCATCGAAACTGTTGGAGGAGCAACTGCGTCAACAGTTGATGCTGTTGCATCCGGAACAGCAACAGCTGTTGAAACTGTTGGTTCGGCTGCAGCAGGAGCCGTCGGTGCAGTCGGTATGGCTACAGCAGGAGCCGTCGGAACTGTTGGTATGGCTACGGCTAAAGCTGTCGGAGCGGTTGGAATGGCTACAGCAACGGCTGCAGGTAAAGTTGCTCTTGAAACAGGAAAGGTGGCCGGTACGGTTGGTTTGGCTACAGCATCGGTTGCAGGAAAAGTAGCTCTCGAAACAGGAAAGGTAGCCGGCAAAGTGGGTTTGGCCACCGCATCGGTTGCAGGAACAGTTGCTCTTGAAACAGGGAAGGTTGCTGGCAAGGCTGGTATAGCTGCAGCAACTGGTATCGGAAAGGCATCTTGGTGGGCTGTAAAAAATTCGGCAAAAAGTGCATATGAGGGTGGCAAAATAGCCCTACCATGGCTCGCACAGAAAATCAGGTCTGGCATCAATCAAATACAACAAAATAGACAAAATAATCAAAATACTTCGCGTACATCTCAACATCAACGAGTACCAGATGTTGATCCAAATAGGGCTAGAAGATTTGATTCAAATGTTCAGCAATCATTGAATATGGCTTCAAGAAGTCATAGCGAATTTGACTTTGATTACTATGATTGATCATCATCTTTTATAAATAATAATTATAACAAAAATTTTTTGTTATAAAATTCATACGAATAAATTCTTTATATAAAATATAAAAAAGTTTGATTAAAAAAATTATAAACTTAAAACATCGTCCATCGTATCTGGCAATTTTTTTCCTTTGGTCTCTGGTAAAATAATTGTTATCAATCCAGCTACAAAAGTAATAATACCAATAGCGATAAATGGAATTGATTCACCGTAAGCACTCTATTTGAAGAAGAGCAAAATTCAAATGAAGCAAATAAATTTTACAAAAGAAAATATGGATATTTACCAAACGGAAAAGAAATGGTGCAGACATTGCACCTATTCTTGCCGCAAATGCACACATACCGATACCGGTTGTGCGGAGAGGTGTTGGAAATATTTCAGCAGCATATACAAAAATTAATGCAAATGAAGCTGTGATACTCATTTTGCCTGAAATTGCCATCACAATTTTCATCCAATGGCCTGTTGCAATGAATGATGAACCAATGTAGCAAATACCACCAAATAATAATATAATGAGAAGAAAATATTTTCTAGTAAAATTTCCCAAATATCCTGCCATAAATACGCCTGGAAATTCAATTAACAATAATAGTATCATTGAGTAATATATATTTGTATGGATTTCTTGAGCAAGAAATGTTAAACCATAATATACTAATGCATTTGTATACCAAATGAACAAAAATGACAATGTCCATTTACATATTTTACTATGCTGGAATAGATTGAATATTGAATAATTTTTCTCACAATCCACTACTATTGTTGTAGTGTTATTGATTTCATTGACTAATTTATCGATCGTTTGTTTATCAGATGATAATCTTAATCTATTATTTTTCTTTGCTGCAATTATAATGTGCTCAATTGCTTTTGAATGCTGTCCGGATGAATATTGCCAACGAATCGATTCTGGCATAATACTTGTTGTTTTTTAATGAAAAAATTTAAATTACACACGAATAAATGATTGATTGAAATATTTGTTTATCAAAAAAACTTACAATGGATATGTCAACATTATGATTGCTGGTATTAGATTGCATATTTCGATTAAACGCCATTGACGTAACCACCATGAACAAATGCTGATATAAATAGCACCAAGTGTAAATGATAGGCCTGATAGATTGCCTAACCAAAATCTCCATTTATCGCCTAAACATTCCATTGCGATTGCAAACGCTGATTGATAGATTGCTGCATTACATAATCCTTTCGTAAACATTGCTAAACCAAACAATGATAGATTTTTCGTGAATAAACTTGTCACTATGCTTAACACAATTAGAGGACTGTAAATATAAAAAATAGATTTTCTGCCAAATCTGTGAAGTGAAATAATCAACAAAAAAATATCTAAGATTGTTTTTTCAAAAATAAATACTAACTTACTTATCAGCTAATATACCACTTATGATTGAACTAATAACAATACCGAAAAAATAAATAGCTTGCAATAATTGTACAATCCATAATCTATCACAATACAATTCAAATTCAGTTATGATTGTAGTTTGAAAATATTCATTATCGAAAATATAACCATCTAAGCATTCATCAATTGTGCTATTATCGTAATTTGATGGCTGACAATAATCAGTGTCATTATCATCATTGATCATTCTAAATGAATGACAGCTATCGTATTTAGAATCATCATGCGTTAACTTTGGTATCGTGAAGTGTAAATGTGATTCTTTGAAAATGTTTTCGCCAAAATTATCAATAGATGTGTTATTCAAATCGTTAGTGAATTGATCACAATTTGGTATCAAACACCTTTTCATTGAAAAAAATCCGTGATGTAGAAGATGGAAAAATTTTTTAAATAAAATTCTCACCGATATTGCGGTACACCAGTGATAAATATCAGCGATGTACTTAACGTACCGGATATAAATATCGGTAATATTGATAACAGGTAAACATGACATTGATATTTACCAATATTACCAAGATGTTTTAATATTAAATTATCAATCGTAATCGGTTGTTGTTGTTTGAATTCTTGCATATTCGTTGAATATAATTGATTTTCTTAGATAATCTTAGAAGATATATAATTAACGAAATGATAGCATCACAAGACGATGAAATTAAGAAAAAAAAATTCAATAATTTATTTTACCAATTCAATTGAAAAGTAAAATTCTCGACCTAAATTTTTTTCTGATTCGAAAATATATGACAACAGCATGAACAACACTAATCACCAACATCGACAAGTGATATTTTTCCATTTTTTTAAAATCACACTAAAATATCATTATCACATGCGGCATCATTTTACTCTATTAAACCATAATAAAACTAGATTATCATAATGTGCATTGATTTTATTACATATTATTATCAATATTATCTTAATACTAATAATACGATAATTGGTTGTTTTTTGTTGCTGTTACATTTTACTTGTGCTTCAAACACATTTTTTAGCTTGAATTGAAACCCAAAAAAACAAAATATTATCGAAAATATATTGAAAGAATATAAGAAATACGAAATAAACAATGATGATAATGGAAAAATCCTCACATATATTGATTTTGATGATTTATCAAAAAATGAACCGAAAAATTGAAATTATAAATATCATTCAAAACGAATGAATGAATGATAAACAATTTTCTCTACTTTGAAGCCAAAAATCATTTCAATCATAATGATGATGAACATGACGATTTCATATTTTGATAAATTAATTCAATTTTTTTTCAATAATTCGGTTTGATGCCAAAATTATATGGCAAAGATAATATAGCCATTATAAAATCAAAATGGATGACAATGAAATGAATGATTAGTCAAGCAATCAAATTACTCAAAATTAGAACTTGGAATTCAATTCGTTCACTTGAATTTCTCCTTAAACAATCAAACACGATGAATATAAATGTAACTAATGAAAACAATTCTCATATTTTGAAATGAATTTTTTCTAATAATTACAAATTAGAATTTAAAACGAAAAAATATCATTCAAATGAATTCAATTATAATAATTAGAATAATTGTCATTGAATTAATCATTTTACAAAAAAATTTTCGTATATCATCATTTAAAATTATTAAACCTAAAAAACCATCAAATCAATCAAAAACAACAGCAAGAACATTAGCGACAATAAAAACGACTACAACAACAACCGTATTGCCAAATATTAATAAATCTCATAATCAAGTTGATCGGTTGAAAAAATTATCGAATGAAAATTATATACCATATAAATTATATTATGATTTTCCTGATCAATGTCCAGATTTATCTAAACAAACGACGATTGATAAAACGAAAAATGGAAAAGAAAACTTGCTAAAAAAATATTATGAATGTCAATCAAGTCATAAGGAAAAATGGAAATTAACTGTCGAGAAATATGTGAGTATTTTCCATTGAAATTCAATCATTATTTTTCAATTGAATTTTAATTTTTTTGTTTTTATGATTAATTTATCGTTTAGTATACTGAAACCAAACAATTTTGTTGTTTCATACGTACAGTATTAGTATGTGAAAGATCAATATTATTATCATGTGATAAAAAATATTCAAAATTAAATGATGAAAACACAGAAAAATTATTTGGAAAATCATGTAATCAATTTGATTCGTGTGAAGAAAATGATGATGATGATGATTCTAGTTTTCTACAAACAATTATGAATAATAAATTTCTATTTTATGGACTTATAATTGGCGGCTGTTTGATAATAATACCGTTGTTGATATTCGGTGGTAGAAAAATTCATAAATGTTATAAATATTATCGAATGAACAAAG
Organism: Psoroptes ovis; assembly: GCA_002943765.1. Taxonomy (NCBI): domain Eukaryota; kingdom Metazoa; phylum Arthropoda; class Arachnida; order Sarcoptiformes; family Psoroptidae; genus Psoroptes; species Psoroptes ovis. The sequence goes on from PQWQ01000006.1 coordinate 592,970, forward strand.
ATGAACGTGCCAAATTTGATCAAACCAAATCATTCATAAAAGAACGTATACAAAGAGAGTACATAAAGCTCAGAAACAAATCAAATATGCAGCAATTAGACAATGTTGTTAATGAAAATGCTGATGATCAACAACCACAACAACAACCAAATAATCAATCAAAATGTCTAATATTTTTGAAAAGACTAAAAAATTTAAATCCATGTAAATTATATGAGAAAAGAAAATTGAAACAACAAGCTAAAAGTATTGTGAGAAGTAACATGGATACGAAACCGGAAGATTTTTGGTCTGATTATTTTACAGACAACAGTAGTGATCATGTTTCAATAAGAACTGAATCGGTATCAGAAGCGTCATCAATTGCTGAAACGATAATCCAGCCTAATAGAACAGGAAAAATAATGAATGTATTGAAATCACCTTTCATTAGTTTATGGAAGAAAAAAGATACACCTCTTGAAATCACTTCAGACATTGGTAGTTCAGTGGTGTCTGGTGTTGTCGCAACAGCAAGAGTAGGAGGCAAAGTATTGGGAACTACTGGTTCAGCTGCCATGACAGCTGCATCTATGGCGGCTACGGGTACGGCAAAAGCTGTTGAAATAGCAGCGCCGATAGCCGCGACGGCCATAAAATCAGCTGCTTCTGGAACTGCAAAAGCTGTAGGTTTTGCAGCACCAATAGCTGCATCAGCTGCGGTTGGTGCCGCAAAGGGGACCGCAAAGGCCATTATTGTAGCAGCACCAGTCGCTGCCACTGCAGCTACCGCTGTTGGAAAAGCCACCATTGCCGTCGCTTCAGGAACAGCAACAGCTATTGGTGCTGCTGCAAAATTTATCTTCAACACCGATGACCTTTGATACTGCTGGAGAAGTAACTGCGTCAACAGTTGATGCTATTGAATCCGAAGCAGCAACATCTGCGGTTGGAATGGCCACATCAATGACTGCAGAGAAAGTTGCTCTGGAAACAGGAAAAGTGGCCGGCAAGGCTGGTTTAGCTGCAGCAACTCGTGTCGGAAGAGGCATATAAGAAATCCGGGACGAGCGATAATGATTTTGGAGAAATCCTCGCATACATTGATTTCAATGATTTCTCAAAAAAAAAAAAAATGAATCAAAAAATTGAAATTGTAAATATCATTCCAAAACTGAATAGAACGATAAATGAATTTTCTCTTTTTTGAAGCCAAAATCATCATTTTATTCATAATGATGATGAACATGACAAAATTTCAAATTTTGGTTAATTCATTCAATTTTTTTAATTCGGTTTGATGCCAAAATTATTTGTCAAAGATAATATTCAACCAACAACAAAACCAAAATGGATGACAATGACATCAATGATTATTCATGCAAAATTATGAGAAGAAATAGGAAAATTTTCAAATTTTCTTAATTAATCCATATTCATTAATTTTGAACAATTATTTTCGACCATTTTCTTGTTTTTACCATCATTTCTGGTTGTAATTATAATGTAATTACAAAAATTAATTTAAATTAATTTTTCTAAAATTTCATTTGATAAGATTTTTCGCAGAAGAAAAATAATTATTTTTCTCAAAAATTATAAAAATTCATAATTCATTATTATTATTATTATCATAATACACATAGATAGACATGCATACATTTCATTACAATTTCAATTTCAATTTCTACTTCTTCATCTTCTATTTTAGAATAACGGTATACTTCCGTAAAAATTGTTTGTAATTTCAAAGAAAAATATTTTTAAAAAATATTTATATTTTTTAAGCTTAAATCCAACCATAATACTAATGTTTATCTTTTCACTGTTTATTTTTATCTTGTTTCAATATGGCTGATGATAAATAAAATGAAAATGAATATTTCAAAAATATTTTAAATTATTTTTTTAACATTTTTTTTGTGAAGAAAAATGTATTAAAAATGTATGAATGAATGAAAAAAATTATTTCAATGAAAAAAATGAAAATTTCCGACAAAATACAACATTCAAAATTGAATTTCCATGTTTTCAAATGTTATGCTTGTATTTGATGATTTTTTGTGTAAAATGAATTGAAATAAATATGAATGAATGAATGAGAATATTGAATGATTTGTTTGTGCATAAGAAACGATATATCCGCAACAAAACTCTGCAACAGCAAACTAACGGCAGCCATCAGATGCCGACATACAAATTAGAAGCAGCAGCAGCAGCCGGAGCAGCAGTGGTTGATCAACATATACAAACGATAATGATGATAATGATGATCTATATGCGTATGTTCATTATAATGTGTATGATGTGTGTGTGTGTAAGCATGCTTGAAGCATGTATTAAGCCTGTATATTTGTTTGTTTGTATATATATGTGTGTACGCTTAAATGTAATGAATTGAATCGAATTGAAATGAAATAAAGAAAAATCAAAATAAATAAAATCAAAATCAAAAATACCATAAGAGTAAATGTGTGTGTTTGTTTGTGCTTGTTGTTTGTATTGAAATAAAAACATCCAAAAGAAAATAATAATAAACAACATTTTTTTTAATATTTTGCTTAAATATTTATTTATTTATTTGGTTACAATGCATAGATACATAAAAAGAGTGATAAATATTTTAAATGTTTGAGCCATTTTGAATCATCAAATCGAAGAATTTTTTTGAATGTTTTTTTTTGAATTTATTTGAACCAAAAATTATTTATTATTATTCATTGAATGATTTTTAAATCAATTAAAATTGATTCGAATTTGATTTCAGTACTCATCCATCAATATCAATGAATTTCGTGATTTGTGATCATTCAAGTATTTGAATGAATGAATTTTCTTTGAATTCACATTTGATTCCGTCCTTCAAATGACAAGTGAATCATTTATTTTTTTTTCTTCAACGACTGTAAATGTTAATTTCAAAGATATTTTTAAAAAATGATCGATTGAAAGCTTTCAACGAGATAATAAGAGATGGTAAGTTTAATTTTGGAAAATTTTTTTACTTAAAAAAAAATTGTCACAAGACCATTTCTAAATGTATCCGTGAATCCGTGTGAACGTAGTTTGATGATAATTTACAATGACTTCTACCCTATTATCTTGACTCAAATCACAAGATCCTCTAGTAATCTAGATCTTGATCGATCAACATTGATCAAAATGATTTTCGATTATCATCAGCGTACCTTTCTTTTTCTGTTCAATTTAGATATTTATCGTACAATTTGATGATAATCGGTATTATATGATGATATTTAGATTGTTTCACCGTTTTTGTTTTGAATTTTTGAATTAGAATTATTTATTTGTTCATATCAAATGAAAAAATTTAAACAAAAATTATCCGAAAATGGTAAACATATTTTCACATTCATCTTTCAATTCAACTTGTTATAAACGTGCTTTGTCATTCATCATGAATAAATCACGAATTTTATTTTTCATACCATTTATCGCTTGTTTATTTGTTTGTTTGTTAGCTGTTGATGTAGTTGTTTTTTACAAAAATAAAATGCCAAAACTATGAATAAAATTCCAATTATCATTTTTTATTGTAAATTATTATTATTAAATTACAAATCAAATATGAATGATTACCAGCAGCAGACCATAATAAACAATCAGCAACAGCAACAACTGCAGACAATCAAAATGTTAATAAACTTTGAATGATGATAATTTAATGATAATAAAATCGGAAAAAATAAAAATAAATGAATTATATGATAATTTGAATCTACTTTGAATGTGTGTGTGTGTCTGTGTACAAGTTGTTCATAATGGGTTTGATGATGGTGTATAATATTCCAATAAAATAAAAAATAAAATGTTAAATGATGGTGTAAATTTGTTGATTTTGTTTTATGATTTTACCATAAACAAATGATTTATGTACAAAATGATGATAATTTATGGTTATTATAATCCAAACATTATCATATCCGGGTATAGAATTGAAATGGATGAATTGAATTTTGCATTCATTCATTTGCATTGATTTACAACTCTATCGTCACAAAAGAGTAGTAGTGAAGCTTTCCTTCATCTTCGTCAATGATGATCATTGTAATCAAATTCTATTTTAAGAATTAAAGAATTACTTGAATTGTGAATTGAAAATTTTGAATTTGATGAGAAAATAATTGAAAATTTCTCGTCTTTGAAAGAATTATCCAGTACGATTTCAATCTATGCTTCCTATTGTTATTATTATTTATTTCATATGAATGAACCCAAAAAATAAAATCTAGTTCAATTTGATTATATAGAAAGCGATTTCCAGACATATGTATGAATGACATTTTAAAACCATCACTGATGCTTGTAATATCATGCAATGCAGAATTTCAGTACAAAACAGTGCCTAAATTTGATAGAATTTATTTTTTTGAATATGTATTTGGCACTTGATCAATCAAGTGTATTTGATTTAATTTGCTTAATTGATGATTGATTCGATTCATTTCGAATTAAATTTCATATTATTCAACGAATTATGATTGAATTGCTTTCATAATTAAATTATGTTTGAAATATTTCTATAAATATGAAATTTTTTCCATTTTTTCGGTTGTTTGAATGAAAATATTCAAAATATTTTCTCATTTTTCTTCTTTTTGCTCCAATTTATCATATATTTGAAATGTCTTTAATATCTGATAGTGATTATTTTGACAATCAAAAATCATCAAATGCAAATGATGATTGTAAAGTTGATAAATATAAACGATTATATCGTATAAAATTACGATTAAAATATTTAATGATCATAATTTGCATAATTGCAATATTATTAATATTAATCATATATGGATTAGATTTATATCAAACACTTAAATTGATGGATAATGAATCATATGAGCAACGACAAGCAAATGATACAAATTATCAATCTACAATCACTTATAATAAAAATGTTAGTAATGTTGATATTATCAATAGCAATAGCAATAATATAACTGAATCAAGTAAATCAACGATCAAGCCGGCAACGACAATGAAAAAATTTGAGCCAACAAATAAACAATTAGTAGTAATAATTATAGCAATCGCAATAACTATTTTCATAATTTTATTTATGATCGGTATAATTGCAACAATATTTGATGAAAATAATCGTAAACAAATCATGACAATATTCATATGTTTGATGATTGTAAATTTTAATGTTTGTTTAGCGGTCGGTTTTATTCGTACATCAAATACCAATAGAAATAGTAATGATGAAAATAATGTAAATTACAGCAACAACATCAATCGCAATCATCATTGGCATTTTTGGCTAGTATCATTTATATCATTCATATTGATTTGTATTTCATCAATTTATGTTACAATCATTTATAAATTAAATTGTATAAAATCAAATGAAAATGATGGAAATAGCATTAACAATAATCATCATTATTATTATCCGAAAAATCATCGAAAAAAATTATTCAAAAGATTCAACAAATATAATAATGATAATAATAACAAAGACATTGTTATTAGTACACATTGTCAAATCAATGATGATTATTACAATAGCATAAATTGTAAAAGAAAATTGAAGAAAAAACGAAAGTTAAAATTGAATGAACATTGTCTATTGGAAACAATATCCTTAGATAGCATTGAAAGTATTGAACCAAGTTTACATTCAAATCCATCATCTGTTTGAGTTTAGAATGAGTTAAATGAACAAATGTTTCATGCCCACTTCAAAATGTTTCGATGAATAAAATATTGAAAATTTCCAATGAAATTCAAGATCAAATTTGTATATCTATTTTTAAAATAAAATGTCATTATTCTTTATTAACTTGACAATGACTTGTCGTTAGAATTGTCGTTTTAAAATTGATTGTAAAATATTGATAAATAAAATATTAGTGATAGCATGATGTTTATTGTATTCATTATCAATCTTTTTGCATCTTTGAAAAAAAGGAACTGAAATTCGATCATTCGCTGTTGTTTGATGATTTATTTATTCTTTTATTCTTAACAATTGGTTTCATTGCTTTTGATGATAATATTATTGAATCGTTTGTATCGGATGATGATGATAATGATGATATTGTTGTTATTGTCGAATGAATTGTTGATGTTGGTGATGACTGATTAAAAATATTTGTTGATATTGATCCATCAATTGTTGTCGCTGTTTTTGTTGGTATTGTTTTCAAATTATGAAATTTTTGTTTTAATAATATTTTTTTGACTAATAATAAAATATAAATTAGCGTTATCAATAATAGTAGACAATTGATTGTAAATAGATAAATCCAATATTGATTTGAAATTACGTAAATTGTAAATGAATGTAATGTTAGAAATATTGAAAATAATTGTAACCAATCTAATCGTTCGCGTACAATACTAATTAAACCAATTAAATAGATAATAACTGAAATGCCGCTAAAACTCATTATTAATGCCATTGACATTTTCTAAAAGACAAATATTTCAAAAAAAAAGATTGATTGAAAACAACGAGCAAATATAAATACACATCTATTCATCTGTGTAATTTTTTTGAACTTGAAATTTAATACATACAATATGAACATTATCAATTATAAAATATGTATTTTCATAATATTTTTTATATGAATGATGCCAACGTTCAAGCGCAACCAATACAATCTGTGTATTGAATATGATTGTCAATAATATTACGGTCATCGTGCTAAGAACAAATGGCCAGCGAAACAAACGTAAACAGCGATTATAAGCAATGATCGATTCATCTTGTTGTTTACGTTTTTTATAATTATTTGAATAACCATTGCTTATATTTATCGGTGATCGATAATGATATGTGGCCATTGATATAATTTCAGAGAATTTTTTTGCATAGATTTTTTTATTTTTGTATGAAAACCCAAAATAAAACAACAATCGAAGCAAACCGAATCAATCATAAATTCCAATTCATATGTTTGAAATGAAATTCTAAGAAAAATTATTGGATCATAATCTAATTTATTTTATTAAAGAAATTTTAATTTGATTTAAACGAAAAATCACATGATGAATAATTTTTGAATTGCTCTAATTTGTGTATTCATTTCAATATCAAAAACTTGACAGTTTGTGTTTATTTAATCAAGTTTGATTTTTCTGAGTAAATTTTATCAATTTTTCGCATCATTTCTAAACCAGATCACATCCAAAAGAATGTCAAAAAATGTTTGAAATTAAGATATGAAAAAAAACCTTATCAATTTTGCTGCATATATCGTGTATTAATTATTAAATATGTATCTATTCATGCCAATAATATATGCCAATCTATATTTGTACCTAAATTGTGTTATCATTCACTTTTTAATATGATATCAATGTCTAAAATTAATAATTTTTTTCAATTGTTTCTCTTTCCAGAGCTCATCTACAAGCATTCATCGTCGATTTTTATTTTGTCATAATTAATTTGAAATTAATTTTTTCTCAAAAAAAATAATTTATTCACAAACTGTATGTGTTTTTTTCTATTGTCATTAATTTAAAAACAACCATGACAACGACTAAAACAACAACGGCTGCTAATGAATGTGATAGAAATAGTTTCCATAATCATAATTATAATTATAATAATCATCAACATCAACATCAGCGACAATCGCAAAAAATGCTTAATATTGATAGCAAAATAAATATTCCAAACGCAATAACGTATATTAATTTTGATTCATTAAGGAAGAAATGTGTTGATGCCATACATACATCATCATCATCACCATCATCAATGATGGCCATAAATAGTGATAATGTTGTTAATGTTAATGGTGATGATGATAATGACAATTGTAAAAATAATATAAATAATAATAGTGTTAATAATTTGATTATTGTTCAATCAAACTGTATTGATAATTATAATACATCGAATAAAACTATTTTGTCTAAAAATCATATTGATCAAGATTATGATGAAGATGATGATGATGATGAATTAGAAGATGATATGGATGACGAAGATGATAATGATGAATTAGATGACAATGAGCCGTTTGGTCCGAAGCAGTATTACACAAATCAAATATCAAGATTGCATTATCAACACCAGAAAAATCATAAAAATGATTTAAATAATCGTTCAACACTTTTAATGAATCATAATATTATTAAAAATTGTGGAAAAGATGATGATCGGGATTCTCTAGTCGGTACTAGTGCATCAGATGAAGAATCTGAGCATTGTAATCATAGTAATATTAAAATTGATGTCACAAAAATGAATAAAATGGCATCAATATCAGAAGCCAATAATAATTTTTATTATCATGAAGATATATTTTATGATAATGACGCAAAAAGTAATAAACAACGAACAAATTCGTGTGAATCATCTAATTGTTATGAACGTCAAAATTTCTCGACTAAAGCAGTTTCAAACTCATCGACATTGACTAAACATTCATCAAAATATAAATCAAAATCATTATCACCAACATTTAAACGAAATTCAGACATAACATTAAAATCATCAACTAACGATTATAAATTCAGCGATAATGTTAGTTTGAGTGATCATGAAATATCTGATTTATCAGCTTCATCAACACCAACATCATTAGATACTATAAATCTGGAACAAAAACATTCACCAATTCATTCGTATCCACCATCATTAACGCTAGCATCGATACGTGATGCTGTTTCACATTTAACAAGATTGGATGATTTCAATGTAGTCAAATTGTCACAAGGTTTTTTTTCACAAGTGTTCAAAGTAATGAATTGTTTAATTTTAAATAATAGTTGACAGATTATTCACCTTTTGTTTTCTTCTTTTGCAAGGTAACGCATTTACGTACTGGTAAAATAATGGTTTTGAAAATGAATAAAAATGCTGGTAATCGTGGTAATGCGTTAAAAGAAATTGAATTATTGAATAAATTAAATCATGTGAATATTGTCGCATATTTGGGAACAGTTGTCCACGAAGGTATGTTGTGTTTGTGTGTCATGAATTTTTTCAATGTTACCACTATGATTTGTTTCCCAGGAGGATTACATCCATTATTAGAATATATAAATGGTGGCACATTAGAACAATTGATACAAAAATATTATCCATCATCTTTGAATGAAATGAAAAACTCTACATTGCCAAATATTCATTGTTTTGGAAGCGTAACATCTCCTAAAGTTCATCGATTATTGAATCCAGACAAAACATTCATCAAATTGATGAATGATGTTTGTTGTGGTATGGCTTATCTTCATTCCCAAAATTATTTGCATCGTGATCTCGCATCAAAAAATATTTTCATACGTAAACATATTACAATCGATTCATATATGAATCATTATGCATATAATGAATTCGATGATGAGCGTTTGGAAGCGGTTATTGGTGATTTTGGTTTTGCTTGTTGTGAGCCTGATCATAATCAAAAACTTTCGACAGTTGGTTCACCATATTGGTTAGCTCCTGAATGTTTGAATAATAAATGGTCAGTATTTGATACGCATTTGAAATGAACATTATATTGATTAATTTTGTATCAATTCACACATAAATTTTCAGGTATAATCATAAATGTGATATTTTTTCCTACGGTGTCATATGTTGTGAGCTTAATTGGCATGTGCCATCCGATCCTGATTATCTTCCGCGTCTTAAAAATTATGCAATAGATTTTGCAAAATTAGAAACATTGCATAAGAATGATACTTTATTAGCCAAAATAGCAATGATGGCATGTCAGGTATGAAATTTTATTTCAAATTTTGAAATTTTTTTTGAAAAAATTTCTCTTCAATAAATCAATGTAGTATGATCCGGAGAAAAGGCCTGAATTTCATCAATTGATGAAGATATTTGATAGCTATCGCAACAATAATAATAATGATGATAATGATGGCGATTTAAAATCATTGAAAAAGAACAATAAACAACAACAAAAAGAAAATGAAATGAAAATATCCGAAAACCATTATCATGAAATTGAATTACCTCGTGCACCATTTAAACGATTCAATAGTTTAGATTCTCACCTGCTTTGTTTCGATTCTAAACAAAAAAGTGATAAAAATGATGAATCAGCTGCAATTGTTACAAATGAAAATAACCAAGATATATGTAAGTTGATGTAAAATTTCTTTGATTTTAATCAAATTCTGATTCATTTCCATTTTAAACAAAACACAGTCGAACAACATTTATTACGTCGAAGAAATTCTGCATTGAGCAGCAGCAGCAGCAGCAGCAGCGGCAAAAACAGTAGCCAAATGATTCATGGACTATGGAAATGATAACTACACTAGAAAAAACCTCATATAAAAATCAACGATGCATATATTCTGTTTTTTTGTACCTAATTATTTTTTTCATCCAAAAATTTCAAAACAAATTCAAACGCTACATGTGATTGTGTTGATATTGTTTGTTTTTTCATCTCAATCACAATTGCCATATACAAAAATTGTTCATCATCCACCACCATGCAAACACACATGAATTAGATAATGATAAAGTAAATAATTGATATGTTTCAAATAATGTATTTCAAATGATGATGTACAAATGGATCTCGAATGATGGTGATGGCCGAAAATCCGAAATTTCTGTTTGTTTTCTGAGATTATTTTGTTTCATTGTTGTTTATTTCTGTGAATTTTTTTTTGTTTCATTTTTATTTATTCATATTCATATGAAAAATCAAGATTTGTTTCTGTTTTTTTTCTTGTTTGTTGAACTTGATTAATTCTTTTCTTTCTTTCTTTTTTGTATCATCAATATTAACATTGATTGATTCATGTTTCATTCTAATCAAATTTTTTGTTTTCGGTGCAATACTTTTTTCCTTAAGTCTGAATAAATTATTTATTATCAAAATCAATTTATCAATTTGGATTTGAACGATTTCAATCATGTTTAGCATCGCCATGCAATTGACACTCTTTATTTGAATCGAAAGAAGGCATGTTCGCTGATTGTTTTTTGATTAAGAATTTGTTCACAAATTTTTTTAATTACATCAATCAATATATAAATATCAATAAGAATTAATCAATTAATTAATATATTTTAATGATGGATATAAAAACATTTTCCGTTTTCTTATTTTTTTTCAAAATTGCTGACATGATTTGGCCCATTTTTAATCCATAAAAATGATTGTGCGTTGATCGATGATCAATTTTAATGGCCAATTTCGCATTATTATCATTCCTATGATCATTTTGATTGATATTTTGATATTTTTCAATATAAATATAACAAATTAAATTGTGTCTAAAAATACGCATTTTTTTGTTTGAAAATTCTGTAAAGTATCACAATGTTATTTATGGTTATGTGTTGTTAAAGAGATATTTATATATATATAAAATTAAGGGAATAATATTAAAATTGAATTGCATTTTTGATTCCATTTATTCTTCATTTTCATCTCAATATTACAATGATGATTGCGATTATTTTTTCTTCGTTTTTTCTCACTTATTTTCAGTATTTGAAAGTATTTTTTTTAAATAATATAATTGTTTCCTGCATATGAACATTTTTAAAATTTAAATTGTTATTTTTTCTTAAAAAATTTAGGCCATTTAAACATAAACAAAATCATCTTTTCACATTATAGTGATGATGGCTTGAGAAAAAATTTAGATTCAATTATTCATTCATTTTTATTCATTATAAAATTATACAACAACGACAATATCTTGTTCTTGGCGCTATTGGTGGTGGTGTGGCCGGTGCAAAATAAGCATGTACTTTTAAATTGGGTAAATGATTCTATTCAAAAGAAAAAAATGGGAAATTAATAATTAAAGTCAATCAACGGGTACTATAATCAGAAACACTTACTCGCAATCGACGAATTCCTGATTTGGTTATCAATTGACAATCATAAAGCTCAATACGTCTTAAATTATAACATGAAATTAAATGGTCCAATGAATTATCCGTTATTAATGGACAATTGTCCAATTCAAGCACTTGTAAATGTTCAGAGGAATTCGAACTAGTACCAATATGTCTAATTCCTTCATCAGTGATTAATTCACAATGTGAAAGACTCTGTATGATAAATTAAGATAAATTATATGAATGAAATTTCATTAGAAAAAAATTCTTACCAAATTCTGTAATAAAGGGCATCCATTAGCTAAATAAGATAAAGTATTGTCGGTTATTAGATTACATTCTTCAAGATCTAATTTCTCTAATAAATGACAATTTTTAGCTAAGCGTTGAAATCCATTATCAGTTAATTGATTACAGCAAGACACCTCTAATGAAAATAATTGATGACACTGTTGTCCCAATGATATTAATGATTGATCAGTTATATTTGTACAATTCGATAAACAAAGATGGCGTAAATTTGGACAATTAGCAGATAAATTTTGAATAGCATCATCTGTTATTTGTTGACATCCATGCAAATTAATCGTATGTAATAATTTACAATTTTCAGCTAAATAACTGATTGCTTCATCATTGATATTTGGACACATTTTACAAATAAAGGTACTTAAATTATGACAATTTTGTGCTAATTTTTCAATACCCTTCTTTGTTATATTATCATTATATGATATATTTAAATATTCTAAATTTACACATCCTTCTCTGGAAATGGTGAAAATAACATAATCAAACAATTAGTCATAATGAGTGATTTAAAATTCAAAATAGTTACCCTAAGGCTATTAGTGATGAATCAGTTATGTATATACAACTGCCTAAATTAAGGCTAAGTAATCCATGACAATAATGGCCAATATCGACACATGTCCTTTATTAGAAAACAAGAAGATAGAAATGAGAATAAATCACGAATTCATCATCTAATAAATGTCTAAAATGGATTACATACGAATCAGTTATTGTTTTACAATCAAATAGATTTAATGCTTCAATATTTTTACAATTCTTAGCAAAAGTTTTCAATGATGCATCTTTTATACTTTTGCAGCCAAGTAAACTAAGACGACGTAAAAATCCGCCACAACGTTTAGACAGATTTTCAACAACACGATCACTGATTTCGGTTTGAAAATCAAATAAATCGACACTTTGCCAATTGCTACCGTCTAATGCAAGTACATTCCAATACTATCGAAGAAAAAAATGAATGATGATCGCGAATCATAAGAAATAAAGATTCATACCTTTGATACCTGAGCACAACGACATAATGTAATAACGTCTAAATATGAAAATATTTTCAATAATAATTCTTTTGGTAATTTACGATTTATCAATGATTCATCTTGATCATAATTATCTTTACTGCTATTAATATCTTTATTATTATTAAAGGTACCATTTTTGATTGTTGGATGATTACCATTTATTGTTGATATTGTTGTATTATTCATGTCACCATTATTATTTGTAGCTGATCTGAAAATCTGCTATTTATTAAAGAAAGAAAAAATGTCAAAAAAAGATAAAAATTAAATAAGAAAATTAAAAAATCAAGAAAAGTCAAAACAAGTCAAAGCTATCTAACAAACTAATGAAGCACAAATGAAGGATGAAGGAGGAAGCTATTTGAAATTATTGAGAAAATACATCATACAAATCAAAACAAACACAACAAAGAAAATAATGAAAAATTGAAACAAAAAATTCACTAAAAATCAATAAATCACAAAAACAGAAGATTTAATGAAACATACGGATAATGTTTGATTATTATTATTATGATTATTGTTTGTTATTAATAAATGTTGAGACATTTAATAGAAAATATTTATACTGAAAAAACAACAAAAAGATTGAAAGGAATAGAATAGAAAATGTATGGATGTATGTATGAGTTTGTTTGCATGAACGACAACAAACAAATAAATATCTTGTCAAAATGTTTTTAAAAATTTTCAGTGAAAAATGAAATTATTGACATTTATTATTGATTAGGGAGAAAACATTTCTTCTTGCAGAAATTTATTACTGCAGATGTGTCATTTGTTATGTTTGGGAAATTTTTTTGATTTTTTTAAAAGATTTGAAGAAATTAAATGAATGAAAATGGCCAAAAACAAAGAAGAAACATAACCATAATTAAGCTGGTCGACGTCTTAGTGTCCGTAGCCGTCGTAGTCGATTGTCAATTGTCAAATCCGCCAATGCACTGGCACTGTGATTAGTATTGTATGTATTCAATGATGATGATCAATCAATAATAAAAATAATGTTTCATTATCATTTGATTTTCACACATTATTAAATCAAAACAATAGAATAGACACATAAAAAGCATCAAATACACATGATATTTGTTTTGTTTTTGTTTTATTTGGCTATTTTTATCATTATCATTAATATTTTCATGTATTAATCTGTGCTAGCTAGCTTGGCTGTTGTTTGACGATATGATTTTCAAGTTAATGTCCAAATGAGCGATTGATGAAATAAAAAAAAAGGTTTTCTTTTGTGTATTGCTTGTAAATATATATGAGAATATACATGTACAAACACACATACTACACTTAAGAGATAATAAATATCCTCAACTTGGATATATTTTTATTATTTCATATCATTTTTTTGGTTGGTTGGTTGGTTAGTTGTTTGGCTGTTTAAAAGTTTAGTTTAGTTTGGTTTGATTAAATTGAGTGTGTTTGTGTGTGTTCTATGTATGTATTAATGTTGTTGTTTAAGGGTATTATTTCATTTGCTTTTCATATGTTGTGTATTTTTCGTTTATTTATTTATTTATTCGGTTTTTCGGGTATTTATCATCCTATATACATTTGATTTTTCATTCATAGAGTTTACCCCATAGTTTTATCATGTATATAGCGACAAAATTAGAAAGTAGCTATGTTTGAACATGAAAAGATGAATTTATAAAACATATCGATGATGATAATATACACAAAATGTACATATGGATACAATAAGTATTGTATTGTAGAAGATGATTGAATTATTTGAAAATTAAGAAACGAAAAATATTCAATTCAATTATTTGATATTAAAAAAATAAAGTAAACAAATGGAACAATGAAAATAATAAATTGAATTGAATAGAAAAGAATAGAAAAGCAACAATCAATTTTGGAATTATTATTATTTGATTTCAATTCAATTTTCAAGCAAATTAATTAAATTTTCAAAAAGAAAATAAAATTCAATGATTCATTCATTCATTTATTTATTTATTCATAGATTTGGAACCTTTATACGATTATGTGTTTTCAATGTTGTTCGTTTAATAGCAGATGTTTGTCGTTGTTGTTGCTGAGGATGATGTTGTTGTTGCCGCTGATGTAAGCTATGATGACCATGATGAGGATGATCGGAATCAGCAGCATTATCAATCGATGAAGATGAGGATGATGATGAATTATTAGTTGAAAGACAAGATTTCATTATTTAATTATTTTTTTATATATCATTTGTTTCGCAAAAATAACAAATAATGACAATCATTGAATATCAATATAATTTGTCGTTGATCATCGTTCGATTTCGAGTGTTTGAACAAAGACAGGAATAAAAATTCGGAATTGAATCAAAATGATGATTGAATCATTGATGGGTTATGAATGATGAATCATTAAATCATTAAAACAAATCGTCAAAATGAAAAATCATTGCTCAAAATCATTTTTGAATTATTTTATTATGATTATAAATTAGATTTAATCGCTGACAGCGTTGATGACACAAAATAATCATCAATATAAAATCAAAAATAAAATAAATCTATGAAAAATTATCACAAAAATTTGAAATGAATGGCACAAAACAAATGATAAAAAACAATGAGAAAAGTCCAGAATTTTTGATCCATAAAATCGTATTAAATAAAATCAATTTGGATGGCAGTGATTTGATGTGAGTATGATTGATCAATGAAAATATTGAACATAGAAACAAAGGTAAATACAAAAAATTCAAATAATTTCATTGTTTTTTGACATTTGTCGATTGTCAGTTGTTACTTGTCAATTTGTTTTACATTCATTCATATTCATCCATTCATGCAAATGATTATGATTATATCATCACCGAGAGCATCATCAATGCTCGAAAATTTGTCGTCATCTTGGTTGTTATTGTTGCTGTTGTTGTATTTATTATTATCATCATCATCATCATCATTCATCAAACAATAAATGAATTAAGATAAAACAACAAAATAATAATAATACTCGTTTTAGACTTGTATATTTGCTTTGAAAAAGCAGCTGCGACGTAAATGGCATCGAATGGTAATAATAATAATCAAATAAAAAATCAAACAAATAAATGACGACTACGACGACGACAAAATGATAACAAATATTAGAAAAAAATCACATAAAAAATCGTAAAAAATACACAAAGGCGCTTGAAGCAATGGTTGAATATTTGATATTTGATGTAATTTACATTGATTTTTTTCACATAGAAAAAGCGTATAATTATTTTAAATTTAATTGTTTGTCTTCATTTTCATTATTATTATTATTCAACAACATTCATTTTCGGTGAATGAAATGTTTGGAGCAACAGACAAATTTGTTGCTGTTGTCGTTGTCGAAGCAGCAGCAGCAGCTCCAGCAACAACAATTGAATTTTTATTTTTGAATTTCAAATGACTAATGAAGATCTTTGTTTTGTTTCGCTTTATTTTATTTCATTTTTTCTGATTCACATTCGTAAAAATCATAGAAGCATTGAAGAATTGAGCCAGCAAAAAAAAAAAAAAAAAAAAACACTTAGACACTAACTTACAAAAACACTGAAAGGTTTTAAAGCTTTGTCTTTGTGTCTATGTGCGTGTGTGTCTGTGTGTGTTGGTGCACAAGAATGTCTAAATGTGTCTAAAGGCGTTTGTGTATTTCATATTTTTTTGTTTCTTTCAAGAATTATGAAATCAATAAATGATTTTTGAATGAATCAATGATATGAATGAATGAACGAACAAATGAATTGGTTGAAATTCATTGGAAAAAAATTTCCCATTAGTTTTTTAAGTTTAAAAAATGAATTTTCATGGGTTTTTTTTTCATTATTTTCTTTGGTTGAATCAAAATTTTGGTTTTGACAAAGCTGCTAGTTGTTTGTTTGTTGTTATTTCATCCACAAAACTTTGTAGTGGTTTTTCAGTATTTTCAATTCGTTCATTCATTCATTGAATTTCCACCTGATCTTCGATTGTTGTCTTTGTTTAATTGTTAAAAACGATGAAGATGAATGAGGAGAAGGAGAAGAATGAGAAGAAGATGGTTTTGAAGTTGATAAAGAAGTTAAAGATTAAGGTTGGGACCACTGAAGAACAAAAAAAAATTAAGTTTTTATTTCTTTTTTTTCAACACTAGATGTTGCTACTTTCGGGTTTTGAGCGCGAAATTTGAATTTTTTCGGTTTTGAAAATTATGAAAACCAAAATAAGAATTTGATTTTTAAATTTTTTATTTATTTATTTCAAACTGATTCAAAATAGAATGGAGAGGAAAAAAAATAAAATGTTTTCAACATTTTGTCAATTATTTCTGTGTGTGTGAATTATGGAAAATTTGAAATAAAAATTCGTCATTTTTTTTGAATTTTTGTCATATCATAGGTTTATATTAATCATAATAATATTAATAATCATAAAAAAATTTGATGATGCAAATAATAAAATGGATGAATTTTTTGTTTTGTTTTCCATTTTTGAAATTGTAATTGTCATAATAATTGATAATTATTATAATAATGATAATGATGCTGAATGTGAATTAATGGATGATGCTGAATGAATAGGTAAAAAAATGTTAGGGTGGAAAATGTGGGTAAATTATAATATATTTTAAATCAATGTTTATAAATTATTATTTCAATTTTTTCATATAGTGATCCATATATATTTGTGGATATTTACCGACTAATAGTTGAAAGCAAAAAAAAAGCAATAAATGTTGATTTATTTTTCTTTTTTTTCGATGAAAGTGAGCAAAATGTGTTTTAGTATGTGTGTGTGTGTGTGTGTGTGCTTTATGAATGAATTGATTCCAATTTTGAAGGATTAAAATGAGAAATGCTTTTTTAAAATCTCTTTTCTATAATATTCGAATATTACTTTCTTTTAAGCCAAAATTTTCAATATTTACAATTAATTCACTAATATTTTTATTTGTTTCATCATACATTATCACTTATGTATTTTCATTTGATGATGGAGCATTAGTAGTTATTGAAGGTGTTGAAAAGGTTGTCGAAGATGTTGTAGCAGCAGTAACAGCAGCAGTAGCAGCTACAGATGAAGATAGATTAGATGTTGTTTCATTCGATGATGGAGATGATGATTGCTCTTGTGGTGATGTTTTCAATACTTGTGATTGTTCTTGTGATGATGCTGAAACGGTCGGTTGATTTGGAATTGAAGAAATTGGTTGCTGCGATTGTTCAGTGGTAGAATTCGAAGTTACATTTGATGGCTGCTGTGATTCGTTTGTCAATGTTGATGATTGTTGTTGCTGCGATGTGGTCGATGATGGTAATGTTACACTGTCAGTAGAACTAGTTGTAATTTGCTGAATTTGTTCCATGAATGGCTGTTGCGATTGTGCTTGCGGCAAAGGCTGCGGCTGTGAAAGCGGTTGTGGTTGCTGAACCGGAATATTTTGCACTTGATTTGTATCTAATTAATTTTAATAAACATAAAATTAATAACGAAGGAAATTCATATTCATTTTTAGAAAAAAAAATCTTATATTTAAGAAAAACTAATTCTATTTAGTCATTAAGTCATTAAAGAAAATAATGCATTAATTACTATTATTATTGTTTGAAGATGTAAAATTCATTGGTACAGGTGTTGATATTGAAGGAGCTGGCACTGCATTAGATGCTGTTATAGTCGACGTCGTTGATGATGAAAGCGATGTATCGATCGCTGTGTTTGAAGGATGAACTATCTCATTTTGCGTATTTGATGGTATCTGCGATGAATTAAATTCTGGTTGCTGAGTTGAAAGGATGACAGATGATGAGCCTGGTGGCGGTGGCGCACTAGGAGTAGAAACAGCAATGCCACCAGTAGGAGCCGGAATATTTGGCGTCTGTTGTAAACTGGTTGGCACCGGATGCTGCGTTTGTGGCAATGTCGTTCCTAGCTGTGGTGGATTAGAAGTGGTAATAAACTGCTGTTGTTGTGAGGCTTGTTGAATTTCACCCATCGATTGAGGGGGCACTGCATTGTTTCCAACAATATCTGAAGAAAAAGTTAGATTAGAAAAAATAAATAAAATCTAATAAACTAATACATACTGCTTGCCGATGGTGGTTGTGATGATGATTGAGATGATGGCGGTTGTTGCTGCGGCAATATTACAGGATGTTGTGATACGGTTGATGATGATTGTGATTGTGTTGGTCTTATTTGCACCTGTTGTGGCGTCATTTGTGGTTGTTGAGCAGTCTGTTGTATCTGCGGCTGAATTTGTGAAATGACCTGCATTTGTGTAGGCGCAGGTTGTGTTGGTGCAACGGCGGAAGGGTTCATCAAATGCTGTTGCAATCTATTATTATTTTCTGGTTGTTGTTGCTGCTGTTGCTGTTGATAGAACATTTGTGCTTGTGATCTTGCACGATTTTCTGCAGCTTTGATTTGCTCCATATGAAATTGTTGCCTCTCTTGCATCAATTGTTGCCGTTGATATTCCAGCTATGAAAATGAATGGAAATTGAATTAAATTTTCTTTCAAAATTACTCAATTCTTACCGTTTCTTTCTCACGATCCATTATCGCTTCAAGTTCCTCGAAGTGTTTCAATTTTATTTCCAATTTTTTCATTTGTGTTTCAACTAATAATGCAACCAATGATTTAATTTTTCGCTCTTCAATTGCAGCTAAATGTCTAGCTTTAACAGCAGCCGAACCTAAGGCTGCAGCTGCCGCTACGGAAATTTGAGATTCTTTTATTATATTCTTTTCTTTTTCGGATAATTCTTTCTTTTTGTTTGATTTATTTTCATTTTTATCGACCAAATTTACATCATTTGTAGCTGATGACTGTTGTTCTGTCGTTGTTTTAGATTGACCATCATTTTTATCTTTCTTCTTTTTATCATTGGTGGTCGTCTCGATTGTTTCTTTGGATAAATTTTCATCACTTTGAGACGATGATTCTTCATTTTGATCAACATCCATTTTTTCATCTTTATCTTTTTTATTATTGTCGATTGATGCTGATGAATCTTCAGATGATGTTTCTTGTTTGATTTCTTGTTGACTACTATCACTAGCACCATTGATACTAACTTTATCTTTATTTTGATTATTGTTTTCGTTGTCTTTTTGAGGTTCTATTTGTTTATTTTTATCAGCATTTGTTTTATTATTATTAGTTTCGGTTGTTTCATTATTGATTGATGGAATATCAACATTTTTACTATGTTGTTCGATTAAAGATTGCGGTATTTCGTCTTTCAATTTAGCAAATTCATCCATAGCTGCTTTAGCAGCTGAAGCAGCAATTCTCGGATCAACAACTGAAGCTAAAAATGCAACAGTTGACATGATTGGATTGCCAGATTTGGAAAATGGTATAGGATGATATGATAAAGGACCCAAGGCATTATTAGTATCTTCGAGATATGGATCTTCAATCGGTAATCGAAGAAAATGCAGAATACATTCATCTTGTGTGCGTGAACCAATGTGTTCACAAACTTTATTCCAATCATCTTTATATAGTTCTAATGCTTCTAATAATAACAGTGTTTCTTGTTCAGTCCATTCTCTTGATAGATTTGCTGCTGCTTTACTTTTGAAATACGAATTTTTACGAGCATATTGATCTAATTTAAGTCCGAAATTATCACCAAATCCATTAACATTTTCGCCATCTTTTTTAGATGAATCGATACCATTTTCTTTTGGGAGATTCAGCATTTGTTGTGAAGCTGAATTTGAAACTTGACCACGTGGCGGATTCAAAGGTTGTAAACCCGATGGTGTATCAACGAGCACATGAAAATGACTTGTAGATGGTGGTCCCATTGGCGTTGGTCGAGCATCAACATCAACTTGATAATTAATCAAACCCCATTGTTCAAGGAATGCATGCACACGCATTATAGCACAAACATCGCCAGCAATATTTCTTCGCACTGCTGTTAATGTTAAATATTCAGTCGGATTCAAACGATAAGTATCGATCATGAAATTTCTATATGCGATGTA
Source organism: Psoroptes ovis (assembly GCA_002943765.1). Taxonomy (NCBI): domain Eukaryota; kingdom Metazoa; phylum Arthropoda; class Arachnida; order Sarcoptiformes; family Psoroptidae; genus Psoroptes; species Psoroptes ovis. Next base: position 614,071 of record PQWQ01000006.1, read on the forward strand.
TACTTCGGGTGTTTTTGATTTATTACGACCGTTAAAAAATTCTGGCAATGCTCGCCGTTCAACAGCATGTATACAATTGTAATCAAACCATGATGCATAAGATGGTATTATGATGTGATTTGCTTGCTCGGTAACATTATCATCTTGACCATCATCTTTATCAAAGTTAGTATCATTATTTATATGATTATTGTTCAATGACACTGATGTTCCATTTGATTGTGGATAAGTGCGATTTGGTGATGTCGAACGCGATGATGATTTATTATTATCATTAATAGTATTATTATTACTGTTTGATGTGAAATTCAATTGTTTTGATTGTTGCTGTTGATCTGGTTGATCATATTCATTAGAATCTAAATCGATTATTGTTCCGCCTTTAATTGGCATCGATTCGTTGTCTTTTTGATTACGATTTCCGGTGATAGAATTACGATTCAAATTGACAACTTGAAAATTCGTTTCAGGCGATGGATTGTCCATATCTTTTGTGAGATCTTCATCATCTTCATTTTTAAATTTTTTCTTGTTTGAATTTGTCATGACTGGTGTAGCTGGTCCACGTGTATTGTTAGCCTTTCCACCTCTTCGTTTCTTATCAGATGGCGGTGATGGTGAACGACGACGTTTGCTTTTTTGTATTGAATTGGATTTTTTATCCCTTTTTTCTTCACTATGTAATTCTTCAATTGTATATCGCGTACGTTTGTGAATATGTTTACCGTTACGATCAATATCAACTTCATAATCTTCTTCATTCATCCATTCATTATACTCGTTAGTATCAAGTATCCAATTCGCATATATTTCATATGGTAAATCATTAAGATCACGCTCATTTTCTGGTTCAATATCAACATCGATCGATAACCATTGATCATAAGAATCTGGTCTGCCTAAACAATGAACCAGCAGACAACGGTCACGTTTCTGTACGATTCGTACAAACTCATCACCATTATTATCAACATGTGGTGTGATTGTAGCATTAGGCGGATAAATTATGTGTGTTGCGTCATTGATTGTTTCAGTGCATTCACCATGATATCTTTTGACAATATCACGCAACTTTGTTGCCAACATTTTATCAACATCAGGTAAAATATAAATTTTTGGTTCAATCAAGCATTGGTTATTTTGTAAAAATTTATATAAACCTATGAACATTTCAACATTACGATCTAAGCGTGATGGTGACTGCAAATCAAAACGGCGCCATCCTTGTTCTGTTTTGAATTTGAATATAAATTCAAGTAAGCGACATAATTTACCGCCCGGTTTGAAATCAATAAAACATTTGTAGGGTATACACTGGAATAATTGTTGTTGTGGCTTATTTTCAATCTGTTGACCAGCAATACCACCACTAACGACAGTCGATACAAAAGAATCACTACCGACATTATTACTAGTTGTCGTCGATGATGTCGAATTATTATTTTTGTTCAAATTATCTTCTTGAAATTGTAATAATTGAACAATCAAATTGGCTAAACTTTTATTAGTTGGTGGATCATTCTGAATTAGCTGTTGGATTAAAAAAGAAATGAGAAAAAATTAATTTATTAATCATCAAATAAAATCAATTGTCAGCAGCTACAAAAACGAAATGCAGACATTCTGTCAGTATAATTTTTAAAGAAAAGAAATCGTCAATTTCTTATCATAATTGTCATCAAACTAAACAAGCAACAACACGTGACATAAATACACTATCATATTTTAGCATTGATACATTATATCAATATATTAATAAACAATATTTGAAAACTGTCATCTTTCACCAAAGAATGATCAAAATTCACAATGAGTAAATTATTCATTCAGCGAAATATGCAAAATCGTATAATACAAACCTTTTTACAATTTTTCTGCAGCCATTGTCTTATTTGATCAAATAATTGTATTGTTTCAGATGATTCAAAAAATTTAATTTTATTTGAAAAATTATCCGATTTTTTCTTAAATTGTAAACTATTATTATTATTATTATTACTATTAGAAGTATTATTATTATTGGTGTTATTAGTAGAATTATTATTATTGTTGTTGCTGTTATTATTATTATTATTGTTGTTGTTATTATTATTATTATTCGCCATTTTAGATGTCGAATAATTATTTCAATTAGAGTTTAATTATGAATATTTATATTATAATCTGAGAATATTCTAATTTTTATATTGATTTTTTAAATATTCATTCAATGAACACAACAATAATAACGGCAACAACAAACAAACAATGAAGAAAAACCATTCACATACAAACAAACACACAATTAGAATACACAAATCATAAACTTAAATTTTTGATTTTTTATGTAAAAATTAATCAAAAAATTACAAAATAAAATGTTTAAAAAAAAGATGAAATATGACGGGCGAGAGTCATTCAAACACAGTAACAACAACAACTCGTATTTTTACTCATATTCACACAACAAACACACATATTAAATACTCGCTCAATTCTTTTGTTCGACATTTGTGTGTTTCTTTGCGCTTTGTTGTTTTTGTTTTTTCAAACTGAGCAAATGTCCAAATATTTTAAACATGCAGCGCTAGATGACGCTGTTTGAGAAATATTCGCCAACCATTTGCTATGCCACTACCTTTTTTCCGGCATTTTTCTTTTTTTTGAAAATGTTTCTTTGCGTCAAATGTGTGTGCACTTTGATTGGTAAAATGAAAAAAAAATTGGTCGTATTTCCCGCCTGTTGTGAATGACGATAAAAAATGCAAAAATTTTGTTTTCGATGGAAAATTCATAAAGGACGACTATAAATGATTTTTTTCGAATTTTTTTTTTTGAATTTTCAAATTATTTACAAATTTTTTTGAAAAAATAGTGATAAATTTATCAATTTTGATTCGAAGAAAATAGCTCTAATTATTCCGCAAAAAAATTTTATCATCGATATCAAGCGAAAACAAGAAAACAATAATAATTTCATTGTTAATTTCAAATGAAATCAAATTAATTGACTAATCAATGATACAATTTGTTTACATCATTTAATCATCATTAGATTTTTATCATGTAATCAATCATCGAAAACATGAAATTATGAAAAAATAATCCTTTTTTATTATTATTGATGTTACAAGTTTCATTGATTCAAAAATGAATAAAATTCTAAAAAAAAAAAAATTATAAATCATAAGTGATCGTTTCATACATTGATAGTCAATCATAAAATAAAATACCGACATTTGCTTATGCACTCAGGGAAATACATCAGCTGTTCATGTGGTAGAAGCATAAGCAAATTTTTTTTTTTTTACCACTAGCTTTTCACTCAAAAGTTTATACCTAATTTATGATTTCAATGTATAAATTTATCACACTTGCTCGCAGCTGATGATTTCGACTTTAAAAAAATTTTAATAAATTTCAATCATAGAAATTCAATTGGAATTTGTTTTTATTTGCTCAATTTTCAATCCAATAAAAATCGATTTGGTCGGTTTCAAATATAATTATCGAACAGATAAATTGTGGAATTATTAATTATCGGTAAAAAAGTAAGCATTAATGCTTTGAACATAAATAATAAATTGAAATTTGACACGAATTGATAAAATTTCGATCGAAATTCCTGTCAAACTAATCACTAATGAAATGATAATGATTAAAGAGGTGAAATAAAAAATTCTCGAAATAATTAATCCTTATCCAATTTATTTCTTGCTAATTCAGATAAAAATGTAAGGTTAATCGAATTTTATCGCCAGAAAATCAATTAGAAAACTTATCTATCCATGAACTTGGTTGATCAATGCATTGACGAAATCATAAATACACCAAGTTTTTGATGACTAATAATTAAAATATCAAGTGTTTCGATCATAATCTCAACAATATTGAATGCTCAAAATAAAGAATTTGACCAAAGGATCCTGCTATCAATGTATCATCATTTACATTCAAAATATTTATGAATTCGGTGAAGATTCGTTTGAAAAAGTCACGGATGATATGAATAATTTTGGCCAATTAATTATCGAACATAATTCATTGGTCATCAATCAACACAATCTATGGTTTATTATCAACACCATCGATTGAGTTTCATTGCTGATAATTCGTGGATCATCATCAACACGATTCATTTGTCATCATAGCCAAATTTGCATTATAATATCAATGTTTTCGATTTACAAATCATATTCATAGTTTTAAACAAAATGCACATCAATATTTTTCATTCGATTTAATTCTTTAATGACCGAATTGCTATGAAATTTTTCGCAAATTTCAAATTTCATGAATAAATTATAAATTGTAAAACTTGATTGTTAGATAGCATATTTTGATTATTATTTTAAATTATTGAAATTACTATCATTATTCGTTTCTTTGTCATTTTTTCCATCATTTTGCAATCATGTAACATTATCATTACAAACACTTATCTGTAATGAGACCTTACGGAAAGGGTCATCGTACGACAAAATTTAAGTTTGAAAATTCATGGAAAAATTCTATGGCCCTGAGGTCAACCAACTGATTGGAATTTTCTTAGAAATTCTCCTTGGAAAAACACTAGTTTGACCATGTGCATGTGGCTGACCAAAGGGCACCGACATTTGGTTGTAATTACGATTTTCCCATTAATTAATTTATTTCTGTTGGTACGATACCGCCTTTTATTTCTTTGGTTCTTACATTCCTCTACCCTTTACCCTATCGTGCCCATTCTTGAGAATTATTATTCTTTCGTCAGTCATGGCATGAACATCGCCATGGTCCTTGTATCATAAAATAATCATTATGTTCATCTTTATATTTAATTTGTGATTTGATTAATTATTCAATAAAGATAATAATTTAAAATATCCGTATTGGAATGTCAGTGTTGTAATCCAGCTTACGTTAAAATTAGACCATTGAGAAATATGTATGAGAAATTGCCGATCGAATTAGTAATACCGCGTTTGGGGTACATTGTTTCGGAACTTTGTTTCTTTACACTTAATTAAATTAAAATAATTAAAATTCAATTTTATGGATCAAAATTAAAAATTACAAGAGCAATCGATTAACCATATGTTGGGATACATAAAAATTCCCTTCAAGAATTTATATGAGGTTCAAAGCGATTTCAATTGACTTCTTTGGTCCAAAAATTATGGTTTATTATTAACATGAATATGAATGTAATAATTTGAACATAATGAATCGAAAATTTGAACATGAACATGATTTTAAGGAAAGAGAAAGAAATATTGGTATCAAGGAAAATGATAAGGAATAAGAAGAAATCAAGGTCATATTATAAGAAAGGACTAGGAAAGAAGAAAGAATTGATATGATATGATATGATAATAAAAAATATGATAATATGAAAAATTTTAAAATTTGATAAGGTATTGTTGTTGCTAAGCTGGACCTAGAATACCAGTTTCACAACAACCATATTAAATTTAGCATTAATAGGAAAAATTAATCACCAATGGACCAAAATGATTGCAAACAAAAATCTCAATGATTATTTACCTAAAATTTATTTCATCTAAAATTGTAAATGAGTACATAATTTTCTGATATAAAATTTTTTCTAAATTACTAACATGACTATGAGAATCTTATGTTAAGAATAAAATCAGCGTATGTAAAATGATTGGGGTTAAAGTTTCATGTAAGATAATTCATGATATTTCGTGAGTTCGTGAACTTTGAAATATTCACCAAATGCGCAGTTAAAGGATTAAATTTTTCATTGGCGAATTGATTTTTTATCAATCACAAACTATTCCATTGTCATTAACAAAAAATAATTAAAATTTATAAAAGTGAATGTCTATGAAATGATCAACAAATAGCTTGTTGAATGTTCAAACCAGATTTACAAAAAATGTCCTATGGTCCTGATAGACAATGAATAGGATAAAATGAAATGAAGAAAATTAAAAATAATTATGCCTAAGGGTTGACAGAAAAAAACCTTATGCGACTTAGTATTAACTTTTGAAGAATTAAAGGGTAGTGAACCTAAGAACATAAAAAATGACTAAGGTTGATAAATTTTCAAATTCACTAATACATTAAGGACTAAATCGTTATACCTAGATTTTTGTCAATCAAAAATAAATCATTCTTCATTTTCAATCACTCTTGATTACAACGATATTTCAAATCAAATTTTTCAATTCCATAAACTCAACATTATTGTTTTCATTCCATCAATTTCATTCAACTTTATTTTTAATTCTTAATTTTTTTTCAAAAACATTTTGATTCATTTCATTTTCATTTCTCATTTTCACCATTCAATTTTTTTAATCATCAATTTTTTTATATAATTTAATATTAAATAAATTTTGTTCAAATATTTTTACAATTATTATATTTCTTCATTTATTCTAATATCAAAATGTCCAATAGTGAGTACTTTTTTGTAATTAGATGAAATATCAATTTTCAATTATTTCTCATTTTCATTTAAAGAAAATAACGAAGTCAAAAAAATAAGATCGGTGATGCATACCTTGCATTCATACGTTCGTTCAGAGATGTCCTCTGACCACCTGGTCTCATATTACACCGAATTGGTAAAAAAAATGCAACAGCTTTTCAATGATTTTGGGCCATTTAACATTGATCTAAATGAATTCGACAATATACAGCAAAAAATGAGCATTTTGGCTAATTCTACCCCAGAATTAGCAGCAAAATTGCGAATATATCTTGATCAAGCTAGGGAGTTGAGACAAGGAATGCATCAGAAGAGAGGAAAGCGAAAATACGATCAAAAAAATCAAGTAATTAAGAATTATAATGATTTGAGAAAAAAGATCGTTTCGTCTATCCAGTGCTGCGGTCAGACTTTCAGAAGTGGCACCAGAATGTTGGTTCACATCAATAGCAGCCATCCTGAAACTTGGGCTGATACGACCGTCGAATCCATTGAAGAATCATCGCAATCATCATCATCAACATCGATACAATTAGAACCATCCGCATCACCAACATCAGAACCATCAACATCAATACAATTAGAACCATCCGCATCACCAACATCAGAACCATCAACATCAATACAATTAGAACCATCCGCATCACCAACATCATTACCCCCCACATCATCAACATCGTTACTCCCCGCATCATTACCATCAACATCATCAACATCGTTACTCCCCGCATCATTACCATCATTTATCACCCATTCCGAATCTATGGAACTTAACATCTCTGATGGCCAACCAATCATGGAGACCGACTCGGATGACAATGCAGATGATCTGCCATGCCGATTTTTACAAAATGTAAAAAGCGAATTAACTAAAGAAGATTATGAGCGTTTCGAATACTATTCTGAGTTAGTTATATACAATCGTGCAATGAAGAACGCAACTTTATCATTAGGCGTGTCAATGACAATTCCATTTATTGAAAAAGAATATCCTCAACCTTTGAATAGGTATGCCATAAAAAAAATTTTATTTCGCATAAAAATTATTATATTGATTCATACGAATACGGATTAAATTTAGTTTTGTTTATAAATTTTGTAAAAGAAAATTTTGATATCATTTTTTTTAATAATTTTTTATCGATCGCAGGTTTTTGATAGATTTGATAAAATCTGATCATTATCAATGGGAATACTCAAAGACAATGAAAGGATTCATTACCCCAAAAAAATATCTATTGGGCGAGACGGGATTGAATTATTATTATGTCCCAATCAAATCTATATTGGAAAAATATATATTGAATGACGACTTGGTGAAAATAATTTTCGAGGAAACATCAGATAAATTACCATCATATATAAATAATAACAATCTGATGAATAAACTAAGAATTATGATTTATGGTGATGAATTCGGTGTGGGCAACCCTCTCAGGGAATATAATAAAAAGAATAAAACTTTCGCCCTTTACATGGACATCGACAATTACAAGATCCCAAAAACGAAACACCGAGACATCCATCTTGTAATGCTCTGGCGATCGAATGACAGGAAATCTGCCGAAATCAGTCTCGAAGAACTGATGACGCCATTGAACAATGATTTGAAAAATCTAATTCACACCGGGATAAATTATAATAACACCCATATAAAAATTGGTTTATCTCACGTGTTGGGTATGTTTTTAATTTTATTTTGTAAGAATCGATTTATATGCAAATTTCATTTGAATATTCTCAATGGTCCAGGTGATAATTTGGCCATAGCCGAAATGTTGGGATTCAGTCAATCGTTTGGCCGTTCATTCACGTGCCGGTACTGCGGAAAAAATTATCAAAGTCTTAACGTGCCACAAGATCGGCCTCTAACAATTCATAAAAATCTAAATGAATATCATAATGAATTAGAATTGTTGGAGAATGACCGGACATTCCGCAGTTCGTATGGGATCAAGGCGAGATCACCCTTTACATCTCTGGGTATCAATATTTTTCAGATATCACCGCCGGATTGGTTCCATGATGTGGCTGAGGGTATAATTCTAATGAATGTCATCGTAATATTCTAATAAAATTTTAATTTTAACAGGAATCATCCCTAACATATTAAGCGTAACATTGAAGAAGATTAATGACTTCATCGATAAAAAACGCATGAAAAAACGAATTAAAGAATTCAAGATGGTCAATGGACCAATATACGTAAATTTTCAATCAAATATGTTGGTAAAAGGGAAAGGGATGCAGAAATTCGAGTTCGCATCACGTTTGATCGAGATTTTCCCCGAATTAATAATCGAACATCAGCGGGAATTTGAATTATATTTGAATTTGCGAAGATTTATCTTTTTGTCATATTCCGACGATGCTGAAGATTTGCACGAACTTCAGCAAATTGTCAAATCTATGGCTCAAAATTGTGTCAATAATAACATAATGACGCCAAAAATGCACTTCATCGAGCATTATCCAGATTTGATAGCTTATTATGGAAATTTGATGAAATTCAGTACTGAAAAATACGAACGAAAACATAATTTCCTTAAAAGGCTCAACGATACGTCTAAGAATTCAATCAATGTGGTTTTTTCAATCATAAAAAGATATCAAATGTCCTTGCCATTCTTAGCTGACATGGACGAATCGACAACACGTCAAACTCGTGACGAGAATGGGAAGATGTATGTCAGTGATTATCCGTATCGTGTGAAGTTGAACATCGCGAGGGCTATTTTGTCCAGAGATAATGAAATGCTGGAAGCTTGTAAGTTTTACCAAAGAAATGGCCGAATCATCGTTTGTGGTAAATTATGGGCAATTAGGCAGAGTGACAATAATTTGAACCTGCATCAAATATCATTGAAATCAGCAGATCATTGTGTCGCTTTGGAAGAATTATCACATACAAATTCTTTCATATTCAAATATAAAAATACCAAATATTTGGATTATATTTTCAAAAAACGAATTTTTAATTAATTCCCCTGATGGATGATATGATAAATAATTGACATAATGAATAGTAAGTTGTGAATAACATGGAAAAATTGCTAATAATTTCTTATACTTTTTCTCCAAGTCCATGTTGGTTATGAAGCAAAGAAGAACATTCAGAAAAATGAATAAAAGTTGGATCATTCATTGTTCACAGTATCATCATCGAGACGTCAACAAATTTTAAAAAATGAAAAATTCATTTCATCTGAAAAAAGAAGTCAAGTTGCATCATCATAAATTTTTTTATATATCTAATCATCATTATTATCATCACCCATATCAATTATATGTATTCTATCAATTTTCATCATCATTTATTGCAAGATTTTTCACTGATAATAAAATTTTTTATCATAAGAATAAAAAATATCTATTGATTCACTCAATTCGATTGTTATAAAATATCTAAAAATTCTATAAAATATACCGAAAATCTATTAAATTTTCATGTTTTAATCTGTCGATACTCATCTCAACTGATGAAAATCGTGCAATTTTGTATTAATTAATTTTAAATTGAATTCAAAAAATTCAATTTGGATTCAAATTTCAAAAAATTGGGATAATTCATAAAGAGCGTATCTAAAAAGCGCAACTTCTTCATTCGAAAAATCCGTTGAATTTTCGAGAAAGAGCCGCCAAAAAAGTTCGATAAAAATTTTATTATTTCATCTCCATGAATTGCAATTGATTGTGATATTCGATCGAGGCGGATTCTTTGATTATAATATATTGATTTTATTGTTAAAATTGTGATCCAATGATAATGAAATCACAATGACAATTTTAGCATCAACATTGCTTCCAAACATAAGCAATGAGTCAGATTGTAAGTTTTTTGTTTTTAAATTTTTGAGCAAATTTTCAATTGACTTTTTAAATCGTGTCAAAACATTATTTAATAAAGATAAACAGTGGAAAAATACTGATCTTTTCATATTTTTATCAAGACTAATTTGCATCTAAATTACGCAATCATCATGCGAATTCCGGATGATATGTTAATGATGCATGAACTCCAGGTAAGATTCAAATCAATTTAATTATTATTGATTATCACAGATTTACTAATTTGAGATAAACAAAGGTAATCTTGTATAATTTTCAAAAATGTTTATTTATGAAATATGTCACAGATGCCTGAAAATTGCAGTGAGATCAGATGTCGATTGGAAATTATAGATAAATCATCCAAAGTGATAATTTGAGGTAATTTTCATTTAAATGAATATAAATCTCACATTTTATTTCGTTTCAGAATTAGATTGGGAACATCTTTGGCCTAGATTATCATTGAAAATTGAAAACATGTTCCAAATTTGAATGTCAATTGATCATTGAAAATTGTGATATATTTGTTGAAGTGAAGATGAACATTGTTGATTGATCAAATAATATTCGATTGACTTTCTTTGACTTAGGATTTTGACCTGGCCAATTAATGATCGGGTTTTGACTTTCGCTTTGACTTGGCCATTGATTTGATCTTTGAATGGATGAATCAATTTCAATGTTCATCTTATTCTTCAATAATATTTTCAAAGAATCACATGATCAATCGTGATTTCAAGTTGGACTTGTTTTTAATTCATTTAATGATTAATTCACCATGACCAGTTGATCAATTGAATATAATCTGAAAGAAATCATCAAATTTTCCAAGTAAATAAATTTCCATCAAAACATTGTATTGATTATTTTTTGAATTTTTTTTATTAGGCTAAATAAATTGACAATTATCGAAATGTTATGCGAGATAATCAATGTTATTGTCTTGGATTTGGATTATGATCCTTTGATTTTTTCTTTTTTTAATTTTAGGTTCCACTTCAATTTTTGCTAAATGGTGATTAAAATTTGAATCATCAATTCAACCTGATCCAAGTTGAAAGAAATACTTAAGGTAATTTCTTTTGAATTTAATTGGCAATAAATCTTTATTTTTTTTATCATCTTGAGATCTTGAAATTCAGAAAACAATTAATAATTCCAGAAATTATTTATTATCAAATAATTGTATCATAGATTGACTCATTGAATTATCGGTCAGAGAATTTATAAGATTGGACAATATCATAAAGATTCAAGTGCATCATTAGATGTTCTAATAAATTGAATCGATCATCGAAAAAAATTTCCAAAAAAAAGAGGTAAAACATTTTTTGATTAATGAATTCAACTCAATTTTTTTCAAATTTATAATTTTGAATAGGCTGATTAAATGAACATGGTCTTAAGATTAATTGTAATTAATATCATCGATTTATATTTTTGAAATTCTAATTTTTATTTATTCATTCAATAGACTTGAATGACAGCCTAAATTTTTAATCCATTCAATTATTCATCAACATGACCATTTGGTTATTTGAATATAATTTGGGAAGAAATCACTATATCATTGCGGTGAATTGATCTTCATGAAAATATTAATTTTCTTCAAATTTTTTATCAAGACAAATGTGCTGAAAATGCATTGTGAGTTAATCATTGTCTTTAATTTTTATCTTATTTTTTTTAATTCCAGAGTTCACTTCTATTTTTGTACGATGGTCGATCGGATCAGAATCATCCTTGCGACCTATTTCAAGTTGAAGTAAATATTTGAGGGAATTTTTTTCTTTATTTTTGAATCGGATTGTCAATTAATTAAATTATTTTCATTTCAGGATCATCTTTGAAGATGTATCGTGGATTTTTTCAACCAATAAATTGTCAATTTAAGAATCAATGAGATTGGATATTATTGCATCTTAATCAAATGAATTGGATCGATTATGCGAAGATCATCTTTGAAAAAATTAAGTACATTTTTTGATTAATGGGTGGAATTTAATTTTTTTCAAAAATTATAATTCTGAATAGGCTCATTTAATGAATATAGCCTTCGTATTGATCCTGATTAATATCATCGATTTTAATTCCTATTAATTTCTTCGATAATTAGCAAATTATTATCAAATATCAATTGGAAAACCGGATCTAAAATTAAATTTATCAAACAGCAAATTCAACAATTTTCGAAAGATTGACGATGCTGATTGAATGAATTCATGATTGTGGACTATGGACGGTAATATTCTTGAAAGTAAAACCGAATAATCATCAGAAATTCCTGCTTGAATTTGATATCAGCAACAATCAGGCGATTTTGGTTAAAATCTAGCGATAATTATCGATATATTCATGAATATATTTTTACAATAATTCATTTATGATTTTATTATTTGTATTTAAATAAAATTGATTGAAATATAATTAAAATTAAGGCCTAATTAATAAATTAACGCACCTGGGGGCAAAAAAAAACCCAGCTAAAAAATTTGTGAGGGCATCGATTGTATCGATAATGTCGTCCTCATGTCCTCCTCATGTCGTCCTCACCCTCGAATTCGATTTTTTGGATAAGGTAAAGTATCTTCCACAATGCTTTTTTTTCGTAACTATTTTCAATACAAAAACAATCGAAAGTGTTTCTAACTATTTTCAATGCTTTTTTTTTTTAATATTTTCCTGAGTGTGTCGACGAGTCAAAGTATATTTGAAAAATATAAAAAATAATTTAAATGCTGAAAATGTTTATACAAAAAAAATTTCATTCACGCAGGAGTTTAGGGACGGATTGACATGTTGGAGAAGCATAGGCGAATTTTTTTTTCTTACGTCCTACCACAAAATGAGGCGTCAACAAGTTGAAATTTTTTAAAATTCGTTAGCGCGAAAAAAATTTTAACATTTTTTCCCCAAAATTGGGGGAGCGAAATTCAAAAAGCACTATTTCTACGTATTGAGGATGATGATGATGATGATGATGGAGAACAAGCAAGATAACCCTTGTTCCGTTATCACAAGGGTGTTAGTCGTATGGTCACATCAGCCGTGCCCTGTCAGCAGTCTTGTCAAATCCCTATCGGGACTAAAGTTGATAGATATTCGCGATCCAACTGTTGGAAAAAACAGTTTCGTCGTGTGGCCATCAGCAGTCTCCGTCCATCTCTGATTCCAAAGATTCAGTATGTCCAACTTCGACGCTTGGCATAGTGTCATCATGGACACTCGGGTGTAAAAAACATCCGAGAGGTCGGCCGCAGCAACCTTGGCAAACCTATCAGCTAGATCATTACCAAAGCTGCCGCAGTGCGACCTAGTCCATTTCAGACAAATATGGCCACGATGGTTGCACACGACACGAAAAATGTCCTGCACTAGTTCATTATACGAATAGATATTGTGTATAGCCCAAATCGCTGACATAGAGTCAGTTATAATTTGAACATCAACAATATCATTCTCAACGATCCATACCAATGCGTTGCGAATGGCTAAAAGTTCAGCCTGGAAGACTGAACAGCCAGCGCCCATACGGAAGCATTGAATCACGTTGGGGATGCAATTTTCATCATTGAAAACGACAAAAGAACACCCGACCAGGTCCTCAGACTTTGAACCATCAGTGAAAATAGTACAACTGTGAAAGTTAGTACAAAATCTCAACTCATCGTCGATCCTCTCAATAAAAAAAGATTGGATCAACGATGGATGGATCATATCTTCGAACCTGACCGGGAATTCATATCGTTCCCTCAGAGAGGCATCACTTTTTATATTGAACACATCTGATCGTAATTTGATCACCAAGTCAATTGGAATCAAATTAGCTATGATCAACGATGCTTGCAGTGACACAGTTCTGGACGCTCGAATCATACCAACAGCAAAACGTCTTTGCAAACTTAACAGTTTGCTACATTTCGTTCTGCAAGACAAGATACTGTTCCAGACAGGGCAGGCATAAACTATCATCGGTTCGATTGCTCGAACGTAAATAGTACGTAAGACGTCATACGATAAACCCCATCTAGGACCAAATTTTTTCTTGATGTAATTAAACAATTTCATAGATTTCGATACCAAGTAATCGATATGATTGTTCCATGATAATTTTGAATCGATCATTAATCCAAGTATTGAGGATAACCCAATTGAGTTAAATTTTTGAATTTGAAAAAATTAATAATTTTCAAATTAATTTTTATTAAATTAATTAATAATTAATTTATTTATTCAATCATCGGGTTAGATAATTTGAAAACAAATCAATATTGAATTTGAATTTGAGCTGAAACCGTTTTGAATTTGAAAAGAGGCCAGCAAATTGGATAATTGAATAAATATTTATATTGTCATTTAGTTGATTGGTTTGATTAATCATTAGGCTAATCATATTGATGATAAGAGTCATTTTGATTATTGGTAATGAAATCAATAATTTTCAATTCAAATACTGAATAATTGATTTAGATTAATCAAACACATAAAAATTTCATTCAAATGACTTGTTTAAAGAATAATAATAATGAGGATTGAGATTATTGGACTAGTGGATTATTTTGATACCGAAGTCGGATGATAATTGATTGATGTTATAAATTACAAATATTTTAATGATGATATGATCAATGAAATTTGATGTTTGTTTGATATTTTCATGAATTCTGTTATTGCAATGTTTTCTTAGATCTGTATTGATTGATCTTTGACAATCTCATCTATTGAATCATTCAAACAGAATGGAATTTTACAAATAAAATTCTTTTAGTCTATGTTGTTTTGGATGAGTTGCAAGGGTCATCCTTTGACCATTTGTATAATTATTCAATATAATCAAAAAAGATACATTACTATGAGTTATGTTTATTGTTTTAATTATGAATTATATAATCATTCGTAGTGATATATTGATCACATTTATGTACATTATCATCATTCATAAACATATTCAAATCAAGTACATCATCCAAAATTGATCATTTCATTTCTTATAAATCATTGGAAATATTCTCATTCATCAAAATCCTTGTCGTTGTCATCATTTACATTAAAATCACCATTAATTTCATATCTTCATTTTTGCTAAAAATGAAATTGATTTTTTCAACATCACTGTCATTTATTGAAATCAGAAAATAGTTGATATCAGAAATAGATTAATTGAATTAAATTAATCAAAGATTGATTAATTTTGCAAATATTTCTAAAAATAATTTGAATTTTTGAAAATTCAAATTTTTGAAAATTCTTAAGACAATTCATAAAGGACGTCTGCTCAAAAAACCGTTCGAAATTCGAAAAACATTTGTTGATGACAAATTGTGTTTTCCGTTAAAATTTAACTGAATTTTGTGATTAAATTTAATTAAATTTATATCAATAATCACAATTGACTCAATTAATTAGTTGCAAAGTGCTGCATCAATCATAGTACATTCTCAAACACTTGAGCGAAGATTTGAGCGAATATATTTGCCCAATCATCATCATTGGTTAAGTTGATTGTCATGTTTATCAAAATTTCACTAATTGTTTTTGCTTCTTTTCAGAATCATTTCCACACATTTACATCGATGATTTTCATCAAATTAATTGTTGGATATGGTCATGTAGTTACCTTTGGATGATGACCAACATAAATAACTTATGAAATCCTTATGGATGGATGACTTAATCATCAGATTCTTGAGCCTAACCACGATATTGAGGAAATTAAAGCGTTTGGTTGGAAAAATGTAGCTGATATGTGCTTGCAATCATTAATGATCAATTCTACTAAGGTAATTTTCATTGAATTTAACCTTGGATTATTTTCAAAATATCAGAACAGAATCTGGTCCAGATCATCATTTGAAATCGAAGGCATATTTTGAATTTAATTGTAATCGATTCACCGAGATTCTTTGATTCGACTTTTGATGTAAAGATGAACATTGTGAATTAATGATTGACTTTCTTTGACATTCCTTTGATTCGAACATTCTGACTTGGCCATTTGACGATTGGGTTTTGACTTTCGCTTCGACAAGGCCACTATTTGATAGGTTCATTTAATTCTAAATGTTCATCTTTGCCTTCAATTGTTCAATCAAAAAATATTGATGATCGATCGCAATTCAAAGTCAAAAAATTGGTTTCAACTCATTTGATGATCATGTGTACCAAATCACTCGCCAATTCCTTATCAATATATTGGAAGGTGGTCAATATTATCTCATGATACAATTTGATTAAAATTTCAAATGAAGGTGAATTAGTTTCCAGTTATGTAAACCTCATCAATGATTACTTGAGGTGAGTTGCCATAATTTTGATCATTGGCATTAATCATTTTTAAACCACTCATTATAATTAGGCCCATCAAATAGTGATCAATGAAAATCGACCTACTGAAAGGTAATCATTATAATCGTCTTGAATTGTTGATTGATTCTTCTTTTCTCTTCGTCAAAGAGTTCCCAGCTCCAATTGTAATTTGAGACAGATTGAATTCAACTTGATCTGAATATCATAGGCAAAATGACATCTGTTCCTAGTAAGTTGATTGTGATTGTATGATCAATCCATTTTTAATTTCTTTCAATGATCAGAACCACCGCACCAATAATGGTCTTATTTTAGACAAAGGTAATCAGTATTAACGTCTTGAAATTTTAATTGATTCTTCCTCTCTTTTCGTTTTAGACTTGCAAGTTCCAACTTGTAATTTATGACAGATTGAATTCAAATTGATCTAAATATCATTAGTACAATGGCTAGTGTTGCTAGTAAGTTGATTATGATCAAGGAATTTATTCATTTTGAATTTATTATTTTTTTTATTAGGACCATTGCAGCGATTTCAATGATATTCTTGGTCAAGGTAATCAACATAGTTATTTAACAAAGATTTTAATTCTTCTTCTGTGACGTGACCGACCATGAAGCGTCGTCATGTCGGGAAAACAAAATTGAAAATTGTCATTTATAAAAATTTTTTATTGCACCATGGCTGAAGAATAGACATTTCTGATAATGACATTTGACCATGTGTGCTTGCTATTCAAATATTTGATAGCATATGTATATAACACCTTTTTTTTCATTTTATTGCTTTCTCTTTCAGTCTTTCCTTGTTTTTAATTATTAACATTCCTTTGCTCTTTTACTTTCACTGACCAAAATTCCTTTCTAAATCCTTTCTGTCGCCACTTTCAATTTCATTTAATATTTTCCTTATCATATCTAAATTTCCGAATTCTGTAAATAAAAACTAACCTTTGAGTGTTCCGACTATGTCGCGACAATTTCCTTTCCTTTCTTCTAACCCTTTACTTCTACTAAATTTTCTCTTTCATCCTAAAATTTTGTACACAAGAAAAATTTGAAAAACATATAAATATTTGTAGAATTCTCATTTTAAAAATATCTTCGAGATCATTTTTTGTAAAACATTCATATTATTCATATTGTATCAAAAATCAATAGATCTCTTTGAATAAAGTTCTTTAAATTCGTAACTTAAAAATTTTTCGTGTCACAACATTCAATAAATTCGCGTAATATGAACCATTCTGGTCAACATTAAATTGATTTGTGGCAATGTCCAACTACTTTTAGATATCAGCCAACGACAGAATTATCATCGGTATTGTGATCATCGTAGAGAAAACTATCAGAGATCATCATCGAAAATCGATAGACAAAAATTATTAATTCATTGCTATTGATAGACAAATTAGTATTGTCCAGCGAAATCCAACAGAAAAGACAACGATTTAATTTATAGAAGAAATCTCGGTAATAACAGAAAATAATAGACAGTATCGAAAACCGAAAAAGAAAAAATGGAATTACCGACAGATTTAAAGAAACGATTAAAGTCTTGTCGAATGCGGATCGCAATGGCCAAAGACAGTGAATTTTCCAAAGAAAAAGCAATTGAGTTAAAATCGACATTATTGAGACTACATGACGAAGTTATAGAATTTTACGCTGAGATAGACGACGATAACGATGATGGTCAGATACCAGAAGAATTCCAGAGCAAAGTTAAGAAATATACCAGATTGATCGATGACTATATTAAGTCGTTTAGTAGAGAATCATCGGAAGAAAATAGTTCCTCGATTTCCGACAGCAATACCGAGATAGTATCAAACAATAGTAGTAATGGTCATTCACCAGTAATGTTAAACAACGACCGAAATATCGAGAACGCCAATGATGCTGCAAACACCAACCGAATTCAACCAGCGAATAATGCAGCAATCAATCCCCCAGCCAACAGAACATTCGACTTTGACGTGGCAAATATAAACAAAGATTGGATATCATTCAATGGCAATTACAGTCAATGGCCATCATATAAAAAGTTCATTGAAGATGCAGTTATTAACAATAATCGAATAGGTGAAACACAGAAGATTGCAACTTTATTAAAAACAACAATCGGCGAGCCATACGAATTGATAAAATTACGAATGGGATGTGTATATTCCATTGATTCCATTTGGTCTGAGTTCTGCTCAAATTACGATGATCCAGATAACATGGTCATCGAACTCAAATCATCTATCCATCGTCTAGAAAAAGTAAGAAATGAAAGAGATGTGTCGAATTGGAGAAAACTCAGCCAAGTAGTTAACAACGTCGAAATTGTATTGAACAAATTAAATCAAGTTAGTAGCCGAGAATTTATTGACGCAGTTGCTGAGAAATTATATCATCAAGACAAATGGATTGCTGCTACCAAATGTAAAAAATTCTCTGATATCGCTAAATTGGTTCGCGAACGATATCAGGATGCAGCCACAGCAGCACACAGTACTATTATAAAAAATGAAGATAGAGAACTTAATAAACGTAACCAAACCAATCTACAAACACGACAGCCGATACAAAGAATTGTGCAACGACCCTCAGTTTCAAGCATCAACGTAAAAATTTGTGACTTCTGTGATAAATCTCATCAGAATATTAGAGACCAGTTTGAATGCGTCCGATCAATGGATCCAACAATCGTATCAGCAACAATTAGAAACAAAAATCTATGCTTTAAGTGTCTTAGAAAAAACCATCGATCCAAAGATTGCCGTCAACGTTTCGAGTGCAATATATGTCATCGTCAACATGCGACTGAAATGCATGCAGTATCCTCTATCAAAATTAATGCATCAGTTTCATCAATCACTGCAAACACACCTGATGCCAACAATAATGAAAACCAACAAACAAATACAATCAACTCAGGAGCAATCATCAACAGCATTAGTTCCATACAATCGACTATAGACTTCCAAAATCAACCTATCGAATCAGCATCTGCTTGCTCAATCATTAATAGACCAATCAACATCTTTAAAATAATGAAATTAGGTGAATCTGAAAGCAGACCAATGATCTTCGGTACTTGTAATGATAAACGATGTCGATTATTACTTGATGACGGTTCAAATGTATCCTTGATTCACAAAAATCTAATATTAGAGAACAGCACCGAAACATCAATATTAATGTATTCATCATCTCCAATGGGCGGTCATGATTATAATGATCAAAAAACATCATTGAAAATTTGCGATGACAAAACATCAATCACAATCGACGTACGACTCTGTAATCTCACTGAAGAAGATTTAATAATAATTGGCACCGATAATTTAGCAAAATTCTATGATAACGACATCAACGACTTGAAAAAGGAAACGAAATTTGGAACAGTAAAATTCAGACCGCGACAATGGGCTAAAGTGAACTCTATCGAAAACAAATATTATACCGACAATGAATATACAACAGATCAACTTAGAGAAATAATCGATGAACCAACAGAATTGTCGGATTGCAGTGACGACTTAATAATAGAAAAAACATCTACAGGCAGATATCAGACTAGACTACCGTTCCTCAGCGATGTACGTCCCATCAACAACTTCGATGCGGCTCTATCCAATCTTAAAAGGCTCATTATCGTGTTGAAAAAGAAAAATATCTTCGATGTCTACGAGAAACAACTAATGCAGTATCTCAACGACGATCAAGCTGTGGAAGTTTATAGTAAAGATGGTTATTTCCTGCCCCACCATCACGTCTTTCGAGATTCACCCACAACGCCCATACGTGTGGTTTTCAATGGATCATTCGGCCAACAATCTATCAATGAAACGTTATGGAAAGGAGTAGCCCGAAACTTAGACATCTTTAAACACTTAATTCAGTTCCGTCTAGGCCGATACGCCGTGACAGCAGACCTGTCTAAGGCATTTCTGCAAATATTAATTCACCCTGACGACCAAAAATATCTGCGATATATGTGGATTAATTCTAATAATGAACTTAAAACGTATCAACTAAAAGTGTTACCATTTGGGCTAATATCGTCACCAGCAATATTGACTGCAGTTACCAAAAGATTATTGTGCGATAATGATTTACATAGAACAGCTGACGCTATATACATGGATGATATAATACTAGCTAACGACAACGAAACAGACTTGAAATTAGAAATCAAAAAAGTTCATCATTGTTTCAATGCATCCGGCTTCAAGCTTCAGAAAGGTCACTCCAACAGTGCAACTGTCCAGGAAATATTTGAAGAGACGCAAACGGACAGAACAACGGTATTGGGCATCGTTTGGGAAAAACTAAATGATAGATTGTGTCATCGAGAAACCGAATTACAGACAATAAGAACGAAGAGAGACCTTTTGTCAACGATCGGCAAAATCTTCGATCCCTACGGTGTATTAGATCCGTGGAAGCTATTGCTAAGAAGCGAGTTTCGAAAAATAATTGGGCTAGATTGGGACGAGAAGCTCCCGGATGGTGTCATGACAGTCGTGAATAGACACATCGAAAACTATACAATGTTATTTAAGATCAGTATTGAAAGAAGAATATGGAAAACCGGCGAAATACACGGATTTTCCGATGCATCAGCCGATGCTTATGGTTACGTTATATATCAAAAAGTTGGTGACAGATTTAATTTTATCCTTGGAAAATCGAAAATAGCGCCACAGAAAAGAGACATTACAATCGTACAATTAGAATTATTGGCATTGAGCGAGATGACTAAAATGTTAGTTAAAATCAAAGATATCGTCGGTCTACCAACAATAGCCTATTCCGATTCGCAGTCCAACATCGATCGATTGAAATCCTCACCAAATGGCCAAAAGAAACAAATAGCCACGCAGCTATTCAAGCTAATGAAATTGATCAATCATAATAATATTCAAGTACATCATATTGCTGGCAAATACAATCCAGCTGACCTATTTAGTAGAATAGTATCGACCAAAGTGTTTTTGAAAAAATTCAAACCCACTATTGAGGCATCCAAATTAATTGGAATAACCACACCACCGACATTGGTATACAAAGTCTTAGCTGTTTCCGCTGACACTTTCGAATATTATGATCATATTGATGACTTTAAGAAGTTGACATCGATTACCGAAATATTCAAGTTTATCGACAATTTAATAGAAAAACCAATTACCACAATCGAACGATGGAATATTGTACATCGATTCGCGCAAGCAGATTTCAATCCTGATTCAACATCGACTAACATAGAAAATATTGATGGTATATTAAGAGTAAGGACCAGAGAACCAACATTTTCTCCCGTTTTCATTCCTCCTGAAAGTAATCTTGTACCAGCATTAATCGACTATTATCATGAGAAATGCTTACATGGCGGTGTTAAAACAACTTGCGCCCATATCAAGTCCGTGTACAGCATTAAAAATCTGGACCGAAAAGTTCGTAGAAGAATTGGAAACTGCAAAACGTGCAAACGTTTGAATGGTTCACGCGTTCAACAACCTTTCGCACAACTCCCGGTGGAACGCACCGAATTTATTGAACCCTTCAAAGTAGTTTCTATTGATTTTTTTGGTCCCTTACAATTCCGAAATGGCAAAAATTTCTATGGACTTTTACTGACTTGCTTTTCATCTCGAATGATCATCATCGAATTAGTAAAATCATTAAATACGACAGCGACTAAAATAGCTTTAACCAACATATTCGCAAGAGTAGGAATGCCATCTTACATACACAGCGACAACGGTACAAGTTTTCGAAAATGTTCTAAAGATCTACAAATATTGTTTAATAATTTGACATTATATCAACAACAGTCTATTGAGCCAATTAAATGGTCCTTTTGTTCGCCGTACGCTCCATGGCAGAACGGATGTGCGGAACGTATGATTGGAATTGTTAAGAAATGTTTGTTCGCTCTCAATCAGACGTTTGCTTCAATGGAAGAAGCACGATCGACATTTCTTCAGATCGAGTCTACTATTAACAATCGACCAATAATCCAGGATGACACTCGGTGGTTAACACCATTCGAGATTGCTTACGGCAGAAAGAGCTATCCATCTGTTATTGATACCTTCATTTACACTGACAAACTATGGTGCAAACAACTCATCGAGAAACGAGACAAATTTAAGTTACTATGGCAGTCACAATATTTAGAAGAACTCAGAAAGATAACTGCTAAGAAAGAAACAACATTTAAGATTGGAGATGAAGTATTGATTCCAGAAATACTGAAAAAACGGAAGGATTGGCCTATCGCAAAGGTGATTAGTGTCAAGAAATCTTCAGACGGTATCGTTCGTGAAGTGACTTTGGATTTAGACAAGAAAATTATTACAAGACCCACAAACGGCCTGGTCCATCTCGGGCGGGAGTGTGACGTGACCGACCATGAAGCGTCGTCATGTCGGGAAAACAAAATTGAAAATTGTCATTTATAAAAATTTTTTATTGCACCATGGCTGAAGAATAGACATTTCTGATAATGACATTTGACCATGTGTGCTTGCTATTCAAATATTTGATAGCATATGTATATAACACCTTTTTTTTCATTTTATTGCTTTCTCTTTCAGTCTTTCCTTGTTTTTAATTATTAACATTCCTTTGCTCTTTTACTTTCACTGACCAAAATTCCTTTCTAAATCCTTTCTGTCGCCACTTTCAATTTCATTTAATATTTTCCTTATCATATCTAAATTTCCGAATTCTGTAAATAAAAACTAACCTTTGAGTGTTCCGACTATGTCGCGACAATTTCCTTTCCTTTCTTCTAACCCTTTACTTCTACTAAATTTTCTCTTTCATCCTAAAATTTTGTACACAAGAAAAATTTGAAAAACATATAAATATTTGTAGAATTCTCATTTTAAAAATATCTTCGAGATCATTTTTTGTAAAACATTCATATTATTCATATTGTATCAAAAATCAATAGATCTCTTTGAATAAAGTTCTTTAAATTCGTAACTTAAAAATTTTTCGTGTCACAACATTCTTCATTTCTCAATTACAGACTTTTTCAATTCAATTGATTCATTCTTATGGCCGATTTAAGGTAATTTTGAAATTGATTTCAAATCATTACTAATAACTTTTTCAGTCATTTTCAGAATCATGTTAGGGCAAAATCTAGCCATCATCATTGAAAATGAAGAAATGTTTTGAACTTGAATGATGATTGATCATTGCGATTCTTTGATTCAATTGATGAAGTGAAAATGAACATTGTGAATTTATCTGATCACACCTTGACGTTTCTTCGAACTGGCCACTTGTTGTTTGGGTTTCGACTTTCGCTTTGACTTGGCCACTGTTGACTTCTTCATCTGATCAATAACTCTTGATTCAAAATGTTCATTTTTCTTCATCATTTGATCAAAGAATTAATAAGATCGATCAACACTTCGAGTCATTGTTATTTATTCAATTTCATTGATGATTGACTCATGGATGCTATCGACGAAAATCTTAAGGTAAATCACTTCAATTTCTTCTAAATTATGATTCTGATACTATCTATTTTGTAATTTAGATTCAATATCTCATTGATGGTCGATGAAATTGGCACAATCGCGGAATACATCACTGTTCGATAAAACGAAGCACCTTATTTCAGAGGTCAATCTATAAATCACCAATTTCCGCAGCAAACGATTGGAACATTGAAGATTTCAATTGGTGGCGGCTTATATTCTCCATCTGAGCCGGTTTAGATCATTAAAACAAGCGATTTGATATAACATCAGTTTTATGCCATCATTACTTATAATTTTTAATTTTTTTAATTAATTATTAATCAATTAAATAAAATTTTAATAAAATTTAATTAAATTACATTCGTACATGACAAGTATATGTGAGGTATGAATAGGGTTAGCATTTGGATGAGTCATCCTCCTCATGAGGGGGATGCGCGAACAATCAAATGCGCATTTCGCACATGCGCATTCATATGAAACCAAATGGGATTAGAACTGTGACAGTTACAACTGTTAGCAATACAAATTTTCGCTAACTATTTTCAATACATTTTTTAGGCCGCTGTTTTCCTGAGTGTTGATAATTATATTTATTTGTTTTTTATGACAATGATAACAACATGACAGAATTACAAAGCCAAGACAATTATCAGTGATGATTTCATTTTTTTTCAATTGATTGGTTATTTATTAGAAAATTTATTTTCTATTTGGTTGTAGACTTCAATCTTTAATTCAAGATAAAATTGCAACACAAAGATGGCCATTTAAATTATATTGGAACACTATCATCAAAATTTTTTTGTCTTAATCATTGATTGTCCGCCTCAGGATTAATTATTTGATAATATATATTTATTGATCGATTGATTAGATAGTTTAATGTTTCGCATAGTTCATCAATCAGCCCCTCATTCATTCATATCTTTTTCAAATGATGTATTGCTTTCGATCATCAAGTGATTTATAAATAATAATTTTTAATGCTCATAATTTATTTATAAACAAAATTTTCATTATTATTACTCATTCAATTACTCCAATTATTATTTTGCTGCTAAGATTTTCAAAAATTTCTCAAACTGAATAATAAAAAATGGTTGCAACATTAATGTCAGATATACTATCGGTCAGTAATTCTACCGATACGAGTGATGATAATACCTTTTGGTCAAGATTGAATGAAGTGAAATTTATCCATGGATTTATTGCATCCTTTTCTGTGATTATTGTTTCTGAATTGGGTGACAAAACATTTTTCATTGCTGCTATAATGGCAATGCGACATTCCCGTTTAAAAGTATTTGCCGCTGCAATGTTAGCTATATTAGTAATGAATACATTAGCGGTTTTGATGGGTATGGCCACAACTGTTATACCACCTGTTGTAATAAAATATGCATCCAGTGGTTTATTTTTAATATTTTCAATAAAAATGTTTTATGAAGGTTGCAATATGACCGAAGAAGATTCCAAAGAGGAAATGGAAGAAGTACAAAAAGCAATAAGTAAAAAAGAACTCTCAGCATCTGATTACTCGGCAATAGCACATCAAGATCCTGAAACGGGCATTATAATACCACCGAAAAAAATTTCAATTGTTACTAAAATACGAAGAAAATTAATGCAATATTTATCATTAGTATTTATTGAAACATTCACGATGACTTTTCTAGCTGAATGGGGAGATCGTTCACAAATATCAACAATCATATTAGCGGCCAGTGATGATGTCTATGGTGTATTTTTCGGTGCATTATCTGGCCATTTTATTTGCACTGGGATAGCCGTACTTGGTGGCCGTATTATATCGCAAATGATTTCAGTCAAAACTGTTACAATATTAGGCGCATTCATCTTCTTATTATTTGCAATTTTAGGAATATTCCTTAAATAATTGTATAAATTTTTCATTATTTTGCCATCTTATAGATAATAATTATTCTTTATCATTTCTTTTCTATTCGCTTTTGTTTAAAAAAATCATCAGCGTCAAACAGATTGAATTATCGTTTGATGATCTCATTGAAAAAAAAATATATCTCATAAATTTCACTTCAAATAATTTCATTGTTGACTTTATAAAAGAATCACTATTTCCATTTGATTATATTTTAAAATAAAGATTTATTTTTCTAATTATCATTATTTTCATCATTTAAATTCAAAATAATTTGAAAAAAATATTCACTTGTTTTATTTATTAATTTTGTCGACAGATGGCGCTGGTAATCAACAGATCTACGTGCAAAATATCGGCAAATTTTGACAAATTCATACGATGCATTGTTAACGACACGGCATCAAAAAAAAAAATTATCATCTGATGTGGACATCACAATAGATTGAGATTCAAATACAGATTTACTGACACAAATAACCACGAGACAATTCATTCATTGAACTATTCACTGCATATCATTCACTCAAAATTTGTTCTTCATTTTCTTAATTTCATATTTTGAAAACAATAAATTTAATTCATTAATTAATTTGTGATCAAACAGACTACAATACATCATTAGAGTTTAAGCAAAAATGACAGTTGAATCATCATTATTGGCAAGTATTTATATTTTTTTCGATTGATTGTGATAAGATAATGAATTTTTCCTCATGTGACTAGTCACATATTGAGCATATAATTTTGTGTTTTGAAATTGGAATAATTTTTTTAAAAAATATTTTTGATCAAATGCAGGAACCTGATTTGTATTCGGTGAAAGCAATCGCAATACTTGACAATGATGGTAATCGAATATTTGCCAAGGTATATCTCTGACTATACAATTTTATTTCCTAATAATATTATTTTATTCAATTCTAGTATTATGATGACACATTCAATTCGATCAAAGATCAAAAAGCTTTTGAAAAAAATTTATTCAACAAAACACATCGCGCCAATGGTGAAGTAATCATGTTAGATGGTTTCACATGTATTTATCGTAATTCTGTTGATTTATTTTTCTACATAATGGGAAATGCTAATGAAAATGGTGTAAGTTTAATTTTTATTTTCATTGAATTAAGTCATAGTTGATGGATTTTTTTCAGCTAATATTGAACAATATAATGAATTGTTTATTTGAATCAATATCACATATATTGAAGAAAAATGTTGAAAAAAAGACATTATTAGAAAATTTAGACATGATAATATTGGCAATAGATGAAATTTGTGATGGAGGGTATGCCTTAATATGTGATATTTTTGCATGATTAAAACTCATGATCCATATTTATTTAGAATTTATCTCGAATCAGATCCGATTGCTGTTGTGCAAAAAGTAACATCCAACAAAATGGAAGATTTATCTTTTAATGAACAAACTGTTGCGCAAGTGCTTCAATCAGCACGTGAACAAATTAAATGGTCATTATTGCGATAAAAATTTTCAAATTAATTAAGATTTTGATTGGAAGAATAATATTGAAAATGAAATTCCATTATTTTATCATCTATTTTTTTTATTACCAGTGAAATTCCAATGTTTTATACTATTATCACATTTTTTAAAAATTAAAAGAAAATCACTTTATAAACAACAATTAGCCTACTTTTATGATATTGATTCATATATGTTGATTAATTGATTTTTCTTTAATATAAATGATCATCATAAAAAAATTTTCATTGTCAAAATATGTAATTTGTGCTTAATTTCAAAAATGGCAAACATCGATATTATCATCATTATTTTTATCATTGTAAAAAATACAAATTCTCAAAGCAAAATCAGATTTTAGACTACAATAAGTTTTGAGATATTGATTTGACTATATTATAAAAAATGACCATGATGACAAAAAAAAAATTAATCATCTTTAATTCATTCATTTATCCTGGTTGCAATCTTACCATATATTCGCCATAGTAACTTGATTTCATTGATTCATAAATCTTTTATTGATGGTATACTGATAACGATTATTATTACAAATGTAATTTAATTTTAGATAACAAAATATTTGTATTATTTTTTCTCAGGTATCAATAATATCTAATTTTAGATGTAAATAACAAACATGTCGATCATCAACAAAAGATGATATCTTTCATAACAAATACGTGTCTTTTAACATAACCTGTTAATGGAAGCCATCTAAAAATGCATGATGTTTTTCAATAAATTGTTGGATAGAAAAATTTTCAAAAATAATTGTTATGATAAATCAGCAATAATTGATGATATTGATTATTATTTTAGTTGACAATCAATACAGGTAGCTAATGAAAAAATCTACTCGTAAAGTGATAATATTAATTATAATATCAATGATAGTCATGAAAAAAAGACATATCGGCAAAAATTAATATCATTGAATTTATCATCATTATCAATAAATTTTTCAACATAATAAAAAAAGTTTCTCAAATTATTGAATCGTTGAATAAAAATGATTGGTTGTTTTTCCTGTTCATCATCTGATGATGATAATCATTATAAAGCAAAAAGTAATAATAATAGAAATTTTAAACATGTCTTCAAGCAACAGAAAAAAGTAAATAATCAAATCAATAAAAAGTTAAAAGAGTGGGATAAAATTGAATCAAAATTAATCAAAATGCTTTTACTGGGTCCCGGTGAAAGTGGTAAAACAACAATCATTAAACAAATGAAAATTTTGCATATTAATAGCTTTACGAATGAAGAACGTATGGAAAAATTGGAAGAAATAAAAGAAAATATATTTGAATCAATAAAAGTATATTCAATTCAATCTATTTACCAACATCTAATCATTGTTTTAATTTCACCGATAACAGGAATTGACCAGTAATATGGAATATTTGAATCCATCGATAAAATTAATGAATAAAGAAAATGAGCCTAGTCTGAATTTTATTAAAAATTTAGATCGAACACAAATGAATAGCTATAATTATCCTGATGAATTTTTTGAACATACAAAACGTCTATGGTCTGATCCAGGTATACAATCATGTTATCGAAGATCGAATGAATTTTCATTACTCGATTCAGCCAAATAGTAATAAATAATCGATTCTGATTTTTGTCATTTTTCAATGATTTAATTATTAACTTTTTCGAATTTCGTCATTTCATTCTAGTTTTCTTGATATGATCGATGAAATACGAGATCCTAATTATATACCAAAAGATCAAGATATTTTACATAGTCGTAAAAGAACAAGTGATATACAAGAAATTCGATTCGAAATGAAAAATCAACCATTTTGGTATGTTTTTTTCCTTATAAAATGATTGAAATATTGTTTGCATACAGTTCAATTTGAACACTTTCATTTCAGCATGTTTGATGTCGGTGGACAGCGAGGTGAACGAAAAAAATGGTTCCAAGTATTTGACGGTATTAAAACGATATTATTTGTGGTTGATTCATCTGGTTTCGATACCAAATTAAGAGAAGATGGTAATATTAATCGCTTAGAAGAAAGTATACAATTATTCAGAAACGTGTTGGAAAGTGACTATCTATTGGATTCTGGTATAATTTTATTTTTTAATAAGCAAGATAAATTGAAAGAAAAAATAAAAAATGGCCATCGTATTGATGATTATTTTCCCGAATATAGAGATTACGAATTCACACTTAAAAATAATAATAATATCGATGATGATGAATATGAATATATGAAAGCTAGGAATTTCATTAAGTCAAAATTTGAACAAGTGGCTATAGATATAAATAATGATAATAAAAATAAAGCCATTAAAAATCATAATTATAATCAAAGTCATCGCGAATTTTATTCGCATTTCACGACAGCAACCGATACGAATAATATCAAATTAGTATTCAAAGATGTTTATCAAATGTGCATGAGAGAAAATTTTAACTACATTGTTTCATGATTTTTCTTTATTAAATAAATTCTTTTTTATATATTCAAATTATATTCATCCATTTAAATACATTCTAATAAAAATTATGAAAGTTTTTTTAGAGAATATTTGTACTATATGTATCAGCATCAGATTCTCTGTTTAATTTCTTCAATCTTTCCTGAAAATTTTCCGGTATGCCAATATTTGGATCTTTGAATTCAGTTGCGAATGATTTCGGTTTTGGACGTTCAGTTTCATGTACTCGAAGTTGTGAAAAATAGCCAAATGGTGGCCGTTTTATGCCCATTTTGGCTTCCATACATTTTGCTACTTGTTTTTGCTCTTTTTTGCAACTAATTCAATTGAAGATAATTATCAGTAAATTAATCATCGAATCGACAAAATAAATTCAACATACTAAATTAAACGACAATCTTTATGAGTGAATTCCATACATTTAGCCATACGTTCGACTTCATCTCGGCAAGTTTGAGCGACTTTACGAAAAAATTCATGTCCACACATCGTTACTGCTTTGCCTTCATTTAGACATTTTCTAGGATCACGTTCCTCCAATCTGCAAAGCATATATTCCTTTAGATTGAGAGAAGATCAAGATTATCACGGTGAAAAAATGATCAAATCAAAAAAACCTTTGATTGTTGATCACAATATTTTCCAAAATAAGGTCCAGCTGCAACCAATACTGGTTGTGATACATTGACATCTTGAACATCTAGCTCTTCAAATGTTGGTAATGTAATATCTTCGGTTATCGGCATTGCTTATTCTTAATTGATTTTATCAAATTTAAATTTCTTGAATCAAAAATAAACAACAACAAACGACCTCTGAAAACATTTAAAGTGGATTGAATTCGTGTCAAAATAGACAATGGGTGAAAATAGCTCTCAAGTGACCAATTGAAAATTTCAAATTTTGAATTTATATTTCAATTTTATTTCAAGGAATCAAGATGATAAATTTATAAATGTGTTTAAGATTTATGTTTGGATTCATGAGAATAGGTTCGGAATCGAATCAAGTTTAAATCAATTTAAAAGATCGAAATTGTCTTTGTATTTGTTTTTTGGAAAAAAAAGGCATAAGAAAAATAAATGAATTAACAAAATAAATTTTTTCAAGTGTAAAATTTGATGAAACAGTAAAAAGGGACTTTGTTTTAGACATTGGTAAAGGAATTATAGGTAATTAAACAAAAAAGGAATCATTGTTTGATGAAGGTAATTTTGCTTCCGGAGAATACATATGAATCATATATAGATTGATTTTCACAGAATTGGTTGTCTTGAATGTTTTTTATATAATTCTTTGTGTCCATGTAAGATTAATAATCAACAAATTTTATATAATTTCCATTTTATTTCTTGATCATGTTTCAATTTCATCGAATATTGAATAGATTTTAATTTTTTAAAAATAAACATTTTGATGCATTTTTTCATTTAAAGAATGTTTCACATTAAATAGGAACATAATTATATTCATCAATTGTCATAGACCTTTGAGTTGTTTGGAATGAAAATTAAAGTTATGAAATCATAAACAAATTAATTAAAACTATACATACTCATTTGGATTACGATTATAATATGATGCTGCTGCTGTTGATGATGATGTTGCTGGCAAATTCACATCAAATGATATGTTATTAGAAATTTGTGATAAATCATCTTGGAAATTGCTATTGCTACCCATTGAATTATCATTACCAATAATATTATTGACTGTGAATTGTTGATGTTGTTGATGATGTTCATGATTATTTGAGGTATCTCTCTCTGTTTCACTGTTTAAATTAAAGGCTAACTAATCAATATATGAACTGAAATAAATTTTATAAAACATGCCTTGGTATACAATTCCTCAATTGGGTGAATACATAACCGTTCGATGCTTGATTTTCGATTCTCGTATAATACTTAGAAAAGGCAGTATCTTTTGGTGTTTCCGGGTACAAATAAACAAATTGGTCAAAATCATTCAAACGATCAGCTAATTTACGTATTTTAAGATCATTACTAACAAACGGTACTAAACACTCAACTCTGTTCTGTGCATTACGATAAGCAACACTAATACCGCCTAATTGTGTGTCAGAAAATCTCAACAAAAATGTACCAGGCGATTTGGTCATTAATAACATTTCAGCTCTTTGTCTTGTTAAAAATCCGATAATTAAGCCATCAGACCATAAATCAGCTAAATGTTCACGGGTTAATTGCAATATATTGTAAAACCAATCCCAAAATGTGAAATTTTGATCTGGTAATAAATCTTTCGAAAATTTCGTCCACGGTACCATTAAATTGAAAAAATTTTGCCTATCAACTTCATGTCCAGAAATTTTCTCAGCTAAAAAATGCATGTTATCTTCACTTAAATGTCTTCGTGTATGTTCATAAAATTGGCGGCTTAATACTAATGCCAATTCACCAAGTTTTACTTCAGATGGCACAGTGAAAGGTACACGTTTCTTTTTGCATAAAATGATAGGCAATAATAATCAACGGTTATTTTCAAACCAAAAATTACAAACCAAAATAAATCATACCACTTCTGAAAACGCATTATCCCAAATAATTGTTGATAATGCATGAATTTTTTGATTGCCATGAACAATGACTACGACTGGAACGGAAATCGTCTGCAAATATGAAGATGAATTCAAATTTATTCAAAAATTAATGAAACTTCGATTAACTTACTGATATAACAAATTTGATGTCGCTTTCAAGGAATATTTCAGTCGTGAATAATAATGCGAATTTTTCATCAACAACTTTATCGATTGATGCTTTTTTCTCTGCACGTTTGATCGATTTTAGGCGCAAATTGATGAAATTAGCGCTCAAAGTGTTTGTCGCTGCATTATATTCCATCACAGTGGTATTATTGACTATTTCGCCGCAACATGAATTCAAATGGAATTTCTCACGGTCTGTGTTCCATAATTTGGCTTGTTCTTCATTTATGATTTGTACACGTACGACTAAACTATTCATATGGACATTTAATACGCTGCCAGCCAACATAGTGACTGTGGCATTGAATTTGGTTTCTTTTTTGATCACTTGTTTGGGCTGATTTTTGACAATGAAAGTTTCACTAATCAAATTTTTAAACATCAATGTTATCTGTTTTTTTATTTCAATGAATTGTCTTATTATGATCATATCATCTGGTGTTTGATCGTTCGATATTAATGCATCA
This sequence comes from Psoroptes ovis, assembly GCA_002943765.1. Lineage (NCBI taxonomy): Eukaryota > Metazoa > Arthropoda > Arachnida > Sarcoptiformes > Psoroptidae > Psoroptes > Psoroptes ovis. The sequence goes on from PQWQ01000006.1 coordinate 647,181, forward strand.
ACAAATTTTAATTGTTGCAATATATTGCCTAAATTTGTTGCCACCATTTCGGATAATTGTTTTAATTGTAAATATGTTTCTGATGAATCTAGTTTACTCTTTTGTTGTTGTTTCCATTTATCCAATTGATCAAATAACAATATTGACATTTCTTGTAATTTTATTATTATTTCCCCATACTTATTTATTAAATCATTCATATTCGCTTGATATTGTTTGTGATGTAATTCAACTGATTCAATAAAACGTAATTTTAGCGCTTTTTCATTTGATTCATTACTATTATTTCCATTATTATTGTGATTGTTGAACTTATGACTATCAAAATTACTCAATTCTAATTGTCTTATATTCAATGTTTCTTTCGATGATTTAATATTTTTGAACAATGTTTCAGTTGTATTTATATTATCTCTTATTTTAGAATTCATTTGAATCAATTTCTGTATATCATCGAATAAATTCATTTGCGCAAAAGGTATTGACTATAATTATATCAAGAAAAAAAATGAAATGAAATCAAAGAAATGAATTAATGAAAAATAATATACCTCTTGATCATTACATCGCATGAATTCTTTTTCATACGAAAGACATTCATGAATATTATTGATAAATGTATTCACGTCAATATTTGCATTCGTAATCAAATTGAAATAATTAACCAATTCATAGCGATGTGCAACATCATTTGACATTTCAATTAAATTTTTGATTTCAATACCGAATCTTTGAATCAATTCATGTTTCATTGATATATCATCATGTTCAGCAAAATATTGCCAATTTTGTTGTTCAATCCAATCAGCTAATTGCATACGTATCCCGATCGGTATATATTGATTATATATAGCGAATAATTGCCGCTGTTGATGTTCAGGTAATGATAAGATTCGACTCCAAACAGACATTTTTATCAACTTTATTTCCTTGAAAATGATCAATAAAAAATAATGAAAATAACAAAATATAGAAAGATTTATTATCTGTTAGTTTTGCTTGTTAATTTATTAATGTGATAGTTTGATGATTTTCTTTGAATCAACTCGATCATGAATATTTGATCTATATTATTTTGGTTCTTTCAGGTGTCGAATTTAAAATATGTTCGATTTTTTGTATTGTTGTTGATCGACTTGATAATGATTTCAAAATGATTGATAGGAATCTGTGAATTGAGCGAAAATTTAAAAATTCAAATTAATTGAATATTTTTTATCATCTTATTTTCAAGTGATGAAATCGATTATTATAATCAATCACTAAGTCTTGAATGATTGGATTAAGGAACAATAGAAAATGACGGTAGAAGGGTTGATACAGAAATAAATAATGAGAATTTTTCTAAATTATACACTTGATAAAAAAATTAATTTTGAATCGGAAATTTCTCATTTTTCACCAATAGGAAAAAACTGTCGAAATAAGGATGACATGAAATTATTTTTGAGTAATTGAGGATATTGATTTATTCATTGAATATTTAAATTGAACTGTAAAATTTCAAATGAAATTTAATATCAGAAAACAAAAATTTCAAGTCGGATTAAACTTTTCTACAAAAAAGTTTTTGTCAAAGAATGAATTCTGGCAAAAATCATTGACGACAATCATCGATTCCAATTATTTTTGATTCAAAACTTCAAACATCAAAAAATAAAATTTGACCACTAGTTGTTGCTGTCAAGTCAAAACATCATTTAAAAATGATAACAATAATAAAGATGATATATAACACACAGGAACAGACTTCAAAAAAAAAATAATAATAATAATAATCATGGAAATGAATCAATTGGTTTCTGTGATGTTTTTTTTTATTCATTCCATCATCACCCTTAATGATTGACGTTCAATTTTGGATTGTGTTGGAAAGTTGGTAATATTTTTTATTTATTTTCACGATAATTTACTTAAATTTCAACGAAACAGTTGTTATATAGATTTTTGTTTGTTTTTTTTTCGTTTTGTATTCTTGTCAAATGAAATATGGTCATGTTATCATTTTTTCATAAAAATTATTGACATAATAAACACACTACAAACACATATATGAATGTTTGAAAAATAAATGAAACGATGAAATTGAATATGTTGAATATCTTGGATATTCGAATTCAGTTTCAATATCATCAAAACAATTTATTCCACGCAAATCTTATACAATATTCAACATAATAAGAAATGAGAAAACAGTTTGATTTGACAATAATAATGATGGAAATTCTGTTTATAATCATTTAAAAAATCTATATCTGTTTCATCAATATTAAGGGAGCAAAGATATGCGAACATATGAACGCGTTCAACTTTTCATATCATTTCATTGTCGTCACAGTAATTTGGGGAAATTTTGATTCATTCAAACAACATTTATATAATAAACAAGTTTACAAAATATATATTTTCAAAACTAAACGGACCAAAATCATATTTGTTTTGATTTTACAAATTTCATTATACAATGTTGATCATATTTTTCATTTTTGATGATAATGAATCCATCTAAATACACACATACACACACGAACAAATATTATATTGCAATGTAAATTTGATAATCATTAACACATTTACATTCATATATAATAAAACAAAATATTGCTTGTTGTTTTCATTAAATCAATCATGAATACATGTCATTATATAGATAGTGTGTTTGCATTAAAACAAAGTGAAAGTATGGAGAAGAAAAAATGCCAAAAATAGCACGAGCATGCACAAAAATTGATGAAATGAGATATTGGTAGAATTTATGAACGATATAAAATGAAAAACACGCGAATCACTTGTTTTTTATATTTTTAAATACACATACATACAAACATATGTATTTATCAAATGTTTGTTTGTATCTATGTATCTGCAACATGCATTTCAGTGAAAGTAATGTAATGAATATGATTTAAACATGTTCTCAAAGAAACAAATCAAAGATGAATTGAAAAAAATAACAATAATCAAATCAAACACCATCTTTTGCCGCCGATATCAAATCGAATGTTTTGAAATTTAAAATTTGAAATTCTGAAAAATATCATTTTAACATTCCTAGTTCACTACTGTGGAAATAGTCGTCTTTTTTTCTCAAAAACCAAAAAATTAAAGAGTCCTTTTTTGCTGTATTTGTTTTCATTGCTTCACAATGCGAAATGCATACAGTGAAAAAGTACCTTTTATTATTTGTGGCCATATATCTTTTGCTGCTATGAAAAATGAACTAAAAACAATTTTCTACACGATTCTAGAATGTTCTCGCGTTCGGTTTTTTTTTCTTGATTTGATTTCTCACCATAAACACAAAGCAACTCATAAGTTGAACTTATTTATTTGCGCCACATATCAATTGTGTATATTTACGAGTGAATTAACCGATTCGAAAACATTTTTTAAAATTATCGCAAAAAACATCTTCAAATTTTGTATATAATTTCATTTTTTAATTGAAATTATTCTTTTAATAATAAATCTCGATATTTTTTAACCACATTTCAATTGAATTCGTTTAAAAATTATAATAGCAGCATTTTTTACCATCAACATCAATTTTATATTGGTGCGGAAAAATTAATCATCAATTTTTATTTATTTAATATCATCCATTTTATTATTGAATTCATTTATAAAAATAATTTAATTAACCATGGGAAAAGATTATTATGCAATATTGGGCATTTCTAAAAAGGCCACCGATGAAGAAATTAAAAAGGCATATCGTCATATGGCATTGAAATATCATCCAGATAAGAATAAATCACCAGAAGCTGAAGAAAAATTCAAATTAGTAGCTGAAGCATATGAAGTTTTATCGGATAAAAAGAAAAGAGATATTTACGATCAATTCGGTGAAGAAGGTCTATCGGGCAATATTCCGACGGGCGCTGGAGGTGCCGGTGGTTTTGCCCCTGGTGGTGGTTCATTTAAATTTACATTTCACGGTGATCCAAGACAAACGTTTGCCAGTGTTTTTGGTGATACACCATTTGAATCATTTTTCAATTTGGGAGGCAATGCTGGCCGAACTAATATGGATACTGATGGTTTCGAAACGGATGGTTTTGGTATTCCAGGCGGTTTCGGTATGCCTGGTGGCTTTTCTAATGATCGTGTATCGAAAAAACCCAAAAAACAAGACCCGCCAATCGAGCACAATTTGAATGTATCATTAGAAGAAGTCAATAAAGGCTGTACGAAAAAAATGAAAATAATACGTAAAGTTCCTGGTTTTAATGGGACGCTTCACAAAGAAGACAAAGTTTTGACTATCAATGTTAAACCTGGATGGAAAGCCGGCACAAAAATCACATTTCCACGAGAAGGTGATCAAAACCCTGGAACAATACCTTCAGATATAGTATTCATAATTCAAGATAAACCACATAAATTATTTAAACGTGATGGTGCTGATATCATTTACACTGCTAAGATAACACTCAAAGAAGCATTAATTGGTTGTCGTATAATGGTACCGACACTTGATTCTGATCAAATTCCATTACGAATCACTGATGTAATTTCGCCAAAAACTATAAGACGTATATCTGGCCGTGGACTTCCATATCCAAAAGATCAATCTCAGCGTGGTGATTTGATCGTTAAGTTTGATATTCAATTTCCAACAACGCTAACTAGTGAACAGAGACGAATATTTGAAGAATATTTATAAATTAAAAAAACATTGATTTATTTGCATGAAATATGCTGCAAAAATTTATACAAATTAGGCTACCTGTACAGCATCATACGAATTCTTTTTCGAATGCTAAATTATGATATGTCCAAAAAAAACAAAAAAAAATTTTTTAATTGAAAATTTTTTCCCCTTGAATAATGTAAATAAATTCAATTATTTTTTAAAAATTTATTGAATTACAATTTTTGATAATTTTCAATTTGAAGAAATTTCTCGAAAAATTTTTAAAATTTGAACGGTGACTGGAAAGAAATTTTCCGTAATTTTTTTAAGATCTACATTGCATTGCATACGTGGAAATTATAACACATTTGCTGAGTTTTTTTTTCATTCTAAGTATTTTTGTTTATCACCGAAGTAAATACTTTAATTCATCAATTGATTTTCAATTTTAAAAAAATTTTAATTGAAAAACATGGATCAAATAATTAGCTTCGTAGAACCAGCAAAAAAATTCACTAAAGATTCAATACGTTTAGTGAAACGTTGCACGAAACCTGATCGCAAAGGTTTGTTTATTTTATTGTTGATTCAATAAAATAGTAAATTATTTTGCTATTTGATTTTTTATTTAAAAAAAAAGAATTTCAAAAAATTGCCGTTGCAACTGCCATCGGTTTCGCCATCATGGGTTTTATCGGGTTTTTCGTCAAATTGATTCACATTCCAATCAATAATATCATTGTGTATGTGTTTTTGATATAATTTTTATTCGAAAATTAATCACCTATTTCTCCAATTTTTTCATAGTGGATCTTAGAATGGTTTATTTTCGTTTATCTCAACAGCATATGTTACAACTCTAAAAATGATAGAAAAATCATCATTTTTTATTATCAAATAAGCTTTGAATTAAAATATGAATATTCGGAAATATATCAAATAAAATATATTCTTATGAGAACATTTTTTCGTTTGTTTTATTCATTTATCTTTTTTAGCTAAATTTTTTTGAATGAATTTATTCGTATTGTCCCAATAGTAGAACATTTGTAAAACAAGTATCAAATTGATTGATGATGATAATATGAAACCGAATATTATCAATTGATCACCGGTTTCTTGTATTGATGTCATAATTCGTGTGGTTGAACCAATAAAAATCAATATGATTGTTAATGCAGATAGATTGCCAGTATGCCCATTTCGGAAATTTGACCAGGCTTGTACTAATTTACTAGATATAATTAGTGGCAATGCAGCTGCTTGACCAATCCACAATAATTTCATCGATATTTGACCAGACATCAATATTGCGAATGATGATGTAAATATTATCATAAATAAGAATGCATTACCTTTGCTTATGTCATAGTAAATAATAAGGAACGCAATTATTGATGTCATGAACAATATGAATAATGCTTCACCCCATGCACTGAATGGAAAATTATTTGCATAAGAATAAGATGATGTGAATGTTAAAGCAAGAACTTCCAACAAAACTGATGATAAACTAACACCAAGACCACTTTTAGCGGACAATAATTTCAATAATTGTGGTAATTTGACCATTGTTGAACCGAAAATAATACCATAACCAAGTGTTTTGATTAGAATTAATTTCAAACATTCTTCGTCGATACGATATTCATGTATTATCGAATGACAACAATTCTTGGGATAAAGTAATAAACATGATTTATATATTGGATTTATTATTGATTCCATGATTGATTTGGATATTTTTTTTCCCAAAGAAAATTTGAGCAAGAAATTTTCTTATCTTTTCTTGATTGTTAATAACACTAATCATAAGAAAAATTCAAGAAAAAATCTCATGACAACCGGCTTATAAATTATTAAAAACTACTTCTACATAATTTGACTTTCAATGTTAAAATAGTTTGAATTTTTCAAATTTTTAAAATTTATCAAGATTTACTTTATGCTTTGGTATATTTATTTGAATTTTTCATTTTATTGATTAAAAAAAATTGTATCTTTTTTTGTAGTGATTTTTGTTGATATTTTACATATTATTTGTGCGTTTTGTTATTACTATAATCCGTAATTTTTTTTATCAGTATTCAATTGTGTTTTCAATTACCGTTATTGATTTAATCACAATTTCTACAATTTTTTTTGAATGGAGAAGAAAAATTCAATTATTGTCACATTGTCATAAATCAAATAATCCTTCAATAAATTCAACATTCAATGCACTGTCATATCTTGGAAAATTCTGCACTGTAATATTTATAATACAACTTTCAGGTAAAATAATTATTTTTTATTTGATGGAGTTGTCAGTGATTAAGTTATATTACTTTTATTTATTTATCTCTTTTCATTTCTGATGACATTATTTTTGTGTTTATATTTATATATATTAGATATATAGTTCTCTGTGAATCGATAAATATAAAAGAAAAATTAGTATAAGTTTTATGAAATTACAAAATTTCAAAATTCCATACTATGTTTGCCTAGTTTATGACATAAATCCGATTTTGATTGTGTATCTTGTCTGCTTTTATTGAGTCTGATATCCTTGAAGTGCTGGATAGCCAGAAGCAGCGGCTGCAGCTGCAGCTGCCGCCGCTGCTGCTGATGATCCTGGCAATTGTAATGATACAGAGTTATTAGAAAATGTCCCAGGTAATGGTGGCTGCGTCCAACCAGCCGTTATTGGTATGCCCATTGGTGATGAATTAAATGCTGTATTTGATGGATTAGGTCCTTGACCAGCAGCTGCTGCTACTGCTGCGGCGGCCGCTGCCATTGAAGAATAATATTGATTATATGGATATTGTAAACCGGCAGCATTTGTCTGGACGGCGGTGGTATATTGTGTTTGATGATGCGGATGATGATGATGTTGATTGCTACCAGAAGCGACCGATTGCGCTTGTTGCGCTGCAGTAGATCCTTGCGGATGTGCTGCATGTAATGCAGCCGCAGTTTGAAATGCTGGCGGATACCAATATGATAATGGCTGCTGGTGAGCATGATGCCCGTATGGATAAATCAAAGGTGCTGCTGCAGCAGCAGCTAAGTTAGCTTGAACCGATGATGGTACGGTATTTAAATTCTCTCGGCCCCATGAACATTTTATCGTATTACCGGCTAATTCTTGATTATTCATATAAACGATAGCATTCGTAGCTGCTTCTTTACAAGTAAATTTGATGAAAGCATAACCTTTTTCTTTGAAAACACGGATCTCTTGAATCGTACCGAAACGAGAAAATGTTTTTTGCATCAATTCTTCAGTTAAGCCATTCATAATGCCACCGCAATAGACTGTACAATTAGTCAAACTCGATGCATTAAAAACTTCATCATATTTCATTGCACGATTAACACTAGGTCCAATACCCATCGCATTATTATTGTCACTGTTATTTATATTGACATTACTACCGGTTGATGTGACTCCGGTTCCTTTTAATGAAGACATTTTCCTAGTCGCCCAATTGGTGCGTATAGGACGATGACCTAACCATTGACCATTCATACCAGCTATGGCATTTTCAGCATCTTGTTTGCGTACATATGATATAAAACCATATTTGAATGCTGATTTAGATGAATTTGTGTTTTCAACGATTCTGCAACCAGAAATTTCACCAAAAACAGAAAAACTTTCACGCAATTCATTGCTAGTTACTTCAGGACTTAAATCGCCCACAAATATATGAAAATGTTTTGATGTGTCAGTTTTTTGGCCAGTTATATTACCAGTTGAATTTGATGCCCAATTCACTTTTAATTCTCTATCTAACAATAAACGATGATTCATACTCGTCAATGCATTTAAGGCTGATGAATGATCATCATAATCAATAAAACAATATAAGTCATTTTGATTATCATTGATCATTTTTAATCCATTTATTCTTCCAAATGGACTGAATAATGAATGTATGAAATTTTCATTAATCGATGGGTCTAAATTTCCTACATATAATGTTTTTGGATCACCTCCAACAGCTGCTGATGACGTTGATGTAGCCGTTGTTGTGCCGGTCACTATCAATGTATTGGATACTGTTGATGGTGTTGTTCCTGTTTGTACAATATGTTGGCCACCATTATTAATATTGTTAACATTTGTATTTGTACTGTTAGTATTATTATTATTGCCGCTTGTTTGATGCATTAATGATGATGATGATGATTGTGATAATGTTGATGATATATTTTGTGATTGTTGATTAGTATGAGAATTATGGCCATAAGAATGATAATTATGATGAAAGGACGTGCTATTATTGGTATTATTTGTTTGATTATTGAGCGATTGATTATTATTATTATCGAAAATATTTGTTGATTCAGTAACAGAAGTGTTTGAATTTAATAAATTAGTAGAATCCATTCATTGATTATTGATTCAACTCATTCGTTTCAAATATATGCTAATTTTGTAGCAAAATATTAATGGGAAAAATCACAAAAATACAATATCTTGAGTATCAATATTATCAAAATAATAACTTGATATTATCTGCAAATCAAAACAAGAATTATTAAATATTGTCAACAAATTTTCATTATATTTTACCAACCGAAAAAAATGCAGAATAAAATGCAAAATTGCCAAAGACTATAATACTTTTGTTCAAGAATCGTCGTTCATACACATAAAATAATTAAAAATATCTAATGATTGATTGATGAAAATCACATTTCAGATCCAAGAAGAAAATCAAAAGAAAAATCGATGATAATAATGGTTTAATCGAATCAAATCAATATTATTAATAAGAAAATGAAAATATTCTTGCTGAAACATAAACACACACATACAAACATAGGCAAAACAAGAAACAACATGAGCAATACACAATAATAATAAATGATAATAAAACATTTAATTTCTTTATTTATTTATTTTCATTTTTTGTTTTTAGTTAGCTGCAAAAGTGCATACACAATCAATGGAATGAATGAACGAATGAATTGATTGTGCGCATTTTTCGTGAAAAATGTTGAAAGATTTTAAGGATTTACAGCAAAAATTGAATTGAATAGATATTAACATACAGCTAAACTTACCACACAAACTATAGCTTGTCGTATGTTGCGAGGACCAAACTTATCTCATTATATGAGCATGTGAATGGTTAGATAAATAAATGAAAAATATTTTTACGTAACCAAAGCGCATCCAAATGTGATTGAAATATTAAAAAAACCAGACTTTTTCATTTTATTTAATATTTTTTTGGTCAATTTTACTGGTATTTGATAAAATGACATTAAATATAAATTCAATGAGTCATTGAAATTCTGTGTTCTGGTTTTTTTTGTTTTAAATTTGTTTTTGGTGGTTTTATCTTCGGAAAAATATTTTTCAAAATGTTTATTATTGGATAAAATATAAGAAAAAATCCAACTCGGAAATATCAATGTCAATTAGTGTATATTTTACTCGAAGAAAATCAACGAAAATTAAGGTCAAATGTGAGAAAATGTAAGGAATTTCCATTCAATTGATTTTGATTGATTATTTAAAACAAATGAATTAATAAATATACCGGTTTAACTCGAGAAAAGAAAAAAATTCCGTCATAGTTTTAGCCTTTTATAGCATCATTCATACATGTATTAGTCCGTTTTCTTTCTTTACATCGACTTATACTATTCACAAGTCGATCATTGATGATGAGTAAGCGTCATGGATTTCATGGTGTTTTTATTTTCGCGTAAATTTTACTTGAAATTTTTTATCCGCAACAACGGAAATTAAATTTGAATGGAGAAAAACAAATGAAAAAATACAAGTTTCGTAGTAGCAAATGCTTAAATGCTTAAAAGTTTAAATTCATTGAAAAAATGGCAGCAAACCGCCGCCCGTTTCAATTCGGTTCCATTTGGAACAGCGGCGGCTTATTTTATTTTTCGTCACGAAAAACAGTCCTTACTAATAAAATGCTATTCAAACTGAATCATCGATGTGGTGACTGTATTATATATGATTGGAAATTCAAGATATGTCTTGCAATAAAATGTGTGTGTATGCGGTGTTGCAGCAATGCTCGATGTGATGGCATGGATACTTTGAGGAGAAAGAAAAAAAATAGGAAAACTATTCAATTTTTGTACACAAAAATATATATATTTACGATTAGATACATGGAAAAATCGTATATGAAAAATTTTCATTGAAAAAAATAGTAAATAAATAAAATAGAAATCAAATAAATTACATGCAGCAATAATTGAAATGAAATAAATTATTGCTGCATGTTTTGAGAGCTTTTCGATTTGCTTTGCTTGGCTCGATTTAATGTTGAGAATGTCTATTTAGCCGTCGTCAAACAGACAGAAAATTGCTGAAAAGAGTTAAGATTGAAAAAATATCAACAAAAACAACAGCAACAACAGCAGCAAAAGAGTTGTAAAAAAGGAAAATATAAATAAATAAAAATGATATAATGATTATAAATGAATATAATTTTGTAAATATTATTTTTGTTGCATTATTTCCATTCTATAAAAGTATTAATAATAATAAATCAATAACAAAAAAAAAAGACGAAAAATTATTTAAATTCTTTTTTATGAAAAAATAAAATTTGAATATCATTGAATAATTCAACGAATTAATGAATTCCAATGATGAATGATTAATTGATTGAAAATTGAATAATTGGTATGATTATTGAATTGATAAAATCTTAATTGATGATTTCTTTGAATGAAAAAAATGTATTGTCAACCACAATAATTGTGCATTGGTTTTTCGATTTCGAATTGATTTTTGAGAAAATGATGAACGACATTCAAAATTATAACTACAATTATCACAATGAATAATTAATCACATCAATTATATTGATGATGATGAATTCATTTATCATTTAAATAGATTATTAATCAATAATCAATCAAATATTGATATTTAAAAGCAATCAAAACTACGATATTAATAAAAACACTAGTCAGAAAGAATTTTCATCAAAAATGATGAATAATAATCGTAATAGTAATGATAATAATTGGTGTCCTAATACAGTCTATCATCTTAATTGGTATGTTATTTTTTTATATTTAAAATAATTTGAATTTTCTCATTAAAAATGTTTTTTTTTCATCTGTGAAGTGATAATAATCAAACACTAAATACATCAAGTAATTATGCCGGTGATGGAAACAGCATTCAAAATTCTCAAATTTCATTCACATATGATTCTACCAAAATCCCAATTAATTATGTTGATAGTGTGGATGGATGTGTTAACAACAATCACTCATTTGATTTTCATAATCGACTTGATCAAAATGATTCAACATTACCACCGCAGCCAGCATCATCATCTCAATATTTGATCAAAAATAATAGCAATAATAATAATTTTGATATTCATTTGGCTCAAATAGATATTGAGACATTTAAAAGCGAAGATATTCGTAGAATACCATTTGTTGTAAATAATCAATCAATGATGAATGCCTCGAATGACGATACACTCAGGTAATTGCTTCTGCATTTGCTTTCGGTTATTTAATTTTGATTTTGAATTATTTTCCTACAGAATTGTCGATTCAATTAGTTCGTTCACTAATACAAATGGATTCTTAGAACCACCGAACAACAATCAAACAACATTATCAATTGATAGTCTTGATTTGAGTATTGATGATGATAATAATAATGATGATGAAATTAATTCTGAATTAATTCAAAAATGTTCGGAGAGAAATGATAAAACAAAGTATAAAATTGCAATGATTGATTCTCAGATGCAAATATCATCTGCATCATCTAATAATAACAATAATAATAATCCTTTCCAGCCATCACCATTATTATTGAATGATTCGATAAATGAGATTATACAATCACCTGGTTCATTAGTCAAAATGTTTATGCAGAAAAATAAACAAAAACAGCATTCTAATGAAGATTCCATACTATCATCAAGCCAATTGATTTTCGATGCAAAAAATAATAATGATAATATTGAAAATGGAACAACAACAAATACAAGTAGTTTGAATACAATTGATTCGAATGAATTACCACTTTATGTACTTGATCTCAGCAAAAAATTACGTTCATTAAATATGAGTAATGATTGCAATAATAAACAGCAACAAATTTTGATGAATAATATAAATAATAATTATCCAAAATTTATCGGATCACAAACATCATCCAATACAACATCATTTACATCGACAACCACAACATCATCATCGGCAGCTACAAATGAGATTTATAATAGACGTAAACAGAAACAAAATATTAATAAACAAACAACGATTCCAGCAGCGATTAAAACAAATCCATTCTTAAACATCAGCCAAACAGAATCAAATAGCAATGAAATTGGTAAAAATACTCGATCGATTTCTACACAATTTCCCGATTTATATCAAGATAAACAAGTGCAAGCGTCATTTGATTATGATTATAATAATAATGATTATAATGATTCAAATGTGATAAAAGAATCACCAGTACTTGTTTATTATCCAAATTATTCATTACCAGATTTGAGTTTTTTACAAGAAATATTCCAGCAACAAAACAATGCTAATCGTGTTTATTTATCACCTGTGAAACATGAGACCATCAAAACTCATGATGATGATGAAAATAAAAATCATAATGTGAAAATGAGACAAAATCAGCCTGATAATAACCGAAAAAAATGTCGCCCTAAATCGTACACAGATTATGAAACATTATTGAATCAAGATTTGAGTCACATAAAAGATTGGGATTCATTGAATTTGTTATTACCTGATGATTTTCGTGAATTTATTGAACAGAATAATTTATTGAAAATATCAAAACAAAATTCATCGAATGAAAACAGTAGTTTGATTGATGATGATAATCAAAATCGTAGCGAACAAAGGAAACCTATTATTAAAAAAATGATACCAAATAGTCATCGTTTATTCCAGAATAATAATAATAATAACAATGTTATAAATGGTGTACGTATGAGGCCCAAATCGATGAAATTAGTAAATCACAATAAACGTTATTCATTACAAGAATGTCATTATAATCAATTGAATAATAATAATAACAATAACAATCCATTCAATGTTTATTATGATTATTATCAACATTCTGGACCTCATCACATGCATGAACTCGATGATATATCATCAATGACTAGAAGCAAAACGATGCCCAATTGTCAGTTACAAAATATTCCAAATGTATATATGCCGCATCAACATTCACATCATTATCATCATCGTCATCAACCAATACCACCGCAGGCTAATGCTCCATTATCATCATGTATGATTCATTGTTCAAGCTGTTCATGTATCGTTTGCTATCAACAACAGCAACAGTATCAAATGCAAAAACCATCATCATCATCGTCTAACATTAATTGGGATTTGTTATCATCATCCGAAAGTATCAAAAAATTATTATCGTTTCTATCAAAATTAGATGAATATTCATCAACACATTCATCATCTACGGCTGATACAACAACAGTCACAATTAATAATAATCATAATAATAATAACACTAATGATATAAGACCAAAAAGTGAAGTTCATAGAGAAGCTACGAAATCAAATGCAACAACAACGAAACCAAAATCATCGACAATCATGCCAACAAGAAATGATCGCCAACAGCAAAGAAAATTGACAGAAAGGTATAATAATAGTCATAATAATGACAAAAATTCAAAGTTGAGAAAGAATTCTATCCGTAATAATGGTAAAACAACAACCATTGAAAATAATGACATCGATGTACATAATAACAACAATGCTGTAAATACATCAACAGCTAATGTACAAACGATGAAAAATTCAAAAATAATTCTCAAAAGACCAAATCAATTGAATTATCGTAATTTAAATAATCTTCACACAACAATTACACCGCAGCAATCATCTGGCATACCAATTTCAACGCGAAATCAGTCATCAATGATACCGGTATTGAATAAAAATTTACAAACAAATCAAAATAATTCAACAATGCAAACATTTATGGCATTGAATAATAATAATTATAATAATAATAATAATAATAATATTAATAGTCATTATCGTAATCGTCAAAGAAGATTGCATTGAAAAAATTTAGAGTCATTAAAGTTATTTTAAAGATAAATTCTCATGTCTAGTCATTACTTGATGAAAAATGTATGAATTTTCATACTTTTTTCAAAATTTAAATTCATGAAACAATTAAAAAACAAAGCTGACATTCTATCGCAAATAATACTGATTAACAAAAAGATATAAACACAGATTTTGATGAAAATTTCTTTTGTGCTTACTCAACTAATTTGATTTTTTGATTTATTCTTCTTACATTTTACACACACAAGTCTATCTTGTATGATAAAAAATTTAAGAAAATTCATTATTCTTTCCAACAGAAAAAAATTTTTGATCAGATTTCAACTCTTACACACATACATCACATTATTGAATTGTAATAGCCTTCTTCTTATGTCTAATTTACGATTGATTTCTTTTTTGGATTTATTTTTGTTTTGATTTTTGTTCTTATATAATAAGCTATTTTGATTGAATAAAGTAATTTCATTTTCTGCTGCGTATTTTTGTTCACAAATCAAAAAAAAAAAAAAGAAAATTATCAAATTTTATTTTGAAAAATTTTGAGGAAAAAATATTTGAAATCAAACACATTTTTTGATAATGACTAGTGATTTAAGATCTAAGGGTAAAAAACACAAATAATTCAAATCATTTTGTTGATTTTGAAATGACTATTCAACTTGTGAAAAACGCATAGTTGATCCACTAACAATGATAATCATTTCACCTGGTTTTATTATTCCAATTTGTTTACCGATTTGCATACCCAATTGTACATCTTTCGAACAATCCTCTGGATTTTGTTCAGTTTGTATGACTGGTACGATTCCACGATATAAATATGATTGTCTAGCGATTCTAGCATCACCAATAATAGCAATGATTGGACAACGTGGACGATATTTTGAAATTAAATGGGCTAATCGTCCTGTAGCTGTTACGCAAATGATTGCAGCAATATTAGATTTAAGTGATGCATCAACAGCTGCAATTGCCAATGATGTTGATGTATCGGCTGGTATTGATGTTTTTGAACATAATTCAATGAACAATTGCTAATTATTGAGAAAAAGTAGAAATTCTGATTAATCAGGTATTTTTTTTCGCTGAAAAATAATGATTACCTTTGAATGGAGTGCTGTTTCAGCTTCAAGCACTATGTCAGCCATTGTTTGTACAGTGATGATTGGATAATCGCCTTTGGCTGTTTCGCCTGAAAGCATGACACAATCAGCACCATCAAGAATTGCATTGGCAACATCGGACACTTCAGCTCTAGTTGGTCTTGGTTTTTTTGTCATACTTTCTAACATTTGTGTGGCACAAATAACTGGTTTGCCGGCAATATTACATTTGGTAATCATCATTTTTTGGGCAATGAATACTTTTTGTGCAGGAATTTCAATGCCCATATCACCGCGAGCAACCATAATGCCATCACTTTCACGGATAATGTCATCAATTTTTTTGACACCTTCATGATTTTCTACTTTCGAGATTATCTTGATATATTCACTATTTTGTTCTTTCAATATTTGTCGTATTTCTTTAACACCTTCACCGTTACGTATGAAAGATGCAAATATCATATCGACTTGATTTTGACAGCCAAAAATTAAATCTTGTTTATCTTTTTCGGAAACGGCTGGCAAATCGACCAAAGCGCCTGGTAAATTGACACCTTTTTTCGATCCTAGCATACCACCATTTTCAATTTCACAAATAAGAAAATCACTTCCGACTTCTTGAACTCGTAATGATATGAGACCATCATCAACAAATACATGGCTACCTTTAGATACGACTTTAACAATATTTTTATAATCTAAATATAAATTATCGAGTGAACATTTTTCTTTGAATTCTTCATTAGTCGTTAATTTGATTGTTTTTCCTTTGACCAATTCGATTTCAGCTGACGGACCCTTTTTAAAAAAAATTAACATATAAATATGCCAGAAATCGATATCCCAAATACTTACGCCTTCAAGTAAGCCTGTGCGAATTTCCGGGCCTTTTGTGTCCAAAGCAATAGCGATTGGATAATTCGGTATATTCAATTCCTGGCTAACAATTTTCGTTGCTTCGCGAACATTTTGTATTGTTCCAAGATGATACTATTGAAAATAAATGATTTGATCAAAAAATTGATAGATTAATTATTGATTTCGGCATACTTCATGAGTGCCATGAGAAAAATTCATACGAGCAATTCTCATGCCAGCTTTAATCAATTCGACCAATTTCGCCACATCACGCGTTGCTGGACCAATTGTACAGACAATATTTGATTGACGAAAATTCATCGGTTTTGAATCGATATCTAATAAACAAAGATTATCTAATCTTTGTTCAGCTAATACAGCTTTTGTTTGATAATCTAATACGGACATTGCTTGATTATCGTTATTATGATTTGTCAAATATTTTTTCTGTGATTTTCTATTAAAAAAAATAGAAATAAAAATTATGTTGAAATTAATCGATAATGATTGATTGTTTAATTCACTTTAATGACGATTTCATCTTATTATTATTTAGGCTTTCTGTATTTATTTTCAATAGAAATCGTCTTTTTTGAAATATCATAAAATTATTGCAATTAATTCTATTTCCAGAATTTATCAAAAATAAAGGCAAAAACAATGAAACTCTATGATTACAAACTAAATATGAATTTTTATTCATTATATTCATTCTTTTTTTTGGAACAAATCGATAAATTCAATAATTATTTAATTAAATATTAACTTACTTGGTTTTAATTTATTTTTCGCGAGCAAGTTCTGAAAATTATGTCATGAAATGTCACTTTGCCAAATAAACAATGATTGAATAATTATTATTCTTTATTTTTCAACAAGAATTCATTATGTTGAAGGTCAGATATTTGACTCATTTTAATATGGGATGAGATTCTGCGTGAAGATTCTTGTTTTTTCCCGTTAAATATTCTATTCTTTGATCATGTTCAATAATTCTTGTTGCTATTCATTTGATTCTGTCATTTTTAAAATTCTAATTCTGTCGTTTGGCTTGTTCAACATTTGCTTTGATATTTTTATTTGCGCAGATTGCGTTATTCTTTTTCTTCAAATTCATTTTGAAAAATAAAAATTTCAAATTGAAAAATTTATTCAAAGAAAATGAGATTAAGAAATAAATTTTTTTTTTTGAAAAAAATTTCTAAATGGATTGTCTTTTGTAATGTTCCAATATTTGTGCCATAATTTGTCGTAAATTTCTAGATTGACATTGATCTTCTAACCAATGAAATATGCATGATGATAATTGTTGAAAATTATCGAAATTTATCGAATTGTCTAACGATAAAAATAGATTATCACAAAAAGCTTTGAATATTTCGAATTTCATATCATCTGATATTGTTTGTTTAAGATTATTATTTAGATTTTTAATGCTATGATTTACATCGGATGATTGTTGATTCTGTTGATGCAGATGCTGTTGTGATTGTTGTCTAATCATTTGTTCATAATTTTCTTTCATTATTTGTAAACCGATCAATTCTTTTTGTAATAATTCCAATTCTTTACTTCTTTTATAATTATGTTGTTGTAATGTTTGTATATGATCAATACTATGTTGTAGAATAGCTGCTTTACTTAATTTATATGATGATACATTATCTTGTTGTGTACATGATGGTACCAATAATTGTAAATCATTATAACCTTTTTTAATTGCATCACGACGTTTTTGTTCAGCTTGAGTATGTGCTTCACGTCGTCGTTCTTTATGATTGTTATAATAATTATTATTGTTATCATTAATACAAGAAATTATTGTCGATGAAGATAGTGATTTTTTGTTGCCATTATTTTTGTTGATATTATTATTATGATCATTACCACAATCGATATCATCATCTTCATCATCACTTGTATCCATTGATGTGACCAAATTGTTATTCATATTTTTCATAAAAGAAATTTTTTTCAAGTTTGAATGATTATCTATATATTTATTCGAATTTATTTGATTCAAATTCAATATTTTTGTTTGCTTGAAAAAAAAAATTACAAAACAGCCATTGACAACAATTGTTTATCATTTGAAATTGATCATTTTTCTCTTTGTTTTTCTGTTGGATAGTTTACATTAATTATTCATTTTAATAAAATATTAAAATATACAAATAATAATAATGATTGTTATTATGAATGTTGTTTTGAATTTTAGTCATTTTTTTCATAAACAGTAATCATAACATCATCATACAATTATAATCAATCGTATATCATGATAAAGATAACATTGACATAAACAATATCAGTTTATCAACAACATCCTAACATTGCTATATATTTCGTCAACATTTAAATTGATTCATTTATTTTTTGTTTTAAGCTTAAAACTGTCATAAACGTGTTGGAATGTAAACATCGTTAAACTCGATTCTAATCCGCTACCGTATCAATACGTCCATTTTCAATGTTTTACAATTTAGCAACAAGTTTAGCGCTGCCACACTCTAAAAAATCTTTTCAATACTCTGCATTTACTTTCTATGAAATAAGATAAGATATTGAAATATTGAAAATATTACGATTCATTGATGATACATCATTTGGTGATTTATGTTTTTGTCTCTCTTGTTGTTGTTGTCAATGTAATTCAATTTTTAATTGATAACAGAAGAAAAAATTAAACATTAGTCGTATTTCTAAATGATAAAATGATTGATTCATAAATATAAAATACATTGCACTCTTTATTTCGTTTTAATTTTTTTTAAATCAAAGATTAATCATTGTTTGTATTTGATATATATTATTTCCAATTATTTTTTATAGTATTGATATATTCAGTCATATGAGATATGGCTAAACAAAATAATCAAAATCAAATATTGTCAAATCAATATTTGATTTTTATAAAAGCTTGGAATTTAGACCAATATCGGTGTTTGAAGGCAGAGATTTTTTTCAGCTTTATTTCAAGTTGATAACATTACATCCCATGTTAAAACTAAATGCATTGAAGAAAACAAATTGATGAGCCTTATATTTTTATTTTTTCTGTGATACTCATTTGGTAGTGGTGAATATTTTGTGGTATTGGCGATATGAACATATCATTATTAATCCATTATCATTCGATGAAGAAAAAAAATATTTTTCGATATTTTTTTTTACATTTCATTGAATACTATTTTTCATTTTAAATTAAGTCGTCAAATTTGATGGTTCAGAAACGCATTTAATAATTGTCGAATCAAGATGCGAATCATAATTTCTTTAACGATTTTTGCATTATGTTTTGGTTTTGGTCGTAAGTAGTTGTTTTTTATTGCCAGTAATTTTGTAATTAATTAATTGATTAATGCTTTTTTAAAGAAACATTCAATGCATTCAGTGAACAAAATGAAACATGTTATGCATGTCGCAAATTTTCAAATTTTGTTTGGAATTTAACCAATAATATGGACGATGAAGTTTATAATTCTTTGATTAATCTGTGTACTGATTATACTGAATTGCCATCTGCATACCATTTTGTATGTATTTACTTATTTTTTTCAGTAATTTCAGTTCATATTTAGATTAATCAACATTTGTTTTTTCCATTTAAAGTGCAATAAGACTGTACATTCATTGGTTCGATTCATTAAACAACGATGGGTAATATATTATGATTTAATTTTTCCTATTTTCATATCATCCCTTATTTTTTTCTAAATAGAATAATGATAAAATTTGTTACGATATCAAAGCTTGTAATAATTTCGATGATGACGGTATACGTGAATTCAGTGATTTTCTTGTCGCTGATGATGTTGATTGCAAATTTTGCATCTATGTTAACACGAAAATCAAAGAATTATTCACTGGTTCACCGACTGAAATGGAAATGAAATCACATTTTGAAAATGTTTGCCATTATTTGAAAAATTTTGAAAAAGAGGTACTTCAGTGATTTTTTTAATAGAAATCACGATATTAATTTTCAACAATATATCTCCTTTTAGTGTGTCAGTATGGTCGATGAATATCTTGATTTATTCTTTCAATTCATGAAAGATCGATTCGTCCCGGAAAATCTTTGTAAATCATTGCGTGTATGTCCTAAAAAAACTGGACCTTTGAAGAATGAAAATGAACCAGAGGAGCCAACTATTAAGCGATTACCAACAGTGAATGATTTCATTAATGTAATGCCAGTAAATATGTCATTAATCAGTGGCGATGAACAATTATTGACTGAAACTCCTACTTGTATGATTTGTAAAAAAATAGTTAAAATCATTCAAAGACAACTATTAGATAATGCCACTGATGAACAAATTGTGAACGTATTACAAGAAGTTTGTCAATTATTTCCAGCGAAAAATCGCGATAAATGCCAACAGATCGTAGAAAATTATGTTAATCAATTGATAGAAATTTTATCTCGCGATATTGATTCCGATACTGCTTGTATATTGGCCGGTCTTTGTGGTAATCAAGATGTAGAAGATTATCTGAAAAAAATGGTTGAAAATTATAATCAATTGAATGGAAATGCATTATGTACAGAATGTGAATTGATAGCACATATGATACAAAATGAAATTTATGACTACAGAAATGAAGAACAAATTGAAAATTTTATCAAAAATCATTTGTGTGATAAAATGACATTCATTATAACCAAACCGAATTGTCAAGCATTTATCGATCAATATGGTCCAATTATAATGCAAACAATTGCACAAGAAATATTCAATCCGGATTTATTATGCTTCAAAGAATTAAAATTATGCAAAAAAACTAAAATACATGTTGTCACGCCGCATTCAAATAATCGATGTGATGTTTGTCAAGATGTCGTCAAATATTTAGCAACTCATCCATATAATAACATTGAAATGGATCATGTTATTGAAAAAAGTTGTTCACAATTAAAAGAACAATCAAAACAAGTTGATGTAAGATATTGTTTTCATACAATTTTTTGATCATTTCTAATTTTCGTTAATTAATTCAACAAATTCACAGTGTGCATTGATGATTAAAACATTTGCACCTTATTTCTTGGATATGCTGGATCGTTATGATAATATAGAAAAAATTTGCGAGGTAAGAGAAGTAGTATTCGCATCAATAATTACAAATGAGTTTTTACTTTCTTTTATTTTTTAAATCTAATAGTCGGTTGATATTTGTTTGATACCTGGCAAAATTCATCAACTCGGCGGACACAAGTGTACTTATGGTCCATCATATTGGTGTCACAGTATCACTCATGCTAATTCTTGTAATGTAAGTAGTGAAATTTATGTTTATATTGTTCGAATACGAAAACTTCTTTTTAAATTTCAGGCATTCAGATATTGTAAACGAAAAATTTGGGATGCCGACGATGACAATTGATTTTCTCGAATCGAAACAAAAATTGAAAAATTTTTTCATATAACTCAAAATTTTATATGATGAAAAAAATATCATTTAAATAAAAAATCGATTTCGATTATCTCAATTAAAATAATAAATTTATTCAATTTTGTTTCAAACATTAAATAAAATCATAAATTTTCCATCAATTCAATTGCGCACGTATTTCTTTATGAAGATAACATAATAGATCGACATAGCTTAATCCTTCTAGTTTACTGTTAGAAAAGAAAAAAGATAAATTTTAAAGAGATTAATACTTAATTGATTTAAAAGAATTACCTATCACCGACTTGTCGTGTTATCATTTTTTGATCTTCATAAAGAAAACTGCGAAAAACTGATTCAGTTTTATCGATACCTTGTCGTATAATAAATATTTTATATGAACATTTTCTTTCGTTTTCCATTTTTTTAAATAAACGATGTACAAATTGTGATTCATTTGTTAGTAAATTTGGCAATGGCTATCATATTGATTGGAAAAAATTAATCATTTTAGTCAAAGTAAAATTCGCTCTAAAACATACAGAATCCATTTTGATTTTAGTTGCTGAATCAACATTTGGACCAAATAGACCATTTAAAAATTTAGCATTATTGCAACCATTTGATGTAATGTAAAACATAACATAGAAACCATTTTCCAATACATATGCTAAGGCAGCTGATGTGAGTTTATATGCTGAACAACGAATCTGCGTGAATTTCAATGTGTCCGATTCATTTTCACTTTCATACTAAATGATAATTCGAATTAAAAAATAAAATAAAATCATTTGTTCTAAGTAAAATTAACATAAAAAATACCTCTATTTTATAAAGTTTTGGATATAAAAACACTTGACTTGATGATATGAATGAACCTAATAATTTCAATTGTGCATATGCTTTATCATCTGCACTTATTTCGGGACCACCGTCGATTGCATCACATTTCAAGAGACCACATATGTACATTGGAAGTATTTTCAATGCTTCCGGTAATATTAATTGTCCTAATGATGTACCAGGCTGTGCACAATGCTTACGATATGCTGTCAATATGTTTATTACACGACTAACAATATTTTCTTTGGTTTGTTGTATTGTTTTATCACCATTTCGGAGCTGATTGATAGCTAGATAAATTTTTATAAAAAACGATAATATATAAACAAATTTTAAAAAATGTTTGATATAGTACCGATTCTAGCTAAAATATTCACGATCGAATCACAACAAGCATTGCGATAAAGGTCACCGATCTGTGTACATGATGCTAATGAAATATTATGTATGCGAATACGTCGTTGTCCAGATAATGATGTATACAAAATGGCCGCCTGTTAAAATTTTGAAAAATAGCATATCAATAACAGAGAAGAAAAAACAAGAGAAAACACGAACGAACCTGGATCACAACATGTTCATCTTCAGTCAATTTATCATCATATTTGAACTCGACTGCAATATTCGTTGATGTATTAATTGCGGCACATTCCACATCACTAGGTGAACGTGAATAGAAATATCCATAATAATCATTCGGACGAATACCGGTTGATGTGCGAACTAAATATAAAAATTAATGAAAGAATTAATAAATGAATTATTTAGACTTAGATGACTAACTTTTTAGAACACTTTCAAATGCAAACGATGAATTCAATGAATATCTAAGATCAGTCAAAAATGCATCAGAAAAATCGTTATAATATTTGAATATGGATCCGGTGCCAGTTAATCGTGTTAGTTCACCTAAAATAGCAACGTCTAAAAATTCATTTAAAGGTGGAAAGAGGAAGAATTCAACACCTGTTGCATAATCTGTGACACATTTTTGACCAAGCTCAATATAATATTTATTTGTCAATGGGCTCAAAATTGTTTTTTCTTTATCACTGCCAATTAATTTACGCAATTCATCAACATTATTTGTCCATTTCTGTTTCAAGCGACCAGGTGTATCGGCATCACTACCATATGTTGGTAATGTGCAATGAAACATGTAGATTTTTCCAACCGGTATCGAATCATTGGACTGTTGATCACCATTATTATTGATTGTAGTGTTCACAACTTTATTAACTATATTTTTATTAATCCAATTATTGACATCAACTTGAGTACTCATTAATGATGCTTCAATGACTGGTCCTAATATTGTTTGCATATCTAGTTCTTCATTTGCATATAATTTTGGTAATTTTTCAAAGAACTTTTCAATTTTATCCATATGCACTAATGGGTCCACTAAGAATGTGTTTAGTGGAGCGAATGGTGTCGTCAAATCACATATAACATGTGCATGACCATTGTTAACGATATCATAGATTTGTATCTTTGAGTTATAAGTTAAAAAACCGAACATTGGCGGCATTGCATCTTGAAGTCCGATGTCACGAGGAAAATTTTTAATAATTTCAACTAAATTTGATGCCAATATATTTAATATTGGTTTAGATGTTTCCGTTAATTCACAAGCGAATATTATGTGTGGTCGTCGATTATTTTGTACACCATTATGACAATATTCTTGAGTAGCTAAAAATTCGTATGAACCAAGACATAATTCTGGACGCTGTTGTCTATCTAATCGAAGACCAGTATGATCTAAATTTGCAAAATATGTTTGCGGTACTTCAGTCACATGATGACAAAGAGAACATTGAAAACGACGACCACCATCAATAAAACGATTATAAGGGTTCATATATGCTTTACAACGATTACATCGTACAATTTCACTTCCACTAATAGGCACATAAAGTTTTCTCTCAACTTCTTGATCATCAAAAGGTTTTATCAATATACCAAACGGAATGTCTGTCGTTTTGATAATATCTTCGGTCGTGGGCACCTGATAAATAGTTGGCCGTACAAATAATGGGCTTGCACAGCCACCATCTTGTATAATTTGATTTTCGTTATCCATTATAGTTGTGACCAATGGTGGAACAGTTGCAGGAATGGTTGTTGTGAATAGAACTGGATGATTTGTTTCAAATTTAGATTTATCTTCGAGTGTTACTTGGACAACGCTCGGCATAGCATCTGGATCGAGCTTATTTTGAGCTGCTTGTGGTTGATTAAATGGACTTGTTGGGCCCATCGATCCAAAATTAGTTGGACTCGATGGTTTACTGCCATAGCGATTAGGAGGCATGCCATAAGGAGAAGCGCCGAATTGATTACTACTGGGCGGAACACCGCTCACAGGTGATGCCTGATATGCATTCTGTTGCTGATACATATTGGGAGGTGATTGTTGATAATTAGTCTGAAATTGTGTACTTCCATTCGGTTGTGGCTGTTGCTGTGAGCCATCATTCAAATTATTGTATTGATAACCAGGAGTAGCTGGAGGTAATGATGATGCAACCGGTTGTTGTTGCATTGTTGGCATTGCTGTTTTTAGCAGATTTTGATTCCCTGGTACACCAGGACCAGGTGCAGGAGGCATTTGCGGTGGCCCTGACTGTGGCTGTTTTTGTGCAAATTGCTGTTGTGATTGATCATTGAAATTGTTATAATTTGCAGCCATCATAGGTGGGGAAGATATTGGAGGATTTGTGTATGATGGCGCACTATTATTAACATTTGGCGATTGATACTGATTTGAATATGGTACCGAAGATGATGGAGATGAAGGTGAAGGTGAGACAATATTTTGACCATTTGGTAGATAATTTGTCTTATTCAAATCATTTTGTTGACTATTATTGACATTATTGTTCAATGATAAATTTGTCATTTGTTTTGCAAGTTGTGATCCTGCTGTTTGAATTTGATCATTTGTTTGTGATTTTGTAACCATTTCATTTGATATTTGTGATGATTGTGGTGGCATCAAATTATTATTAAATTGTTGTTGTTGATTTAATGAATTCTGATTATAATATGATTGATGTTGATTGTTTGATTGCTGCAATGGTTGTTGTTGTTGTTGCATTTGTTGATTATGTTGTGGTTGTTGTTGATTCCATTGTTGTGGTTGCGGATAATTCATCATCATTGGATTCATTGTTTGTCTAATTTGTGGATCCATACTTCATTCAATTTGATGGACGAGAAATAATTAAATTTGGACAAATGTTTTGAATGCAGACGTGGAAAAATTACATGCAAAATTATGAAATGAAAGATAACAATTTTTATGCTTCTTTACTTTCATTCAATATGATCAATGAACAAGTTTAGGTTTTTTTTTGTGTAGCGTATACAAAACTTGAAGAAAAATTTAAAAAAACAAGCAAAAAAGCCGATAGGACTCTGTGTTTTCTCTTTGAAGAAATGAAAACAAATCAAAATAAAAGAAATATTCCTGAAAATATGACGTGTAATAAAATTGATTGGTGAAATGAAAAAAAAAAATTGCTGAGAAATTTTCTCCAATATTTTTTTTTCGCTTTTTCTGACTATTTACACACAATTAGATCATTCATTCATTTGAAATTGTTTTTGCGTGGCAAAAAAATGAAAAATTAAAAAAAAATTTGTGGCTATTGTAACACAAACAACATTGTCGTTCAAAATCTTTTCCAATTTTCCTCAGTGATCAGCTGCTTTTTGAAATCAAAATGAAATTATAAAATTTATTTAAGTTTGAATGCCACGTATCTTTATCTAATTTTGTCAATTTTTTTTTGAAAGATATTATATAATCACTGATTAATTGATTTATTCAACATTAATCATTTAAAATTTTGCTCATTTTTGATTTCACGATCAATAATTGTTTTTTTTTCAATAACAAAAATGCATCACTATCATTATAATAATAATGTCAAAAATATACTAGTCCATCTAAATCATATTATATTTTTATTATTATCAATATTTTGTCACACAATATTATCGGTAGAATTAACGTTTGAATTGCCTGATAATGCTAAACAATGTTTTCATGAAGATATACGACAAGGTATTGAATCTACTGTTGAATTTCAAGTTGTTACTGGCGGCAAATATGATGTTGATATGAAATTGACTGGCCCACGTGGTGAAGTATTGTATGAAGGTCATAAAAAACAATTCGATACATTTAAATGGACACCAGCACAAACCGGAACATATACTATTTGTTTCAGCAATGAATTTTCAACATTCAGTCATAAATTAATTTATTTTGATTTTCAAGTTGGCGAAGAAGCACCATTACCAGGAACCCAACACGTATCTGTTATGACCAAAGTAATTTTTTATTGATGTTTCTTAGATTTTTTCTTAAAAAATATTTCTATTTATACCAAAACAGATGGAACAATCAGCTGCAAATATACATGAAAATTTGAATAGCATAATGGATCATCAAAAACATTATCGCCTGAATGAAGCTAAAGGTCGAAAACGAGCCGAGGAATTGAATACAAGAGTGATGACATGGTCATTATTTGAAACATGTGTCGTGTTGATCATTGGCGTTGGACAAGTTATGATATTGAAAAATTTTTTCACCGAACGTCGTTCAGCGATTGCGGCCACATAACTCATCAGTTTAATGAAAACAGAGGATACAATTACTTATTATTATGATTTGATATCCTTGAATAGATTTATTATTTCATATTAAAATGGCTTAATATATTGATTAAGTATATTTATGTTTTTTTATAATTATATTATAATAAGAGGAGAAAAAATGAAAAAAAATCCATTTATTTGTAAATATGAATTATTTTAACAAAAAATTTTCTTTTTGAAGAATTTATTATACTTGAATTATTATTTCTTTATAAAAAAAATCGTAATAATTTCAATTGTTGTTTGATAAAAATTTGCATTTAAATTTCTTATTTCAAAATTTTGAATAATTAATTTTCAAATTAAATTTTTTTATCGTAAACTTTCCTGAGTTTAAATTTGTTGCTTTCTGAAACATTTCTCATGTGACAAAAACAATTATTTTATGGTTTGAAAATTTACTTGTGGTATAATTTTAAATGTCAAGAGATAAATTGATCACAAGCTCAATTCGAAATGCTTTACCATTGGTTATTAACAAACCTCCAGCACTGCCGTCACAAGCAGCGAAAATTGATGAAATTTCGGATAAATCAAATGATGGACAAATATCATTGATACCACATCGTTTACCACCGTTACCAACGATTCGTGATCTAGTTAGAATATATCGTGTTCGTGCACGCCGTAGTTTGTCACAAAATTTTTTATTGAATAAAAATTTGAATGAAAAAATTGTAACATCAGCTGGTGTGCGAATGAATGATCATATTTTAGAGATTGGCCCTGGTCCTGGTAATATAACTCGTCAAATTTTGGAACGTGGACCGAAACAATTGTTTGTTTTAGAAAAAGATCGAAGATTTTTACCGATGCTCGAAGTATGTTTCTTTTATTTGAATGATTCTCGATTGATGATTAATTTAATGTGACTTACGCAATAGATGTTGGCAGATGCTGCTCATCCTGATCAAATGAAAATCATTGTTGGTGATGTAATGGATTATACATTTGATAGTTTGTTTCCTGAACATTTAAAAAAAGATTGGGATGATAGAACATTGCCTGATATTAAAATAATCGGAAATTTACCTTTTAATGTGTCTACACCATTAATAATAAAATGGTTACGAATGATGTCTACTCGTTCGGGATTTTATCGTATGGGACGTGTGCCATTGACTTTAACATTTCAACGCGAAGTTGCAGAAAGAATGGTTGCACCTATAATGGACTATCAACGTTGTCGTTTATCGATTATGTGTCAGCATTTATGTGATGTCAAAATACGTTTCGTAATCAAAGGAAAAAATTTTATGCCATCACCTAAAGTTGATGTTGGTGTGGTCAAATTCATACCGTTGATCAAACCGAAAATTGATTTGCCATTTCATATTGTTGAAAAATTTGTTCGCCAATTATTCGTTTATCGAAATAAACAAATAAATAAATGTCTTCGAACATTGTTCCCAAAACATTTGATCGATTTAAATGAGGAATTATTCAAGAGATCAGGTATTGAACATGATTTGAGACCAACAATGTTATCAATAGAAGAAATTAATGAATTATGTTCAATTTATTATGAATTTTGTCAAGAGAATAAAGAATTATTGGAATATAACCATAGTGCGGGTAAAAAATTGTCAGTACATCAATTCGAGCATCATCAATCACAAAAACATTGGTTAAACGAGGAGTGATTTTTTAAAATTATTTTTATTTGAAATGCAATCTTTGTTCGCCTATCATTCATTTATTAGTCATTAGAAAATATAAATTTAAATAAATCTAATTTTTCAGTAATATTTAATAAGAATTTCTTTGAAATTCGTCACAATCGAGTGTGTTTTTAAATAAGTGAAATAAAATTTCTAAATAAAAAAAATAAGCCAAAACCATGAAGAAAAAATAATGATAAAATGTATAATAATTAATATAACATGATTTTTGACCGAAAATTGTTTATTTGCATTAAAATTATTCTAATATGGAATGATTAAATCTTTGTTAGATTTCTTCGATTTGATTCATTGCTCTTCGATGAAATTTTTCAATAATGTGATGAATTTGAATGAAAATTAACTAAATTGATCGATAATAATTTCAATATCTACTGAAATTGCTTTTATTTCAAAGACTAGTACGGAAAACCTGATTGAAACAATGTTGATCGATTTGATGATCGAGGGCAATGAAAAATTTGATGATCATTTGTTGTTTTGAGGTTTAAATAGGTGAAAATAATTGTAACAATGTTCATGGTGAAGATGGGATTTTCTTGAAATTGTTGATAACATGATTGCAAGGTAAATTTTTAACATATAATTATTTATTTGATTGATTTTGAATAATCTTTCATCCTAATCAATTATTATTTTCATTTGAAGAATAATAAAAATAAATTTTTATACTGTGAAATCATTATTATTACCACCGATATCGACACCACCGACATTAATACTACCATCAGCATATACGTTGCAAACATTTTGATCAACAAGATCATTCATATTATTGAAATCGTTATCACAGTCATGGAAAGCATCTAAGGTTTGAAATTGTTCAGTATCATCGATGAGGAGATCATCATTAAATACAACAGCATTATTATTTATATTATTTGTATTATCGTTTGCATTAACGATGCCATTATCAATAGTAGAAATAGTACCATTATTTTGATGATGATGATCCCCAACATGGATATTATTATTAGTGACAATAATTACATTCGTTTTCTTATTTAAATCCAATGATGAAATATTATTATGGCTATCGGCATCGTTATTATTATTAATGCTATTATTACCGATACCAGGTTGTACACTGGATACAATCAAATCTTGGCCACTTTGAATTAAATCATTATCGTTTGATGATAATAAATCATCAAATGTTGTTTGTAATAAATAATCATCATTATTGTTATTAACATTAGTATTTGGGATTTGGTGAATGATTCTATTACCATCATTATTATCATGGTTGATATTGGAAAACTTGAAATTGATTTCGGTGCAAATTGGTGTCGCTGGATATGATTTCGATATATTATCATTATTACTGTTGATTGGCATTATATTCGATGATATTTGTAGCTGTGGATTTTCGGTTGAGTGCAGATTTTCATTATTAATATTATCATTTGATGTGAATCCATTTGTCAATTGCTCTAAACCATGAAATGAATGGAAGGAATCAGCTATATTCGAATTCAATGGTACTGATTGTGATCGATAATACAATGATCTGTTGCTATTGTTCAAATAATCACTTCCTGCTGATGATGTCAATATTTGTGGATTATTGTTATTTGTATTAGTGATAAGGAATTCGTTGTCATTATTTTGGTCTTTATTGAAGGATGAACTAGATACACAGCCATATGGATTCGAAAAATGTCTTTGTCGAAAAGAATTAGCTGATTGATTCTGTGATTGAAAATTAGTATCAAATGTTGCTGATGAATTTTTAAACAAATTCATCTGATGATTTTGGGAAAGCTGTTGTGCATTATCATTATTAGTGTTATTGATAGAAAATGTTGTATCCGTTTGCGTATTTGCTGATGAGAATTTCTGTTGTTGTTGTGTTTGTTGTTTGATGAACAACGATGAAGATAAACTACTTGAATTGTTGATTGATTGTTGCCCAAAATTATTACTATTGTCATTATTATCAGCATTATTAATCATTGGTGATAACGAATTGCTTCGATTATAATTCATGAGATTAGCTAATTGTGTGAATCGATTATTTGATGATATTGGACCACCAGGTCCTGAACTATGTCTAACACGAGCCAAATTTTGTGCTGATATATTCCGTAGATTATTATTATTCAACGCATTTTGATTACCCTGATTTTGCTGAATTCTCTGGAGATTATATGTAGGTATTGGAGTGGATTGTGGCGATATAAATGGTGAAGATGATATTGATGATACACCAGAATCAAAATTTTGTGATGATGCTGGCGTTTGTCTTTGACTTGCACCATAAGTGCCACTATAAACACTTTGTCCACTATTATTTCTTGATCTAGGCAATGATACTGGTGTATTTCTAGGCGATACAAACGGACTATTAGCTTCGCTTGATGGCTGTGATTGTGTACCATTTGTAACATTACCAATTTGTTGTATATTATTGAAATTATTTTGTTTATATTGTATTGAATTATTACCATTGGTACCTTTATAATTATTATCAGACATATGCATAGTTACTCCTGAAGTAGAATTTTCTTGAATTGCAGATATCGTCGCAGTTGTAGGCGTATCACGCGGAGAAATCGGTTGAAATATGAAAGAATTAGAATTAGGGCTTGATAATTGTA
Organism: Psoroptes ovis; assembly: GCA_002943765.1. Classification (NCBI taxonomy): domain Eukaryota; kingdom Metazoa; phylum Arthropoda; class Arachnida; order Sarcoptiformes; family Psoroptidae; genus Psoroptes; species Psoroptes ovis. The sequence goes on from PQWQ01000006.1 coordinate 679,069, forward strand.
GTTGATTATTAATTGATGGATTTTGATTACGTTCTGCATCTATTTTTATCGTTGTTTTGTTTTCATTCGATAAAGATGAATTTCGCATACTGTTATTTATAATATGCTGCTGTTGTGAATTATTATTGAAATTATTATTTGATGTTTGTTGAAAATTATTTGTCGAAGCTCTGGCTATGTGATTTTCTAAAAGCCGACGAATGTGTACGATATTTTCTGAATTAACATTCTTGATATTCAAATTTGGTTTCTGCTGCTGCTGATTATGTTGCGACTGGTGTTGCAATTGATTATGATTATCGTTGTTTACGGCTTCATTTGATATATTGTTCAAATATTCATTCAATGCTTCAGTTTCTAATTCATTAATTTTTAAATCACAAATATCAGTCTTAGATATGTTTATTGGTTGTTTTTGCTTGACTTTCGTTGTTGATGTTATGGATGAAGATAACGTGTCCACTATTGTTTCAACATGTCGCTTTTTTGAAGCCAACATGAATGTCGCCTCTTTTTCGTCATTATCGATCTGTCTCTTGTGATTTTTATCGATTATTTTCATATTTGATGAATCCTCTTTTGATTCATTTTTAATTATATTACCATTCAATAATGCTATTGATTGTTGAATTCCTTTTTCAGAATTTTTCATATTCATTATATCATTATTCACAAAGGCAATAGTAGTTGGTTCCTGATTAGTCATTGATTTGAATCTAGATTTTGTTGAATCAAAATTGACTGGTTTCGGCTGTATGGGTCTATATTTAGGATTTTCAAATAATTGTTGATGCTGTGGCGTTTGTTGTTGGATGAAGCATGCTTGTGATGGTAGTATTTTCAATGATGTGGCTGATGTAGGCAGTTGCAGCGGCTGCTGAGGATTTGGTCCAAGTAAAATTTTTACAGCTTTCGAATTGCAAACGGGTACCTAATTTAGACAATTAAGATTTGAAATTTTCAAATTATTCAAAATATAAAATGCATACCATTTTAGGCACATTAGCAACCGATTGAGTAACAGATAAATTATTATCCTTGATTTGCGAATCAATAGTTGTTGAATCATTTTTGGAAGCTGCTGTAGTGGTTGCAGTTCCTGTTGTCATCGATGAAGATGTTATGTCATTGTTAATGACACTAGCAATTATTGGGTGTATATTTAATTTTTTCTTATCATCCATTGATTTCAATTTGGAATTCAAATTTTGATTACTTTTATTAGCATTATTATTATTAATATTTATATCATCCATGCATTTGATCATTGTCGTTTCATCTAATTCTTTTTTAACATCTTTTGATGATAAACATCCATTTTCATTGATTTTCTTATCCGAAACTAATGAATTTAAATCTGTTTTCAAATTCTGCGTTTCAATCAGATATCGTGCGAAATCGATACTTGTTTTGAATTTTCTGTTGAATTTTTTTTCTACCCATTCTAAAATAATATTCCATGCAATATCATTCACCATAACATTATTTTTCTTTGCCGAATTATTTTCAATATTGTCATTATGATTGTTAAAATCATATGATGTCTCTAATGCTGGCAATTCCGGTGATGTCAAAACGATTCTCTTTCTTAAGCCACTATAACAATATTTAGAATTTCCTCGCTGTCCTAATCGACGAGGTTTTACTTGCGGAAATATGTGTTTCATTGCTTTACCGAAATCTGCGACACACAATTTCTCGAAATGATTCGCATCACAGAATGCACGATATTCTTCATAAACTTCATGCTTTGGTATCGAAACAGAAATATCTTCTTCAAGGTGACTTTGTATCCATGCATATGTTTGTATTACTTCCGAATCAGCTTTCTTACCAAAAGGACTATTCATCGTTTTTCTATTTTTGGCAATATTTTAATAATCACAACACATTACATATGCATTATATTAATTGTTTTTCGATCAATCAATTCATCAATCATTTATAATCAATACATTTTTGATACAATGAACGGGAAGACGATAAATCAAAAAGGGAGAGAGAGAGAATGATTGATTGAATACGACAGAAGATAAAATATAAAATCATATTGAAAAGAAAAACGAGAAAAACATTAATTTCAATCAATGAAATTCGATTAGATATTTTAAATTATCAAACATTACTTTTTCGCATTTGTCAATGCTGTTGCTGCTTTTGTTCCATTATTACGATCATCAACACTGCCCCCACCATTCGGAAGATCATTATCATTATTACTACCATCGGGTAATTGTAAATATAAATACAATTTCTCAATATCATTGAACTTTTTAATATCGGTCTAGATTCAAAATAAATAAATAAAAATTCGATCAAATGATAAATTGAATTCTGAAAAATATCAATAATATTTATCACAAAAAAACCGAATGAAAGATTAAAAACAGTTAAATTTGTTAAAAATTTTGATAAATCATAAAATAGAAATTTTCAGCATTTTTAAAATTTCATTTTGATAAAATAAATATAATGAATGATAATAATAAATGCTTATTTTTCAGAAAATTTTCTCCATTTGGTTTTAAATAATTGAAATAAATTGGGAAAATTTATGGATAAAAAAATTTAAATACTTACAATTATGCCGGCTATTTTAATTTTCGTAGCTTCACTGTTTTGATTAATTGAGCCATTAGTTTTTCAAAAATAAATTTTGTGTTGATTAAGTAGATTTAGCCAGTAAAAATGAATAAAAAATAATGAGATAAAATTAGAATTCTAAATATTTCGAGAAAATAATTTCCAAAAAAGATAGCCACATATTTTCATGCGAATAAAATTCAGACGTTCACATTGAAACGTTCCATGATGAATATGAAATGAGATGTTTCAAAAAATTATCATTTTTTCTTCTTAAAATAAAATTTTTGAAAATCCAATATTCATTGTTAATCATTTTTTCAAGCAAATTTCTTCATCTATTATCATTTTGATAAATGTCACTAATTTTTTCTTGATTTTCAACAAAAAATATTGACGAGATAATCAGAAAGTGCTCGAAATTAAAGGATTAATTGAGCAAGAAAAAGCGATAATAACTCATGGCAAAATATAAATTTTTTTAAACAATATTTCCTGACTTTAAACAAAGTTTAGTATATTCAATATGACTTATGATAATCATGATCAAAATTTTTAAAGGTAAAAATTCAAATTTTCAAATAAATCGATATCGGTTATTACAGTTTGACCTTGCATAAATTTTCATTACCATAATACAGAAAACAATTCAAGAACAAACCTTATATATCCATCAAAATTGTTATTCATATTCACACTGGATGACGATGGTGATGATTGTGTTGCGCTTGTTGTTGTTGTTACTGCTGCTGCTGTCGTTGCCTTTACTGTTTTAGTCGATCGACCATTCATTATTCTATGAATCAACGGCTGCTGGTGATCATCATCATAATTATCAGCATTATTGTTTGGTTCATTCGTATTATCACCATTTTTTAGGACTATTTTCTTTTTATTTTTATTAATATCATTGTTTTTCTCTGATTTTTTGGTTGTATCGAATTTCATAGAATCTGGCAACAACGGTGACGATGAAGTGCTTATTTTCAGTGTTGCTTGATCATCCACCTTATCGGTGGAAGACATTGATGAATTTGATTGATTTAATTCTTGTGGCGTTTTTGCTTGATCTAATTTAAGTCTCAAAAAACTCGATGATACTGCTGTTGGCGTATGGACATAATTTTGTGAGCTGGCAACTAAAAAATGGAATTGCTGCTGCTGAGAAGTTTTTGTAGCTGTTGTTGTTGTTGCTTTTGATGATGTTTGAGATGATGAAGTTTGCAATGAAGGCTGTTGTTGTTGCATAAAAGATGATGATGAATTACACGATGCTGTCGGTGAAGGTGAAGATGTTGTGAATGATAACATCGGTATTAATGTGGATGATGTTGATATTTCTGATTGCTGTATTACAGAAGTTTTCATCGATAAGACATCATTATCTTTGTTCGATACTGATATTGATGATGTTTTTGTTGAAAATGTTGAGGTCGGTGATGCAGTAGTAACTGATTTATTATCAAAAATTAATGAAGTCATCATTCATTATTTGAAAAAATTCGGTTTCATTTCTGTTGTGGCATGTTTCGTTTCTAATATATGAATATTGAAATGATAATTTTCTTATTTTAAAGAAAGAATTTTAAAAAATGAGATACGATAAAAACCAGAGGAAAAAAATTTATTGAGAAGAAAAAATCATTCAATTATTCAAGATTCAATCTGAAATAAAGAGTTTATCATGAATCCTAATATCATTTGATATTATTATTAATTTTTCATGAAATTTCATCAACCATTTTTTTCTTTGATTTTCATTACCTATTATTACTCAAGTGAAAGAAATAGATCTAATCAAACAATAAAAAAAATTTCTCTCATTTTCTTGTGTTTGTTGGAAAGAATCATACAAACACAAATAAATAAGTTTGAGTTTATGCAAAAATAATTTTTTTATCCAAAAATATATTAAACAAAATCATTTCAATTATTGTTTTATATTTTTTTATTAAAAAAATACATGTACATTAAACATTTGATATTGTGAGTACAGCATCAAAAAACTTGGAAAAAATTGATGAAAAAGAGAGGTATCTTGAATGATTTATTTTTTTCTGGCGATTTTCTTTTCTCATAAGTTTGAGTTTTCTGAAAAATACATACATGCACACACATATATACAAAGATGCGATATTCATTTATTTATTATTATTTTGATTAAGTTTAACATGTATGAAATGGATGAATCGATGTGTATTTTCAATTTTTGTATGTATGCATGCATTTTGCGATTGTGTGTGATTTTACGAGTATATATTGGTGAAAAACAGAAAAAAATACAAAATGTATCCAACTTTTTAATGTGTATTACATATACCAAGAACAAGATAATATACATACAAAACTCTTTTATAATATTTAATTATATGCACACAAACCTTTATTTTTCTTTTTTATTCTGAATAGTGGAAATGTAAAACTGATAATATAAAACTTTATTGTTGTTGAAATAATAATGCATTAGAATAATAATTAAGAATAGGAAGCATTGGAAAAAATAAGCATTAGAATTAGATGTGACGTGAGCTTATGAAAATAATAATAATGAAAATAAATTTCTGAAGAAATGCACCACAAATTAAGAAAAATTAAAAAAGAATTTCAATATTAATTTAAAAGATTAAATTCAAAAATACATTTATATAATTGGAAAAATAATACGAAAATTTGATCTTGAAATGTGTCTTTAAAAAATGACTAATAAATTTTACATAAACATAAGAATAAAATCATTAACTATTAGGATGATTAAGATGACAATTCTAAGCTCAAATATTCTTATTGAATGATCATTTTTAATAATAACAATATAAGAATTTTACTTCGAATTAATGTATGGGAAAAGACATGAGTTCTTGAGATCAAACTAAAAATTGCTTGGACATAGATTTTCAAATTCAAACATAACAACTACAAACAAAGTCAAAAGGGGTGAAATTTCATTCAATTTTTCTCTTCAAAAAATTGATGGAAAACAATGAATCATCACACACATTCCTTAATATATTACGTAATACACAATCTAAAAATATGGAAAAATTGAACTAATCATCGACTATAATTGTTTCAAATCATAAATTATTTTTTTGTTGTTTTTTTTTTTTGTTTTGGAATAATATTCAAAAATGAAACAATTTCAATGAATCATAAGAAAGAAAACTCACCACAAATTAAGGTTTTTGTTTGTTGTCATTGTTTCTCAATGGGTGAATACTGAAGAAGAAGAACTTGATTTCTTAAGAAATAAATTTATTGAATGAGAACAAGAAAAGATTCTGTCAAAAAAAAAATCGAATCTTTGAATGAAAAAAAAAGAAGCGCCTACATACACCTAATCGATGCCGATGGAGTCGAAATGGTGAATCCAAGGAAAAATGAAAAGTTTTTTACCAATTAAATAAAAATGATTTGACGCAAATAAATAAACTAATGAAAAAGAAAAAGCTTTTAATACACCTTAATTTTTTTGCAATAATTTTTTTATATATGCAAAAATACGATAACAAAATTCATTATTTCAATTTTTCGTTGTTGTTTTGGGTTTCAAATATCAATAAATTTGATCAATTTTACTTGAAATTCTTTGAAACTCGAATATATTTATGTTCACCTAGTCACCGTGGAGATATTTTTCATTTTCTTTTCATTGTTTTGTTATTGTTTGAAAGAAATAAAATTGAAAAAAAGAAAATTAATATCGAAGAATTATTGAATAATATTGATAATAATAAAATTTCAATTGAATTATGGCCGATACAAATCAATCTAATAATCATAATAATAATGATGGTGATCGATCACAACAACCAACATCAACAACAACATCTGGTTTTGGTGCTGTAATCAGGTATATAATATTTAATTGTTTTTGATCTATTGTTAAGATAAAGGCTATTGATTTTTTATATTTTTCAGTTATTTAACCACGAAACCGACTACATCTTTATTATTAGTGATTAGAATTGCAACAATATTATTTACATTATTTTATATGATACCAATTACATCATTTTTGCCATCAAATTTATATCAAAAAGCATTAGTTTCAAATGCAGCAATATCAGCATTGCGTTTACATCAGCGATTACCACCATTTCGTTTCACGCGTGAATACTTTTATTTACTATTGGTTGAAGATTCAGCACATTATCTATTTTATTCGCTGATTTTTATATCGAACAAACCAATCACATTGGTTCTGTTACCGATCACATTGTTTTCGTTTTTACACTCATGTAGTGCTATTTTGAACATATTCAATGCTGCTGGAATTACAGGTGAAAAATCTTGATCCGAAATATGAAAATATTGAGTTATTTTTTTATAACAATTCCTTCAATGCTTTCTTCCCCAACAGGTTCACCGAAACGTTATCTAGAAAATATTTTACAGAGTCAAAGATCAATATTGATAACAATTGCATTGGCTGAAATAACAATAATGCCTACGATTATATTTGGTATAATAGCTGGATTATCAAGCATTTTCACTCCATTCATGTATTATCAATTCATTGCATTACGTTATGCATCACGTCGTAATCCATACAGCCAACAAGCATTTCATTGGCTGCGTTTAGCATTACAAAATTTCGCATTATCACAAAGATGTCCATCAATGTTGAAAAATGTTATTTATCGTGGCATTGAATTTGTATGTCGTTTAGCACCACAAATTCAGCAATGATAACCAATCAAATATCCATTTCATTCATTATAATCAATATTTGTTTCAGTTTACACATTGGCAATGACCAAAGTTTGAAAACTGGTGAAAAAATCTAAAAAGTTGAAATAAAAATACATTCGGATAAATAGAAATTTTTTACTCGAAAATTCATTCTTTTTTAAATAACTATAACACTTATTATTAATAAAAATGATTCTAATTTATTCAAAACTTGAAATTTTATTAAATTATCAGCATCATTCAATTGATTAATATTTTAAGAAAAAGAAAAGAAAATAGTTATTAAAATCATAATGGAAAAAAATTCAAAAGGAAAAATTTGTTGTTTTAAAAATGGAATGAATGTTGTTGGTTGTTTGATTGACAAAATTTGAAGATACAAAGGATTCTCATACATTTTTCAATTCTTGAACTTGGTCATATCTGGACTTGATTTCTTTTCACATTTTCTTCGAATTATAAATTTTTTCTGTGAAAAATAATCAATTTTCTGTACAAAGCAATGAAATGTGATGTTTTAAAAAAAGGCACAGCAAAAAAAAAAAAAAAAAAAAATAAGATAAAATAAAACAAAATGATTTAGAAGATCCATAAAAACATTGAGAAACAGAAACAACACATCTTAAAAGATTTACAATTCATAAATTTTTATGATTCAATTTTCACGGCTATGATTATCCAGTTATTTTTTCAAATACCTAAGTTTTTTCTGATTTTGTTTGTAAACATTGATGACAATTGAATGAATTCACATGATTTTACTTTGTGATCATAGAAATTTGTTTTTAAAGAGTAAAATATATATTTTCGAGAATTAAAAATCAAAGAATATTACAAAACCATATTTTGGATTGTTTTTTGGCAGGTTCATTAGCACGTAAATGATGACTACCACGACTTTGATTATTTGATTCCTGGTTAAATTTAAAAAAAATGAAAAAATTCAATTAATGAATTATTGATTATTATAGTGATTTTTTACCAATTTCTTCTCCATTTTAGCTTTAATATCTTTAGCTAATGTAAAAAATGCCTCTTCAACATTACAACTAGATTTTGCTGATGTTTCCATAAATTTTATATTATATTCAATCGCTAATTGTTCACCACGTTCACGTGAAACTTGTCTACGATCTTGTATATCGCATTTATTGCCTAATATCATTTTTTCAACATCACTTGATGCATGTTCTTCAATATTTCTTATCCAATTTTTTATATTATCAAATGATTTTTCATTCGTTACATCATAAACCAACATGATGCCCATTGCACCACGATAATATGCTGTTGTTATTGTACGAAAACGTTCTTGTCCAGCTGTATCCCATATTTGTAATTTGATTTTTTTACCATCTAATTCAATTGTACGTATCTTGAAATCAATACCTTTTTCAAACAATCAAAGAAAAAATAAATTATCAAAATTATATTCTTATTTTATGACAATATAATTCAACATTCAATATTTACCAATTGTTGATATAAATGTAGTATTAAATGCATCTTCACTAAATCGAAATAATATACATGTTTTGCCAACGCCCGAATCACCAATCAATAATAATTTGAATAAATAATCATATGTTTTGGCCATTTTTAATTAATTAAAATTTTAAAAATTCTATAATCATATAAAAAATCTAAGTGAAAATTTTACACTTTTCAATAATACGTCGCTGAATTGGATTCAGAAAAACAACGATAATAATAAAATAAACAAAAAATGAAATAATTCGGTTAATCAACTCGTTTTTCAATGATAATAAAATACACATATGTTCATGAATAATTTAATTTTTTATAAAATAGAAAGAATGATAATGCAATCTATGATCAATGATGATTGATTAAAATTTTTGTGGCAAATCTTTTATTTATTACAAGAAATTAAACAGGTAAAAACACCGGTAAAATTTGATCGATGCCGTATCTTACAATTTGCTAATTCGTGAATTTATGCTTAATTTTTTTATTTTTTAATGAAATTTGATCTTATTCGTAATTTTTCACGAAAAAAAAAAATAATTTTTCCCCAAAAATAAATAATATAAAAATTTTGAGTTGGCTTTTGACAATGAAATCATCAAAATAAAAATGAATAATACACTGCAAATAGTTGAAATGAATGGCGTGGCTAAATCAATGAAAAAAATGAAATGGAAAAATTTGTCAATCAGATTTTCAATTTTGATGTATATGTTGTTATATTTATTTGTATAAGCTAGTATAAGTTACAATGTAAGTTTATTCACTATAGTTTGATTGTGAACCAAAAGATAGCACTGTATTTTTTTTTACTTTGATAAATTAAATTTATTCGATTGTAATTAATGCAAAAACAATAATAATTTGTAACAAAATTCTCATATTAAAATAATTCATGTTCATTATAATATCCAGAAGCAATACCAGAACGTCCTTGTTTAATTGTTTGATCATCAATATTATCATAATCATTGTATAGTTGGTTTGATTGTCCAACATCGACCATTGATAATCCATACCATGAATTGTTAGAATTCAATTTTTGTTGTTCATTTCGTTCAATTATCGATAACATGTTTTTGTCATCATTGTTCGATTCATTATCTTCTATTTCTCGATTACAATCTTCATTCACTCCTTCATTCCATTCTATATTTCCATAAATAATATTTTCACCACAAACAATTAGAAATTCTTTATAGAATATTACTGGATATAAATAACGCTGAAATTGACTTAAAATTTTATATTCACATTTGCAAATATTTAGAAATACGAATCCAGTCAATTGTGTAAAATTGCCTAATCTTGATTCATAATCTGTTTGATTTAATGATATAAAATATGGAATTTTTCCAACACGTTTTGATAATAATCTTATTTCTTTCAATGTTGATGATAATGATGTTGTATGATAATCTTTAAGGACAATACCAATCGATTTATTTTGACTACTTTTGAATTTTTCAATCGATGCCATGCGTTTTCGAAATTCTTTTGAACCAATTACATGATGTTGAGATTTGGCAGATGGATTAATGATCAGCATTTTTTGGCAACTAATAATCAATTCCAAATTATTGCAGCTACCAATGAATATTATTAGACTATAATCATTCATGCTATTTTTCATTTTATATGGATAATAATTTGCTGAACGAGAATCATTATCTTTTGTTTCACATAAGTTCTCAGTCAAAATTGGATCGAATGACCAATTTGATTGATTTATGTAAGAAAATTTTGCGATTTCAATGCTTTCTTTTAAATCGCATAATTTCAATAGATATGAAGAATATGTCAAGTCAGATAATATTAAAATTTTTTCATAATCATTCAATTCATTAATACATTGATTAATATAATTCAGTTCATCATCAAATGGATTTACTGATAAAAATAATGTGGGCAATAACTTTGTATATTTTTCTTTACATAAACAATCGCAACCGAAATAAATGACAGCATCGATTTTGTCTTGATCATTTTGTAAACGAAATAATAATGTATCTGGTTCAGTTGAACATGTAATCGTTGTGAAGAATTTTACTTTATCATTAAAATTTTTCGATAATTTGCTAACGATCTCGACTGCGTATGAATAAAATTCTGGCATAAAATACAAACACACATTTTTAGGCTGTATTGAACTCAACCAATTGATTGGTATGTCCAAATTGAATCGATGTTGACACATAACAAACAATTGAATCGTCGATTCAAATTTTAGAAAAAATTCAAATGAGAAAAACGTGGGCAATCCTTTCTTTTTTGACCACTAAAAGTGAGTGAGGTCGAAATAGCGATTTGAGTTATTTTCATGCTCGTTGTATTATTTTGTCTGTGTTTTTATTTTTAGGATAAAATTATTTGGTAAAGGTTTAAATTAAATTCAAATTTTGCAGTTTGAAAATGGATCAAAATAACTTAGAAACAAGCGACTTACTTTCATTTGATTATGCTGTTGATGATGAGCTTAAAGAGAATGAGGTAAATTTCATCATAAATTCAATTTGAATAAATAAATATTAAAATTTTATTCACTTATCAAGGACTTTGAAATTGGCTCTAATGAAAATGTCGAAAATGAAAACAAAGGTATGTATTTTTCATTTTTTCAATTCGGTTTGATAAATTGGGTAAGAAAAATCAGAGTATATGGTAGTGATTATTGGAATTAGTCAACTGGACAAGATATTTTGTTTCAATGGCGGGAAAAGATTCAATTTGGTGATGAATAATGGAGTAATATTCTGATAAAAATGTTAAATTATTGAACCGTAGCTCATCTACATAATTTCGAACCAATCTCAGAACTTTGAAAATTTTTCTGTATCAATTAATTTATCGAAACAATAATTTACTTATTGGCCATAAAATATAGGTAATGAAAATGGCGTAACAAACACCAAGAAAAAGACAAATAAAAAAGATGAAATTCGAAAAGAAAAAAAATCAAACAACACTAATAGTGGTAATAATAAATCGAAAAATAGTAAAACGTCATCAAATTCGAATTCTAGTAAAAATAATGGCGTAAAATCGAATAGCAATAATAGTAATCATAAATCAAATATGGATGGTGATGGTAATGATAAGAATACAACAAAATCATCAAATAGTAATGCAAAATCCTCGACTCCAAAAAAAGATTCAAAAAGTAATGAAGGTAAATAATTTTCATGATTTTATTTAAACAAAAGCATTCTATTGATCGAAATTGAAATTTATTAACCAAAAAAAATGAAGCTGATAAAAAGAATGAAACGGCTGATGCAAAGAAGTCATCATCATCGAAATCAATCAAAATTTACATCAGTGGCATCAATGAGAAAACCAAAGCAACCGATTTGCAAAAATTTTTTGAAAAAACTGCCAAAATCTTGGATCCAAAAATTATACGATTTTCAAAAATTCCAAATAAATGTTTTGGTCTTGTTTCAGTTGAAAATGATAATATTGCCAAAAAATGTATTGATAAATTGGATAAAACTAAATTAAATGGCTTAACTGTCCAATTATCTAAAGTGAGTGACATTTCCTTGGCGGAATATGATGCCAGATATGAAAAATGATTACGAGAATCAACAACACAATAACAAAATATTTTCGTATTTTCTAATTTATAGCAATCGCCATTGAAAGCATTGACCAATAATAGTCCATTAAATACTGATACTAATAGTAATGTTAGTAAAGATAAAGAAAAGGATAAAAAATCGAGTGAAAATACATCATCTAAGGCTAAAGAAAATCAAAGCAAGACTAAATCATCAGATAACTCAAAATCAAAGGATAAAAATTCATCGACCAAACAAAGTAATGATAAAAAAATTGATTCAAAAGATTCAGAGAAGAAGAAGTCATCATCATCATCAAGCAACAAAACATCTGAAAAATCTAAAAATGATTCGAAATCCAGTAAAGATGTTTCATCATTATCTTCGAAAAAAAATGATCATGGGAATAAAGGTACTACCAAAGATGATAAGCGCAAAACAAGTTCTGATGATAAAAAATCATCCTCAACCAAACATCGTCGAAGTAAATCACGTTCACCACGAAGCAGTTCAAAACCGATTCCATTGAGTCGTGAATTTATTCGTAGACAGCAGCGTATTGCACGAATGAAAGAAATGCGCGAACGGCAAGAACTTGAGCGTATACGCCAGGAAAGAATACAATTACAAAAAGAGACTGAACGTTTACAGTTAGAACGCATTCGCTTAGAACGTGAGAAAATTCGACAAGAATACGATCGTTTGGCGCTGCAAAAACAACAAGTTGCTGTATTAGAATCATCGTTGGAGCATCAATCAATCAGACCGAGTTATTTACCACCTCCAGCACCATCAACATCACCAACACCTCATCCACCGAAAAATATTACCAAAATAACTTCCTCTTCATCATCATCGTCTAAACGTTTTAATCGAGGTCGTGGTCGTGATAGTCGTAGTGTATCTCGTTCTCGATCACCAGAATATAGTAGTAACCATCATCATCGAGATTATAGTTCTAAAAGACCATCACGATCATTCAATTCTTCTACATCACACGATCATTCATCCAGGTATTTTATTTTGATTTTATCCATTTATTTTTTCAATAGAAAAACAACGATGAAAATCATAATTTATATCCTTTGAAAAATTTCATAATCTATCAATCGAATTATAATTGATCAATAGATTCGATTCATCATCTCGACATCATGAATCATCGACAAGAAGTTTCGACAACAAAAGAATAAAATATGATGAAGATTCGAATGATTCATATGATAATCATAATCATCATCGACGTCATTCATCCAGCCATCATCATGATCGAGATCGAGATGATCGTAAAGAATTGTCACGAAATAATCGTATTGATTCACCTGGAGTTCGACGGATAGGAGATAATGAGCATCAACGTTATGGTGGAAATATTGACAAAGGCGAAATGCTCATTGGCTTACATGCCCAACGTAATTCGTTTGGTGTTCCATCTGATGTTGGTGGAAGTCAATCTAGAGGAAGTGGTTGGCCTAATATTAATTCCAATCAATGGCCGTCATCATCTTCAAATGCAAATGATCGTTGGAGTAATGTTGCAGGTTCTGGATACGTTGATAGCCAAAGTCAATCATCTCATCAGGCACCATCACAACAACCACAACAATCTTTAACTCATTCATTAGGACCTGGTAGTTCATTAAGTCCATCGATTGTTGCACCAGGACCTGTCTCTTCTGTGAATGATATGTATCCGAACAATTATCCAGTAATGTCCATGCCTGGAATATCGACATCATCATATCCGATTCATAGCCGACGTTATTAATTTCCAATCATTAACATAAATTTTTTTTTGCATTGGAATTGATTTTTTGAAACCACGTTTCCCTAGATATTTGCAACTCGTTTTAATTTGATTTTTTTGCTGTCTAGCTCCGCTTTATTTGGAAGGATACATTTGAAATAGCCATTTGAATTTTTTCAAACAAAATTTTTGGTCAATTGGTAGAAATGGCGCGCTTTCCTTTTAAAATGATTATTTCAAATATGAAGACAAAAATAAAAAAAGAATGCAGAATTTTTTATTCTCATTTCTAATTTAGACTTAATTTTTTTAATGATTCATTGGTGAATATATTATTTACATATCGACCTCCATGACCATTTGGCATTCTTATATTTTTATCGAGCGCAGGATTTATGAAATGTTTTTGTATGCTTAATGGTTATTTACTTCAAGATTTCATAAGATCATGGCTATCTAATCAATACTCAAAAGTAATAAATGTGATCATTAAGGCACATAGATTCGAGTTGGCTTCATAAAATCAATGATCCAATGAATTTGTCATCAAAAAATGATCATTATTCTTGTAATGCTTCTAATTGTCTTTTATGCATTTCAATACGATTACGACGTGTGCGACGAAATTCTAATTTGTCTTTCAAACCTTGACTCATTCTCGCTTTATTCATCAATTGATTTTGTTCAAATTCTTGCATTTCTCGAAGATGTTTTTGTTGTATTTGTGATATTTTACCTGAATAGTCGCATAAAAATCAATTATTTTGTCAAAAACTTGCAATAATGAAATAAATATTGATATAAGAAGGCATACCGAAAATTTCTTTATGACTTGGCATTGGACCTAATTCTTCACCTGGCAATAATGGAGTGGTATTACTGAAATCCGTTGATAAAATTGAATTTTTGGCTGATGTTAATATTCTATTATTATAATGATCATCTAAATTGGCTGATTCATCGAGTTCACTATCAACTCCACTGTCTACTAAAAAATGTACATTCACAAACAAAATAAACGACAAAATTGTGAATAAATATTGAAAGAAAAAAGTGAAACTTGCCTCTTAAATCGAACGGTGAATCGTTTTTAGTATTATTGATATTAATATTATTGATTCGATTATTATTATCATTATTTTTATTATTATTATCGATTATTTGTCCATCGTCATCATTATTATTATTATCATTCAATTGATCTTTTTGTTTGATCAACATTGCTCTCTCAAAACGTAATTCATGTACTTTAGCACGACATTTATCTCTAATATTAATAAGATCATTTTTAATTGTTTTATTCAAAACTTCTCTGATCCATTTGTGTTGTGTCACCATTTTGGTACGTAATGATAATAGTATTGAATTTTGTACAATTAGCTCAAGATGATTATAACTCAAATCATTGAATAATTTTACAATAACATCATTTTCAAAATAATTTAAATCATCAATTTTAAAATGTGGTAATTGCACATTTTTAAGATTAGTATGTAATGTATAAAGATTATGATATGATAATACAAAACTATTCCTTGATTCATTAAGACAATTATATTGAAATATATAATCTTTTGCACTGAGAAAAAAAAATGAAAAATTTGAATTTAATTTTCTTATATTTATATTCGATTTCTTTTTTATTTAATTTACTTTTCAGATATTTGTTGTTGATATTGTCGTATTTTATCTACGCCCATATCTAAAAATTTGAGCGCATCAATTATTAAATTGTCTGAATTAATCCAACGTATTTTTGCTATCTCGATGAAATGCCTCTTTTCCATCAAAGAATCTAACTCTTTTTCCAATTGTATTTCATTTTCATTGCCATAATTGCCGTCGAACACTTGATCTGGATTAAATTGATTATTCAAGAAAAATTGTTCTACTTTTAAATCTAATCAATTTGATACATACTCAAAACATTATCACGTTGCTGATACAATTCATGTAATTGATCACAAAGTATTTGCAATTCTTTTAATTCTGTTTGATAATTATTTAAATCTTTTTCCATTAATTCTATTCTAAGTTTATTCATTTTCTAATATTCAAATTAAATTTCACAATTACGAATTTTTTTGTGTATAATAAAATTGACTTTACCTTTTTGTTAAATGATTCAATAAACTGTAAATCATTTGATGAGAATTTCCGTTGATTACTTAAATTATCAATAATTAGATCCACGAACTTATTTTCATCATCTTTTTCAATATGAAATCGCTGATCATCATCAATTATGCTTGAATCATCTTCACTTAATAATTGTATCTGCTGTTTAAGTTGTTCAATATCATCCGATATTATTCGATATTTTTCAAAGCATTTTGTCTCTTCCATCGTTTGTATTGTACTTTCTAAATTGTTGAATAATTGCAATACATTACGTTTATCGACTATCGGCACACCATTTGACAAACAATCATTAGTCGTTGAATCATCAGACGAATTTAATACAAGTTGCTCATTCAATAATCTATTTATATCACTTGTAATATCAATATTATTATCAGCATTATTGATACTATTATCATTATGATTTAAAGTCGATATCTTATTGGATCTGATCGATGATGATTGTAATGATCTTTGATAAAAATTTTCATGATTATGGTTATGATAGTAGTTCATGGCATTAATATTTTTGCTATTATTATCACTATTTATCATGGACGATGATGATGATGATGTAGAATCAATTACACGATGATCGGAACTTGCACCACAGCCCATATGGATTTGTTTAAAAATTGATAGAATAATTAATTTACAAAATAATGATAAAAAAAATTTATTTGAAAAAACGGGAAAAAAATATTCAAATATGATGATAACAACACCACCAATAATAGAGATTTAGGAATACAAATGTTTTATAATTAATAAATTGAATTATCAATAATGATTCCATCAATGATTATTTGAATTGTTTTTATTATCTTTGTGGCGTTATTTATGTTTTTTTGAATTTTTAAGTAAAATAATTTTCGGATTTTATGACGAATAATTATTATAATGTGTCACTTCATCTTATTGAAAATAAATATTATTTTAAATGAATTTCACTCTTGTTTTTTTCCCAATATGATAATGGAAAAAATTTATTCATAATCGATTTTATTGATTCAATTTTCCAATATTTTTTCTCGAATTGAACCGTAAATATTACATTTATTTCATTTCATTTCTTTTTCTTAAACAATCATTGAACAATGTGGTAGGAATAAATGTCGCTATGGTTTCCCTTTATTCGGTACCAACATGAATGTCTTTGTCGTATTGTTATCTTATTTTTTTATTGTAATTACGATTATTTTATATTTTTGAATAAATAAATAGACAATAGACATCAAAGTAGCAGCAGGTATAAAATGCATACGAAATAGCTATGTACATTTTTTTACTAAGAATATTTTCACGTTCTAAGAGAATTTGACAATAATTGTTGTCGAACAGATAAAAGAATTATATCGATAATGATTATGATGAGAATTGTCTTGAAGTTTATTTATTTATTCTTATTACAAATTCCATATAGCATTGAGACATATTTGGCCTTGTAATTTGCAATGTTGTTTATCATTCATTTAAAAGCATTCTATGCTTATTTTTCCATCATTGTGTATAATAATGTTGTACACGCAATTTATCTCATTTCAATCGATTTTTCAGCTGAAACAATTATAAAACTAGAAAGAAAAATTTTATATTCAAAATACTATTGTTAATCGATTTTTAACATAGCTATTGTTCCAAGTTCAAGTTAATCACGGCCTAAATTTCCATTTCTTCATATTTTAATTATTAAATAATGTTTTCAATATATTTGTACTTAGAACTAATTCGATATTCAGAAGAATTTTTTTATTTGACTTGGATGTTATTCAGCTATTAGTAATGATCATAATTACAATAATTAGTGATTATGCAACATATAGATGAATGTAATATTGCCGTTCGCAAATAATAATTAATTTGTTTTTTCAATTACTTTCATTTCTATATTGAGTTATCGAGTTTAAATATTCATTTGAAATGGGAAAATTTTATTGTAATAATTTTTTTCATTTTTAATCAATGATTGATAAATAAAAACAAAAGGATTTCGTCCACGTTTCCGACGAATTTTTTCTCATTAAAAATTCGAAAACGTGCTCTATGATCAGTCCTTTATTTGTACATATGATTCAGTGTATTGATTTAGATTTTTAATTTTTATTTTGATTTCTTTCTTTGATATTTGAAAATTTTTATAGCTCATAAAATTGGATATTCTTCATGGAAAATGAAAAACCTTTGGCTGAAAATATTTTGAATGAAGGTGTTGAAACATCAGAGAAACATGGCGAAAATGATAGAAAAAAATTTCTCGCATATTTAAGTGTTGGAATTTTTGGCGGTTTAGCCACCGGAATCGTTGCAATATCATTGCCATTCATTTTGCCGGCATTTCGCAAAATTGTTCTACCATATGTTCCAGCAACCAATAATCAAATCGAAAATGTTTTGAAAGCAGTAAAATATCAAAGAAAATCCGATTCTAATAAATTGTCAAAAAATAATTCTGACACAAAATTAATCGATTTAGGCAGTGGTGATGGCAGAATTGTAAGCATTATTGTTTATTTTCTATTTTTCTTTTTATTCTTTGAATTTTAATTATCAGGTGATAGCTTGTGCACAGCACGGATTCCGCTCACATGGAGTTGAACTTAATCCTTGGTAATAGTTGAATTTTGTTGAAAATTTCAATTAACCTATTTTTATCATAGGTTAGTCATTTATTCAAAATATTGTGCATATCGTCAAAATGTTCATAAATTAGCAACATTTCAAAGAAAGAATTTATTCAAAGTAAGTTTTAAAAAATAATAGCCGAAAATTTATTTTAAATGCAACGACTAGTTATAGTTATGAATGAATAACTGAAAATTGAAAATTAAAAAGTTATGAAAATTTTTTAAAAGCTCTCTGTTGATTATTTAAATAATAATAACAATCTTTGTCTGATTATTCAGGTAAATTTAGCTGATTATGATAAGATCATAATATTCGGTGTACCAAGTATGATGCCATTAATTGAGAGGAAAATTTGTGATGATTGTAATGAAAAACAGCGATCCATTATGTTGATTGCATGCAGATTTCCATTGTCTAATTGGCATCCGTTCATTACATTCGGTTCTGGCATTGATCAAGTTTGGTTATATCAATATTATCCATCACATCCAATAACAAAAAAATAATGGTAAAATGAAGATTCAGTGATTGTGATTAATTATAACAATTTGAATAAAATGTACAAAATTATAATAGAAAACAACATTTTTCAATAAATTATATAACGACCATTAATCTTTTTTTTCATTCATCAGATGAATGTTGCTCCGATAGCTCCAATTCAAACCATTTTTTAAAAGGCAAATTGGCATCCAAATAATCGTTGAAGAATATTTTAACATGACCTATAATTGATTTATTTTTCTTGAATAAACTTTCCGATCTACTTAATACAACCAATTTGATTGATTCAAGTTCAATATCTAAATCGAGCAGAAATCTGTAGTAAAAAGCGTAAACAAATTAATTCAAAATTTGAAATTGAATTTTTCTTTTCCTTTTACCTTTCTTCATAAACTGGATTACATGTATTTTTAATTGTTACAGATTTATTTCTTTTATCTTGTTTTGATTTAAAACGATCAGGTTCAGTATATATTTTCACATATGAATCTGGTGACTTGTCATCTTTCTTTGGCAAATTCCTGATTTAATAAAAAAATTGTCAAGTCATTTCACAATTCTCGAGTATATATATTGAAATACCTTGCTCTATGCACGATGATATCCCACTTTGGTTCATCATTATGATCTAATTTACCGATCGTTATCTCTAACATTGGATGATTTGAATATAATGAACTGATTGTGCTTGAAGTTGAATGTGTCAGACTTCTTGCATCATCATTACCATTATTATTTTGATGACTCAATGATTGATTATCAAAATGATTAGGCTGTATTAGAGGTTCTATTATGTCTTTTAAATCAACATTTTTATAATCATCATGTCTAAAAATGAAAAATAAATAAAATTATTTTAGGGATAAAAGAGACAAGAAAACATACTTATGAAGTTGATTGAAATGTTTTTGCAATTGTTCTTGACCAATTTCCATTACATTACGATCTAGTCCACTTATTTTAGCAATCGGTTCAACAGTGCCTTTAACAAAATCTTCCATCGCTGGAATAGTATCTGTTTGATGTTCAGTATTTTGCTCATCTTGTATCATATGTGCTTGTTTTGTGCTTGGTGATGCTAAGAACCATAATGAAAATATTGCATGTAATTCAAATTCATAATTATATGTTTTTATAATCAATGGTTCACTAAGAGTCATATCTTTTAATTTTGTTAATTCTTCCATTTTTATTGATGTATCACCTAGTTTTTTATTCACTTTTGTATCAATGATTTCAATATATAATTCATCATCGATGTTGAATTCATCAAGTAAAAAATCGAAATTTTCTTCCCATACCGGATTAGCTGTGAATGTTTTAACAATACTTTTCTCAATATGTTTATTTAACCGAAATATAACTTGTGGACTCGGCTCTCCGATCGATTTCGCTAGCAATGGTAAATTTTTCAAACAATCCAAAAAAATCAAAATGCATGCAACAGAACCATGTGCATGGCTAGATGAAACATCTTTATATTCACTTTTCAATTGATGACATTCACGCATTTGTATGGCAAGATTTTCTAATGAGTGCTCTAAACGTAACCAAGTTGATCGAACATGAATGCGTCCGGTCTTTGTATCTTTTAAATTTACCCAAGCATCAATCATCCCATCTTGCATAATTGTTTCGACCGAGAATGATACACGACCAAGAAAATCATCTTTACTACCTTGATCTTCATCCATGACTTCTAATTCAATACTTTGTGTTGAGAAAAATGCCAATGTTTCACAAATGAAACTCCATTTAGGATTAATTGTGTTATACATTGTGGCAGTTTTAAATTCATGATTGCCAATAATGATATTAACATATGGATCACTTTTTCCCATGCCAAGCATACCGACATCAGCTTTTTTCAAATGTCTTGCCTCAATTACTTCAAAACGTACAACACCTAATGGTTGCGTGAATTTTATTACTTGTCCTTTCAAATCACTGACCATTGGACATATCAATTTATTTGGTAATACCATCATTTTACTAATTTGTTCTTTGATTGCATTTCGAAGAAATTCGCTGAGACCAGGAAAATCCAAAACATCGGCAACATTCGTGAAATTGAATTCAATGACAGGATTTTTAAGAAAATAAACCGATATACAGCCAATCAAAGGCATATCTTTAATCAATGGTTTCAATTCAACTCGTACGATGCCATATAATTGAAAGTCTTTTATACCGGCATTCAATCCTTTTATTCTAACTTGTATATCACAATTACCAGCATATATCAATTCAAGATCGATTATTATTTCATCACGTGAAGTATTTTCATCATAACATTTAACACTACCAAGTCTTAAAGGCTAAATCATTATAAAAATTTTGAAAATCAATAAAGCATTAATACAAAAGGTGAAAAAAATGAATTACTAACCACAGAACCTAGATCAATCTTCTCAAAACGAAAACCTTTACAATAATCAGGCATAACTTGATCAATATTTTGTTCAATTTTATTCTTCAATAAATTTTTCACATATTCACCAATAAAAGGCCACATTTGTTTGAAGATTCGATTCAGCCATTCGGCTCTTTCGGTATCCTTTATAATCAATTAGATAAGTATGAAGTATATTTTTAATTGAAAAAAAATCAAAAATATTTACCGGAAACAAAACCCAACCAGGCAAATCTTGTATCGAATACTTAACAATATGCTTTTCGTCCAATGCAACAGCACGCTCAAATTGTAAACGACGTTGTTGTAATAAACGATTTTTATCTCTAATAATCCACATGAATGCTGTTACTGATAGCCACCAAGTGCTCATATTGGTATAGCCGATTAGATAACCAAAAAGCATACAACCGAATAGTTTGCCAAATTTTTTGACCATCGGTATGAGATCAATCTCATCATCATGTTTAGCATTTTGTTTGCTATCATCTTTCTTATCTTTATCTGATTTTTTCGTATTTGTTGATTTATTTTCTTCAGACATTTTCACCGTCAGTGGTTCATTGAATATTATTTAAAATTTAATTGCAAAACACAACAAACAAATTCTTCAATTGAAAAGAAATTTCTAAAACTAAGCAATTTTTGACCTGGAAAAAAAAATTACTAGAATCAATAGATGTATTGAAGAAGTAATGAAAAAAAAACGATAAATACATTAACTACGGATCCTATATCTTCACAGTTGCTCATTGATTAGTATTATTTTAATGTTTGATTGAATGATATATTTCTCAAATATATGTAAACATAAACAATTTAATAAAAATGTGTAATGATACTAAATGGGAAAATTATTTCAAACAATCGACGATTGATGCTGCTAATCATATTGAATTCTGTTGATTTTTTTGTGATACATTATATAAAATTCAATTCATCGTATTTGTTGTAGTTTGTTTGTTTGTAAACTGGACATAAACAAATGCAAACATAACATACACGAAACATTATAATCTATCATTATGACATGAAAATATTGGTTGCCAAGCAAAGAAATTTGAACAAATGAAATGAAAAATTATAGATTATACCTTTGATTGATAATTGATCTTTATTTATTATTGATAAATTGATTCAATTGATCTTTGATTTTCTAAAAAACGACAATATTTGTCAATATAGGAAAATTTGAGGTATTTTTTTCAGTAAGACACAAAGTAAGCAATATCATGTTATAAACATGGAAATGAAATCAAACACATCAAAAGACCTTGAAATGATGAGCAAAAAATGTTTATGCAAATCTTAGATGTTTATGTTCTGTTTTTGATTTGAAAATATTATATAACATAATCTATTTGAACAGTACATCTTGCACTTAAGACAGTTTAATTCATTTTAATATTTAAAAAAATATACACAAAAATTTTAATACAATCGGATTAATTGAAGTTTTGATTTTCTTCCATATTTTTCAATAGAATTTCCAATAATTTATAATTCATTTCATTTGTTATATTCAATGGATTCATAAATTCTGATAAATGTTGTACCCTAAACATTGACTGCAACATTTTTAATGCTTTTTCTTGATCTTCATTCTTTTGTTTTTCATCTGATTCATCTAATAATTTTGAATGATCAATTGAATTTACCAATAATTGAGCATCACGCATTAATGATAATATAATATTCATTGATTTTTCATCAAATTCTGTCAATTCTGGCAGATTTCCTTGCAGTAAATTTGCTAAAAATCGATAAACACTTTTATATTCTTTTTTATCCAATTTTTCAGCTTTTATCATCAAGATGTCTGCAAAAACTTTGCTCATACAGTCACTTTTATAATATTGTTTCATATGTAATAGCTTAGATGTTCTGCGTATCATTGAAAATTGATTGAATTGTTGATTATAAATAATGAAATCAAAATGAGAATCATCATTACTTACAATTCACCAAAATAATCGTTTGATTTTTTATAGGTTTTCAGAATTTTTTCAATCTTTTCTAAATCATAATTTTCGGCTAGTGGTGATTGCTTGAAAATTTGTTCATCAATCGTATCGAAACCATTGGCGACCAGTAATTTATAAAGTTCAATTTTATCACTGAAATAATAGCAATCAATTAATAATTGAACAATTTATTTAAATTAAAAATTACCTATCACTCAATTCATCCATGTTTTAAATGAAAATCACGAAAAACAAAAATCAAAAACGAAATTGCAAAAAAATTGAATCCTTAAGACTAAAATAGATGGCGACATACAAAAACATCGCAATTGAAAAACAATCAATGTAATTGATTCAAGATAAAAAATTATAATCAAAATATTCCATTGATAATCAAATTTATTTTAGTGACATTGATCAGAATAAAATTATGAAATTTAATCGATTCTATATTTGAATATTTCAATATCGACGATTATTATTATGATAACCAACGCCTAAAGTTCCATGATTTCGCGGTTGAATTATTGAATCAGAATGATTTAATCTAGACGATAATGGTCCACCGATACCAGTTGCAACTCCAATACTACTTGATAATAATCTTGATGAAGAATTCTGATCATAGCTAGATGAATCCCATAAACGATTATCATTAGTGTTAATGCCTGAATTTAAATTTATTGAACGGCCAACACCACCCACATTCATCCATGAATCTAATGATGGCGGTGCGGGTGGCTGTGGCCAATTTTTAGTTGTCATTAAATATCGATGATCAGATCGACTATTACTTTCATATGTACTACGACCTAAATCAATTGAACCAAATGATTTACGTGAAATTATTTTTCTAACTGGAGGGCTAGAACGTGAATCATATCGACGATTCGAATTTGAATCATGCCTAAGTTGTAGAATGGAAAGATAATTAAGTAATAAATATGATCATTAAATACAATGAAAGTAGAGAGATGGATCTACCTTTTGTTATCGAAATCATCGTAACGGGATTTCAATTCATGAGCTGCAGATTGCGCTGAATCATCATATGCTCCAACGCGTTTTATAGAAGAGCGAATTCGATGTGATGGTGATATTGACCTACGTTCAACAATATGATTACCTACATCACGTGCACAATCAAATTTAGAAATGCGCTCAATTTTAAATAATTCAGCTTTTTCTTGCTCCAAACGTAATCGCTCCATTTCTAATTTTTGTCTTTCAATTTCTAATCTTGAGGATTCTTCTCTTTCAATACTACTTATACGATGATGTTTATGATCATTGCTAGGAGAGCGATGATTCCTTGATGATGATGATGATGACAGACGTATTGGCTGCGAATTTCGGGGGATTTTCGATGAAAGAGGCCGATGATAAGAGCTTCTCGATGATCTATGTGATGACGATGAGGGTGAATGACGTGAGCGTTTAGGACGTATTAATGATTTGGATACATGTTTTCTTATGTTCGTAAAACCAATTTTTTCAGTTTTTTTGCCATCGTCTTTTTCAACTGGTCTTTCCTAAAAATTTTCGATAAAAATATGAATTTTTTGCTGTTTTTCGATTTAATGCAAGAGAGTTGATTTACTTTTAATAGTTCAATTTTGCTGCCACGAAATTCTGTTTTATTCAATTCATCCAAACAGCGCTGGGCTTGATCATGTGATTCGAGTTTAACAAAACCGAGTAGTGAATTATTACCACCACGTATTATTTTGATTGCCAATACTTTTGCATATTTTGAAAACAATTCTTCCAACTGAGTGGATTTAGTACCGACTGGTACACCGCTGACCCAAAGATAGCGTGTTCGTGTAAGATCAACTTTTTTAAAACGATGTTTAGGATCACGTGCAGGGCTATTCGAATCATATACATGTTACATATGAGGTTAAATTGTCAAAAATTAATAATTGATATTTGAAAATTATATTTTCTTTTGATAATGCAAGATGCTAGTCTTTTCAATCAATAATTATTATAATAGTAGACATTCACCTTTTTTTGTTTGTATCACTATTGCTTGATGATGATTTTTTCTTATCTTTTTTATGATTGGATTCAGACTTATTCTTTGTCGATGATTTTTGTTTATTTTCATTCTCATTATCATTATCTTCGTGATTAATTTCTTTCATATCTTCATAATCATCATCATCTGTTTGACATTCAATTGAATCTTCATCATCATGTATTTCTTTTGGCAAATCTTCATTTTTCATCTTCGATTGATCATTATCCTTTTTTGACGATTTTTTGGTTTTGTTATTTTTTCCATGATGTTCATCATCATCATAAGTTGCCATTATTGATGAATGTATACGAAAATTGTTTGGTCAAAAAATACTTTTTCTTCCAAAAATGCTTAAAAAAGATAATAAGAAATTCAATTATCATTATCTTATAAATAAATTTGAAATAATTATATTCATATTAAAATTTTCGTGCTGAATTTTTACATAAACTCTGTTTTCATAACAAAAATTTTTTGAAAATCACATGATAATAATAATCGATTTTCATGTAAAATTTCTTCGATTTTATCAATGAAATACATACATTTTTGGTAAAATTACTTCGAGAATCAATATATTTGGCGAATATTATCTTGATAATTGATTTTCAAATCTTAATGGTGAAAAACAATTTTCACATGCTTTATGGTTGTTGGTTGATCAACAAAAAAAAAAAAAAAAAAAAAAAACAATAAATGTAGAAAACATAGGCAAATGATAAATCAAAATTTTTTGATCATCAAATTAAAGGAATTTTTTAATCTTTTTCTTTCTTCAACTTACCTTGAATCAAAGTTTTAGTGAAATGATATATCTTGGTATACCAAAAATATTCAGCTCAAATAAGTTTTTTTTTTGACTCTGGCTGTTTTCGCCTATTTTAACTTTAATCGTATAGACAGTGTTGACTTAGATTATTCAATGCTCAGATTCTCAGTAGGCCAATGATTATGTAATCAATGCATTTCCAGAAAATAAAAGCTCAGAGAAGACTAGTTTAATAAAAATTTCTAATCAATTTCTTACGATTTGTTTCAAATTTTTAATCTTTTCCGTCAAAAGATTCGCTTAAAACCTTAATCTAGCTTCCCTATCATCATGTGAGCAGAGTGGCGCAGTGGAAGCGTGCTGGGCCCATACGAGTTGAACAATGAGTTGACGAGTCACCCAGAGGTCCGTGGATCGAAACCACGCTCTGCTAAATTTTTTTGCGAATTCTTTATTTGAAAATTTTAACAAATTAATTGAATCAGATAATAAAATTTTAAAATATCATAAGCTTCTGGGCGGGTATTCGGATCGATTGATTTGCATTTTTGATGGATGAAATTGAATAATTTTTCTTGAAATTTTCTGCAAAATTTTTCATTGTCATTTAGATTATCAACATTTTCGGTGAGAATCCAATGACAAATATCGGGTATTTTCCATGTGTCTATTTTGTGGTCATACAATTGATCATTTATTAAGGTAAATCTTTGTTCGGGTGCATTGAATTCGCCAAATATTGGTCTTTTTCCACATTTAATTTTTTTGTTGCCATCCACTAAGGGTAATGCATCAAGATCATTCAATACAATCAAACGTTCATCATTGGTGATTAAATATTGTGATAATGTTTTTTGTAAATCATTAGAATCACACATAACCATGGAATTTCTATGTAAATAATTCAATATTTCAACATATTTGTAGCAATAATTGAAACGCTGTCTGAAATTTAATTTCTTTGAATGCAAATTATTTAAATTACCATTAGGATGATATTCAGTAAATATTGAATTACCACATTTTCCATAAAATTCAATGATATATTCATGGTTATTCTTTAATTTGAATATATTTTCAATATTTTTATCGAAATCTTCTTTGAACTCGTTATTGGCTAATGTTGACATAACCATCAAATGATGATTCCATTCAACTAACCATATATTTTTTACAGTGCCTCTTGTAAGTAAGCGTATCGGTTTCATGTATTTTACATCAGAACAATCAAGAAATTTATAACAGTAATTGGATAATTCGAAATGTCCATCATAACATTTTGAATGAAAATGAGATATAAAATATTCAAAATACAAAGAAATAATAATCAAATTGACAATATAAGCAAACATGGAATATTTTAATGCCATATCAGTGTTAGTGTCTGAGAAAAATTTACAAATTCATATCAAATTATAATTTTTTCAGATACGATCTAATGATTCAAGCAATACCACAGCATTGCCACGAATGACAACCATACCTATCGGTATTTGTTGATTACGTTTATTTATTTCAACAGCTTCATCAATCACAAGATTCATGAATGGATCGAAACCACGTAAAATGCCGGTCACTTGTCGATTGGCATTTAATTTCACTAGAATGGGATAAA
Source organism: Psoroptes ovis (assembly GCA_002943765.1). Taxonomy (NCBI): domain Eukaryota; kingdom Metazoa; phylum Arthropoda; class Arachnida; order Sarcoptiformes; family Psoroptidae; genus Psoroptes; species Psoroptes ovis. The sequence goes on from PQWQ01000006.1 coordinate 707,176, forward strand.
AAATGGGAACAAATGTTAAAAATTAACATCAATCAATCATAATCAAAATTAACATACACGACAAACGTTTGTCCATATATTTTTTCAATTCTGGTGGATGTGCTTTACTCATAATTATCAAACAGTTGAAATAAATCAAGAAAATTGAAAATTTTTGTCACTTTTAAAATTTCATTAAAAAAAAATTTCAAATCAACAAAAATAAAAAGAATGCGAGGTTTTCAATTGCAAAAATTAAGTGATCGATTCATAGAGGACGTCTTCGAATAAAAAATGGCAGCAAAAAAAGTGAAGTGAGCACAAATAATTCGAATTCGAATTTCGCCGAGTTTTTTTAGTTGAATTTTCAAAAATTGAAAAATACTCGGAAATCTGGTATCGTGAATCAATGGCTTGAACCAAAACAAATAATTTTTATCTTGAAAATTAAAGATTAATCAAAATTTTAAGCGAAAAATCAACAAAATTAGAAATAATAAATAGAAATTTTCGATACAAGTAACGCACTCTGCCGTCGAGAAAAAAATTGCAACGTTTTTTTTTTTATTAGTTTTTTTTATTTATTTTGCTCTTCAAAACGTTTTCGGCAAATTGTAATGTTTGCACACATAAAAATAAGCGGCAGAGTGATCAACAACAGCTACGACTACGACATCAGCAGTAGCATTAAACAATGCAAAGTCACTACTTTAATTCCATTTTTTTTGAGCGCGCTTCAACAACTTAATAGCGCCTCATAGCGGATATTAAAATAAAACGACATCTTTTTTATTATTTTTTCCATTTTTTGTTAAATGTTTCATTTTTGGTCTAATTTATTCCAAAAATTGATTTAAATTGAAATCAAATAGCAACTCATTCATAAACGAAAATTTTATTTTCCAATTGTTTATTTCAAGAATAACAAAGAAAACAATCATTTTCAATTTTGTTATGCAACAACAAAAAAATGATGAATTATTGAGTTCAACCAAATTTTTACTGAAAAATTATCACATTCATATGGATCAATTTTTTAGCTTTTTATGAATTTTAACGTGCTTTTTTCGCAATTTAAAATATATTCTATTCAATCCTAGAAATCGTATTCTTCAATTTGAAATTTTTATTTTTTAAAAACAATTTTAAACACTTAACAATTGCAACATGTCAACGTTACGTAGTTCGGATATAAAATATCCACATGGTTGTCGTGAAATTAATGAAGAATTGGCTACAGATGATCTCATACGAAGGTAATTAAGTGCTTGTTGGCCTAATTTTTTTGTTTGATTTAGATTCAGACTAAAACAATCTTTTCCATTATTTAATGTGTGATAATTATGATTTCGTTCTGTTTTGGAAAATCAAATTTGATCATTCAAATTTATTCATTAATTAAATGGCGCCATCTCTCATTCTGTTATTCTTATCTGAATTTGATTTCAAATTTTTAATTTCGGTGGTCTAATTTAAATTCAAATTAACAGGCTCAAAGATATTGCTATGGCATTTCAACAAATGTCTCAAGAAGAGAATAATAAAAATTACATTCCATTGGCATTGTATTTAGGTAATATATCATTGGTGTATTGTTGTTCATGTTTTAATCTTTTTTTACTTTGAATTAGCTACTGATTTTTTTCTTGAACATCCATCGCGTGATGTACGTTTGTTGGTTGCATGTTCGATAGCCGATGTGTTTCGTGTATTTGCACCCAATGCACCTTACGACCGTGCTGATATAATCAAGCGAATATTTCTATTTTTCATTCAACAATTGAAAGGATTGCAAGATCCTAAAGATGCAACATTCAAGCGCTATTTTTATTTGCTAGAAAATCTTGCATGGGTCAAATCATTTAATATTTGTATTGAATTAGAAGATTCTCAACAGATTTTTTGTGAATTATTTTCTTTAATGTTTAAGGTAGATTTTCATCTGTTATTATTTTTAAAATCAAAATTAAATATCTGTATATCAATTCCAAATAGATTGTGAATGAAAATCATAGTGAAAAAGTCAAAAACTTTATGCTTGATGTGCTAAAACCGTTGATAACAGAATCGGATACAGTGTCGACAAAATTATTGCAGATAATATTGATGCAAATAATTGATCCTAAAAAAACGGCTAACAAACAAGCATATTGGCTGGCATCACAAATTCTAGATAAGACTAATGATACATTAGAACCATACATAACGTCCTTTTTTACAAAGGCTTTGACCCGTGGTGTTAATGAGAATGGTGATGTATCCGATGAAGAAAATGCAGATGAAGAAATGCAAGAATTGAAACAAAAATTCAGAAAGAATAAAACAAATTCAAATCCGATTGAAGTATCACAAATTTGTGATCTAATATATGAATTGAATCAAATTTGTCCAAAAATAGTTCGCAGTTTATTACCAAGCATTGAATTCAAATTGAAAACAAATGAGGAAAAAGAACGGTGTGAATATACAAAATTATTGGCACGTTTATTTTCAGATCGTAATTCCGATCTTGCACAAAGTTATCCTGAAGCTTGGAAACAATTTCTGGGTCGATTTCGAGATATTAGTGTTTCGGTTCGCGTCAGATGTTGTCAATATTCGATGCATTTTCTTATAAATCATGAATCATTGAGACAAGATATTACTGAACAATTAAGACAACGGCAACATGATGCTGATGAGAATGTTCGATATGAAGTTGTAATGGCCATCGTTAGTGCGGGTAAAAAAGGCATCGAAAATATCAACAATGATTTGTTAGGCTTTGTTAAAGAACGAACACTGGATAAGAAATTCAAAATACGTCGCGAAGCATTATTAGGAATGGCACAATTATATAAACAATATAATTATCATCTGTCAACATCAGCGGCAACAAGCATAACCGATGCAGAATCAGCAGAAAATGCACAAACATCATTACAGTTGTTGAGTTGGATAAAAAATAAATGCATGCATAATTATTACCAATCACATTTAGAAGATAAATTATTGGTTGAGCGTATTGTTCATACATGTTTGGTACCTTTTTCTTTGAATCTCCCGCAACGGATGAAAGCATTGTATATGTTTTATTGTTCGATCGATACACGTGCTTCACGTGCCTTTAATGAATTGTTACGACAGCAGCAAACAGTTCGCAGGCAAATGAAAGATGTAATAGATATTATTTGTCGCACAGAAAAAATCGAAGACAAAGAATTAATTCTTAAACAAAAAGTAGCATTAGTAGCTAAAAATTTGACCGAACCAGTCAAAGCTGAAGAATATATAAATAAATTGTGTCAAAATCTCGAAACAAATGCAACAGCAAAACAGCACATGAATATCATAGTAACATCTGCATCATTCATTCAACTAACTGAAGATGGAAAATATGTACCTCCTGCGTCGTCGGCAACAATCGAAAATTCCGTCCGTGAAATCCTTAAATCACTTGGTTTTCCTGTTCAAACGAATTCATTCTACATGATCATTAAACAATTGATGGAACGTATTGCACCAATCATGATTGATCATCAAGGATTATTGATGATATTTAATTACGTATCTGATTCATTGCTCGGTGATGGTGAATTAGACAGTCAAATGGGATTAAGTAATTCTGCTGTGCGTGGACTACAATTAATTGAAATACTATCAGTAGTTTTTCCGGCATTATTTTACGGACGTGATATATTTAATTCATATTTATTGCCATTTTTATGGCATTCTGGCAGTAATCCTGAAGTTGCTGAAACGGTTTTACAAATATTGACCAACATCGGTCCTACTGCATTCTCAGATTCTGAAACAATGGAAATTAATACAATAATACCATGGTGGGCTGAAAGTGAATCTTTTGTCACACGATTAATTGATAGATTTATATTGAATGCATCGACAACTAAACAAGCTAAATATGCCATCAAATGTTTAAATGCAATAATTTTGGATGAAAATGAAAAAATCAAAGTCTACGGTGATATTATTGATAAAATTAAAGAAGCAGGTCTATCGCTAGAAACGACACCATATTTTCGATTTCATTTAGTGGCATTGGGTATGATCGCCATAAATGGTGGTTATCTATTTTTCCCAAAAATGTTGCGATCGATTGTCCAGAAATTCATTGTACAAGGGTTATTGTTGAAAGATATTCGTACAGAATTGGAAATTGAAACATTACAAAAATTGGAGAATGAAAAAGATCACAAAAATGATTTAACAAAAATTTATGAATTTTTAAGTGATGAAGTCAAAGCAAAACACGAAGGCATTAAATTATTAGTACGTTGGATATTTGGCTTGAAATTGAATTCAATATTAGTAATTCAAGAGAATCAAAATGAAGCAAATGCAACATATCAAAAAGCAGCATCAAATGCATTTCAATTATTGAAAACAATAATCAAGACAAACGGAGATTTAAATGAAAATGATCGCGGTGGTACAGTATTAGAAAAATCATTTCTAAAATTATCAGCAGCATTGGCAATGATTAAAATAGCATCAAATGATGCATTATCATCAGTCGGTTCGAATAATGAATTTGTTTTTCAAAAATCTTCACCAACATTAGACATAATGTCTGTACCACAATGTCAATGTTTAGCGACTGTATTACTAGATCCAAATGAATTTGTTCGAGAAAGATTCTTAAACAAATTAAACAAAAGTTTAATGTCATTGAATTTAGGGCTAGAATTTTTAGCATTTTTCTCATTAGGTGGCTTGTTTGAAAGTACTAATATATTCAGAAATAAATTGAAAACATCATTACATGTGAATATTGTTAAACGGCGTGATATTGTCAAATCACGCTTAACACCAAATTTGAAAAGCGTTGTACCAGAATGCGTCATGCCTTATGTAATACATTTATTAGCAAATATGCCATTCTACACTCAATTTGATGATATTGAACAATTACAAAAGATTAAAGGTTTGTGCTATATATTTTCAGCTGTTGTTTCATTAACTAATTAATTTATTCATTAAACAGAATGTCTTTGGTTTATATTAGAGCCATTAGTTGTTAAAAATGAATTATATTCATTTTCATTCTTCAAAAAAACATTCGAAAATATTAAACAATGTGTTGATCGTGTTACATCATCACAATTAAAACATTCAAATAATGATCCAAATGTTGCTAAATTGGCAACAATGGTAAATCATAAGATTTATGCTATCACTGATTTGGCGATGGGTTTGGTAATTTGTAAAACACAAAATTTTTTGCTCAAAGAATTTCCTGTACAACCAAGTTTACCTGGCAAATATTTTACACCTTCATCTAATGCATCTGATAATATAAATAAAAATTACTTACCACATGAAATGCAGTTCCAGCCACCAAAACGCTGTGGTTTAGAAATTGAAATGTTGGGACGGCAATCATCACAAAAATCACATAATCAAGTAATTGATAATTTTTCTATCATTCCTAATTAATTTATTAACATTTAAAATTTTGTTTCTAGTCACATACTGCTAATAGAAAAAAATATACTAGAAGAAGCCAAATACAACAGCAGCACCAGCAATCATTAAATAATGACAATCTTATTGATGACTCAAGCTTAGTCGATCAGAACGAAAATTCTAATAATTCACTGATGCATCAACATACATTGAGAACTAGAAAACAACAAATAACATTGTCAGATAATGAAAACGATTCGAATCAATCACTTCCATCTACAAGTACCAATAATTTGATTAATAATGATGCTAACGAAATAATCGTTGAAACTAATAACAATGATCAAAAAGATCAAGCAACCAATAATGAAAAGTCTGAATATGATTTTGATGATGATAATAATCAAGCATCGAATATTGCTGAAACGAACGAGCCTGCCAATAATAATTGTGGTCAAAAACGTGGACGCGGTAGACCTCCAACTAAATCGCTGCAGCAACAACAATCATCTGTATCTACTGTGAAAAACGATGATGTAAATCAAGCATCATCACCATCGAATCGTGAAGGGTCACCACCGAGAAAATCTGCTCGAATTTCATCTCAAAAGTAACTAAAATTGATTTTGTTCTTAAATATTGATTCAAGTTTTTTTATTTAATAGATCACCTCGTCGTTCACCATCACCTGAATTGACTACTGAATCTTCATCTACAACTGCATCGATTGTTCCTACCACACCGGCAATCGCAACGAAATCGGCTGGTCGTCCTGTGATTGCACCTTTAGCTACATCGACACCAATACCATCAACGACAGCGCGACAACCATTGACACGTACAAGTGAACGTTTAGCGAGTAAAAAATAAGACTCAACAAAATAAAGTCACTTATCATTTAATATATTTCATTTTTTCTTTGAAATTATCATATTCTTCATTATACCTCCTCTTCATCGATGATTTATATCATTTATTAATATTTTTCATTGCATATTGAATTTCTTTTTTATTCGTTTGAAAAACACGAGACAGTTGAAAAAATTTTAATTTGTGGCCAATCTATCAATTTACTATTGAAACTATTGGAATAATCATCAATTATTGATCACTACAAAAAAACTGATATTTTAATATACAAATAAATGAATCAATGAACACATGAAAGAAATTTTGATAGAAGTTTTTATTATTCAGCTTCAAGTTGAAATTATTCAATAATTTTTTTTTGAAAAATCTAAAATTTACCAAATAGCGCCATCTATCGCCGAAAATAGCAAATAACCTATCCTGCTACTACTTCTTCCCTCATCACTAACATTGACCAATACTACCACCACTAGTAATTTTTTGTTTAGTAATTTTTTTTTTTTTTTTGATTTATTGATTGTTCATTCACCATTTTTTGTTAATTAATATTTTTTCAGCAGAAACAAACAAATGATTGAATGGATTATCAATGAAAGACAGAGCCATACACACATACTTAATTGTTTACAATTGTTTATTGGTTAAAAACAAAGAAAAAAATCTGAATAATTTTCTCTCTGACTAAAATTTCAAAATTCATTTGATTTTAAACCATGATTTTTCATCATAAAACCATTTTGCGCATGTAATCGCTGTTAAAATATTTGGCGGTAAACAGAAGAAATTTTAAATGAAAAAACTCGAATTTTTTCACAAATATCCATTGAATTCGAATTTACAAACCAGCCAATTGAAGATATTAATATTAAAAAAAAATAAATCGAAAATAACAGCCAATCTTTCCAATTTTATGTTCTGTTTCTGTTCGTTTTTTTTTTTGTTTGCACACAACCATTAGTGGATTTTCGTTTTCATTCATACAGTCCAACATTGATCATCATCATACACATTCGAAGTTCAGCAAGTTCAGTATATATATGAGTTGTTTTGTGATTGTTGTTGTTCACCCATACAAACACCAAGCACATGCATACCACCAACAACATACATATATCGATCAAAGTGAAAAGAGCAAAATACATTTTCACTGTGAATAAATGAATTTGTGTATATAAATGTGAACATGTCATGACCGACACCACTATACCGTCAGCCGAGTGGTGGTATGGTGTAGGAAACTAAAACCTCTGATCTAAAATAAATGAAAAAAAATCAAACAGAAAAAAATGAATTTAAAGCTCTGGTGCTGCTGTTTATTATTATTGTGATTCTTGGATTCATTTATTCTCTTATTCATTCATTGTATGTGTGTATTTTGGCCTAAACACCGTCCTTATTCAATGATATAAACATTATTCTCGTGTTTTTTCAATATTCATCTAATACATTTCATCCAAAAAATCCAAAAATATTAATATTTCTATTTATTATCATCAATTTCAAAATTTCTGGCTCAATTCACCGTCGTGGTGTTGAACAGCTTCGTTGATTCGTATTTGGGTAACATTTTCCCTTTATTCAAAGCATTCATATACCGTTTAATATTATTATTGTTATTATTTTCAAATTTCGATCGATTTTGATAATGAAAATTTAGTGGAAAAAAATCGACGAAATTTTGTATTATTATTGTAAAATGTACCAGAAAACCTAGAAATTATGGTATAGCCTGCCGCGATTCAAATTCATTTATTCATTCACATTCATTTCAGAAAATTTTATTCTCGTTAAGTGAATAAAAAAATATTTTGGTCAAAATATCGTGAAAATCATTTGACTGACTGCAAATGACTCATCAAATGCAAAGAAGAATTTAAATGGTGAAAATTAATATTGGAAACCTTCAGATTATTATTATTTTGAATCCTATGGCCAGCTCTATGAATATTCTTTTTTGAGCAAAAAATTCGAACAAAAACGATTTGAACGAAATGTCATCCATAAAACAATCGATTGATTTAAATTTTCGTACAAGAAGAAGAAAATTGATTAGAATTCTGAATTGTCATAATCATACTCATAGAAATGATAATCATTGTTTAATGACCAACAACAACTCTACCAACACCAAAATGTCATCACATAAATTATCATCATCATCATTCATCATTTTCATCATTAAAATCATATTACAATTAAATATAATAATATATTTAAATCATCATCAAATAATAGCACAATCATTGTCTTCATTATCGCCATCATCATCATCATTATTATCATCATTCAATGATGGTCATTCATCATGTAAGTTTTTTCATTATTTTATTTTATTTCATTTTTCATTTTACTTCTGTACAATATTGAACAATCAAAATTTTATTCATTTTCCCCATTTCATAATAATAATAATGAAAAATGAACATAATAATTTTCAGTAGTCAACTTCTGAATCAATTGCCATATTGTCATTTATGCAATATGTAATATTATTGATGATATGACAAATGTCATTAGTTTTTTTCCAAAACATAAACTTGGTTTTTTTCTAAGTCTTCTTGTTTGAAATCCTTGTAATACTTGAGTTTTCTCCGTTTGCTTATTCAGCAAAAATTAAGGTTAAAACCGTTCTTGTGTTGACAACATTAACAACAACAACGGCACCATTAGAAACATGTTTGATTTTTGAAGAGATAATTCTGAATTTTCTGTATTTTGAATTTTTCAAGAATAAATTCTCTATTCAAATGAACATGTGAAATTTGCATACATATATGAAAATGTATTTAAATTGCTCAGAATCTTAAACTTTGAAATATTCTTGATTAGAATTTGTTTTCTATTTTTTCAAAATTTCACGCAACACAAAGATTCTCAGATAGATTCTTCATTAAATATTTTTCATTCAATCATTAGTAAAGTAAACACCACTGACATTGTTATCAAGAAATTTATTTCATTTTTCATTTTTAGTGTTTGAAATCGAAATCTTATCTTTTGAAGATTCTGTTCTTCAAAAAGGCTTCAAATGATGATATATCATCATCAGATGAGCTTTACATTGATATTGTTTTGATAATTTTTTCAATATTTTTATATTATAAATTGTCATATTTAATATTTTTTGTTTTCTTTGGCCAAAATTCTGGCTTTTGGAAATGAAAATACAAGAACTGAATGAAAGAAATGAGAATTACGAATTTTCATTTACAGAATCATGTCATTTAAACATTATTTAATGTGAATGTGATTTAATTTACAAATATAAATGTGTGTGTCTATGTCTGTATCTGAATGTTTCACATGAACTATTATCATTATTATTTGTATGTATTTGTATTTTTATCATTAACAAAAGTGATCCATTTTCATTAGAAGAAATGATAATAATATGGTGATGATGATTGTAATAGAAATAGAAACAGTCATAACACAACAACAACAGCAAAAACAATGGTACATATTACAAATAAATGTATGAGAAATTAAGAAATTAAAACAAATGAGTTATGAATGTGATTAGTTTTGTTTCATTGTATTAGATTCATATTGTATTCATTACATTGATTCATTGTGCAATATATTGATTCATTTTTACATGTTTTGAATTTTCTTTACATAAAAATTTAGTTTTTGTAAAATTTTTTATTCGTTTGTTTGTTTGTGTATTTGTTTGCTTTCAACATAATTTTTCGCATTTCGATTATTGATGACACATCTAATAATGATACAAATCAAACTTAATCTCGTAGAAATTCAAGTATATCTTAAGATCTCGAAAATGTTTTGAGGAAAAAGGGCAAAGAATTCAAAAGAAATTCAGATTCTTCGAATTCTTTTAGTAATTTTCCTATGAGTATTACAGTTTTTCTGCCAATATTCGAGAATTGAAATAATTTCTTTTCTCAAGAATAATCATGATTCATTATTTGTTTATCGAAATGATGTATTTTCAATTATTAAATGTGTTTATTATCATCTTAAATGTCATAATTATTCATGAAATAACTATCATAATAATCATTTCACAAAAAAAATATTAATAATTAGCTTTAAGGCATTGGTAATCATCATCATTTATTTTTTAAGCCGCTGTTTCTTTGGGTGTAGCAATTGTTTTTCGCACTTGAAATCAATTAAAACAATCGAGAAAACAATAACTGCAATAAACAATTGAATAAACATGATTTGACATTTGTTTTCAATATTCTGTTTTTTCTATGCTCGAAAATTATATGAGATATATTTTTGTATTCATTCATTTTCATATGTATTTTCGTCAGTTTAGAAAAAGATTGTGATTTGAAATTTTGATAATAACAGAAACAGATGCTAATTTGTTTCGCCAATTATTATCTCGTATATTCCATCAACATTTGTATTTGGCCACGGGTAAATTTATTGAATTTTAGCTCGTTGAAATTCTCAGAAAAAATCTGGAATTAATTATCTCGGAATTTCTCATTTGTTTGTTTCCGATGTGAATTTTTGTTCTGTTTTATTATTTTTCTGAATTTTTGTTCTGTTTTATTATTTTTCTGAATTTTTGAATTACACAGATATTCTCAACACGATAAAATCACGTATCCTTCACCAAAAACAACAAAAAAAAAAAAAAAAAAAAAATGATGATTCACATGAAAATATTTTCAACATATTCATTCCAATGAAAATGATTATCGTTGTTTATTCTTCAAATGTGAATTTATATGAAAATTAAAAATTTATATAAATTACAATTGAACAAGCATTTTGAGCATTAAGCTTCATATGATATTCAATTCCTAATCATAATTTGAATATTTGAATTTTTTTAGAAGAATTTTCAAGCAAAATTTCCACGAATTTTAGCCAAATCTAAACAAGATTTGCTCAGAATCTCGTATTCCAACGAAATGTGTCATGTTTTTATTTGGTTTGTTCAAGCAATTATTCTGCTTATTTTTCATCCGTGATTATAATAATGCAAATAATGATACCCAAATCTCTTTGTTTGTGCTCTGTTATTTGCATATTTTGTTTGTTTGTTTTTATTTACTTTGCTATGCATATGCGGCACATTCAAGTGAAAACAAGCAATCAGTGTAACCCTTTCTAAATTTCACTCAAATTTAACGCGAATTTCCCATTGAAAATGTGTGTTTAATTTCTCTTTTCGCATATTTACCGTTTATTTGTGTTTTAAGCTTGTCGAATTTCACTGCAGTTATAGCAATTGCACAATATGATTGTCATAAAATTCCGTATAATTAATTTCACCTGTGTATATTACACATATGTATTTTTCCACGATTATAAAATGAGAAAAATTCCCCATTACCATATGTTTCAAATTACGCCTATTTTCCATTTAGAGGTTCGTAGTTGCTGTGGTTGTTTAGAGTGGTGCATTATCGGTGGGTTTTTTCAATTTGTTTTTTTTTTTTTTGAAATTTTCTATTATCATTTTAGAAAATTTTTGATTGAAATTTCAATTTCATAATCATAATGATAATCATATGGCCAAATGGATCTATGGTCCAAATTCTATGAAACGAAGATTCAAATTCAATCAAAATATTCCATATGGCTCTTGTTTTTCATCAGGGTTTTAGCTTGGGATGATCATCATCATTATTATTATTTTTGGATTCAGCTATCTTTGGCTTTGACTAGATAATATGTTTCAAATCATCAACAAAAAAAAACCTAAGCAACTCCACCTTGTTTCAATTTGAATGATGATTGAGGCTCAGCGCCTATTTCAATGTTTCATTGTTTATTTGTTCCACTGGTCACTCGTTGCTCTCTCTGCTTCAAAAAAAAAAAAGAAACAATGATTAACAACAAATGGTCAAAATTATTTATGACTTGTTTTTGGAACTGAAATTCTTTGAATGTCCAAATAGACAAACGAATAAATGAATGTTTTGAATCGAATGTACACAACACACGAAATGGCAAATTTATTTATCAAAAAAAGAGCTTAAAATTGTTGTTGTTTATCATTTCTTCATTGTTATTCATATTATCGTTGTTTATTGTTGTCCATATTGTCATTATTATCATCAGGACTAGAATTGGAATTATCTCATGAATTTTATTTGCCATTTTTTTGGTGACCATTGGTCTCATTTTTCTTCTTCATTTTATTCCATTTATTTTTGGGCTGTTGTTTGGCTTACAATTGTGTCAAAATGTAATTAATAAAGTGTATCATATGTATGGGTGTCTGTGTGTGTTTGAGGCGAAAATCGTGGACCGGTGAAATGGTGAACTATTGTGTTGTTGTCCATAGTGAACCATACATTCATAGACATTCAGAATAAGAATATTATGCATTTTTCCAATGGTGTTTGTTTGTATGTGATTTGAATTGGAAATGAATTTTTCCATTCCGTAATACGATTCATTCATTAATTTGTATTCATTTTATTTTATTTGAAATTTACTCTCAGTTTTTACTGATTCGAGCTTTGGAACGATCCAAGCCAGATGTGCCAATCATTACCACATACATTGACATTGCTACTACCCAATCTTAGAAGCGTTAGAATCGTATTTGAATGAGTAGATTCAATCATATTCGATCAAATTTGGCTTGTGGGTGAGGTTGAAAATGCATTTTACATCTTTTTTTTCGCTAAAATACACGCAAGGCTATACATTTCGCACGACCAAATGATAAATACACGCACACGAACCCATAAACAAGCGAACCAAACAGTAATAACATCGATATATTTATTTGTATTTCATTTCATTTATTAACTGTTATCTAACAACAATTTGGATTCATATTTCTCTTCAGATATATATGAATTTACAATTTTTTCATTCAAAAATGCTAAAAGTTGTTGAAATCTCATGAGATTTTATTTTACTGTCAAAAAGGAAAAAAAATCATTGATTTCACTTAACATTTGAGAAAAAGTAGTAAAAGAGACCTTATTTTCATTTCACTTTCAAGTTCATGATTAGTATCGTCGATTTCAAGTCATTTGACATCAACAACAACTGATGATGCCAATGTAATAATGTCAAATGTTATAATATCAAATGATGATGATGATATGAATGATGATTGGTGGATGATGTTTCGTATAAATGCATCTGTCGGAAAAAGGTACAAGTCAATTTGATGAAAAGATTTTCGGTCGCCTTCATTCATTTCAATTTGACTTTTGCTCCTTTTGTTTTTCCCATTTGTTTTACTTAGATATCGAGGAAATATCTGAATTTAAACATCATATTGTTGATTTTTTTGAATGAAATTTCTCGGCGTATTTAAATTTGATTGAAGTTTTGATTTTTAAATTTTGAATTTTTTACGAATATTTTTGTTCCATTGAAACGTTTAAACATTTAAAATGAATTTTTCTAAATTTTGCAATTGCAATACGAACATTTGAAATATTCCAGCTTGATCTACAATCTGCAAGTTACAATCTTCGACAATGCAAAGACCTTTGCCTTTGAATGATGCACCAAAAATATTCCCGAATGACTTCGCTGAAATTTTTTTTCTTTTGTTTGTATAAAATATGTAAAATCACATGTTTTCTCCTTAGAAACTTGGTTCACCCAACTTTAATTTGTTTCAATTTCTTGTTCATGGTGCTTTATTTAAAAGGTTCACATAAACAAATGGTTAAATTTTGGAATAATTTTTCTCAAAAATGAAATGTTTGCTTGCGAAATGTGTTCAGGGGCACAAGGTTTCGGCCTTAACAAACACAAAAGATCAACTTCGATGTGTGTGGTTCGGTTTCTTGATTTTTCGTGGAAGAAAGTATTGTTCAATTGTACGATTTATATTCATTGAATTTGTATTTGTTTTTTCAATTTTTTCCAATTTCTAATTCAAAGATGTTCGTTTTTTCCAAAGAAATCATTTCCAATATTCAGATCTTTCAAAGCATTCGGAACTACTCTTGCTTTTGGTTCTTGAATCTTGCATTATGCATCTCACATTTCGAGCCTTTGGGTGTGTTTGTGTACGTGATAATTATTGTTTCGATCATTTTTCTTCCGATCAATCGAAAGATCGATGTTGTTTTACTTCAATGCGAACCAGGGCTTGTTCCTCCTTGGGCTTTGCACTCACTTAGAGCCCTTCAGGTCATATCTTTAAAGTCAATTTTTTGGAAATCGATTTGGATCGCCACTTGGTTTTCATGGAATTTTCATGTTTGTAAATTATGGAAATTGTTTCGTTATTGTCACTATTATCAACTAAGAACTGCAAAATAATAATATCATTTGACCAAGAAAACTTTTTATCTTAAATTTCATTTTCTTATTTCTTGAAGAGATTAAAAAACTTTGCATTGATCATTGATTTTGTTTGATTGAAATGATCAATTTTGGATGCAATTTTTCAGTTCTTAAAATACTTGAATTTGAAATAAAATACAAAAAGTTTTTCAGTTTTCCTTCACTGAAATTCATAAATTGGACATAACATGAATTTGGCCTGTCCACCAGTGTCCGATCAAATTTATTATCAAATGCCGAGAATTGCCAAAAGTTCAATTTTTTCGTTTCAATTCTCCTCTTTGATTTTTTTTCTACAAAAATTCCAAGAATGAAAAGAGATAAAACAATAATTATCTTGTTATGATGTCGATGTTGTGTAATGAATGTTAATCGATTGTAACGATGTTGTTCGAAATGTTATTCATTGTAACGATTTCTTTCGATTTTCAATGTTTTTTGTGTTTGGTTGAATTGTGCCATTCATTTCAAATGAATTTTCCAATTTTCATTGGAAACATGCAGCAAAACTGATTCGAAAACAGATTTCAAACTGATTCACTGATGATAATGACGATGTCTCGGCTATTATCATCAAGCAAACCAAAGCTATTATTCAATTAATTTGCCATTTGTTATGGATTTTTTTGATGGTCGACTGGTGCAGAATAAACTCTTCTCTGGTCACTTTTCGGGGCCTGAATTGGCTTGAATAATCGAGCTTGAACCAAGCCGAAACTGTTTCAATGTTTATATTTCTATTCGTGATTTCCATGAATTTCATTTGCTGATACTGCTGGTGCTTATGAAATGAACCAATGAATTAATAAATAAATGGATAAATAAATAAATAAATTGTCATCATTTCATTCAAATTCAAATACAACATGCTGTGAATTTGGTACATGTTTTAGACTGTAGTCGATGCTGCTTGGTGTATATTATGATTTTAAACATAATGTACGATTGTCCATATGTTACACATACGCAGTAAATAGATCCATAATATAATATAATTGCAAAATGAAATTGATTGACCATATTTGATGATGATTATATTAAAAAATATTGATGAAAAACATGTAAATAAACAAATATAAATAAATGATTGTTATTTATCTATCTGTTATTACCATTGCAATCATTATTATTATTCTGACATGTCTAAGCCTTATTTTTTCGTATTTATTTATTTTATAATTCAGGAATAGCCAAAATAGTCTAATAATTATTATTATAAATATAATACACACGATACAATTACATTTCTGTGTGTGTTTTAGTGTTTAAATAAATATTTGTTCTGATATTTGGTCATTAAATACATTAAACACTGCTAAACATGTTTTTATGGTCAAAGTTCATTAGGGTTTTTTCTCTTATTTTCTGGTCTAAAAAAATCCTTTATTTGACAATTGATAATTTCAATGTTTTTCGTTCATTTTCGTCAATTTTTTTGCGTTATCCATTTTTGACATTATGTTTGACTACGTGTTTTATATTTGCTGGTTAGTTTTGTTGGTTGTCTAAATGGTAATTAAATATTTGAAAAATTTCACATATTTCAAAGCCAAAAATAAGAAATTGACCATGAATATCGATCGTCTATTTACTCTTCGAAGAAGAAGCTTCTGTATTTTCTATTTGTAGTAAAACAAACAAACAATTAGTGACAATTTTCCTTCACTAAATTTGAAATAGAACAGAAAATCTGTTCAAATAATCATTATTTACAAATGATTGGTCATCATTTACAAATGGTTGAAATTTGACCGATTCTGGATTTGGCCTACCAAACCAAGCGAAACTTGATTCCCATCTCAATTTTCACATTCGATTAAAGCCATTTTTTGTTGATTCTTTTTGGAATTTAAATGAAATTTTCTGCATCATTTATTTTTTCTTAATCAAATCATTTACTAATCATTGATTTGTGATTTTGTAAATTAGGCTTTAAGGCTGCATTCGGGGTATTTAATTGTTACTTTCGAATGATCAACTAAATACTGAATCCATGAATGAATAATCAGCATCTTGATTATTAATGATTATCGTTTGATTGTTGTTTGATTGTCGAAATATTTGCGATTAACGAATATAACCTGCAGCTCAAAATTTTGACAATTTTCCATTAAAATTCTATCAATTAATGAATTTTTCATAATATTTTGGTAAATATTGTTGACAATTGTTGTAATTTATTGTCAACTGCAGCAATCATTTTTTATACTACGAACATTTTTCGATGTCATCATTTAATGGTGTATGAATGTTTTATGTTCGTTTTTTGGTTCATTTATTTTACTCATAGATATTTCACCCGAAAAACCAACTAATAAATATTGATTGAAAATTTATTTCCAATGTGTCCAATATTTTAGTGTTCAAAAGTTTTCTTTTTCGAAATTTTCCGCTGTCTTTTCTGTATTAAAATTTTCAAATAGTTTCGTTTGTGTTTGTTGAAATAAATTTCAAACACATGTCATTGGGACACGTTTTAGGTTCATTTTGTTTAATTTATTTGCTTTTCGTTTTTGACGTTTGACAAATTTTCTTGTCCAAATTCGTTTTTCTCGCTCTCAAATTGCGTTAATTGATCAATCAAAATGAAACGAATTCAATCGAAAACAAACAAACGAAATTCAAAATCGATTTTAAATTCTTTTATTTATTTCCATATGGATCCAGGCATTGTTTCCGCAACCCTTTTGACCGATTTCAATGAAAATCAGGGAATTGATCGAATGATCATAATTTTCGGGTCGGGAAACTGGTGAAACTTCGTAAAACTTTTTGTTTGATTTCATCACCCAAAACTCGGAAAAAAATGTCGTCGACCTTCTTCTGTACCATCATCAACTTTTTTTGCTTCTTTTTCTTCATTCAAAGTTTGTCAAAATCTAATTCACATCATCATCCTTATCAGGGAATGTCATTTTGTGAAATGATAACCAGCGATGATATCAAAGTCATGTTGGGTCATGACATTCAAAATTTTATCAACTTTTCGTTGATAAGCGCAAAATAAATGAATGAAAAAAAGTTATACATCATCGGTTATGCAACTTTGAATCTAATAATCAAAAGAAAATGATGATGATCATAATTTATTTATTGTTTTTGGCTGTGTTTGGCTGTATTTTTGCCGAAATTGACTTAAAAACACTCATCGCCATTGTCTTGTTGTTTGATGTTTTTACAAATTTTGAACAAATCGTTTTTTGTTCCCAAAAATGGAGGAAAATCTTTTGTTTTCCATTTATAAGATATGATAACGATGATGATGATGATGTGAATGAATGATGATGAGACAAAAACAATGACAACAAATTTATTTCATTGTTTTTGCACAAAAATATCTTATCTCATTGTCAAACAAGAGATAATTTGTGAATTATTCGCATTATTCTTTATTGAATTTCAAGAGATTCATTTTCGCCTAATGAAATGAAAAATTAATCAATTTTCAATGATCATCATTAGATTTTTTCAAAAATAGAATAAATAAATTTCAATAATCACAAATTGATTAAATGTTAATATTTCAATTTAATATTAACCCTAATGTTTAATGATGTTAATGATTAAACATTTGTTAAGATAAAAATAGAAATTTTTTCCAACATCATTTTCATAGAATCTTGAGTTTTCTGAAGAATTGTTGTAGAAAATGTAAACAAAATTTTCAAATTTTCAATTGATTCTGAATTGAATCTGTATAAAAATCAATTGACTTTTTCAAATAAAATGAAATAAATGAAAATTTTTGATAATCATTTGGGATTGCTTCTCATCGTTTGTTTGTATGTTTTTGTATTTCTAATGTTTGCTCATCTCAATTGGATGATGCCAGATCAACAACAACAACAAAAACAATAATAACGACGACTAATGATCATAATGAAAATGGCTCGTACTTTTGGATAGCTTTTACATTTGAAGCCGACCAGAATATTTTTTTCTTTGTTATTGTTTTTGGAAAATCATTAAATTCTTCTACTGAAGAACATCTGGTTTGAAATTAATTGTTTGTTTTTCGTTTTTCGTTTTTTTTTTTTTTTTGTTGTAAACAATTTTCAACTACAGCCAAGTAGTCGTTGGAATTGAATCCGCAGCCAAAGCTGAATCACAATTGATTGAAAAACAAGAGAAAACATGGGGTAAAAAATTTCGGAAAATGATTGATTTTTCTTTGCTCTGATCCAATCGTTTTCAATTGTTTATTCTGATGTTATTAGAGTTTTGCGAGTAATTTTGTCCAAATTATTTCAAACAATTAACAATGATTCGATTGTTTAATGAAAATTGAATTCATTCATTCATTTATTGAGTAGAGAAATATGCAAAAATCATTTTGAAATCATTTGATGCTTTTGTTCGATTCTTCATTGTTTCATTGAGAATTATCATTACATTGAGAATTCTGGTTGAACAATGAAAGTTTTACATTCATATAGATCAGTCATTCTCAACCTTTTTTTCGCCGCGGCACACTGAAAAAAGGAAAAGCCTTCATTTCCAAAATCTTGCGGCACACCAAGTAAGGGAATAGTAAAGGAATGAGTTAGATTTCCGAAATTTGGCGGCACACTTTTGGAATCTGGCGGAACACTAAAGTGCCGCGGAACACCGGTTGAGAATGACTGATATAGATCAATGAATCAACGAATTTCAAAGAAAGATTTTCAAATTAAAATTAAATTCCCCTCGAATAGAAAATGGTCAAAATCAAATAAAGATGACTCAATGAGTCCTTAATATTCGCTTTGAAACTCATTTCAAAATTAATAAAAACATTTGAGTAATGATGATAATAAAATACATGAGGATAATAAAATAATGAGAAATTGCAAGAAATTAAATAAAACAATAAATGAAAATCCTTTATTTCAGTTTGTTTATTTGGCTCTCCTTTCAACGAGAGTCTGTTTCAAAAGGTCCGTTCTCCTTTCGTATTTACATTCATTCATATCCTCCTTTCAAGAGAATGGATGGGATTTGATTTAATTTAATTTGATTTTTTCATTTAATTTAATTTCATTTTTCTTATTCGTTGATTCAAAAATTTTTCTTTGGTCACTTTTCATTACTGAATCTGAGTTGGATAGTGGATTACCATAATTTTCAAATAAAAAAAACGGTAATTTACTATGAATGGATGAACGAACAAACAAACAAACAATTGAATGTACGCGAAATGTTGTACACAAATGTAAATTAAATCTAATTTGTCGGAAAATTTTCATCCATTCCACCATCATCATTTCTTTTGAATTATTTACTTGTTTGAAATATTGTTAAAATTGTTGAAAACAAAGCAAAACAAAACAAAAATTCTTTGAAAAATTCCAAAATCAAATAATGTATCATTCATTTGTTTGCATTATATTAGGTTCATATCGGCTCAATATTTCTGTTCGATGTATCTCGTTTCATGATGTATCATTCATTCCATCATTCAATCAATGTTTCGAAACCATTTTGAAATAATTTTCATTTTATTTTGTTTGTCTTCAATCAAATTATTTTACGGTCGACCGATCCATGATAGTATCAACAATAGTGGTAAATCTTGATGCTTTTCCAAAACAAAAATTTGGAAACTTTGGAATTTCGAATTTCGGTACCATTATCGAAATTTTAGTGATGGTTCAAATCTTGGATTTATGATTCAATTTCTCTTTGTTTTTGTTCAATTCTGCTGCTGTCGCTGAACATAATAAATGTTTTATCATTATTTTCTCCATTTTTTAGGTTTTGAAAAATTGGTTTTCAGTAAAAAAAATCTAAAAATAATTTCAAAAATTCCCTAGAACAGCAACCATGAATCTCAATTGGTTTCCATTTTTTCCATTTACGTGGATTTAAATTTTGTTCTATTTTTTCAAAGATTCCCTCTACTTTGAACATTCTTGATAATTCTTGTGTATTTCTTTGAAATACGATTGAAATCCTTGATTTCACCGGAGTAATTCATTTAAAACTAAGATATCTAGGATTTGATTTCCCAAAGAAAAACAAACAGAATCAGAATCCTTCTGTTTTTGAATTCGATACGAGAAAATTGAATTCTTCTGTTTTATTTTTCGTATAAAGAATTTTCATGGAATTTTGAGAATGGAATTCATCTCAAGATTCAATGAATCGCAATTTTTTCAAAATGAATGTTTGCTCGCATAATGTTTGTTGAATTTTCAATCATTTTAATTGTTTTTTGTTTTCTCTAAATTTGTTTGCTAATATAAATAATTACTGTCAGATTCTCGGATTTTGTTTCTTTCTAAAATTTTTGAACTTCATTTTCGCTCATGTATAGTATAGTATTAATGGTTAATTCAGTTCTGGCTTCATCATTATCAATATGTTTTGCTTTATTTTGAGTTTATTTATAGCACGAAGAATCAAATCGAAACAAAACAAATTGAGTATAAACAATCCAGAAGAGATTTACTGAATCATTTTTCTTTAAAATCTTTCAAAATCTTTAAAATTCTGTGTTTTCGACTCCACAGAGTAAAACCGAAATAAAATGGATGCTGCCCAACAACTCATGCAGTTCATGTACCGCAACATATATTAACCGACGACTACGAATAATCGTTGAAAGAAAAATAAATAAAATATTCCCGGTTTATTTTCATTGCGAAATATATTGGATTCAAATCATTTTACTCTGTTGTTCAATTAATTATTAATCAAAAACAAATAATGTTGTTTTCAATGATAGAACATTTTGCTTTTGAATTTATTCTTGAACAACAAACAAACAAATAGCTACAAGAATATCAATAATCTTTATTGCTTCAATGTTCATTTAATATTTATATTTTCCATTTTACCAAATATCAATGAGTGCACAGAGAAATGTACATGTCAGCATCTTTCATTGGTTGATTCAATTGATTCATTCGTTCATTGATTCATTTATTTATTGATTCTGTCATAATTCTGTATGTATTCTCTTGGCTTAATAATATTGAATGAATCATTGAAACATGCATACACGAACCAAACCAACTAATAATGATGCCATAATAAAATTAATAATAACAACAGATCAATTTATTTATTTAGGATATCGTAAAGCATCATTAAAAGGTCGATGATACAGGATGTTTTTCATATTTTTGCCTGTTATTTTTTGGTTAATATTTTCAATATTTCTTGTAATCACAGAGAGAGCATTTTCTACCATTATTATTATCATTATTTTGTTCATTGAACAAATTGAATAATTTTTAAAAATTTCAAATTTCAAATTTTTTAAAAAATCAAACATTTCACCTTGCACACCATTTTACCCTAATGCAATTTGTTTCCATAGAAAAAATTGAATTGAAACATTTTCCTTCTTTTTATTTGAAATTCTTATCATCATTTTATCATTATCCTCATTCTTATTATTATCAGTATAATTTGAATAATTCCTTTTGTGCTAAAAGAAATTTTATCAGTAAAAAAGTTTCATTGTGCCGCAAAATTTCGCATAAAATATTAGAAATTAGATCGTCGGTGTTATATTCGAGTGACGATGGTTTAATGATAATCATTTTTTCAAAAGTCATTATTTTCGCTTGGAATTTGATTTGAATTGAAATTTTTTTTTTTCGAATCTAGCTTAATCGACCATATGATTAGCGAATAGGAAGAAATATAGGAGAAATATAGATACTGAGGCATTGAAATCAATTTCATTTCAATGTGATCATTCTAAAATCATTGTTTTGTAATCATTACTTTGATTGTATTATTATTCCATTCAACAATTCAACATTTTCAATGAGAAAAAATTGTTCGATCTGTGAAATGGGGTTATCATAAATTCAATTTGTCGATACATTTTTTGGTTGATGATTGAATTTTCAACTTTCAATAGATCATTCAATGACGTTGTTCTCGGGTTATTTATTTAAAATTTGATGTTCCGTGACCACCAGTCACATTTCACTTTTGACAAAAATACAAAAAAAAAGTTGAAACAAATGAAAAAAAATGTCATCAAACTAATCATAATATACGATTTCATTTCTCGATTGCTTTGTGTGTTTTTGAATTATTTGAGTTTTTAGTTGAGGATCAAGCTGAATTTCAATAAGATAAATTTATTTATTTATTCCCAGTTTGATGACAACCATGATAACCTCGAACATCCAAAAAATTGAATAATTCATAATTCTATCGCTGATTGAATATCAAATGAATTTTTTCAGTGAAAAAATGGAAAAAATTCAATAATCTTTGATCATTATGATTATTAGGCGACATTTGACATTATTGTGGTTTGTGTGATGTATTTAATAATGGAATGGCGTTGGAATATCAAATTTTTTTCATGTCTCTCATCCTTCTATTTGACAATAATGAAATGAAAAGAATTGAATCGAATAAAATAGAAAATTCATTTTTCAATTTGAATTTAACCATTCAAAAAATGGAAAAATTGGAGAATTATCATCATCATATCGATATCGAAAAGTTGATCGATTGACTTTTTTTGAATCGATTGATTTCCATTATTATTATCATCTATTTTATTGGCAATCCAATTGAATAGAATGAAAAGCCTCGAAAACATTTTCCATCAAAGAAAATATTTATCTCGATTTTTTTTCATTCTTTTATTCTTTGACTATTTGGCACAAAAAAAAATAATAATAATAATGGTGATTATAATGGCTTTTAGTTTTCGTTGTTGTTGTTGTTGTCGTATTCGGAATTATAAATTGCATTTTTATTCATTCAACCAATAAATAGACAAAATGATTTTTTTGGCTTTTCTCTTTTACAAAAGCCTAAGATGGGCCTAAATTCCAGCAGGTTTTTTTTCGCTATTCGCTAAAATTATTTAGTCTAAAATAATTCATAATTCATTTATTGTTTGAAAGGAAAAAAATGATAAATTCTTTTTGAATAATGTGATGTTGGCGGTCCGAAAAGTTCTTGCCGATTTTCAGCATTCGACATTGGAATGTTTGAATCGATTCATTACACAAGAACTTTTCGGACAGCTCAAAAAATTATGAAACAACTATTATATGAATATTTGACTTAATATTTCTGACTTTTTAAAGAACGAAACACGACAAATAATTGATTGATGAATTATCCATGCAACGATACCCATGATTAAAATTAACAGTTAATTAATTATCGTTAACAGCATTATAAATAATAAATAATAATAATGGAGAATATAAATATTTATGAAAAATGGTGGTGACCTGATTGTTTTGAGATGTGTGTTTCAAAAGTTTTCGTTGTGCATTGTATACATTTACTTGATTGATTTTTTTTATGAAGGTTCGCAAAATGGTTATAAAACTTTCTATCGCTCGTCATAAACTTTAATGGTTATTTTTCCATGAATGAAATTTGAATGAAATTCTGTCATTTAAATATTCAAATTCTTCCTTTTTTCATTGTATTTCATTGTTTATTAAATTTTGTATCATGTTTGAGATTCTTTTCATCACCATTTTTACGTTTGAAAAAATATTCAAGTGTTTTGTTGTTGTTTAATCAATTCATTTCAATTGTTCGACGATAATTACATTCCGAAATAAAAGAAATTAAATTTTCTCATTAAAAAAATCTTTGTTGCATTTGTTTCATAGTTTTTAGGAAAATAAGAATAATTTAAATCAATTCACTTGAGCACGAAATTCTTGTTGGAAATTCTTCTTCTTTGATTTAGTTTTCTTGAAACAAAATTAATGTTTTTTTTCGTTGCATCTTTTCTCATTGTTCATTTTTATTCATTTGTAATTCCGTATTTTCATATTCAATTAAATGCTGTTTTGAATCATTCATTCATCATTATCACAGAATTAATAATATGGAAAATTAATGATAATAATAATTCATATCTCATGAAATATTAATTGAATTTTCTCGTTTCTTTTCTTTTCAATTTCTTTTCTCATTATCTAATTTTCTAGATATTGAACAAAATTTTGGCAGCGGTGAATCAATAGGTGAAAGTGAATTAAATTTTGATAAAATGCTTGATCAATCATTCGATAATGATAAACCATTCAATGTTACATTACGTCCAATATCGACTGTATCGATTGGTATACATTGGCAAACACCTTATGAAGAACCGAATGGTTATAAAATTAAATATCGTATAAAAGGTTCAAAACAACAGGAAACAATTATAATTGATTCATCACAATCGTCATCATCATCATCATCATTGCTATCAACTACCAATTATTATGAGCTTAAAAATTTAGTGAAAGCAACTAATTATCAAATTAAATTAGCTGCAATCTATAATAACAAAACTGGACCATATACTGAATGGTATAATGTTGAAACATTGCAAAAAGATTTGGATGAGACACAGGTACCAGATCAACCAAGTTCATTAAGATTAAAGCAGGATCATAGTTCAATCTATTTAACATGGACACCGCCTAAAAATCGTAATATTGTGTTACGTGGTTACACAATCGGTTGGGGTGAAGGTGTACCTGATCGTTGGACATGGCGTGTGCAAGGCGATCAACGATCGTTTATAATTGAAAATGTAACAACATCGACTGAATATGTTGTTAGTTTGCGTGCATACAATTTACGTGGTGAAGGACAGCCAATATATGAGACTATCAAAATAAATTTTGATCCAGATAAAGAAGATCATCTTGTTATGTTACCGCCAATCGGCTTGAAAACAACAGTTATATCATCATCAGCAATCGTTTTAGATTGGACAGATTCATCCCCAACACCAATGATGGATATTAATAATAATAATCGATGGTATTTAATCCGTTATACAAACAGTTTACATTCAAATTCACCACGTTATCGTTATGCAAACACCACAAAACGTACATATTTGATTGAGGATTTAAAACCAAATACACAATATGAATTTTCAGTGAAAGTAATCAAAAATAAACGTAACAGTACATGGAGTATGGCCGTTGTAAATACAACACATGAAGCCGTACCATCGACTGCACCAAGAGATTTAACAATAGTACCATCATCTAATGATGATCCAAGTATAATAAATTTACATTGGCAACCACCAAAACAGCCGAATGGACAAATAACTGGATATATTATTTATTATACATTAGATAACACACAAGAATCACGTGATTGGATTGTAAAAGCAATAATTGGTGATAAATTGAATGTAATGTTGACTGGTTTACAAGCGAATAGTTTATATTATTTTAAAATACAAGCACGAAATAGTAAAGGATATGGACCATTATCATCTGAAGTATCATTTCGTACATTACCGGGTAAATATGACAAATTTATCATAAAATCTTCTTTTTCACAAAATAGTTTCAGTTCATTCACATTTAAAGCACAATTTTTTATCTTTTGGATTCCTTTTCTCTCTCCCTCATTCAATTCGAATGATATCGATTTTTTATTTGTTAGGTTCTTATTTTGATCGTTTTACTAAGAAAACAATGAAATTGAATTTTTTTACTTCAAAGAATCTATTCAATTCCATTCAATTTACTTATATTTCAATTGAATTGATACGTTTTCGTTTTCGATTCTTTTTTTTGAAATTTCGTTTATTTTTTCGTTTTATTGATATTACACAAAGATATGGGAAACCAAACAAATAAACGACTAAACAATTTATTTATTTTCCTATTATTATCATCATCCTTAGTTTTTCATTGCTTTACGATTCAATTAATCAAATGAGATATGATCTTGTGCTTGTTTCAATTTCTTTGGACCAAAATTATTCTTATATTTTTTAGGCTGTCATTTCATTTCACAATTCATTTATTCATTTCGCAATTCATTCATTTGATTCAATTCATTTATTTATTTCTTTTGTTATCTTTTTTATTGTTTGTATGCACAATGCTCGTTCATTTGCTTATGATTGCAACAATTTCAAAATTAGCAAAATTTTCTTAGCAAAACTTGATTCATCCATTCATTTTTTCATAAACTTTTATTATTATTATTATTTCATTTTATTCGATTATTATTATTATTATTATTATTCATATTTGCAGAATCATTCATTTTATTTCATTCATTTCACAAATTCTTATGAATTTTGACTCAATTAGTATAATTTATCTAATATGCGTTCCAAAAACGGAATTCGTATATGTGTATTTATATGCATTTTTCACTCCTCTTATTATTATTATTATTATGATTTCATGAATTATTATTATTTTCATTTCATTTTTATGTTTACAAAAACTGCATTACAAGAATACAGAAAAGATGCTGCTGTTGCAGCCATAGAAACCAGCGAAACATCATCAAAAATTTGATAAGAACTTGTGAAACGAAAAAAAAAATGGAAAAAAAAATTCCTAAATTTTCCGTTTTGTGGCTGAATTTGTGGATTTTTCGCTTTGTATTTGATTTATGAAGTGATGTTTCCCTTCCTTTCTCTCTGATTTTCCTGGATTTTCCTTCCTTTGATATTTCATTTGACTTGAATCTCTCTGATGAAAAGTGGAAAGGTTCAACATCCGTTGTGTGTGTGATTGAAAAATTTTTCTACCCTCGAAATTTTTACACTTTTTCTTCAAATAAGTACTGACACGCACGCAATCCATGCCATCACTGCTAATATTCACGTAATCGTTCTTGATTTATTTTTGATTCATTTTCCAAGATTTTCATTTCTCCGATTCTTCAAACATTTAATGCGTTTATTAGAATTTATTGGATTTTGAATCTTTTATATTTGATTTTTGATTCTGAGGTTTTTTCCTGATTTGAAATTTGATAATTGTACAAATGTTTTGTTGAATATTTTTTCTTATTATTACAATTTCACTTCTCTCTTGATGATGATGAATTATTTATTATTAGTAATTGTCTTTTACTAATGATTTTTTTTGTATTTTTTCTCATGTCCAACGAATTGTCCCAATTTTCAATATGTCCAATCATCTGTCATTATTATGCTTTTTTGTTTGAATTCGCCATGAATAATTCATTCTTTTGTTTTTCATTCTGGTTTTTTTGGACAATGTATCGTTATCATCGCTTTTTTCGTTGTTGTTGTTGTTATTGTTATTAATAGCCATGATGTCAACAACTAATGGTTAGTATAATTTTTTTGTTTTGTTTTGTTTTTTTGTTTTTTGTTTTGCATATCAAATTTTATTTTTCATGTTTACCATTTTCTCATTATTCTCTTTTTATATTTACGAATGAATAAATATTCATTATTTTTAGGATCTTATGTTTCAATCAATTTATTAAGTATTGTAATATTCACAATATCAATTTCAATCATTATATTTGTTATATTGATTATAAAATTGACAAAAAATTCAAAGAAAAATGAAAATAATAAAGGTCGATATTTGCCAACAGCAACTAGTCCAAATGATAAAAATATTAATGCACGTTTAAATCTTATTCGTAATAATAATAATAACAATGATGGCAATAATAGTGTTGCTGGTCTATTGGAAAAACCACCAGATCTTTGGATACATCATAATGAACCATCTGAAATGAGATTGATGGATAAAAATACTATGGATAATGATTCGACGAATAGTGGTAACAATAATTTGACATTATCCACAATCAAATCTAATATACTCGATCAATCATTTGCTAAAATCAAAAAAACAAATTCAACATATGGTGTGAATACAGGATTATATGATGATATACACGCTAAAAGTCCAACATCACCTATGGAAAATATTGGTATGGCAACTATGCGTCGTTCATCTTCGATAAGACCCAAACCATCAACTTGTATGGATCATCATCAATCATCATTGATGAACAGTATGATCACAATGGAGCCCTCTACTGGTCTTTCTCGACCATTATATCCTAAAACAAATCAATTCCCTCATCCCATAGATTCTATCGATTCCACCAACACCATAGCTTTTCATCATCATCATCATCACCATCATCTTCAACATTCTCTCAATAACCAACACAATCATTATGATTTAGTTTCAGGTTCTAATGGTAGTGGCAGCCATATTGCATTAACTAATCTTCATGAAAGTCAAATTATGAACAGTGTAAACTCATCAAATTCATATATGTCATCGGGGAATTCTTCATCCCCACATTCAGTAATATCCAATAATACTGTATTAACAAATTCATCGACTGGAACATCTAACATAACAAATAGTTCGACAAGTCCACCAAACACATCTATCTATTTAGCGAATCATAATCGACAACAGCAGCAGCAGCAACAACAACAACAACAAAAATCAATGATGATTAATAATACAGCCGGAAATGTTGGACCAACACATTCTGCTTTGAAAAGTTTTGGCGTACCAACACCCCCACCACCGTTGCCTTCGTTAGCTACATTGGGTGGCTTACAAAATAATAGTATTTATAATAGTATGTTTGTCAATGTATTTTGCAATGGAATTATTTTTAAAAGAATTTATTAATCACTCAGGTTCATTAGCATCAATGGCTAGTCCTAGTAAAAAATTTCTATTAACAACAACAAATAATTTAAATAATGCAAACAATAATATTTGTGGTAGTAATTCAACATTAGCAAGTAATGGAAAATCTATTACAAATTATTCTGATGATCATTCAATTTCGGTAAATATTCATTATTCATTCAATGCACCTAAGATTATTTGAATTTTTCTATTCCTTTAGGCAAGTTTTAATCCCGATGATATTCATCAAGAAATGACCAATTTAGATAATTTAATGAAAGATTTGAATGCTTTGAAACCAAATAATAATAATCACAATAACATTGAAATGGATTCTTGTTGATTCTTGGTAAAACGAATGTTGAACCTTGAAAATGTTGTCCAAATCAATCAATTGAATTTTTTGAAAAATTTTCTCTCAAAATGAAAAAAGAAAATCGATCCTTCCTATGTGTTTTTCTTGAATCAATTTATTTATATTTAAATTCATTTGAAAATTGTGTTCATTTAAATTTTTTTTCTCGCTCATTTTTCACATGCATTTTACATTTGTAAATAGTTTTTTTTTGAAAATTTTTTCCAAAGATAATGGAATGGATTTTGTGTAATTTAATTCATTTTTAAACGCTTTTTACCATTTTTTCGACTGATTATTATCATGCGGAATCATTTTTTCTGTCTTTGAACAGCAAATGATTGTTCAAAAGATTCTCGATTTTTTTTAAATTTTTATTTTTTATATTTTTCCATTATTCTATCATAATCAGATTTTTGTGTATCTTCGAACAATAACTGAAATTGCTATGTATTATATTAATTTTTTGAATAAAATTTTACAAAAATTAATTTCAAATTGAATTTTTTCTGTCAAAAAAATTATTCAAATTCACTTGGACTCGTACTTTGTGAAAGGACCATGGCAAAAAGAAAATATTTTCTGCACATGCGCTTTGATAGCCAGAAGAAAATGCTTGTGTGTCACCAACTTCCCGCATATGTTCTTCCTCTAACAAACACTCACGTGTAGTGTTTTTTCAAAAATTTAATTTTTCTTGTTAATTTGCCCATTTTGTTTTGTTTTTATTCAGTAAAAATGGTAATTTATTATTTTTCATATTAAATTATTTGAAATATAATTCAGTTTTTTTCATAAATTCATCAGGCTACTGCAGCGTATCGTCCATTAATCTCTGTTTATGATGAAAAAAATGCTAGCACTGGAACCACAGTAAAATTACCAGCGATATTTCGTGCACCAATCCGTACTGACATTGTCAATTATGTCCATACTAATATTCGGAAAAATCGTCGTCAACCTCATGCAGTATCGAAAGAAGCAGGTAATTTTCATCTTTGATTCTAATCCTTAATCAAAGCTAATGATGAAACAAAGTTTGGTCCGTGTTTATGATTTTCTCATGATCAAAAATGCCACTATGTGGTAATATTCTGACTGCTTCTGTTTTTAACTTGCTGAATTTTTTATCATTTTCAAAACTAATATTCTCTTCATTCAAAATAGGTCATCAAACTAGTGCTGAATCATGGGGTACCGGTCGAGCTGTTGCCCGTATTCCACGTGTTCGTGGCGGTGGTACTCATCGATCTGGTCAAGGTGCTTTCGGTAACATGTGTCGTGGTGGCCGAATGTTTGGTCCCCTCCGTGTTTGGCGACGTGTTCACCGAAAAGTCAATCGCAATCAACGTCGTTATGCAGTCGTTTCAGCCATCGCTGCATCAGGTGTTCCATCAATTGTCATGAGCAAAGGTCATCGCATTGATGAAGTACCAGAGTTTCCCTTGGTTGTGACGGACAAAATTCAAGAAATGACCAAAACCATGCAAGCCGTTGAATTTTTGAAAAAAATTAATGCTTGGCGTGATATTGAACGTGTCTATCGATCAAAACATTTTCGTGCTGGCAAAGGTAAAATGCGTAATCGTCGTCGTGTACAGCGATTAGGTCCTGTCATTGTATACGGAACTGATAGCGGATTGACGAGAGCTTTCCGTAATATTCCCGGCGTCGAATTAATGAATGTAGAAAAATTGAATCTTTTACGTTTGGCACCTGGTGGACATGTTGGTCGTTTTGTAATCTGGACTGAAAGTGCATTTCGCAAATTGGATGAAATCTATGGTACATGGAAAGCAGAATCTAAACAAAAACGTGATTACACATTACCACAACCAAAAATGGCTAATACCGATTTATCACGATTATTGAAATGTGATGAAATTCAAAGCGTACTTCGTCCACGAATGTATGTATTATTAATTTATTGTTAAATAATCTCAGCTAACACCTAAACTGATGTAAATCTCTACTACTGGGTTTTGATTGTAATGATAGCATTCATTATTTCTGAATCATTTTAACCTTTCAACTATTCATTGATTATTTTATTTATTTTAATCATTTCATTATTTTTCATTTCAAAATCAGAACTCAAGTTTTACGTCGTTCAGTCAAACGTAATCCGCTCAGAAATCCATTGGTCATGAGACGATTGAATCCATATGCATGGATATTGAAAACACAATCTCGTGCCAACAATTTACGACGACGACGTGCACGTGAAATTATTCGTCGCCATAAAGCTGGTGAAAAGGTTGATCAAAAATCGGTGGAAAAAGCGACAAAGTTGTTGGGTATCAAACTCCGAAAATACAAGGAATATAAACTGGAAAGATCGAAAAAAAATCAATCAAAAAAAGAAGCAAAGAAAACCATTAAACAACAGAAAAAATAAATTAATTGAATAAATTTTTTTTCTTTTTCGAATATTATTTTGTATTAATATATGATTTGAATTGAAAATAAAGATGCAAGAATTCAAAATCATAATTGAGTAATAATTCAAATTTTTAAAAGCCGATCAAACTTTGATTATATTTTTTCACCGTGTCCATAATCATAGATTTCATTTCATCAATCATTTGATTATTATCATTAGATTTTAATTGATTATTAATGCGTAATATCTCACTCAATTCTTTTTCCAATTTCAATAGCTGTTGATATGATTCATTTTTATCGAATTTCAATTCAATTTCTTTTATTTCACTGATCAATTTTTCATTGTCGATTTTAAGCTCTTCAATAGTCAAAGTCAATTTTTTCGATTCATTTTGTATTGTTTCAACATTTTTCTGAATTTTTTCTTTCAAATCATTTATATTTGAATATAATTTAATGCCATCTTTCAATTTATCGATACGTGTTGTTAATGTTTCTTTTTCTTGTTCATATTTATCTTTATTTTGTTTATTTTTATGAATTTCCAATTCTAATTTACGTTTTTGTATTATAGTTTCATTAAGCGCTTGATTTTCATTCATATCGAAATCGTTGGTAATCCTTTTGATTTCATTCAGATATTTGAATAAACGTGATAATTTATTAGTTAAATCATTAATCTCATTATTAATCGATTCTAATTGTTCAATTGCTAATTTTTTACGATTATTATAATCAATAACAAAATCATTGAATATTTTATCTTGTTGTTTTAGATCGGAAAATTTTGCCAATTTATCTGGATCATTATTGATACTGTTATAAAATTCAATCTCATTGTTTATTTGATTTTCCATTTGCAATAATTGTTCAATTTTATTTTGCAATGTATTTATGTAATTATTATCACGTTTGACTTGTGCCAATAAATTTTTGCGTTCATTTTCTTCAGCATTTTCATCATAAGCATGATCGTTTTCGTTTTTATTGCGACCACTTTTACTATTCAATAAATTTGATTTTTGTTTTTCTAAATTTTTCTTCTTTTCCATTGCTTTGATTAATTCCATTGTAATTAGATTGTTATCATTCACGATTTTTTCTTCGATTTCATTTTTTTTCGTACGCCACATATTAATCTCTTGTTCAATTAGATGACATTCTTTTGTCAATTCATTATTCATTTGTTGCATCAAATCAAATTCATTCATTTGTGCTGCGCTGAATTTACTTTTTACGATATTAATCAATTTTTGAATCTCATTCATTTTTTCATCATTTTGTTTAATTAAATTTTCAATATCATGCAATTTTTGATAATCGTTTTCAATCTAAAGTTTAATCATAAAAAAGCAAGAATTTTTTTTTATAGAAAAATAATCAATCAATTTAAGCTCTTACATTAGCAGTCAATGCTTGATTTTCGTGATTAATTTCATTGATATCATCTTTGATTGATGATAATTCATCATCGATACGCATTCGATCCACAAATTCATTATATGTCATCAATTCAATAGTCAATTCATTCAATTCACGTGCAAATGTTTCAGCTTTTTGCCGATAAACATTGATACGCTGCTCTTCTTTGGTCATAATTTCACATTCTCGCAATAATTGATTATTTTCATTGTTTAATTCATTGATTCTCATCCGTAATAAACCAATGAAATAACTTTTATCTTGAATTTGTCTTCGTAATGCTGTTTTACCTCGGGATGATTTTGGTGCCGTCAAACCAGTGCTCGTTGATACTGAGCTTCGATATGATGATGTTAATGGTCTACTAGTAATCGGACGAGCAGATTTCATCATTTCCATTTTAGATATTCAATAAAATGATGTTAAAATGTTTGAATTAAAAGAAAAATTCATTCGATAATCTATGATAGATTTTAGAAAGTTTTCATTTGAACAATAATCATTTTTAAAAGGGAATAACAAATGTCCAATTCCCATGACAACCAGCTAATACACATATTTTAGATCATTCAACAAAATGATCAAGGAAAAAATTCAAACTTCAAATTTTAACGCGCGCACGCTTCGTTTTCTATGAGCAGTTGTTTGGAACACGATGAAGAAAACAAATTTTTCTTTTTTTCAGAGAAAAAATGAAGAAATCAAATTCGCTCATAACATTGCCGTTTATACGCCTCAAATTTTCTTATTTCATAATTTATTTATCATGGTGATTTGAAGATAAATATTATATACATATCCATATTTATTGGTATATGAATTTATTGTTTACACATTCGAACATCTTCATCATGTTGTTGTGAAATGTCTGTGTTTCTTTTAAAATTCTCATAAGTGTACAAAATGGCTTTAAAATCACCAAAAATCAATGAAATGATGGTTCCATCTAGTCCTCGAAGAAGCCGAAAGTAATTATTTCGATCATAA
Source organism: Psoroptes ovis (assembly GCA_002943765.1). Taxonomy (NCBI): domain Eukaryota; kingdom Metazoa; phylum Arthropoda; class Arachnida; order Sarcoptiformes; family Psoroptidae; genus Psoroptes; species Psoroptes ovis. Next base: position 741,229 of record PQWQ01000006.1, read on the forward strand.
TTTAACATTTTTCTTTTTTAATATTAATTTATACATTTGTTCATTATAGAAGTGAAAGATTAAAGATGCTCTCACAAATTACCATATTAGATGGTACTATGGATGGTAAAATCAATGTTAGCTTAAAGATTGATGATTGTCCATCGGTTGATGATAGCTCGCTTTCATTATTAGCCATGCCTGATGGTCCATTCATGAAATCTGATCCAATTAAACCCACTTTTCATCCATTTGTTATTACAGTGCAGAATGGTCAAAGAATTTATGGTGGCAGTTATATATTTGGTTTGAAGCAAATCGTATTGAATAGTACTACCAATAATAATAATGATAATAATGTTGATGAAAAACATTGCAAAATTGTGTATATTAGTCGTGCGCTAGTCGCATTGACAATCAGACCATTAGTTGATCAATTAAAAAAATTATTAGAATGGTGTGTCAATGAAGGTGGTTGTAATCCACGCTGGCTACGCTGTTTGACAAATATTAGACTGCCACAGAAAGGTAAATTCATCATTATTCATTTACCTGATCTCAAATCTATAAAAATCAACAATAATAGTTTGGACAATGATGAAGATTGTAAATCAAATAATTCAAATATTGAAATATCCGATTCTGTTATTATATTTAGACCTTTGAACGTATATTCAATATTTGATTATTCTTTTCGTATATTATTGACAAATGTTATTACATTTGAGAATTTATTACTATTATTCAGTTGTGCATTAATGGAATATCAAATATTAATTGTCAGTGATTCTTATTATAATTTAATGTTAATATCTGAATGTTTGATTACTCTCCTAAATCCATTCAAATGGCAACATGTTTATGTGCCAATATTGCCGAGTAAGCTTGGTTTGCATTATTTAGATGCACCAACGCCATTTATAATGGGTATTAATTCACGTTTGAAAAATTTCATCAAATCTAAACGTATTGCTTGTTATTTTGATTGTGATAATAAGAATTTAGAATTGAATATTGATCAAAATGATTTACACTTACCACCATTCATTGAAGAACTTCGTAATGATTTAAATGATTTATTTTTAAGTGATACTAGATTATTACTATATTCATCATCATCTTACCAAGATCAATCTACAATTAGTGATGCATTGAAAAGAATGACTCAATTAACACAAAAATATAATTTTTTAAGTGAAAACAATGAATTTTCATGTTTAGATGATATAAAATTGAATCAAATTATACGAATGTTATTTTTTAATAAAATTAAAAAATATATTCTAAATAATTATCAACATTATATACGTTTCGTATCTGATCCCAAGAAAGAACAAATAAGATTCGACACTGTTTCATATTTATCTGATCAGCCATTATCAATGAGACCATTTTTACAAACATTCGTTGAAACACAGATGTTTACAACATTTATTGATGAAGCTAGCAAAACATCATTAAAAAAAGTTAAATCAGAATTCAATGACATGATGAATGATTCATTCTATGATATCAACAATGAAGATGATGATGTTGATGACCAAACAAATTCAGTAGAGTATTGTAAAAATTTAATAGATGCCCGCTATCAAATTGCACAAAACATCAATTTGATCGAGCTAGAAGACTTAAATTATCATTCATCAGCCATATCAACGCCCACATATTCACCATCGCCATTAAAAAAGCGTTCAGTACCTAATTTATCATCAAATAATTTAAAAATTACTGCCAAAAATTCCATAATAGCATCACCTTCAGTTCATATTCCAGTAGCATTGACGGGACCAACTAATTGGAAAGTGGTTGAAACATTATTGAAAGAAGTCAAAATCAAAACAAAGAGAATTTTATTGGCCAAAATGCATTCCGATGAAATCGGATCTTTCATCTCAGCAACAACAGCTAATACTCATCATCAAACCGAAGATAATACACTCATCACATCACTTTGTGATCTTATAGAGAGGATTTGGTCACATGGACGCATACAAGATAATAATTTCAATATTAATCAGACAAATTGTTGTCCATTTTGGTCACACATAAATGCTTATTTTCAAATATCAATGAATGAAAATGGCAATCAAAATAATTATAATAATATAAAAATGACAAATTCAAATGATGAGTATCTTGAATCATCGACCACCAAAAATGATGATCAACCTGATAGCTTAGTTGGTTGGATATCAATCAAAAAACGTATCGATTCATTATCTCAATTATCATTAGATCAGACGAAATTGTTATCTTCCAAATATAACAATAGTTCACTACAATCAAACTGTTACCGTTCAATACCATCCACATTATCATATGATTATAAATCAATTTGTCAAATGAATGATTTGAAAACGGATGTTGGGAAAAGTCGTGCATTCATACGTTTATCATTGGAAAGAAAATTATTAAGCAAACATTTGCGTACTTTATTGTTTAATCAAGAATTATTACAATCATTGTATAAACGTTATTCATTTTTACGTTGTGAAGATGAGCGTGAACAATTTTTAACCCATTTGTTAACATTGAATGCTGTCGATTTGTATTGTTTTACTAATACATTCACAACCAGCACATTGCCATATACATTAGTCATTTGTACACCTTCACAATTTGTTGGATCCATTACAATCAATGGAATATCTAATCAAACAAATGAAACAATTTTCATTGATAATAATCATGATAATTTCAAATTTGAACATAAAAACTTTGGCCACATATCAACAATGTCATTATGTGTAAAATCTAATCAAAAAATTTATATTGAAAAATGTTTTATTCGGAATGATGTCACAAATATGTTATTTAAATTTGAATGTAATAAATGGTTAGGCAAAAACATAGATGATGGTTCTATTGAACGTATATTGATTGGTGAACATGTATCTGGCACAATAATGGATCATCTCAAACGTTCCAATCATTCACGATCATCATCTATTGGTCGTAATTGGTCTTCAGTCACTTCGACAATCAATAATAATAATAACATTGATGATAATGTTGGCATAAAAGATGATAAATATTCGATTGAAGATCTGCAATCATCATTAGGTGAATCAATCAATCAAATCATGAAGTTATATTTCAATGAAAAAAATTATCAGGATCATCAACTGAATAATAACAATACTGATCATCAAAAAATGAAAAATATTAACAAATCCATCAATAATAATTTATATAATCAGCAAGTAACAAATTCATTGAATAATAGAATTAGTAAAAATTATCATCATCAAAAAAATTGTTTCAATAGTTTGAATATGATAAACCTAATATTTGGGCCAAAAAAATTTTTATGGATAATAACTCAAATATTCTACTACGGTTTCAAAAATCGTCGTTCATTTCGTCGACAAACATTTCTATGGGATTATCTATTACGAATACAATGTGAATTAAAATTTTCAATGAAAAACAAACTGATAAATGATGATCAATTGTCGATAATTGAATCAGATTTTGTAAAATTAATCGATAATATTACTAACAATGCCGATACATACGGTAAAGATATGAAATTTCAATTGTTTATATTCATAGCCATCAGGTGAATATATTTTTTTCATATTAAATGATAATAATTTTGATAATTATACTTTTATTCTTATTTCGTAGAGATCATAAGCTGATACCATCATTTCTGAAATTATTATTACGGCCACAATTAATACAACTATATTATGAAACGGAATCATTTTTACGTAATCAAGCATTATTGTCATTTTTGATACAAATATTGAATACATTCAATGAAATTGAATTAAAATTGGACAATAAAAATATTACGAAAAATTTGTGAAATAAAATTTTGTTTTTTTCAAGATTTATGAATAAATCTTTTTTATTTTTATTCAATTTGTTGTCAAAGCACACTTTGATATCAGTATTTATATTTATTATAATTTCTATCATCTATTCAAAGAAAAATATAATTGAAAAAATATTTTTTTTGTTAAAATTATAAACATAATTGAATACAAAGATAAATTAGTAAAGCATTAATTTTTGTTTTGGATCACAATTCAAATATCTCTTCTTGGGATTTTTCCAGACGTTTCAACGATGATTTTATTTTTTTATTATGACTTGTAGTTTTCACTTTTGGCATCAGATCATAATGTTGATCAAATATATTACGCTCAGAATTATTATTTGTACTATTTCTGATCGTATTGAATGATGATGACGATATCCTTGATGGTGTGTTGAATTTGAATATATTATCATTTTCATATTTTTCATTAATATTATTACGTTTATTGAAATTTTCAATTTGATTTTTTGTTCGTGCTATTGAGCTATCGATACGTATTAAAAAATCGGCAACACTTTCATCATTTAATTGATTGTTATGACTTGCTGTTGTTATATCACTGGTGAGGCTGTTGGATTTATTATTTTGTTTAAAATTATCACGTTTATTGTTATGATCATTTAACTGTACATTATCGAAACTTTTGAATGTTGAATTATTATATTCTAATATATTTTTATCGATTGAATGGGAATTGGATATTACAGGATGATGATGATCATAATCTCTAATTAATGATTGATCATTCGTTGAATTATGTTGATTATTGTTAATATTGTTATTAGCACATGTATGAAGACTAGATGATGATGATTGTGATGATGAAAAATCTGAATGGAATTGAATTTTAGTTTTACTTTCAATAGGTATCAATATCGAGAAGCGTGAACGTAGATGGTTATTATCATTTGAGTAGAGTTTATTGAATTTTTTTATATTCTCAATCTGAAAAATATAGAAAATTTTATTAATTAATCAGAATGTTTACAATTGATTGGACACGCACCTTACAACCATATTTCAATGCTAGACCTTGCAATGTATCGGTCGATTCAATATAATGCGTTAAAAAACGATAATTATCCTGTTGATTGATACCGGAATTTGTACTACCGTATTTAGTATGAGTTACAATTGAATTTTTTAAAAATTCCGTTTCAGATAAGTCATTATGATCATAATTGTGATTATTTAAATCGTATGGCTTCATAGTTTTATTTTTCGAATTAGAATTCGACGGATATGGATATGTCATTGTATCAATAATAATAATAATATTATCATTATTATCAAGATAAAAAGTAGAAGAATCGTGAAATTTGATAAAAAGATAACGATTTGGAGCAAAAATCAGAAGCATATATTAACTTATTTTAGAATAGAAAAACAGATGCAGCAATGAATTTGAAAAAAATGAATGTATAATTAACACAAAATCAACAACTCTTTTTTCTTCTCGGCTAATAATAAATTGAATATTGATTGCACATAAGACAACCATATGTACCAAATCAAATTTTCCAATACATTTTTTCTCAATCAATTTAATCATCTAATATAGATCAGTTTAACCATGTTTTGGGATTTTTTTATTCTTATATTCGTATTTTTATCATTTGATTTACGTTGATTAATTTAATCAACTTGATGATATGATAATCTATTTTTGATGCTAAAGTGACAAAAAATTTAAATGATTTATTTGATTTTTTGTTCAGATTTGTTTACTGATTACAAAAAAACATAAACAAATGAAAAAAATGATTTCATTTTTTCCCGTTCACACCTTGCAAGTAATTGATGCCACGAGAGTTTTTTTTATGAAACCAATTTTATACAAACACGATTATATTGCACGAAAATCACATTTAATTACAATCCATTGCGTGAAAATTCCAACAACAATCATCATCTGCATTTTCCTGTTGCAATTTTAATTGTGTTTCTATTACTGATTAATATTGAATCAATATATAAAATATGTCTGCATCAAACGATTTCACTGAAGAATCATTGAAAGCTGCATGTGAAGAATTTTTTCGCAACGATATTGATTGTTGGAAAGATATTTCAATTTCAGATCCGCTTAATATACCGATAGATGGTCGAAAAAATACTTTGATAACTAGTGCATTACCATATGTTAATAATGTACCACATTTAGGCAATATAATTGGCTGTACATTGAGCGGCGATGTATTTGCCCGTTATTGCCGGTTACGCAATGATAATGTATTATACATTTGTGGCACTGATGAATATGGTACTGCGACAGAAAACAAAGCATTAGAAGAAAAATTAACACCCAGAGAAATTTGTGATAAATATCATAAAATACATGCTGACGTTTATGATTGGTTCAATATCCAATTTGATCGTTTTGGACGAACTTCAACAGAATTACAAACGCAAGTTGTTCAAGATATTTTCAAAAAAGTATATGCCAATGAATATATTATCAAAGAAGAAATAGAACAATTATTTTGTGAAAAATGTGAGAAATTCTTAGCTGATCGTTTCGTTGAAGGCATATGTCCATTTTGTTCTTATGAAGATGCAAGAGGTGATCAATGTGATAAATGTGGAAAACTAATCAATGCAATTGAATTAAAGGCACCTCGTTGTAAAACATGTTCATCACCACCGATAATCAAATCTTCAAAACATTTATTTATTGATTTGCCTAAGATTCAGCCTAAATTAGAAGAATGGTTGGATCAAACATTGAACAAAGAAAATTATTGGTCTCAAACAGCAAAAGTTATTACAAATTCATGGATTAAAGAAGGATTAAAACCTCGCTGTATAACCCGTGATTTGAAATGGGGTATTCCGGTACCACTTGATGGTTATAATGACAAAGTATTTTATGTTTGGTTCGATGCTCCGATCGGTTATATATCGATTACTGCTTCATTGTGTCCGCAATGGGAAAAATGGTGGAAAAATCCAGAACATGTTGAAGCATATAATTTCCTGGCAAAAGATAATGTTACATTTCACGCAATCATATTTCCAAGTACATTATTAGCGACACATGAAAAATGGACTATGGTTTCACATATACCCGCTGTTGAATATCTAAACTATGAAGATAGTAAATTTTCTAAAAGTCGTGGTATTGGCGTATTCGGTGATTCTGTGCGAGAAACAGGAATTCCATCTGATATTTGGCGATTTTATCTTTTGTATATTCGACCAGAAAATCAAGATACAACATTTTGTTGGAATGATTTGATGGCAAAAAATAATACCGAATTATTGAATAATTTAGGAAATTTTTTGAATCGTGTTCTAACATTTTTATCGAAAAATTTCAACTCAAATATTGGTGAAATCAAATTGAATGACGACGATAAAAAATTATTGATCCAATTAAATGAAGAATTAGAAGCATACATAGAGTCAATGAATAAAGTAAGATTAAGAGATGGAATAAAAATAATATTGAATATTAGTCGAATCGGAAATCAATATATGCAAGCTGAAAAACCATGGGCATTGGTCAAAAATCCTGAAACGATTCAGCGTGCACATAGTGTTTTAAGTTTAGGTGCGAATATTTGTGTATTATTATCGATATTGATTCAACCATTCATGCCAGTTACATCGGATCAATTGCAGAAACAAATAAACTTCAAATGTAATCTTTTACCAAGTAATCATAAATTTGTTTGTCTACTTAAAAATGGTCATAAAATTGGAAAGGTTTGTTTACTACAATTAAGTTATTTTTATGATTTTCTCTATATTTTGATTTTAACCATCACAGCCTTCACCATTATTTAAAAAACTTGAACAAAATGAAATGGATATGTTCCGTAAAAAATTTGCTGGTACTACAACAAATGATGATAATCAAAAAACTATCAATGAAAATGAATTGGAAAAAATGTTAGAAAATTTAAAACTAAAATCTCCAGAAGAAATTGATCAAATGATCAAAGAACAAGGTGATAAAATAAGAAAATTGAAAGCTGATAAAGTTGACAAGAAATTAATCGATAGTGAAGTGAAAATTCTATTAAAATTAAAGTCAATGATAGGAAAAAAATGAAAATTAATAATTTGTGACCAAAACAAAAAAATTTTAAAAATTGTTATAATTATTTATTTATGCCCAAGATGGCAAAATATTAGTCAAAAAGACTCATTTTTAATTCGAGAGATGGCACTATGATCATAGTAATTTATTAAATTTTTTTTCACATTGAAATTTCAACACTTCAACAAAGAGAATTATGATCCTGCACAGTGGTGGTGGTGGTAGTGGTGGTTATGGTGCATGGTGACGGCCATATTTTGTTTGAACAAAGCAAAAATTTGGGAGTGGTGTTTTTTTTTTTAATTTCAAATTGATTTCTGAACCACTACTTCTTTCATTATCGAATAACAAATAATGCAATAATAACAATAAACAAAACAAAATGGAAAAAATGCTGTTTTTTAAGAATTAATCAAAGCAAAGAAATGTGTGTATGAAAAACGAGTGTACGAATGAGTGAAAGAATAAAAGAAAAATGAGCCAAAGATCTTCAATTTTTTTTGTTTTCATTTTTTAAAAATAATATTTTTTGTATTTATATTCTCTTTGCTATGTTTTTGATGTAATTTTTTTGGATTTTTTTTTCTTTTGATTAAGATTAATTTTTCAACATAATAAGAATAAATTTAATTCATTTGAAACATAGAAATAAAATCAAATGAAAAAATGATTAAAAAAAATCAAAATTATTATAATGGAATCATTAAATTATAAAAATTTTTAATTTTTTTTTCGAAAAAAATTATCCAAATATTCCAATATTAAATTATAAATGATAAATTTTATGTTTTTAATTTTCATTGTTAAAAATTCAATCGACAAATTACTAAAAATAATAAACGACCAACGACAGCAACAACAACAACAATAGTGTTGTGTGCGTGCAAAAGTCCGCACCACACGGACAGACTTGTGCCCATCGGCACGGTGTGGCATTGCTGTTGTTGTGTATGTGTGTGTGTTTTGATTATTTGTTTTTGTTTGTAATTGTTTATGTGTGTGTGTATGTTGTTTGCATGTCTGTCTGTCTGTGTGTACGGGCGCGATTTTTCATTCATTCATCATATTTCATAATCTTATGAATCATCTGTAAATATTTTCCATCCTCATCTGATTTATTAATCTAAAGAGATAAAAAATGTCGCAAAATATAAATAAACAGCTTTCATTTCGACCGCGTAACATCGATCACCTCAAACCTATGCAGGTTTTGAGAACCGAAGATGTACCAGATTTGAATAATTTAGCGACAACAATCAATCGAACGGTACCACAGATGCCTACCGGCATGGAAAAAGATGAAGAATCTGTATGTATTCATTTCAATGTTCATGAATATATTTTTATTTTGAAAAATTTTTTTCATCACAAATTGAAAGGAACATCATCTGCAAAGGGCTATTTCAGCACAGCAAGCTTATGGAAGAGCGGTCGATCATGTGATACCAACACCAGAAGTTTTCCCAGTCGATGAGAAATCATATGATGAATTATATCCACCTACCTATAAAATACCTAAACAATTAATACATGTTCAATTGCCATCATTTGAACAAGATTATCCTGAATATGATCTCGATTCTGATGATGAGACATGGTTATCGACAACAAATTTGTTCACATTGCAACAAATAAAATTTGAAGAAATGATCGATTGTTTAGAAAGGAATTCCGGTGTTCAGAAAGTGATCGAATTGAATGAAGCAAAATCGTTATTACGTGGTGTTGATGAATCGTTACAAATAGCTGTTTACGATTATTGGTTAACTAAAAAATTAAAGTACGGTAAATCATTGATACCTACAGTTAAAACTGAAAAACGTGATGGAACATCTGGGAACAATCCTTATATTGCGTTCAGAAGAAGAACGGAGAAAATGCAAACAAGAAAGAATCGAAAAAATGATGAATATTCATATGAAAAAATGTTGAAATTGAAAAAAGATTTTCTTTGTGTCCGGTATGAACTTATTTTAAACGATTTTTATTGTATTTGATTTTTTTAAAATTTTCTTTCAGTGATCTGATGGCAATGATAAAAGAACGTGAGCACACTAAATGTGAAATTGTTAAGAATGATTTCCTAATTTTTAAAACGAGGTAATTTTTGTTTTTCAAGAATTTTTACGTTATTAAATTTTTGATTTCGTTTGAAAATTTTAAGGTATCAATTGAAAGATTTCAATTCACAAATTTACAATGAATTGATGAGTTCAAGATTGACGAAAGATGTTATTAGTCGAACATCTAAACAAAAGGTTTTTCTAATTTATTGATTTATCTATTTTCTCTTATTTTTGATGATTATTTTTCAAATTAATAGGGTGAAGAAACGAGTGTCAGAAAGAAGCGTACTAAGCGAACTAAAAATGATATTTTATCAACTCGAACTATGAATGAATTAATTACGCCAGCTAATAGTGGTGAATGTTGTTATACATCAGAAGATGAAAATTCTAGTGATTTGATGTACCAAAGTAGTCATGTAAATAATGATCAAGATGATGCTGATAATCCAGATGGATTGTTTGCATTCAAAAGGAAAAAAGGTTGTCATTATCATGCAGCACTAGATCATCCTTCCAGCTGGCCATGGGAATCAATCAAAGATGGTGGTACTGCTGATGAACGTTATGGTTATCATTATACTTCATTATCGTGTCCAGCATATTCGGTCAGTTTAACAAGGAGAAGGATTGGTCGTGGGGGAAGGTGAGAGTCATTTTTAAATTTCTCATCAACTTTTTCTTTAATATGCTTAATATTTTTTTACAAGAATTCATTTCGATAGATTGAAAACGCCCATCGATTTTGATGATGAAGACGACGGTGAAAGGTATTTTTTTGTTACACAATAAATTTTCACTGTATATTTACATATTTTTTCCAATATTTCACAGAATTATTTATAAACCACTACCTGTAAATACTGATATAGAACCAAACGAAACAGTAGAATTCAATTCGAAATATTTCGACGAAAATTATTCATCATTTTTAAATAATCATCTAAAATATAATGATGATGCCTCATCATTAGAAAGAAAATTATACCTATATAATGAACATGATTTAATTAATTTCATTGAAGAAAATCATCGGCAATCAAGCAACGATTATCTGAATAAAAGGTTCAATTCATTAAGGCATCATAAAAGGTTAAAATATATAAAACCAACAAATGGAAAAATCAAGCCAAACATTAATCATAAAAATAATCAGCAGACGTCTTTTGTGTGTTCAATAAAAATTGATTTAACGAATTCTTTGTTGAACAATGCAGATGATGGTCTTTCCGATTCTGCATCCACTCTTCCAACGCGTTCATCATCAATAGATAATAATGATTCTAACGTGAAAAAATTCATTGAACATCAGGGAATCAAAGATTTTGGCGATAAAAAATTATTTGATACAATCAAAACCACATCAGATGTTAATGATGAGAGTATTGATGGATTTATCAATGATGATAGTAGTGGAAAAGTTCAATTAGATAAGCAAAATATTGACAGAAATTCAAATGGTGCTAATAATTTATCATCATCTTCATTGTCAACATTCTATGATTCAAATAATAAAAGTGATATATTTGCTAGTAATAAATTAATGTCATTAAATAACGATTCATCCTCTAAATCGATTGCCACGGACGATACCAGCACAAATTCAATCATGAAATTTGATTGTCAATCCGCAAAAACATCTGCGATAGAATTTCAGCAGCAGCAAACAATTTCATCATCAATATTATCATCATCCTCATCATGTAAATTGAAATTAGCATGAATTATTTTTCCAATTATTGATGCAATTTAAAGCCATTGCTGATCTCTATCTCCTTAAATTTGTTAGGATAGTTTTAGTGTTTTTTCTTGTATCAATCATAAGTTCTTCAGGTTTTTCTAGTATACAAACCATGAACCGTTTTGCGATCTCGGATCACTTTAGTTCTATTCCATTATATCAATCATAATCTTTTTCTATTTGGATTTGCAATTTTCATTTTATGATCCATAGCATTAGATGCTTTATTAATCAATTTTTAATGAGTCTTAGTCTCTATTCTAAGATTTATTCACTATAAATAATAAATTTGCAGAACTTTTTCATGCTTTTATTGCATTTATGTTACTGTGAATGTCGAAAACATATTCTTGTTTACTGTGAAAGTCGTAAATGGAATAAAGATGAGACACAATGTTACTCACATGCACTTATAAAAATACATTGAATTAATTGATGAACATTTTTAAGTATTTCATGTTTCTATCGACATTCTCTGGTGCATGACGACCTTTTTTTTATTTACCACTTTCACAGTAAGATATGTAAACAAAAAATTGTCAAAAAACTAAAAGTTATCTTTACTTCTCATAACAGCATCAAATGTATTGAATCAAAGTGGCGGTTCGTCAGTGGCAGCTGCTACCGCAATAAATAATATTCATCACTCAAATGATGTTACTTGAAGCCATTTATTTGTAAATATATTAACATTCCAAATATCACTTTATAAAGGGTAAAAAGGGATTTATTGAGAAAAATGGAAACCAAAGAAAAACAAAATTTATCCAAAAACATGGAAATGGATCAATATATATAAATATTCGGTAATAATCGTCGTCTATCATCATTTTTTATTGATTATTGATTTGATATATGGAAAAAAATTCAAAATATTATCATTCAAGAATTTATTTTATACCATTTTTTTCGTTCATTTAATTTACTTGTGATATTCATTGTCTTTTTAGTAGTGTTTTTCTCATTTCTCAAAAACAAAAAGCCATTACAAAACAAATCCTAAAAATCTCAACCTATTGTAAATCGATTGTTTCAAAATTAAACAAATTTCATTTCGATTGAAATTCGTTTCCCCTTTTTAATTAATAATCATAATCATCGAGTACATGAATTATCCTAAATTATGGAAATTTTAAAATTTTCCAATTCTCGCTATCGTTGTGTTATATTATTATTGTCATTTATTTGTGTAATTATTAAAAATAATGTATAAATATAATTAAAATTTGATAAATTAACTTTTGTTTTTTGAAAATCGGTTTTTCATTTGGAACGCGCGCGAATTATTTTTTTATTCGTTTCTATTTACACACAGTCGGTCCCTTTTTTTCATTCTATTATGATCTATACATGAAGAAAAACTTGTTGAATTCATTCCTCTTTGTTTGAGATTTTGAATTTTTCATGATTATAAAATGGCTGAGAATGATGAAAATAATGGAATCAAATTGAGGCAAAGTATTGGTGATAAAATTAATTTCAATATCGACAATAATAATTCAAATAATACTAATAATGCTGCTAATCTAAATGTATTTATTATTTTATTAATCAATAATTTTTGCTTTAAATAATAGAATCTTTCTATTCCTATCGCTTAACAATAGCATAATAATTCGAAAGATTATGTTAAAAATAAGTATGAAGAAATAGCATTAATCGGGTCTGGTGCATATGGTACTGTTTATAAAGCAACTGATCGCCATAATGAAGGACAATTTGTGGCGCTGAAAAAAATTCGTATACCTATGACCGAAATCGGTGTGCCAGTGAGCATTTTACGCGAAATTTCTGTACTTAAACAGCTTCAAACATTTGATCATCCAAATGTTGTCAAGTAAGCTAATTATTAGAGATGTCATCAAAATATAATTTGTTCTTTTCGACAGACTGTTGGACATTTGTCATGGTCGTACTTTTGAATTGGAAAGACAATTCATTTTGTTTTTGGTTTTCGAGCACATAGAACAAGATTTATCATCATATCTCCATAAATGCCCAGCTCCTGGTCTCAGTTTGGACAAAATCAAAGTAAGAGATCTAATTTTTGATTGAGATAAAAAATCAATTTTTTTAATTCTACAGGATTTGATGTTTCAAATATTGACTGGTGTTGATTTTCTTCATTCGAATCGAATAGTTCATCGTGATTTAAAACCTGCCAATATTTTGATCACAAATCGTGGTCAAGTCAAAATTGCTGATTTCGGTTTAGCAAGAATCTATCAACAAGCACAAAAATTTACATCAGTTGTTGTTACATTGTGGTATCGTGCACCAGAAGTCTTATTAAATTCAAGTTATAGTACTTCAGTCGACATTTGGAGTTGTGGATGTATATTTGCAGAGCTTTATAATAAAAAACCATTATTTTGTGGACAATCAGAAAATGATCAATTGTACAAAATTTTCGATTTGATTGGTGCACCTGATCCAAAAGAATGGCCAAATGATTCATTAATACCATGGAATAATTTTTCAAATTTCAAACGACAAAACCTTGATAATATCATTAAAGATGTTTGTGCGGATGGCAAAGATATGTTCAGGGTAATTCTTTAATTATTAAATTATATTATCATTAAATACATGTTTTGTTTTTGTCTCAAAGGAAATGTTAATTTTCAATCCATCGAAACGTATAGGCGCCCGACAAGCATTGAATCATGATTACTTTAAAGAATTGAGGATACCATAATTCTTTTTGTGTCTTACAGAAATTTCGAATAACAAACGAAAAAAAAGTAGACAAATAGTTTTTAATGCCAAATCAATCATTTTTATCATCAATTATTTTTTTCAATCATTTAAAATTTAATTTTAAATTTACAAAAATCTTTAAAATTTTCAATTTGAAATAAAAAATTTCCGAAAAATTTTCTCAAATCTCTTTTTTAGTTTGTTTATTAATGAAAACTTTCTCGTTGTCATAAATCGGCCCATATTTTTTTGAATTTTAAAATTATGACTTTACCGACAGCAAGTTGGGATTTACTTGGTGAACAAATTTATAAAAAACAAGAAATTTGTCAATTACAATGGAATGCAAAAATTACATTCGAGGATTACGATATTTTCGCTGCACCATTCGGTGGTCCAATCGGTAAATTTTGTTTGATCTATTGAATGCTTTGCATTTGTTAAATTTTTTCAAATTTTCGATAGCATTATTGAAAAAAGAATTGTCTAATGTAAGGAAACATAATCAAAGATTCATTGAAGTATATACAGCAATGGGTGAACACTTATCATCTGTAACAATCAAAGATGTTGAATTAATAACCATTGGTTGGTCACATCAAGAAGATCTAGTTTGTATTCATTCCAATGGTTTTATTTCTATGTACGATTTATTTGGTCAACATATATCAACATCAACATTAGATCAAGAAATAAGAGATTCCAGAATAATCGAATGTAAAATTTTTACGACGATCAATCGTACCGGTGTTGCAATTTTGACTCAATCATTAAGTTTTTATCTTTATAATAATTTATATTATCTCAAATTACGGCGGTTAGCTGAAATACCATATCTCAATGAACGACCATTATGTTGGCATATTATTTCATTCGATACGGATACTAAAATAATAGTATCAAGAACAAATGAATTAATTATTCTAAAATCGCAAGATCTAAGCTGTATAACAATCAACCCATTCGATGATGTGCAAGCTAAAGAAACTGTTACAGCTATTCAAGTTTCTTTCGATTATAGTCATATTGCTTTATTCACTGAAACTGGTAAATTATATCTAGCTTTGACTGCTAATGATGTATTGACATATTACAGTATGTGTAATACTGAAAGTCCGAAAAAGCCTAAACAATTAGCTTGGTGCGGTAATGATGTTATTATTGGACATTGGGCTAATTTATTATTCTTAGTCGATAAAGATCATCATTGGCTCAAATATCCAACCTATGGACATGTACATATGATACAAGAGATCGATTGTGTTCGTGTTATCGATAGTTCATTCCAAGAAATGATTACAAAAGTAGAACAAGCAGCACTGAATATATTTAAAATTGGTTCCGTATCAAGTGGTGCAAATCTATTGGAAGCTAGCCGTCTATTTGATCAACAAAATCATAAAGTTGATGATTACATAAGATTGATACAGGAAAAAAACGAGATGGATTTAGCCGTTGATATGTGTCTCGAAACAGCATGTCATGAATTCAATATTTCAACACAAAAAATGTTATTACGTGCAGCGTCATTTGGCAAATGTTTTGCCAAAAATCCAGATAATAATAAATTCGTTCACATTTGTCAACAATTGAGAATATTGAATGCAATGAGAAAATCTGAAATCGGTTTACCGTTAACATATAAACAATTTGAAATATTGAAAATAAATCTACTGATAGATCGTTTGATCGATAGACGTCATTTCTTACTTGCATTAAAAATAGCTGAATATTTGAAAATTATACCTGAAGAAGGATCAATAAAAATATTAACCAAGTGGGCATTTTACAAAATAAGGCAACAACAAGATTTAGACGAAGAGAAAATAGCTGAACAAATAGCGAAAAAAATTCCAACGAATTCCGGTGTTTCATTTGCTGAAATTGCCAATAAAGCAATCGAGTATGGCCGAAAAAATTTAGCTATTCGTTTACTTGATTATGAATTGAAAACGACTGAACAAGTGCCATTATTACTGAAACTGAAAGAATATCGTCGTGCATTACAACGTGCAATTGAGAGTGGAAACACTAATTTAATATACATGGTTGTATTGAGTTTTAAAAAAATACAAACATCTGAACAATTTTATCTTGGTTTACGAGAATATCCTATTGCATATAAGCTTTATCAAAAGGTAATTGTTATTTGAATTCATCCGATCGAAATTAATTCTTTTTATTAAATTTTTTTCCAACAGTACTGCAAACAAGATGATCCAGAACAATTGTCCAATATTTATTTTCAAGAAAATGATATCATTGCTGAAGGCCTTTCATATTTGGAGCAATCTATTCATACACCAAAATTATCAAACATATCTAATGAAAGAAAAGTCAAAATGAGCACCATTAGCTCTGCATTAGATTCATTAAAAAAATCCAAAAATGATTTTTTATCAACACATATGGATGAATATTGTCGTTTATTAAAGTATCAATTGAAATTGGAGGATAAATTTGCATCAACCACTTCAGATGGTTTGAAATTTTTCGATCTTTCATTACACGAAACAATGCGACTATTATTACAAAAACATGAATTCAAATTATGCGATGAATTGCGTAAAGAATTCAAAGTATCAGAAAAACGTTATTACTACCTACGCCTATTGACATTTGCTGAAATGAACGAATGGCAAGAAATTGAACGATTATCTAAAGCGAAAAAATCACCAATCGGTTATGAGGTCAGCATTAGTTTTAGTCAAGAATTTTTTTAATTTTTATAATTATTTCATTTGTAGCCATTTGTCGATGTTTGCATTCAACGACAAAATCGCTATGAAGCACTGAAATATTTGCCAAAAATACGCGAAGAAAATAAGATTAAATATTACATAAAAACTGGGTAAATCATTAATTGACGTTATTTGAATTGAAATTTAATTTTAGTTTTGTTTTTTTAGAAATCTCGAAGATGCATCAAAATTAGCTTTTGATAAAAAAGATTTAGATGCTTTGAATTTTATAATGACAAAATGTTCCCAAATGACCGGCAGTAATCATCATCGTGTGTTGCAGGAAAAAATACAAACAATGATGAATCAATTGATGAATCGATGATTAATGAAAAACGAAGTGATTAATGGTTTTTTTCCAATTTTAAAACAGCAAAAAGTTTAAAAATAGATGAATTATGCTCATATGATATTATTTGACATTTATTCATTTATTATCTTCAACAAACAACAACTTCAATCACCTTTGAAAAATAAAAATACATTAAGGGGATTATCAAAAATGGAAATTCTACAGAATTGTATGTATTTTTTTGTCCATTCAGATTCCCTCCTGTCTGATCATAATGAAATAATGGTTATTTATTTTTGCTGTAAAACGAAAAAATTTTGACCAATTAACACTAAATAAAGTGTCATGAAATTTTTATTTTAGTCATAAAAATAACAGCTCATTTTCAATCATCAAAAAAAAGAAACAAAATTCTAAAGAAATTTGGCTTGAATCAATATAACAACAACAACAATGTCCTTGGTATATATATTAATAATATTGTCAATAAATCAAATAATTATAATGACAATTGGGCAAAATGAAAATACCATTGCCTTTACCAATATAATTTCCGATCATCATATAAATATATAGAAACGATATATTTGAGAAAAAGCAAAAATGAATTTTTTTAAATGGATTTCATATTATTGCTTTTTGTTGATATTTTTTACCATTCATTTTTATTGATAAATCATAACAAAAACAAATGTCTTGGTATAATGTGTGACTCACAAACGCAAAAATGGATAAATATATGAAATTTATTCATTCATTTTCCATTGGAAAAAAATTGAAGAAAAAATATTTAAAAATGATCTATTTCCCGAAATTTTCAGTCATTGGAAAAAAAGCATTTTGTCTGATTCATTCACATTCATATTTTCAGAGAAATCATGGATGTGTTTTCTGGTGTTTGGATACATGAATACAAATACAAACAGCCAAAGAAGAAGGCATTCCATGAGAGGATGCGTTTCAACAATGCGGAAAGATGTGCACCACTAAACAGCAAGCAAAAGAATTATCATCACCAATAAGACTATGCTATATTCTGCCATTTTCCATTTTAACATTATGCTTCGAGGTTTTTCTCCTTCGCCTTCTTCATCATCTTTGATTATTGCAGACACATCACATCATCATCACCATCATTGGAAAATGATTATTATTATTATGTCTGGCTTGAAAACTGCAAAACGAAAAAAATGGGAGAAAAAAAATTCATTTATGGCTAGACATGGTTGGGCAGCAGCAACCGAATAACAGCCGACCGACCGAAACCGACCAGGCCCATGTCCAAGGACATTAGTTTGAGGTTTATGCATTCTATTATATTGAGTGTGATGGCAAAAGATTCATCTATTCTTAAAATGAATTGAAATGAAATGAAATGAAAAAGTTTTTGTGGAAGAAAAACACCCGAATTTTGAAATTCTTTTTGTATTGTTTTACTTTGAAGTATTAATAATGATGATGATGATGATGATGGTTATTATTATGATTATTTCAAACCAAAAAAAAATCGTCGATGATAATAATTAACCAATGAAATAATTATGAAAATAAATAGAATGTGAAATAACGAGAGAACGACGGCGACTACATGAATGAATATTATCATTGATAAACTGTGTGGTAATATTGTAATGAATTTTGATTTTATTTATTTATTCACATTAATTCATTGGAAAACAAATAATAATAATAATAATAACAAATAGCAAATGGAAAAGAATTCGTGTATTTATCCAAATGTTTTCGTCTTCTTTTGAGTTTTGGTTTCTCAATTTTCCAGATAAACTTTTTTACAGAGCCACAATCTTAAAATGCAGTCATCGACTGAACAGAGAGAAAAAAAGGAAATCAACGAATCAATTGAATGTCCAGATGTTAT
The DNA here is from genome assembly GCA_002943765.1 of Psoroptes ovis. NCBI lineage: Eukaryota > Metazoa > Arthropoda > Arachnida > Sarcoptiformes > Psoroptidae > Psoroptes > Psoroptes ovis. The sequence goes on from PQWQ01000006.1 coordinate 760,501, forward strand.
AAATATTCAAAGTTATCATTTACTTTGTAACATTTTAAGATGTTTGCTTTTTCCAAAGGAAAAATCAAGAATTGGAGCTTTCCCCTAAGAAATTTTAAATTTAAATCATCTCTTTGCTCCTGGATTGGATCAATTCCTTATTACTATTCTTTGGTATTCAAAGATTCAAGTAAAACTGAAGCAATGATTATCGATGATGCATCATGAAAGACAAGAAGAGACACATCCGTGTTTGCCTGATGTCGCGGATATTTGTCTGATGTTTCGATACACACACAGACATGATAACAGCCAAGAGCCATTGTTTTGTTGATGCATAGTTACGGGGCAACATTTGAATTCGTTTCGAAGACAAGAAAATTTAATGAAATTCTATTTTCAAATTTCGCATTGTTTGATCATGGTGATAATTTCAATGTCTCGAAATTTTATAGATGTTCCTGTATTCGATGATGAAAGATGATCAACTATCTGCCATCAAAGATGTGCACCATTCACCATTTGGGATGTGTTTGTGTGTGTGAAATTCAAAGCCCATTTCTTTGAAATCTTTGTTATTTCTGTTTAGTTTGGTTTTATCAAGTTCAAACATTATTATAATAATTTTCTAAGAAATTGAATTTAAATTTTCAATTGTGTGAATTTTTTTTCGTTTCACATTGAATTTTCCTAGGAAAATGAACAAAAGAACGAGAAAAATAACAACATCATGCAGAAATCTAAACCTTTTCATTGTTATTATTAACATAATAATACAATATTCAGCGAGATCCGACATCAACATCAGCAACACGAAGACTCGAAAAAAAATGTTTAAATTTCAGCCATATTCACACACATTGTGGCTTTCTCTTCTTTGAAAGTCAACCACCGCCACCATCTCTACTTCCTTTATTGATATTTATGGTTGGTTGATCATTTTTCAACCAAAAAAATTAAATAGAAAAACCAGAATCAAAATTAATAACCATAATATTGAATGGACACCCGTGAATAGGCCAGAATTCACCCCAAAAGAAAAATTGAGAAAAAATGAATCATCTGGAAACAGAGATATTCACATGTATATATCAGTATCAGTAAAATATTTGATGCACCAGAACACACACCATACACGACTATATATCTCAAAAAAAATACAAGACAATAAGACAAGAACAATGGTAATATTATGATTATGATAATTGGAAGAATGATATGCGCGTTGTTTAGTTTGATTTGGTTTGTTTGTTTGCTTGCACATGTGTGTTGAATGAGTTGTAATATGTGTACATTGGAAAAATGCACTTAAATCCACCAAACAATCCTGCTTAGAAACATATATAAATTGTTCAACTTTATATATAAATTGTTGTTGCTGATGCTGCTGATATATGTAATAGAAATGGTAGTTATTGATCTAAAGGGATGTTATTTAACATCATTAATTTTTAAATCGTTAGCTTAATGATGATAATGTTTAGCTGATTACCATATTTGGCAAAAAAATTCCAATTTAATCACATTGGCTAAACATGCACATCGTTATGATTTAAAGTATTCAAAACATCCTCGATTTAATTACCTTTCTATCACATTCCTTTCTCATAATGTATATATTTTCCGTCATTTTAATCAAAATGAAAAATTTTTTCCAATTATTATTCAGTCAGTCGTTATTTTCATCAAATGTTGTCATTGTCATTGTCATTATCATTTTTATCAATAAATAAAATTTTTACAAAAAAAAAAAAAAAAACTTGTTGTTGTGTCATAAGTTTATTTCGTGAAAAAAAAAAAGTTAAATTCAACCAAAATTGCGCTCTCCACCACGTATATCTTATAAGCCAGCAAGATTGAACATTACAAAATATTAATAAGATGAGTACCTCCGACGTTTTGATGAAGAATCTCCAGGAATTGGAGAAAGAGAAGCCAGTTATTAGGCGAATGATAACTGAAGTATTTAACCAAATTAACGAAAAAACGATTGATGCTTACGATTTGGTAAAGAAAACATTGGAATTAGCGAAGAGAGTCGCAGACTATCGAGCCAAATTCAAAGCATCAGCAGATTATGGACGTGAACATGGACTTCCGTTTGATTCCGAAAAATATGAATTGATCAATACAGATTATCATCAGAAACTTGATAAAATATACGAAGTGGCCGACAAAACAAAGCAGGACATCAAAAAAATAAATATATTTGAAATGACCATCCAAGACGACGCAACTAAAGCTAAAAATGAACCAAGTAAGTCAAATATAACTAATCAACAAGTTCAACAGGAAACAATCACAATGACAACCGAAGCTGAACCAAAAACGATGCCTGAAAAATTTATTCTAAAAGAAATTGAAAAAATTAAACCATTTTCGGGGAAATTTTTAGATTTTCGGAAATTTTTCGAAAGTCTAACATCACTTTTAGACCTTAGCTGTTTACCCCCGCAACGAAAAATCGATATAATTGCTGAAAAATTAGATGGACCAAGTCGACAACTTATAAATAGTATGGGCGATGAAGACGACTACGAGAAGGTCAAAACCATATTGCGTGAAAAATTTTATGATCCGTATGAAGTCGTATTAAATATAGCTCAACAGTTAAGAAGTCTTCCAAAGTTGACAAATAATTTTGATATAATGGGTATGGAACGAATACTGGAAGATATAAAGAAAACTGAAAAATTAATGATAAAGGTTAATATTAATCCCGCTTACACGTATCAATTCAAAAGAATCATCTATCAAAAATTGACATATGAAATTATTAGTAAATTGGGTTGTGTTAGCGAAACCGATTTAAGTATCATTATCGAAGTATTGGAAAAAGAACATAAATTGGCTAGAAGTAGAAGGGAAGATCAGAATCTCTTTGATGATTTCCTGAATTGCAATCCAATTGTTAAAACAAGTCCACAGAGACAAAATACAAGGTCAACCTATTGTTATTTTTGTAATAATCCAACACATAAATCTATTGATTGCTACGCTAAAATACCGTTGAAAACCAAAAAAAATATAATTTGGGAAAAAAATTTATGCATCAGATGTTTAGAAAAAGGACATCGTATGAAAAACTGTAATTCAAAACGAATATGTCAAATTTGTAAAAGTGGTCATCATGAAATTCTATGCCAAACACCTCAGCAAGACAATCCAAGATGGACTAATCAATCTAATGTTAACAGAGGAAATTATCGATCGATTACGTCTCCACAAAGAAATATGATTGAATACCCACAACAAAGATCGAATACCCCAAGAACAAAAGTTAAAGAAAGTTATGTGTGCGAAACCATGAATACAAAAAGTAATGATATGAAGTCCCATGTTCAACAAAATTCCGATACAAATGAACAAAAAGAAATGAAAGATACAAAACCCGATGATTATGAAGTCCAGACAATGGAGGATGAGTTAATTGGTCTATCAAATCTAGAATCAAATATGCTCCACATGATGATGGCTCAGACGGAAACAACAGATATGGCTAAAAGAAAAGATTTGGAAGAACCAGTGGTAGTGAAAGCCCAAGTGAATGGTTTTGAACAAGAACTCATGATTGATAGCGGAGCAAACATCAGCTTCATAACACCGATGTATGTCAAAAAACTGTTGCTAAAAGAGAAACCAACAAACGAAAATATATTCACTTTGGGAGCAAATGTTCATATAAAAGGCATATGTACGACAACAGTAAAAATTGAAAATATTGAACATGAAGTTAAATTTTATGTTGTACCGCATAGAAAAGATATAATCGCTTTAGGCAGGGATGCAATGCGAAGTTTCGGAATAAGTATTACTCCAGAAGATGAAAACAAATGGAAAGTAAAAATTAATATTGGTCAGAGTAAAGAAAAGGACGTTGAAGACCACGATATAAGAAATTTATTGAAAAGGTACAAAGATGTTTTTGCTAAAAATAAAGAAGATATTGGATGTATAAAAAATGAAATGGCACAAATTCATCTATCAAATGAAATACCGATTACATGCCGTCCTTACCCCTGTACAGCGATGGACCAGGAAATAATCGATAAAGAAATTGACCGGTTATTGAAAATGGATGTGATTGAACCATCAAACTCACCATTCTGTTTTCCAATAGTACTGGTTGATAAGAAAGATGAAGGAAAAAAAACAAGATTATGTGTTGATTATAGAAAATTGAATGCCGTAACAATTGTAGAACATTATCCCATGCCGAAAATATCAGATATTGATGAACGGTTGATAAATTCGACGTATTTTACAACTTTAGATATTAGTCAAGGATACTATCATGTGATGATGGATCCAAATGATCGTGGTAAAACAGGATTTGTGACAAAATACGACCAGTATCAATGGAAAAGACTACCATTTGGATTAAAAAACGCTCCGATGATTTTCCAAAGAATCATATGGTCATTAATAAAAAGAAATAATCTACACATGTACTGTCACAACTATATTGATGACATTATTATTTTCTCAAGAACAAAGAAGGAACATCTTACGCATTTGGATAATGTAATGAACGTTTTGCTGAAAGAAAATATAAAATTAAAATTGTCGAAATGTATCTTTGGTATGAAATCTATTATATTTTTGGGACATAAGATCTCTGAACATGGAATCGCTCCATGCAAATCAAATATTGAAGCAATAATAAAAGCAGAACCACCTAAAAATTTGAAAGATTTAAGGGGATTTCTTGGCAAAATCAATTATTACCATAAATTCATTCCGAATAGAGCGGAAGCGACGTATTATCTAACGGAATTATATGAAGAAAAATCAGAAATGGGAATGGACCGAAAATCAACAAAAAGAATTTGAAAATTTGAAAAATTTGCTTATCAAAGAACCTATTTTAAAATTGTTCAATCCTGAATTGGAAATTAAAATTTACACAGATGCAAGTTTAAAAGGTATTGGTGCAGTATTGAAACAAATTCATCCCAATGAACAAGAATATCCTGTCGCTTACTTTTCAAAAAAGTTGCTGCCATATCAACAAAGATATTCAGCATCTGAATTAGAATGCTTAGCAATTCTTGAAGCGGTAGAATATTGGTTAGTTGGACAAAATTTCACTATCGTTACTGATCACAAACCGTTGGAAAGCCTGAAAAAAATAAAAAAGCCGAAAACAAGGTTGTTCAATTGGGCTTTGCGGCTAAGCTCGTATCAATTTAATATTGTGTACAGAAAGGGCGTTGATAATCAAGAAGCCGATTACCTCTCACGCCATCCGATCCATGATTTAGAAGAAATGGCTAAAGCTCCGATGATCATGTTTACAAATCTTTGGGAAGATACTGATAAAATTATGGCAATTCAAAAAAATTATAATCCGAAACAGTTGAATAAATGCTATGGAAAAAATGGAATTATTTATCGAAAGAAAAAGAATTTTGAACAAATCTTCATCCCAAAAGAGGAAGCGGAAAACGAACTCAGACGAACTCATCACGAATTTGGCCATATAGGCTCAGTCCATTTATACGAGCATTATTCCAGAAGATATTACACCCCAGATATTATGAAGATCATTAAAAAAGTGGTGCAAAATTGTGAGGTGTGTAATATCACCAAGAAAAACTCTTATCGTTTTGGATTTATGGGTCAAATAGGACCAGCGAAATTACCATTCGAAATCATCCATATCGATACAATAGGAGGATTCCAAAGTTTTGGATCAAATAAACGATTTTTACATCTAGCAATCGATGCTTTTACAAGATTTATATGGATTATTTGTTCAAAGACGCAGACGGCAAAAGATATGATAAATTTGGTCAAAAAAATTCAAAGCGTAACGAAACCAAAATTGATTATTGCTGACCAATATCCGGCAATAAAAGGAACCGAATTCAAAACGTACTTAAAGAGGAACAACATAGGTATTATGTTTATCCCGAGGGATCATCCTTCCAGTAATGGGATCGTCGAACGTGTAAACCAAACAATTTGCGATCGAATCCGTCATAAAATATACGAAACATCTAAAGGAAAAAGGACGTTATCCTGGGCAACGCATGCTGCAAAAGCAGCTGAAGAATACAATAAAACCATTCATAGTGTCACAAAGTATTCCCCATTATTTCTGTTGACAGGGTATGATGCTGAAAAAATATTAGGACCGGAAGAAGTAGTAGAAGCACGAAAAATTGCTTTTCAAAATTCAAATTTAATGCATGAAAAAAATAAGAAAAAATATGATGAAACAAGAAAAGAATTACCATTGGAAATAATCGACGAAGTGTATGTCTCCAAAGGAAACGCTTTGAACCGAAAAAAATTGGACGCAAGATTTGAAGGCCCGTTTCCAGTGGTCGATAAAGAAGGGAATACAATGCTGAAAATCCAGAAGAAGGGAAAATTAGAAAAAGTTCACATTTCCCAAGTCAAGCCAAAATTTCATCCGTTTAATATGGTGCTATTGACTTCACTAATGCTGATACACCTAGCTAATGGGAAATATGAACCCTCCGTCGCAGATCCTATTGTTTGGGAAAAAACCGATCATACTATCACAAAAGAATTAGTTAATACCTATTATTATATTCGTTTAGTAAATCCATGTAGTATCCTTAAAAGAACGGATAGACGTTTTGAATGTAACGCAAGATATGATTTCTGGATAATGGAAACAATAAATAAGAATTGCGATAAGATTAATATAACATATGATGACTTTATGGAAGAAAACCGGCGAAGAAAAAGATTTGTTGGAAGTATTTTAAAAGGTACGAAATTTTTATTCGAAAATTACGATAAGGTATTACATATTGGACAAACGATAGTTGGATTTGTAACTAATTGGTTTGAACGAAAGAAAATAAAGTCATTGAAAGAAACACAAAGAAAACAGCAAGAACAAATCAAGGTTTTAATGAACTCTCAAAAAGAAATATTGAAAGAAATGGTGGACAAGTTGGATAAGATGGGCGAAATACAAATGAACAACAGAAAAACCATGGAAGATTTAATAGATGGTCTACATTATGACCTTATGGTGGGATCACAAATGGTGACTATCAGTCAAAATCTGAAAAAATTCTTTAATGAATTGGCTCGTGGTATAATCCCAATAGAATTTGAATTATTGTTTCCCGGAATCGTTACCTCCGAAGATAAATATGAACAATGGGAATTCGTTGGATGTGATTTGTCATCACATTCCGATTTAATTTTGGAATTTATACAACCTCAACCGTATGACGAATTAATTGTATATGAAAGCCATCCCTTTACTTTATATAAACAACAAGAAGATAAATTTTGTATGTACGAATACAGTGGCCCACGATACATGCTGTATAATCTAGAAAAAGATTGCGTAAAAAGACTCCATTTACATCCTCATCATAAGAAACGTTCAGAAAGTTTTATTATAAATAAACCAACAAGCTGTCAAGAGGATGATGAAATCGAAAAATTATGGGTAAAGAAATTTTGTGAAACAAAATCAAAATTCAATCAGGAAGAACTACAAATTCATTATAACAATAAATTTATTTTTGTATATTGTTACAAACAATTGATAACGATCGAAAACATAACAAGTGAATGCGAAAACAAAATTTATAAAATCCCACAGAAGAAGGAGTTTATCGCTGGAAGTTTCCATCACAGACCATCAGTACGCAAAACGCTGGGAAATCATTCATTCCATTTGTATGAAAACGAATTGATTGGGAAAAACTTATACAGTGGAATTTATAATTATTCGATCCAAACGAAAAACATAGATCAATTACTAGCGGAAATGAATAATCTTGATGAACCTGAAGAAGATCGTATTAATAAATGGTTGATGCTTATTCCAACAGGAGTCTGTTTATTGATTATTATCGCTGGTGTACTCATCGTAATATTGAGAAGGATAAAATTGACAAAGAAGAAGAGAAAAATATTAGAACGATCGCAAGAATTCATCGAGTTGGAAAATCAAGCTAGATCACAAGGATCAAATAGTCCAGAAGTAGATGATACCGCTGTGTAAACGAAATTGATGTCAATCCAAAATAAAGTTGCGCTTTTTCACCCCCCCGTATTGTTTTTTTTTTAGAGGGGAGATGTAATAGAAATGGTAGTTATTGATCTAAAGGGATGTTATTTAACATCATTAATTTTTAAATCGTTAGCTTAATGATGATAATGTTTAGCTGATTACCATATTTGGCAAAAAAATTCCAATTTAATCACATTGGCTAAACATGCACATCGTTATGATTTAAAGTATTCAAAACATCCTCGATTTAATTACCTTTCTATCACATTCCTTTCTCATAATGTATATATTTTCCGTCATTTTAATCAAAATGAAAAATTTTTTCCAATTATTATTCAGTCAGTCGTTATTTTCATCAAATGTTGTCATTGTCATTGTCATTATCATTTTTATCAATAAATAAAATTTTTACAAAAAAAAAAAAAACTTGTTGTTGTGTCATAAGTTTATTTCGTGAAAAAAAAAAAAAGTTAAATTCAACCAAAATTGCGCTCTCCACCACGTATATCTTATATATATGATTACGAAATTTGTACACATAGAAAAACGAACGATAATTTTACCCCGAAAATTCAATTCAATTCAATGAATGAAATACAAAATAAAAGCCTTCAATATGTCTCGACGGCTACAACTATACGACAATGGTAATGGTTAATGGCTGATGATGATGATGTTGATGATTGAAAGGCTGCATGTGTGTGCTGTCTGGATTTTGCATCATCATCAACATCGACGTCGTCGTCGTCGTCGCCGTCTTCATCGACAACAACAGCAGCATCAACGTCGGCGTCGTCGTCTTCGCCGTCTTGGTCTTTAGCAACATCAACATTAAGTTATGAGAATAATGAGAAGAAACAACGAAGACAGCTAATACATGTACAGATGCAGACAAGTTTTTTTTTGATCATCACAAATGTCTGCAGCAAAATCATTAACATCTTTGATGTTGTTTTGTCTTCAGCGTGTGTATGTATGTGTGTTTGTATTTTCTAGTTTTAAGATGATTTCGATTTCACGAATGAAAAAATGAATATTTTAACGTATATAACACATAGCTTTTCTTGCCATTTCAATGGTAAAAATTCAAAGAAAATCAAGAAAGAATTGAGAATATTCTTCGAATGATATTATTTTTGATAGCTTTGATTGATGGATCATAATAATAATAATAATATCATTGTAATCCTGTTAATAACATATTTGTTTAAATGTTTTGCAAATTTATTCAAGAATTTCAATAATTTCGTTTTATATTTATCCATCAACTTTAATTGTTTTTTGTTGTTTTTCATTTTTTCATTCATTCATTTAATGAATCAATTTTAAGCTTTATGTTTATTTAAATCCTTTTCTTCATTTACATTCGTTTTGAATTTTAAAAATTGAATCAAAATCATTAAAACCATCATCATCATCATATGCATATTATATGCATCAACCATTTAATTATATTTTGTTTTTGTTATGTCTTGTTATTTGTTGTTTGAATGTATGTGTATCATCATTTTTAAATGAATTATTTTTTGTGTCTCAATCTGTATTAGTTCATTATGTGTATTTAAATATGAAATTAAATTTTTATATTTTATCCGTTTATTTAATGACTTGGTGATATTAATTCATTCATTCATTCATCATTTTCATATGAAGAATTTCATTAAATTAAATTCATTCATATATTATTAAATATGATTAGATAAATTCTTATTTTTTTAATGTTTTGATGAAATTTAAAATTTTTGTTTTAACAATTTTTGTTGTTGTTTTTAATTTTCAATTAATTAAAATCTTCATTTATTAAATAATAAACAAATTATCATGTAATCAAACGCGAATGATGGTATTGACCCTTTTCGTTGAATAGATAAGACATTTTATTCAATTTTTCATATGAAAAAAAAATTTCAAATATGAAGATATATCCATTTGATAACAAATAATAATTCTGCCTTATCAAAGTGAATGATTGGAGAAAAATTGGATAAAATTTCCAAGAAATTTCAAGTTCTTAAAATCAAATGATATAAATATTTTGACAAATGATCATGTTTTGAATGGTTCATTTCAAAATAGAAAAATTTTGCAAAAAATGAATTCAAATCCATTAAACACCTACGTCGACTTGTGATTTGGCATTATTTCATCAATATCATTATTATGATCATCATTATGATGTTTGATGTCAAATATTTATTTTTAAAATATGATTTTATTATCATTTTTTCTGAAAAATTCGAAAATTTCCATGTAATTTTCCTTGTTTCATTATTATTACAATCTATTTCAAATTATCATCATTATCATGATAATTATTCATATTATTACCATGAAAAATGATCTCAAATTTTATGACCATTTAAATGTTTCATGTTTTTCAATTTTGAATATCTTCAAGGTAATTATTTAATAATTTAATAAAATTGATTCTTTCAATTTCAATTTTTCAAAATTATATTCAATCATTGAATTACATTTTTTTTCAAATAAAACATACGAAAACTATTATGGTTGATTCACAAATATATTGATAAATGGATAAGTTCTTTAATGGATTATTATAATGAAAAATAGTAATAATGTACGATAAAGTCATTAACCAAAATTAAATATTTTAATTGGTTTATGGCAACAACAACAAAATTATGTAATTAATTCAATTTAATTGCTGTTTGAATCAAAAAATTTTTCATCAATTATAATTTCCTGTAACAAATTGGTTTGAATTTTTTTAGATTTTTATTGTTCAAAAATTCATGATAAATAATGAATGATATTCATTGAATATTGATAAAATTGAAATTAAAAAAAGATTTATTATTAAAAACTCAAATTAATGGTATGTACATTTGATTTTAATTTATTTTTCATGATAAAAAAAAATTTCACAAAATTTTTTTTCATTGGTATGGTCATTCATTTCTAAATTATCTCGTTTCGATTTTAGGATGTCTGATTTTGATTTAATTGGAAATCTATGCGAAATTGTACAATATAGAAAAAATTATGTAAAATTTTTCATTTTATTATCATTCAATATTTGTTCATCGATTGTACATTAAGTGATATGTATGATACTAACGATTCGATTACATTCAATAATGATGATATTTCAATTCTTATTAATTTACAAGCCAACAATGGTGAGTAATTTTAATTTTGTAGTGAAATTTTATTAATAAACTTTTCTTTTTTGAAAATCATTATATTATTTGGAGTAGAATATGAACAAAATGATGAATTATACATTTTCACATTGTTATTAATCTTTATCTGTTTAGTAATTTTTATAATGATCATCATCATAATGATAATGCCAAAAAATTTTATAAAATCAATTTATTGTTATAAATTTAATAATATGAAATTAATGAAAAAATCCAAACTAATATCGGATCATTCAAATCATCAATCATTGTTAGAATTATCGACAGCAACAATGACAAAACAGAAATCAGTCAATATTGATGAAAACAAAATGAGTTCAAGCATAGAAAATTGTATTGAAAATTTAAATTTAATTGAAATTATATGTGAAGGAAAATACGGCAAAATATGGAAAGGAAAATTTAATGATAAATTTGTTACGATAAAAATATTTTCGAATAAAAATCATGAACATTTCTGGCAAAATGAATTAGATATATATTCCTTGTTGAGTAATATTAATTTATCAAATTTTTTCCGCCACACCGAACATGTTAACAATTTGAATGGACAAATTGAACATTGTCTGATAATTGAATATGGCCATTATGGATCATTACAAACATATCTAAATGAACATACTTTCGACTGGGTGAGAATGTGTCAGCTATACAAATCATTGATCCAAGGTCTTGTTTATTTGCATACCGAAATCAATGATAATAATCTTAGGATTAAACCAAGTATTGCACATTGTGATCTCTGTTCATCTAATGTGATCGTTAAAGCTGATGGTACATGTATGATATGTGATTTTCAATTTGCGGTGAAATTTCTCCCCGAAGTAAATCATCGGCAATCATTATCGCAGATTATTAATCAACATGAACTCAAATCTGGTCGATTTAGATATTTATCACCAGAAATATTAGATGATTCGATGAATTTACGACCAAGTGAATCATTATTGAAACAATCAGATATTTATGCATTAGGATTAATATTATGGGAAATCGCAAGTAGATGTACTGATCTATATCAAGGTATCGATGTACCGAATTATAAATTACCCTATGAAAATGAAATTGGTCTGACACCCACTTTGGAACAAATGAGACTATTAGTCAATAAACATAGAGCTCGGCCATTGTTTCCAGATATATGGAAAGATTCTAATCACGCCATAAGATTATTGAAAGAAACAATAAATGAGTGCTGGGATCATGAACCTGAAGCACGTTTAACAGCATTGTGTATCAATGAACGTATAAATGAATTGACAACATTATGGAAACGCCATAAAATGGAAATATTATCAAATTTCTATATTTTATCCAAATTATTGTCAGAAAATTCAAGTAATGATGATATTAATGATAAAATAAATGGATCATCATTCAATGAAAGCCATAATAAAGAAAATCAATCAAATAATATTTGTTATATAAATGAATTTGAAAATTCATTACATTCTAAATTAAATGATTATAATCACTTATTGCATTATCACAAGCATAATCATCATTATTATAAACATTTCAAACACTATTTCTATCATCATCAGCAGCAACAACAACAAAAATTTTCATTGAATAATTCAAAATTTTTGAATAATAATCTTGAAAAAAATTTCACCATAAATAATGATGTTAATAATAACAATGATCAATCATACAAATTAACATTACCATTACAGCCATATCATGCACGTAATCCATGTTTAGAGCGTAATTTATTACTCAACAACAATAATAATGATGATAATATTGATAATATAAAAATTGATGAAATTATGTCGAATGAATACAGTAAAAAATTTAAGAAAAATTATTATGATGAAAATAATCATATCAATTTGAACATTATTGCCCCATCATCACCAGCAGTATCTTCTAACCATGATAATGATACAATTGAAATACTTCAAGATCAATCGTCAATAGATAATCGTCCGACAGCGGCAACAATTCCGACACCGATTCCATTTGTGCAGAATCAATGCAATGATCTTGATAATAACAAAAATATTAATGAAATGAAACGAATCAAAGATGTCAATAAATATAGAAATCTGAATAGACATCAACGAAATTATTTGTTCAAATTTTTCAAAAAACAAAATCGTCTATTTAATTTTTTGCGTGAAAAATTTTTAATTGAATCATCATCAACATTGCTGAACAAAAAACAATCACAGCCAATAAAATTGATTGATTCGACAAAATTTAATGAGCCACAAGATATTTTCGATTCAAACATACGATCAACAATCATGATCTCAAATCGTTCAATCAATCATAATAGAAATATTTCATCCGATCATTCATCTACTATATTAGAAATTGAACCAAAAATTAATAATTTAACTGAAATGAATGTAAACATTGACAATACGGGTAGTTTTTTCATCGATTCAAATTTTAATAACAATTATCATTTTAATGAAAATAGTGATAATAATAATGAAGACAATTATAAAAATGATGATAATGATATGACGACGAAAGATACAGCAATTATTGTAAATTTTTGAAAAAATTGTGATTTTTTTACAATTTGATTGATTTTATCCTTTCTATAACAGAATGCACATATATGAACATTCGAAATTATAAACAAGTATCCATAATTTTTCATCTTTTTTCTCATGATTAATTGAATAATTATAATTTCATTTTTATATTCATTGCATTTTTGTTCAAAACAAAACATTATTATTTTTAAATGATTATTTCTCAAAGCCAACATTATCTGTATATGATTTTTTTTCTTTCAAATTTAACATTTGTTTTTTCTTCATTTTTATTCTAAGTCATTTGAATTGATTTATTTCCTTCTTCATTGCGTTTTTTGTTTACATTTATGTTAAAAATAAAAAAATTGAATTAAATTTTCAAATCATAGAAAATTTTGCAAAATTTTTTGAAAAAACAGTTGATTGAATTTTTTCTATTTTTGAACGAAAATAGCGTCATCTATTGGTCCAATTTGAACTACTGTTTTTCGAACCTTGAATTCAATTGAATTGTTAACAATGTGTGGCGCTTAACGCGCGAGAACCGCGAAATTTGAAATCAAAAATTAGTAAATACATCGATAAAATTTTCAAAAAATCGAAAAAATCTAAGGCTATAGTCTTTGGAAATTTTTGACAAAATCGAAAAATTCTAAGGCTATAGCCCAAACATTCTCAACCTGTGTTCCGCGAAACTTGAATATTACGCCAGACTGCAAAATTGTGCCTCCGAATACCGGAAATCAAACTCTTTCCTTTAATTTGTGCCGAACGAATTTTGGGAATAAAGGCTATCCCTTTTTTCAGCGTGCCGTAACAAAAAAAAGGTTGAAAATGACCGATTAAAAATGAAGATTTTTTTTTGACAATTTACTTTTATTTCAAACAAATAAATCATCTAAATTTTAAAATTTTCTAACAATTTTTTTCGTTTATGGTTATTCAAACAACAGCAAAATGTGTTTTCAAATGCCTAATCACAAAAAATCAATCTAATTGTTTTGCTTTGTTTTGTTTCTGTTTTCAAAATTCACATTTTTGTTTTCAAAGATATGTAAATGATTTTATTGCTTCAATTAAGATTTGACGTCGCAAAAAATAAGATCAAATGACCGTGTGATGTCATGAAATTGATAAAATTGGCAAAAAAAAGTTCAGTCTTAAAGCAAAAGAAAAAACAAATTCGGACTTGGAATAAATATTTTCAATTTGTTCAAATCTATTTTGATTGAAATGATGAAGGGTTTTTATTGAAAAAAAAAATTCATTTGATTGTTAAGTCGGTCATTATTAATTTGCAATTAAAATGATATGTTTAATATTCTTTGGCACGGTTTTTTTGAATGAATGAATGATTGTTGAATAAAATTTCTAAGGGTGATAATAAGGATGATTAGTTTAGCGTGTTTTGTTTATCAAATATTTTGATATGCAAATATGAATCGGAAGCATTGGTTATGTTTTATGGAAGACATAACGTGATTTTGTTGTCGACAAAATTGAAGTAATTCAAAAAAATCAAAATTTTTCTTCAATATTTGTCCATGATTGACATATGCAATCCTTTTTTAAAGAATTATAAGTGATTAAGGATGATGATAATTTGATGCAAACGATTTGAGTTAAACAATGATGCTAATATCTATTAAAAACAATGATGAATGATTATGATTGAGATGATTATGATGATGAGAAGCAAACATTCGACTATTGACTAATAACAATAATAATTTGAAACAGAAAACAAGGCTCACAAACGTTTGAATAAAACAATGATTCAAAATTATTGTTGATTATTGATTAGATAATTTTATGATGGACAATTACAAATTAGACACTCAAAGATCATGGCCTAAACGATCTAATTCATCCAACAAAAAATCGACATCTTTTTTTTGAACACCAGAATTGGATATAATATTGCGGAAAAAATTTGGTAAATCTCCCAACGGTTGATAGCTGATCATTAATGTTCCTTTTTGCATCATTCTCGCTTTCAAAATTGGTGTGATCTAGATTTCGAAATTTTGATTTTTTTTTACAATTGATTTTAACGTCTTTATCCGAAGAAAAACTTACTTTTCCCAATTCTTGAATTTTTTCTGCATTATGGGGCATATTACGTAAACGTTCAGGTATGTACCAAAAGCTTACGTTAACACATTCAGGATCTTCTAATATCAAATGAAATTTATTTCCCCTGGCTTTTATAGCTTTGAGCATATAACTGATGATGATAATTGAAAGAGTTTCAAATGAAATATAAAATCAAATCATTGTTTATTTATTAATACAATGACTTACTCTGTCATTTCGAATAAATGATCGATATGCTTTTCATAACCTTTATCGCCTTTTGAACGCCACATAATCCATAATTTAAAAATATCATTATGGCGTCCACATTGAATGACTTTATCGCCAGTATCATATGAAACATCATAATGTTTATCTTGTTGAAATAGATAATCGGCACACATTTGATTTGTTTCCAATAATAAGCCCTTGAATGATTCATTTAATAAATAATCATTAATGAAAATATAAATTGAATTAATACATACATCTTGTTTAAAGTGTACCGTTGAACATTGAAGTAATGTTCCCATCAATTTATGTGGATTCCATGTGACCGATTGTGCTCTTTCAATGCCATTCAATTTATATCTTTGTTTCGATGATAAAAGCAGACCTCCACCCCATGCAGCCTATTTTTAAAAATATGGGATTCGGGAAAAATTATTGAATTTGAAGAAAATTTTTCAGCAACATACATCAACATGAAACCAAAGTTTATATTTTTCACAAATATCAGCAATAGGATTAATTGGATCGAATGCACCAAGTACAGTGGTACCACATGTACAATTGACAAAGAATGGACGATTACCGATTTCATAATGATATTTTACAAGTTTTTCCAATTCTTCTGGTATCATTTTACCTTTCTCATCACACGGTACTTCAACGCAATAATCGGTACCGAATCCACATACAGCTCCAGCACTCTTTATTGAATAATGACTCTATTTGGATGGAAAAAATGGAAAATGAAAAAAAAAATCTTTGTTGAATTTCAATTATTTCGAAGAATTAAGAATAGTTTCTATAATTTTCATTTTTATATTTATTTGTTATTTGCAAAAAAATTAATCAATGACAACAACAAAATAGAAGAGAAAAAAAATAATGAAGGCAATTTGACACGTAGTTTCATGGTTCAAATGTAAACACAATTATGATGCATCGATTTGAATAGAGCAGAAATAAATCTGTAACGAATTATTGAATTGTATGAAATGAATTATAAGCAATCAAGCAAGCTGTCGTTTTAGTCTGCGGACAGAATAATGAATGAATATTCTCGTTCTATGTTCATGCCGTATGTTGCCCGAAAATATATTTCATTGTGGAAAAGGAAAAAATTATTAAACTTTTAAACGATATAAGAGATTGTTCGCTTTTTTCGCTATTTGAAAACCAAAAGTGGAAGCGATTCTGAAATTCCAAAATATCTTTTCAACTTACATGTTCAGATGTGAAGAGAACCAGCTGCTGTTGCAATGCTCTCAGTCCTTTTGCTTTATATTCGGGAAACATTTTTTGTCTTGCAACAATTACAGCGTATAGATTTGATATCGCACCACCTTTTGTCGAAATTGTTTTGTCGATTGTCATTGCCATTTATTTTTATTTTTTTCGGTTGATTGTCAAAGAAAAAAAAGAAAGAAGATAAATAAATAGATATGTCAATTTTTTTCGGTTATTTTACAAAGATAAAAATAAATGTCAATAAAATCCACGAACCTGGTGCCAAAATGGAATCACCATCATAAAATCCAATAATGTGCCGCATTTTTTTCAACACTTCATGTTCCATAAGGATGAATACCGGTGCAATTTCATATGTAAACCTTAGGAGATTGTATGTGAATTCTCATGAAAATTGATGAATAAATAAAATCCACTTACATATTGGTATTCGCTGCTGCTGTCAACCATTCACCGGCCAATGATACTATATCTAACCCACATGATAGTTGATTGAAATAATGTGGATGTGCTGTATTCAATCACAAATAAAAAACAAACAAGATATTATTTAACAAAGATAATAATTGAAAGAATCAAAATCAAAATTGTATCCAACGAATCGAAAGAAAGCTTTCCATTTTACAATACAATTTTCAATAGAAAATGAATGGAATAAATCAAAATCAATCAAAAAAGGAATGAATTTGTTCTTTTTTGTTTTACGATTGTAAACTAATACCTAACTAATAACTAAGTAGTTAGATAAGTAAATAGATAAATAAATAACTAAAATGTTACATTTAATCCAACTTAAGCCATCATCATCATTCGTTATTTGTTTTCTATTTATCTTACTCTTGTCAAATCATTTTAAACGAGTGACGCGCGTCTAGTATTAACCTTTATGGCCAATGGGGATGTTGCAATTGAAAGTAAAAAGTCAAAATTTTTTCAGAATACTCAAAGTTCAAACATTGGTAGCACAGTTTTAAACAATCATAATCATCAGTAATGTTTACCGATGTGATTCAAGTCCATTGAGAATTGTTTCATTTTTTTCATTTTTTTTTTTCGCTTTGCTGAATACGATAAATTATGAAAAAATATTATTCGCACAGTGAGAATAAATACGCGAAAATTTGAATTCTCAAACTGGTGTGAAATGGGCTCAAATTTCGAGAATCAAAGATTCACTAAATATTAAAAAACAAATTGATTGAAATAATTATTTATGTTTGGCCATGAAAAAACTGATGATGAAATAATAATAATGATGATGATAATAATTTATGAATATCAAATTTCAATTTTAAATTCTTATTTTACTCATTATTATCATCATCAATCTTTAAAATTGTTTGATATTTATAATTTTGATTTTGTTTGTCCGAAAAGTTTTCTACAGTCGAAACAATGGAAATGCCGATTGAAAATCGGCAAAAACTTTCGGGACAACCCTTGAAACATTTTAGAATTTCTTGCTATTTTTTTCTCGCACCACCAGAAAAATAAATCATTAAAATTCTTATCGACAAAATTACAGTAGGACGATTTGGGTTTGGAGAAATTTTTTGTGGAAAAAAAGCGCAAAATCACTGTTTCTATATAATCATCAAAGACACACCACTGGAAATTCATGTCTTGGAAATAAATTCCAAGAACAAAAAACTGAAAAACTAAAATTTAATTAAATGTTGAATAAAATTCACAAATATTAATGGCTGTGATAAATCGGTCAATTTGTTTTTTGGATTTTTTTTGTCGAAAATTAATTAATGAAATCCTTGAATCATTTGAAAAATGTTTGTCCATATACAATATTCATAAATCGTGTAAGACCATTTAGCCCAAAAAAATTACATAAAACATATGAATTTATGTTTCATGAAATTTTTTCCCCGAAATTCAATGAAATTATGGGACAAATAATTTTTGTTGGTCTTTTTATCATTGGATTGAATGTCATTTACTGTTTTCTTATCAGTAGAAAACCACAAATGTAATTTTTTTTTTTTTTTGGAAATGACGTCGTTGTTTAGTTGGTTAGTTGCTGGTGCCGTCGTTTCCGGCTTATTGTATGTTGGTTGGTCGGTAACAAAATGATTTTATTTTTTGTCATTAGGAATTTGGGAAAGATGCTGGAAATGAAATTGTGCCCAATAGCAAATTGATTAACACCATTATTGTTATTATTACTATTTATTCATTCATTTATTTATGACACACGTTTAAAAATGCTTACAAAAATGCATTGTGAATATCATAATCCAATTTTTGATTATTTTTGTGTCGCACAAATTTTGATTGAAAAAATTCAGTCAAAATTCGGATGAAATTCTCCACTTCCGTCGAATGTAATTGAATTTTTTTTTTAATATTTGGGAAAACATTTGATTGAATAAATGTGAATGAAATATGAAATGAATCAAAAAATATGAAAATATATGAATTTGATACATTTTAGCGACATTTTTACTCACAAATCTCGAAAAAATGATTCAAGTATATCAATTTACCCGCGTGTGTGCAATTCTGGGTAATATTCCAGTGAATTTTTTTAATTTACAACTTCATATCATTTTGCCTGATTTTTTTTGATAAAGAGTCTTCATCATCATCATTACTTTTCATCTTTGTCTATCAAACTCTATATCTTTGATGATACGATTGAATTCTCAACGAAAAAAATTAACAAATAAACAAACCTGATAGACATTTTCAAGTATCTCAAGTGTAAAAAAATAGATCATTGAAGAAATTTGTAAATGTCACTTATATTTCATCTATTTATTTATTTATATTCAAAAATATTTCTTCAATTCAAAATCACTGAAGCATCATTGTTTCACTCGAATACCTTTCATCATAATTCAGAATTGAAAACACTGAGAAAATTCAAGCAAAACAAAATTCCTCTCATTTTACAAAGTTTGACATATTAAATACATCGCTAATCTTTGAATATCAGTTTTTTTCAATTTTGATGTTTATGAATAAACAGATGAAAATTAATTGACAATTACAATATTGTGACATTGTTGTTATTGTTTTTTTTCAATATGTTTTGTTGTTACTTTAAATATTAATTCATGTATTCGTACAATTTTCTTCCTTTTTTGGCCGTAATCGACCGAGAATTCGCGGAATTTCGGTGGGGAATTGAATTTAAATTGAATGGAATTTCGGAGATAATATACAAAATGCATATGCTTTGAATGATGTAATTGATTTTCTGATTTATTTTTGCATTTTCGCATTAAATTTGCATTGTTTTCAAATCTACACATTCTCATTCTGGAATGTTCATGTGCTTTAAAAATCATCATTTTTGATTGTAAATTCAAAATGAATGATTACAAAATTCAAATTATCATTTTTGATGTTGAATTTGGAAAAAACAAAATGTTTAATGTATTCACTGATTGATTCCAATTTGTAACAAATCCGCATTTTTCGATTTGACGAACATTTGAATAGATCATCATTGATCAATGAAATAAGAGGAAAAACGAGGAACAATCATCAATTATTATCATTATTTACTCATAGAAATTGTTCTGGAATTACAAACATCGTCTAAACAAAGATGGTCGAGAAGCAAAATTAATTTTATTTCAAAAATTTTCAATTGATATTTGAAATTGATGGTCCCATTGATCAAAAAAATAATATTTGGATACTTTGCAATCATTGATTTCTTCTGTATTAGAACATTTAAACATTCTCCGATTCATTCTTGCAATCATTCGCTCATTGATTCGTTTGTTTGTTCCAAAATTATTATATAAATACAAATGACACGTTTCTGACATGCATCATCATTCATATAGATGGAAGAAAAAAAATTGAAAATTTCATACATTTTTTTCCGCAGCCAAAATCTCATATATTTCATATGAAAGAAAAGAATGAAAAATTATATTCTCTGCAATTGGCGTGCGTCATATTGCAGCCATCATCGTCATCATTATTTATAATATATTATTATTATTATTATTTGTATCATTCAATGACAATACAATTTTCAACTTTGGAATTACATTCGAGTTGCAAATGGCTGAAATTAGATACTTCAAGAAGCTAGTGATGATAATAATAATAATAGTAATAATAATCATCATCATAATCATAATAATAATAATGATGGTAACAAAAATTGAATGTCATATATTATATCATTAAATGATATTTTCTGATTCTTAAAAGTTATAAATACAAATAATAATGATTATGGTGATGATGTTGATGTTGATGATGGACAAATATTGTGTTGGAATACTACTATTTGTTATTTGGAGTTATTTGAAGTTTTTTGGTTCTTTTTGTGCGTAAAAATCAAATTTCACATTCAAAAATAATACAAATTCATTTTTTTAAATATCAAAAACAGTTATCATATTTCATTTTTTAGAATTTAGAAAAAAGGAAAAAAGATATAAAAAAATTCCAAAATTTTCCAATCACTACCATTAAATACAGAATGGATGGATAAAATATATTGAATTTTTGAATTTGTGTGTGTGTGTAAAGAATTATCGAAGATTTTGATAAGTTGTTTCATATTATTATCATCAGTTTTTCTCTCAAAATTCATAATACAAAATAATAATCTGCTTAAGATTTAATATTTATTTTTTACTTTACAAGTTTTTATTTAACATTAGACATGTTAAACAAGTGTGTATCTGTAGAATGTTAGATATGATTTAAGAAAAAATCATAAATCAATCAAATCGATTATTGATTTTTGATTTTTCGTTGATTAAAGGCGATTTGAAAAAGTTTTATTTTCTCAAAAATATTTATTTTATCGAAAATCATTCATTATTTTCAATTTAAAATCAATAAGTTTTCGAGCATGAAAAAAAGGGAATGCATATATTTCTATGATGATTTATATTAATAATATATTTGAATAAGAAAAATTCAATTGATTCGTATTTTTTAATATGAAATTCCAGAGTTTTCGAATAAAAAATTTTGCAAATAATTGGCTTTAATTGAAAAATAGGAATAAAAATCAGAGGATGGATGAATGATTTGTCGGAATGAAATTATCAATTAATATCACATGTATCGGCCGAAAAAACGGCCAAAAGTGTTTCAAAAGCATTTTAGCCATTCATTCAGCCAGCTAAGCTTATTCATTCATTGAATCATTTGATTCAAAATCATTTTTGCCAAACTCAAACAGAAAAAAAACAGCAAACATTTTGAAATTTTCTCTGCTTCACACACTGAATGGATGAATAGATGAAAAATATTTTGCGTAAACTAAATTCAAATGAGAAAAACAAGTCAAAAGGAAAATTATTTCCATTATTTTGTACACGCGCGCGTGTGTGTGTGTATTCATTCATATAATTCAAATGAGTGTGCATTTTGCAAACATCAATGAAGAATAATAACAAATAACGAATAAATTCTTTGCCATAGAAAAGCAAAAGGCAAAAATCAAAAACAAAACTCTTGGCTGCAATTTATACTGTATGGTCGATAACCACACGGAATGTTTGTGCTTGAGAAGAATGAAGAAAGAAAGAATGCAGAGAAAATCATTATTATAACATTTAAAGCTTTGATTTTGTTTTTTATATGAAACGTATTCGTAACGATTATATAACGGAAGAATGCATGGAAAAATATGAGAAATATCTACAAAAACATCCTAACAAATAATACATGGAGTCTTATATTCCAAAATCAGATTCGTATATTCCAGAAGTCAAGGAAAAAGTCAGATATGTTCAAACTGCTGCTGCAGCAGCCATCAAAAATTATTTATAAAAACAGTATCCAACAAAAATAAAAATGAAAAACGTATAATTGTTTTCTATGGGATCGATTTTCATTTTTATTATTATTAGTAGTTTACATTTTTTCAATATTTTCCGTTTTATATGACTATATACTAATATCAATCGAAAAAATCTGTGCACCAAAAATACTATCTGATAGAGGGAATGATTGAGAAATAATGTGAAATATATGAAATGAAATTGAAAAATTATTACCCCGAATAATCTGAGCAATAATAATAACAGTTGTAACAATCATATTTTTGTTTTTCAGATATCAAATATTGAATAACGAATACTACTAATAATAATGTTGAATATTGTAATATTGATAATAATAATAACAACAACAATAATAAATAATAGTTTGTTTTACGTTTGAATGATTTTTTGTTCTTTTTAGGCTCTGTTGTTTTGTCAAAAATTCATATATTCAACATGATTCAACCGATAAAAATAATATGAAATGGATCATCATATTTAATTTTCACTTCAATGGTCATAAGCATTTTTTCGATTCATTCATTCAAACGATAATAACAAACGATTATTATTCAATGTTGTTAGAGGCTAAATTTTTATATTTTAAATTATTATTATTTGCCAACATTAGAATATTCTTGGCAAAAGAAATTGAAAAAGGAATCAAATCAGATCATCAAACATTAGAAGTTTCTTGATCATTGAATTCATGATCAGAATCGATTTTTTGAATTTCAGTATTCATTAAGTCATTGCTCAGTATAATTAATAACTGTGGCTAACAATAATGATTTGATACAAATGACAGAAACAGATCATATTTTAATAATCAATTTCTCTTGTTTGTTTGTGACTGTAATTGTGTATCAAATCATGAAATGATAATTATATACAATGTCTTACATTGTATGAGATTGGAAAGTCAAAAGTAAAAAATAAATATGGAGTATTTGAAATGAGAAATTGTAGTGATGTTTATGAGAGAATATGGGAAATTTTTCAATAAAACAAAATCAATCGATTACTTACCAGTACGAACTTGATAATACAATGCTTGTGCACAATCATAAATAATTTGCTCCAAATTCATTGGCTCATCACCGATATTGAAATTAAATTTTTGTTTCATTTCATTTGGATAAAAATAACGAAGAATCGGTTGCTGGCGATCATTTGAATCGACAATAAATTCAATACAAATATCGATTACACGTTGTAAAAATTCTTTGGTGGTTATTGCTGAATTTTCTTTGATTGGAAATATATCTACGATGTGTATGGATGATAAAAATAATGATAATTAATTCAAAACATTCGAATAATGATAATTTTCTTCATTCATTTTTTCTTGATGATCATCAATCGGCTTCAAGAAAATTCATTTCAAAGCTAATGAAATGTTTAATTGAAATTCATTGATTGATAACAAGAATGGCAAACACTAGCCAAACTTCTAACATCACACACACATCAGTAACTATTGAATCGTTTAATGATAGCGAAAATCATTATATCTTTGACAAAAAAAATTTGTCTATTGAGAATTGAGTGTGTGTTTGGGGACCAAAAAATGTGTATTATCAAACATGAAAATGAAAATCAAATGATTTCCAAATGAACAATGTATCATCATTATAAATGTTCGTAATTGAAAATAATTGATGACACACATAAATGTTCACAAATCATCACATTCAAAAAGCTAAATAATTGGAAATCAAAACTCATTTATCATCACTTACCTGTATAGTAAGCATTGCTCAAATCGACCATTGCTTTGGTCGTCGATTTGATATCGTTACAATTTTGCATTGTTTTATTGTTTGAATTATTTGAATTGAAATTCAAATTTTTTCTTTTCAAATTATTTTGTTGAAAACTAAATCAACAACATCAGTAACAACATAACAATATGATTAAATCTATCGATGATCAACTAAATAATAAAATTATATTAAGAATTCAACAATTTTAACAATTAATTTTGATTAATTATAACATTTGATTATTTGAACATTTTTGAATTTTTTGTTTTGAATTTTTTTTTTTTGTTAAAAATTTCAGCGTTTTCGAGGTTTATATATGGAGCTTATTTGCTCATTCAATATTCAATTGATTGTAAAATTGAATGAACATATTGTTCGCATCATATTTTTCTGGTTTGAAATTATTTTCTTTAAATATTTTCCATCTCCATCTTTATGTCATTTTATTTTATTTTCTTTATGGAAAATCGGAATCATTCGGACAGTATCAGTAATATTCATATTTCATTCATCTGCCAATGAAGGTCATTTTGGAATTTTATTTACCATTTTCTAGCTTCGTTGTTACGATTATTTCAAGTTTTTTTTTGATGTCAAATTTTTAAATGTTGCGCATACGCGCGCGCGTTTATGGGATGAAACCAAAAAAGAAAATATGCTGAATTACTGCAAAGAATGAATGAATCCGAATTCCTTTGCTCCGTGATCATGGCACATGAAATCATTACGAAACGTTAAGTCAAGCCAAAATTCAGCATTGAAACATACAAATGCAATATATATGAGGATATGACAATAAGGTTAGTTATTTTGGCATTTTGACATTTTTTTTTCACTGGTTCGACCAATCAAATTGTATGGAAATGGTTCAAAAAGTTACGCCTTTCGTATGGTTTTTATACTTTACATTATTGAAATTGTTGGAAAGTTTTCTCTACGATCGTTGGAAAACATCTAGAACAATATGCAGTGTTCGGCGCATCCAAATTGAATTCCAAATGGCCGAGAATTTCAAGAATTTATTAAATTTTTTTCTGGACCAAAATATCTTTGAAGCAAATGTTGCGTCAATCCATATTTTTCTTACGATGCAAAGTTTGACTTCCGATTGCTTTTCTTAGCATGATCTTGGCTGGAAAATGTTAAAGGTTCACCGAAGAAGATGGAGAAATAAAGAAGAAAGTGAAAAGAATTGAAGGCCGAATGTTGGCTTCACTGAATTATTTCTTTTTATATTCGGATGGTTTGGCTGCCGATAAAATGGCAAATGATGACGATGGTAATCAAGAATTTTAATCGAATATCGTTGAATATAATCAATTTTTCAATAATAATGCGCCATAATTTTGTTTATGATTCATTTGAATCATTAATTTTTTGAAAGAAAAATTTTTCAAAAACAAAAAATGAATTTATGCTTACGAGCGACTTAGGCCAGAACTTCAGGGCCATGTTTTCTCGGGTTTCCATAATTTTTGAAGGCGATTTCCCCTAAAAAATGGGCTCAACTTTCTTGACTTTAAAATATTTCATTTTGATAAACTTTAACATTTGAAAATTGATGGAAAAAACATGATTATAATTATGAACTTTAAATGTTTCAAACAACATTTGGTGATTCAATGGTTGCTTTTTCCAATGATTTGCGTAAATTTTGCCTAAATTGAAAATGTCAGTGATTTCGCTGATGTCGATTAATTTCTTGTTGGTTTTTCAATTTTGATTTCATCATTATTCTTCTAAATAAAATTTTTAATTTCAACTCTGACGTCAATTTTTTTCTTTTTTGAATATTTGCATCATAATCATTTGCAATCTGTGGATCGATATTCACTTGACATCAAAATTACTAATTCAGTGATTTTAAGATTCAATTTTGCACAAATTGGGCGTATTTTTCCATTTTGCGTTGATTTTATTCAACTGAACTGTCATAAACATTTAATTAATGACATAATTTAAATTCAGTTCGGTAATAATTTTCGGATGCAAAGATGACTCCATTATCATTCAATAGTCATCAAACGTTGTTTTTATGGTAGAAAATAAAATGCAGATCATTTCGTTTTTATCTATTTTCTTCTGGAGAAAAAAATTTGCATTTTTCATCCGTAAACTAAGCTTAACTCAACAAACAACATCCAATTCAACAATCACTTTGAATTTAATGAGCATTTGATACGATAAGCTTACACGTATCGGTATCGTATCCATTCATCGTATTGATTCATCCATCCATCTTATCTGAACCTTATCGTTTAACTGAAATAATTTTTATTTTTTCAATTCATTATTTTATCTTTTATAATAATATAACAGGAATAAATAAGACAGATTGTTTTGTTTAAATATGTGGACAATTTAATCCCACATTTTTTCTCAGTGATATTTTCTACAAATTGGTTTTCTTTTATTTGAATAGCTTTTAGCTTGAAAATGAACAGAGAATATGTCAAATAGAAGATTGATTTTTCTCTTTGCGATGAGATTTTTGGAATGATTTTACATTATAATGGTAAGCACAGCGGTCAAATTCTAAGCAAACACTAATTAATAGCTGCATTGAATTCATCACTCGGACTAATCTTATCTATGATGAAACGAAAACTTAATGATTAATCAATTAATCGGGAAAAAAATTATTTATTCACATAAGAATTGAATGATTGACATCGAATTCAATCAATGTTTTTTATTGTGTAATTTTTTTTCTAATTAATTACTTAATGCAGATAACTAATAAAACTTTGAATTGAAGATAGATTTTTCATGAAAAATTTTCAAATTTTTTTGAATACAAGAATAAACAAAACCTAAGTCGCTATCTGTTGGTCGTGATTGGAGATAAAATTTTGCTTTCATTTTTTTTGAACGTTGAAAATTTTCTTAATGGCGGGAGGCAAGGAGGGAGGTGCATTGGCTGATTTTTTTTCTTAGTGTCTATTTGCACTTCAATCAAACATCATAAATTTTTTATAAACACAGAGACACACACAAACATTTTGGGCTACATGTCAAATCAGAGGGAATGATGAATCAAAGCTTTCACTTTATTTAATATTGTTGTTTGTATGCACTCATCATCGGTACAGTTGCTACCCGTAATTTTCAAAAATTGGACTTGACTTTTTTTCCTCGTTATTTGCAACGGTAAATTTGTTTGGCTTAATTCAACAATTATCTTTATTTGAAATCAGAATTTGGATTATTATCATCAAAGAATAATGTCTTCGACCAAAGCACCAATGACACGTATGCAAGGACGTAAAATGGCCGGTTCTAATCGCTCGATAACTGATGAAATTCCGCAAAAATATGCAATGATCAATGTTGTTATCAGTATGCTTATTTTTGCGGGAATAACATTTTCATTTTTTAAATTTCATAAAATGATCATCCATACACCGAAAATGGTATCTGTTGTTGGTGAGTAATTATTTTTATTCTTGAGCGAATAGATATTAAATTAGAAATTAATTCCAAATCATTTAGATCGTTTGGTGTATACATTAAAACTGCAGCCATATACATTGATACCTATGTATTTTTGCGTATTGAATGTAATTAGGAATCGCATACAACATGGTGCCATTAATCCATTAAGTGGTCATGACGTTTACATCGAAAAATCTGTTAAAATATTGACAAATACATTCGAGCAAACATTCATGAGTGTATTGGTACAATTAACACTGGCAGTTTATCTACATTCGGATTATATGTATTTTGTTCCATATTTGGTTTTTTGTTTTGTATCTGGCCGTATTCTCTTCATAATTGGCTATTCAATTCATCCAAAATATCGTACATTCGGTTTCGTACTTTCACATAGCAGTACATCATTGGCGTTCTTTGTAACACTTGGTTATGCAACTGGTTTGCTTCGTTTATTCCATCATTCAGGATCAGCACATCATACTACAGGCAAATCTGAACTCTGAACAACATGAAAAGACAATTATTTGATCAAACGATGCAGCTATGCTGTCTTATCAAAATTTTTATAAGGTTTAAATAAAGCCAAAAATCATCGAATTATTCAATTCATTATTTTCCATTTAATAACGAGCATTGATCGATTGTAATTCAAATATTTCATTTATTCTATTAAAAAAAAATTCTCATCAAATTCATATTTTCAAAATATAATTTCAAGATAAACGATAATCTTTTGGCAAACATTGTGATATATCATTGAAATATTTATGATTCAATGCTTTTATAGCTGGAATACGCTGATTTGGATCATATATTAATAATTGGCCCAACAAATCAATGGCATTACTATCGAGATTCGTCAATAATAGTTCTAGATTTTGTTTTTTCCATTTTGGAAAATTTCTCTTATAATCACATAAATTTATAACATCAGGCCAACAATTTTCATCTGGTGTACCTAATGTACGAAATATACGATATAATTGATCAATTTCACTATCACCCGAAAATAGCGGCTTCTTATTAGACATCTCTGCCATTATGCAGCCAATACTCCAGATATCGATCGAAAAACCATAATATTGTGTTCCAAGCAAAATTTCTGGTGCACGATACCATAATGTTACTACTTCATGTGTGTAGATACGCATCGGCATCATTATTGAACGGCCAAGTCCAAAGTCACCGATTTTAATATAGCCGCTCATATCAATTAAAAGGTTTTGTGGTTTCATATCACGATGTATGACTTGATTTTCATGACAATAAGATATGCCTTGCAATAATTGCCATACATAGCTTTTTATTAATTTAGATGGTAAGCCATTGGTTGTGGTATTGTCTAATAATTTTTTCAGATCTTGATTTAAATACTCAAATACTAAATATAAATTATTATCGCTATGGATCACATCAATTAAACTGGACAAGAAGAAAAATGAATACTTTCAAACAATTAAACATATTTAACCATACCTGACCACATTTTTATGTTTCAATGATTTTAATAATGATATTTCACGAATAGCTGTTGATGGAACACCTTCAGAATCACTTTGTTTGAATTAGATAACAAATCTTAATTAAAAATTTCACTGATCAAACTTACGAATTCAGCCGTATTTTTTTCAATGCAACCAATGAACCATTTTCACGATCAATCGCTTTGTAAACAATTCCATATGAGCCTTCACCGATTTTTTCAATTTTCTTATATGTTATATCGATCAAGTGCGACATTTTTACCATTTGAAGTCAAAATAAAATATAAAAATTTAAATGCAAAACAAGCCAATGCTTGTTTGAACTAGCAAAGAAAAGAAATTTTCCCTCCAAATTTTCATAATGCAATGAACACTTTAATTAAATGACGTGACTCAAAAATGGCGCGAAAAATTTGAATTCAATAATTTTTATTACAATTTTTTTAACAATCGAAAATCATAAAATAATGATGAAAACAATTATTCAAAATTATTTATTTTAAAGATAATATAGGAAATATTCGATGAGAAGAAATATAATGAAAGAATGTTTATTATTTCCGCAAATGATGCATTTAATTATTGGCTCATTTCTTGGTCCAATTTAGAATATCGAATCAAAATCAATGAATTTATCTTTAGCATTAAATCGGTGTATTTATTCATTTATTTATTGGATGGCACACTTTTGTAATAATGAAGAAAAATAAATAATCAAATTTGATGCAAAAATGTGAGTTTTTTCTCGAATGAAAAATTCAAATTATAAAAACAAAGGTCGATAGAATCACAATGTTTTATTTTGTTTTTGCATTTATTATTTTCTTTTCAAAATATTCACAAAATTTTTTTTCAATTATTGAAAATTTAATTTCAATTATTCATTGTTGATGATGATGATGATGATGTTTGCTTTGAACGTTCTATATAAAGTTTGACCAATTTAACTTTACTACGGCTTAATCCTTGTAAATAGGAATTCATTTGTTCACCAACTGCACCATAAATGGCCACCATACAGAATACTGCAGTTTTTCTTACAGCACTTTCATTATTATCGTAAGCCTTTTTTCAAATAAAAATATTCAAATCATTATTTTTTCAATTAATCCATGAATTTGATAAGAAAAATACCTGTAATAATCTTGGCATTATTTCTGGTAATAATTCCATAACAACATTTTTGTCATGTAATTCGGCCAACTGAATTTTGAAGAGAAACAGAAATCGAAATAAATTAATAATAGTTTTATGAATAAAAGCATCTGAGACAAACCTTGGTTAATAATTTGATAGCAATTATGCTCACGGCACTTTCGTCATCATTCATTTTTGATTTCAATATTTCAAAACTGATTTTTGGATCAAAACTATAAATTGCATAATTTGCAGTTTGCTCGGCATTTTTTACAACTTCTTTATCATCATCTTTGTGAATTATTTCCATTAATATCTTCAGTGTTTGTTCACTCATATCATCAAATGATGATTTATTTGCTCTATACAATATTTGTCCCATACGAATCAATATCAATATTTTTGTTGCCGAATGTTTTTCATTAGGTAATCTTAATAATAATGTTTCATAAATATTTTTATATTTTGTCGCTATTTCATCAGAAGATGATTCGTTCAAAAATTGTTCTAATATTAATAAATTTTTCTGAAAAATTTGATTATCTAATTGTGAAATATTATCGAAATCAGAAATAAAACTGTCCAAATTTTGATGACCATTAATTGGTGATAAATTGATTCTATGACCGTTTGAAGTAATACTATTATTGGTGATATTATTCATGGATGAATTACTATTATTAGCGTTATCAATAGTCAAGATATTGAAACTGTTTTCTAATGATTTGAATGATTTTAGTGTTGCTACATCGTGTATCAAAGAAGAATTAGCTGGATCATTTCCTAAATCAAATGATGCATTTGATGGCAAATCAATTCTTGGGCTTCCATTTTGATTATTATTGTTATTAGAAGATCCATTATAATTAGAATTGGTTGATGTTGTCATAATCATTTGATCTGAATCTAAACTAAAACTGTATTTTTGTATCTCATCAGATGTTTTCTTCAATGAATCATATATATCGGCTGGATTAGGATGCATATTTGGATCAAAGAAATTTTCATCACCACTATTATTATGATTATTTAAATGATGATGATGATTAATGTAATTATTAAGATTATGATTGCTGTTGCTAATACCAGATGGGAAATTTTTGACAATATATGGTGTTTGCATCATATTATGAGATGCTGGTGATTGACTGAGACGTGTTTTCTGCTTATGTTGAATGATTTGTAAAGCAGCGTCTTGATAACTACCGGTAGGAAAAGAGAGAAAGATTAACTAAAAAAATCATGAGATTTCAAATCACTCACGTTTTTCGTAGTTGATTCAAATATAATGTCATTGCATTTGAATTTAAATTATATAGATCAACGATTGTATCCTGAGATATTTTCCTTAAATCTGAACTTTTTATATCCGCTGTCCATGATATAATTTTTGCTAATGCTGATTGTATATCACGATTATGATTAACATTATTATTGGCTGATGGTGATTCAATTTTTTTCTCAAATTGAAAATCACTAGAATCCATCAAAAATATCAATTTTGATAAATATTGTAATACAGCTATTTTAACTTTTGTATTTAATGTCTGATCACTTAATAATTTCATAATAACATTAAATTGATGATCGATTGGAAATGATTCGCGTATCAATTCAAACGTTTTTAAAATACATGTCTGAATTGAACCTAATGTATCACTACCTGCTTTTAAAAACAATCTTGTCATCAATATGTATAGCCAGGAATTCAATTCGTTTTTATAAATATGTATCAATTGATTCAAGGTGTTCAAAAATAATGAAAATGCCTAAATTAAGAAAAATTAATTATTTATAGAAGCGTGAAAATTTATTATATTCAACATACTTTAGTATGAGGATCGACCAACATTCTAGTGAATATGTCAGTTATTCTTTTCAATTGAAATGTGTTCAATCTTTCATCAGAGTAGCGAAGAAAATTGTTCAATCCTAAAAGGCCATCTTTCCTGTCTGACCAATGAGCACTAGAGAGGTTTTCCAATATTTTACCAATATCTTCAGTTTTTCGCTTGCCATAATTTGCGAAAGATGCATCAGAACATATGCTAAAAAATTGAGAAAATGTTAGATTTTAATGTAATGATTTTATTGATACAATAAACGATTTAAAAGGATGAAAATGATATAATTGTTAATGATAATTAAAAGGTTTGATGTGATTATAACGAGATAATTATAAAGCTAATAATGAAGTTCAACACAAAACAATTGACAATGATGTAGACCAGTCATTCTCAACCAGTATTCCGCGAGATTCAAAAAGTGTGCCGCGAAATTTCGAAAATCTAACTCACTCCTTTACTTGGTGTCCCGCACATATTTAGGGAATAAAGGCTATTCCTTTTTTCAGTGTGCCGCGGCGAAAAAAAGGTTGAGAATGACTGATGTAGACAAAACGACGGTTACAAAACCAGTGTGTGCTGAACATAATTTTACAACGGTTATAAAACGTATCTAGCAAGCTGATCTTATTGTGCATGTTTAATAAATCATATTCATATGCTAACAGAAAGCAATTGATGTAGTTAAGAATAATTTTTGAATAAAAGCAAATTTACCTAGATGCATCACTTTCATCCGATTGTTCATCGAAAAATTTTTTCCTCGGTGTTGATTGCCATAGAAATGCATTCTCAATCAATTGTTCATGTTCATTTGGCCGTAATATTCGATTATTATGAGCTAAATCTAGATCCGAGGATGTAAGATGACTTTTCGTGCGGCTATTTGTTGAGCTGGAACTCAATTTTCTTTCAAATCTGTGTGAATTACTATTGCTATTATTTGTGCGACTTGCAGGACTTTGATCACGACTTGTGATACCAGTTCTTTTTGCTCTCGAAGATGCTGTGTGAAAACGTGAATGCGGAATATTATTACTACCAGAACTACCATTGCTGCCATATGCATTTACACGAGATGATGGTGATGCTGAACGACTACCTGGTTGTGATTTAGACACTTGTCGATTTTTTCGAACCGGTGTTCTTAATGCAGGACTATTACTATTTCCATTGATTAAATCATGATTTCTTCTATTGTGATCTGTTTAATAGTGATGCAAAATGAATAAATTTAAGGAAAAAAATAATTTATGAAAAAATTTATATGTGACCAATGTTATTTTTTATGGTCGATGAGAATGCATGAAAAATTAAAATAATAAAATAAAATAAAACAAAATTAAAACTAAGACAACATACTTAAACTATTAACGGAATTAAGCAATGATTTCGTAGCCGATGTTGATGTTATTGGGTAATGATTGTTAGCATTATTTTGATAATAATGGTTATTATTGTAATTATTATGATGACTGGAATAAACATTAGCTCTAGATCTAGCTCTTCGTTGTGCATCAATATCTATAGCACTAGTTGCTTTAATGGGTGTGTGGTTTGAAGCTACGATTTTTGATCAAATCATGAAATTATCGCAAATAATTAATTAATGGATTAAAAACGAAAAAATAAAATAAAATAATTAAAAACAAATGAACAAAATTAACAAAATGTGTTTTCATGTGTTAAAATGTGTAATTTAAATGCAAAATGATAAAACTTACTAGAAGAATTATTCCTTGGTGATGATACTGAATGTATTGGAATTGCTGAACGCTTGGATAAAGTATTATTTGTAGCTGTTGAACAATAACGATTAATACTTTCGATCGATCCATTTGTTGAATTCGTTCGATTCGTTAATGGTCTAGAATATGTTGGCGCTTTATTTAATGAGTTCGTGGAACTCCAATTCGTCATGTGTTCACCTTGTAACATTCTTTGTTTGCTTGAATCTAATGAACTGAGCAAATAATCTGATTCGGCTTTGAATTTATCGGCAAAACCCCAAAACGCTTTACGTGCTAATGCACGTGCTTCTGGGTCGGCATCGCTTACTCCTTTTTTGATAGCTTCACCTAATGCACCGACATGTTTTTCAAGACAATGTGGCGGCCATGCATGTAATAATTGATCAAGAAATTCACAACATGCTTTTCGAATTTCTTTAGATTTTGATGAAATATTATAAGTAATAATCGGAATCAATCGACTTGCATGCGTATACTGTATTACAAAACGAATAGCTACCACAGCACAGCTCGACATAATCTTGGCACTGTTTTGTATCGAATCGATCAAAGTTGGAAGCAGTACTTCTGCAAATCTATCACATCTGATCATTTTTGAATTTGATTAATTAACACAAATCATTGTACTTGAAAAATTATTATCAAATTATTTGAACATACTTATTACCAATACGTTGAGATAAATAGGCAATCGAGATACACGCCTCTCGAACAACCTGTGATCGTAAATCTTTGACTGATGTTTGAAATGGCACTTCAAGAAGTTTTAAATGTTGATAGAATTCATCATAATCAGCTGCTCCAGCAATCAATAATGATCGAAATTTTTTCAAACATTCAATACGTTTTTCCCATTCAGCATTCGGATTTGAACATGTATCACGTATTCGAGTTAATTCTTGTTCTAATTCTTTAACTGAAAATATTTGTATTCTTGCTACATCTTCGAATGCATTCATGAACATTTCTTCATCGGCTGCTCCAGACGATTCTATATTATCATAATCATCATAAAAAAATTATCATTGCATATTCTAATAATCAAGGGGGAAAATGACATACTTGAATTACTTGGTGGTAATTTATTCAAAATTACATTTCGCTTAACAGGTGGTGCCGAAGTTGCTCTTTTGAATGCATTAATTTTCTGTTTTTTCACATTGATGGGAAAAATTTAACACGACAAAAAATCAATTAAATTTCGAAACCAATTAGTTTACTTTTTATAATTACCTTGAAATCAACTTCATCATTTGACACTAAATCATTTGAATTGGTAGCTGTAGTCGAAGCTTGTGAGGATGTTAAATTTGAACGATTTCTAGGAACTATTATAAATTATGAAAATAGAAAAAGAGAGAAAAATTTAAAAAATGTCATTTTTTCAAATAGAAATTATATCAAAGGATTATCACAGACAGTGAATGTGGAATAGACACATTAAAAAACGAAATTCCTAGAAATTTAAACCCTAAATTACAGGGAAAACAAATCTCAACTTAAATGACAGAAGCATATGATTATGATAATGATTGTATCATGTTTTCATGTTGAATTATCATTATCATCATGATTGTTGGTGTCGTTGGCGACAAATTATGATCGAATACAATTATAAATTTAATATCAACAGAAAACTGAATGAAATTACAAAATTTTGTTTGGTGTCAATCGGTTATTACTATTTTTTTGTTGTCATCACAGCAACTGTTACTCGAATTTAATATTGATTTCAATTTGTGAAACAACAACATGAAAATAACAATAAAAATAAATCATTCAATTTTGATTAAAAAAAAAAATACAATGCGAAATAATGATAATAATAATAGGATCAAAAGGCTCCCATGTATTATTATATTGTATTAATAGATATTACTTGCTGCTTTTCACCATTTATATTTGAAAGACAAAAAAAGATAATAATCGTCATCATCATGATGATAATATCGGAACTAACCGAAAATAATGACAAACAAAATCTCACATGTGAATGCTTCCAAAGGTACT
The DNA here is from genome assembly GCA_002943765.1 of Psoroptes ovis. Lineage (NCBI taxonomy): Eukaryota > Metazoa > Arthropoda > Arachnida > Sarcoptiformes > Psoroptidae > Psoroptes > Psoroptes ovis. The sequence continues at coordinate 796,900 of PQWQ01000006.1, forward strand.
TATTATCATCGTCATCATCTGTTATAGTCTAAAAACATTCATATAATGTCACACAGATGAATTTACTGATGAATGAATGGAAGACAAGTAAAGAGCGTAACACCAAAACCGATTCCAGGTATAAAAATTGAATTTTTTCAAAATTCAATCGGTTCAATCGAAAACCGAAACAAAATGAAATTTAGGGAGCGCCCAAATGACTATTCAAACAGAGATCAACATGGATACAGTTTTTTAGAGTAGGTAAAAGTAAATTGAAAACGGAAAATGATTTGAATGATTGCTTCAATCCTTCTATGCAACCATATATCTAATGCATCGGTAATTTAAAAATTTAAATTTCAAATTTTTCTAAAAATTTAAAAATTCATTTCCATTTTTATTCATAATCGTATTCGATCATTGATTGATTGATCGATTTGATATCATTCGAACCATAAATTATGTTGGTGATCGGAAAACAACAACAAAAACAAAAGCAATAATTGTAAAATGGAAATGAAGTTCATATGGAAATGAATTTTAAAAATGAAAAATGCCAGTTTGCTTCGTACATTAGGAAAATGAAACCTGTTGATTCAATTTTATTATTAGTTTGTGTGTTTGAATTTTTTTTCGGAAATTTCTGAATTCAATGAATAAAATTACAAACGTTTAAATTTTTCATAATCGAATATTTATCAATTTCTATTCAAAAAATAGTCCAAAAAATATCAATTCATAATTTCGTTGTTTTTTTAGATCTATAGAAAAAAATTGACCAATTCAAATAAAGAAAAACTAAACTCATTTGAACTGATCTTTGATCGATTTTTCATTGATCTGATTGACATTTTTTTCCACATTCTGACACAACTATTATAAGGCATAAATAAAGGAAAACAATGATTAATGAATCATTGAATGAATGATTATGCATTTTTGCCAAAACGAAAACATGGAAACAAATCCTAATTTGTAAATTTTGAATAAATGGAATTGAATAAAAGTTTAGCTTGATTTTCAATTCAATTCAATCCATTTTTTGTCAACTAAAAATGTCTACGAGCGAAAAAATTTTGGAAAAATACAAGTTCAATCAAAATAAGTTTTTGAACTAAAAACTGTTCAATGAATGAAACAAATTTCGATGACTTTTTTCGAATTTTTCCAATTTTTCATTGGGAAAAATAACAAATCATGATCATAATTATTCAATATTATTGAAATTTATAAATGATGCATGATTCATCCATTCATTCGTGGAAAATCAACTAAACTTGACGAAACAATTATAAATTTAGCATCCTACAAATTGTCCTTGTGTTTGTGTGTGTTTGTATGTGCCAAAAAAATAAATTTGAGAAATACAAAATCGAGAAAAAAAACACTTGGAAAATCGCTCCATATTCAAACATGTGGCAAAAAAATAAATATTTTTTTCGTAAATATTCATGTGTTTTTCCATACACAAACACACTATCATCAATTCAATGACGACAATTTAATGAAAAATAAATTCAGTTGAAAAATAAATGGAAAAATTATTATTTTGGCATTTGCCGGAAAATGAAAAGTAAAAAAATTTCAAACGAAATTTCATAAAAATCTTAAAAATCAAAATCGTTTAACACGTTATTAATATTTATTAATTTACTGTGATTATTAGTGACATAAATACAAGCACAAATACAGATATATCTGTCCACCGCACACACAAATACACAGGCAAAGAAACTAGCAAAATACAAATAAATTATGAAAGCATGCAACAACCACCATAGATTTTAAATATGAACAACGTGGGTTCAAATTTTTTGAAAGAAAAGTCATTTTTCTTAAGAAATTGAGAAAAAAATTAGAGTAATGTCATTGTGTAATAATAATTATAATAATCATAATGACAATCGTTATGATATGTACACGATTAAACACGGGAAAAAATAAGTAAACATTTTCAATGTTTGCTTATGTTCAGTGCTCTCAGCGTATTTACTATGAACAACTTGAACAACATCCATTCATCTAATCATTTCATTTATTAAATCATTGAACTCGTGTGGTGGTTTCAACTTTTATTCATGCTTAATTTAATAATTTCACCATTATTCATTCATTATTTTATTTGGCGGTGACTGTAAATATAATCATTATTAAATTATATTTGTGTAAAAAAATGAATGAATAAATGGTGTGGAGAAATGAAAAATATGTGAAAATTTTGTTTGTTGGTTTGTTTGAAAGTTTTGTGCGAAAAAATATTTTAAATTATTTGACAAACACATGCAAACACTCATTATTATTACTATTATTCAACGATATATACAGACCTTAAATGGTCAATTCTAAAAACTTTGTTTGTTTGTTTGTTTCTGGAACAGTGTGTTTGTATGTTGAATAATTTAATAATTGTAAAATTCTCAAAAATTCATTCTCTGATACCACAAACAATCGACAAAAAAATCGTGACAATAGCCAAAAGGCATCGAAAAATATTTGGAAAAATCTAAGAAATTGATGAAATCAATGAAGACAATCAATGTGTGCTTGTAGCAATCGATTAACGCTTTTGGTGTTTGTTTTTTCGTTCATTTATTTTTTCACATTCATTTCTTTGAATTGAACGCCAAAAAATAATGTCAGAAAAATGAAAAATCAAAAGAGAAAATCTATCAATCAATCAATCAATTGTTCATTCGGCAAATGAAATGAATGAAATGTCAACTAATTTGTGGTTTTTTTTCAGTTCATTTCATTTTTCTTTGTTTTTTCAAATGCTTTTTCAAAGCGCAATGATCTAATTGTTTACTTCAAATAATCATCATTGAAATTACAATTGTCACATGTCAGATAATCAAAGGTAATAACAATAAGAATGATAAAAAATAAATAGGTTTCTATGTAAATTGAACACCTTTGGTGGAGGAGAGAGAGGAAAAATTACATAAATATGTTAATTTTCAATGAAATGAAATGAATGAAATGTCAGAAAAACACAGGAAATTTGACAACAAATAAACAGTTTGTCATAAACGGGAAAACACACAAATATGGCATAATTATGAAAGAATCAATCAATCGTTGCCGAATCAATTCAAACGATCGACAACCATTCAACAATCTTATCGATGATCGATCATAAGATTTTGTTTATTTTTCATTTATTTTTTAAATGAGATATTCATAGAAATTTTCGTAAAAAAAATAATTTAAAATTTAAAAATAATTGAAAAAGACAATGGATTGCGCAATCTGTTCAGGGCAAACAGAAATGTAATAAAACAAATTTTGAAAAAAATAATTTTAAAATTTGCAACGTCACCAGCTTCAAGGATACAATTTAAAAAATACAAAAGTCATATGTAATGATATTTGATGCTTTACCACCATTCATCATTATTTATGATGATAATGGAGAGAAAAATATTCAATTTTCAAAGATAATTTTGTTTTGTTTTTCATTTTAGAAATTTTTTCAAAAAAACATTGAATAAATGTATGGATAAATAATTGAATAAATGAATGTAAAATGACTCGGTAGTAGGACATGATGATATCAAACAATATCATCAGCAAACATCATCATCAACAACTAATGATAATATCACATTTCATAAGACAATAACTGTTCATTTTAAAACAACGAAAATAATAAAAATAAACAGCAGCAATGAAAATTTATCGTTATCATCATTCACATCATCACCATTATTCTTATCATCTTCTTCATTATCATCAAAAAAAAAAAAAAAAAAACATGAAACATTCAATGTTCAATTGAATAGATTAAATGTTTATGTTTCTTTGTTTTTAGTCAAAGAATTTTACATTCAAACAGACTCAAATTCAAAATGACATGAAATATACAAGTATGAACTGCAAATAAATAAATAAATGAAACTGTTAATATAATCAACTAGGGGAAAAACATTGAAATTGGAGATTGGAGAAAAAAGCAGACAGGTAAACCTAGGCAGAACAAAATATGGATGCTTTGAAGTCTTTTTGGCATCAGGTAAATCATAAAACATAAATGAATCAGTGATACATATCAGATCATCTTCTCAATGTGGTAAACATCATTCTTGTTTTCAGAAGATATCAAAAATAATCGTCAAAATAAAAAGGAATAATAATCATTATCATTATTATCAAATTATGTTATTGTATATTATCATTATGAAAAGAAAAGATAATAATCATTTTTTATTATTGTCAAGAGTTATCCTTGATTTGATTTTCTTTTGTAAAAATTTCTTTTCAAAAAAGAAAGCTTGTACAAAGATGATAATAATAATAAAAATATTGAAATTAATAATGAAACATGATTGATATTTTATGGAAACTATTGAAAACACAAAAGAAAACAATCGTTGAATCGAATATAACAATTGAAGATGAATGGATGGATATAAAGAAATAGAAAAGCTTTTAAGAAAAAATCTTTGATAGATTTTGAATAATAAAATCTTTGAATTAGCTTATGTACAATTAAGGATAAATTACACAAATCTATGCATTTTGAATATCTAAAAATTTTCCAATAATAATAATCATTGTGTAAATGGTTGGATAAATATTCTTTTGTTCATTTTTCTATTCTTATCTATTGTCATGATGTATGAATGTAACAATTTGCATGATGATCTAAATATATTTAGATATTTGAATATTTAAAAATATATGTTTACATTCGTAACCATCTGAATAAATGAATGAATGAAAGGCTAATAATCTAAATAATGTCTCTATCAGCGATAAAATATCGTTAAGAAAAAGAATATATAAATATTCATTCGAAAATTGATGCATTGTTCACAATTATTAATGGTAAATGAATGTGAATAAATATAATAAAATGGATGAATGAAAGAATCAAAAATGTTTCAAAAGTCAAAATGTTTAAATTCAAGTTTAGAAAAAACTGCTAATAAAATGAAATCGTAACACTCTGTTAATGTGAATCTGAGTAAATTTGAATTTGATGATGAACATAGCTTATGGATGATGATGATTTATTTTCAAAACTTTTAAATTTAAATTTAAATATGAATATTTGAGATATCATTTCAAATATCATCATGAGGTATGATTGTCAGATTGTTGAAATATGATATTTATCTTTCAATGATAATAATGGCTATAATCAACATTTAAAGATCATTATTGGAATGCAAGAGAAGAGAAAATGGATTGAAGAGGCAACTATCAAGCTATTATTATCAGCTAATTCAAGATCGTTATCATTATTATTATCATTAATATCAACCTCAGTATAATCTGTGCGCTATTCAACCACTGAACTAGCAGCGGTGCGTGTGTTTATGCGGTGAATTGTTTGAAAAAAATGGTAAAATGAAATGGTTTCAATGATAACAATATCATAGTAAATGATACGATATCATGATAATTTTACAATGTTAGAATATGAATGATTATTTCTATCAGATTCAACACAGTACGAATGATAATAATCAAATGTAACGTGAGGATATTATTTATTTTTGCTCATTCATTCTATTGCAGTCTGTATATATTTCATATCACACAATACACAATCGGGATCATCATCATTTGGAATCAACCGGCCATTTTTATTATTATCAATTCATTCATTTTTGTTCATTATCAAAATTCATAGAGAATTCATCGAATGAAAAAAAGGAAAAATTGGAACATTCCATCATCATCATCAGCATTGAATTTTGATTCAACATTGAGATTGAGCAATGAACTTCAATGTTGTTGTTGTTGTTGTGTGAGCACTAAGCATCAAGATGTTTGGAATGAATGAATGGATAGATAAACTAAACCAAAACAAATTCAAATACAGAAAAACAAAGCCGAAAAATACAATAATTGGTCGATGTCAACAATGATAATACAAAGATATTTGACAATGATATTCGAGTAAATTTTTTGTTTAAAATTATTTTCATAATTATTATGATTATCATTTATTTTGAATGTCAAATAGGAAATTGGACATAATCCAATGGTGATAATGGTGTAGTTGACAATGGAGCAAAGAAAAATTAAAAAAATAAAGACAAGGTACAAGGCTTTGCATTTTCCTCGTTGATTAACGTGTGCACTCAAAAAGAAAAAATATTTAAGTATAAATGTGCACATTGTCAATGTGATCAAATGATTAAATACAATGTTGATTACAAATGCGATTAAAATTACAGAAAAAAAATTTAAATGGTAACAAAAAAAAAATATACCTATACGATGATTATTATCATTACTATTGTACACGGTATTAGATTGTTGTTTTTGTTGTTGACTAGTTTTTTTAAATATTGAAGTTATATCAAAATTATTATAATTATTTTGATTTTGATTATTTCGACGTAATGAACAACTACACTGTCGCTCAATTTTTTTACGTATCGGATTCGATGTCATTCGCAACATTTTATCATACATTTGTATCCAATCCCAATCAGAATCCCATATTATTTGTCCATTTTCTGAGACTAGATTTTTACGATTCATATATGGACTGTTCGTTACCGATTTACTTGTATATAATGATAATGGTTGGCGTTTTAAACTATTTAAATTATCATCATCACTGTTTATTTTTGTCGATGTCGATGATGATTCAGATGATAATGATGATGATTCATTCGATGATGATGCGAATGATGATTCAGATGATAATGATGATGATTCATTCGATGATGATGCGAATGATGATTCAGGATGAATTTTAGTAATATTCTTATCATTTTTATCAGCCAAAGAATCAACTATCGTATCTATTGCTTCTTGTTGTTGCATTGACCATTGATCATATGTTAATGAATCATTTGGATCATCATCATTATCATTGATATCATTATTTAATAAACTACTGCAAAATGAATCATCATTCGATGAAATAGTCGTATTGGTTGCTGTTGTCGATAGACTTGCAGCACGTTTTTTTGAACCATCCATCATCATCATCATCATCATCATTGTTGGTGTTGTTGATGGTGTTGAATTATTATCATCGAATCGATGATCATAACTATTATCATTATGATCGTCATCATTGTTATTATTTTTATTATTAAACACATTCATCGTAGATGTTGGAGAATTTTCATTTTTTTGATTCAATTTCAAATGAAAATCATTATTATCACATGTAGTATCATTACTATCATTATTATTGTTGATATTGATTGGTGTATTAGTAACAATCGAATTATTATTATCATTGATTATATCGACAATCATCATGATAAATTGTCAGTTTATTTGGGAGAAAACAGAAACAAACAATCGAAATGTATTTACAAAATCTTTAATTTGCCGCAATCATGAATAATTGATGCCACAAAGAAAAAAATCGAATAACGACACAATTATTTAAAACAACAACTAAAATTGAATCGGCGAAAATGAAAAAAAATATTCCAAGAAAACAAAAATATCAAATTCAATAACGATTCAAAATGGGCTGAAAATTGTGCTGGAACACACATTAACATTAACACAGAACAAATCACACATGCACCGCATACAAACTACAAAAAATTAATGAAAAATGAATGAGAATAGCTAAAACACTAAAAATTTGAAATTAGAAAAATTTTAAAAAACTTCTTTGCCGCATTTTATATCTAATATTTTCCATCAAATACAAACATACACATGCACATAGACATTATATTAATAATAAATATTATATCAATGATATATAAAATGAAAAATAAGGAAAATAAAAAGTTGAATACCTTGGAAACCACCGCATAAACACTCACACTAACTGACAAACATACAGAGGCTATGCTTATATCTGCATTATGTATAAATTTCTATATAAAATAAATGTAAAATTTAAAAATTTTCATAACGGCAAAGAGGAACAGAACAGAAAAAACCGTTATGTTTTTACACATCCATCAGCTGATATTGAAATGGTGCTGTTTGTGTCAGTGTGTTTCTGTGCTTAAAGTTTGAATCAAGCACTAAAATAAACAGCAATAAACAAACTAACGGTACTGTGTCTGTGTGTGCATATGGATGTGGGGAAAAATGTATGAAATGAAATGAATAAATAAAACGAAATAAAATAAATAAAAGAGACATGGGCAAACAACAACAGCAACTGCACAAATTTTCAAATGCAAAGAGTTGGCGCGATTATTGGGGAGATATTATTGGTCAGAAAATATATTTGAAAAATCAAAATGAAATGAATCATCGTGTGTCTGTGTGTTTTTAACTAGAAACTGAAATTTAGTCATGAAAATTTACGGTCAAAAAACCAGAATCGGGATTTAAATTTGAATATGGAAACGAACAAAATTGTCATTGGTCAAATTGAAGAAAAAATATTCGTTTTTTTGCATAAAATATTCAAAAATACTCAAAGATTTCTTCGAGTAGAAAAATACTGGTCAAATCCTGGTCATAGAAATGGTGGAATTATACAAAAATCATTTTTCTCAGTGGATATTTTGCGTGACAAGTCCAAGACATGTGTAAAAATTGATGCAAAACCACACAAATACTAACACACGAAAAGCCTTAATTTGCATTTGTTGTTGCAGTATCGCTCTACACACACATCCTTATTTATATTTATTCTTATTTATATTTATATTCATTTTTTTTTGTTTTTTTAAGAAGGCAAGAAATAAATATTTCTGTAATAATACGAATAATAATAGTAATGATAATGATAATTTCATAACCTAAAGTTGCATATCATCACTTCTAAATCGAAAAAATGAATCAAATGATAATTAGATTATTATCATCAGATATGTAAATGCATGTATATTTTACATGGGAATTTTACTAATAATAAGTAATACAACACACGCAAACAATGATCAAAATTGTGGTCGTATTTCTTCAATTTGGTCATTGATCTGTACTGAACTTATTTTAAATTTTTGAAATTTTGGATTTTGAATACTTTTGATGATACTACTTGATATTGCTACCATTATTATCATCATTATAATTGAAATTCATTCATGGTTTACTCTATGTAAATTTCAGTTTTACATTCATTAAATCAATTTTTAATTTTAGTAATTAATTAATTCATTTAATTTTTTTTCTTTAAAAAATAATTAAAAATAAATTTGAAATTAATTAATTTAGCTTGGTTTACTTGAAAAATTACGAAAATTTATCCATGATGAAATGGATAAAATGAATTTTATTTTATTTTAAATTCATTTGCAAGTAAACAAAATAAAGTAAAATTCAATACAGACTACCTTATTTTGTAAAAAAGGAATAGAAATAAATAAATCGTGTGTATTATTATCATAATCATTTGCTATTATCATCATCGACATCGACATGATATTTTTGTATTGTTATCACAAAATCTTTATGGAAATACTGTTTTTTTCTTCTAATTCAAAACACAATATGACCTTATTTTGATTGTTTGAAACATATACAAAAAACTTATTATAAAAGACTTGTATTTAATTAATAATTAATTATTGATAATACACCACTATGGAAAAAATAGCAGATGAAGTAAAGGATTAAAACGCTGTATTAAGGCAAATACAAAAACAACAACAAGAAAAGAAAAATTGAAAAATGCAGCAATAGATTCGATTTTTCGTTTCGTTTGTTCGTTGAAATGCTTCAAGATGAATGAATTACAAGATAGTAATCAATAAATGTGATACACGAATCAATAAAGAAATTGACTCGAAACAGCAACAACAAAATACTCCTGCACGATTAAACAATGATAACTGTTTTTTTGTTTTGTTTATTTTTAAATGCGAATTTTTTTCCATACAATTCAAAAATATAAAAAATAAATAAAATATTTGTTTCATCAATAATAATGATAATAAATGAACAACACAGACAAACACACAGAAGCATGATTGCAATTTAAGAAATAATAATAATAAAAAGAAAAAAACATCGGTACAATGGCAAATAATGATAATAAAAATAAACAAATAATGATAATTATTGGAAATTTTAAAATCTTTAGTAGTTCTCCATTCAATTTTTCAAATATTGCAATGATAATGAAGAATATTTTTGTTTTTGAACATTTTCAATTTAATGAATTCTTCATTATTATCTTTATTATCATTTCAAGGATAATAATAAAACGTCATCAATGTCCATACTCAAATCCTCATCAATGAAATGATCAATGAATCAATCAATATTCACTATTCTTGAATTCAAAATCAATTCAAATACAATTTAAATTCAAATTTTACAACTAAAATACTTCTTGAACAAACAAACAAACATAAACTCAAGGTAGATAGGATGAAGAATAGCGAAAAACAAATCAACGATTCAGTTGATAATTGATAAATTCGAAAAGAAAATTTAGTCATTTTTTCGAATGATAATAATAACCACAATTGATCATTATGATAACCAACACAATTGATTATTTATAATAATGATAATAATAACATCAACAATAAACAAAAATATAGCAATAATTATAAACAATTTTCAAAGAAAAAACATTATATTCAAGACATTCATACATACAAACATTCGTTCATTCACAATAAACAAATGATAATAATAATAGAAATAATAAAGATAATAAATCAATAATACCATCATCATACATTGAACATTAGGTACAAGGGAAAAAAATAGATAAAAGAAACGATGATGAAACGATATTTAGGTAAAAATAATTTTCATCACCTGTATGTTGTTGTAGCTGTTGTTTGTATTGTTTGAATCAAATCAATTCATATTCAATCAATAACAATTCAATACAACTCAATACGAATCGATACAATACCAACTCAATTCAACACAAATCAATACAAACATAAATTATAAACATAAACAACAAAACAAACATACACGAAATTGAAAATTCATCATTATTACAATGAAAATGGTTATTATTATCATCATTCATTCATTTTCTTGAGTAAATTTTAATTAATCATAATTCTTCTTTTATTTATTCAACTATCTAAGTTTTCGTGGCTAAATGTATTAATAAAAATAAATTTGATTATAACCACCATTACCATCAACATCATCATTATTACTATTATTGTAATTATTCAAATGGAAAAACCAAAAGAAAAATTATAATTATAATAATAATTTACATCATTATTTACAACACACACAAACGCACATAGATAGACTAATAAACACATTTAAGATTCATAAAACATGCAAGAAATAAACAGGTACACACAAACACACAGGTACACGCATATAATTCATGCAAAGAAATCAACAATAGCAACAACAACAAATAATATCTACAAGTCATACTCATAACGGTGTTTAGTGTTTCATAGATTGTTTTTATTTAACTTGCTTCAAAATGAATCGCGATTGGTTAATAATTATGTATTGAAAAATGGGAAAAAAATAATCAAAATTAATTGCTATATTCACATGATATATTCACACTTCATTGATATATTCACACTACATTAAATCAATGAATAAATGAAAATTGAATGGAATGAATGAATAATTTTGAATTCAATATGAATATCTTGAATAAAAGAAAGAAATGTGTGTAGAAAACCAATTTTCCATTCATTCAGTTATTCATCGAGTTAATAATCGATTTAAGACTAAGAAAACTTGAACAAAAATAATTAATAATTACATAATTATTGCGTTTGTTTGTGTGTTTATTCATAGCCAAAAGCAATTTCACATTACACGTTTCATTGCATTTTCAGAGTATGTTCAAAAGTCCAAATTGTAAACATTTCGAAAGTAAAAAAAAGTCAGAAAAAAATAGGTGAAAACGCGTGTCAAACAATCATGATTTGAGATAACTTTCTCTTCTGATTTAATACTTTCAATGAATGAAAATTCCAATTGAAAATTTGACCAGTTTTTAGTTGGTTGTCGGTTATTGTTTTACCATTCATTTTAAAATTAAGGTTTCAAAGGTGTGGAAAATGAAAAAATTTTCGCTTTTCATTCACCATAATTACTCGAAATTTGATGCATTTTTGATATAGAAAAAATTCATTTACATTCATTCATTCATTTGACTGACATTTTCATCAAATCATTTCATTTCATTTTTACCATTATCATTATTATTATTAAGATTAGTATTTGTGTGTGTGTGTTTATTATACCTCAATCTAGCAACTTTGACTGATAATTTTAATTATTTTTCATCATCTTAATTATTATCAAAATAATAATTATTAATAAAAGATAATTATGAACTCATTTTTTTAGATTGATTTGCGACTAGACTCGATTTACATTCATCAATTGATTGATTAATTAATTAATCGAAAAATTCTTCAAAATTAACCAATTATCAATCATTAAATTGGCAATTGAAGCCTTTTCACTTCTCATTTCTCTTGTTCTCTGTAGAACCAGACAACAATCAATCAAACAAGTTTTGGTTGTTGCGGATCGTCAAATAACCAAATATGAACCAATTGTCAATCATTTTCTCAGTAAAAATCTATGATACACATTGAAAAATATTTGAATGGCGCCAAATACGCCATCTTATATCAGTAAAATTTGATTTTTGTTTGTTTTTCTATCAATCTACACTTGTCCTTGACACTTTTTAGATTTTTGAATTGAGACTTTAGTTAAGATTAGTATCGTTAGTGATTATCTTGGTGATATTTGGATCAATTTTGATTAAAAATTTTGTCAACACATTTTTTAAGGCCCAAAGAGGCCTTCAATTTATGTGTATGAGATTATTTAAACGTTCAAACATCGAAATTGAAATTAAAAAATTAATCCAACTTACCCAATGTTTTATGATTGTTGTTTTCATTTTTATTTCCATTACTTGTCGCATTGTTATTGTTGTTATTAGCATTAGTGTTAGTAGATGAGATGGCTGCTTCACCTGTGTTGACGATATCATCAAATTTAGCCAACAATGTATTCAACCTAAAATGGTAAAAATTGAAGAGAAAAAAGAGAATAAAAGAAGAATTATGACAAATGTATTCATTAAATTGTTAAATTTAATTATTCTTTAATTATTATTATCATCATTTAAATGAATGATCAAATCACATTCAAACACGTGTTGCATGATTAGAATATTCATCAAAAACATTCAAAAAGAATCCAGAAACACAATTTTTCTCTGGAAAATCAAGATAACACAATGGAAAATGCAATTCTATTGTTATTGTAATTTCATTTTCATTTGTAAAATAATAATTTTATGACATTTTTTTTGACAAATAAAAACATTAAAAATTCCTAACAAAATAATTGCAATTTAAAATTGTTGATTATATTGCGTTGATTCATTCAACCAATTCATTAGCTATTTTGCGACTCGAGTGTATAATTTTTTGTATAATCATTTTTAGTTTTATTTTTTAGTTTTTAATGAATGCAAATTTATCAGAAATTCAATTTCACTTCATAATTTTCATTTGTGGTTGGCACTTGTCATTTTTTACACTAATAATAATAAAAAAATAAAATGATGTTTACATACTTTTGTGCTGGCATTTGATTTGAATATTTTCGTAATAATTCATTACGTAAACGATCACCAACATGTTTATAAACACAGACCAATGTTTGCATTGATGTATCTCGTACTTGTAGATTTGGATCGGACATTAAATTTATTAATGGTAATATAAATTTTGATACATATAATTGTCCATTAATTGAACCATGAACACCATAACGTATTAAACATTCTTGAAAAAATAAACATATTTCTTCGCGTACTTTTGAATTTTTATGTGTAAATGCTGGCATTAATTTTTCTAATATAATCTATTTGAAAAAGGAAAGAAATAAAAATTAAATTTTTAAATCAATCAAATCCAAAAATACAAATCACCTGTGGTGTTGAAACAAAACTCATTAATTTGATCAATAAAGTTTTAGCTTGTTCTCGTACACATTCTTTTGAATCACCAAGACGATCGATTGTTGGTCCAAGAACTTTTGCGAAATAAATTTAAATAAAAATAAGGAAAATCATATTTCACATCATGAATAATCAAACTTACTCGATGAAAGATATGGCCGTAAATCTTCTTTCATACGTATAGCTAAATGTGCTAAAATTTCTAAACCATTTTGGGCAACCTATGAAAAACGAAAAAAAAAGAAACAAAGAAAAACAATTGAAATTTTATGATTTAAATTTGAATGAGAGCAAAGAATATGAATATGAACGATATGAATAAACAAATAAATAATGATATTCAAAACATGGAAATGAGATGATATTGACTAATAAAGCATCAAAACAAAACAGTAAACAATATATGACGATGATTTATGATATTTATAAATAACCCTTTCATTATTTTTTGAATTTCATTTCATTCAAAAAGCTTACGTAAATCGTTAGTCGTCCATAACAAATGACAAATGAAAATGAAAGTGTATCAAATTTGATTTCTAATTCATATTTCTATGCATGTTTCACTAATTAAATTTATTTTTATCTTTAATGTTTGTCTCACATTTTTTTCGTACATTCAATGAAATAATTGACTAATCAATGCTAAATGTTTGCTTATTAGTCGATAGATTCATGATTGATATTTAAAATAAATTACGGAAACAAGGTGAAAATTATCGATTTATTAAATATCAAATATTTAAAATGTTTCAATTTCGATTTTTTACGTGAAATATGCGATAATTGATTGACAATATATTTACCTTAAAATTACTATTATTCAACCAATGTATTGTTGAATCAATAAATGCACTAATATGTTCACATTCAATTGAATTATCTTCGATATTTAAATATGCTAGTATATCATTACCGACTTGTAATTTCTTTTTCGTATCATTACTTGATAATAATGGTAAAAATTTATCAAGTGGTGATGGTGGCGTTGAAGCCATGTTTATATAGTTTGTTTATGTTTATGTTTGATTAAAAATAATTAAAAATTTAGATAAAAATGATTGTCAAATAATAAAAATCAACAAATAATTAATTTCGTTTCATTTCTATTTGCGCCAGGGCATTTCTTAAAGCCAGCACATTTTTTTTCAATAATTATTTTGTTCTAAAAAAATAATAATGTGGATAGTCTTCATTAAATAAAGTGAATACAGTCACTAACTGAAAAAACGAATAGCACTTGTGGTTAAAACAATGATAATACTTGAAGATAAAGGTTGAAAATTGTAAATTAATTTTTGTTTTGAAAGAATGATTGTATCATCACAAATCACTTCTTGTCAAATGAATGATGATAATAATCAATGAAATCGGTTGACATTTATAAAAACAAAACCATAATCAATGGTTGAAATTCAAAATTTGTTCAATAATTTCGTAAAAACTTGACGATTATAAAGGGTTACAATCATTTACAATCACGATTATTTACAAATTCGTTATAAATTCTTGAAATTTTTCGAAAAAATTTCAATTCAATTTCCCGGTATTCATTGATTTTGATGGCGATAATTTTGATTTTGATTATTTTCAGAAAAAAATTCATTTGCTTCATTCATTTAACACATCAACAAATGTACAAAAAAGCAAACAAATTGATTATTTATTTATTGATGATTAAAATCTGAATATTTTCATCAGTTTTTTTTCTATTTTGAACAACATCAACAGCATCAGCAGCAGCAACAACAACAACAATAAAAACAACGTTAAACTTGCATATGCAAAATAATAATAAAAATAATGAAAAAAATTGTAGTAAATTGCAGTAACTTTGGGTTAGCTTGAAAAATATAAACAAATGAATGAATCTCCAAATATTAAACCACAGAAAAGTTAAATTTTTTTTAGATGTCCAAAAGAAGTAGCAAATAATTGTGTTGTTGCTAATTGTTGATGATGAGCACAGTCAATGAGTTTTATTTATTTTTAGTGAATAATAAATGATAGCATGTATAAATGCACATTTATATATACGAATATAGTTATACAAACACATACAAATACACACACAAATGCACATTAATAAATATATATGAACACGAATGAACGATAATTATGTTGCATGCATGCATTTTTGTGTATGCATGTATGGTAGGTATGAGAAAACATGTCCACAAAAAAAATTATAATTATAGAAATGCTATGTGTGAGTAGCATAGTATTATTTACAATGAGCTGTTTCTAGTCAAAAATTGCCGGAGGCATGAAAACTACGCTTTCGTAGCGCTCATAATGATAAGGCCGCTGACGTACTGGTACGTCTTTTCAACAATGCGCTTTGCAAGTCCCGGCGTTCATTATTACGAATGAAGATTTTTGTTTTGGAATTTATTGTTATATCTGGTGTTTATACATACGATGCTTGTATTTATCTGTGTGTGTGTGTGTGTTTGTTGTGTGTGCATGCATTTGCGAATATGGAGAATATGCAACACATTAAAAAAGTGATGTGTGTTTATTTGTGTGCACATAAAAGCAAGCAATCCATCGAATGCAGCAGTGAATGAAGAGAAATTTTCCCGAAAATTTTAGCGAAAAAAAAAATTTTCTATATCAAAATTCACAAAGAACGTTACCGAATATTTTCTAAATTTGTTCCGTAAAAATTATAAAATTTTCCGTTTTTGACAAGAAAAAACAAATATCATGATCGATGTTTGATTATCTTTGACAATTTCTTTTAATTTCTTCAAATCTTCTCGTGCCATTTGGCCTCATACCACACCTTTCTTTAAGACAAATCCATTTACGGGCAATGAAAAAAGAAAAAATTGAATTTTTTTCTATTTTACTTTGTTTGTGCTCGTTGTTTATTTGATTATCTTGTTTTTCTTGTTTGTTTTTTTCGTTCATTTGTTGAATTGAATAAATAAATATCGAAAAATGTTTCGTATTAATCCATATTTATATATATCGGAGAAATTCGTTTATCTTCGAACATTTAATGCATTCTAATAAAAATGATCATCATAATCATCATCATAGATCGACAAACAACTGAATAATATTGAATAATCAATGATTATTTTTTCTGATCACGATTTCTTTTCCCTCTTCTTCTTTTAGATCATGCTCGCTAATCTTCAAATGCTGATAATGTTAGTAATTTGATCATTTTTCTGATGATAATTATTCAATCTGATGATCAATCGATCTGATGGTTATATAAATATGATAAAGATTCAAGATCGAAAAGCTCTTGATTGATTTACAATCAAAGAAACGAAGGGAATGATAATAGATACTGATTCGTATTGATTCATAATATTTGAAGCTTCGAAATCTTGAAATCTTGATAATTGAAATCTTAAAATTTACGATATATCGATGTTAATGGCTCGAATCAGAGATCAAAGACCATTCACTCGATCATATTTGTCTAATTGAGAGATTCAAAATGATTTTTCGATTTCAAAACATCTTAATAAAGATTTGAAAATATCAATTCATGGATAGTGTTTTTTAAAGGAACTGAATATCCTCTCTAAAAAATGATTAAAATCCAAAATTCATTTAAAATTTTCACGTGATTCACGAATATTATCGATTCGATACACAGGCAGAGACAGGCACATACATTCGATTTTGAAATTTTGCTTTCCTTCATAATTATCATCAAATGAAATGGTCATTATTAATGTAAAGTGAAAATTTTTCAATGTTTGTAAATTGAAATTGAAAAAAATGAATGAATTTTTTTTCAACCAAAGGAAAAGCAATGAACATGAATCAATAATTTCATGAAAGAGAATCATTTTATGAAAAGGTTTGGCCTTTTTTCAATTTCAATTTGTCAGTTTGTTTGAGAAATTAATTTTTTAAAAATTCAAAATTTTGACAAATAAACACATCGTTGTACAAACACACCTGCTTCTTCTTCGGCGATGTTTTCAAATGAAAATTTCAAAAACAATTTTCAGTAAACATTTCAAACATTATTCTCAATAAATTGAAAATTGAAATTTCAAATTAAATGCCGAGGCGAATGGCGCCTTTTTGCATCGATTATTGCGTACAAATGATTCGCCTTGGAACCTAGAATTCATGGAACCGAGAATTCATGGACCCAAGAGTCAAGAATATGAACAGAAAAGCCAAACGACCAGGCCTAGCATCTTCTATATAGACGCCATGGTCCTTGTGGAACATGAGCGATAAGGCAAACCATTTCGGGAAACAAAATGATTATCGGCTTTATGTTTTTCTATAAATCATCTAAAATATTTGTTGTATAAATGTGCAGAATTCAAAAAAAATGTTTAACCTACTAACCTAAAGAATGAATGAATGTTGTTGTCGTTGTTGGTTCTGCTGTCGCTGTCGTTACATCAATGATATCTTCGGTCATTGATGTTTGACTGTTCAAATATTAAACGAAAAAATTGTATATTTGTACAATTTGTACATAATAGTTTCCCGATAGGAAAGCAATCGAAAACAGATTTTGCCTTGATATTATTTTTCATTTTTATTTATTTATTTTTGTTTGGTTTGTAATTTAATCGATTTTCGATAAAATTTGCTCAATGAAAAAAAGAAAAATTCACTTCTCCAAAAGCCTTTGAAATACTCCAAATTGATACTGCCAATGAATGTGAAATATTTGAATATTTGTAGTCAATCAATTTTATCAAATTTTGACCCGAGAAAAATTATAAACAAATCTTCAATCATCAATATTTACACACACAATGTCATTGAAATTCAATCAACAGCAGAAACAGTCTGAACATTATCGTCAATTATTAATAAATCGATCCAAGATAATTATTTTACCTGATGAACATCAGCAGCCACAACAACAGCAACAGCGACAAACAATAACATCGACTACAGTTAAAGAACAAATCATTGAATCGAATGATGATGATTTTCATGATAAACATAATAAAAAATTGAAAAAATCTTCAGATTCCAATAGTATTTTATTTGGAAATGAAATCGGTTATCCAAATGCAACACGTTTGGATAATTTTTTAGAGAATGATTCATTTTTACAAAATTTAAAGTTACGTTTTTTGAATAAAAAAATTTACGTAAGTAAATTCATTGTGTTTTTGAATCAATTATTCAACATGTTTAATTAATTATTAAATAATTAATTAAAACATTAGACATGCATCGAATCAACTGTGATAGCAATCAATCCATATGAATTATTGCCATTATATTCACAAGAAATAATTGCCGCTTATGAACATCATAATCTATTATCATTACCACCACACATGTATGTATTTTGTAGTTTCTTAATTTTTTTAATGATAGTGACAATTAATTATGCTTAATCGACTATAATCAATCAATTTTTCTTTTGAAAAAATTCAAATACATTTGGAATTCATTGACTTTTTTTGAATAATTAGCTACGCTTTATGCGAATTTGTATTATATTGTTTAAAAGAACGAAATAATGATCAATGTATCATTTGTTCTGGAGGTAATGATTGTGATTGAATGAAATTAATCATTTAAGATTATCAAAAAATGATTAATACTTTGTTCATTTGTATTCATTTATTCAATCACAGTATCCGGATCTGGAAAAACTGAATCATTTAAATTAGCATTGAATTATTTTATCAATGGTTCTAGTGAACGTTCTGAATTGAATCAAATTAAACAACGTTTCAATTCAATTCCAATCGTTCTTGAAGGTTAGTATTTTTATGATACCGATTTTGTCGACATCTTATGTTTTGTATTATTAAAAATTAAAAAAAAAATAAAAATTTGACATTTCTAAGCATTTGGAAATGCAAAGACTGAAAGTAACAATAATTCAACTCGATTGGTAAGTTTAAGACTCTTCATTTTTGAATCGATTATTATTTTAAATCATTTTTTCAATTTATTTGATCGAAATTTTAGTTTTATACACTTGAAATTGATTTCGATTTCTTGGGCGATCCATTAGGCGGACAAATTGATGATTGTAATTTTTGAATTGAATTTATTTGTCTGATCATCTCAATAATCTAATTATTTTTCATTTTGTTCATGAAGATTTCATTGAAAAAACACGTGTTTCTAAACACGAAATTTATGGCTATAATTTTCATATATTTTATCAATTAATTGATGGTGCGGGATCAAATCTTTTGAGTAATTATCATTCTATTTGATTTATAATGAAATTTCATCAATTATTTTATTTGAATTCGGTTTTAGAATTTCTTAAATTAAATCGTGACTTTGAAACTTATCATTTGTTGAAAGATAATGGAATCGATCAATGCTTTAGCAGCAATGGACATCATAATGTCAATCAATTTCAAAAAACAAAAGTACAATTTTGCCTTGAATTGATCTTTCTTTCTTAAATTATATTTAAATTACAATTATAGTCAAATTTACAAATACTTGGATTCACAGCCAATGAAATAATTGATATATTACAAATATTAGCATTCATATTGAAACTTGGTAATGTTCAATTTTTGCGTAAATCTAATATTGACAGCACTGAAGGCTGTACAATATTCAATGATTTCGGTAAATGTCACATTTTTAATTTGATTCTATTGAATTATTAAACAGTCTTTTTCCTATCTCTTCCAGAAATACATGAAATATGTGATACATTCAATTTGAATTCAACATTATTTTTAGAATCATTTACACATAGAATGGTTAAAAATAATTCTGAAATATTCATACAAGAATTATCAGCACAATCAGCTATAAAAATACGTAATACATTGTGTAAAGCATTATATTTTCGTTTATTAACATGGATTATTGAAAAAATTAATGAATTAATCAAGGTGAATGGATAATATTATTTTTTATTTAAATTTAATTTTATATGATCAATTTTCAATAGACAAAACCGTCGTTGAATCTGGCTAGAAACAATTTGTCATTATATGATTTTTTTGGTTTTGAAAATTATTATGTAAGTTGTTTTTTGTTTTGTTCTTTATTCAAATTGATCTATTATTATATTTTGCATTCATCTATGAATAGATTAATTTTTTCGAACAATTATTGGTGAATTATTTAGATGAAAAAATTGTACAAGTATTTATTGATACAAATTTTCGCCAAAAACAAGAAGAATATATACGCGAAGATATTGGCTGGACTAGATTGGATCTGTCGACTAATGATTCAATTTGTTATTTAATTGATCGAGTAATTTTTTATTCTTACAAATCGATAAAAATTTTAATTTTGATTATTTTTCAATGAACAAATAGCCTAGAACAGGAATATTTGCCATATTAAATGAAACATCGTCAAAATCGATATATTTTCGTGAAGAAATCTTCTACAAAGAATTGAATGATAATTGTTCAAATGATGTACACTTTATTAATATAAATAGCCCAATTTATTTAAGTGATAATAATGGTAATGGTTATTATCTCCAAAGTCTTCCTATACGCCAAAGGCGTTTATCAACTGGTGATATTTTAGCTCAATCTTCTTCGATACCACAGCTTTGTTTTGGTATTCGCCATTTCAATGAAAATGTATTAATTGTTCTTTTGAATTCTCTAAAATATCATTTTGATAATTTTATCCATTCTTAATTCAGGCAATTTATAGCGTGAATGGTTTCATTGAGAAAAATTCAGAACATTTAAATCGTAATTGGTCAAAATTTTTTTATGAATCAAATCATCAAATGTTGAAAAAATTATTTCCAGAAGGGAATCAATTAATAAAGAAAAATTTTTTGAAAAAACCAATAACCCTTGTGAATCAATTCATCATTGCTATTGAATCAATGTTAACAAAATTGAACAATAAAGAAATACATTATGTAATGTGTTTGAAACCAAATCGTTTAAAATTGCCAAATATATTCGATGATGATTATGTTTATAAACAATTATCAAGCAATTTCATTATCGAACATGGTGAATTTTTACGTCGAGGCTATTGTTATAGTGAAAAATATTCAGCATTCTTCAAACGTTTTCGTATTTTATCACATTTAACATGGCCAAAATGGAAAGGTTCAATAATTAACGGTGTACTTACATTGATTCAACAACTACATCAACAAAAAAATATCGATACAAATAATGATTTTAGCTTTGGTAAAACAAAAATATTTATCAAACATCTGAAAACAGTATGTGTAGTTACATTAAAGTAAAATATATTTCATTCATTAAAATCACTGGGATTTTTAACACATATGACCAATCATATGATTTTTTTTGTATGTCTTTTCAAGTTTGTTGAACTAGAAGAACTTCGAATCATCAAATTGGATGAAATTGCAATTATCATGCAGAAAAATATACGAAAATGGCTACAAATGAAAAAATACTATCGTATGATTATTGGTCAAATTAAAATTTCCCGATGCTTCCGCAACTGGAAGGTAAAATTATTATTTGATTATTATCTAAGATAAAATTGACTTTGCCTTGTTAAAAATTGAAAGCGCCGACGTTATTTACTTTGGCTTTATTGTCATTTGCCATCAACATCACCAATAAATCATGAATGGCCACCAGCTCCCAGATCATTGCGACATACATCAGAACTGCTGAGGAAATTGTATCACAGATGGAGAGTAAGTAATTGTGAAACCTTAATTATTATTCAAAATAATTATCTTATCAATCGACAACAACAATAGTGTCAGCGGTATCGACGTTTTTTTGATCAAATAAATCGTAATCGTATGCGTGAAAAAGTGACAGCAATGTTATTATTCAAGAATCGTAAAGCATCATATCCGAATTCGGTTGCTCATCCTTTTCGTGGTGATTACATACGTTTACGGCAAAATGTCAAATGGAAACGTTTATTACCAACATTGGGTGATGTATATGTTGTGTTTGCCGATTTAGTAAGTAAAATAACCAAAAGATGTGGAAAGGTAAAGTCTAAAAACATTTTCATTTCAATAACGAAGAAAAAAATCTTATGATCATATTTTTCTATTTTGATTATTTTACAATAAATCATCAAATATTCAAGGAGCAATTCATACAAAAAGTGGTTGTAATCACAACATCATCGTTCATAGTTTTAGATGGTAAAACTATGCAAATAAATCAAAATGTACGATTAGAATCTATATTTAAAATATCGATTAGTCCGTATATGGATAATATACTTGTCATACATATTTTAACGGTATTGAAAATAATAATAAATGACAATATATGAAATCGTTTTGTTTAATTTCATCTTTTCTTTTATTTTAAAATAGGAGCTAGAACAACAACAACAAAATCTTAAACAAAAACAAATACGAACATTAATATTTGAATCAGTTCATCTGATCGAATTAATAACAAAATTATATTTAGTCATCCAAAATACAATTAACAAAGGACCGTTGATAGAAATCGCACCAGAATTTCAGATTTATACTGGCAAAGAAACACTGATATTAGTGTTTAAAAATCACAATCTATTGACACCAAAGATGGTATCGAAGAATGCAACAACAAATCCTCAGGTCAAGATTAATCGTAAATCAAATCGAATTGAATTCACAATTTGAAAACATTTTTTTTTTCAAAACATTCTTCATCGATTCATAACTAAAAAGTGCAAATAAATTCATATGTTTTTCTGTGCTAAATATATTTTGCTTGCTTGATTTTTTCGCTCAATTTGCTGAAGATAAACTTCCAATTTGATTCAAAAGATAAACATCGAAAAGAAATTTTATTTTGTTGTCAAAATTAGATATCAAGTTCAGATTGGCAACAATTATATTTTAAATTATTAAAGATAATCGAAAAAATAAAGTTAATTATTCACTAATACTCTAGTGTAGTGAACAAAATGTTCAGGTTGATCTTGATTGGTAGGATCGATGTGCTTTTAATCGTAGCCATGGAATTTTGTTATTTGATATTATTATTATCGATTTCCATGTAAATTAATGAATCTTTATCATTATTGTGTTTGAAGGTTAAACATTGTCTGGTGTTATTTTTGATTTTCATCTTTCGAATGATCGTACAGTTGACAAATCTATGCCTTTATGCATTTTAAATGAAATATTTTTTTTAAAATTATCAATCTAATGGATCCATTTTCAAATTTGTGGTTTATTCGTGGCTGAAGTTAAGTAAAATGAATGTTTTCGAGAGGAATCTAAACGATGTAATCCAAATAATGATACACTGAATCCGGTCAATGTTAGAATGATTGCTGATGGAATGAATACACGATTCGGTTCTGGTGCTCTAGTCTTTATTTGAAAATGAATCATAATTTTAGAATTAGAGTACTTCGGATAATTAGTAAATTAAAAAAAACTTACTTGCGTGTTGATTGACGCTCTAAAAGCAATATTACCGGCACGATTCAGAATCATTTGGATTATCTATTTTTTTACAATTGCTATAAGTCTTGTTGATGTTGTTATTAGTTGTTTCTTATATAAAATATGAATAATGATTTAACAAAAACAAATTTTTCGAAAGCAACTTGCTCAAATTTGATCTAAACAGAGAATGAAAATCCGGCCACGAATAAAGAGAAAAAATTTATGGGAAATATCAAAAGTTGAGAGTGGCGATGAATAATTAATGGTAATGATGCATATAACACAAACTAAAATGTTAGTGTTGTTTTTATATATCATTTAGGCTCGTTTTTTTCTGTAAATCTTCTTCAGACTTTTTAGCTCTCTCTCTCTCTCTTTGGTGTTTGTTTGAATGTTACGAGTTTTGCTGCTCTTTATATGTACAATCTATTTTTAAAACGCAAGCGTATTTCGATATATGATTTGATTGGAGACAAATATGAACATTTAAAAATAAATCATTTGTGACACACAGAACAAAAAATAATTTAAATATTTCAAAGTACATTCATTTCGATTCATTTTTTATCTCAAAATTTGTGATCATAAGGTTTAATTTTATTTTTTGTTTGTTTGCATTTTTATTCGATCTTTGATGTTTGAAATTTAGACCAAAACTATGAAAATTGATCAATTTTTTTGTTTCTTTCAAATTTCCCAATCACAATGAATCCAGTTTGAATCAGTTTTTGTCAAAAATTATTATTGTTTGATCATCTTTGAAAGAAAAAAATTTGCAACTTTTGTCATTTTTTGAATTTTCTAGAATTTTACTCCGTCACGCTCTTTGTGGATAGGTATAAAATCACATGTCTTTTATTTAGGAATTTGAATCCTTTTTTTATTTGATTCGATTTGTGATCCTTTTTGCCATAACTTTTAGTCAAATGATCGGTTTTGATAAATTCAAATGGATTAAAATCACTTGTAGAAGTACTCTGATATTGAAATCACGTTATCATGATTATCGTATTTTATCAGGCATTCAACCTACAGGTTCGATTCATTTAGGCAATTATTTTGGTGCAATTAGACAATGGATTAATTATCAACGACCACAACAGCTACCTTCATTATCAAATGATGATAAAAATGATTTGAACTCGGAGAAAAAATATTTGCCGCCAATTTTTCAAATTGTTGATTTACATTCATTAACGGCATCGAATTATGATCCAAATGAACTTCGTATAAATATTAAAGAAATTGTGGCCGTGTTGATTGGTTGTGGCATTAATCCTAAACAAAGTTTATTATTTAAGCAATCCTCGATACCATATCACGGATATTTATGCTGGATCTTAACTACATTGACCACACTGCCACAATTGCATCGTTTTCCACAATTCAAAGTTTGTCAAGGAAAATTATTTAAAAAATCATTTGATTTCTTAAAATTTGATTTGTCTTTGAAAAGCAGGAAAAAAGTATAAAATTCAATGAACCGCCAACTGGTTTATTTATCTACCCAATACTGCAATCAGCTGACATATTATTATACAAGGGAACACATGTTCCTGTTGGTGATGATCAGCTAGCTCATATAAATATGACAAAACATATAAGTGCCAAGTTTAATAATAAATTCAATAAGAAAATATTTCCGATACCATTGGAAATAATATCAGAGAAAGGTGCAGGACGCATAAAAAGTTTACGTTCACCCGAACAAAAAATGTCAAAATCAGAATTAGACACAAAATCACGTATAGAATTGACTGATAGTGATGATGATATAATAAGAAAAATTCGTAAATCAGTGACCGATATGAAATCTGAAGTAACATATGAACCTGATTCACGGCCTGGTGTTACAAATCTTATAAATATTTATTCATTAATTACTAATACTGATAAAGATGAAATATGTGAAAAATTTATTGGCAAAACAACATTTGAATTTAAAATGGAATTAGGTGAACAATTGGTTGAATACATTAGACCGATACGTAATCGAATAAAAGATTTGAGAATTAATCAAGACTATTTAGACGCTGTATTGAAAGATGGTAGCACAAAAGCAATGGAAATTGCTGAAAAAACGATTGACGATGTTAAGCAAGTTATTGGTTTATCTTAAATTTTGCATATAAAACAAATGAAAATCAGGATTCAACCAAAATTACCCTTGTAAAACATGTACTCAATGGAATAAAAATTGTCGTAATTATTTTATAAAAGTTCAAACAAACGTATAAAATATCGGATATTGCTTTGATTTAAACTTCCTTCATCATTATGAATAATTGACGTATTTGATCAAAACAAAAAAAGTCAAGGGAAATGACATTGATCCGCGAATGTTAATTGTGAATTTTTGTCAATTATCTCTCTCTTAAGCAAATTTGAGTAAAAAGAGAAAAACATACACAGGCTTTAAATACGAAATTACAATTGATTTATTGTTTTTTTCTTATTTGTTTTCAATATCTACGATCAAAACACCTTACGATAATGGTACATATCACCTTTGCTCAATATTTATTTCATATTTCATTTTATTTCATATGCCAATGAGTACGAAAAGAGTCAAAAACGTCAAAAATCCAATCATAAACATCTAATTTTTCTCGGTTGAAAGCTTGATTTTGATCAATTATTCAATTCTGAATTTCATTCATTGAAATTTACAATTGATTTTGCATGTTTTCCTCTTCAAGCCAAATTATATAATGAATGAATGAATATATTTGCTTGTTTTTGTCTGTGTTAAAACATTTCAAACGCTTAAAACATTTTACATTCACATTTATTGATGAATAATAGTCAAATAACGATGATGATGTGCGTATGAGCACAAATATTATGATTTGATGATTGTAAGCAGAAAATTATTTTTCTTCATCATTTCTTCTACATATTTATTGATTTTCAATTTGAATTTTTTAGGTGAATAATGTAAAGTCATTTCATTCGTCAATGCTACTGTCGTCCTGTGTTGTTGATATCAATGAAAAAACCAGTATTTTAAATTTCATTTGATTTTAATTATTATTGCTCGTGCTGCGTGTTCAACACTACACCACAAACTTGACCACAACTTGTGAATGATAATCAAATTTGATTAAAAAATAATCAATTTATATTTATAGTTTGATTTCTATAATTTATTTGTGTGATTTTTGCTGTTTTTTCGAGTACATCGACAATTTTTTCAATTCAAGTTTATTTGAATAACATTAACTAAGTAAAATAACGAAAAAATGGCATCGTTTTATGAAATGATTGGTTCTGTATCGTTGTTATTATTAATCTTATGGGTTTTATTTAAAATTTCTAAAGGTATCTGGACCTGTTATCTTGGCAATGCACTGGGTTTCGGTGTAAAATGGTGTCCAAGTCCTACAACATGGGCTGTTATTACTGGTGCAACTGATGGTATTGGTTTAGCATATGCAAAAGAATTTGCTCGAATGGGCTATAATATTTGTTTGATTAGTCGTAATCAAGAGAAATTAGATAGTACAAAAGAAGAGATACGACAAAAATCACCAAAATGTTCAGAAATTCGTACAATAGCTGTCGATTTTAGTCGTTCACAAGAAATTTATGATGATATTGAAAAAGAATTATCAAAATTAGATGATATTCATATATTGGTGAATAATGTTGGCGTATCTTATGAATATCCTGAATATTTCACACAAATCCCCGAGTCGAAAAAATTAATGAATACAATCATAAATTGTAACATGGTATCTGTATTGCGTATGATTGAATTAGTATTACCTAAAATGGAACAACGTAAACGTGGTGTAATAATTAATTTATCATCATATTCCGCATCATATCCAATGCCATTGCTATCAGTTTATAATGCATCGAAAATTTTTGTCGACTTTTTATCACGAGCATTACAATTCGAATATGCGAATAAAGGTATCACAATTCAAAGTGTATTGCCAGCATATGTATCGACAAAAATGAGTAAAATTAGACGAACATCATTAATGGTACCAAGTCCACAAACATATGTTCGACATGCTTTACTTACAGTCGGTATTGAATCACGCACATATGGCTATTGGGCACATAAATTACAAGGTTTCGTACAAGATTCATTGATATCAAATATTTTGGGTGAAAATTTCAATTCAAAATTAGCATTTGATTCACTTAAAGATGTTCGAAGAAGATATTTCAAAAAACAAGGTGCAAAAGTTGAATGACTAAAAATATGAACTTTTGAACTGAGGAAAAAAAATTACAAAAATTATTGTAACAATTAAAACAATTATCGATCGAAGTTTTTTTCTTTAATCATAACTTGAATTATCATTTACAAATGAGATGAAAAAAAAATCTGAAATGAAAAAAGATACAATCATTATTTTCCATAAATTATACAAATTATTAAATTGATTTTTAATTATTGAAATATGAGTGAAATAAAGTTGAATGATTATAAGAAAATTTTACAATTCATTTTATTATTGTGTCTGCTTCCCAATTCATTTATTTTGCCGATGCTTCTTTACGGGTTGCATCTTGTAACAAAGTTACATCAACATCATCCGATGGTAGCTGAACATAACGTACTACTGATCCACGAATAAAACAATTTTTGACCGAAATCATATACGGATATTTTTGACTGTCCAACACAGTGATATCGGTTAATTTGAAATTTAAATATTGATCAACTGCATGTAACGTTCCAGCAATGGCCAGATCATTTTTAAGCTCGACAACAATATCTTTGCCAACCAGAGTTTTGAAAAATGAAAAAAACAGCATTTTGATTTTGGTTGATTGTTGAATCAAAATCACGGCGAACAATTTATATTTTTATCTAAAATAAGAATCAATTATTTTCAATGAATTTGACAAATTTTGATCGTCAAAAATGAAAAAAACATGTGATTTTTTGTCTTCACAAGTCATCAAAACGCCATCTTTCAATAATTTTGAAAATTTTTTATCAAAATTTATTTTATGAATTTTTTTAAATTGAATCCGATTTAATTGTATTGAATCTATCGAAAAACATCTTTCTTTCTCCAAAAATTCATATCATTAAAATCTATTTGATCGTCATCATCATCATCAACTTCATTGTCATCAACACTATTATTGATCTTTTGTTTTTCAGTATTTTTCCGATGAATTTCTTCAATTTTTCTCTGTATTTCATCTATTTTTGACCAATTTTCTATTTGTTCATCGATCTCTATTATCGTTTGCTGTTTCTCCAATTCATCTACTTCGTCATCTAATATGTTTTGCGATTCTTTTGCTATTTCTTGCCGAAATAGTTCATATTCACTATCTATGGTTTGATTGCCATTGATATTATTTTTAACGTTGAATTTTTGTTCAATTTTCGGATCATCAAAAAATCCTTTTGGTAATTCTGATGTTTCTTTGATGTCGTCATTTGTTTGGATGTCCATTTCTTTTTCTTTTGTTCCAGTTTCGAAGAAATCTTTAGGTAAAGATGATTTTAAATCTTCCAAAGTTTCATCTGGTTTATCAACATTATTATTGTTTGTTGACGATTTCTTTGACACTTTACTTGATTTAATCTCATCTCCATTTTTATCATCGAATTCAATAGGCAGAGATCGTTTTAAGGTTTTTGCATTATGATTTGTTGGATGCGGCTCTTTTTCATTGCTGTTTGATAATGATTTTGATTTCAGTTTTAGTTCTTCAATTTTCTGCATGAAAGAAAAAACGTATAAAATCGTTTAATTCAATCAATCTTATTTCGAATTACCTTTTTATGCAATTTACCGATCACATGTGTTGACCATAATAATTGATTTTGTATAATTTGATTACATATCGTACACGATAATCTCTGCTGTTCATCATATTTTGCAAATGGTGATTCAATCCTTTTATTTACAGCTTTTTTATTCAGATTTTCTTTCATCAACTGTCTTAATTCTTGTTGTGTCAACTTTTTCGACATTTTTTGCTATTATTGATCTAACAATTAATAAGTCAATAATTAATCAAAAAAAAAAAAAAATTAATCCACGAAAAAAATTGGTACTGTCGTTTATGAATTGTTTTGATTTTTTTTTCTTTTTTTTTGAAAATTACCAAAAACAAAAAATGAGCGCTATTATTTGAGGAAGGAGAGGAGGATGAAGAAACACAAAAACATACGTTCTCCCTCTTTGATTTGCTCTTTTGATTCATATTTCTGTTCCAAACACAATAAACAAACGAAAAAAACAAACAAACAAAATCCCAAAAGCAAATTCAAACAAATGTAAACAGATCGATGGACAGACAGACAAAAATATAAAAAAAATAAACGAAAAAAAGTAAACAAAAATAAAAAATGGATTTTTTTCCATTAAAAAATTACAATCGAAAATTTATAATAATTTGAGAATTAAAAATGAAGTTTAAATGTTCAACAAAAAAAAAGTCATTAAATTTAATTAATTTCTACCGAATAAAACAAGCCATTCATGAGATTTAAAATCATCAATTTCATGGTCTTAAAGTGATAAGAGATTTTAATTAATTTCGAATTTAATCTGTTGACCAGACAATCACTCATCATAGATCATCACTAACAACATTTTCAAATGATAAATGAACAAAATTAAAAATGGAATAATCAAATTTACGTTAAAATTACGTGAAGTTAAAAATATCGATTTGTTTTGAAATTTTGAATCAATCAAATAATTGATTTGATACTACGACAACTGACTGAAAAACATAAACATTAAACATTAAAGAAGAAAATTTGATGATTGAATCGGAATAGAAAACCTACCTCTTTGAGATTTGTTCAACAGCTACCATTTTTCAATTGTCTTTCAATCTGTGTCTGTATTTTTTCTGCATGATGTTCATCAATTATTAATCATAATAAAAATAGTAATAGAATTAGACGTAATAAATTATCGATGCACACCTGCATTTAATGTGCTTGCAATCATCGACAAACCAATTATCAAGTCAAAATACTTATGAGTAGTTTTTGTTTTTGGATTTTTATTTTTACATGATCAATCAAATCATTTGATTGATTTGTTGTTATTTTAGACTCAAAAATTTGTGAATTTATTTGTAAAATTGAAAAATGAGTCGAGAATCATTGGAAGAAAATCTGATACTATCATCTGCCACAACAACCAATTCATATACACCAAGACCATCATCCAGTACAAGTATTGTATCATCATCATCATTCGGTGGTGGCGGTGGACCGCAATCACTAACATCCATAACGACTACATCATCATATTATTATAATAATTCATTAGCCATAAGACAAGAAATACAAAGATTTGAAAGTGTTCATCCATCGATATATGCTATTTATGATCTATTAGAATTAATTGGCGGTGCCGATGGTCAATTAATATCACAACGTATACGTGACCATGTAGTTTGTATCGAAGGTAAGCTTATAATTAAATGTCTTGAGTTCAAATATGAAGCTTCTAAATAATTGAAATTTCCGGCCATTAAAGTAAAAAACAAATAACCAGATGTTTTGTTGATTAATTAGTGACAATTTGTCGTTAGGTTTGCATGAACTTTACAAAACAAACACTACGCAGGTGACATAATCACTTCTAAGTACAAAAAAAAGACTAATGAATAATTTTTCTGAATGAAAATTTACTAATTTTTTATTCATTGCAAAAAACATTAAATGACAAATTATTCGATCGTTGAATTAGCAAAAAAATTTTTGGACTCAACCAATTTTTTTTCTCGTTCCAAACCTTTCATTATCATCTTATCTCTATATATGAATTGCGATCAATCGATCCATAAATTAATTCAAACATCTGGATAAACTAAAAAATAGATAAAATAAAAAAAATGAAAGGTGATATATCAATGATTATTATATTTTGATATTTGAAAAAATATAACTCATTTTCTGATCTATGAATCAAGTAATCATCAGAAAAATTGATAATTGACTCATACACACACATATACACAATTGACACAACTGTCAAAAAGTTATTATCAAATTCATTGATGCATGAAAAAAAATTTCATTCATATAATTTCAATACGCAAAAGATGATGTGGAGAATAGTTATTTGATCCAAAAATCAAATGTTTAAAGCAATAAACAGCGAATAAGCAAAAAAACAAATGACTAATTTTATTTTACATGTTCACCAGTAGTCGATGATCGATTATCATTGTCTGTTCGATGTGAATTTTCTGTGAAAAAAATAAAAATTATCATTATCTACCGAAACTCGCATGTCATTTCGTTTTTTTCGCAGTTTTTCAACTTCAATTTCCTCGTTATTATTTTTATTTTCAAAAAAAATTTGATTTTTGAACCGCTCTGATTAATAGCAGAGTTTCCAAAGAGGCTTTCCACCTAAGGTGGAATTGTTTGAAAGAGCAAAATGAAATGAAATTTGTGTTGTGTTCCATGTGGGTTCCACGAAACACCGACATACACACACTGAAAAACTGTTCCATACATTATATAACAGAGTCTGTTTTCAATGGAACAAATCCAAAGACTATCCAAAATCAAAACAACAACAACGTGTTGGTTGTTTTTTGCTGGTTGTGCAAAGCATGTTGGTTTTAAATCATTTTGATAAATTTCCATTAAAAAATGACGCATTAATATTGTTGAATGATTGAAAAAAATTGATGAAAAACAATGAAAAACAATCAAATACATTTAGAGTGTTAATTTCAATCGCCATTCATTAATCGATCGATCAAATATCGATTCAATCATTTGATGATTATCATTGTTTGAAAGACAATAAGAGAAGCAGAAATAAAAAATCTCGTTTGTATAAATTTTCATTGTTAATTTTGATTGATTGTGATTGATTTATTGATTAACATTATTTGATTATGTTTTTTTATTATTGTCTCGCTGTATCATGTTTCCAACATTATCGAGTAATTTTCGATGCATGAATGCATGTAAATGTATCTAATCATAAAAAATATCAAAAAAATCAATCGATTCGAAATATTTATCAATAAATATCCTAAACATCGAATTAGAAATGTGATATTTAATTCAATCTACTTTATTTTACTTTGTATTCTTCGCAACAATCAATTCGATAAAATAATTGGAAAAATCCAATTTTTATTAAATCGTATTTGATTTGAATTTGTTTTGTTTCAACTTTCGATTCAATTTCGATAAAATTGAATTTAATTCAAATCTGACATTTAAAACAAAATGCCAATTTCATCTCCATTTGGTTTTGATCGGCGATCGTTTCGTTTATCAAGACGGTCGAAAAAATGGAAATTATCACATCAACCTCAGCAACAACATCAGTCTAGTTTAAATCTATGCAATAATGAAAATATTTATGGTTCGTATTTTAATTTACTGGTGGTTTATTTTTGTGTGTGCAAATATTATTGTCCAATGTTAATTGATTTTTTTTCTTGAAAATTTTGTTTCAATGTTGCTTTTTTCAATGTTTTTTTCATTGAAATTTGATTTTTTCCTACTAAAACAAAAATTTTTCAATTCAATTTTCTATTCATTCATTTTCAAATATAAATATAAATATAGATAAACGTTTAATTGATTTTGGTGATTCAATGTTTAATTTGAATAGAAAAATTTTATCAATGATAAATTTAGCATCACCAACATCGAAAACAACATCGACAGAAGCATTATCGTCGAAAAATTTCAATTGCATTCTTTGTATTTAATCTAGTTTTGATTTTAAATTAAAAATCTAAGACAAATAGTTTATTTTTTCACATTTAAATTTAATTTTTCAAATTATAAGTATTTTTATTTATTTTTGATTTTATTTTTTTCAATTTCTAGATTCATTTGTAAATAGCCAAGAATGGACATTAAGCCGTTCGGTGCCGGATTTACGTATCGGTGTTGTAGGCACCTATGCATCGGGTAAATCAGCACTAGTACATCGATATTTGACTGGATCATATTTGCAAGATGAATCGCCAGAAGGTGGTAGATTTAAAAAAGAGATAATAATTGATGGTCAAAGCTATTTATTATTGATTAGAGATGAAGGAGGACCGCCAGAAATGCAGGTAGGTTTATTTTAAGATTTTTCTTTCTTAATTTTCTTCGATTATCATCGATTTAATTTAAAAGTCTCATTTTTTAAAATATTGATCGAGTATATAAAATGCCTCTTGTTTTTCAAAAAGATTTTCACTTTTTTCATTTAAAATTTTATAAATTATCATTTAATAATACGAAACTGATAATAACTGATTTCTATTTTTGTTTTTTTCGGAAAAAATAGCTAAGCTGCTGGGTTGATGCTGTTATATTTGTGTTCAGTTTGGACAATGAATCTAGTTTTCAGTCGATAATGAATTATTATACCAGAATGTTTCATTTAAGATCTAATAATGACATACCGATAGTGTTGGTCGGTACACAAGATTCAATCAGTGAACAATCGCCAAGAATCATCGATGAAACAAGAGCCAAGAAATTGGCTCAAGAACTAAAACGATGTGTTTATTATGAAGCATGTGCAACGTATGGTTTCAATGTCGATAAAATATTCCAGAATGGTAAGTGATATAGATAGTCTCTGATTAATTATTGGAATTCATTTTCATCAAATCAATTTAGCATGTCATCGTATAATACAGAATAGAAATTCTGAAAATATTAGTCGTCCAACTACGCCAGCAAATCAAATAAGTAGTAAGAATAATTTTTTGCAACAACAACATTCATATCAGCAGAATAATAGACAACTGCATGGAAATGCCTCACCGCCATTAACACCTTTGAATGTTAATGTAATTAATGGTAAATTAACTCCAACACAAAATAATCAATTACCAGTAACATCAAACCCACAGCCAGCATCAACAACAATGACCGATACATCAAATAAAAATGATAATAATAATAATCTTGAACAAATAAAATCATCTATTGCTTCTTCTAATGTGCTGCATAATTTAGTGATGAAAAAACCGGCCATACTTGGAGAGAAACCAAAGTTAACTTCTTTATACAATAATACTAATTCTATGAATGAAAAGAATCATTCTCAATCACCGAAATCGCAACCAATCGTACCGAAAAGAAACGTATCACTAAAAAATAATATGAACAATAATAATTGTAGTGATGAATTCAAAATACCAGATTCACCAACCGATAAATCGGTACCTTCATCTCCGGCATCAGTGGTCGAAGCGCCATTCAAAAGTCAACAAGTAGCCGTGCAACAAACACCTAATACAAGTAGAAAAAATCGAAGAAAATCTAATTTATTCACTCCACTGACCAACAAAACTAAAAATGATGAAAAATATAAAAATAATGAAGTTGGTAGTGGTCGCACTATACCGGTAATTAAATTTTTTAATTTTCCATGTTCACATACTAATGATTTACTTTTTACACTGAAAAAAGATCAAACAAGGTTATCTTTATAAGAAAAGTAAAAAAACATTGAATAAAGATTGGAAAAAGAAATATGTCACATTGACAACTGATGGTTGTTTAACATATCATCCTACATTGCATGATTATATGGATGATGTTCATGGCAAAAATATACCATTAAAACATACAACAGTTAAAATACCGGGACAAAAACCTCGATGTGGTGCGCGGCCATTATCAGCTAATTCACCTGCTTCATTAATCAATGCAAATAATAATAATCTTAATAATGTCGAAACGAAGAGAACCAGTAGTATGTATTTGATTTGATATTTTAAAAATAAATTTTCATCTTCTATCATCATTCAGATTATGGTGAACGTAGAATGCCAACTACAAATCCTAAATATGATCCTGGCAGTGGTAAAAAACGTAGTAGAAAAATAAAAAATAATGGTGATATTGGTGATGATAATTCAGATGGTAATGAATTTATGATTGTATCATTAGACAATAAACAATGGCATTTTAATGCAATTAATAACGATGAACGGGAAGAATGGATTTTAGCCATCGAACAGCAAATATTATCTAGTCTACAAAATTCTGAATATGATAAATCAAAATTGCATAATGTAAATAGTGTTGATGATTCAACTATACATTCGATTCGTACCGTACCTGGAAATAAATATTGTGTCGATTGTGGAGCGCCAGGTATGAGAAATTTTATTTGTTTTATCTTATTTTTACCTTAATTGAAATTAAATTCAATGATTCAATAGATCCAGATTGGGCTTCATTAAACTTGGGCTCTTTAATCTGTATAGAATGTTCAGGTATACATCGTAATCTTGGCACACATATTTCCAAAGTTCGTTCACTCGGGCTTGATGTTTGGCCGTAAGTTTTTATCGAATATTTTTTTCGCATTTTTTGAATTAATGTTTATTCAACATAGGTCTAGTCATGTTAGTGTCATGTTAGGTTTGGGCAATAAAATAGTTAATGAAATATGGGAACATAATGTTGATGTTAAAATGAAACCCATCTCTACCTCAAGGCGTGAAGAAAAAGAACAATTCATCCGAGCAAAATATGAAAAACGTGAATATTTAAAACAACTTGATGATCAAAAAACACCGATTCAAACACAATTAATAAATAGTGTTTTAAAAATGGATATAAAACAATTGGTACATCTATTAGCACATGCATCGTTAAAACAAATAAATTTATCACAAATTTTGACAAAAGATAATAAAACATTATTACATTTAGCTGCAAGTCGTGGTTGTTTGGAGATAGCACAATTATTAATTTGGGTAAATAAAAAATTTCAAATTTTTCGATTATTATTAATAATTTTGTTTTCATTTCTAGAATAATATTAATGAGAAAGCCGTTGATAATGAAAATAAAACGGCATTATTTTATGCTAAAATAGCTGGACATAAAGAAATTGAAGATTTATTAAATCAACAACAGCAACCATCACAGCAACAACAAACGAATAATAATAACAATAATCAATCATTAAATCAATTTGGACAAAAAAATAATGATAATTTAATCAAGAATACTAATTATCAAACAAATAATAATAATAATAATACAAATGCAAATAATAATAATAATGAAAATATTGCATTAAATTTAAGTTATATTGAAAATTTTAATAAATTACCAGCCAGTATTATATGAAAAAAAAGATAATAATTATAGGTCATATGAAGATGAAAAATGATGATATCATTTTATAAACAAAAATCATTCATTCCATTGCAAATAATCA
Organism: Psoroptes ovis; assembly: GCA_002943765.1. NCBI lineage: Eukaryota > Metazoa > Arthropoda > Arachnida > Sarcoptiformes > Psoroptidae > Psoroptes > Psoroptes ovis. The sequence continues at coordinate 834,209 of PQWQ01000006.1, forward strand.
TGTTTCGACAAAATTATTGTATTTGATTTGAATTTTTTATGTTTTTGTAAATAATTGTTTTTTTCTGTAATAGTTCTGATTGTTTTGTAATGTAAAAAAATATTGATTATTTTATTATATTATTTTTATTTAAGAGATCTCATCTGCCATCACCACAATTTTTTTTTGTTTTAATTACATTAATGATAAAGTTTGATATTGCATTCGACATTTCGTTAGATAATCCTCTTGTTTTCACATGTACCGGAATATATTATATCAAATAAAAATTATCTAATCAATTCTACAACACAACCTTGATCTTTATGTTTTTGTATTTGTAATACTAATTGATTATTGACATCTTTTAATAATGTCTCGAAACGTTGTAATTGCTTGATTTTATCATTATATTCATCAACTTTTTTCTGTAAATTTTGTATACGTTCCAATTTACGTTGCCGACATTTTGATGCCGCAATACGATTACGCAAACGTTTACGCTCTAATTTTGCTTGCTCTTGATCTTCCATATTTATCGGTTGAAATCCCTTACTTTTCGTATTATTTGTTTTTCCCGTAGACGTTTTTACACCCATTTCATTTGATACTTTTATCAGAAAAAAAGAATCAATTAATTACTATAAATTAACAATAAAACAAATACTTACGTTTTTTAGTCGATTTCGTTTTATTCATTTCAACCAATTCAATTTCATTTGTTTGCTGTTGTTGTTGAGAATTACTCATCGCTAATGTTTGATTTGACCACATTTCCAACAGTTTTTGTTTTTCTTCATCATTATTATTAATGATTCGGGTGAATGTTGTTAATGGTCCTACTGGTGCAATCGTTTTCAAATATTCGGTCATTTGAGGCGTTGACAATGCCAATTTATCTAAATCTATATAAATTCAAATATTTGAATATTTTTCATTAATATAAGATGACTCATAATTTAATAATGATACAATTTAGAATTTGAAAAAAAAAGAATATTTACCTGGTGTGGTTAATTGACATGCTTTTTGTTTTTTGGTCGATTTAGGTTGATTAAAATCTAATGATAATTTATTCTTTAATCGTCGAACATCTTCATTACATGTCATTTTTTTACGTATTTTCAACGAAAATTTTTTGTTAATTGAAAACAAACAAAAATAAAAAGAATCGAAAGACAAATTACTATGGAAATGCTATAGAATTTTGAAACGAAAGAAAATGATAATAATTTTAGTAACAATAGTCAAATGAAAACAATTGGATTGAATCTTTAAATGGCAATCAAACAAGTTTGAAAACAAGGCAAAATTTTAAATTGAAAACTCCTTGAGAAATGAACAACTCGTCGAATGAGTCATCACTCGTATATTATTACAGCTGTGCTGTCAAAAGGAAAAACCCTGTTCATACATGACAAGTAGTAAATATCATTGTATAAAATTCAAAATTTGTCATTTTTCTAATTTTCAATTTTAAAGCATCTATTTTTAAAAATTAATTTAAAGAATTGATGAATTTTTAATTAAATCAGACATTTATTCAAAAACAATTAGTTTATAATTTTAATTTTGTATTTCTTAAACATTGTTCATAACTCTTTTTTGAGTAGAAAAATTATTTGATACGAAATTTTTATGATAAAAAAATTGATATTTTTCCTGTTTGAAATTTCAGAATGATGAAGGAAGGTTTAAAGTAAGAATGGAACGATTGCTTTACGACGTCTCGGATAATTTGGAAATTCTTTTTTATAATTACGATGTTTTCCTAATGCCCAAATTGCCATCTGATAAAAGCCAGCAATCGTAAAAAATAATGCTGGAAGGCATTGAGTCATGATAGTGAACGAAGCCCATGAATACCATTCATATGCATAATTTGGACATGATACATAATTGAATAAGAATGTAAATGGATTTTTTGTCGGCATCGGTATTTTACGTTCAGTTGTACCTGGTGGTCGTAAATCACGTAGTGCAATGTGTATTGAAAAATTTCCATATTCATTAAGCTAAATCATATTTCAATGGAAAAAAAATTGTCATAAAAATTAAAATATTTTAATATGATTAAAATATTTACAAGGAATGAAATTAAACCCAGATAAACTTGTATAGCACCGAATGATGGTTCAGTGTACAGTGGATGATTGACATAATAACCGATATAGAATGCAAAACCCCAATAATAAGTGCAATTTTTAAATAAATTCATAATGGGCATTGTTGCATGTGAAAAACGATGAACAAAGATTGTTTCCAATAATCGTTTAATGTAATGTAATGACCAACAAAATGCTGCTATTCTGTGAAGATGAAAATTTTAAATTAATTCCAACATTGAGAACAAATTATAATTCTACATACTTGACAACATAACTCATCGGTAGATCAGCATTTTTACCATAAATAAAATATGGTCTAAAAAATGTAATCATATAACAGATTAAAGGACCAGCATATTCAGCTAAAAATACTGTTTTCCAGCCAATTTGTGGTCCTAAATCTTTCAGATAAAGTGAGCGTCCACGATTCAAATTAATCGAATCGAGTGTTATTTTATCATCCAAAGATTTTCCTTCTATAATGTCCAAAATATTGGCAAAAAAATAATCAAATCCATTTACAATCAATTAATAAATCTGAAAAACAAAATGCATACTTGACTCTAATCGCAAAGATTGGCGTTCAGGATACAATGCACGCTCTGTCATTGAAAAAAATCGATTAAAGTAATTTAAAAACCTTTGAAAAAAAAATAATAACACTCACTTTGACGATAAATTAATGTTTTAATTTCTTTAATTGTAGCATTTGGTTTAACATCTTTTAATGTTAAAATTTTAGTTTCTGAACCAGATTTGAGTATATCGATTTCCATGATTTTAATTTCAATTTGAGCAAATTTTGGATGTCCAAAAATTCGACAAAACCAAAACAAAATTTGTTCTCAAACTAACAAATTTTGGATGCAAAATCTCAAATTAAAAATTCAATAAAACAAGCAAAAAAAACCTGTCGCTAATAAATTTTTCAATAATCGTCAATGATGATGAACAGCAAAATTTATTCAATGAAATTTTTTTGCTTTTTCTTCTACGAAAATGATGATGACGACAATTGAATTTCATTTAAATTTCAATCAATTATTAGTTTAGCGTGGTTTTCAATCAATGAATTCATCGACGACAGCAAACAACGACAACATCTTATCAATATATTGATTTGATTACCATTCAATTCAATTTTGCTGTTGGCCAATTGTACTAATAATTATTGAAATTTGTGTGAACACATATGCAAAAATAATAAAGGAAAAAAATGCTCAAATTTTTTTAAATATTTTCACATACGCACACAATATTTTCCCTATGTTTGCTCGATCATCGACTATTGTTGTCGTTGCATTGCTTTTGAATGTGTGCTTTACGAGTATAATTTTTCAAAAAAAAAAAGTTATCAAATGTCGCTTTTAGAGTTGAAGTAAAATGAACTGAATTGGAAATAGATGGAAGTAGTGATAAAATTTAGTCGAAAATGATCGACATTCATACAGAGACAAAGGTTTAAATGTTTAGAAATGTGATTAAGAAGCTAATCAATTGAATTGATTTTTCATGCAAATGTCTGCTTAATTTTGAATAAATGAAAAATGTTTGAATGAATATAAACGTGTATAAATTTTCTGATAATTATTAGTTGTCAATTTTTTCCTCCATTTTCAGTGTATTTGTATTTTATATATTTCATTTTATATCTCAAAAGATTTCTCATTTTTAGTCCTATCGTATCATGAAGGCATCATCAATTTAAAAATGAAAAAATATCAAATTAGCTGAATTATTAGACTGCAATACATTCAAATGAATGCAGATAATCGATTCGTTTCGTTTCAAAACAATATTTGTTCATTTTTGTTTGAAAAATTTGGTTCATTCAATTTAGGCAAATGAAACCATTTTTGGCCATTCAAATGATTCTTTATTAAATTGAAAATTTCATTTTATTATGTTGTTCTTTTTTTTTACTAGGAGATCATGAAAATTAACAAGATCATATTTGGGCAGGGCAAGGTTATCGTTATGAATTGCTGAATGTATGGATGAATGAATGATCATCATCATCAAAATTTGAAATGAATCATATTAACTTTGACTATGTTTTTCGATTCAAGCGTTTTAAAAATTGTTTGGATCTAAAGGAAAATAACAGAGAAAAAAGAGATTGCAGGTGCTAAAAAGATTAAATTTGAACTTTTTTTTTCATTTTTCATTATGATAAAGATGCTTTAATGAAACATACAAGCGCAAACACTAACACAGATCCAAAGTCTAAATGTAGGCGAATGTTTTCCAACTCATTTGTAATTGAAACAACAACGAAAAAATGCGTTAATTTATTCTTTGAAACCAAAATGGATGGTCTTTAAGTGAGATTCTTGTATCAATGAACCCAGAGAAATGAAAAACTGTCATCCGATTATACCGATTTAATTCATAAATTGAATGATTGAATGGACATGATGATCAAATAAATCCTCAATGATCAATAATTAATTGTGCGAAAAAATTGCGCACATTGAATATTGTGTAATTATCATTTTCGTTGCGCAAAAATTAATCTAGTTAAGTGTGAATCGATTAATTATTTTGTTTAACCGAATTCCACCAAAATTATCATATGAATATGTTGAATATACAGATGTTTTGATGATCACCAAAAGCCATAACCTGAATAATTTACATTATTTATCCGTGTTATAGTTATTATTATCATTATCATCAACAGATATCACCAATTAAAAAACAAATTCATGAAGTAGAAGTGGTAAATGAATAAATGAAATTCATTTATTTTTATTAAATTCACAATTTCATATATTGAAATTGTGAATTGTTACTTTGGTGATTGAATAGAAAAATGCTTTATAATAAAATATGTGAAAATGTGAAAATAATTCAAATATATTTCATTTCATTTTATTTGTTACAATCAGACATCATCATTGCTTTGATGATATACTGCTAATACAATTTTGTAGTGGTTTTATTTTATTTTCAATTTCATTTTTCGGTTTTTTGCTCAATTTTTTTTCTTCATTTATTTCAATGTTTATTTGGTTTGAAGTCTTTCAAAGTGAAGAAATAACCATCAAGAAAACATCAAGCTTCATAAAGAATCAACTAAATATCAACCAAATTGAAAATTGCGTTGTTTTGATTAAATGTTTGAGAATAGTTGAGAATTGTTTCGTTGTATGCCAACCGCAGCATAGCCATCATATATATCATTATAATTATTATCATCATAATAATTACCATCAATACATTGTTATTCAATGTCATTATTAAGAATTGTGCGTTTTTATCATCATCATCACCATTATTTGAATTTATATTGAAAATAGATTTTTGTCGATTTCGAAATTCATAAACGTGCAGCTTAATTTGATTGGTTTCAATTTGAAGAATCATGTTTTAATTCTTTGATATTATCATTATTATAATTGATTTTTCATTCATAAATCTTTTTCTAATGTTAAGGCAGACTTAAAGATAAAAATATAAAAAGTTCGTAATAATTATTCTGTCAATATATTAAAATTGTGCCTCAATTTATATATCTTTATATCCGATATTTTTTCATAGGAAATTCATAATAATAACAGCTAACAGTTATTTGATATTCATATTTTGAAGTGGTAATATTCAGCCAATAAAAAAAAATCCTAAAAAATGGGTAAAGATTATTATGCAATATTACTAATAAGTCGTACTGCCACTGAAGATGAGATAAAAAAAGCTTATCGTAAATTGGCATTAAAATATCATCCTGATAAAAATAAATCACCAGAAGCTGAAGAAAAATTTAAATTAATCGCCGAAGCATATGAAATATTATCTGATAAAAAGAAAAGAGATATTTATGATCAATTCGGCGAAGAAGGTTTAAGAAATGATGGTATGAGTTCTGGTGGTGGTGGTCCTGGTAGTGCATTCAATTCTAATTTTGCATACACATTTCATGGCGATCCACGAGCTACATTTGCACAATTTTTCGGTACTGATAATCCATTTGATTTGTTTTTCAATTTTGGTGGTCTGGGCGCAAACAGTGGTCATTCAGGTAATTTATTATTAATTATTAATTGAAAATGAAAGAAAAATGTGCCTTTTATTTGCTATTTTGCCATAATTGTTTAAAAATTAGATAAAGTAATTTATATCTTGAATATTGAAGAAATAACAAAACAATTTAGAAATTTTATCATTGAAAATTTTAGAAAACATAGGAATAGGAAAATTTAAACCTTCGTTTTCGTTTATTCTTGAAAATACGAACGAAAAAATTTTACTTTTAGGTATTGCATGAAATTGATGTCATTTTTTTCTAAAAAAAATTTTATAAATATTCAATTCATTGATACATATTCATTAACAACAAAGATTTAAATATGCACAGAATATATCGTTAGAATATTTGAATGAATGAATGTATAGTCAAAGAATATTTAAAAATATTCATCATTAGTCTAATTATACTTATATTTAGACTTTACTTATTTATTTACTATTTATTCAGCAATTTTTGAAAATGTTTGTTTGTTTATTTGTTTTGTTATTCTTGAAATTTTAGATTTTATTCATTATTCACTATTATTATCATTATTAATTTTATTAATAATCACAAACGTGTGACAAACATCAACTTACAAAAAATGAAGAATTTTTTTGCAATTGCAATAAATAGAATTTAGGTTGAAATATATAAATCTAGTACAAGTAACCATATAAAATACAGCCTCTATTGAAATTTCGAAAAAAATATATTGATAGTGATGGATTGATTAGGAGAAGAAATGAAGAAAAAAAATGAAATAGAAATAATTAAACAAAATGATATCATAGCAATTTTGATTTATTTTTTTAACCCTCAAATTTAATTTATGCTTTTTATTTTTTTCCAATTATGTTTTTATTGCTTTCGCTTGGTGAATGTTTTTATTATTTTTCTTTGATGCTTCACAAAATGCTTTGATTGATCAATTGTCATTTGAAAATGAATAAATTAAAAAGTTCATCGCCATCACCATCATCATCATCATATACCTTCATTTTTTCAATCAACCACTGCAGGACCTGGTTTTTCATTTTTCAATGGATTCGATGATATGGATGATTCATTTTTTTCATTCGCTACGCCTGGTTCACGTGGTACTGGTTCAAATGCGTTTCGTTCACAATCATTTACGCATGGTTCACCGTCAAATGAAAGAAAGCAGCCTCGTAAACAAGATCCACCGATTGAACATGATCTTTATTTATCGTTGGAAGAAATTTTGAATGGTTGTGTGAAAAAAATGAAAATTAGTCGTAAAGTTTTATCACAAGATGGTAAAACATATAATAAGGAGGATAAAGTATTAACTATAAATGTGATGCCGGGCTGGAAAGCAGGCACTAAAGTTACGTTTCAACGAGAAGGTGATCATTCATCGTCATCGATTCCAGCCGATATTGTTTTCATTGTCAGAGATAAACCACATCCACATTTTAAACGTGATGGTTCCAATATCGTTTATACTGTAAAAATACATCTCCGTGATGTATGAAACTCTTGAAATAATTTTTCAATAATTTATTTATTAATCCGAATTTTTTTTTCAAATTAGGCTCTGTGTGGATGTAAAATAAAAGTACCAACATTATCTGGCGGTACAATTCCCATACATATGAAAGAAGTGATCAAGCCAACTACACAAAAACGTATCCCTGGTGAAGGTTTACCGTTTCAAAAAGATAAAAATAAGCGTGGTGATTTGATTATTAATTTCGACATAAAATTTCCTGATCATTTGAATGAACCTACAAGACAAATACTATACGATTGTTTACCAGTTAATGCAAGTTAATTTAAAATAATGAATCATAATTTTGAAAAAAATTGAAAAAATAATAAATACACGTGGATTATCCAAATGCATAAACATCAAATTATCATCACTTATCATTATTAAAATAATGATCATCAACAACATCACAATCAAACAACTTCATCGTTATTATCTCTATTGAAGCCTTATATTTATCGAATCTCTTGTTTTTTTATTGTTCAACCATAAAAATAGCAAAAAGCCTTGTTAAAAATTTTCAATAATGTCATTGCAACATATACACAAAAAAATTGTTATTTACCACTCTAATGTTGAAATAATGAAAAAAAAAATTATGAAAATTGTTAATTCTATTGATTTATTTATTTTTTTGTTGAATATTTCTTATTGAAATGAAAATTTATTCGATTAAATCAATCATGTTTCATATGTTTAATACAAATTTACCGGACGCCGCTTCGAAGATTATTGATTGCAATGAATAAAGTTGACAAAAAATTACGAATCAAATAATAATAGATTAATATCAATATTATTATCATTGATATAATATCTGTAATGTTGACTTGTTGTTGTTGTTTTGAACTATGATCATGATGATTATGATTGCAATTTATTTTGGGACTAAACCTCGACTTTTTGGAAAAGCGGTGTCCGGTCTTTGGTTTAAATTTTTTTGATGCTGCTGCTGCTGTCGATGACTTTTAGTCAATTGTTTACGAATATTTGCACGTTTAATATCAAACATATCGTTTATATTGTCAATATGATCTATTGAACCTGAATCATTAGTATTATTATTATTGCATTTGAATTGATCATCATCAAGATCATCATAATTATCCATCACAGTTAATGATCTACGCATTGATGGGGGTGCACGACCGATTGTCGTTTGATTCCAATCACAACCTATTGTTGACCATTCATTCGATGATTGATATCGATCACGAATTCGTTGCGATGAATTCGCTGTTTTGGCCCGATTTTTATTATTATTTTCACTGCTTTCAGCTAGATCACTGTTTCAAGTGAGAAGTATATTGTTTCAAAGAAATTAAACAAACATTCATTTGAAAACTTACTAAATTTCAATACGAATATTTTGGTCTTCGAGATCATCATCATCGTCATTATCACAACCGAGTGTGTTAAAATAATTAGAAGTAGTCGGTTCAGGCATATATAGTCCTAGCTCATCGATTGAATTATGTGCGAACGGAATATCAAAATATCGATTAATCATTCGTACACAATTTTCGTCACCAATATGGCGATCATAGACTGACGATGCAGTACATGGTCTAGAGTTTCCATCATCTTCGCTCAAAATCGAATTATTCATTGCTTCGGTTTTCAAATGCCATTCTTGATCATTATCATCGTAATATACTTTGCGGAGAAATTTTGTTTTCTCATATTCAGGAATGAAATTATCGATCATAAGATATCGCAATTTAAGATCACGAAGTAATTCACTTGAGATACGTTCCAATTCGTTACGATCCTCTGAATGAGACTCTTGTAAATCACGGATTTCTGAATTGACCGACTATCATCAAACGAAAGCATTAGTTTATTTAGTATTTAACAAAGATGCATAGTTTTACCTGAAATTCTTTGACTATTTTTCGTAATTTTTTTCGTTTCATTTCAACTTCTTGCTGCAATGAACTGAATGTTTCACGAACTTCTTGCGTAGCTTCTTCATGAGCTTCCAATTGTTGTAACATTTGTCGTTCTCTTAGCCGTTGTTCACGTAGTCGAGCTTTTTGTTCTTCTAGTTGTCGCTGCTGTTCGTTTGTATGATGAACAATATCTTTTCCACCGACCAACATTTTACTTTCCATTGATTTGATTTGAGCTTGTAATTTTTCAGTTGCCTCGACATCGATTTGAGTCGTCGCTGATTGCGTTCGTTTTTGTTTTCGTTTCTCTTCTAATTGATTCCGCAAACGATCGATTTCAGCTTGAAATTCTTTTAACAAAGTATCTTTAGGATTCTCATTCACACGAGGTTTGTTCTTTATATTTTTAGCGCGATTAGCATATCGTAATGTGATCAATGTTTCTTCATAATTATATGCAGCTGGCCCAATATTGGCCATCATGACGGTACGGGCATTACCACCGAGACTGTCTTGTAGTATTCGTGTTAATTTTGAATCACGATACGGAATGTGTGTAGATCTACCATCTACAAGTGCCGATATTACATTTCCTAAAGCTGACAATGATAAATTGATTTTTATTGCTTCTTTTTGTCGTTGACCGACAGTTTTAGTTTTAGCTTGTCTTTCACTACCAGCTAAATCGACTAGATTAAGTTTGCCAACACGAACATGTTCAATTGCCATGGAATTATCGTTTTCAGTGTGTTCAACTGTTATCATGAAAATAGCATGCGATCGAGAACTATGTTCATTCATGTTAGTGGCGCCAACTGCACGATTGTGGCGACCTTTAGCCAGTACACGCTCAATTTCCTTAACATTTTTACATACAAATGATGATAAATCTTTAACATAAACACCAGTATCAGAGCGTTCACGCAATTCAAGTGGTTTGTTCGTATTTGTTGAAAGTAAGTCTCGAATTTCTTCCTGATAGATTTCTGTAATGATGAGTGCAAAATGAAAAATTCAATAAACAAATTTAACCTAAATCAACATACCAAGATAAGAACTTCGAACTAAAAATTTTTTATGCTGAGATTGTCCTATATGTGAGAAAATTTGCAAAAATGAACGAGGAATAATGCCCGGATCATCGGGTACACCTTCCATCGTGTGAGTTTTTCCTGTTCCTGTTTGTCCATAAGCAAATATTGTACCATTAAAGCCATTTAAGACTGATTCTACTAATGAATAGCAAACATCTAAATAGATTTCTTCTTGTTTGCTATCCCAATCATAAACTGAATCGAATGTATAGATTTTAACATTATCATCGATATTATTATTGCTCAAAGATGAAGGTTTATGCAATTGAACAGTGCCACGTTCGCAATTGATTTCAACAACTTTTTGTTCATTATCTTCTATTTCTTTTTCCAACAATGGACGACAGCGTACAACAACTTTTACACATTCTGATTTTGAATTTGTGCCTGCAGAACTCTGGAAAGCAAAAAAGAAAAACGAAATTAAAATCTAGTTTATTTAAATCAAATTAAGACAAACATTTGGTGGTTTCATTATGAATTAGAGATGATCAAAATAAAATTTTAAAAAATAAACAAAACATCCTAAAATGAACAACCAACTCAATCGAACGATTCCATTATTAAAATGCCTGGGTAATGCGCAAAGTTTTGTTTATTAAATACACAAAATATAATAGCTTAGGTCCACATGGAAACATTTAAAAGTACCAAAACAATGTGAATCCTTCGAAAATGCAAAATGAGCCCTACTGATTGGCACCAGTAACATTTTTTTACACTCGATAAATGTCACTTTAATCATTTTTTGATTCATTTAAAAAAGACGATGCACATAGTGGACATTTAAAATATCTTAAACATGATCATCATCATCATCGTCTTTGATGATTCCATTTTTGGAAACAGAACAATCGATGATTATTGTTTGTTTATCCATGTTCAACAACATGAAAGCGTTTGCCTACCACTACTGCCATCATCAACATCATCATAATCATCACCGAAAGGCAATACGAAAAAGTTCACCGACCTAATAATAAATAAATCACTGCTTCGACTTCATGTAATCGGTCAAAAATGATAAGATGTTTTTATTTTCACTTGGTTTTAAATATAATTTTTAAAAAGAAAAAAATGATTTAAAAATAGGTCAAATCATCGGTTAACCATTTACCATTAATCAAATGCTTTGCCGGTTGAAAATTTGTTACACACAGCAACTTTCATTTTCATTTTTTTAAAATCAAAAATTATCCTGTGTGTTTATAGCTGCACAACAACAGCAGTAACATGACTAAGAAAACCCGTTTTGTCTTAATTCAATTTATAGTTGAATAAACAAACAAACACAATTGTATGGACAATAAATGGACAATTGTTTATCATTATTATTTCGTTTCCTGATTCACCTCCATAATATTGAATGAATAAGTGAAAAGTAAAAGTAAAATAAAATAAATAAATAAGTGGCTAACAGTTTGATGCCAATCTCCATTCCAATTGTACCTGAACACAGATTGAACAGTCAAATATAATAATATGATCGATTCAATAACAATGGAATTTTTTTAGTTGAAAATTTTCAAAGAAAAACGGATTCCAAACGGATTTGTTGCTGATTGGTCCATTCATTCTAATATCATTATGATTATCAATGAAAAATAGTCAAAATCGATGACAATTATTTTCAAATCATGTCGTTTACCTTGTCCATTGTGAAATTTGTCTGTATGTGCGCGCATATACTTATCGTAAAAAACACAATTTTAAATTTTATTTTTAATAATTTTTATTTATTTTAGTTTAATTTTAATTATTTTTCTTAATTTTAATATTTTTCTACAGTGTGAGGTAGATGATTCTTCAAAGCAGAATGACTGATGAAATGTTAATTTTTCAACATTTCAATATTTCAACGGTTTTTTATGGGGATATTCATAAACAACGACTTTCATGATTTTTTTAAGCTTTTTCTTGACATCCCCCCGCCTGAAACTTTGGTTGATGTTCGATTGTCGGTGAATACTTGGCTTTCACGGCTGATACATGGACGTCTTCTTTCTTGCCATTTTTCAAGATGGTAATGATGTTTTCGCCTTTTACCTCCTGTATGGTGTAAGGCCCTTCATATCGGGGATCAAGCTTTCTTCGGTTCAATTTGTTCCCCTTTGAAATGTAAACTTCATCGTTCTTTTTAAATTCCGCTTTTTTTTGTTTTTGTCATATCTTAATTTTTCTTTCATGTGGGCTCTCTCTATATTTTCGAAAGCAAGTTTCCTAGATTGATCGATATTTGGTTGGAAAAAATTGTCATCCTGGATTCCGGTAATTAAATATTTCGGTGTAAATTTCGTGACTGAATGAATCGTATGATTATACTCGTCTACTGCCTGTTTTGCTAAAATCGACCAACTTTTCTTTTGATTTTTTTGACCAGATTCATAAATTTTTTGCCGGATTCTATTACAAAGGGTTTGATTTACCCGTTCAACTAATCCATTACTTGAAGGGGAATCCTTAGGCGTAAATGTTAATTTTATATTATAATTGTTTAAATAATCTTTGAATTGACTTGATCTAATAGAGGGATATCTATCAGCGATAATCAATTTAGGATTTGTTATGGTTTGAACTTGTTTGATCAAATTGATGAAATCTATGGTTGATTGTGTTTTGGAGCAGTAGCACCATACAAATCTGGAAAAATTATCAATAGCAAGATGTAAATATTTTTTTTTTTGATCCATAATTATTGAATCCGCCAACTGTATCGATGTGGATAATTTCAAATGGGTTTTTTGCTGGACCAGGCCAACCCAATAATCCAAAACGATTGTAATTAATTTTTGTATAAATGCAAGGTTCACATGATTGTGTGATTTTCCTTATTAAGTTCATTATATTTGGCGTGTAATATTTTTGTGAAAATTGACTATATAATTTTTGTTGTCCGAGATGACCATAATTTTCGTGTATTTGTTTTAATATTTTGATTGCGGAGTCTTTTGGGAGGAATATCTGTTTATAATTTTTCCTTTTGCGGTAAATAATATTATTTTCCAAATGACATTTGTTAAGTGTTTTAACATTATATCCGTTCTGCATGTGTCGATAATCGTCTAATGTATACGTCTGTTCCAAAAAATATGATGTATGTGATGTCATTTCTTTCAATTCTTCAATTGGATGACGTGATAAGAAATCCGCTTCAACATTATGTTTTCCTTGAATATATTTTATATCGAATTGATATTGACTCAATCTTAGAGCCCAATTGAAAAGCCTAGTTTTTGGATTTTTAAATTTTGGGAAACCCTCCAAGGGTTTGTGATCCGTAATAATTGTGAACTTGACACCAACCAATTTGTAATGCCAATATTCAATGGCTTCTAATACGGCCAAACACTCCAATTCTGAAGCGGAATAATTTTTTTGATAGGATAATAACTTTTTTGAAAAGAACGCAACAGGATGTTCTTGCCCATTAGTTTGTTGTTGTTTCAGTATGGCTCCTATTCCGTATGAGCAAGCATCAGTGTAAATTCTTATTGGTAAGGAAGGATCGAATATTTTTAGAATTGGTTCGTTAGATATTATGGATTTCAAGTTATCAAATTCTTGTTGATGTTTAGGGGTCCATTCCCATTTCGTATTCTTTTTTAACAATTCTGTTAAATTGTATGTGATTTTTGCTCGATTCGGTATAAATTTGTGATAATAATTTATCTGTCCAAGAAATCCTTTCAATTCTCTTATAGTTTTGGGTGGATTTGCATTCAATATCGCAATGACATTATGGTTAATCGGACTGATGCCATTTTCTGAGATATGGTGACCTAAATAGTTCACTGTTTTTTTATTGAATTCGCATTTAGATGTTTTTAATTTTATATTCTCTTTCACCATTGCTGACAAGATTAATTCTAAGTGTTGATAATGTTCTTCTTCCGAGTTTGAGAACACAATTATGTCGTCTATATAATTATGTGAGAAATGATGTAATTCATATTTTTTCAGAATGTTCCACAAAATTCTTTGAAATATCATGGGTGAATTCTTCATGCCAAAAGGCATTCTTGTCCATTCGAATTGTTCAAATTGGGTTATGAAACTAGTCTTGTATTGATCGTTTTCATGTATTTCAATATGATGAAATCCTTGACTAACATCTAGGGTTGAAAATATTTTCGCATTTAATAATCTATCTTCGATATCTTCAAATTTAGGCATAGGATAATGTTCTGAGATTGTTACATTGTTTAGTTTTCTATAATCTATACACAGTCTAGTTTTTTTTCCTTCGTCTCTTTTGTCAACTAAAACGACAGGGAAATGAAACGGTGAGTTTGATTTTTTTATAATACCAATTTTCAATAAACGGTTAATTTCATCATTTATTATTCTTTGATCATCTCTACTGCAAGGATATGGTTTTAAAGAAATTGGCATTTCATTGTTGAGAAGGATTCTAGCTTTCTCATTCTTAATACATCCTATGTCGTTTTTGTCTGTGGCGAAAGCCTGCTGATAGCATGTTAAAAGAGATTTTAAACGTTTGTTTTTTGGATCAGCTTCAAATTCTGAAGTTTCAGCCGAATATGTTTCACTTTTGTAAATTTGTTTTGGAAAAATGCCATTGTCTTTTATTTCTAGGTGTATTTGAAATAATACCATTGTTGATCTAGAGATGATAATGATGTCATAAAAGTGTTCAGTTATAAAAAATTTGAGATTTTTTTCAATTTCACCGATCTTTACTTTTACAATAGCCATGTTTTTTATCTTCTTTTTTTCACCTAATAATATCAATCCGATATCGACTTTTTCGTGTTTCAAATTTAAATATTTACTTATGGCGGGTGTCATAATGTTGATACCGGAGCCGGTGTCTATAGTTAATTCACATTGATGGTCATTAATTTGGCCACGAATTTTTAATGGTGGTATCTTTAATTCTTCATATGTTTTGTTATATTTCTTTTCATTTTGGTTAATTTTGTCAATTATGTTTTGATTGGTCGTTATCTGGTAGTTTTCAAATGCATGTAGACCAATTACTGATTCATCGTCGCTATAATTCACAAAAAAATTTCGTTCTAATATCTGTTCCTGATTAGTTTCATTTACATTAGGTTGTTGAGCATTACTATCGGATTCATTGAGAGGTAATGATGGTGTTTGATTATTGATTTCGGTTTGAGTAACTAAGAAATTTTGATTATTATTATGGCTGTTGTCTCGGTTTGTATTGTTTGTTCGAGTACGGTCAAAATTATTATTATTATGATGACAATATAAAGCATGGTGTTTTTGTGAGCAGATACCACAACGACGGTTGTTTCGACAATCTAAAGCTTTATGATTAGGCTTAAAGCAATTTCGACATAGGTTGCGATTATCGATGATTCGTTTTTTTTCTAACGGAGGAATCTGTGCTCTACAATCAATGGTATTATGAGAATTGTTATTACAAAAGTAACACATAAATCGGTTAATTGTTGTTGAATATGTTCTATTATTACTATTGTTATTATTATTACGAATTCGATTATTTGTTTGTCTTGTTTGGGTGACTTCATAATTGGCCAATAAATGTATAGATTCCTTCCTTTCTTTAGCAATTAGATGACATTCTTTCAGAACGCCAATAATTTCTTCAACTTTTTTATCTGTTACTGTTCTAATTTTTTGGAATAATGAATTTGATAATTTACTACCAATCATGAGCTTGAACTTGTCTTTTATTTGATCATTTGCTTGCGAAGAATTCAATATTTTGTATGTTCTTTCAATATTTTCTAACAACTTGTCGATTTGTTTTTCATCGAAATCATCTTCAATTGGTTTTTCATTTGCGAAATCTTTCAATATCCGGTTAAAAATTTCATTTTCGTTGAAAAAATGGTTTTTCAATTTCATTTTAGCCTGATTGTAATCGTTTAAATCGTAGTAGCTTTCGATTAATCTGACTGTTTTTTCGTCCAATTTATCTTTCAAAATATGCAATTTTGTGAGTTCTGGCATATTAGATTGGTCTAATACCTTTTCCAATGGTGTGAAGAATTCTCGAAAGTTGAGGAATTTACCATCAAATTTTTTTAGATATTTTAATTGTTCATATGTACGAAGTTCACTATAGTATTCGTTACTACTACTATTGAAATTGTTGTTGTTGTTATTATTGTTGTTGTTATTGTTATAATTGGTATTATTATTGACAATATTATTGGAATTTGGATTGTTGTTGTTATTATTATTGTTATTGTTGATATTGTCATTGACAATATTGTTGGGATTTGGATTGTTGTTGTTATTATTATCGTTATTATTGATATTATCATTGACAATATTGTTGGAATTTGGGTTGTCGTTGTCATCATTAGATTCATGAACCGAATTCAATTTTTCATCATAACGTCGATATTTGTTCATGATTTTATCATATTTTCCTTGGTAGTCTTGATTGATCAATTTGAATTGTTCTTCGTCAAAAACTTTGTTATTTTCTTTTGAAAATTTTAATCTTTCTTCATATAATTTTTGATATTGGTCAATATCCTCTGATAATTTTCTGAATTTTGTCATGAAATCGTACGGAGCACATCTTGAATCGTTGAAGATTCTCGTTATGGTTGCTCGAATCGATGATTTTTTCTTTTCTAATTCATTGTTTGGTGTGAGACGAGTATTCCCATCAGTTGGGTTTTCAATTGCGTCTTGGAAATCTTCCATTTTTCAGCTATAACTTTTCTTCTTTTTTTTTTTTTATTTGCAGCCAATATTAGCCAAACAGATTCAATATCTTGCTGGCTTATCGTAAAAAACACAATTTTAAATTTTATTTTTAATAATTTTTATTTATTTTAGTTTAATTTTAATTATTTTTCTTAATTTTAATATTTTTCTACAGTGTGAGGTAGATGATTCTTCAAAGCAGAATGACTGATGAAATGTTAATTTTTCAACATTTCAATATTTCAACGGTTTTTTATGGGGATATTCATAAACAACGACTTTCATGATTTTTTTAAGCTTTTTCTTGACATACTTAGCATATTATATGGCATGTTTATCAACACTTTTCCCAAGGAAATCATCATCGATTGATTGAATTGTTTTGAATTAATTGTTGATAATTGTAGACTGAGAAAAAAAATTGAATCAATTATTTGATTTTGAAATTTTTGTTTCTTTTCTTTTATTCAAATTTTTGATAGATTTGGCAATCAAACAACGACAACAATCAAAAATGAAAAAAAAATTTCGTAAAATTGAATTAAATGCCGTTGTTTGCTTGCATGCATGCATACATCGTCAAGATGTTTCAAATTCAATGT
Organism: Psoroptes ovis; assembly: GCA_002943765.1. Lineage (NCBI taxonomy): Eukaryota > Metazoa > Arthropoda > Arachnida > Sarcoptiformes > Psoroptidae > Psoroptes > Psoroptes ovis. The sequence goes on from PQWQ01000006.1 coordinate 852,087, forward strand.
AACAAATCATCGTTTGAAACTTTCTCTCTTTTTTTTTTTTTTTTTGCTTTGCTTTGAATCTCTCTTAAAATGTTCTCTTGTTTGATTTATCTTCGTCAAAGAAAATATCTACGAAAAATTTAAAATTATCATCACCATTTCCATTACATTATTACAAATGATAATCATCATCATCATTTGTATTTTTGGTTAATGTCAGTGGACTATTGAATATCATCGTTTTTATTTTCTTTTCGAATCGAATCAAATCATTTGAATGTTTATACATTGTACATTAAAGTCTTATGAATTTGATATTAATATAATCAGAAGAATAATCATATTAAGATATACAATTGTGTCATTTGCACCAAATTAATTAATATCAATACATGATAATGGTTTTTGTTTATATTTTTCAAAAGTGATAATTAATAATTTGAAATAACAATTAATATAATATAAAAAATCATTATCTTCTCATTAAATGATTTAATTCGACGAAAAAATTCCCATTTTTTCGAAAACATTTGATCATCATCATCAGACATGGCTGCTTGTGCAGTCGATGAATCTTTAATTCAAGCTGAGGTATTTTTTTGCTTAAAAATTAAAGAAAAATTTAATTCATCCCATCATTAAAGGAATTTGAAGATGCAAGCGAAAATATTTCGACCAGTGATAGTGGTCATTCAAGCCAATTGACAAATTCGCCAGAAAATTCTGTATCGTGCCATTCCAGTGATGATGATTTAACAATAAATTCATTTGAAGATGGTCAACAGCCATCATTAGAACAATCATTAGCTGATATTGATCGTTTATTACATTTGGCATTGGATAATCGTTTTAGTGAAGCATTTGATGGAACGGAAAAATGGTCACATTGTAGTCTTTATCATTCGTTGGGAAAAGGAACACTTTCTTTTCTTAAAGGATGTTTAACACTTGAAAAAGTAAGCCAATAATTTTCATTTTTAATTGAATATCGGCAATTATATCCATTTATGCATACAAACAGCCAGAAATTCAAACAGCGTTAGACAATCTTAGAAATTGTATGGAAGTTTGTCAAGTGGAAAAACGCTATTCAATGACTAAATATGTATGGAGGCCAAATTACAATAGTTACACTGATGGTAATTCACAAATATGATTCTTTGAAATGATGTTTAATTGTTTTCCTATTCATAGTTCAAATTCATGCTGAGCTATGCTATGCTGAAGCGCTTCTAATGACTGCGTTGATGACTTTCCTTGAAGATCAAAATCTTCTCAACTTGGTTCGAGGTGCTTTTCGTATACGTGCATGTTATCAATCATATAAGTAAGTGTCGCCTTTTCCAATTCAATTATTTTTCAATTCTTAATTTTTATTTATTCACTGTTGTAGAGAATGTTTCTATATTCTCAAAAACCGTACTGAATGGTCAAGCGAATACTCAAGACGTCATTTTGAATCAGGAGTACGATTAGGCATTGGAACATTCAATTTGATGATATCACACATGCCATCGAAAGTGCTTAAATTGCTTGAATTTGTTGGCTTTTCCGGAGATCGACATCAAGGTTTACAAGAACTGAAAGCATCAGCTGTCCTTCAAAATGGACTTCGTCGACCGTTGGCCGTATTGATAATGTTAGCTTATCAATGTTATGTTGAGCATATCTTTGGTATTACTGATTCTAAAAATGATTTTTACTAATGATTATTTCCTTTTTTGAAGGTCTTGGTGAATGTGACATGCAATGTGTTGATGATTGCCTTGCATATGGTCTTTCTGAACATCCAGACGTAAGTCTTATCGATTTTATGGACCAATTTTAATTTTTCTATTTTTTGCTAATTTCAGGGTGCCTTTTTTCTATTATTTTTAGGACGCAAAAAACAACTGACCGGACACATTGATGAAGCTATCGAAGCATTGCGTAAATGTATCAATGTACAGAATGAATGGAAACAATTTCATAATATTTGTTATTGGGAATTATTATGGTGTTATGCAATTCAATGTAATTGGATTGATGCATCAGATTGTGCAGATATTTTACGTAGACAATGTAAATGGTCTCCTGGTGCTTATACGTATCAATATGCAACATTTCTATACATGATCATGATAGAACAAAATAAGCCAGAATTAGAGACTGAAATTTCAGAACTTTTACGACAAGTTCCAATTCTTAGAGTAAGATTCGCTGGCAAAACGGTACCAGCTGAAAAATTCGCAATTGTACAAGCGCAGCGATATTTTGATAATAATCGAAAACTTGTATTACCAGCCATCGAATACATGTATATTTGGAATATTTTTCCAGTCATTGGCAAATCGCCTCATTTATTGCATGCAATCCTTGAACGAATTGAAAAATTTGAACGAATAGAACAAGCAAAAATAACGCAATCAGATCAACCATTAGATGATTATTGTCGTTGCATGTTGCTCAAAGGAATGTGCTATCGTTATCTCCATCAAAATCCTAAACAATCTAACGAATGTTTCTTACAAGTTATTGATCATAAAGAACGAATCAATTCTAGTACATATCTAATACCTAAAGCAACTCTAGAATTAGGATTGAATCATCTTAGATATGGTCAATTGACTGAAGCAAAACGATGGCTAGAAGAAGCCAAAACATACTCCGGTTATACGTTGGAAGCGATTGTACATTTTCGCATTCATACAGCCACAAGAACAATTAATAATATGAAGAAATTGCAACAAAATAATCCATCTGATGATGAAAATTGCCAATCGAGTTTTTGGAGTTGGACAGAATTGTCTAAACGTTTTACATATTCTGAGGATAGCAATAGTGATTTTACTGAAAAATTGCAATCATAATATTTTCCAACTCTCAAAAATTAAATTTTTATGTAAATAAAAAATTTGAGTGAAACATGCATCATCTCGTTTATTAATTAGCTACAATAGAAAAATGATTGATGAAAAAATAAAATGGATTTTTTCTGACTTAATAAAATGTTATCGTATCAAATTTATTTACACATGCGTGCAAACAATCACATGCTAAATCAGATTATCTTATTGATCCGATATGATTAATTTTGTTTGGAAACCACTTGCGCCAATGGATTGATTATCAATAGTTCCAGCTGCAGCAGCCACTGCTGCAGCAGCCTCCATTCCTACATCTACAATCGTTGATTTCTTGATTGGATTCGGATTATAATGTTGTATTGGAATCGGAATCTTCGTTTTGGCGTGTGTCAATATATGAGATTTGAGATTCGTTGATTGGGCAAATTTCTTCTGACAGCCATCAAAAGGACATACGTAGGGACGATCACCTGAAATCGAAATTTTTCAATGAATTTCACTGTCAATAAAATCTCTAATAAAATACCTGTATGAATTCGGACATGTGTTCTCAGATTGAAATCTAACGAAAATCGCTTTCCACATCCATCAAATGTACACTAATATGATTAAATAGAATAAAGATGAGAGATGATAAATTTGAAGATTTCAAACAAGAGAGCATACCTGGAAAGGCTTTTCACCAGTATGCACCAATTGATGGCGTTTCAATTTACTTGATTCAACAAACGATTTACCACATTCAGCACAAACATGCACACGTGGACCATGGGTATGAAGATGTTTTCGCATGGCACTATTATCACGAAACATTTTCATACAACCTCTATGCGGGCATGCAATTGTTCGCATTTCTTCATCTGGCGCCGTTTTTTTCTTAGATTTTAATACTGATTTTTTCACACTGTAATTGTAAGAGTAAAATGTAATCAATTTGTCATTCTATGTAAATCATACATACCTTGATGCAATTGCTTGAGAGCTATCTTGCTGTTGTGATTGATCAATCATTGAACTCTTGTAGAATCCAGATGGTAAAATATCATCGATAGAAACATTTTTACTTTCATTTTGAAAATCATCCATGAAAGAAATAGCTGGCATATCATCTAAAAAATATAAAACAATTTCAATGTGCACAGAATAATTAATGCAAATTATATAAATCAAATGATATTCACCATTAGACCACATTGTAACACTGAATTCACCTTCCAATGTTTTAACTTGAACTTTTTTTGTTTCCCATTTTTTGGCCAATGATTTTTGTCGAGTATTTTTTATTGATATGAGATCGGCGTCACTGTCACTTTCATTAGAATTGTCTAAATCGATGCTATGAGTCATTTTATTACCATTATTAATCTCATTATGGATGACATTATCTGATTTATCATTATTCGATATCAATGAACAAGGATCGATGAGAACTTGAGACGTAGATGCATATAATAAATCATTATCATCATCATCAACTGATTCTTTCCAATTTGTTATGAAAGATTCATTAAGCGTAACTATTTTCGAAAATATAAAATGGAACGAATCGATTTATTCTTTAAAAACGATTAATTTGGCAAACATACCATCAAAATCATCATCTAAATGGGTGGTAAATGGTACAGTGACAATGTCTGAATCAGTTAATGATTCAATATTAGAATCAGCCATTTTACATAATTTTATTTCTATTTGAAATAAATGACATCAAAGGTGATAAGTTGTCAGCTGAATATTATCAAATATTCAATAAAAATGATTGATAGAGAATCGATTTGACTTAGAAAAAATTAATTTACGTGGTTATTAATTCTAAATACCTAAAAATCTAATTTAGATGAATATTCATTGTTTTAAAATTATATAATCAATAATGTTGCACTAAGCATTGTTTTATTTTTAATAACCAAAACAAACAAAAGAAAACGCGCAACTTTAAATTGGATATTCATAAACGATGTAGTGATAGTTCACTATAAATACTGATAGATGGCGCAATTATTTCAGATGGCGATGGCGCTCAGACTTGTGATTCCCAAACTGGGCAAACCTTGAATCAAAACTTCAAACCCTGTGAAATTTCAGGAATTGGATAAAAATCATTTTATATTTTTAATTTGGACCAAATTTTGGTTTGTTTCAGTTTAAACGTGGAAAAATTTCGAGAGACTTCCCGGAAATTCACCAAGGTAGGTTTGTGAAAGTTTCTGGAAAGTTTCCCATTTTGGCAAAAAAAATTTTTGGCGGGAAAATTGAAATTTTTTATTGCCAATCTGATCCAATTATTAAATTTTTAAATTTTTTTTCATTCAAAAAACGGCAAGAACTTATGGGACAACCTAATATTTAGGGATAGAAAATTCAAATTGTTAAACCCAAAAACTTCTATCGGTCATTCGTTCTTTGATTCTCGTTTATAACACCATGGGTGCATTATTGGACAATATACAGTTCTTAAGGGGCTGGGCGATAGACATACTTTTTTATGAGAGTGAGCGATAACCCCAAAAAGTTTGTGAATCACCGGCTTAGATGAATCAATTTTTTTTCGAAAAAAATTTTTTTATTAAATGACAAAAATTTAAAAATGGTGCAGCGATTAAACAATTTAATGATACAAATGATAATATTCATTGATTAATGTTGAGCTATAAGGAAGACAAGTTAGACCCAACACACAATATTTATTCAGCGGCATACAATTTTACAATTTATTCATCTGTTTGTGATTCGTTATCAATGAAATCTTTTAATGATTTTTCTAATGCTTCGAATGATGGTCTCAATGATGGCTCATTGTGCCAACATGTTCGCATTAGACTGTACATTTGATCAGGACACGATTCTGGTTGTGTTAAAGTATTGCCTTCTTTTAGATATGAGATTACTTGTTCATGAGTAAGGCCATAATATGGTTGTAATGCATATGCAAATATTTCCCACAGTAATACACCAAATGACCAAACATCACTTGCTGTTGTGAATCTGCCATACAATATTGCCTCTAATGGCATCCATCTAATAGGCAAAGCATCGTTAGCGGTATCAGCTCTATAATAATCGCAATTTGCTTTTATTCGTTGTGAAAGTCCAAAATCGGAAATTTTCACTACCAATTGTTCATTGATCAAACAATTTCGAGTGGCTAAGTCTCTATGTACGAAATTTTTGCTTGACAAATACGTCAATCCAGATGCGATTTGTCGGGCTAATTTCGCTAGTTCTTGATTCGTCATTTTCTTAGGCAAATCAACAAATTCTGCTTCTTGATTTGGATGCCGAACGACATAATTTGCTGGCCCAAGAGATCTAAGAAACGAAGCCAAGTCGCCATATGACATATATTCAACAAGCAAACATATTGGTTTGCCAAGCGCACAAACGCCTAATAAACGAACGACATTTGGATGATCGAACTCAGACATGAGAATGGCTTCTCGTTCAAAATCACTCTGCATATCGATGCTTGCTTCTTGTCGTAACACTTTCACTGCTACTTCAGTGGACGGCTCATCTGGTAACAAACCAGGTGCTTTTGCCGAAAACACTCGACCGAACGCACCGCAACCAATGTCACGAACGTAAATTATTTTATTGCGTGGATATTCCAACGATTCTAGTTTTGGATTTAAAATTGCCGCTGTGCAGTGATATATATTGTTGGATGGCAATTTTGACAGGTCCAATTCTGTTGGCAAACCTTCCATTGTACTAGCGTAAAGGCTCAATCGATAACGAATTCGACGAACCATGATAATTATTATGAGTATAAGGATTGTAATGAATAGAACGACAATCAATCCAATAATAAGTGGCACCATGAATCGATGCTGCAAATGCAGAGGCAGTCCGATCGCATTCATTAAAAATCTAAAAGTTGGCTCTTCGGTGATGATTGGCGTGACCATATGATCACTATCGTTAGACGCAGTTTCGCAAGCAGGAATGTCACAATGTTGCCAGCGAACATAAGGATCGGTAGTATAACACCATGGTAAAGGTTCTTCACCGCCAGCATTTCGGCAATAATTCTCCGAATGCCATATTTCTTGGAATACAAAAGGTGGCCGATTATGTGCATGTGGAGTTTGGGAATCCCATCGTTGACATGTTAACCCATGTTTAGTGATATTAAGTTTACCTTGATAGAATCGACCACGACCTTCGATGCAATCAATAGTGGCTTTCTCTTTAGGAAATATAGTCAGAGCAGCATGTGAACAATGTTCAGGATTCGTTAGATTTTCATGAGATGGCAATGTTTCACAAACAGGCAGTCGAAAGTGACCGCGAGATTTGAAGTAGATACCTCTTTGACGATTATCCTCTAATAAAGCCCATTCACGGTTACAAAATGATTCTCGAATAGCTATGCAATCTTCATAACATAATTGCTTGCCCATCGGAAAATGTTTCGACCATGAACATTGTGGAAATGCATAGTGACATAATAATTTTTCAGCAGCACTTTTACATGGTTCTTGTAATGATATTATTAATTCTTTCCACAAATTGCGAACAATTTCTTCGTTGATGTTGTGCGAAAAATCTTCAGTATCACTAACATTATAGTAAACTAATGAATTTTTAGGCAAATGATTTCGACATATTTGACCAGTATATGGTGCACAATAACCATTTGGTGGCAATGAATTGCTTTTTCTCTTTTTTTCTTCTTCCAATTCAATTGATTCTAATTGTTCAGTGGGTTCTTTCATTTGAAAGAACAAAATAAAAAAATTATTCGTGAAAAAATAAATCAATTTTACCTTCTATTTCCTGCACATAAATTTCATAAATTCGTATATCTTCAATTGTTTGATTTATGGGTGAAAGAAAATTCGTTGCTCTACAAGTAATATTGGTAGTATTTGTTGCATTATATTGAATAAAAACGTTGGAAAAATGATCACCTTCAATTAACTTGTCGTTAAATTCAACGAGGAAATTAATACTTTGAAAAAAGTTATAAGTCAAAAACTTACTGATTGATTAGCGATCAATAATTCAATTTTCGGTATGGGCTGACCTCTTGCATTGCATTCAATCGGAACATTTGTACCTCTAGTAACATTGTATATCAATCTTTGTCCACCAGTTATTTTAGCCCCATCTAAATTGATGAAATAATTGTTGAAAACGATTATTTATGGATAATTTAATGACTTTTACTTACATTGAACAGAAATACGTGCTGGACGTGAGACATCAAGCCCTAATTCATTGCGAGCAGTACATTGATATACTCCTTCATCCAATTCACTAACATAATCTAAATGTAATGTTGATAATGAGCCATTACCCGGAATATGTTGTAATGTTTGACGATGTTTTGATAATGGAATCGATTGACCATTTCTTTGCCAATTAATTATTAATTGTGTATCATTATTCGGTGATGTACCGCATGTTAATGTAATATTTTGGCCAGCAACAACCGTTGTCGATTTTGGACCTAATTCAATATTTGGTACTATTTAAAAGAAAAAATTTAAAATTAATTTGGATCTAAGAATATTCAAAAACATTATTGAAAAAACTTTATTAAAACTTACATTCATCACTTTTGACATTTGAAAGCACTAATGATAAAAATATAAATATCATTAATGACAATAATAATCTTTTGGAATGACTTGGATTGAAAATGATTATCATAATCATCACCATCATTATTATCAAACAAATTTATCTAAGTTTAACATTTTTTATCATTAAATGTGTCAAATGAAAATGAAACGATTTGAAAATTGTAAAATAATCTTAGCATCACTTATTCAACATTTACAAATAAAAATATTAGAATTCAATTCACGTATTGAAATTATTATTAAGATTATTATTATTACAACAAATAGATGTTAAATTACCACAAATAGTGATGATAAATCTATGATGAATATAAGTCAATAAATTTACTTGAAGGAAGCTAAAAAATAGAAAATAAAATTAAAATAAAATAAAAAACAATGAATACAGATTATAATACATGAATATTTTCTGCTTCTGCCCAAATTTTTCCCATTGTAAACACATTTGATTGTGTTCCCGAACCATTTTTGATGTTTCAAACACCACCACCACCGCCACCGCCAACAACAACAACCAGAACTAAATATTTCGTACCGTTAATCGAGATTTCCAGTGTTCCAGAAACTGGGATCTGCCTTCTGCTTTATTTTTCTTAATAATATTTTATTATTCTATGCTTGTAACGAAATACAAGCAGAAGTAGCAGTGAAATCAAAATGTAACACGCATATTTGATTCAATATTAATAATAATGAAAATTTTCCAATGATCTTTTATATGTTTTTGTTAATTTTAAACTCATTCATTTTTATTTGAATGATTAGAGCTACTTCTCTAAATGTTGTAATCACTGGTATTATGCAATCCAGCATTTAAAATCGTAATCTGGATGATGAATATTTGATTCTATTCTCAAACATGTGTATTCAGCCTTTTAGATTTTTGCATGTGAAAACTAGAAACAAACAAAAAGCCGCAAAACATTTGAAATTAATTAAACTTTTTGATTCAATTTAATTTAATTCAATTTTCTAGACCGAATTTTGAACTTTATTTAATTTGTAATCAAATTATCATAGTTCAATTTGATTTATGATCATCCAAGCCACCAACATATTGAATGCGAGGCATGCGTTTATGGTCGAGATTTAAAGCAAAAATTTTTTAAAAATTTCAAATTTTTCAATTTTCAAATTTTTTTCTAAAATTTTCGATTGTTTTTTCAATCGATAGTTTCGTACATTCCTTTTTTTATTTTGCCGAACAAAGGACTATTCTCGATGCTTCTACCATTTTCGATGATCAAAGTCCTTCTGTTCTTTTTTTGTTTTGTTTTTGTGAGTTTTTCTCCTCGTTTTCAACCATCAAATGGTCGTGATTGTTTTTGTGAAATTTATTGGTAACTTGTCAGTTTTCACAAGCGAAAAGTGAGATAATCGTCGGCACACATTCGGGATAGCCGTGATCTGAGCATTATCGATTAGGACGAGTATATCAGGCCATCGACTGTGAAGCGTTTGATTGTTTTTCGTTTTTTTGTTTTGTTTTGTTTATTTGCTTAATTGATTATTATTTATTCTTGTTATTATTTTAGATTTTCGAGGACAGATTATTTGACTTTTATATTTGTGTGTATTTTGTTTATTTTATATATGTTCAACTTCGAAAACACATTGAGCGAACATTTATACACTTTGGAGCAAAACATACATACACTTGTTTCATTCAATTTACTCATTTATTTCATTAAATTTTGTAATCAAATTATTTATTTTTTTCTTGAATTGAATTGAACTGAATTGAATCATTCAATTATTACGTTTGCATTACGCTATCATACTAAATTGAATGAGTGTATGTATGAATTTTTTTCAATTTATCCTTCTTTAATATTATTGATATTTACGACGACTTTTAATGAATCCAATGATTTTGAAAATATCATTTGTTCATTATTATTAATCACATTTGATGTTTGATGACGATTTAGAGAACAAGTGAAAAAAAACATTTGAAATATATGACTTGTTAAATGCGAAATAATTTATTATAATTGAAAAAAAAATTTCAAAATCATCATTATTTTGTTCAAATCTTGATTCTACAATTCTACATTCTTCATTCATTCACTCATATGACTACGGAAGACAATACATAACAAGAAAAAAGCTGACGGATAAAGCCATTTTTTGCGTTGAAATTGAATTACTCAAAATTGAATCATAATTTTCATTTCAATATTGAATTCTTGTGAATAAAAGAAACAAAAATTGAAGCGTAATAATCAAGAAATTTAATAATTAAAGAGTATTAAAAAAGTGATTTTTATTATTATTGCAACGACACAAAAACATCATAATTGTTTCATTTACTTTTAGTTTTTACAAACTTTTTTTCAATTATCGCGTTAAATTTTAATGAAATTTACCTGTTCACAATCAAAACAATTTGTATGAAAATTGTATTTTGTTGATTTACTCATTGAAATAATAATTATAGAAATTCTATATTTTTACTGTAAGTACTTCTATTGTTTCATGTATTTCTATAAACAAATTTATATTAATAGTTTATTTAATTTTCAATTTATCAAAGGTTAATATTTTTTTGTTGCTGTTATCGTTGTTTTTTGATCTTAATAATCTGTGATGTCTACACCAGCTCGTCGTCGTTTAATGAGAGACTTTAAGCGTCTTCAAGAAGATCCACCGGCCGGTGTTAGTGGTGCACCAACTGATAATAATATTATGTTATGGAATGCAGTCATATTTGGACCACGTGATACACCATTTGAAGATGGTACTTTTAAATTGACATTAGAATTCACTGAAGAATATCCAAATAAACCACCGACAGTACGTTTTATATCTAAAATGTTTCATCCAAATGTCTATGCTGATGGTAGTATTTGTTTAGATATATTACAAAATCGTTGGAGTCCAACATATGATGTGTCAGCAATATTAACTTCAATACAATCACTATTAGATGAACCAAATCCTAATTCTCCAGCGAATTCATTGGCTGCTCAACTTTATCAAGAAAATCGTCGTGAATATGAAAAACGTGTTGCAGCAATTGTAGAACAAAGTTGGATAAATTTTGAAGAAGAAGAAAAATCCGGTAAAAAAGAATCAATTTAGTTGAAAAAATAATAATCCAAATTTCAAAATTATCTAACAATGAATATATACCATAACATAAATCAACAAATTCAATTATATAATTATTTTTATGCATTCATCATTGAAAATTATGCCTAAAATTTTGTTTATTTTTCAAATTTTCACCGAATTTTTTTCTCATCTTAAACATCCATTAATCTCCTAAAAGGGTCAATAGCTATGATAAGTTAGTAACTAATATAATATAACGAATTATAATTATTATCAATCATATACATCAATATACACACATCACATACAGGACATACCAATAATCATATACACAAACAACAATTATAGATATATCATTATCATTTAAAATTGTCAAACAATTTCATTCAAATGATATATACAAATAATAAAACTTGTCATGTAATAATGTTATTACACTGTTGTATAAAGAATCGAAATACAAAACATATGAAAATATAAAATTCTGTTGGAATTTTAATTTCATTCATTCTCAATTTATTTTTGTATATTTTAGTTTTACATTAACAAAATTATAAAAATGAAACAAATTATCTAGTTTTTTTCTCCATTCGTTATTATTATTCATCTGTGTTTTTCTTTTTTCTTATTCTTTTGAATATTTTCACTTTGATTTCTTATTTTCTAATTATTATTATCTTGGGTCTTTAATTTTTCATTTTTTCAAGGAAATTTTGCAATTAAAATAAAAAATTGAAAAAAAGATTACGATTTTTCTAACGACTATTTTAACCCCAAAGGTTTTCCGAAATTCAAAAACTTAATCAATTGCGTTGTTGTTATGTTTCCTGATTTATTTCAAAAATTTGATTGCATCATTATGCGTCTGCAAATCATTCAAAAATGTCCAGAAATTGGTTTCGTAAAGATTTCGATTATCTTATCGGTGATCGTTTACAACGAGTACAACCATATTCAAAAAATCATAAACGATGCGCTCATGATCGACCTAAACATTTGATGAAGCAAAAAATTTATAAGAAAAATGGCAATGGTAACAATCAATGGAAATTTGATGCGAAAAAATGGCAGCAGAAATGTTCGACAAATTTTCGTAATGTTAAATATACATTCACTGATCAGCCATTGAATTCAAGATTAACTTTGGAACCTAAATTAGATATTCTAAACACGAAAACAATTCTCGATGAGGAAATCAAATTCAAATGGAAACCGGGTATTTTTTCAAATTCAAAATTTGTTCATATCAAGAATAAGAATCGTAATAAGAATAAACATCAACACCGGAACGATTATGATCGCAATAGAAAAAACAATCAAAATTTGTTTGATAATTGCAAGAAAAATTCATACTCAAGACAACCGATTATCACAATTGATAATCGACAAAGTGATACATTTGAATTTGATGAGACTATTTTCAATTAATTTTTCTTTTTAGAATAAAAACATGATTATTTATTATTATCTGGTTTTTCTAATTGATTTGCCTTTTTCAATTCAACAGCTTTTTTATATGGAGGGTCAATGGGTAATTGATTCGGTTCGTAATATTGATATTTTTCTTTTTGGTCTAGATCTAATGGATATGTTGTATCTGAATCAAATCCTGACAAATCACCACAAGCCATGAATGGTATTATTGTACGATTAATATGATATGAATTTTCACATGTTGGAGAAAAATATTTTTCGCATTCACCTTCCATTAATGTATTGAACATTGTTGGTTCATATTTATCTGGTGGACTATAATCACGACAAACAGCAAATGATTCGATTGATGATGCACGACTACTTCTTGGCTTAGAAATGATTACTTCTTTGAAAAATATTTTCAACTGTAGATACAATAATTCAATATCTTTACCGCGAAATATTTTCGCAACAAATGTTCCACCTGGTTTCAAAATATGTGTAGTAATATTGATTGCTGCCAATAATAATTCTGCTTGAATGTATGTATCGATATCATGCAATCCAGTAACATCTGGTGCACCATCACAGACAACAAGATCAGCTGAACATCCATTAAAATGTTCAATGATGGCTAATGCTGTTGAATGATTTGTTATATCACCTTGTAATTGTATCACACCAGGTATTGGTGCCATTGCTTGTAAATCTACGGCAACAATTTTACATGAATCCTTATCATCAGATTTGTATAAACGGCGAGCCAATACTTGTGACCAACTACCGGGTGCAGCACAAAGATCGACACAATATTTAACATTATCTAATATTTGGAAATGTTCATCGATTTGTAATAATTTGAAAGCCGATCTTGCACGATAACCTTTTTCTTTAGCTAAACGATAATAAATATCGCGTTTGTCTTTGCCGAATTTTCCCATTTTTATTGATATTATTGATGTGATTAACGATTGATCAAAAACATTTAACTAAAACCATTTGGTGCATATTTCTGCCGAAATGAAGAAATCAAATCTCTGGTTTCAATGTTATCAAAACAAAGTATTTTCAGTTAAAAAGTGCAAACATGTGTTTCTTTTCACTTTAAACATCATCATATGTTGATATCAATCTTTCATATAGAATGTATTGAATTCAAAAAAAGAGGCGCGAAGAAAAAATATCGTTCAAGTTATCATCAAATAATGATGAATTGCGGTGAAATCAATGATATCATTTGATTTTTTTAAATGTTATTGTCCTAAATGATTCAATATTCGATATTGAAAATCAGAATACAAATTAATATGAGACGATCATGTTTTTTTGTTGTTTAATTTCATTTGAAATTCATAAATTCAATTATGAATAGAAAATTCATTCATTTTTGAAATAAAAGACCAGCCAAAATGTATTGTAATTTACGAAATTTTTCCTCAAGTTTTTTTGATGATTTTTTTTATAATTATTAAAAATTTTACGAAATCGATTCCCATTTAAAATGAACGAAAATGATGAATCAGGAGATGGCAACAGCAAAGATTCATCAAGTTTCTTCACCAAATTAGTGAGTCAAAAAAAAGTTTTTTGAAATTTTTTATCTGTCCACTCCTCTCTCATAGTTTAAACAACTTATTGATAATGACCATGGACGTAAATTGATCATGGGGACAATTGAAAATGACGATAATGGTCATAATATCAATCAATTACAATTCGATGAATTAAAATTCATTGGTTCTGGTTCGTATGCTGATGTGTTTCGATGGAAAAGTCATCATGACCGGAATGAATGTGTCATCAAAATGATACGATTATTGCCAGAGGAAATGATGAAACGTATACAATCATCAACAATATTACGACATTCAAGTTATAATGATGCATATCATGAATATTGTATTTCTAATGCATTATCAGATTTACAAAAATTTATTTGTACCAGTGATGTTAATTATAAAATCGATTATTATTGTAAGTTATTTCCAAGAATCTATGCAAAATTTTTATCGAACAATTTTGATTTAATGGATTATGTTAAAAATGATAATTTTAATGAAATATTTGATGACAATGATGATTTCATTAATGAAAATCAGTATTCTATTGATCCATTTCGGGATTATTGTTTGCAAAATAATAATGAAAATTACAAAAGTTGCGTAATTAGAGAGAATTTCTTCATCGTAATGGAAAATTGTGGACAGCTAATGGTTGATTTAATTGATCAGCTGCATCCATTTGCATTGATATCTATATTGAAACAAATAATAATCGGTATGATGATTGCAGAATATTTATTTGAGTTTGAACATCGTGATTTACATTCGGGCAATATATTATTAAAAATGACCAAACAAAATAGAATTAAATTTTTTTTCATGAATAAAAAAATAACAATACCAAGTTATGGTTTTGTGGTCAAAATTATTGATACAACATTTTCACGTTTGAAATATGGTAAAAATTGAAATAAAATTGTACAAATTGAATAATTTCTTTTACCATTTCAATTTCAGATAATATTGTCCATTATAAAGATATGACATGTTTATTTGAAAATTTTAATGAGAAAAAATGCAATCAAAATGAAAAATGTACAAATAAACAACAACGAATGCAAGATATGATTTATGAACAAATGTTCAATATAATTAAAAATGAATGGGAAAAGTTTTTCCCTAAAACAAATTGTATTTGGATTAAATATATTATTTATAAAATGAAAAAATCATTATTAAATCGTATAGAAAAATACAAAGCAAAATTAATTACAACAACAACAATAACTACAACGACAACAATAAATATACGAAGAAATCGTTCTTCATTCATTCATTATGCAAATATTGTTAATAATCAATTGGAAAATTATAATCATTTAATGGATAAATGTAATAATTTATTGGAATGTTTCAATCATATTATGAATAATGATCGAAAATTTAATAATATTATTCCAATTAAATATACACAATAGTTGACTATAATAATAGAAAATTTATAATAATTCAAAGAGAAAATAATTATAAAAAAATAATTTCAATAATAATATAACAATTTAAATTTTTGCTTCAATATTTGACAATTAAAAGATTTGAAAAATTATCAAAAATAATTCCATTTATTTTTTTAAATAACTACATCAATTCAGATAATAATTCTTAATCGCTAACAATATGAGTTCATATTTATATGTTATGAATAAATAAAATTATTATGATTATAATCATGGATACAAATTAGATGAAAATATAATAATTTCATTTCCGCATTTTTGTTTTTGTTTTCAACTTTTTGTTTAGCAGATAATGTATTTGTTTGTTTTATCATTTGTAATTGTATAATTTGCATAATTAATTTTTATTCATTTCATACTGATGGGTGTTGCCACCGTTGTTAATATTGTTGTTGCTGTAGCTTATGGTTTAGAATAACATTTTTTTGATGACATTTATGACAAAAAAATTTTCATTGATTAGATGGAAATAAAGGATTATTTTCATTGTTGAAAATGTCATTAATGTTTTCAATTCATATTAAAAACTATGACCATTAATTGGATGCGCTTTTCTTGTCGGTTGCTGCCTCATTAATCTTGGCTTTGTATGTACTGAACGGCAAAAATTTACACTTATCAATATGCCTAAAAACTATGTAGAAATTATTTGAATATGATGAATATAATGGAAAAAATTTTCAGAAAAGGAAAATTACCGAAAATGCAGCTAAACCAACACCTAATAGGATGAACATTTTACATTCTGTTCGTATAAATTCATCGACAAATTGAAGGCAGCCCTATTTGGAAAATTGATTTGAAAATTATTTATATGAGAAAAATCAATATCCAATAATAAAATACTTTTTGATTTCTGAATGTACGATTTTCTTCATCATTAGTAGATTGGCATTTTGTTTCATTTATAGGATGTGGATTTAAATAGGAATTTTTTTGTCGACGATTCGATAAACGGCAACAAGTACGACTAACCGAAAGAATATTTTGATCATTGAAATTGTTAGCAAATTGATCATCGAGTTGTTTTTGCAGCCATCTTGATTGTCGGTAATCATTTGATGATATGATTCCGCAACATTCAAACTAAAATCATGATTATTGAAAAAAATTAAATTCGATATTCAACCTGGATTTTGAGATTTACTTTTGTTTGTGCTAAATCAATAGCAGCCGTGTATTGTGAATGAAAACCATATTCATTGCGTAATAATTTAATAAATTGATCATTTGATGGCTGCTTTGATGATGAAAATATTCTTTCTTTGAATATCAATGCTAACATACCGATTGTTATTTCTAATGAAAATGTTATCATTAGAAAAAATGTATACTTTTTTTTTAAACAGAGTAAAATAAATCAAATTAAAGTGAAATTTTTGAAATTAAAAAAAAATTCATAGAAGAAACACTTACAATGAATAATAAGCAACGATTATTTTCGATTGCTATGAAACAGCCACATAATGACATTAAAAATGTCAGCGTTCCAATAAATATCAATATCCATGCTAATAATTGTAAAATAGCTAAATTATTTTTCGGTGCAAAAAATAGTAAAAATAATGATGCTAATTCATCTTGTAGCAGATAATATACACCAAAAATGAATATGAATATGCTTGAAATCTGATTAGAGGATGCAATAATGATGACCATTGAATAAATGTTGATTGATTTGATGGATAAATAGAATCGAAAATTTCAATTGAAAAAATTTTCAATCAAAAAAATGGACTAAAATAAAATGAAAGCAACAATATATTTACCCAAAAACAAATGTTGAATAATAATAAAAATTTTTTGGCACAAATTGCTTCGTCATTTGAATTAAATTCATTCATCATAATTGATTTGAATTTAATTATCATCTTTTTTAAATGATTGAATGAATCAACAAAAAACAGAGAATAAATTAGCTGGAAATTGATTTATTAGAATTCAAAATGATGGAATAAGTGAAAAATTTCACTGGTTACCGTTTGATTCGATTTACATTTGCACTAGACCATGAAGATTACTTCAGCGAAAAATTGAAGAAAATGAATCAAACATAAATCAAATTAAATGCATCGAAAGGCACACACACACTTATTAACTCTTAAACAGTCGATTCGATGATAACTTAATTCATGTTGAAAATTTTGAATAATGAAAACCATTTCAAATAAAAATGATCATAATGATCATGAAATGTTGTAGTCATGGAACTGAAATGAATTAGACTTTGATTGTTGCAAAATTCAAAGAAAATGACTTCAAATGAATTAAAATAAATGAAAATCTAAAATCGAAATGAATGCTTAATTTTCTAAATGACATAATTTTTTTTCAAAAAAATTTTCTTCAATTACGTTCAGTCAATTTCATACAATTATCATCCAAATTGCTTGAAAATTGACTTGACTCTTTCTTATCATATCGCACTCTATGAATTCGCATATGTTGCCAAAAAAAATGAATAAAAATAATCAATTTACAGTTATTGTTTGAAATGTTGGTTATGCACCAGCAGCAGCAATAACAAAAACAACGAAAAAGGTAAACATAAATACAAAGCCTCCGGTATTCATGTATATCGACAACAGTCAATAATAATTTTAATAATAGCGAACAGTTATAATTTCCGTGCGTAATTTCGTGTTCGTCACAAAATTGAAACTGTATTTGTATTTGTATTTGGTTGGTTAATTCATTTTGTTGTTTATCCTTGTTATTCGTGATTATTATTATTAGTTCTCGTTCAATGTTATCTATGTGTTTATCTACGAGTGTTTATCTCTGAGTTATTTTTTCTGTATTAGTTGAAAAGTGAAAAAAAATCATTTCAAAATGTTTATCATTTTGGGCGTCATTACCATAATAATAATTTCAGAGATTTTTTTTCAAAAATTTATCATTCATTTCATTCTATTTCATATCCCTCGGTCTCTATCACTATGTGTGTATCCACAGCTATCCATTGTTACATGGAAATTTAACCATGCGATATATGGTTCTATTACCAAGCTGAATAAAATGGGAAAAAATTTTGAATAACCATTTAGTCGTCTCTAGCACCAACAACAACAACAATGACAATGACAACAAAAAAAAGCTTGTTGTTGTTGTTTGTAACCCTGATTCATATCCTTTTTATTAAAGTTGTTAAAATATTTAACAATTTGTAATTTCAAATCAATTTCATAATAATGATAATAATAAATACCTCTAACGCCCTTTGAATAATAATAACAATATCATTGTTATGATCATTGATAAATAATGGTAATTCATAATTTATATTTTATGAATGTCAACCTTGTTTTTTATTCGGATTCATCTATTATTAGTTATATATGTTTGTGGCAAATAAAACAAAATTCATTGTTATCTCTGTTTTCTTGTTTGTTGATATTATTGTTATTGTCTATTGTTCAAAAATATATCAGGGATTTTTTGGAAATTCAAACAAAAAAGACGCAAAGAACAAAAAAGGAATATAGAAAAAAAATTTTCATTGACCATGATCCATTGAGATTCAAAATAATAATAAATAATAATGATAATTACCAAATGTTTCGAGGTCAAAAATTTCAATTAATGAATGGATGTATGGATGGGAAAAATTGATTATTGATAATTTGAAAATTTTCAAATATTTGAGTTTTGAATGATTTTGGTTGAAAAAACAATTTTGCTTGCTTGCACTAAAACGACGCTTGAAATATTCATATGTTTCATTCAAAAGGCAAAAGAATTCATGAGGATTCAAATTTAATTATTTCCCATGTATGAAGAATAAAACATAAAAATTTGGCCGAGATGCCTTGGTGAATTCATTGATTGGACAAAATTTTAAAAAATGTTGAAAATTGATTGGTTTGCGATTGATTGATTTGGTTACATTCCTGAATGATTTCGACCAATCGAATTTATTTTCGATGATTTTAAATATTTTATAGTTTCAACTTATTGAATGTATTTCTTTTTTCTTCAATTAATTGATCAATTGATCGTCTGATTATGATTGATTGAATAAATGATTGATTTAAACCTATAATATATTAGATTTGATCATTATTATTATCATTATCATTGATTTTTGTATATATTGAATGAAAATTGAATAAAATCAAATGAAAATTTTCGAAAAATTGATGATGATGATGATGATATCAAATGTTTTACAAAATATCATTGATGATTATTTTCTTGAATTTATATTCAAAGTTAGTTCCACTCAACAGTGAAAAATTTTTTCGATGATTGTTTGAAAGCTGTCATCTATTTCCAGATTGGAATAGCAAAAATACCCGAATGTGAATTGATAAAATGAAAGACAAGCCCATCTCGTTCAACACTATGAACCGGTCAAAGAGAATTGAAAAAAAAGAAGGAAATTTTAGATAAAATGGAAAATCATTGATTAATTTTTCATTCAATTGAAATTTAAAATATAAATCACAACAAAAAAAAAACAAGACAAAAAAGGAGCAAAAGCACAAAACCCTTTTTTGGTTATTGAAAATGAATAACCAAACACAGTGTTTCATTTGTATCATAATCATCAATTGAGCAGCAAATTGCTGACTTGGTAGCATTCAATGATTAATGCAAAATACGGAAAAAAATTTTATCTTAAAAATTTATCAAAAAGTTTATTTGCACTTAAAAACAATAAAATATTGCGATTGAAAAGTTCATGAATAATCATCGATATATTGACTTTTGACATTTGACATCTAATATTTAAGTAAATTTGCACTAAATAATTGACAATGATTGAACATGCATCAATAACGAATGATAAATCAAATCATGCTTAACAAAATAAATTACTTGAGAAAATTCATTCATATATTGCAATCGATCATTACTACAACACACACAACGGGTATTTACCATACATTTTCAATCATGATTTATTAATTGTTATGATCATCATCATTATTATTGAATGTGTAACCGAGAGCTAAACGGATTTCCGATTATTTTAAAAAGAATTTTTTTAGCTCAAAGATGCATTCATATTGATAATAATTTTTTTTTCTTTGATCAGGGAAAACCTAATTATGAAAAATTAATGTAATTGATCCAGAAAAAGAGCAATTCATTGAAACAAAATATAAATTAAATGATTAATCAATTGTGATTAATTTTTTTTCCTAATTTTTAGTAAAGATTTCCATGAAACAGGGAAGAGATTTTTATATCGTTTTGATTGTCACGTTTTGTTTTTTTGCTTCTGTTTTTGTTTTTCTTCATTTTTTCAATCTCGAGATACTTATCAGATTCTTATTCAATTAATTTGTTTATTTGTTTCATGTATTTCTCAATGAAAAGAATGAAAAAATACGACTTTAATTCGACCGAAAATAAATAGTAATGTATATTTTTCATTATTACTCTCAATGATCGTAGAAAAAACACATATGATATTCCAAATAAAAATAATAACATTAGTGAATATGATAAGATAATTCACAATAATAATAACAATTGATTGAATGAAGAAAACAAACATGAATGACATCTCAAATATTATCATCTTCAAACACAAAATCAAATTACAATAATTCATTGATATGGATTATTATTGATGATGAAAATATAAAAAATGAAATGATACTATGATGATGATGATGATCAAATCGAATACATTTGGAAGAAAAGGATGATCATATTTGATACAAATATTTAACAATGATAATGATGATGATTCAATTATGCCATAAAATACGGGTAAGTATTATCATATTATCATCATCATGATAAAGATGCAATATTCAAAAATAAATTTCATAATTTGCTCAATTATTGGAGAAAATCGATTAAATGATATTCAATATTGACGGAGAAATAATGTGTTGTATCAATTGTGGAATAGAATTTTCAATGTGATTGTCAATGGAATTGAATGATGATCAACGAAGAAAAAACAGCCGGAAGCTGATTAATGAATCGTAATGGAGATGCTAAAGAAAACGTGTGCGACAATGTGTTTAATTACAAAAGCTAATCAATTGATTCAATTATTATTATTATTACTATTTTTTCAAGAGTAATTTCCATTTTTTTTCTTAGATTGAAATCGCTTCATTGTTTCATTCATGAATTTAAAAACTTTATATTTACACACACATATCCATCACATCACAAACAATAAAATTCAAATAAGTAATAGATATTTATATATTGATTGATATTAATATAGATCAAATTTTTGTTCAAGAAACAAAAGTAAATCTAATCTTATTTTTGTTTTCTTTATTACAATCATAAATTACTATCAAACATCATCATATCAATCATTCATTGATTGCATATGATCGAAGAAAAAAAAATTTCTATTTGGATTTTATTTTCATATATAAATTACTGAAAAAATTATATAAATTCATTCTCATCAATCAATCAGTTAATAAATCAATCAATCAATCATTTGCATCGTGGTTTTCAAATTTCTTTTTTTTGATGTGTTTATAATTTGAGCGATAGAAGAATAAATAAATTTTAAAATTGTGATTTCGACAATTATAATAGATAAATTTTTTAAAATTGATAATTTTGCTCGTGATAATCTGATACTTATTCATCACTTTTTTTCAATCGATTGAATTCATTTTCAATATTGAAAAAATGTTTTCACAAATTGTTATATTTGTTCTTTTAGTTTTATTAATCAAAAAATTAATAAAATTTCTACATTGGATACCGAAACAATATCGATTATATTTATTGATGAAAAAAATACCTGGTCCAACAATTAAATGGCCATTATTTGGTCATATTAATTTATTGACGAAAATAGCTGATAAAAATTTGAACAAGAATAATAATGGTTCACCATCGGAAAATTTTTTCAATTTAATGAATAAATTATTGACAGAAAATATTGATAATAATTATAATGATGGATATATACGGTTATGGTTAGGTCCATTTGTTCCGATTATCATAATCACTGATGCAAATATAGCACAAAAATTATTGAATAGTAAATATCATTTAGATAAGGCTACATTCTATTCATTATTTCGTTATGCAATCAAAGATGGTGTCTTCACAAGGTAAACAAAGCTCAAACAATGAAAAAAATTGCTCAAAATTTTGTCATATTTTTCAATTAAACAAATGAAAAAAATAATTAATTAAAATACAAAAAAATTAATAATTGATTTCACATTAATCAAACAGCAAAACAGAAAAATGGCTGCATCAAAAACGAGAAATACAAGAACATTTAAAATTTAAAGCATTACAACATTATATCATTAATACTGAACGTCATCTAGCGATTTTCAACGAACGCATCGATCAAATAATTGATGATAATGAATTAAATGGTAAAATTGATGACATTAAACCCTACGTATCAACATTTGTATTAGATGTTCTTGGTGGTAAGTTTGCATTCATGATTTCAAATTTCAAATCAGTTTTTTCTCTTTTTTTCGGTGAATAGAAAATTTATTCAATACACAATTTCATTCACAAACGACTGGCATTGAACCTAATTTCGTCAATTCAATGATTAAAATGTTAGAAATTAGTTATGAACCATTTTTAAAGCCTTGGACATATCATTTTCGCAATAAATTGTTGATTTATATATTCAATTTTCAATTATTCTTCAAAAGCTTCAATTACATTTTGAATTTTAGAAAATCAGTACAAAAGGTATGTGACAAAATCATTCAATTATTTTTTACAATTAATAATTTCATGCTCCATCAATAAAAGATTATAAAAAATCGATTTGAAAAAAGACAAACAGAGATGTTTACAGCACAAGATATACAATTAACAAAAGTAAACAAAAGAAAACAGCCACTAACATTGTTGGATTCAATGATTGAAGCAAGAATATCGAAAAAAAATCCCAATCGTATCGAGAAATATGAAGAAATTGTACAACAAATCAATACATTTGTTGTTGCTGGTATGTACACCACTATAAGCCCTGATAGACCAGAATTTATGATAAATTGAATTTGAATCTAACTATTTTCTTCAAAAAATATTAATTAGGACATGATACCACAACAAGCGCAATAACTTGGACATTATACCTATTAGGTCATCATCCGATGCAACAACAGCGATTAATCGATGAAATTGATGAATTTTTGTCGAATTTGAACTTACATAATGGTTCTATTACACTGATGAATATGAGAAAATTGAAATATTTAGAATGTGTGATTTTAGAATCATTGCGTATGTATCCATCAGGTCCATTCATTGCAAGAAAATCAAGACAAGATTTACATTTGAATGATGAAATAATATTGCCAAAAAATATCAATTATATAATTTATATACAGCATATGCACATGAATCCTAAATATTTTCATCAGCCAGAAAAATTTGACCCAGAAAGATTTTTACGTACATCTAATGATCAGATATCATGGGTCAATCATCATGCATATATACCGTTCAGTGGTGGACATAGGATGTGTCTCGGTAAAGAATACAGTCTCATGCAACAACGAATGTTTTTGATCAATATATTTCGCCGTTATCGCATAAAATCATTGGATAATTATGGCGATTGTAAACCAAAATACAACTTTCTATTATCATCGGCACATTTTCCAATACAATTTGAACGGCGACAACCTCATTCAGCACCTTCAACACCATCATTCACGAGTTCATCATTATTGAGAAATGAATTTCTATGATTAAATTCTTACATTCTTTCTTGGCCTAAAATCATATTTTTCTAATTTTCATTCCTTTTAGTTAATCAGCTTCAAACAATAAAACGCTCAATCAATTTTTATTTCATCTCAATTTCATTCTTTTAATTTCAAAGGCCTTGTCATCTTGAAAAAAATGCAAAATAGAAAAGTATTTCATTCCCCATTTTAATTGTTTCATCACTTTATTATTAAAAAAAAATTTGATTAATTAAAAAGTAAATTTTGATGGAAATTAATTTTTTTCGCGCCAAACGTTTAAATAGAAAAAAGAGTGCTTCAAGTCACAATAGCTGTCACAATAATTTTGACATTTAACACGTGTTTTATTATAATTTCATAATTTTACCAGTATGAATTTTTAGAAATCCTTAATTATGTTCACGATGATTGATGTCAATGATTTCAAAAACCATTGTAAGCATGATGCACTCATTGCAGATATTAAAGATAATTTTAGCGAAAAATCCGCAAAATACCCATGGAAATCTAATCGTCAATTAATTGGCACTGCAATTGATGATTTTGGTATTATCGGAACAAGAAAAAAAATTTCCATCGATGAATTATTAACAAGTGATAAAAAATATTGCGGTACAAGTGAAAGTTTCCATAGAAATTTCAAATTAGAAAAATTCATCAAGAAAAAAATTTTGAATCTATCATTGCATAAACATTTAGCTGATAAAATTTTGCGCAAAATTAATCATGATGATTTGTGTGATACGATTTCAAAATACGATAAAACAGTCAAAGAAATGCGTAATGCTGATCAATTAATATTTCCATCTGAAAATGATTCTTCGCTGCAAATGCTGAATGAAAGACCAGAGAATCGATCTGATTCGGATAATAATATCGCATTTGAAATAAATGAAGCATTGAGCCAAAATGATGCTACCGAAGCACAAGTATTACCACTCTGTTTTTTGTTTAATTATAATTTAAATGTATTTTTTAACTTAGACTTTGACTGATGATGAAATGCAATTTTTATGCAGATTAAATTTTGAGGAAGCACGAAAATTGCATAAAGAACTGCAACGATCGCGTGTATTGATTAGTTATCAAGAGGCAAAATTCAGGCGATTACGTCAAATTAAATCCAAAAAATATCACAGAATCAAGCGAAAGAAATTACTCAAAAATGATGCCAAGAATATAGATGAAAAATGGGATGAATATGATCGTTTACGTGCATTAGAACGTGCAAGTTTACGACACATGAATACTGGTAAATGGGCTAAACAACAGAGTAATCGTGGTAAATATGATAATCAAGTAAGAAATGATCTAAATGAACAATTGAAAATCAGTCAAGAATTGATGAAAAAAAAGACTGGAATTCTGGATTGTCATGAAAAAAATAATTCTAGTCATTCATATTTTGAATTTGATCATCATAAAAAAGAAAATGATCGAGAACTTTCATCAAATTTACTATCAGAAAAATCATATGATTATTGTCCATGGTCATCACAAGTTTCAAAAAAAAGTTTTCAGCCCACTTGTGATGATAAAGCTGTGAATTTTGATGAAAATGATGTCAAGCATATGTTTCATACAATTTCAGAGAATTTAGAACAAAACAACGAGCTGTCTAATTTGTTCGGTGATGATAATGGGATAATTGAACAATTTTCGTTAGAACAAAAACAAAATGAGGCAATCGGTGACATCGAAATGAATAAAACAAAATTTTTACCTGGATGGTCAAATAATAAATGGTCTGGTTATGGTATCAGCGAGAAAGCGAAGAAAAAATCCAGCAATTCGACCAAAAAACATAATCGTAAAGGAATGCAATCAATATTAATAAATTTGAAAAAATCAAACAATTCAGAATTGGTGAAAAAATATTTAGAAACAAAAAAATTTTCCCAATCATATTGTCCAATTGGTCAAATATGGAATCCAGAAATAATTAGTCAAACATTACGTCAACCACGTATTTTAATACAAACGGGCAAAATTATTGATCCGATACGACCTCTAACGATAAACTGATTAATTTTTCCCAATTAAAATATTTATATTTTGTTATAATTTAAATTACCAAGTTATTTTTAAAAAATGCGCCAAAGGGTTTAAATAGATTTCTTGAGAGGCCAATTGAGTTGAAATAGCCAAAAAATTACCGGTCCTTTTTCATACTCCTTCACCATAACCAAAAAAATAGGTAGTGGCGGTCGTTGGTGCTGATCCATTAATCGTGATAAGAAATGAGAAAAAATTCGTCGACCTTTAGGTCACGAAGTAGAATATAAGAATTGATATCATCATGCTGCGCCACGAGCATACACATAGAGAAACATAGAAAATTCAAAATACCACTACTCCTCAAAAATTCTAATTTCTTTTACTTTTTTTCGTTCGATCTAAGACTTAAACTTTCAAATGAATTTGAAATGTCAAATCACAAACTCTCATATCTATTTGGTCAGGTTTGACCGGCTACTTGCCATACCTTTTTTTATTCTATTTTTATTTTCTTAAAAATAAGTGCTTCTAAGAGAGAGTTTTGACGTTTTGTTTTGTGTGACCCTCTTATTTACTTTTTATTCATCCTATTTTTACTTGACCAAAAACTAATGAAAAATTGATGAAATTATCTTCCAAACAACAATGAAATCCAGCAGATAACATCATCATCAACGATCACCGATCAATCAACGATTAATCACCATCAACATTGCTTAAGATTTATCGTTTGTCGTCAAAGAATTTCATTAATTCCAAGACTGTTGATTTTTTTCTACTCGTCGTCATGTGGTCCCTAGCAAAATTGGCCACACCAAATTTTATATTTGTTTTGTTTCTTATTGTTGCATTTGTTTTTAACTTTTTTTCTTGTTTTACAATTCTTTATCATTATCAACATCAATTTTTGCCTCTTCTATTCGTCTATGTGATTTGATGTAAACAACAATATTAATCTATTTTGATGACAAATAAATAAATAAATAAATGAAAATTTCATCATATTGTCTGTTCAATTTTGTGCTCGTATTGTTGTTGTGATTTAAGTGTGTAGTGATTGGATATATTTTTCAATATTTTCTGTATTTCGGTAAATAGTAAAAAATTTTGGAACCGGTGAAAATGTTACTGCAGTGAAAGTTTTTGTTGTAGCTTTTGCTTTCTCTCAACTAAATGTGAATTTTTTGGTGTGTGTTTCTGGTTTCTCTTCTCATTGTTTTGTGTGTGCATTCATCATCATAATATTATTGTTATTATTTTGATTTGTAATCCTCATTTCATTTTAGTTCATTTTCTACATTTTATTTTTTCGTTTTCTGTATGTGCTCTATCAATTGTTTGTTATGTGTGTTGTATATAAACATTGAAGTAGCATTTTAAAAACATAGAAGCATACCATATTTACCATGTTAAATTTTCAATAATCATATATACGACTAATAGAAAAGAAATGTAAAATAAAATTGAATGACTGACTGAAATATTGAAAAAATATAGAAGATAGAAAAACACCAGAAAAAAATAAAATCATCAAATGGACTTGTCGAACTCAAAATAATGAAAATTATATTGATAATTCAGGGGGGAAAAATGACAATTAAAAAAAGAAATAAATTTAAATCTACATTCCATTAATTGATTTAGTTTTTTAAATGAATTTTCCTGTGCATAAATTATATTAGGAATTTTAATTGATTTAAAAAAAAGAATTATTAATTTGGCTTAAATGATGAATATTGAAAAAAAAATTCTGTTTTCATCAAACGACTATGATCGACAAAACAATTTGATAATTTGTCTATCAACTATAAATCAAACAAACATCGATAATCGATTTAGATATTTATATAAATTATAGAGAAAATGTAAGGTTTTATTTGATTTTCTGTCATTTAAACATTAAAACTCACTTTTTATTTATTTTGTTCTAGTTTTCATTATTGATTACAATTATCATCATCATCAAATTGTATTCTAAATAACATTGCCATTAATTTTTCATTGTAATGTTTCATATTTTTATTATATGAATGTACCAATCACTACTGAAAGTAAAAGGATTCTTTGGAATAATTTAACTGCCCATAATACAACAAAATCTGGTTCAAGCTATAGACAATTAATAGATTTTCTTAATTTGTATCATATATTTTGATGAATTAGAAATCTTGAAATATTTACACGATTCAAACAAATATTACGATTGATATTTAAAGAATTTGATATTAAACAATCAAGATATTATGGATGATTCCAACACCTGGGAATGTACAGTCTGTACATACCATAATAGTGCTGAAGCATTCAAATGTTTAATGTGTGATGTGCGCAAAGGTACATCTACAAGAAAACCAAGAATTAATCCTGAAATGGTTGCAAAACAAGTTGCAAGACAACAAGAACAAATCAAGCAACAAGCCCTAAAATCTGCGGTTAAAGATCACCACCATAATCACCGTAAATCAACAGAATATAATCATAATAGATCAATGAGATCTAGAATGCATGATGATGCGAGTAATTCAAGTATTGCAAGTACTTGCAGTAGTGGACGCAATAGTCCAATCTTGAATAATTCAAATTGCTCAAATAGTTTGGAATCATCGATGAATCAAAGTTCCACTGCCAATAATAATTCAATATCATTTTTTGGTGAGCATATTTCGATTATCATAATACTCATAAAATGATTTTTTCCCCAATTATTATACAGATCAATCAACAAAACAACAATCACTCAATAATTCAACTGCCAATGTGTCAAAAGTTCAAATGCCTTCGACAGTATCTTCATCATCATCGACAAATCATTATGATGATGAATTTGAGGATGATGATGATTACGACGATGAATTTGATGCAAATGATGCTTCACACGATGAAAAACCATCGACTACATCTTCGACAGCAAATATTCGCAACAAGAATCGCAAAAATAATTCAAATTCGAATGGGAAAATGATCGCACCAGTCCCACCAAAAGCAAGATTAAAAAATGTTGATCGTAATGATGTGCAAGTTGAAGAAGTTACTGTTAATAATATAACGGTTGTTATAACAGAATTTAAGCCAAAAAGAAATAGTAAATCTTCGCTAAACAATAATAATAACGAAACAAATAACAGTTCTCAGCAAAAATCATCTAAATCTAAAGATAATAATAGTAGAAAGACAAATAGTGCAACTAATGCTAATCAAGATAGAAAATCGACAAAAAAACGTCCAGCAAATGATTTGAGTGATTTTTATGGTTCGACTTCATCATCAACAGCCAAAAGAATCGCTGCTAATGCTGATTGATATACTTATATTCCATTGAAGGAAAATGATAAATTCTGAATTCAGTACAAAATATCAATATAAATTTTATTATTATAAAACATTTGTACTCATTCATCATTAGCATCTATAATTAAGACACCAAGTATCCATCCTTGAATTTTCTAATGATCATCAAACGATTCTTTTTCAATTCATTCTTCAATAATCTATGATTGTTATCAGAGCGATTATTATAAAATTATAATTAATTGATTACCTAGCATGAATTTCCACTGAAATTTTGTTTAAATGTGTGTTTCCAAATTCATTGTTCAAAAATTGGAAAAAAATGAAAAATCTATCATTCAAATCCTATTATAATATTATAATTCATTCATTTTTCATTTCATTTTAACATTTTGTAAAATTATAGAAAGACTTGAAAGCATTCTAATTTGTAAATTTTCCTTTTTTTCTTTTATTTTGTTTGTTTATCATCATTTTATAATTCATCTATCATTATCGATTCTACGTGATTTTCAAATAAAAATTACAAAAAATGAATTTTTTCTCACGAAATTTTTCTTCTACCTTGGTCCTAGTGTTTATGAATTTTTCATGGAAAAAACGAAACAAAAACATTTTTTTACTCTGTTTTTATTTCAATTGGCGCAATTTTTTTGTTTAAAATTCATAGTTTTTTCCTACAAACCATAAATTATGGCTCCAACAACTAGATCAAGTTTAAAAAATATTGAAAATAAAAAACTCACGCACACTACTCCTTCGAAGAATAATAAGGCTACAAAAAAGACCGTAGCAAAAAAATATCCATCAAGCAATAAAAAAGCTAAATTAGTGAAAACAAGTGATGATATTTTCGATGATGAAATTGAAGATCAAAATGATGATAAAAATGATTCTGATTTTGATCCTAAAGATATTTCAGAAGATGAAATATTTGATGATGATAATGTCGATGATGATGAAGAATAGCCTGTCATCACAGATTCAGATAATGATTTTGATGATGTGAAAAAAAATTCCAAGACATCCAAAACAAATAAATCAGCAGTGAAAACAAATAAAAAAGAATCGAATCCGACTAAGAGACGAAAAATAGTGAAAAAAGAGAAGAGCAAATCAGATAAATCAGTTAAAGATGAAAAAATCACTGAAAACCATAGTGTTAATGATGATAATGACAGTAATGATGATGATTGGGAAGAAGTCGAAGATATTGGAACCTATAAAAATGAAAATGATGAATTCAATCCAGATGACTATAATCCAGAAATACCTGATCAATTGAAAATATCGTTCGGTAATCAAAACGGCGGAAAAAATAAACAAGATAAGAAGAGTAAACATTGGAAATGGGTGAGACAATGTGTTCGTATTGATATGAACAAAATGCGTAAACGTGATCAAATAAATGCACATAAAGCCCATTTATTATTGTCAATATATCGTTTACAATATTTAAACAAAATAATTAATGATGATCTACTCAAAGCATTAATAATGTCTACAGATTTTTACACCAAGCAAATGGTTAAGAAATCACCGAAATCACTGTCATCTCTATTGAATGATTTAGAAAATTTTATCGAAAATTTCCGTGAACATTTTTCTGTCATAATAAAAAAAGATTCCAAAAAAAGTA
The DNA here is from genome assembly GCA_002943765.1 of Psoroptes ovis. Lineage (NCBI taxonomy): Eukaryota > Metazoa > Arthropoda > Arachnida > Sarcoptiformes > Psoroptidae > Psoroptes > Psoroptes ovis. Next base: position 883,592 of record PQWQ01000006.1, read on the forward strand.
CCGATAAAACATCGCTATCAAAAGAATTGATAAAAGCATTTGAAACTAAAAAAATTTCATGTCAATTGATTTATAATATAATCATCATTAAAATATTGCGTACGTTAAATTTTAATGTTCGTCTATGTTATGTATTATGTCCAGTGCCGATTAAAGCGTTAAATTTATTATCAGCAAAAACGAAATTCCAAAAAAATAAATCCGAACCATTATTAGGTGCTGAAAAGCCTAAAATTCAAGAATCAAGTTGTTATTGGATTGAAATATTTGATTCGAAAAATAAAAAATGGAAAAGTATTGATATTCATAATGAAATTTATGGTAATGATGATAATGATAGTTCAACTTCTGCCATGAAAATCGCGTCGATTAGAAAAAAACAAATTTCATTCATATCTTATGTATTTGCCATTGATAATAATGGCTATATTTCTGATGTAACTCAACGTTATTGTCAACAATGGTTCAGTCGCAATCGTTTGAAAAATCGTATCGATAGTACTCTTGTAGCTGATGATGACGATGATGATGATGATGACTGTGACAATGATAGTGATTGGTTGCGTAAAACATTGAAACCATTTAAATATCCAATTGATTCTGTTGAATCAAAAGCAGATCAAAATGAGTTCGATAAACAATTGAAGAATATTGAATTTCCTAAACATCGTTCAAGTTATAAAGATCATCCTGTGTTTGTATTGGAAAAAGATTTATTACAATATCAAGCATTGTATCCGCCAAATCCACCAACATTAGGCTTCATCAATGATGAACCAATATATTCACGTGATTGTGTGCATTTGTTGAAATCACGTGAACGTTGGTTAAATAATGCACGTGTTGTGAAATTGAATGAAACACCATATAAAATTATTAAATCAAGATTTAAACGTAAAAGAAGATCTTCATCGTCATCATCATCAATTATGATAGATTTCAATAAAAAGAATGGCGATGGTAATAATGAACCCGATCGAGATGAATTAGAATTATTTGGCCGATGGCAAACTGAACCATATGAACCACCTGTTGCAACCAATGGTCTAGTACCTAGAAACGCATATGGTAATGTTGATTTGTTCAAGAAATGCATGCTTCCAAAAGGCACAAAATTGATCGAATCGAAGCCATTTATAGAAAAATTAGCATATCGTTTAAATATTGATTGTGCACCTGCAATTGTAGGTTTTGGATATAAAAAACATCCAACTCGAATTACGTTTGGACCGAAAATCGGTGGATATGTCGTTTGTGAAGAATTTTATGATAAGTTAATGAAAGAATACGAAAATTTCCGTAAAGAACAAGAAAACCGTGAAAAATTGGCGAAAGAAAAAAAAATATATGGAAATTGGCGTCGCCTAATCCGTAGTGTAATTATTCGGCATAACCTTAGAATTAAATACGGTTCATAGGCGTCATTTTGGTTGCTTATTTTATTATTTTTCTAATATAATTAAAAATTCATCCTGAAATTTAATTTTTTAAATTTTTAATTAAACAATTTTATTTGAAGAAAACCTTTTTATTTATTTAATTTTCGTAATTTTAATTATTGAAAACACGAATCAGTTGATTGGGCGTTCAATTTTTATTTTTTGAGAAACAAGGTTAAAAAAATAGACCAATTCTTGTTTAGTTATAAATTCAATATTTGATTTTTTCTATGAAAAATGAGCTTTTAATATCACGCATAACTGTAAGAGTTTTTTCTGACCAAAAAACCCAATCAACTTAAAAACGAACATCATCAATTCGTTTCTCTTTCGAGAAAATTTCGATCCGTTTGACAAGTTTCATTTGATATCGAATCGTTATCTTAATATACTGAAATAAATTTGACATTTTATTTGCTTTTTTTTGCCTTGTTTTCTTTGTCATTTGAATACGAAAACAAAAACAACTGAGTATTGTATTATCGTTTTTAAATTTTTTTTTTTTTTTTTTTGATAATAAAAAAAACTCACAGGTAATTTAATTATCGAATGAGAAGATGAAAATAATTTCATCTTAATTTTCATTTTATTTTTTATTCATTTCTTTGATAAGATTTGAATTATCTTTTGAATTTTTCTTTATTTTTTTGAAATGTGTTATCTAAGAATGTATGAATGAGATCAATTGATAATTGATAGAAATAATTGCCCAAAATAAAATTCAAGAAAAACATTTGCCATTAGAATATTTTGTCATTTGTTTTTTGTTTCTTAATTATTCATTCCCAATGATTATTTTCAATTATTGTAAAATTTGAAGTTTTCAAAAAAAAGCAAAGGAAAAATAGATATCCATAAACAGCGTGGGTTATTTATATAGATTTTTGGTCAATTGAAATTGATTTTGAATGGAAATTTTATATTCAAATAATTGAAAATAATTACCAATTATTATAATCTAATTAATTCAAAAAAAAAACAAGTCAAGTGCATCATTTTGTCATTGTGATTTCATGCATTACCGCAATGCGAAATTTGGTCACTATTTTTATAAATTTTTTATTAATGTTTTTCGTGCATCATAATAATAATGATTATACATGTAAATAAAAGAATTAATAATTGAAAAATTAAAAATTTACATTTAAGGTGTTTTCAATTCTATAATTTGCCGCAGCATAAAGGAAAATTTACGCATGTTACCTATTGAAAAATATATGCCAATGAATATAATTAAAGATGGGACACAACAGACAAAACCAAAGGGGAAGGGGGAATGAATTATTTTTTTTAGGATAAAAACGCTGAAATTCAAACCAAAAAATATTCATTTGATCTTGTCTTGAATTTAAGAAAAACAAATTGACAAAAGTTTCCAATTTCAATTGATAATTTTTTTCAATTTGAAATTCGCCGTAAAAAATTATCATTTTCTGTTTGTGAATGTGTGCCAGTGTGTCTTTTTCTTGAAATTTTTAAAATTTGTGAATTTGATATTATTTAATTCATTTGATTACATCAATAATAATAACAATGAAAGGAATCCAATTTTTGATATATTCAATATTATTACTATCATCAATTTCGATAATTTATTCAATCGATCCCAATGATATACTATCGATGAAGAAAATTAAATTACAAAATAGTAATAATAATCCTAATAATAATGATAATCCCAATGAAAACTCCAATAATGAATTTGGTGACAATAGTAATGTCAATAATAATAGTAATATGATTGAAATATCTCCAGACAATTGGTTATATATTCCTGAAAGTATGAATAATCATTATTTTCATGAAAAATTAAATGTGAGTTTGTCTTAGAATCATTTATTTCCTTAATTTCTTTTTCATGGTCGTTTCAATCTTTTAATTGAATGTTTTTTCTCACATTTTTTCATGATTAGCGAAAATTATTACTTCGTCGATTATTATCACAATTAAATTCAAATGGTGGAGCATTTTTCGACAAAGAAAAACGAGAGGATGATATTCCACCAGGATTCATTGGTGTTCGTGGCCGACGTTTACCGCCACCTCAATACTTGCAAGATTATCGAGCATTCGTACCGTTAGTACCGATAAATCAGAAAAAAGATGCACCAAGCATTTACAAAGATGGATTTTTAGGAGTTCGTGGATGAAATTTGCCATGTTTTGAATCAATCATCAATAATTGATCATTATTCAATCATCATCACCATTGTCATCATCATTAGTCATTCAACTAATTATTTAAAATTAAAATACACATTTTTTGTCCAATTTGAATTACATTCAATTTCAAATGACAAAATTTAAACATTTGCTTCTATTAAAAATTTTATGAGCATCAAAGAATCTTATTAAATTATCAATCACAATCTAAGAAATAGGCAAACATGATACAAAATATACCTCGAAATTAATAAATAAAATTTATCAAAAAATATTTCTTTGTGTGCACTCCATTATATTTGTGAAAATTCAACCAAATTTTAATTTATAAAAAAATTCAAATTTCCCGCTACTTTTATGTCATTGTATCGATGAACGGCACGAAAAAATAATTTTAAAAAAATGATAAATAAATTTTTGTTTTGATTAAAATAATTTCGAAAAAATTTCATCTTTTTAGCTCTGCTAATCTTAATTGGTCATTTGATCAGTTTCGGTGATGGCTTTTCTTCAGGTATCGACAAAGATAAATTTATCAAAAAATTTTCCTTTTTAAAAAATATTTTTTTCGTTTTTATCATTGTTTCTTTAAGTGGAGGCGTTTTAATTTTTTTGAAAAAGAAATTCTTAGTGAATCGAACGATTTGTTAATCGAATTGGCCAAAGTAAATTTTTCAATAAATTTATGGATTACTAATTGTTCATTCGATTGCTTCCTATTTTTTTCAGTCATGTCAAATTACATGCTCATCGTCTGGACAAGGCTACTTGATTCTTGGCGATAGTCTTGGTATTATAAGCTTTGTTACACGTCAACATTCAATTTCATCATTTTCAGCTTATCAAATTGCTGTCACACATTGTAAAAGTATAAAAACATCTTCGATGACATCAACAAACAATTCATCATCATCAACAAATGGTTCAAAATCAAATTTTTATCTTATTACAATAGGCACAGATAGTGAAGATTTGATTCCAATATTAAAAATATGGGCGATTAATGAAAATCACATTCGCACAAATAAACCATCATTATCAACCTCTAATTCTGTTATTGATTCATCCACAGAAATATCCACAGAAATTTCATCGAATAATTCAATTTCATCAGCAAATGCAGCATCGGACAATCCATTAGCAAAATGTGTTCGAACTTTGAAACTTTGCTGTCAAAACACAGCCATATCGCAATTATCATCATTGCGGTTACATGCAATGGTCACAGCATTAGATGTACTTGGTGATTCAATGTTGGCAATCGGTTTTAATGATGGACATTGTCTGTTAATAAAAGGTGAATTGATCAGAGATCGTGACAGAAATCTGCGTATAAAATTATTGGAAGTATCACAAAATGATTCTGTAACGAATGTTTCATTTGCCACAAATTTGCGTACAATAAACAAGCCTTCCAAAATATTTCGTGTTTCATCCGGTGAAAATGTTCGGCAATTCGTAACTTTATTTATATCGACTAGAAAGGAAATTTGCTCATATAATGTTACAAGTACCGGTCGAGACAAAGATCATTCCGATGAAAAGTTTTTATTGGATGCTTTCGGCTGTGAAATTGGTGCGAGTTGTTTGAAATGTGATCCCAAAAAGTTGGATTCCATACAATTTATTGTCGGAAGAAAAGATGCTATTTATTTTTATAATATTGATGGCCGTGGACCATGTTTAGCATATGAAGGTCAAAAATTATTTTTAACTTGGTTTCGAAATTATTTAGTCGTGATCACATCAAACGATCATTCTAATTTGCCAAGAATTGAGCAAAAAAAATCCCGAATCATGAATGAGCAACAAGATTCATTATTACAATCGCCTACGACATCATCATCAATGAATATTGATGTCAATAAAACATCTCAGCAGCAATCTGTATCAACCAACCCGAATCCTAATCTAATTACCATCTATGATATTGGACAAAAATTCATTGCTTATTCATGTCCGTTACCAGCTATAAGTCAATTGATATCAGAATGGAATGAATTACATGCTATCACAATGGATGGTCGTGTTATCATATTCAAAGAGTGTGATATTCAAACGAAATTAGAAATTTTATTCAAAAAGAATCAATTTTCATTGGCAATAGATTTAGCACGCACGCAAACATTTAGTCAAGATGTATTAGCCGATATGTTCAAACAGTATGGAGATCATTTGTATCAAAGCGGTGATTTTGACGAAGCAATAAAACAATATTGTCAAACATTAGGTTATCTCGAACCTTCATATGTGATAAGAAAATTTTTAGATTTGCAACGTATACATAATTTGACATCATATTTACAGGAAATACATAAAAGAGATTTAGCTACTGAAGATCATACAACATTGCTAATAAATTGCTATGTAAAATTGAAAGATGAAACAAAATTGAATGAATTTTTGCGGTCATCAGATTTAGTGTTCGATGTTGAAATTGCAATACGTGTATTACGGCAAGCTGGTTATTATGATAATGCAATAATGTTGGCAAAGAAAAATCGTCGATATGATTCATATTTTTCAATACTATTAGAAGATAAATCTGATTCATGCACTGTTTTGAATTCGTTCAATGAGATGATAAATGAAAGTGAAGATAATTATCCAATTGTTGGACGATATCTGCGGAAATTCGGCCGTATGTTAATGGCAGACGAACCAAATAAAAGTACTGAATTACTGAAAAAATTGTGTTTATTTTATTTGAAAAAGTCTCTATCATATCATCAGCAAAAAATTGAAAATGATAAGACTAAAGATTCAGATTCAAAAAGTTTAGGTTAGTGCTAAAAAAAGCTTAGATTAATTAAATTTTTATCAGATTAAATTCATCTATATTTTTTTACCAACCATTTAATCAGATGTCTTAACCGATTTGGTTGCTGATAATGATTTGAAACTTAAGATAGAGATAGAACAGAACCGTCCAGAGAAATATTTACATATTTTTTTGAATAATCATTTGAAAATGATTGAATTCTTAGAATTCATCATTGATAAGTGGAAATCATTACAACAAAATTATAATAATCATTCGGAGAAAGATGATGATAGTAATCAAATAAAAATAAGAATACCAATCGAAATAAGCAACACTTTATTAGAAATGTATATGCATTCATATAAAAATGAAATTCAAGATGACGGTTTAGCCGAAAACAATTATAAAATAATGGCATTTTTAAAAGATCAGAATTCAAATTATGATATTAAAAAAGCAATGATATTATGTCAAATGTCAAATTTTGTACCCGGTATTCTATATTTATATGAAAAATCACAAATGTATAAACAAATATTATCACATTACACACAATGCAATGATCATATTGGTGTAATGAATACATGTAAAAAATATGCCGACCAACAATGCCATAAATTATGGATCGAAGCATTACAATATTTTGCTGAAATTTATGATGATAATCAAAAAGATAATTTATTATTTGTTCTTGAAAGTAAGCATGAAAATCAATATGAATTTTTTCGAATAATTTTATTCTCAATTTTATGAAGAAATTGAAGAACATCAATTATTACCACCACTGATGGTGATTGAAATCATTTCGAAACCAGGTAAAGTTACGCTTGGAGTTTGCCGTGATTATATCATGAAATGGATCAAAAAACAAAAAGAACAAATCGATCAAAATGAACAATTAATATCGGAATATCGTAATGAATGTGAACAAATCAATAAACACATTGATGATATTTTGAATAAACCGAAAATATTTCAAGCAACAAAATGTACAGCTTGTTCACATGTATTAGAATTGCCATCAATACATTTCATGTGTAATCATTCATTTCATTTGACTTGTTTTGAAAGTTACATTACTGATAATGATCAAGAATGTCCGAGTTGTTTGCAAGAGAATAGGTATGTTTGTTTAATTATTTATTTATTTTTTTGATATAATCATTTAGTTTATCAAATAATTAAAAATTTTATCTGATTCAATTTTTTCCAAAATATTTGCAGAAAAATTCTAAACGAAATCAGCATGTTTGATAATGTAAAAAATGTCAATGAATTATTTCAAAAAGAATTAATGAATTGTCATGGTGATCCGTTTGATGTCATTGCTAAATATTGTAGCCAGGGCTTATTCAATCCATTGACAGTCATCACCGACGATGGTATCATACAATCGTCTAAAAATTGATTGATTATTTAAAAAAATGAATCGATTTATCAATCAAATCAATCAAGATTTAAATTTGTCTACGAAATTCTTTTTTTTTTTCTTTTCACCAATTAATTTGATAATAAAATATAATTGAAAATGTCAAACTGATTTATGATTCGATTGCCTTTGCTTTTCCGATTAAAAATAGAATTTTCAATCATCTAACATCAAAAAAAATCCATCTTTATATCAAATGATAAATAGAAAAAAAAATCAAATTTCCATTAGCACGTATCATCGCATCATTTTTTTTGCGCGTGCCAAAATTTTTCATTTTATTTAGCCATGTAAAACATTTATGTACAATTTAGATATGAACAATGTCAAAAAAAAAAATACATCTGGCAAAATCAGATTATGTTTTCATTTCTATCTCGATCATTTGAATTTTCATATGAAAAAAAAATCGTTTGATCAATTCTTTGTTTCTAAGCAAACAAAAAATTTACAACGAACATTTATTAATGTTTATAATGATTGAAATAATGAGGCGCAATAATTTTTGAATTTATGCCAAAATAATTATTAGATTATTATTGCTACTGTTGTTGGTGCTGACGTTGTTAGTGGTATAATCAATTAATATTGATTTTGATCTAAATAAATGTTAAAACAGTTTTATTTGATTGATTGATTGACTGTTTGATATTATTATATGAATTATTATCAAATGCCATTTTTTTCATTTTTTCTTTTTCTATCTTTCTGTCTCTTTGATTTTTGTGATTCAATTTATTTATTTATTTGTTCATCAATGAGTAATATTCATTGTCAATGTTGAGGTTTCCAATTTGATAAAAATTTTTATAAATTTTATTTGCTGATCTTATGGCGGGCTTAATATCCTTGTAGATATATTTTCCAGATTTTTGTTTTAAAGAAGAAATATTCAAATAAATCAATGTAATCGAAAAGTAAAAAAACTGTTGAAATTAAGGAAAAAAAGTGTATTTCGCATATTGAAAATTCATGACTGACAATTGACATTTTATGATGCCATTTTTAATCGTTATGAAATGAATAATTCAGCTATGATTGAATTCTGATAATCATTACTAATAATAGTAATTAGACGATGCGCGGTCAAATAATTGCAGCGTTTTATTAATGGACAATATGTTTTTCTTCCGTTGAAAATTTTCGAAAATTCATGATATATTAAATGAAATATCAAAATTAGTATTACTTTGAATCATATTTGAACTTAATATTGGTCTTTTAATGCTGACGACTGATTTTTTTAAAGAAAATTTTAAAATGCCATAATTATAAATTTATCTAATAATTTATGATTATTTATCGATGATTTGATAATCGAAATGGTGATTCTCCAAAATTCATCAATCAATTGACTTTGGAATTTCATTAAAAAATGATGAATTATCTAATCATATCATCAATGGTTGGTTTTTGATTACTTACCAGTTTCGATCATCCAATTCAAATTTTTGATATATTCGTTTATTCATCAACATCACAACACGAGATATATTTTTTGTTTGTCAATCAAATGATCTCACAATAATGATAAATTGTATTCGGACAAAAGTCGTCATCAATTTCGAGAAAACACCATTATTGTAAAATTTTGACAAGTCCATATTACTCTGCATGTGATTTAATCATATGCGAAATTGGTTAAAATTCAACTACTCAACCCGAAAACAATGAAATACCCTTAAAAATTTTGTTTATTTACCAGAAAAAAATTCAAATAAAAATTTTGGCATTAACTTATCATTCAATGATAATCGATTAATGATCATCATTATTCCCAATTTATTCACGAGAAAATCATATTGGACAGATGTCATCAAACTTTTTTTATTTTTCTTCAACTTTGAAATTTCTGACTAACTTCAAATTTTCAATAATCACAAGAAAAAATCATTCAACATTTTTTCAGTATTTTTTTTTTGCTCAAATTCAAATCACTTCAAACCATCTCATTAATATCGATTGATGAAATGACAACATTTTCATTCATATTTAAAAACATATGATTAGATTACTTAATATTGATCATGATGAGTTTCTACGTTTATTCGATCCATTTCTTGCAATAGATTTTGTTTATGACTATTTGTTTATTCCAAAATGAAGATTTTTTCCCTATCAATTAATTGAATGATGATTGTTTTATATGATATCATGTTTTTGGCTTCATTATCTGGTGATTTTGGAAATTCATCGGAATTGTTAATATGTCAAAAAAAAAACAAAATTAAAGACTTGAAACAAAATTGAAATATTGATAATCTTTCTTGGTTATATTATTGGAGATTTTCATCTAAATCTGGCATATAGATAGATTGAAAAATTCATGAATTGATTCATATCAATTTTACCCGTCATTGTTATGATAATCTTGGCGAAAAAATCATCTCAAACTGACCGGCTTAAAAAAATCCCTCTTCACCCGAAATATTTCTAGAAAAACCTACAGTTTTTATTTGGTCGATCCAAATGTAGAATTAACGAGTGTAATAATTATATTAATTATAATATAATTATTATAATAATTAATTACAATCCTTTCATTTGAGTATTTAATAAGTTGTATTATAACTTATTTTGGATATACTTTTGTATTTTGTGATTAAAGTTTTTATTATTTTTTTGATTTATTCACTTCGTATTATATTATACTATTTATATATTTGGTGGCAGAGGCAAACTATGGCCAACAACAATAATAATGATCAAAACAATCCAATTTTGAATCAAAATCATAATTCGAGAAAAAAACGGTGAAAAAAGAGGTATGAAAAAATAGCATTTAAATATAATAAATATTTGAAATCATAATTGACAAAACACCAGTCTTTTATGTAATTGATGGAAAAGAAAAAATTAAATAATATTGCAATCTCTTGTGTGTTTGATTGCATTTATTCATTATTTTTGTTGATATCTTCATTATAATCATGTTCATATGACCAAAATCGATTCATATTTTTTCAATATATCAATGATTTGATCTTTTATTTTTGGCTTGGTTTCTTTATTTGATTATATATTTTATTTTTCATTTTTCTCCGTATTTTCTTCATATCTCTTTTGCAAATAATGAAAGAAAATAAAAAAAATTGATAGAGATTTACCACATTTTCAAGAGATTTGATTAGAAATTATTTTTGTTGTTGTTGTTGATGTTGGATGGTTCAGTCAAAAATTTAAAAATAAAAGGTTTTTCTTCATTTTTGTTATCTTTTTTATTTATATTGTTTTTTTCCCATTTTTTCTTACACGCCTCATTTTATCATTTTCTATTGATAATGCTGCTGATGCTACTGATTTATGATAAATAATAATCTAAATTCAAATGGAAGAAACAAAAAGAAAATTGATGATATTTTTTTTAGATTTGCGATTTTTTCCATGCCAAAGTATAAATACTGATGGTAAATTCTCAAATGATAATAAAAATATATTTAAGTTATTGTGGTTCAAGAATTGAAACAATTTGAAATTGCAAATTTTAGCTTCAAAATACGATTTTCGCGTTCAATCAAAATTATTACATTAATTGACTTTTCACATAAAATGATTTAATCATTATTTGAATTATATTCAAAGAAAACATATTCAACGACATCGGCGACAGAATCAACATCTACAAAAATGCACCTAAGTCATAATATTGACAATAATAAATTCCTCAAAAATTTTGTAATAATTTTTTCCTTATCGATAATTATGATCAGCAGCATACAATCATGCGAATGTTCACCGATTGATTTGATCAAGAATAAATTATTGTTCGATGATGACAATCATTTCAATGTTCCAAGCACATTGCAGGATGATTTACAAAAAAATTCAGCGAGATTACATCGGACATTATTTTTGCTTGATACCAGTGATTTATTGAAAAAAGCTAGGCTTTTAGGTGTTGTTGGCGACGGCAATTCAGCATCATCAACATCTTCGCTATCATCGCCATCATCATCGATTAAAAATGATAAATTGACAAATCTTCTGCAAAAATCATCAAGATTATTGTTTCGATTTCGTCGCGAAGCCAAACCACCAACTGTTGAATCAACCAAATATATTAACATAATTAAAGTACGAAAACCGTTTTTAAGTTTACATGAAGATAAAAACAATATGATTCGAACAAAATTTGCCGAAAATGTTTGAGAAATTTTATTGAATATGGAGACTTTCGTTTGCTACAATTTATTGAAAACAAAACAAAAAATCATTTATTCAATGATTACATTAACTGAATTTGATTCTCATTTTCCCAAGAAAAACGGAATTCTCAATCAATTTTCAATCAAATTTCAAAATTGATACCCCCTTATGCACACATTCATTCATCCATATCATATTTATAATTCATTCAATGACCATATTTCACATCACTCAGACACAACTCTATGAAAATAATTTTGCTACTTAAAAATATTGAGCTGATTAAATGAAAAAAATGAGAGCTTAGACTGAATAAATTTCTAAATGGACGAATAGTCAAAATTATTGTCATCATTTATTAATAAATTCAACAGAAATTCATTATTCCCTCAAATCATTTCATATTTGATATTTTTTTAATATAATTTTGTACATAAGTAAACTATTTTCCTTTTCATTCAAATGTTCAAATGATTTCCAATCAATTCAAGTCAAATTGTTTCGCTTTTTTCTTATGAACTGTTCCTAATTCTACTATTGTGAATCGACATAAAACGATGATGAATGGCCAAATTGATAATGAATAATTTGAACATTTTATTTTGTAAATTTTCTTCTTTCATTTCATTTTATTTTATTTGAAAATAAAAGTTTCCATTAAAAAATAAAATTTGTCCTCAATTTTTTTTTTCGATGATAATTTTGCCCACATACATCTGCCTATTGAAATTCAATTCAGTTTCTTCATAATTTGAAAATTAGAAAGAAATTTATTTCCCAAAAAAAAACCATTGATAAAAATATTTTCTTTGAAAATATTTGAAATTTATTTTTCCTCATTGAAAAACATTGATCTATTTAAAAAATTGCTAATATTTATTCAAATTTCAAATGATTAATTAGTTGGCTGTAATCAAATGAAAAAAAATTGTCTACCAATTTAATTTTAGTTATTACATTTATTATTAGCTATCATCAACTATTATGGAATATCTTTGTTTTTCCAAGAAAATTATCATCATGTTTCAAATCATTAATGTACAATCGATCAAGGTGATTTGATAAATGATGATTGAAATTTATCTCGGATTGATAATCAAATTATTATTATCCATTAATATTATCCATTACATTTATTATTGTTTATATTGACGGTATATATCAATGAAATTTGTGACGATTAACATGTTTTTCAATTCATCAGTTTTCAAATTTTTCGTTCATAGAAGAAGAAGTAAAAATCATTTTTTGAAGCATGGTTAAATTTAGGTCATAGTAACATATGAATTGTGTAAACAATTCTAGAAAAATTTTATTTGTGTATAAATTGTTTTTAGACATGAAAATGTTAAAGATTTATCGGGAACTTTCTATTTCATTCACCAATCGATTTGGCTGTTGCTGTTTTAGTCCACATCCAAACACCAACAACACAAAAAGCAAGGTGTCTAACCTATTTCGGTACTTACTTGCATCTTATCCACTAATATTAACCATGTCATGTAATCAATTTGGTTTGGTTTGGTCAATTTTTTATTTGTTTGCATTCAAGTATTTCTTGGAATGGTCAATGATTGTAATCTCAAGCAGCATTAACCAAACGTCATGCAATGAAAGGGAAAAAAATGGAAGTGAATCTATTTTAAGCCTATTTTTCATGATGGTTACTGTTGCTTGGTTGGCCATAAATTATCATATGATTATTCATTATTTTTCTATTTTGGTTAAAAATAGACATTATTTTGATAGACAATAGGTTTTCCTCTTTTTTATTTCAAAAAGTTTGGCCAATTTAACATTTGAATTGAATTTGAAAGAAAAAATTCAAAATTAAAGCAAATATCACCATCTATTGAGCACGAATGTATTGGAGTTAAAAATTTTCAAATTTTTTACTTTCTTTCATTTTATTTCAAATTATTCAATTCCGAAAAAAAGCATTTCAATATTTGTAGATCTTCATTTGAATTATGATAATTTTTTCTCATTGCCATTACTGTTATTATTTTTATCATTTTTTACAAAATGATTATTTTGACTAATCATTGATGATGATGATTTAGTTTTCTGATAATCATTTGATAAATTATTATGATTTTTGTTATAAGCTTTTTTATAAAAGTCATAAAACATGTAGAAAAATATAGGATTCTGTCCGACGGCCAACACAAACCAAATCATTGGATAATTGGTTTGTTTAAAAAATAATACAACACCATATAGACCGCATACAATAAATTGTAATAATTGCAATTGTGTAATATATTTTTTCCACCATAAATATTTTTGCATTTGTGGACCGAAAGATGCTAATGCATAATATGAATACATTATCGTATGTATAACAGTGTTGAAAAATGCAAACAACATTATGATTGGTATCAATGGATTTAATTTGAATGAAAACCATCCTGAAAATTAAAAATAAAGAAAATTTCCAATTATTCATTATTTTTAAAAATTTCAAAAAAAAATTCAAAATTACCTAGAATCGGCACAACCGTATGATGATAAACATGTAAAAATGATATTTGATTATTTTTTTTCCGTAATGCAAAAAATATTGTATCGAACAAGTCGAAAAATCTAGACATATAACCAAACCATGATTGCCATAATAATTTCATTGTGAATGGTGAACGATCATTACGATCAGGATATTTGAAATCGAAAAACCAGGCTGGATCAACATTTTTCAATAACAGTACAAAAAACGTTGCATTAGCAATTACCATTAAAATATTATAAATTAAAATCACAGCTTTAAGTTTATATGGCGGACGATTCTCCATATAATTTGGTATGATTTTTTTTACTAATAAAAGATATGTAATCAGAATTATGGCTATTTTCCATGGACCACCACCAACCTTGAATTGAAAAAAAATGTTTTTGAAAATCAAAGATTAAATTATTAAATTTACATATGATACATCATAAGATATCTTCATTTACCATTACATAATCGGCTGTACGTGGATCTTGAATATCGATCCAATGTTGATGTAAATAATATCGAATAGTTTCAATTAAATTGGCCATTGTCGAATAAAAGGGTTTAATTGAGCGAAATTTATTTGAGTAAATGTTTTTGATATCTAACAATGAAAAAAAAATCGGTGAGAAAGACGAATTCATTCATTTATAAAGGAAGGAAAAAATCATATTCATTAATTGAACCAAACATTTATTTACACATTCACACGTAGAACTGTCTAAGAAAATATTCCACCTAATAAGAATATTAATTATTAATTACAACACCTACATAAAAACTGACACAGGCATCATAAATTTTTTTATCAATTTCTATGAGAAAATCAATATTTGTACAAGCGAAAATGAAGTGAAAATTTTATAGTGAAATTGATTCAAATTTTAATTTGTTCAAAAATTATTCACATTTGATTTGCATTAATTCATGTTAATTTGAAGTAAAAGTTTTGCAAATGAAAATTCAGATTATTCATGAATTGAAAATTTTGAATTGTTAAATATGCATACAAAATTACTTACCGAGAATCAAATGTTGAAAATATTTGATTGAATTATTGAATTTAAATAATTTGGTTCAAAAAAAAAATTGCCAATGTTTCTATGATACTGAGAATCTTGGAGTATGAAATAAAAAAATATGTTTTCTTTACACCATAAAAAGCGATTCACATGTGATTAGAATGGCGAAAAAATGGTCAGTAAATACAAAAAGATGAAAATAAATTTTCAATTAACATCACTTATACGTTATATTACAAATTGTTCTAATGTCAACAACAAATACTTTATCAATTTTAAACTGTGATTTTTTATCTTTGTTTTCGTCTTCACTGCTTCTTGTTCTTCTTTTTCTTCGACTTTCATGATCATAGTCGTGAGATTCAATGTTTCTCTCGTGATTTTATAATTATTATTATTATTATTCAAATAATTGATTTGTTGATCGATTGTCATGGGCACAAAATTGGTACAAAATAAAAATATAGAATTAACAGTATGATGATCATATTCATAATTGTGATTGTCATTGATAATTACGATTATTACTCTTATTATTATTTTGATTCTTTTTTAACTTGAAAGACTTTATTATGAAGAAATACAAAGACAGTTTGTACAGTACACCTAAGAAAACTTTACTATATTTTTTGAGAAGAAAATCAAATTGTTTTTTCAATATTAATTTCATAATTGTAATCATTATTATCATTATTGTGATAATTATTAGAACGGTGACATATATAAGTGGAACAACGATGACAATGACAATTATTCATTTAAATGTTAGTTTGTTGATTGATGAAAAAATAAAATAAAATTTTTTCTGGCAAAAATTTTCTCCGTTTTTTCCTCTAAAAATATCTTTAAAAAAATTCATAATCATAAATGATTGAAATTATCACATATCACACATATTGACAGGTTTTATTTTTCATTTGTTTGTTTGTTAAGACAGAATTTTTTGCATTTTTTCCATTGCTCATTATAGATTAATTTACTTGACGATAATTTGCAAAGATAATTTATAATTCAATGTTGACAAAATTATCACAAGATCATGGAGAAATGGGCCAAAAATTATTCATTCAATCATTTTTCAATTGATTCAATTTGACAAATCGGTGATTTACATTGAAACAATATTGAATTATTCTCTCATTACCATGCATTGTTGCTGTTGTTGTCGGCATCATTCATTCATAATGATTATTCGTGATACAATACATTTTGATCAATTTTTAATATAAATCCATCATCTTACAAGATCATTTCTCAATTTCAAACCGAATCAACAACAACAACAATGGCTAACCATAGTGATAATATGATGAATAACAATTTCGCTTTCATTCAAAATCCATGTGCCGACACACAAATCAATATTGTTGAACAATACATTTAACGGAGCGAAGTAAAAAGAAAAATTTCATTGATTTTCATTGAAATGAATGGACAAATTTTTGGATGGAAATGTCGAAATATGAATGCCGCTTGATGGAATTATCATTGCCTTAATTCATTCATTTTTTCAAAATTTCATGTTTCATAAGTAAAATATTTTTCTTTTCAAAATATTACACATGAATAGTAATTCCTTCGGATATTTTCTCGTAATCATATTCATATTGATGTTCAAAGAAAAAAACAATTGGAACCAGTTTCTCTTGTATTTGAATAATGATAAATAATAATACAATTGAATCATACGAATACGATTGAATCATATGAATACGATTGATTTTGTTGAATACGATTTTTTAAATATTTTTTACTAATTTTTTATTTGTAAAAATTTTCAAATTTATTTTGCTTGATTTTTCATGTTATTCTTTTTCGTTTAAATTCAAAATTGAGAGGTGCAAAATGATCTTATGTTTCTCTTTGCAACGTATTTGAATTTCAATTGTTTGTTTGATGTTTTTTTCATCATCTCAAAATTATCATCGGAAATGTCCTTTCGATTTTTTTTTCATGTCGAATGAATGAAAATTTGTTGTTATCGTTGATGATGGTTTGCATTGTTTAATTTCCATTGCAATAAGGAAAGAAAACTAATTGATGGTTAGTGACTACAACAATCCACAATTTTTCACTTGTTGACCTCAATGTTTTGGTTTAATTTTTGTCAATTTTTTCAATTTTGAAATTCAAATTGTTTTTTTTTTGAGATTTTCAAAATTTTTAAATCTAAGCGCCATCTTTTGATCAAATTTTGAAATTCGTTTGTTTTTATTTTTCCAAAAAAACGTTGGAAAAATTGATTTTTATTTTTTTAATTTTAAAAAATATATTTTAATTAAAAATAAAGAAATGAATACAACAACAAATACAGCACTGATTCAGCGATCAAATCGTAAACATTTCAGAAGCCTATTGGAACGTAAAAATTATTATATTGAAGAATTTTTTGAACAATTATGTAAAAGTGATCCGAAAAATTCATATTTTAATAAAAAAGATCTAATTGAAATACATTCATATCTTCGAAAAGAAGCAATATCAACTCCATGGCTGTATAAATTATTGGAAACAATCGTTAATGATGGTGTTTTTCTCGATGATGGCCTAATTGAATTTATAGAAAATCAATGTAGTTATAATGAAAATAATAACCATGATAATTGTACAGAGAATCAGATCATACAATTACAACAAATATGTGATGAACAAATTGAAATCAAAAAATTGATTGAATTTAATCAAAATCGTATCGAAAAGTGTATGAACAGCAATGAAAATAATAATAGTGTCTGTAATGGTGAAAATTCAGAAAATAAAATAATATTAGATAATTTAAAACAATCTTTAGACAAAATTTATGAGCAAGCTGCAGGCACCACTGAAGATAATGGAGCATTAGATGATTTAATTGGTGAATCCTTGAAAAATTTCCATGAAATAAAAATCAAATACAATGAAACAATCGATCTGATACAAGAAAAATTCCTTAATGAACTTCATAATGAAATGAATATTATAATGATTGACTATTTAAAAATGAAATCATTGTCAACGACAGCGTCAACAGATGATTTAATCGAATTCACGGACAAAAATTTATCAGCCATCAAATCTTTATGTAATGGAATAATAAATCAATTTTTCAAGTTAAAAATTTTAATAGAAAATTATGAAAAAAATCTTCAACAATATCAAAATCATTGTCAAATGCGTATGGAATTGAATATATTAAAATGGCCGATTGAAAAACAATTGAATACGATTCGTTATACTTATTCAAATAATAAATCATCCGCCTTAAACAATAATCATATTTCGACAGAAGAAATAATTGATTCATACGATGAATTATATTCAAAATTACTGAAAAATTTCAATTTAAAAATGACTTATGATAAAATTGTAAATATTATTAAAAATTATGATGTAGAAAGAATGATGATTGAATATGAAATTGAAATGTTTGAAAATAATAAACGATACATGAAATAAATGTGTTTCAATATGAATTTCGAGCACATGTTGAATTCCAAAAATTTTCCATCCAACATAACATCAATCACATTTGATCTCATCAATTTAATATCGATCAATTTTCAGTAACAATATGATTAAATTAAAAGAAAAAATATCAGAAAAATAATTTTTTTGTGTCGCCGTTTGTTTGATTTCATGTAAATGTAAATCATTAATTTTTTATTCATAATTTCAAGGTTAAATTTCAAAATAATTTTTTTTTTTTTTTTTTTTTTGATTGATTGATTTATTTCATTTTTATTTCAGAATAAATTTTTGAATAAATTACGCTATTCTTTTTTTCTTTAGGCCAAATACAATAAAATATATAACAAAATGATTAATTTTTTTCCTATGTTCTCAAATGACTTGAAATTTAGTATTTTGAGTGGAAAAAATGAACCAAAAATTTTATTGCTGTGATATCTGAATGTATTTCTTTGTGTGTACGGTCATTTTGTAACATTTTGTATCAGTTATGATGAAGATTTCAATTAAAATGTTTATATAATAAACAAACAAAAATAAAGAGAGAGAAAAAACGAATTCAAATGAATTTATTTATATGTTAGAAAAAAAGAAGAAAAATTACAATCTAAAATTGATTGATGCCGATACACAAACATAAAGTAATAAAAAATGATAATAATATGTTTGCCGATTGTAATGATTGTGAACCATTGTTGAAATTCTTTTGCATATTTGACAAACTATCAGATGCTTTATTCGCCATATCATTTGCAGCATTAACTGTTTCATTTACAGCATTTTTTACGGCATCAGCAGCTTTATCGGCAGCATCGTTAATTTTATTCTTAACATCTTCAACTGTTTCATCCAAAGACATTGATGTTTCAGTACTGGTTTCAAGCGGGTTACAGCTAATCATAATGATTGTCATTGTTATGAAAACAATAACAATAATTATAAGTGAATTAATAATTGTTTGTTTCAACATTATTGAAAATTTTTGAAGAAATGAATAAAATTTTACTTCAAAATCTATAAATTTTTTAGATGTATTGAAAAATGGCAAAGAAAAGAAGAGAAAAAAATTAATACAATAACAGTCAAAAGACAATCATGTCAAATATGAATGCGGAAACGGAATTGAAAATTAAAAATTCAATTGAAAATAAAAATCATACCAAATATTCAATGTTAATTAATCTATTAGAAATAATAAAAATCTTTTATGATGGATTTTTAATAAAACAAACAAACAAACAGCAGCCAACAAAGCTTGATTGATTTGATTTTAATTTATTTATTTTAAATTATAATTTAAAAACAAAAAACAAAAGCAGCACAGCCAAAAAATCAATTGAAATGAAACGAACAAACATTCAATAAAAAAAATGAACAAACAACGAACAACAAAAAAATCACTGTGTATTATTATGGCCGGTTAATCATGAATGATAATAATAATGAAATGGAAATTATAATGAAGATTATTTTTGGGTGGTGGATTTATGTGTGTGTACATGTGTGTCTGTGTGTTTGGTTGAAATATATTGCTCCACTTCTTTTTATTTTATTGAATCTTCAATTTTTCGATGATAATATAATATTCAGTTTGTGCAAAGTATTATAATCTTTCTGAGGTTTTCGTTTTTGCTTTGCTTCATTCAACAATAATATTCGTTGTTGTTGTCGTCGTCGTTGTTGCTGTTGTTGCCATTTTATTACATTATCATTGTATTTATTATTATCATCATCAACATTATTGCTTTTGCTTAATGTATTATTTTGCATATACACACAGATGAAGTATTAATCACATATCTTTCACTGTGACTTTGAAATGTGTATGTGTTCGAGTTTTTATTCATTTACCATTCATTTTCAAAAAATAAAAATAAAAATTTGTCTGAGAATATGAAATCCACCATTTTATTATTATATTACCATACAATTATCATCATCATCATCGAAACACTACACATGACACATGTATATATGAATCTTTGATAAATAAATGAATAAATACAATTGCAATTTTGTTGTTTGAATCATTTTTCTATTATTTCTATTTCCATATATTCTTTCGATTTTTTTCATAATCATCATCAAATGTTCATCAATAAGTGCATGATTATAATCATTGTTATCACATTTCATTGAATGGAAGATAAAATATAACAGTTTATCAATAATATTTTATTTGTTTTTTTTTTTGCATATGCATAACGATCAATTTTTCTCTAAAGAAAAACAGAACTTTTCACATAAAAACGACATAGACATGTATTTTTGAACAAAATGGTAAATGTAAGAATCATATTGTATTCGTACGAAAATAAACAGATCATATATCATAATCAATAATAATGTTTTATATTGAATATTATCTGTCAAAAATGAAAATTTTTTTTATTCTATTTTTTTACTGTTGATTATAATAATCGTTTATTGATAATGAATGAATTTGGAATGTATGTTTGTGTATGGCTAAAAGTGATGAATTGTGGCCTCATATATTCGTGTGATATATGACAGGAACAAATAAAAAAATACATTTTTGAGCTCGTTACGAAGAGGATTTATCTTGGCGTATCACACAGGAAAATATTTGCGTCGATTCTTCATATATATCCAAAAATCATTGTGGTTTCAATATGCATGAGAATATACAGCTGTTACAGCTGAATGTTTGACTATGTAATTTTATTTCGTATTCATGTATTAGGTTGTCCCATAAGTTCTTGCCGTTTTTCGAATGAAACAAAAATTAAAAACGGCAAGAACTTATGGGACAACCTAATATATTCTTTGGGTATGATTCTCAACATAGAAATAATCTATTTTATACCACCAAAAAAAAATGATAAATGAATTTGATAATGAATAGCTACACAATAAATGATCGACAGAGATATGAAAACAAAACAAAAAATGATTGAATAACTGATTACAAGTAACAACTAACAAACAACGAATTTTCATTTTCTCGATTATCATTGAATTCATTCATTTTTTTCGTCTATGTGTATTTATCATTGACGCCCTTTAATTATCGAAAGCAAAAGTTGTTGAAATTTATAATTATCATCATTGCCATTTGATTGTGCCTATCCGTTTATTTATGTTTTCTTGTGGCTGTCATTGTATGGTAAAAATTATAATCATTAAATTTCAATGTTAAATTTGATATTTTAAATGGTGATGAAAACACACAAAAAAATATTCTTTTGTTCCTTTGTAGATAGTATACGGAATAATTGATTGACAATGGAATTAACAACGGAATTAAGATCAATCACTTGATTTCGGCATTTCTTTTCAATGTTGTTCCCAAACTATAATTCAATTTTATGGGAGGAAAATAAGTCGAAAATAAAATTTCCCAATCTATTTCAATACTGATTTATTTATTTCCATTTTTCTCAATTGATTTTCTTTGAAGCGAAAAAAAATTATCAGCAGTCTGATATTTTCAAATTGATAAAACCCATTTTAAAATTTTACCATTACATACACTTGCAAAAATATGTCAATAATGATATATTTTTCGATATTTTTGAGCTGATCGCATGCATTCACAGCAAATTCGAATCTAATTCAAAGAACAATTGTATTCAAATTTTAATTATCAAATGACTTGCTAGCAGAAAAATTTAATTTTTTCTTCCCAAATCAAATTATCAACAATTACCATCAATTTTCTTTTGATAAAAGATGATATTTCTTTGATATTTGATATCAAAGGAGAAAAAAATGATTAAGAATTTGAATAATTCATGGTTGTTTTGTTGTTGTTTTTGAATCAAACTAATGATGATTATAATGCAATGAAATGCAAAAACGCGAACACAAGGACAAAAATTTTTTTTCAGTCACGTCTATTTTGCTCGTATAAAATGACAATCCTTTCATTTTTTTTTATTTATTTTCGTCGAATAAATTTTTCATAAGTATAAATTCTCTGCGATAAACAAATGAATGATAACATGTCTGAAATTTCGTAATTTTACAAAGCGACTTGATGTGAAAATTAATCAATCATTCAAATGAATGAATGAATTAATCATTTATTTATCTTTCTCCGAGAAGTAATTTGACCAATTGAAATTAATAAACAAGAATGCCGAACACAGACTGGATCAAATTTAAATTTAAATTGATTGAACAAATAAATCAAAATAGATTTATTTCATGAAAACAAAAAAAATATTGATAATAATAATAATAATAATAAATAATTTATCAATTTTTTAAAATCAAATAAATCATAAAATATGTTTTTTGACTTATTTGTTACATTCATAGTTTGAATTTTCATATTGAAATAATCATTGTTGTTGATTGATTGACGAGAAAAAAATGGATCAAAATCAAATGATTGGATTTTTGAAACACTAATCACCGCATAAAGACAATCATTTGAGAAATTCCAATTAAATAATTTGAATAATGAGTTTAAACGATAATTCTATTATGTGCGTGTAAGTATTGTGTATTTGTAATTGATTATTATTGCATCAATCGTAATTGTATGTATTTTGTGTGATATAATTGCATTTATTTGTGTCCATTTTTATTCGTCATTATTTTAATACAAAATTATTACAAATTATTCATTTCTTCTTGATATCTTTTTGTAATATATTTTGCAGCTTTTGTGAAATGTCCCATTAATGTGTACAGTGCTGATAGATGATACATAAAACAGCCAATAATTTGCTGGGCACGTTCTTCAGGCGTTTCATTACCATCATCAAATGTATTATGTCCAGCTTGTTGTAACAAGCTTGATAAACTTGTTGCACGACTAACATAAGTTAATGATAATGATGGTAATAATGAGGCCGGTGATAGTAAATCAGGCGTTTGATCATCGAACGATGAATGCATCATTGGACATGGACTCGATAATTTTCGATCGAATTGTACTGGCGGTGACAATAGCGTTGGTGATATTTTTGTGCCATTGCCATTATTAGTTTGTTGTGTACCATTAGATAACGTTCCATTTAATGCTGTTAATGCATTACCATTTGTTGAGGATGAACCGATCGAATACGAACTTCGACGACTTAATGAATGTGTTGGCGTAACACGACCACTATTTTGTCCACTATTTGATGTGCTTGGATTAGGCTGAAATGTTTTATAAAATAATGAACTACTGAATAAATCTTTTTTGATGGTATTCAACATCTGATAAAATGAGTATAAATCAGAATTTTGTGGCATCAAATCATCGGCATCAGTTTCACGGACTTCAATATCACGTAAGCGGCTAGGTACTAATACTTCCTCATTCATTTTACTGACAGCATCAACAAATGCCATTATGGCACGATTTGTATATGAATTTGTATTTGATGCATATGGTTCTGGTTTTGCTGTTGAACCACCAATTAAATTCAGATTCAATTGTGATTTACGTCTTGATTGTTGTTCAGCAGCCAATGTTAATACATCATCAACATCTAAATGATTTGGACTCGAATTAGGCATTTTCATTTATGATTATGATTGTTTTTATTATTTTTATGATTTATTGATGTTTTTTTCAATCAATTGATTTTTTTTTGTCGACAAACGATTTCAACATTAAATATTGATTAATAATTCAATTAATTTTTTTTTTGAATGAATCGATGATGTCAACTAAACAAAGGAAGGAAGAAAAAATAACAATTAAAAATTTTATTAACAATTTTAAAATGGAAAAATTTTCAAAAAATAATCACAACAATAAAAAAACAATAAATGTACAAACATACATCCTTTTTTACACTTTCATTAAAAAAAAATTTTATTAATTTAAATGTACAGATTTATCTTAGAAGGACAAATAATTTGAAGGTTGAATTTTGGCTTTAGTTCGAGAAGTTGATTATCGATTAATTTCAATACAATTTTTATTATAATACTTTAATCAAAAATGAAAAATTCAAATTTGAAAATGAAAATCAAGATGATGGAAACAAAAAAACCATTTTATTTAATATATTCAAACAGATCGATGTTTATGGGATCGATTATGATTAAAGATTGATTCCTCAATCAATGTTTCTATGCACATTCTTTCATGAAATTTTCAATTTCAATTGCATAAATCGAAGTTAATTTTTAATAGAAAATCATTTTTCTCTCCTTTCTCTCATAAAAATGAAAAAACTGAATAAAATGACAAAATGAGCAGAAAAAATATTTCTCTCTAATAAGGAAAATTCTCTTTGAAAATTTCAAAAATTCAAACATCAAATGACGCAAAAATTCAATTATCAACAGCGAAATAAAAAAAACAGGTACAATTAATAAACTTGAAATGATAATGATTTCAGGTTTTTCTCATTCCTTCGAATGAAAAAAAGTCGGAAAATGTTAAAAGATTAAATTTCTGTTTTTTCTTTTCATTTCACTTTCATATTGAAATTATTGTTAATATGCACATTTCAATAATTTTCGATTATTAATGAAATGACCTTAACATTTGTTCGAGAAAATGAATTACAGATACATAAATGAGTACATAAATGAATAAATTGATAGAAAAAACAAATGGATACACATTATCAATACATTTCAAATTTGATCAACACCAATCAATATAATTGGTGATAATTAATTCAAATAATTACTAGCTGTTTTTTAGGTTGTCACTGGCTAGGTGGCGAGTTCCAAAATTGATAAATAAAATCAAGGATAAATAAAAAAATGCACTGAAAGATCCATGAATTAATTATACAAACCTTTTTGTTTATTTATTTACTTGTTGTTGATCACAATTCAATATATTTGACTTTATAGACAAATATTCAATTACTTATAGATTGATTAAATCATCAATATAAACAATATTTGATGGTATTCTTGATGAAGTAATTCTCATCAAATGATAGTGAAGATTATATTAAATGATAAGGGAATTTTTCTTCAATATTTCTTCATATTAAAAACTAACAAAAAAATACAAAATATTTCTTTATACAATTGCAATCAATGATTGTAAACACAAAAAAAATCACAAGAATAATCGTTATTACCAGAATCTTGAGAAAGAAAATTCAGATTAAATTTAACTCAATGAAAAATAATTTATTTTGCGAAATGATCAATGATTTGAATTTTCAAAGATTGAAATGAAATTTCAATTTCAATTGTCAGGCAAACACACACATACATACACACACAAATAAATAAATGACAATTAGTTTCAAATAATCTATCAAACAATATGATTTTTATTTAAAAAAATTGAAATGAAATGAAAAAAAATATTATTTCACACTAAAGTTCAAACATTCAAAAACAGCAACCACAACATTATCATTCAAAACAATAGAAATTTATCGGGTACTATTGGCCAATATTCTGTTTTAAATTGATTTGAGGAAAAAATTAAATTGATCACTTCAATCGATTAATTAATTTTGTGTGAAAATTTTAATTATAAAAACAATTATAATCAATTAGATTGTGGTTGTGGTCGCTGCTGTTTGTTTGTTTGTTTTCAAACTTTATATGAAATTGATTTCATAGAAAAAATTGATTAAAATATGTTTACTTTAACACAGGAAATTTGAAAAAATTTTTGATGAAACAAAAAAAACGATGGAAATTTCAATTTATCGGAAACACATCAAAAAAAAAAAAAAAAAAAAAAAATTCAACTCATTCTACACTCATTTTCTCGTCAATTTTATTACGGATGGTACATACAATTCAATTAAAATCGCAAGAACCATTGATAAATTATAAAATAACGTCAAATTAACATTGAAAATTGTTGTCGTTCTTTTTTTTTCAATCAAATTTTATTTTTTATATTTGAATATTTACAAATATTTTTTATACATTTACATTCAATGATGATGTTAATTATATTTATCAATTTTTTTTTTTGTTGAAAAATTACGTCATCACAATATTTTCGTAATCATCATCATTATCATCTGACCATTTTGAAATTTCGATGGTTGCTTTGTTTAGTCTTTGCTTTTGCTTTCATTCGTCTGTGACATCATCCATTTTCATCATACGTTTTCGATATGATTTCTCTTTCATTTCATTTTTGCACTTTCACTGATAATAAACCATCGTCGTCAAAGCATGCATTTAAAAAAACCCGAATTTTCATCATTTCATTTCTTGTGTAACCTCTTCGTTTCTTTTAATATTTTCTGATTAAATAAATTTTAAATTTATGTTTTTCAATTTAATTCAAAAAACGACAACAGCGAAACTGTTCTGGGGAAATTTCAATTTGATTTTATTATTATTTCATTATACCTAATATATTTCAATATATTGTGAAGCACAAGCATACGCAAGTTATGTAAACACACACACACACACATTCGCCCTTGAATACATGATGGTTGATTACAGATTTGAATTTGAAAAAAATGAATTGAAATGAAATGAATGAAATTGTAAAATTCAATCACAATTCAAAAAACAAAAGAAAAAAAATTATCCATATGATTTCAATGATTTGACAAATTTTGACAATTTTTTGCGGAGTGCTGGAAATGTTTCTGGATGTAACTTTTTTTTTCTCAATGAAATCATATTGACGATATGACAAAATCGATTGCATCAATGTCATAATGGATTCATTTTCCTTGCATGGAAAAATCTGAAAATTTTCCGGATAATTTTTATGATTCATGATTTTTTTTTGCATTTTTTAGCAAAAATAATTATTTCTATTGATTTTGGAACGATTAATGGAATAAATATAATTGAATTATGTGCAAATATTTACATCCAACAGCAACATATGGGTGTCGATTGTTTATTAGCAATTAGTTGTTATGGTTATTGAATTTACTGATAATTTTATTTGAGACGAGAATCACAAATTTTCTCTGATTTATCGCTAAAAAATTTGGATCATTTTCATTCAGATTGAGGTGAGTGTTTGATCGATTGATTTTCACTATAAAAATTTGTACAATGAGTAAAATAAAAATATTCCACGATAATAGTAGTAATAATAATTATAATAATTTAAAACGTTTCAAAGCAAATGCACGAGAACGTAATCGTATGCATGGGTTAAATCGAGCGTTGGATCAACTTCGTCAATGCATACCATTGAATAATATTCACTTATCACTGGCTTCAGAAAATAGTGATGAAAAAAAGAAACAAAAATTATCTAAAATTGAAACATTACGTTTGGCTAGAAATTATTTAATATTTTTAACTGAATTATTGAATAATGATAATGAACGATATGATAAAACATCTTCAATTGATAATTTAACAATGGGACAAATATTAGCGTTTGGTTTAGGTCAACAAAGTTTAAATCATTTATCATTACAGTTGAATTTATCGAGTACACGTTGGTTAAGTCAACCTTCCAATAAAGTATTGGAAATATTTGCGAAATTTGGTTGCCACTCATCAGCATCATCATCATCATCAGCGTCAAAATCGACAATATCTTCAAATTATTTTATGTGGATGAACAATAATGACGGTATTCCTAATAATGATAAAAATCATCAAATACAATATCAACCGCATCCTGTTGAACATCAATATTGATTAATCTTCATTTATTATTTTGAATAATTGTGAAAAATTTTTATTTTTTATCGATTCACGGCATGAATTTATGAATGATGTTTTAAATGAGCCAACTATTTGATGGAAAAAACGAATCAAAAATTATTTATAATTATTACTGGAAAAAAACATACTTCGAAGATTTGATGCACGCTGTATGATAATGTTGATTTGTTTTAAATTATCAACCAAATCTTGATGATTTTGACAACGAATCTGATATTCACGCATTATATCTTTATTAAGCATACTTAAGTCATTATGAATTTGTTTCATTTGTTCACTATGGTAAAAAAAATTATTAAATTAATTCAAATAAATTTAATATTAAACATACTATTGTTCTATTAATCGAGCATCTTCAGCTAGCACTATTGCTGAACGAATCATGTTGGCATTGTCGGCAACTTCAACAATCAAATGTTGACGAACACTTTGTATTTCTTCGACACGTTCAACTAATTGTTTCAATTTTTGTATTTCATTCGTAAAATTTGAATATAAACATGATTGATTTTGTATTTTGAAATATTCTCCGATAGATTGAATAATATTTCCAGCTAGTTCGATTGATTCAGTATGAATTGTTATCAATGTTTTGATTGTTGTCAGAGATCT
The DNA here is from genome assembly GCA_002943765.1 of Psoroptes ovis. NCBI lineage: Eukaryota > Metazoa > Arthropoda > Arachnida > Sarcoptiformes > Psoroptidae > Psoroptes > Psoroptes ovis. The sequence continues at coordinate 912,663 of PQWQ01000006.1, forward strand.
CTTTTTGTTATTATTATTTAAAATATGATAATCGTCTTCGTTTGAAAAATAGTCTTCATCATCATTATTATTAGGATCATTATCATTTCTGTTCGATGAATCAGATTTATGTCTTGTTAATTCAATAATCAAACTATTTTGATCACGCAATGATATGAACTCGAAACGTCTTTCTTCATCATTTTTCTCGATTGTTTGTAAATCGATCAGAAAATTTGCTGTTATCCATTCAATCTAAGTTTTGACCAACAAACGAAAATATTTTTTTATTTAATTGTCTGATTATAATCAATTTCCTTTTAAACTTACGATATTTCCTATTTGTTCATTGATACGAATTTTAGCACAGCTTGAAGGTTGTCGAACTTTAATATTATCAATAAATGATTTTTGTTGCTGTTGTTGTTGATGTAATGTACTTGATTCAACAAATCGATTTTTATTATTCATTGATATGTTTAATTTACCATAATCTTCATTTTCATCATCATCGTCATCATCATCATCATCAAAATAATTATCATAATTAGAATATTGATTATATATTTTTCTTAATTCAACATCATCATCTGCATTATTGTTATAATCAAAATAATTATTATCGTCCATTGATGGATCATAATTTAGATTATCTTCATCTAGATTATTAAAATTATCCTTTTTGAATAGAGATAATTTTCTTGAAATCTTTTTCACAGATTTGAGACGACTTTTATTTGGTTTATCATTACTATTCATAATGATTTGAGATTGAAAAATTTCCTTATTATTTAAATATATCATACGTATAAAATTATACATGGCGAATTTTGGCAATCTACGTGACAATTCAAACACATGATAATGTGAACTTGATCTTAAACCAACTAATGCCTTTATGTGCATATCGATTGATACATCTTTTGGCGGACGTAATGGCACACAAATAGTATTTGTTACATTATTTTCATTGGGATAAATGACAATAGATTCATGCTTGAAAATACCTTCAGCGAATATAATGGCTGCACGTATCAATGTATTGTTCGTTGTCTCTAAACGCAATTCAATAAAATCAGATAATGTTATTTGTGGCTGATTTCCATCATCATAATCATTGTTACTATTATTATTAGTATTGTCTTCATTCGTTTGAAGAATTAATGATGATCGTAATTTTGTATTAGCTGGAATGGCACCAAAATGATCACCTTTTTCTGTCAATACTTTTCCTTTGTTCATTACCAAAGGATCAGCTAAATTTTGAATGCGTTTATTCTCTTCATAATTTCTTAATTCCTGCATAAGTGTCTGTTTACGTTTCATTAAATTTCTAATTGTATCTTGTTCGATTGAAAAATTTATGTTTGAATTCTGCTCACTATTATCACTTTCAAGACGATAACCATAAATATCTCCATTGATTGTGCATATAATCAATTCATTTTGGCCATCCATATTATAATCTGCTAATAAAATTCCAGCAATAGAACATTTATAATTTTCACGATACAATACTTCACCAGTCATTGCTTGTCGCACATCTAATTTACCATTTGACCAGCCAGTTATTAGCTCTAATTGGCCATCATTATTAATATCGGCACCGAATAAAACGATTGCTTGATTTTTAGATTTAATACGCCATATTCGTTCTTTATTCTGATAAACACCTACAGTACCATTCGATAATGAATATGCAAACAACGTTGATCCTAATGAACATAATTGTATGATACAATCAGTTTCATTCATCTCATAAATGATTGCATCTTTTTTGAATACTTGTAATTCACAATCTTGTGAACCAACAATTAGCTGTTTTTTAGATGAAAATTTGAAAAGAACAAATAGAAACAAAATCATTAGATGGCAGAAAAATCACAAAATAAAGGTAACATTTTTTTACTTCATTTTGCTGATCATTATCGATATCAAGTAATGTCATCGCTGTAATATTATCACCGGTCACCATCCAATATGAATCATTACCTAAACGATCAAAACCATGTATAGCACAATTGCCACCAATCAGCACCAATTTTGATCCATTCAATAATTGTCCAAATTCACCGATAACCAATGTATTTGCACCATCTGGTATCTTGATTGCGTGATTGAAAATAAATTTTGAGAATGAAAATGAAAATCAACAATGAGACATAAATGCTATTTACTTCTTTATAATAGAGATCCGTATTATTTAAAATATCATATGCATGGATGGATGTTTTTGTACCAACAATTAAAATGTCATTATTTTTATTCATTAATTGCTGATGTTGATGATGTTTATTTTTTATTGTTAAATTTTTACGAAAACCACTACCGCTGTCTGTTTTTGTTCTATTATTGTTATTATACGGTAAATCATCATTATTATCATCATTTTTAACCGAAGATATTGGTCCTGCACCAATACAAGTTATCGTTTGATTAATATTAAGAAAATTAATATCAGAATTAATTTTATTAGATTTTGAAGATAATGAACTTTGTGATTGTGAATCATTATTTTGATTAACATAAAATGAACGATTATGTGGATTATGCACAAATATCTACGGATTTAAAATTTTCATTAAATTTTAACAAGATACAAATCATTCAAGAATAATTACCTTATCCGATCTAGTAACAGCAACAATACTTGGATGTACACCATCAAAATAACCAATCGTTACTTTACCCGGTTTGATTGGTTCACATAGATTGATGGTGAATTCAATATTTAACATTGGCATTATATGATAGTTAATTGTTCAAGTTTATTATTGTTTAGGGTTTTTATTTTTTTCAAATATTAAATTGTCAATTGAATTTCAATTTAATGAAATCAAAATATAATTTCATTTCAGGGAAAATAATTTGTCCTGTAAAATTGGAATTTGCTGGCATATTGGTTTTGGATCGTTTTTGGTTTGCCATATTTGTTTGTTTGTTTGTTCGTTTCAAACAGTGGTTTCCATTGGTGACCATTGTTGTATTTAATGAAATTTATACTGATGAAAACGAAACAAATTCGAGGAAAAATGAACAAAAGAATGAATGAAAAAAGATGAATTTTATTCAAATTCAATAAAAATTTCAATATCGATTTGAAATTGAATAAAATCAAAAAACGGAAAAAAAATTTCCAAATCAAAAATAATCAAAATAATAATGATGATGAAAATTCATAACAAAAAACTACAATTGATGATGATACACAAATAAAATCGTCAAAATATGTCCAATATTTCATTCATTATTCGATTCATTGTGTTCAATATTTCTACGGTTTTTTTCATTCACCACGTATTCCATTGTGCCAATTTTAATTGATTTCTTCGATATAATTTTGTTAACTTCGATTTCATTTTCGTTTTTTAATTAAAATTTAATTTTCTTATATATATTATAAGAACTAAGTAGATTTTTTCTCCACAATTCTCAAGTGCAACACGTATTACAGCCTTCGTGGTGAACACGTGTCAAATATTGATAAAATTTTATCACATTGTCAAACATTTTCATTAAGATGTTTCGCTTGATGAATAGTAGATTTTTTTCAAATGTCTAAATCGCATTTAAGAGTGATTAAGGTTTAAATATATATGTTTTTCAATATCTAATCATCATGTTTATAATAGTAATGAATACATCTAAGCATATGAATTTGTATGTAAAAAAACAATGAAGTAGACTAGAAAAAAATCGTCCAAAAATAAACACGTGCTACACAACACGCTGAAAAATAATCGATGCACGCGTTTCGTTTTCACTCGATGTACATCTTTTGTACAATTTTAATGACAATGGATTTTTCTTTCATTATTTTCAATCACTATTCAATAGAAAAATGTCAAAGGTCGTCCGAAATTGAATAAAATCTGAATTGAATTGAATCGTACATAATTCAAAATGAAATTACTCATATTAGTTATAGGGACACAAATTTTTGTATAATTAAAATAATTTAAAAATTTAATTTTGAATCTAAATGAAATGATTTCATTTCGTCCATGTTACATACACCCACTGTTGAATTTTTAAATTGTATTTTTCGAGGCAGAAAGAAAAAATACTTTGCCAGAAATTCAAACATTTATCAATCGTTGGCCAGCAAATGAAAGACGGATGAATTTTTTCCCAATACAAATCAAAAGAATTTCCAGAAAAAAAATGATAATAATAAATGAAACATTTATTAATTTTGACCAGGAACGAAAATGGTAATAATTGAAATGGATTATGTGAACCCTTTCTGGCATCTAGAATTTCATTCACTCTTATTATTATTACAATAATCGCAATCACTAACGTACAAATGTCCAGCAAAAGAATTTTTTCATCTTTTATATTTAATTTGTTTGGTTTTTAATTTTATATTCAATTTTGAATTTAATTTCGAATGTAATTGGAATAAAATTCTTGTTTTTTTCTGGTCTCTATGCAAACTATAAACGATGATGATGGCATGATATTACCAAAAACGATACCAGAATATTTCAATAATGTGATGGAAGTTGAAAAAAAAGAGAGCCATTATGCATGGCAACCAGACCTACACTTGTAACTGTACGATAATAATTCAGGATTTTATTAAATTTCTATTCAAATTATAAATTCACAAATTATATTGATTAAATTTCTACAAACATTTGTGTAAACACACTATTGGAAATTGTCTTAATAAAAAATGAAAAATGATAAACAAACCAAGCATGTTTTTATATTTAAAGAAAGATTGTAACATTCAAGTTCAAATGAATGACTATTGTTCATCGACAACTTTCTTTCCCACCGCGATTGATTAAACTGTACCAAGAGTTTTGTTTTCTATTTTCACCAACTTAATAATCATGATTTTGTATTTCATCAATATCGAAAATTTTAATAGGATTCATAATAAACTTGTTGTGTCAATAATTGCTACGAAGCTTGCAGATGAATTGTTTAAACGGACCAGCAATAACACTCGGTGATATACTAAATAAATTGAAAATATTCGAATTACTTTCATATGTTTTTGTTAGACTATCAGTTTGAGATTTCACACGAAAAACAGCTGATAAACGAGAATAGCATGTTTTAATCTTGTGGAAACAATGTTTTAAGAAATCTGACGCAACATTTTTTGATGATTGAACAAATGATTTGCTGAACCAATGATTAGCTTGATTTTCAGTAGAATTAGCATCTCTCTTATTATGATGAATATTCTTATGTTTTTTGTCGATACCGTTAATTTTAATATTTTCAGTCGAAGGTCCATCGTTAGTGATCGCTTTACTTTCTTTGCTTACATCTTTTCGTTTCGATTCAACTTTATACGTTTTAGACGAATCCATAAAACTATTGGATTTAACTATAGAATATCTTTTCGTATCATGGATAGAATTATTTAATGAATCTTGATCAACATCATTTTCGTCATTTTCATTTTCGATATTGCCTTCAGCTATTTTCATTGTTGATTGTTTTGAGCGAACTAAATTCTCTTCGATATCTAGTTGATTCAACTTATTCAATGACTTTTGCATTGAAAGAATTTCGCGATTTTTATTTCTTAAATCTCGACGCGATGTGTTTAATTTTTCATTCATTTCTTTGAGCGTCATTTTCAATGCTTCATTTTCAGTTTCATAATACTCACACCTTTCTAGTGCGGATAATAATTCATCGCTCCTTTTAATTTCTTCATTTCGTGGCAATTTGCTTTCGATAACATTGGTTAATTCCATCGACGCCAAATCAACGTCACCGAAAACCGTACGCCAGACTCGATGTTCCTCTAAAAACAGCTTGGCCATGTAATCTTGACCGATGATAATTTTATTGTCTGACAAGCTATTTGATACGTACGCTTCGATCGGCAGTTCGCCCATAGGATGTAAAAGAACGAAATTTGCAATTTGATTTACTGTGGTTGAAAATGATTGATCAAAACCAAATAATCTTACTGGTGGGACTATTCGACGATATTCTTTCGGTATCAATGCACCGCTCACAATAGAGACTTTTGAGCCAGAATCGATCAGCACGTTGCAATCATTAAGACCGATTTTTCCTTTAAATGTTTTAGGATGATTATTATGAGATAGACTTATAGTATGGACATCATATTGTTGTGACGGCAGTGCGTTATCATGGATATCGTTCAAGTCTACACCATGTAATGGTGTAGGATGATCACCTCTACATAAGGAACAACGAATTGTATTTTTGCGATAGCAGTTTTCAGGATTATGGCCAGGCCATAAACAATGATGACAGAGCCCTTTCTGGGCAATAATACTTCTTTTTTCAGAATCGTTTAAAGCGGCATTGCAAACTAGTGCTATGTGTCCGACCTGTTCACATAAAAAACATTTTTTGTAATTAGCAACTACCGATCTTATCGAACTACTTGGTGCTGACGAAACATTAGGATTAAAATTGTTATTCCGATTGCGGGTTAAATTCCGAGTTGCCAATTCGGTGTTGCGTTGTGCCCAAATCAGTGCATTACGAGTAAGTTTTTGGACATGTTCCACCAGTTCGTTCAGTGTGAAACATTTGACAACTATTTCGTCAGCTTCATTAGTCCAGAATTTATCAGCTATTTTGCCTACTAAGGGAGCCGTGTTACCATAAAATTGATCGCCAAAGGATGGTAGGACGTTATTCAATTCACTTATTTGCGATTCAATTATTTTTAAGGAATCGTAATCATACTTGTCTCGGACAAACCTCATTTTCAAAATTTTTTCTTGGATGTAGCAATTAATTGCAAAGGAATCTTCAAATTCGTTACTAAGCGCTTGCCAGCTTGCTCTCAAACCCATCTGTTTCGATTCACATTGGTTAAATATTGCGGCGGCATTACCGCTTAACAGCTCCAATACGAAGATCTTTTTTAGGTCATCCGAAATTTTTGGGCGATCGATTATTAATAATTGTACCTTGTGCTTAAATGCTGGCCAATCCGAAACATTATTATTAAACGGCTTGATTGATTGTACAACTTGATGCATTGGTGCATCATAATCATCAAAATTCATAATTCTATGCGATACCGTATTACGATTCAAAGATTTAAATTTATCACTCAATCTTGTGATTTCTTCATCAGCACTAATATCATTTTTTAAATCGTTCATTTCATCATCTTTATCAATTTCTAACACATTCATAATATCAGTTTGACAAATTTTGATGCATTTGTTCATTACGTCAATCATTTCCAAATAACGTTGCCACATGTTTTTGTCATCATTTTCGAGTAAAGCCATGCGTTTTTTAACTTCTTCAAATTTTGCGACTATTTCTACATCATAATTTTTCGCGTTGAACATTCTTGTGATATTTGCCTTTAAACTTTTATCGGATACGTTCTCCATTCTTATGATTCAATATCGATATTCAGATAATGTTTGTAGAAAATTTGTAACTGTACGATAATAATTCAGGATTTTATTAAATTTCTATTCAAATTATAAATTCACAAATTATATTGATTAAATTTCTACAAACATTTGTGTAAACACACTATTGGAAATTGTCTTAATAAAAAATGAAAAATGATAAACAAACCAAGCATGTTTTTATATTTAAAGAAAGATTGTAACATTCAAGTTCAAATGAATGACTATTGTTCATCGACATACACTATCACAATATCATCCTTTGATCACAAAATTCTAAGATGTCTCGTTTTTTTCAATTATTTATAAATATTATTATTATTCAATATTTGAAAACAAAGATTTCAATAAAGAATTTGTTTCATGTCATTCAATTCAGATTGGATTTTGCATATTCTTATACAAGATATTTGATCAAAATGATATAAATATAAATAAAATTGATTGATTTTTGTAAATAAATTTTATTTCGTTTTTATTTATGGTGTTTTTTTAAATTTAAAACTAATATTCTTCAGTTTAATTTCATTTTGATTCAAATTTGATTTGAATTATTATTATTATTATTATATCAATAACCGATTATTTTTTATTGAATTTAAATTGATTTTTTGTCTTTTTATTCCGCAATCAAAATGCATCGACAAAAATTTGACATTTTTTTTTTTTTTTGATTCAGTCTCGAAACAAATAATGCGTAACAATATTGGAACCTCCCATTTCATACATGATTCACTTTTCTGGCTTAACGATATCATTTCAAAAAACATTCACCAGCCCAGAAAATATTTCACCAGATAAACCATGTATTTTTCATTAGGCAACATTTTTGGCCGATTACACTTTAGACGGATATTCATATTCATATATAGTCAAAAACATCAAATCTGATTGGTTAGATGTTTAAAATTGGAAATTATGTTTGCTATATACGGTGGAGCAAAATTGAAAAAAATACGATTTAAAAATTGAAATTGATGTATGAATGTGTCAATTCTATTAGAAAAACTTACTGAAATCAAAATGAATCTTTAGAATTTTGAATCGTTTATAAAATCCAAGAATGATAATAAATTTAAATTTTATTTGTCAATCAGACATTGAATTTTATTCAAACTTTTTTCCAGGAGGAAGACTTCAATGATAATAATAAAGATAAATGGATGATAATTTTAAATTATCAAGTAATTTAAATTGAAAAAAAATGATTAATTCGGTTTTGAAATAATAAAAAATTTTTGAATTTATTAAAACCTTCTCTAGATTATTCAAACATAGAAAATCACCATCAACCATCCTCATCGACATCTTCATCTTCCCCATCATTGGAAAATCAACGTCAATGGTCGTCAACAATATTTGTGAATCACAATGATAATATTGACAGTAATTCTTATGATAATAACAACAATACTAATCAACGATATGATCACCTACAAGAAATACATTATGATCAATCCGAATTATTTAATCAATCAACATTTCAAGATATACATAGTCAACAAAGTTCAAATGTCTATGATAATAATGTCGTCGATGATAATGAAGAATTAAAACCAAAAATTAAGAGATTAACTAATTTAGATTCATATAAAAATAATAGACAACAGGCGAAAATCATTTCAACATCTTCAGCGGCAGCAACGAAAACATCTGTGACGACAATTGCAACAGCATCTTTAACAAAAACAACACCATCCGCAACATTGCGTCCACATTCAACACCAGCAACATTGATGTGGTTAGAGAATAATTATGAATTGGCTGATGGTGTTTGTATACCGAGATCCGTATTATATTTACATTATATTGACTTCTGTCAAATAAATCACGTTCAGCCGGTGAATGCAGCTAGTTTCGGAAAAATAATACGACAACAATTTCCGCAATTGACAACTCGTCGTTTAGGTACCCGAGGACAGTCCAGGTTTGTCATTTTATTTGGAAAAAAACTTTGAAAACTTAAATTATTAATTCATGGAATCAATCGATCATATTTTTTTATATTCTATCAAAAACAAATCAGATATCATTATTATGGTATAGCGATCAAAGAAGATTCACCATATTATCAACCTTCGTATTCGAAAAAATCCATACAATCACAATGGTAAATTATTTTCGTTATTTTGACTAATTATCATTTCAATACAAATAATTTTCACAATGAAAAAAATTATATTAATAATTTAATCTGATTAAGACATAAAACAATGAGAAAAAAAGCTGTAAATTAGGTTTACAAAATAATGAGATATACAAATCTAATCAAAATAAGATTATCAAATGAAAAATTATTTGATGACTCAATTTTATTTCAGCCATGAAATCCGATTAAATGTAAACAAATGTATTGAAATATGAAGTGAAATTCAAATTAATCGGATCATTTTTTTCCTGTTACAAAATAAAATAATTCAAGCAATAAATCGGCCCAAAAACACTTACACGTGCAATATTGTTTTCGATAATTTATTCTAATTTTTCAACTCTTTTATTTTGAGCAAGAATTTATTCATACTTTTTCCATTGTCTCCCTATTTTTTTCATTTTTTCAAAAAAATAAAAAATAATAATAATAATAATTTAAATAGTTCAGAGAATGGAAGAAAATATAATTATCAAAACGGTAATCATAGCAATAATGGCAATAAATCAATGATGAAAAAGCATTTTTTAACAAAATCACGTTTACAATTTGTATCAATTAATGCTAATAATAATAATAATAATGGCAATGGAAATAATAATCATCAAACGACATCAACGACAATTAAACATAATCAATATTTTAATTACAATAATTGCAATAATAATGGCAACAATAATAGAATAAATAATGAAAATCAATTACAACAACCAACATCATCGGCGTTATCATTGAATGCTAATAATAATAGTAATAATGATTATGAAAATCATCATTCAACCGAAATTATTGGTAATCATCATCAACATCATCCGCCGCAGCATCAACCATCATCGAACAACAGCAATAATAATAAAATGGTGAGAATATCTTTTATTATTTTGTGATATCAAATACTTTTGTTTCTTCCATTCATTCAAAATATTTCCGATTATTATTATTATTATCGATTGAATCGGTCAATGATTTTGTATATGGTGGCCACGCGACTTTTTTTCCTTTGCTTTGTTTGTCATGTGTATGAATGAATGAAAATTACGAGGGAAAAATTTTTCCTCATTTCACAGCAAAATTCCACAAACATTTTGACATAAATATTTTCCAATTTTTGGTGAAAAAAATGATAAAAATTCTTTTACGGTTTTACGAATAAATCAAAATTCTTTACGACCTTTTTTCCTGAAATAATTTCCGATCTTCAATTTCACATAAGCTCTAGTGTGTTTTTTTATAATTTTTCGCATTTTTCAAAATTTTGTTTCAAATTTTTATTCATTTCGGTGCCAGTATTCGGATACGATTGATAATTATCCACCTTCATCCTCAACATCATCATCATCCATGGATGATAATGGCGAATATGATCCGGATGACCAAAATGATGCAGTCGATGATGATTTGGTCGATGATAGCAGAATAGTGAGAGAAAATAAACCATTAATGTCAGATAGTAATGAGAATTATTGCTGTAATCAAATACGACCAATAATCAACATTGATCATCAACCAACATCGAATACGGCAGCAGCAACAAATTTAATGCCAGTATTACCACCATTTCCAACGAATGAAGAGCTTCAATTATGCCAGAATTATCATAATAATTCGGTAAGTTAATTTTTTTCAATTAAAATTTTTTTTTTGCTTTTTCAAGAATCGTGAAAATTCTCGAATCTCATGATTTGTATGAAAAAATTTTCAAATAAAATCGAATAAATTAGTTCAACTTGTTAAAATCATGCTAAAATATGGTCAACATCGACAATGATTATGAAGACATTGAATTGTTTAAACAAATTTTTGACAAACAATTCGCTCTCATTGAAATGTCTGGAAATATTCAAAACGATAACAAAAATCGTAATGCAGTTGATTTGAATGAAAAAACAATGAATCAAATATTGAAGATATTAAATTCTGATGATTTTTCAAAGACATTAAAATACTTTGATTTTAACTCACAAAAATGTGTATTTGAAAATGATTATGATGAAGCCGTCAATTTAGTGGAACAACAGCCTAAACTAAAGATAAAATGTTTGAATGAAGATGAAATATTCTCATTAATCAATGAACAAAAAGAAAATGAAAATTTAATCAATTTATTTGGTTACAAACATTCATCACAAGTAAATCATTCATTGAATAGTAATGAATTAAAAGCAATGATCAAAAATGATATGATAAACATGATCAATAAACGAAATAATCATGATGTCTATGATGATTGTAAATTATTAAAATATCATAAAAATTCATTTTATTATCAATTAAAACAACGTTTACGTATTTATAATTATTATTTATTTAAGAAAATGTTTGATTCAATCAATTTTTTAATGTCATGTTGGATGTTTTGTTTTTGTACAAGTATGATACGCTGATATGATCACTGAATTTATTCCAATTCTTAATAATGATGAATAATTTTAAAGATTTTTTTTTTTAATAAATTCATCTAATCTTTTATTTGAAAAAAATGAAATTGAATAAAAAATTTTCTTCCAAATTTTCCCAAAAACAAACAAACAGATTCCTACATTTTTATTAATGTATCGGGCACATTGTCAACGTATTTTAGATGCAATTGTACGGGCTAATTTTGATGAAGTGCATCAGCTAGTCTATCATTTTTGGCAACAAATACCAACACATTTGCAACCAATTATGAATAATTATTTATTTATTAATTTATTAGCCATTTGTGATATACGCCTTTATCGGACAATAATTAAAATTGTATCGATAACATTTATACAGCCATTATCACAAATGTAAGTCCATAATATTTGTTCGAATCAGATTCGGTCATTTTTTCCCTTTAAATTGATTTAATTTGTCTGAAGTGCTTATAATCAATTGGATCATTTCGCGACTACTTACGATTCAGTATTACAAGCATCATTACCGAGCGAAAATATATTATTGCTACAGATCAAATTGGATTTAGCAAGACATTTCATTGTATTGATTAAATGTTTATTACGACATTGTCGTTTATATCATTCATTGCAAAATCAATTAATTAATAATAGAAATAATTCAAATCAAAACATCGGTGTGACTCAACTTAAACAATTGAATAATGATTGGATGCGCTTGGATTTGAATAATCTTAGTGATAAAGTTATTGAAATATTTCATAAGACTGGTCAAATTAATTATTTCGGTGTCGGTAACGGTTGTAATAATGTTCATCTCCTAAATGTTCATAAAAATCTGCGTAAATTATTATTTAGATGTAAGATTTATGTTGTTGCTGTACAAAATTATGATAATTTTTAATCTAATAGATTTTACAGAATTTAAATTACTTACGGCTAATATGATTGATTGTAGTCAATTATTAGATTGGTTCGAATCAATATGGAATCATTCAATGAGAATTTATTTCCAACATAGGCAGAAACAAACATTGAATAACAATATTAATGATGATGATAATAAAAATTTGACAATTAATAATGCATCTGCACCAGCGATATCATTCTATGACACAGATTTTGCGCGTCATTTTCTAATCATATGGACATTAGTGAAATGGCAAATTATACAAGAAATGATTGGAATAAATTCATCTAGTCATGATCTATTTCTTACATTTAGCGGATTATTCGATGATTTCTGCATCTATAAAATCAAAGATAACTATTTTGATAACTGTATCAAATGGTTTTATACAAATGCAGCAATGAATACTAAACCATCATTCCCTCAGAATCATTGTTATGATCCATTAGGTTAGTTTTGTTTCTTCCTAACTCGATAATTTTTAGATTTATTTTATTTCATCAGAGATAATTCGTCATACAACATCGTTGGCAAGTAATTTGTCGTCAAAGTGTATTCAACCGCTGCAACAGCATCAGCAGCTGCAACAACAGCTGGCTGTTCAGCAATCAAATACGTTGAATGAATTTTTAGAACCATGCAATGATGCATCAAATAGTAATTATCATGGTTGTAATGATAATCATTATCATTATCATCATTATCACACACATCCTCATCAATATCGTCATCATACTCATCATCATCCGCAGAATCCATATCATCAAACACCGCAAATCGTCTATCAAGAAATCGATAATGTTTATAATCCTAATAATGAACAACAACCACAGAATTTTCGTAATAACAATGAAAATCATAATCAAAATCATCATTATTATCATCGAAATCCACATCATCAATATCAGGAACAACAGCAATATCATCAGCAACATCCATCGTTACAGCATAATCATAATTATCATTATCAACAAAATCAACAATATCAAACACGACAAGATAGTTTAATTTGTTTTTCAATGAATTTTCATGCAAATTCTATACAGGTAATGGCAGCATCAGCGCCATCATCATCATCACCATCGACGTCCAATACATTCATGCCGAATACAAATATTGATCAGCAATGTTCATCTTCATCATCATTATCGATTCCATCGACAACGTCAACAACAACGCCAACAATTACGTCCTCAACAATATCATCAGCCGCAACACCACTGATCGATAATAATAATTCATTCATCAATCATCTACAAAATCATCAATATCAATATCAAAATAATCCTAATAATATTCCAATGACAGCGACGCCAACACCGACCACAATATCAACAGACGCAGCAACATTATCATCGGCAACAATTACAACATCGATGAATATAGGCCAAAAATCAATGGCAAATAATGAAAAATCGATACGATGCTATTTCACCACGGAAAATTGTCAAAATATTTACAATAGCAGAAATAATAATCGTTAAAATTAAATAAATGAATTATAAATTTAAAAATAAATAAATAATTACATTCACATTTATTAAAAAATTTTTTTCTGTTTCAATATTTTATTCAATTTAAATTTATTATCATTGTTTTATCGATTTTGATTGATCGAAAAAAAACACCATATATCATATTGATGCGTGTTTCAGGCTTTAAATTATATTATTATTTATTTCTGAGAATAATAATAATAAAATAATGATTGAAAACCTTGACCCATTTGTTTCTTTGTGTTGACCAAAGCTGAAAATGTTTCTTAAAAATAACAATAATGATAATAATAAAAGAATTTGATTCAAAAAAATAAAATATCATTCAAATGTCAATATTAATCATAAAATTTAAGTTGAAGTACTAAATTTTTTTTTCTCATTTCTTTGATTTTCTTCATTTGAAATTGACTAATGTTTCTGCTTCTTTAAGATGCGGTTCAAATATACGGAAATAATTTTCAATTTCTTTAGGTGTGAAACCGAATTTCAATCCCAACTCTTTGATTGATAAACAATTTTTTGTTTCTTCTAAATCAGTAAAATCATCTTTACATTGTCCACCGAGATAACATGGTACATTTTTTTCTGGAATATATTTCAATAATTCTTTACCATGACAAAATGTAATTGAACGATCAGCACTACCCATAAATACTTTAAATATTGACCATAATGGGCGTAAAATTTTAGGAACATTTAAACAAATCGTATAGCGTAAACCATATGGATAATATAATTGTAATAATTTTGTTATGAATTGTAAAAAATCTCCATCTAAATTTGACCAACCAATACCAGATGCATCAAATACGATCACAAAACCATTCGGACCACTTTTTTCATCAACATAATCGATTACACCAGCAAAAAATTGACGAAAAAATAAATCCAAAACTTGAATTTTGCGATAAACTTTTGCACGCATATATAACACATTACGATTTTTATAATCAGTATGTAATGGAAACAACGCCGCTGATTTCGCAAATTCTATCGGCAGATCATTAATGTTACGATCGTTGATGCCAAAATCTTTACGCCATTTAAACGCATTAATCATTTGTTCTAATGATTTTTGTTCATCAAAACGATTCCATTTCAAAAAACGCAACGTCCACCAATCATTCGTTTTAATTAAATCGATATCGTTTATATGAAATGAATCACGGTTATTTTCATAATAATTTAAGAATTGTTTGCGAACATTCATGATCATGTCGATTACCGCATCATCATCTTTATTATCATTTATTTCATTGTTATTATTGTGATCCATTTAAAATCTTGAATCAATAGTACACAAGTTTAGTCAAAATCTAATCTTAGAAATGGATGAAAAATTTTGAAGAGTTAAAAAATATGACTAAATGCTTTGATACAATATGTGATCACACAAATAATGGCTAAAAATCAATTTTAAATCAAAGAAAAAATGAACAATAAGAAAAATTTACAATCGATGATATTATCAATATTTTAAATAACAATCATCACTGAACGAAATACAGAAAGAAATTTCGAAAAATAATCATCAATGATGAACAAGCACATAAATATATTGAACATGATAATGATATTGTTTGTATAAACAAACACATCTATTTCTTCTTCAAATTCAAATTTCATCAGATATTTGACATCATCAATGACAATTCACTCGAATAATTATTCAAAGAGACTAAATCAATAACAATATAAGAAGTCCGATAGAGAGAAATTTTTTATTTGATGAGAAAATTTTCATTTCAAGTAAATAACAAACAAAAATAAATGTTTATTCGTGAAATGAAAATAAGATGAAATTTATTTGGCCAAAAATATAGGTGAAAAGTGATGATGCAAATGAATGAAATTACACATTAAATGATTTGAGAAAAAAATTGAAATACAAATATGAAAATTTCACACAAAATGTTGAATGATCAATTAATTAATTATCGATTTTCTAAGAGAATGAAACCATGATGTATTTGATGCATTAATAAGATTGTTTTACTTTGGGTTATCAATCAATTTTTTTACACGTATTCTATCAGGATTATCTGCCAATATTTTCCACATTTGTTTCAAATTATTTTCATAATATTTAATTATATTTGAACGTTTCAATTTCATTGCTGCTGTCAATAGATCATTATCAGGTGCCCATACTTCATTGCACAGATAAATCATCGATGGTAATTCGATTGATTTTAATTTTTGTTGAAAACCAATTTGAATGATATCATTATAAATAATTCTAATAATATCTTGCTGTTCTTTCATAATATTTTCCATTTTATTTTCATCGATCAATAGATTATCTTGTTTTGTTGTTGATATTTGGTTTATTAATTTTTGTATCGATAATAAATTCGGTACAATTAATGCAACTAAACAATTTAATGTTGAATTCGGCACAATACATATATTATCAACATAGCAGCTACTTTTCAATATTGCCTCAATCTAAATGAACATAAAAACAAATTATTTTAAAATTAAATTAAAAAATAAAAGCATCATTTTAATGACATACCTTTCCGAGTGCAATAAATTCGCCATTAGCTAATTTTATAATATCTTTTTTACGATCAATAATAGAAAATGTGCCATCAGAGTGTATTTCAACAATATCACCAGTTATAAACCAATGTACACCATCAATATCGAAAAATGATTCGCTGGTAACATCATCTTGATTTAAATAGCCAGATGATATCATTTCACCCCCAACAATCAATTCACCACGCGGATTTGGTTTATCATCGATCGAATAATTTCCATCTGGCCAACTAACAATGCGCGCATGTACACCGTTTAATGGTGAGCCGACTCTACCATATGATAAATCATTAAAATCCATACAAAATACACCACCACTTGCTTCAGTTGATCCATAACCTTGTATTAATGTTATGTTCAATGCACATTTTATACGTTTTTGTAATTGTGCTGCCAATGGTGCACCACCAACAACCATGTATTTCATTCTGCCGCCAAATTGTTGTTGAACTTTGGTACAAATCAATTTATTAACTATTGGTGTTTTATAGCCTATTAGGATGATTAGATAATATTATCAACAATTTTTCAATGATTTCTAATAAATAAATACCTTTGCTGATCCATTTAGCTTTATATTCGATTAAATAATCGAAAATCGATTTGGAAAATGGTGTACGTCGTCGTAATTTGTTATCGATTTCTTTCTGCATACGGTCCAATACCAACGGTACGGTTGTCATAATCGTTGGGCGTAATAATTGTAAATCGCAAATCTCTCCCTTAGCCAAACCAGGTGCTGATTCATTTAATGTGAAGGGTGATGCATAACCGATTTTTACGCCACCAAGATATAAGAATGATTCAATTGAAAATTCTAATACATGCGCTTGAGGCAAATACGCTATATAAGTATGTTCAGGGCCAGTCATTATTACATCGCGTACGACTTTACCAATTGTCATCGCTGCTTCTTTCATTTGTTTTTGTGTTATTTTTACACCTTTCGGTATACCAGTGGTACCTGATGTATACATGATACCAAATAATTCGTTTGGACTTAATGGTTCGATTTTAAGATGTCTATTTTCTTCTTGGCGACCAATTTGTTTCAGTTCTTCCAAAGTATAGACTTTGATATCTTCGTTGAATGATGGAATATCTTGTTTTTTGGGACCTATTCGATCGTTTATTATTTAAGAAATCAATCATTATAATAGCAGATTGACTTACCTTCAAAATAAATGATTGTTTTCAAATCTGGACACTTATCAATAAAATTTTGAACACGATCCAATAATTCAAAATTAACGAATATAAATTTAACTTTTGTTTGTGTCAATGCATAAATCAAACCTTGATCGGTCAAGGTGTGAAACACTGTTACAATCATCGCAGATGCTTTGGCACTACCAGTCATTGATATTGTAAAATCAATACCAGTTTCAGCGTAGATAGCAACTGGATCATATTTTTTAAAGCCAATAGCATACAATCCACGACTTACTGCATCAATTTGTTCTAAAAATGTTGAATAATTTATCCATTCATAATTACTTAAACGATATTTTCTCAATACTTTTCCATCGATTTTAATCGGTGTGCCATTTTTATCACATTGTATTTCTTCATCTAGAATTTTACGATTACCAAATGCTGGATGTTCATTTGGATATACTTCTGAACGTGCATAAATAGCTTCAATAATTGTTTCACATTTCATTAAAGGATGTTGTGGTATCGGCACATTATCTTCGAATTCTAAATATTCAACATTATTCAATGATTCTGGTAGATCATAAATATCGTCTTTTTCGCCATCAACTTTTTCTTTTTTAATGAATTTGTCACGTTTTATGAAATTCGCGCCACACATTTCCGATAATTTCAATGTTTTCCATGGTTTTTGAACGAGATAATAAATCGGTAATGTAATTATTGTATATGTTGTAACAATAAATTTTACAAAACCAACAACGATATTAATCAAAAAATTTAGCGAAGACATTTTAATTGATTCGATGAATGATGAATGTGAAGAAGAATCAAATTAATTAATTTGAATTTGCAAATGAGCAAATTTTTTTATATTCAAATTAGCTTTGAAATATTCAGAAAAAACCAATTTTATTTCGAAGAAACACACAAATCAATGTCGTAAATTGATGACGAATTAAATTTTTATTGTTGTTTGTGTTGCTTTCAACTATCCGGCATATATCATGGATAGATTGTAATTTTCAAATCACAATTTAAAATTTGAAAATTTAAATCGCAAATTTATAACGATTTTTATCGACGGAAATGATGCTGAAGAAGTTATCTGCGCATACAAAAAAATTTTTCATGAAAATTTCGTTGAATATTGAAATTTGATCACAAATTTAATATGTATTGTCGTTTAAAATCAATGATTATGATCGAGAATTTTATATTTTTTTGTTCGCAAAATTTTGTACACAAAAGAAAAAAATTTCAACAAAAATTCAAAAAAACAATATCAATCAGTTTATCAATAAAAAATGTTTTGATCAGTGATCTTGCATATATGTGAAAAATTTCACATATTTATATATGATTTATTTTTTTCTGGTCATAAATAATCGATACACAGATGACAATAAACTAGGCGATTATTGTCCTGTTTCAATTGATATGTAAAACAATAATAATCATTATCATTGATTATCATCGATTGGTGATAATGATCAAGAACCGAAAACCTTGAAGAGACTGAGACTTAAAAAATTATCAATTTTTCAAAATGTTACTGACTCGATAAGAAGTCCTTTTGGGCAAAAAGAATTAGAAAAACACAAACGATTGTGGTCAGCAAGCAATTCAAACTGGTCTTGACAAATTATTTTAAAATTCAGTTGTCGATGATAATGAATGTCGTAGAAAGAAAAAACGCTTGTGGTTTTTTCTGTTCTTTTTTGGCTATCATTTGCTTTCGATGATCACTGTTGCCATAGCCTACACAACATGAAAATAAATGAAATGATGAAATCACAAATGATGGCCATCGATTTTCCTTTATTCTTGCAAAATGGAGAAATGAACACAGAAATCAATGTAAAATTTCATTTAATTTCTAGGAAATTTACAAATTTCAAACAATACAATTCCTGTTTTCTGTCAATTTCTATATCAAATCTAAAAAGATTCAAAACGAATCAATCAATCACACATTTCAAGGAACACAAATTGTTCTATTTTCTTTTCAATATGTTCACTGTTATTGTCAATGGATTGTAGATGATGCTGTTCAGCACACACAAAATGATAAGTTTCGAAATGCTTTCGAATGGATTTGCGGTGACTTGATTGCTTGTTGTAGTACAATAACATACAAACGAGAACAAAAGTAAAATATTCAACAAAAATCCTCAAACAATCCTTTGATTTGATTAAACAAGTGATCGATTAGTAAAGTCATTCAGTAAAGATGTGGACATTTGATTTTCATTTCGTTTTCCGAATTTTCATCTTCAAGCAAACAGATAATAATGGTCAATGGTCGGAGAAAATATGTGCCCAATTTGTTTATTTGTTTAATCGGAAACAAATCAAAATGACCTGAACATCTTTCATCTTTTGTTAAATTCACCATTATCTCATTGGAACATGCTGAACAAGTGAATATTGTTCATTTCATTGTATTCAATTTTTGAATATTATTTTTTCTCAGATGAATAGATCACCTAGCGATAGACTTTCTCTTTCTTATTTCCCACCTTGTCAATCCGTTTTAATTTTTTCACAAGGAAAAATTCATTCAAAAGAGAACCAAATTTTACAGAAATTTTCATGGATGTGCTGTTTTTATGATTATCATAAATTTAAAATTGGATGAAATACACATGATTTGTCTATTCATTCATTTGTTAGAGAACAAACGGAGGAATTTTAAAATACTAATTTGCAGTGAAAATTTCTTCTCCATCTTCAATTGGTAGATTGGTATTTATTTATTTTATTCATTTATTTTCATCTATTTTTAGTCTAATGAATATAATGATTCGAACCAATTTGACTGTATTTTTAATTTTTTTTTTCATTTTTTCTGATTCCCACCAGGAAACTCTGATTTCTTCAATTGATGCTTGTGTTTACTCAAGATTGCGATTATGAAATAATAATTATAATAGAAGCAATAATAATGGCATTATTTTAATTTCTCACTGTTTCATTTGAATATTGTTCATGATTGTTTTGCATCATTGTTTTTGTTGAAATTAACTCATCTTTTTCGTTTAATAACCGGTTTTTCCAAGAAATTAAATTAAAATTTGAATTGAAAAAAGGAAAAAAAAAAATTCTCGCCAATTGACAAAAAATTTAAATTTTAGAAACTCTTGTATTTGTCCATAGATGACGGCGTATTTACTGATTTTTTTTTTAATTTCAAAATCAAAAATTATTTTTAGATTTTAATTTTCTAAATAATTATGCACATTAAAAATCAAAAGATGAGAAAATTTTCTAAAGAAAATAAATTGAAATTTCATCATGAAAAAAACGTGATTCAATAATGTTGTTTTTGAAATTTCCAGTTTTTTTTGGCTTCAAAGCATTAACAACAAATGATGTGCAAGTAATTTTATGTCATTATTCATTTTGATTCAATGGAATTTTTCCAAAATGAATTTTCAATTTTTTAACCAACAAAAGATAAAACCAGTCGTTTAATAAGTTGTTTTTTATGCGAATTGTTTTTCTAAATTGAAATCTGCACTTGAATAATAATAAAAAATAAAATTATTTTATTTAAAAAGGAAATTGTTTATCATAAAATGTTCATTATTAGACATTCTGATTGTCGCTCATGGAATGCCCAATAAAATGAAAATAATATTTTGAAAAAAAAATCAAATCTATTCCAGTCTCCAAACTGTGATATTGATCCATTTTTTCTAACCCTCTTAATTGTTTTGAAATGGACTTTTGAAAAAGTGTTCAAAAATGCATCGATAAATGTATTCAAATTTAATTTAATCAATTTTTTCTAATTTGAAGTGATTTGTTCAAAAAAATATTTCATCAGAGTACAAATTAATTCCTCATAATCGTAATTATCATTCATTTAATCATCGATTTTGTTTTTTTTGTCATATAAAACAAAAGAAAACTAAAAAAAAAGCAAGAGATAAATTCAATGAAATAAACATTCAATGTCAATGTCAATTATTTAGCTTTTTATTTTCTCATTAAAACACCGAAACAACAAAAGAATACGACGACGACAACAACAACAATGATAATAAACATAATTCAAATGAATCAGCTTCATGCAATCATCATTATTGATTTTTCTTTCTGAAAAAAATTAATGTTTCGATTTGAAATTGGAAATAGGAATCGATAATTGAATGAAAATTACATGAAAATCATAGATTACCAATTCAACGTAAAACATTAACATTGTCTTTGGCAATCATTGCTATAATCGTTTTTTTTATTATCATTATCTATTTATTTGATTCAATAATAATAATTAAATAATAAATTATTGAAAGTACGTAAAAAATTTTACATTTACATTAGAATTCAATCATGCATAAACCAATCAATGGCGAACAATGTCTTCGACAGCAATCGCCTCAATCATCTCAATCGAATCGACAACAACATCAGCAACAACAACGAATACAGAATGAACGAGAGAAACCTCCATCAATTTTATGGTGGATGCCATCAACTGATAAACCATTATCAGAAACGATAGCTGATGAAGTAAAAAATTCTGAAAGAAATTTTATTCTTCATATTACACCGTCTCCTGAAAATTTTGAACAACATTTTCATAATCATCAATCAAATTCAAATCATTTTGATTATAATCATAAGAAAAATAAATTTATCGAAAAAATGTCAACATTACCAAGATCATTGAAAGAGATATCTAAAGAACTACATGATGATGGCAACCAAGGTGTTAAACATAAAATAAATTATAAACATTATACAATAATGTCAGTATTGTTTGCAATACTTTTAGTTTCAAGTGAGTTAAAATTAGAAATTTCATCTTGTGATTATTGTCATTGAATCTAACTATACATAAATCATTCATATTTTTATTGATAAATTTTCAGTGGTTTGTTTGTTGAATCATGATTCGCATAAATGTACCATTGATAGAAATACCGTTGATACTTGTCTCAAACAAATGACATTTTTCCAATCTGAAATCGATCATTTTCCCCAAGATTTCAAAGAATTGGATGATTTTTGCCAGTAAGTATTTTATCGTTTTTTAATTTCATTTTTTCACTTAAAATTATTAACATTTAAACTTGATTTTCTATTTTTAACCACAGTGAAAAGACAAATAGTGTTAAATGTTTGAGACATTTTGTTGAAGGATGCCTTGAACCGGATAGATTACAAAAAAGTTACTTTAAAACATTTGTATTGAATTATCAGCGACAATTGAATCGAATTTGTCTTAAAACTAATGAACGACAAAGTTAGTATTCATTGTATTATGATTGAATTATAAGCTAAAATTTTGAATATTTAAAAAAATAGAATTTCTCGAATATTCTGAGTGTCTATCTGAGAATTATTTGCTGAAAAACGTAACCAACTGTCAGAATTCATTCTTGAGACGATTAAAATATATCGCAAAAAATTTGCAAGGAAAAGAAAAATTACAAGCAGCTTGTTGTATTTTTTCACAACGTTCAAATTGTTTCGATAGACAAATATTAAAATCTTCATGTGCAAACGAATTTGAATTCAGAAATTTCATATTAGATATGATTGAAGGTCCATTCACCGGTATTATTGATTCTGTATGTGGACCGCATCATTATACAAAATTGATATGTGAACAACAAATAGATAAAACATCCTATCAAATATTGTTTGAATATCCAGAAAATTCAATAGAACAAATAGATCAAACCGAAACGTTTTTGCCAGATAATATGTTCAGCGAAAATGATGATTCGACGATGAATGAAACAAGCAAAACGATTAAATCTAAAACCTCATCATCAAATGCTATACAATTATTTTTCTATGAAAATTTTCTCTCTTATTTTGTTATATTCGGCTCTGAGTAATTATGTTTGGCATTTTTTTAATTTTAAAAATGATATTAATTATTGCGATATATCCTAACCTTTTTCAAATAACATTATAATAAGCTTTCATTTTTTTTTTTTTTTTTTTTTTGTATATAGAAAAATGACTGCGAAAACCAAAACTAATTATTTTATTTATTAATTTTTTCTCTTCAAAATATCAAGCTTAGAACAAAATAAAATGATATAATCTAAACATAATTCAAAAATCATCAAAATGTTATAATTCATATGGCAATGGTAATTGTTTGTATGGTGGATCCAAGTCATAATTTCTACCATATAAAGCTAATGTTTGTAGATTATATGATCGACTCTCAGGATTACTTTTCTTTCCAATTTCGATGAAATGTTCTTTTTTGTTTGTCGATGATCGCCAATATTTCCAATTATTTTCAGGATTGATTGGAAAATTTTTGGCCGCAATCGCTGATGGGTATACGCCACTTTCTTCACTGAATGTGCCTTTCAATTTTGCAAATATGAATTGGGTATCAAATTCATCATCATCATCCGTACCGAAATTGGCACAATCTTTTTCAATTTTTCCAACACTGAAACGTGATGAGGTACAGACGACTAAAGCACATATTTCTTCTGTCCACACATATATGCCTTTACGCGTGCGATTGGCAATCATCAAATAAAATTGTTCTTTATCGTCAAAATATTTTACCATTTTCGATAACAATGGCACACGATCTGTCCATGAATCTTTTGGTTGATCCTTTTTTACTAGTCGGTATTCTAAATTACAACATACACCTTTTGTGCATATATTGATTTCAGATTCATTTGATTTCAATTCAACTAATGTTACATCTAATAAATTGGCATCTTTATGGCTATATTTCACTTTATTTGATATTGAAATTTGTTGTGGCACTTCGATTGTTTTACTGTTCATTGGACAAACTGATTTATCTGTATCACGAGGTTTTATAGGCACAGTGGCAACGACAATGCGTGCTTTGGCATCATCATAAACTGCAGCGGCAAATGATTGATGAGGACCAACATATATACCAGAACCTCGACTACCGATCTGCGATGCGGAAAATTGAAAAAAGTTAGATCGTAAAGAAAACATACAAGCATGACATACTTCAATACGATGAATGTTCGAAGCCAGAACTGTGACATTATTACCAAATGCCCAAGCCATTTGATATTGACTAGATGACAGAAATGGTTGTTCATCGAACCAAAATGTTGGAAACAGCATTGTATCTATCTTATTTTCTTTCGCTAATAAATGTCCAGGTGTTTTGAATATCATATCGAAGCAAATTTGCATACCAAGACGGCCTAAATCAGTATCCATAACCAATAATTCTGGTTTTGGTGGAGGATTCATTTTCATTTCACCAAACAAATGCATTTTATGATAGCGACCAATCAATTTTCCCTGACGATCGAACAACACAGCTGTATTGAACAAAAATTTTTTATCAGCAGGACAAGATTCTGATTTTTCATCGATTCCTAATTCTGAACATGTTTTACGATCAATTATGTCAGCAGCAATGCACATTTCATGTTTTTTAGCTAAGCATGCTAAACGATTATAAACGAATGTCGAATCCAATGTACATTGATCTAAATCACTTGTCTCCGGTATGTCAAATGAAAATTTTTCAGCTTTCTCTCTTGTCAATATCGAATATATTAGGCCATCTTCGGGATATACAATGATATCAGCACCCTGTCAAAAGTGAATCTTTATTTCTAAAAATCATATTTTTATCTGAAATTTACTTCTTTTTTGGCCAATTCAGCTGCATCTTCATATAGTTTGAAATTAAGATCAACTATCTTTTCAGCATCAGCTTTGTGACGAATATCATTTTGCTGTACATGGTCTAGAACGGCAGCCCGAAAACACGGACTCGATGCTTTTTGTGCTTCAGCATTTATCACGGCAAGAAATATTGATAATAATAACAATGAATGTGTCATGGTTTCAATTTCTATGACCAAGTGATTATCAAATGATTCATTTAAAATTGACTTATGTAATTTTTTAATTGTTTTAATTTGCACTTCAGTTTTAAAAACGAAAATTAAAAATTGTTTTTATTTTCAAGTATAATAGAAAGATCAAATATTTACATTATCATTGTTCAAGTATGCAACATAATAGATAATTTAAACATTGCTTCAATTAATCAATGCAGCGACATTGTTTAGGTAAAAAAATTATCGTATGATTTGTAGAAAACAGTGTTGTTTTAAAATTTTATTTTGATTATTTTTTAATGTAAACATTTTTTGTTTATTTGAAAAATGATTGATAAGTCATCAAATTAAAAAGCACATATGTTCATCACTTGCAGCAACCGTTTTTTCTATTTTCACAAAATGTTGACCAAAAAAGACAAAATAGTCGATGTTTGAATTTCAAACCTAATAAAAATGATAATTACCTTGGGATTTCTAATTGATTTTTTTGATAAATCCCTCTATCAAGTTGTTATCTTCATCATCAGACTATTTCAAGAGCATAAAATGATAATGAAACTTCATCGAATCGAAAAATGCAGCACAAAAATTCACTTTGTGTGTTTAATATTGAAAATTGATTATTTATTTTTATTCAATTCAAAATTGTATGATCATCAAATATTTTCCGTCTTTGTTCTTTAACTTGTCGTTTCCATTTATTTTGTGTCTGACCAACACGATTGAAAACGCTCAATGGTCCATCACTGCTTGAACCTGTGACAGTGTTATCGCCACCGATGGTCGTTACATTTATATTATCCATTATAGCCATTGATCTTTAGTCATGATTTTTTTTAAATGATGAAATTTTATTTTAGAATTTCACTAGAGAAAACGAAATAAAGATAAGACATACGATGATTGTGAGGAAACACGATGTCTAGCAGATTGCGAAAGCTGATGTTCCAGTTGTAATTCTTGTGCACCTGCTGATGGTGACACATCTTGTTGCTGATGCTCTTCTAATGAAACTTCTTCGTTGAAATTTTTATAAATATTTCTAGTTTGACCTAAACATAAATATAGAAATAAATTATCAATGAAAAATGGGGATGATTTGAAGATTGTTTACGTTTATGAATCCATGGATCTAATATCATTAAAAATATCATATACATTGTCAAAAATGATATAACACCAATAATAAATATAACAACAAAACATATGATAGATGTTATTCTTGATTCGTATTTACATTCACATAATGGACAAAATTCTTTTGCTTTAGATTGTACATCCGACGATAATTGTGGCAATACAACAAAATCACAAACACATTCATTAGGTGTTACATTTCTGATATATAATTTTCTTGTGGTACCGTTTGTTGTATTTGTTACAACACCTGGGACCTAGAACGTAAAAATTAATGAAAATTAGGGTTCACTAGGAAAACTATACAACTTACCGGGCAAATACATTTACATCTGACTTCAGATATTTCAACTGATTCAATATTAATAATTGAAAATATTAATGAAATGAAAATGGTAATCAAAAATTCAAACAACTTCATTTTTGTTTATAAAAATTACAAAATAAAATTCTTTCGATAAACCAACTTCATAAAGTCATTTTTTGCAAGTAAATTTTGAAAGTGAAACATTTATCAATCGAAATATTGAGCCGAGAAAAATTTAGGAGTTTTTTTACAGTCAAAACATGATTTTTAATGACAAAAAATTAAAAAACAAATTAAGTTTTCACAACAAAAATAAAAAAAGATAAACAAAGGACCGTTCAGACAGGACGGGTTCAAATAAATTTTCAAAACGGTTTTTAAAAAATTCAAATTCACATTTTTTATTTCTAAAAATTCATGATTGAGTTTTATTAGGAAAAAAATGCACTTTTTTCAATATAAAAATGTGAAAAGGTGTTGGTGATTTTTAGGTTTTATTTTTTTGTTCTTGATGACCACTATGTAAATGTTGTTGTTTCTGGTGGCCAATGTTTCCATGCCGATGTCGTAGTCGTAGGCGGTTTTGTATACGGATTATATTTGTCATTCCAACAAACAAAAATCTTCATTACATCCTCAATGAAATTTTGTCGAA
Source organism: Psoroptes ovis (assembly GCA_002943765.1). Taxonomy (NCBI): domain Eukaryota; kingdom Metazoa; phylum Arthropoda; class Arachnida; order Sarcoptiformes; family Psoroptidae; genus Psoroptes; species Psoroptes ovis. Next base: position 940,608 of record PQWQ01000006.1, read on the forward strand.
TCTGATCGCATAGAATGAAATTATCTATTTGTTTGACAAAATATATGCATGTAAATAATTTAATGAATGTAGTTTCAATAATGAAATATATTGAATAACAATTACCTTGAATCCAAAATTCTTGCAAATTATTCAAGTGAAAAATTTGATCAATTTCAAACAATCTATTGTCATTCAATTTTAGAATACTTAATGATGATAATAATTTCCAATCTTTTGGCAAAACGATCAATTCATTGTGGCTTAGATCAAGTGAATATAATTCACTATGATTTGATGGGAAAAAATTCAAATTTTCGATACTATCTAATCCATTTCGAGATAATGATATTCTTTTTAAATGTTTAACATCTTTTAATAAGTCTTTTTCATTTAGAATTTTCGAATTCAGACCACAATCAATAATATTGATTGTATTTAGTTTTGATGTTTCATCAAATCGAAATTTTAATTTAAAATCATGATTCGATTGTAAATGCAATAATTCAATATTATTTAATTCAATTTCTTCGTTGTCAAAATAAAAATAACTCGCTCGGTTGTGTATTAAAATTAATTTGGTTGTATTGAAATTGTTCACATTTGAATAAACATAACTTTCATTAACATGACGAGATCCTATGATTTCTAAACAATCAATGGTCAATGAATCATCAAAATATTTTTCATTAAATTCCAAATTTAAAATTCCATAATTTTTCAGAACAAATTGATCAATATTAATATTTATATGTCCAAGTGTTGAATTTTCATGAACAAATTTCAGCATTCGTTCTAGCGGGATACTATAGAATTTCTCGATAAGCTCACAACAAGCTAAATAATATTGATTCAAATTTAAGAATAGTGAAATGGAAAATTTTATTTTGAGTGAAAAAAGAAATCGTTTTTTGTATTGAATAAATCATATCAGCAACGATTCCTATTCACTCTATCTGATACGACAAAGGATCGAAATAAAGCTTACCATAATTAATGATAACATCATTTTCCTCAATTTTAATTAATCTGTCCGATGAAATTTGGCAGTCACACTTATATAATGGCCATGACGGTGTTGTTGTAGTTGTTCTGATTGTTTCAGTTGTTGCTGTTGATATCCTTACTGAGGTTGTTGTTGATGGCGTTAAGGAGGTCGCTGTTGATGTCCTTACTGAGGTTGTTGTTGATGGCGTTAGGGAGGTTGCTGGTGATGTCCTTACTGAGTTTGTTGTTGATGAAGTTATCAAGGTTGCTGTTGATGTCCTTAATGAGGTTGTTGTTGATGGCCTTAAGGAGGTTGCTGTTTGTGTTGGCCAATATGTCCAATACCATTCTGGACTATTGTTATGGTAGGTTGTCCATTCAAATTTAAGCGAATTTGATTTCGAATCACCGTCAATTATCATTAGACAATGAATTTTGAAAATTAAATGAATGATTGAAATTTTCTTCATAACAACTAAAATCATTTTTTCGAATTTAGATCATCAAGTTATCATTTTAATAAAAATATAATCAATTTAAACGAAATAACATTATAAAACATAAAATAAAAACAATTTCCGAAAGTATTTATTTTTTTGAACGTCATTAGGAAATATTATCAATGGATGTGTTGTGTTTTACCTTCATAACCATAGTGATTTACAATTTTGATTGATTTATGTTCTTTGAAGTGACTAAAATATAAGTAAAATCAAATATAATATTATTATAAATAAACTCGTTATAGATATTTGACAGGGTATTAAATACAAGCATCTTTGATAAGATAAATTTTTTTTGAAAGATTAATTTAAACATCTTATTTAAATACATAATTATGATTTATTAAATGATATTAAAGTTAATGATATGTGAATCACAGTTTTTTTATGTTATTTTAAATTATTTCACTATATGATTGATTAATCAACATTCAGTCTCAATTTTAAATGCAACTTCTGGACTAGATGGCGGTTCTGGACTTGTTGCCATTGATCTTCTTGATAATATTGGCGGTGTTACACGTGATGTCGTTGGCAAACTTGTAACGATTGATGGACGACGACCAAGGCTTACAACAGAAAATCTTCTTGGTACTATTGGACGTAATTCACCATCATTATCATCATCATCTTGATTCTAAAATTATTGAAAATGAAAAACTTGATGAGTCAAAGTCAATTGAAATAGAAATCAAATTTACCTCGATATTGATGATTATATTGCTGCCATAATCAGCCAATGATTTTCTTCGTCTCATCTCATATAATAATGTTGTGAATTCATCTTTCAATTCTTCATAATGTTGGACAACAGCAGTATCACCCATTTCATATGCATTTGATAATTGATTAAGCTCATCTTGAATTTCATGGAGTTTATCAGACAAATCAATTGTTGGGACTTCGATAAATGATGATGGTTGTGGAAATAATTGTTGTTGTTGTTGTTGATGTTGCTGCTGCTGAGGCAATAAATGATCACCGAGATAAACTGGACGTTTGATGCGTTTAGATTCGCCTGGAACACGTCGTTTTGATAATAATTCATGTAATATATCGATTTGACCGCGAAAATGACGCATCAATTCTTTTGAATTATTAATCAATTTTGAACTTGTTGCGATCGATATGTATATTTTTTGGTCATAACTAAATATATTATACACAAGAGAACAGTATGATGGTGGCGATAAAAAATAATAAACTTTATTCAATCTATGCGATCCAATACTTAACGCAGTCTCTGGCCCATTCATATTTGACATGTAAACTGAAGAATTTCGATTAATTAAATTCATTATAAATCGATATATAGTTTGTGGCAGGAATCGACTCAATAAATAATGTGAACCATACATTACTGCTGTATCGGCCGATGTTTTAAGCTCTTCCATAAGATGACGCACTTCCCATAAACGTGGAATTGCTCCTTCCGTATTTGTTGGAATAGGTGATGAGGCTATAATCATTATTTTTATAATCAAAAAAAAAAAAAAAAAACACGAAAACAAATATAATGATAATCATTAAAAAATTTTGAGATATATAGCGGCATTGATAATGATTATTACTTAGAACATAATTAATTCCAGTTAAGCTTGATTCGATTGGTGTCTGCGGTTGAATGTCTACCGGTATTGAAACTGTTAAATCTGGTGGATTAATTATGTTTGTTTTGGTTGTAAGATATGATCGAATTGAGCCAGCAATACACGTCAAAAGTACATCATTGAGTGTACTATCAATAATGGGAAAAAAGTGATTGGATTATTTGATTTATTTTATATAATAAAAATACCTTCGTGTCACTTGTTTGATGCGATAAATTTTAGGCAAATCTAATGCCGACCAATGTATTGATTTGATTTGCTTTGTTTTTGTTAAATAATTATGATTTCGTCTGGTGAATGCCCATAAAATCCATAGAAAAAATGTTAATGGCCCAACAATAATTGCACGTAATATATTAATTGATAATGTTGATGAACCGAAACGTGCTTTTTGTAATGAACAAATCGGCACAGAATCACAAAGATAATGTGTTAAAATTGATACTAAACCTGATTGTGATAAAGTCTGATGAATGCGAATAATTAATATCACTTGATCACAATATGTTGCATTAGAATAGCGTATTTGCCATAATGGTTTATCCATCGGTAATGATTGTTCCATGAATGTTAATAAACGTTTTCGTAATGTACGTTTGCAATCGATTGGTTCATCTTCAATAATATGATCATTTATATTATTCAATTCCTGCTCATATTTCCAATATGGTGTACTAGATAAACCTTTATAAATTATATGCGATTTGAAGCGTATTAGTTCTGTTTTATTCAATAAACGTGTTTGTATCACATCACGTAATTGTTCGATTGATAAACCTTTGTCAATATACAATAAACAGTGAGTTATATGTCCTTTTTTCAACCAGAATGAATCAATCGATGATAGTGGTTCCTGTTTATTTAACAATGATCGGCGATAAAAAAATGTGCATTCGAATAATTTTTTAATGAAAATAAATATTGGCAAAATAATTATAAGAAATAATACTGTCGGTGCACCTGTCAATAAGGCTAATATTGTGAAAAATATTGTCAATAAAAATATGCCAATTATTGAACGATCTAATGGATGTATCAGTGTCTTCAACTATAAATTGTGTATGAGAAAGAAAATATTATTATTTTCTCGAAAATCTTGGGAATTCGCACCTTTTTCGATTTTAAACCACCATTTGGTTTTCTCGAACGCCAATCAATCATCGATTGATTTGATTGCTGCTGTTGATTTTGTGAATTATTTGATTGTTGTTGTGTAGACGACGATATAAGATTTGAATTATAACTAGTTAAATCTGATGTTGTTGATGATGCCAATGAGGAAGCTCTTGATTGATGTTGTTCTGATTGTTGCTGTGGCGGCTGATGATGATGATGGTAATGAAGTAAATTGGCATTATGTGCAGTGGTTGGAATTGTTTCCAATGAAACAGCAACCGAATTTTTTGTATGGAATGAGAAACGAAATTTCTTCCGCTTTGAATCACGATGACGACGTTTTCTTTGACTCTGGTGATGATGATGATGATGATGATGCTGATTAATAGATTGTGAATGAATCGCACATCCTTGATGATGATGATGATGGTGGTGATGCTGAGAGAAAATATTTGTCGATGAACTTTGAATCGAATCATTATTATCGTCACAATGATGATGATCAATGTTTGCCTCAAAATCATTGACAACAACGGGATAATCATAATGATGATGATGCTTATGGAGAGGCAGTTTAAAACTATTAGGAGGTGGAGGAGGTGTTGGGACTGGTGTATCGTTTTCGTTCAAAATAATTTTATGATTGATACCAATCTCATTATTACCATCATTCCCATTATTTTCATCAAAATGATCGATTGCAGTTAATGATGTTGATTGTTTATTCGCATTTGTTATGATCAATTTTTGAGCTTCACTGGTATCAATACATAATTGTGGAAATTTTTTCCCAACGACATTCGTTGGTGTGGTACTAACTATAGTGGCTGTTGTTGGTGAAACATGGTGATAATTACTTTGTTCATGTGACGATGATGGTGACAATGATCTTATACAAGGCAAATCTTGCGGCTGCTGTTGATCCAGACCAATGAGCATCAGATTTGCTTTTGATAATTGTGATGATTGAGATATCGATGGTGATATTGATGATGGTAATGGTGATGAAGATGATGATGATTTGATCTGTGATTCCATCATCAGATATAATTATGTGAATGATTTTGGCAAAATTTATTAATCAATTCATCCGATGATATTGGATTTGGCTGACTGATTCTTCATATTTGCTATTATTAGCAATAATCAAAATTTTAAAATTGAATAATTGATTACGATTCTATTCCAGTGGAAAGATAATAATAAAAAAAAATGGAATGTGATTTGTCAATCATTATTTTTTCATATTCTATTTTAATCAAAAGAACAATCAATTAATATACGCATGTTGTGTGTAGATCATAAATATAAATTATATATGAGGCAAAATAATGAAAATGATTTTGATAATAATTTATTTAGAATTATAATTTGAATGAATTTTGCTTAGAAACGCAGGAAATAAAATGAATCCAATAAAAAAATAAATAAAATGAAACAATCAAAATAAATATAATCCAATTTAAACATAAAAATTAAATTAAAATAATAATAATTTCAAACAGTTCAATGATGCAAATATCATTAAAATTGTAATTTGTGATTAGAAATTACGAAAAAAATCCGTTTTGTTCATTTTTCTCTACATTTAAATATAATCTGAAACATGCACGGAATTTCGCAAAAAAATCAATCAATTCCATTCTCTACATTCAATAATCTGTTTTGGTTACGAAAAGCAAAATGGTGAAAACCATTTCCACGTGGCTTGAAATATTACTATTTCAATTTATTGATTTGAAAATTCACCACTAATGGCCATGATTTGATCGAAATTGATTCAAATATTAATAATAGAATCATATTTTTTAAATCAATTCCAATCAAATCAACAACATCATTCAACCAATATTTGCAAAATCAATTTGAATTTTGATTGAAAAAAAAATTCGTTTGTGAATATTGATATTAGAAAATGATTGAATTTTTTTTTCTTATGAAGGTTTCTTCATATATATTCACATCCATAGAGGCCAGAAATGATGTTTCATTATTTTTTCATACTTCATAATTTCACCATGGAAAATGTTATCATTTGGAACAATAAGCAGAACAGAGAGAAAAAAATGTCATTTTTTTATTCAAATATTAGACAATCACAAAGATAAGAGAAGAGAAAAAGAATGCACACACACACAAACACATATTTGAATCAATTGAAATTACTTTTTTTCTGAATATTTCTATTATTATAAATCATAATTTATTAATGTTAATTGAAAAATATTAAATTCAGAATTGGAAATAGCAACATAGAGAAAATGGGTGAATGTATGCATGCACATGCATAATATTTACACATATTACAAGTTATTATATAATTGCAAAAATATATTAGACATGAATTTTTTATGCACATTTATAACTAATACATGTCAACCATTATCATTATCATTTTTTTAATATTATGAATTTCTAAACATCAGTCATTCAATCATTGTTTCATTTTGGAACACAGATAGTATGTTGAATGTGTATTTTGAATATGAACATAAAAAAATGAATAAATAGAAAATTGTAAATGTTATTACATTATTCACAATTACACTGAATTTATTTTTATTTTGTCATAATAAAAATTAATAAAATTTCTTTGCAAATGCAAATACACATAGATAGATAGAATTTAAATATTCAACAAAAACAAATTTCCATTACATTTTGTTGATTGATAATTGAATTCTTTGTTTTCCATTTTTTCTTTCCTTTTCAACGGAGTACATGAACACAACAACAAATTTGTTCATTTCAAATAATCATAAAACTTGAAAGAATTTGAATGAAGCAAAGAATTTTATATTTTTATTTTATTAGAAATAAAATTTGAATCAACATAAAAAATAATTTCCTTTTTTTAAAACAAATATTGATTCAAAATGGATTCTTTTCTTATTTTAGCTCCAAAATAATCATAGAAATGGCTGATAGAATGAAAAAAAATTCCAAATTTGATCGATTCGATTGTTTTGAATACTATAATATACAAATTCCATTCATTGATTGAAACTATTCGAACAGAATATTTATAATTAAAAAAAAAAAGAATGAGACTAAAGCTAATCGGAATGGAATATAAATACAAATAAATATAAATGATGTTTTTCCGAATTTTTTGTTATTGGTAAACAAAATCAATTATTCAATACATTCGAATTCAAATTATTCAAATAAACATGATATTCATATGATTTCAATTCGTTTGAAATTGAATGAATATGATTATATTTACATTATAATTTTTGATTATTGTTTATTTTATTTGATTATTTTTTGCTTTTTTTTGAATACTGATATTTTTATTCAATGATAAGAATCAATTTCACTTTAATATATATTATCGATTATTCTCTATTCTATTCGATTGAATTGAAAAGCCAACAAATAGATTTTTAAAATTATTTATTTCCATTTTCATTTAAATTGAATTTCAAAGGCATTGAAATTTACTTTGATGTAAATCATATGATATGCAGATTGCTGATGTGTAATCAAGTGGCAAAAAGAATTTTGCGTTGACAGTCAAATGAGATGAGATGTTGTAGAGCTTTCAGAAAATTTCAGATTCAAGATAGTAAAATTTCATTTTTGAATTTTATCAATCTGTTCATTCAAATCTTTTATCGTTGAATTCAATGTGTTGATGTGCGTTTGTATTTTGTTTAAATTATATATGCTGAAGCGAATTGAATGAATCTATGAGTGCAAATATTTTTTCCAATTTTTTTCTCAAAAATTCGTTCAAATGTGAACAAATTTAATTGAATTTCATCGATTTTATATATTTTTATGGAGAAAAAAATTGAAAAAACGAATTGACATTTCCATATTTTACATTCTCCATCCATTCACCATGTTGTTTATTTATTTTTTCATAAAATTCAATGTAAAAATGTAAAATAAAATGACAAAAACAAACATTATATTTTGAAAGCGAAAGACTAAAAAAGATTATATTTTTGAATCAATCAATGTTTTTTTTTTGCAATTTTTTCAATTTTCAATTTCATTAGATTCCAAAAATCTGAACATATTTCTTGATGGAAATGTGAAGGAAAAAAAATGAACTTAATGGGATAAAGTTTGAATTTAAATTTTCATTTATACAAACTTCAAGTGTGATTCTATTCAATCAATTTCCGATATGAAAATTGTAATTTTCTTCCATTCATTTTTTCTACTTACTTTTTCACTTTCATGTATATTATTAATTCCGACAATTTTCCAGCTAAACATCTCGAATAATGTTTAGTTATGATCGAGGAGAGGAGAGAAAATATTCTTGACAAGAAACACATAAAATTGAATAACTTTCTTGCAAAAAGCATAAGAAAAAAAAGTTGTTTCAGTTCATTCTATTTCATGTTTTACATTCGAAATTATACGACACGATTCACCAATGAATTCTATGAATTCACAAATTTTATGAAATGGAAATGAAAAAAAGAAAATTTCCATCAAATCTCAAATCATAATTGATTCATTGGAAATAACATAATAAAAAATCTGTAAAAGAAAATCTATGAAAGAAAATCAGATTTGAATATTTAAATCACTGCATTTTCATTTCATGATTATTATCGCAAGAAATGATTAATTTACAAAACAGAAAAAATAAGAAAAATAATCTGAATTTATAATTCATCAATTCAATTGAATTGTAAAAGAAATCAAAATGAAAAATCATGCATACAAATCAATGATTGTATATGTTTGATCAATTGACCGTGTATATCTATATGTGAAATTTCGAGAGTGAATCCATGTATTATTCATAATTCATTTATGAACATTGCTGTTGGTTTTAATTATAAAATCAATTAATTTAATAAAAAATGATATGAACATTGATTTGATTAACATTGAATTGATTATCGGATGATGATAAACATCGAAACGATCAATGATAATGATAAAATTAATTTTTCTGTTTCTTTGATAACATTTAAAATTTAAAACAAAAATAAAAATTGTTTTCGCTGAAAATGTGATTTGTCATCATTAATCAATTGTTCAAAAAAACATTGACTATAATAACTGGTTCATTTCAGCTATGATCACTCAAGTTAATCACATTATCCATATTTGATCGATCAATATTTTTCTACAAACAACAACAAAACTATCTCCTACAATGGTACAATGAACTCTTTGAATTAATTTTGATTATTATGTTCGAGAAAAAAGAACAACTAGAACAAAATATGAATAATGACATATTGTGTAGATAATATCAATGATCTTTTAAATTTATTTCATTTTCGTTTGTTTCAAATCATAATCAACTTCAAAATTTATTTGATTTTTTTCTTCATTTTTTTTCAATCAAAATTTCTATCAAATTAGAGGTTAATTTTTGTTGTTGTTTCTGTCGCTGTTGCTGTTGCTCAAGATAAATGACAGATTTAGGATCATTTGATCATTATCGAATAGCGATACCGACGTTTGAACAACAAAATATCACCATTTTTGAATGAAATAAATATGTGTGGAGAACATTAATCTTGTTCAAAGCCAACACATTTTAGTTGATTCAAAAAAATGAGAATAAAAATAAATAATTGAATAAATAGGATGGAAAAAATCTAATTTAAAATTATTTTTTTCTGATAAAAAATTCAGGTTAAATTTTGTTCTTGTTGCTGTTGCTATTCGCATATATTTTGAATTCAAATGAATATATTCATGATTCAAATGGTGATGATTCAAGCACAGCAGCGTTATAAAATTACGAAATTTTCAACGGTATTCAAAAGATGCAAAATTCAACAACAACAACAAAAAAAATGGAAATCGAAAATAAAAATTGAATTTTTAATAATATTCAAAAACAAATGTAAAAGATAAACAAACAAAAAAAAGTTTTCAAGGAAACTTTTAATTTTATTTTATTTTATTTTACATCTATGTTTTCAAAATTCAAATTCATTTGAATTTTTTTCTTCATTGGGAAATGGAATTTACCTGAATTTTTCATTCAATATTTTATTTCGTTATTTATCTAGAGAAATTCAATCGATGCACTCATTGATGATTTGATTCGATGTATGCGTTTGTCAAAATGATGTTGATTTTTTTCACAAGATTTAAATTTGCAATCAACCACCTCAGTAAATCATTCCAAAAAAACCAAAAAAGATGCGAGATTTAGATCATTTAAATTTATTTTGTCATTTCAAATCATATAATTTAAAAATTCAATGTTGAAAAACACCCACAATATCATGAATGGAAAATTTTTCTTATAATTCGAAATGAAACTTAAAAATAAAAATTATTTTGGCTGAAAATAGTCATTCACGGACAACTTCAATTATCAATTGAGATCAATAAGCAAAATATCAATTTTTCTTTACGATGAAATGAGATTAAAATTAATCAATCAAAATTTGATATTCAAAAATTTAAATGCCGACAATTTGATGATGATGATGATGACTGAAGCATTTTAAAGATATCTTTCCATGAATTATTTTTGCAAAAATATGTTCAGCGAAAAGCACCAAAATACAAATATTTTTCGTCTAAATAATTTTGTCTCATTTCTTTCAACGAATTCTTCGGGTAATACAACAAAAAAGTAAAAATAAATAATACTTAACAAATGAATAATAATGATGAAAACATTTTGAGAATAATTGAAAAAATATATGGAAACAACCCTCATAAAGATAACAACAACAAATAACAAATAATAATAATAATAACAAGAAAAAATTAAATAAAACAACCACTTTTGCACTTTACATTTTCATTTTTTTTCTTCTTTCGTTCTCTCTATTCAATGTAATTATTATTATTATATAACCAAATAGAGAATGGATGAAGTACAGTGCAGCGAAGTAATGCTGAAAATACAAACACTCATGAACAAATGATGAAAAAAATTTTCATTCTTTTCAAACATTTTGATGAAATCAAATCATCAACTGATCAGAATCAATTGTGAATAGAATAATTTTCTGGAAATTTTTTTTTTTCATTTCAAAAAAACGAAAATTTCAAATAACTGAAATGCGAAATAAAGTTGAAAAAAATATTTCCATTTGGTTCCATTTGCTGTTATATTTTTTATTTTGGTTTCAAAGTTTTCAATTCGGGTTGTTGTTGCTGCTGTTGAGGATGATGATGATGATGATAATATTTCAATATTACGAAATAGTATTTTTGAAATTGGAAAAATTCTTTGAATATTTTTGCTTCTACCCAAAAAAATGTGAATCATTTGGTTGCTTTCATTCATTCATAGAATTTTTGAATGAAAATGTTTTCCATTTTTTCAGCACTTTCGATTCTGTACATACTCTGTACACACATTGATTCTTTGGTTTTTCATTTCTATACATTTGCTGCAGACAAATGTTTTGATATTATATTTATGCTTTTATGGAACATGATAAAATATATAGAAACATTTTTTGTTGTTGTTGTTATTAATTTGCTGTTGTTTGAATTCAGCGAATTATAAATTCAATGTTGTAATGTGGGCATTTTTCTGTTCTTTTTTCTTTGTTGATCATCATAAGCAACAACAAGAACAACGACAGCGTTCTGAGCTGAAATTCGGATAATTTTGGATCGAAATTACTTGATTTTACCGAGTCGAATCGCTAGTATGAAACAAAAGCAATGATGATGATAATATTGAAGAATGAAGAAAATGTTAAAAATTCATTGGAATTCTTTAGGCGAATAAATATATGAAATGAATGAATGGAATTCAATGCGATCAACGAGGATATTCGAGGGAAATGCTATGCTGTTTGATGGAATATTTAGAAATAAAATAAAATATGTATTGGAAATTTGGAAAGAATCGAAAATATTTTATTTTTCTTTGCACATCCGAATGAAATCATAATAAGAAGATGAAGAAGAAAATTGTATTATTCGTATTTCGAAAAAATATAGGAAAAAAAGGAAATTAAAATAAATAAATACAATGTTTTCAAAATTATTGTTATTTTGTGAAAGAATTATTGACAATTGACACTATTGAATTTGGCCGATGGACATTGGATTTTTTATTTTTGTATTTGGAATCTTGTCACACAAAACCAATATTTATAATGTATTGAAACAATATGGATTTGTTATTCATTGCCATTGCTATTCTTCACACAATGATTCCAATCCTAAGAATTCTATAAGAAAATAAAACAAAATTAATGCATTTGTATCCGTATAAAAGAAAAAAGCAAATAAAAATTCTTTGAAGCAAATATTTTCCATTTCTTTCTCATCATTCTTCTTGAATCGTAATGGAAATGATCATTGAATCCATAGATATGAAATGGATTTGTGTTGGTTGATTTCATTTGATTTGTGTTGTTTGTGTATTAGTAAATTCCACATTTTTAATTCACTTTGATTTGAGTTGATACAGACACTCTCACAAACACAAATTCATTTTGATACATGTCATTCAGATTCAGATGTGAAACAGATTCAATTCAAAGGAATTTCTTTTTAGCCTGAAAAATGAAATTCTTTCTTCGATACAAAAGATTTCATAAGTTTGTCATCAAATCAATCATAAATTTACTCAAAACTTGTGAATACAAACATCTCCACAGTAGACTTGTCATCGAGATTTATTTTCATTTTGATATTTTTTTCGGGCATTAAATTTTCATTGTTTTTTTCAAAATTTCCAGTTTGATTAAACAGCACATCGCTGGGACATTATTTTCAAAAATGTCGAGAATTTTTCACCCACTTCATCTTTCTTCAACATTCGTTTGTTTGTCATTGAATTATTGTTTAAAAAAATGAAAAAATAATGTTAGTTTTTCGCAAAAATAATAATCAAATGAAATGAGACAATTACAATAAATTACAATGGGCGAATACAAATATGAACAAACAAATAAATAAATAGTTTCAAGTTTCATGAAGAATGATATGAAATGAAACACATTGATTATAACAAGCATGAAAAAAATCACATAAATTGTCATACATTAATTCAGAATTCATTCATTTTTTTCGTGTGATAATATTTATGCTTGTTTCTATTCATTTTATACTTGTTTCTAGAAAATCGATGAAAACCTATTACGAATTTCATGATAATTATTGTTGTTGTTGCCATTGTTTTATTTTTCGTTGGAACTACTCAATTTATCATTTCAGAAACAATGAATTTTTCAGACTGAATTTCGTCTCAGTCTGCTTCGTGGCTGCACGAACGGCTGCTTGGCGCCCTGAATCGATGATCATATTATTGATGATGATCACAGGAATTGAAATCATCATTTTGATCTTTTTTAATTTTTAATTAAGCTTTTAATTAATTCAAATTGAGAAAAAAAGGAAATGAATTAATGGAAAAATTTCAAGGAATGAAATTCTAATTTTTTAAAATTTTTCTTCTTATAAAATTGCCCAAAAATCATTTCAAATGAAAATTTCATTTTTGTTTTCAACAGAAAATAACTCGGTAAAAACAAAAAACGAATTCGAAACGAATGAGAATTGAATCAAATTTATTTTTGAAAATTTCCTTTATGAAAATGAAGCATATCTCCCCATCTATCTATATTCATTTGTGCTTTGCTGTAATATTGATGACACGAAATGAATAATAATAATTTTGTTGCTTTGAATAATCAAAAAATTATTATTATCATAATTTGCATATTTTAGAATTTTGAATTATTTTTTTTCGTTGCATTTTTGGTGCATTGAATTCTTCCTTTGAGCTGGAATATGATTATCATTATTATTATTATCAGAAATACTATTAATTTTAATTTAAAATGGAATAGAAAAAAGGAAAATGAAATTTCATTTTCAATTTTTTTCTGACAAATTATAAATTGATTTTGGCCAGAATATTTGATTTATGTTTTTTTCGCATTGTTTTGTGGTGTTGTTGGTGCTGGTGTTGTATGAGTTTGGGAGTTTTCAGTCTTGTTCTGTTTCCAATTTTTCCTTTTTTTCAATTTTATTCTGGCCAATGTACTGGACCTTAAATGATCGATGATGATAATGATAATGATGATGTGTTTATAATGTGTTTGGTTTGTACAATGGATAGAATATAAACGAGGACGGGAAAAGTGAAAATTGATTCAATTTTTTCAATTTTTTTTTTGAAATGATGAATTGTGAAAAATTTTCCCGAAAGTAAATATGAAATTTGTTTTTGTTTGAAAAATATTGAAAAAATTATTACATTGACAATTTTTCTTTTCGTCACTTCAATGGGACTATGTCTACTATTTAACATTATCCATCATTATTTTCATCATGAATATATCGGCTATTTGCTAGTCATTGATTGGATTTCCGAACAAGTTCGAAACTTTTTCATTAAAATGAAAATAAATGAAAAGCAAATAAATCAAATTTCGAATAGACTTAAATAATTTTTCATCAATCGACAACAATGATTGATTGAATTTTAAGTGAATCGCCAGTCATGACAAAAATTTTTTTTTTGAATTTTTTGCTGGTCATTGATGGTAGCTTGTAATACTTGACACTGCATTTGATCGGAAATTATTCGAATGAATTTATTTAGATTTAGGCCTAAACCTAACCTAACTCACCAACATTCAAGCATATTTTTGTCGAATAATATGCTGAATGTTCAATATTCAAATCATTCTGATTTCTTTATTCGTCAAGCAATCCTATTTATTATTATCATTTGATGAAAAAATGAACTAAAGAAATGAAACAAATTTCTTGTGAATATTAAAAAAGAGAAAAATTTCAATTTAAAATTCATTTTGATCTATGTAAAATTATATCGAATATATTCGTACTAGTATGCAATGAAATCGCATTTTTTTCTCCGATTTTCGTTGGTCATAAATCTAATGAAAAAAACAGCAACAACAACAACCATTGAACACCAAGCCCAACAATGATTAAAATTTACGAGAAAAATAAATTCCAAAAAATAAAAAAATTATTTCATCTTTTATTCATGGAAAAAACATATCAACTGTGAATACATTATTAATACGATATAATACACGATTATGTTTGAACATTGTAGGATTTGAATTTTTTCAAATTTTCTGGACAATTTTTAGAATTTTTTTTTTGAATCAAATTTTTAGATGAAATTGAGAATTTTAAATTCAATGTCATGTTTCCAAGAAGAAGAACAAGAAAATTTGAGAATTAAAAATTAAAATTCATCAATTTTAAATTCGTTCCTCGATTCATTTCATTCAATGCTTCAATTGTGTTGGTGAATATTTTATTATTTTTCATTTTTTTAAACATTTTGAATATGTTAAAAATGGAGAACGACCAACTACTTAAAGCTACGACCAAAAGATTTGGAGGATAAGTTAAAATTCCTCACTAAATCAAGAGAAATTAATGATGATTATGATAATAACTCATTTCCTTTCATTTCGTTTGTCACACACATATGATAAACGCCCCATTTATTTTTTCTGGTGAAAAATTGACTGAATGAATGAATAAATCTGACGAATCAAGAAAAAAAAAACTAAAGCAATAAAACATCTGGTTGTTTTTGTGGGTCATTTCATTCATTCATTTGATTTCCCTTTGAGATTATTCATAAGTAAAATATTTCAATCTAAAAAATATTGAATGAAATAATACAACTAATCAATCAGACTTGTTTTTATATTAAATGGAGATTGACAATTAGATTTCCTTTTTTTTCTTTTCTTTTTTATTTGAAATTCTATTTTGAATTTCAGGTGTTTGTACATGCGTAAGTGTGCGTGTCGTAATGTCTAAGTGGTGTGGATGAGCTTATATGCCTATGTGTGTTTTGATGTGTGTTGGTAGATTTTGAACACAGGTATGAGGCAAGGTAAGGTATAAGCGACTGATTCGTAGAAACCACTTGTTGTTGTTGCTTAGTTTGTTGCAGCATTGTTAGGAGCTTACTGCGCTAGTTGTATGATGATTTTTGATTAAATTGATGTTAGTGTGTATCACAGTGTGTGAATGGTTTGTGTGATTATCATTATTATTTTCTACAATATGATTTTTGTATCAATACATCTACCTCTACGAATTTTGGCTGGAATTGAATTAGGGTGTGTGAAAAGGAAATTATTTATTGAAGAAAAAAAATTTTATTTCATTCGTATTCAAGTCTAAGTCAATTGATCTATGAATAAAAATTCTCAAAATCAAAACATTTCTCAAACGATCAGAACGCATTGGATTTAATGAAATGAAATGAGATGAAAAAATATGAAAAATTCACATCGATTTGATCGATGAATTTTAGCTTTAAACAAGCAGCAAACATCTTTGAATCAATTTCAAATAACAAACACCAACAACAACAACACCACCATCACAGTAATCATTTATGAACATGACCACCACCACCGTCAATCCCGCCAACACCATTACTACTATTCATTATTATTATCGATGATGATTGCGATGTGATGGAGAAAATATGTTCAAGAAGTTAAACATCTTCGAACAAACAAACCAATGATTGAATAAATTTGAAAAACACCATTGAATTTGTAATACATATGATTGAATGGAATTTGCAAGTCATTCATTTATTTATTGTTTAAATAAATTTGATTTTATTCCATCAAAAGCAAACATAAAAGAGAAAATCAATCAATCAAATCTTGAATCAAATCAAACAAAATCAATCGATTTGATTCAAAAAAAATTATTTGAAACAAAAAAATCATTTTCTATTTACTTTCAGTGCATTTGAACCGATTGTTGTTACATTGATCGATGTATAACAATGATCGATTAATGTTATTCAATATTATTCATCATTCAATCGTGTCATCTATAATTGTTTGCTTTGATAATCTATGAAGTGCATCATCCTTTTGTTCAACAATTGTGATTCGAAAATTTAAGAAAATATCTGTGTCTATGCGTGTGTGCTTGTGATAAAATTCCATACTGCGCGCCAAAAACAAAAAAAATGATCAATTTTGGCCATCAATTATCATCAAACAATCACATATTTTAACTACAGTGCAACTACTGGCCATTATCCAATATATTCTTCAGCAAATGTTTTCTTCGATACGATTGAATGAATAAATAAAATGATAATAAAATGTGTGTCATCTTCTATGAGAAAGAGCAAGATCAACAACAATTACATTTAATTGCAACAAACAAACAAACTGATGATAATGGATTGAACGAAACAAAAAAAAACAATGTTGAAAACTGAATTGAACATTGAAAACATTGAAAAACATGGATGTATTCATAATACAAAAAAATAATAAATAAATACAAAATAGATAGAATAGATAAATACACACACATAGACATCGATATATGGTGAATGGTTCTTCGTATTTTTTCGCTTGTTTCAATAATAATTAGCTACTTGTCAGTTTGCAAGTTTGCCATAAAGAATAACAATAACAATAAATGATAATGGCTCAAAACGAAGAAAACCATGAAGACTATGAAGACAACGAAGAAGAAAATGTAATTATTTCTTAATAAAATTATTATTACTTCGTTGCTTCTTTGATATTTAATTAGAAGAAATGAAATATAAACGAATAAAACGAATGAAATGAAATAAACAAATGAAGGAACAACTGATGAAGAAAAGCAACAACAAAAGAAAATGTCAATGAACTTTTACTTTGAATCATTGTTGTTGGTTGTTTGTTGTTGTTTCTTTAAATTTACAAGGTAAGTTGAAACGGAAGCACAAATGTGTGTAAGATTTTTCTAGAATTTTCCAAGATATATTTTCATTTCCCAATGTGTTTGTGTGTCTTTGTGATTGATGAAACCTTCATGATCTGATTCTACCATTTATTGGTAATTTTTAGTCAAAGATTGATAATTCAAAATCATCAAATGATTTTGAATTTTCGGAATCAATTTTTTGAATCATTTTTCACCATTTTTCATCAATTATGTTCAGAAATGATAAATAATCACATTTCGAAATGAAAATAAATGTCCAATATCAGTAAATAAATGAAATAGTTGACAATTCAATGATATCAAAATGCATCAATGATTATGATAAACTATTTATGATCAGATAATAATCAAATGATGATGATGATAAATGATTTGTTAGGTGAACAATGGTAGTGTGAAATGAGAAAGATGGAATAGTAAGAAACTGCAGCGTTTGGTGTGATAGATTGAAAAATTTTCCCAAAAAATTTTTTTTCTTTGGTAAAATTGTCACTAATTATCATCACTGATATTATATCTTATATCGCTCACATAAGAACACACTTGATTGAAGATTTTGTTTAATTAGTGAGAAAAAATTTTTTGTGGCAATCGGTATTTATCTTTGAGATTTCGGATTTAGTTCCTTGAAATTTTTGCATTAGTATGCATCAGATTCACTGATAAAATCGATGAAAAGTTGCAAAATTTTTGGATTGACCATAAAAAGGATTTCAATGTTGTGATTGCATCAGTACATTTGAATAATCTTTTATTCATTGGCCATCTTTGATTGACGTGACCGTGGCTTTTTTCAATTGATTCAAATGATATTCATAATATTAATTCATGAATACTGATGAATTTCGATTGATTACTTTCAATACTTTGCAGAATTGAAATTTAAAATTTTTCATCAGCTGTCAAATTATCAATAATCATTGTTTCAATGATAAAATACAATTGTATACGATTGATAGAAAATGGACAAATAAAAATTTAAAATTACGTAGAAAAATAATATCATTATCATCATGATCATCATCATTCATTCAACTTCATGATCATTTTTGCCTATATAAATGCAAATTTTTTTGGCCTCTTCAATGTAAAAGGATTAATTTTGTTTTCGTATTTTTCCAAAGAATACATCAATGAAAATGATCAAAATGAATTATTTTTTTTGAAATATCATTAAAATTCATCATCATATATTATCCATGCAGTGTACAATTACCATCATCATCTAGACATTAACACAGACAGATGATCATTGTTATTGAAAATTTCAATAATATTAATAATCTTCAAGTATCATTTTCATCATCAAAACAAGCATTATTATCGCATATCAACTTTCATTTTTCAAATTTATTTATTTATTTTTGCATTTAAATTTTTCCATTACAAAAATGAAAAAAACTCATTCATCACTACAATAATATTAAATTCAAAAATATAAGAAATGAACATAATTATCATCATTTGTTGCTCACTGCTGCTGCTTTCGAGGTGAATAGTGTCTATGTGTTCAACTTAAATCATTTAAAAGTGAAGAAAATAATGATAATAATAATTCCATTTCTCGAAATTCAAGGTGAATTTTCTCCATTTGCCTACATCTTAAACATACATTTGATGAGGTTATTTTCATTTTCTTAAAGCAATAGTTGCTGCTGATTGTTGTTCATCCATTAATTTCGGTCATATTTTCAAGAATTTCTCTGAATTTTCGTCAATTGTCAATTTTTAATGTCGATCGCTCTAAAATTTACTCATTTTCCACGCAAAAATGAACCATATAATCGGTGAATCATGAAGTAATTCTGTTGTCTTTTGAAGATTACGAAATGAAACTTCATCAAGATTTATCTCTTCTGTTCAAAACCTTATGATTAGTCTGTGATTTTATGATGTAATTATTGGATCATTGAATAAATGATTGGATTCATCGATTGATTGATTGATTAAATGTCATTTGCTAAATTATTAACTAAACAAGAGTTTACGAATTGCAAAGGGGAAAGCAAAAAAAAACCTTGAAAATTATTTTACAGTGGCATTTTTCTTGCCATGTACGTCTCTCATTCATTTTACAAATATTAAACTTCTATTGATTTCTTAAGCTTTCTCTTCCAACATCTTGTGCGTTGTGTTCTCTTTCAAAAATGTCTTTTGAATTTTTTTCCTTAATTTCATTTCATTTCTCATTCAATCCATGATACAAACAAAATTACTATTTCAAATTTATATTATTTCCCAAAAGAGAACAATTTGACGATTTTTTTGCTTCAATACAATAATAATATTGTTGCATTTATTCGTTTTTCATTGAATCTTAAATATCTTTGAATATCTTCGCAGTATTTGTATTCAAACAATCACTTTTGTAGACATTGTTTCGATGCTATTTTATACCATTTTAGATGAAAAAATTTCGACATCGAATCGAACAATATGTGATTATGCTAACATGTTAGTAGTTATTTTAGTTATTGTTGTTATTTTAGAGTGTGTTGGTTGATTAAAAAAATAAAATGATTCAATAATTTATGAAAAACACACGAATTGAAATTGAAAATTCTTTTGGATTTTCAATTTAATCTTGAAAATTTTTTTAATCGAAGGATTTTGTGTATTTGTGAGATTAAATTCTACATTAAATAAAACAATATTCTTGAAAGCAGCAACATTTTCTACCAATAAAATTATTCGTATAATAATAGTAATAAACAAACAAATGGTTATAATAAAATATTCATTCATTCATTCATTTGAATTTTAATTTTATGTTTCTTTTCCATCATATTTTCATCATAAAAGTGAGTGGATTTTTCTTCGAAAAAATAAGTAAGAAAATTCGTAAAATTTTCATTCATTCATAGACTTGTGTTTCTTTGATCATCCATTTATCCATTTTTTTGCAGCTTGAAAAAAAGAGAAAGTCATTTTCTTCATTTATTCACTTATCGAAAATGAAATAAACATCAAACAACAAAACTACAAACAAGAGTC
Source organism: Psoroptes ovis (assembly GCA_002943765.1). Lineage (NCBI taxonomy): Eukaryota > Metazoa > Arthropoda > Arachnida > Sarcoptiformes > Psoroptidae > Psoroptes > Psoroptes ovis. The sequence goes on from PQWQ01000006.1 coordinate 961,468, forward strand.
ATAACATCTAACAAAATTCAATGAGAAAAATAAAAGAGAAAGTTCAAAGTACGCCCGAATATTATTAAAACATTATCATCATCAACATAAAATGTTTTATTTTATTTAGTTTTTATCATCAATTCGTTTCTGTTACATCACATAATAATATTTCGTCAAATAGTAAACCATACACTCACACACAGCATCAATAACAAAACTAAACGACATAAAGATAAACTAACCATATGTGTGTTGGTGTTTAATATGATTGAAAATAAAATTCTTGATGTGTATGCATGTGAATGTTTTATTTTTAAATATATACGATGATGAATCTAATTCATTCATTCATTTTTTGTTGAAAGTTTATTAACCAAAAAAAGAATGAAAATTTAATCATTTCTGGTTCTCTGTTTATTTTGCTTACTTCACACAATTCAAAACTCATTGTTTTATGAAAAATGAAAAAATAGAAACGATGAAGAAAAAACTCATTTTCATTGTGCTAATGGTGTCAATTTAATAATAATGTGATTATCTTTTAAACGAAATGATGATGATATGGTGATAATAATAAATGAATGAATGAATTAATGAATAAATAAATGAATGTTTGAATAAATATAAACCAAAACGAAAAATAAATAAATAAACAAATGAATATCGCGCTAATATAATCCGAATGCGGATAATAATTTATTTATTTATTATTATTCATTTAATTCATTTTAATCACTAACACAGCGAAACTAAAAAACGGAAAAAAACTGAAAAATTCATTGACATTTCTTGGGGTGTCGTTGCCGCAGCCGTCGAACTGTTTGACATTTTCGATTTCTTCATTTTTGTTTTTTTTTTTTTTTTGACTTGTGATTTTTTTAATATTTATTTGGTAAAACTTTGAAATGTTTTTCATAGTCATTTGTTTTGTTTTTGTTTTTGTTTTCGTTTCGATTCACGTCATCGTTCCAACTGTAAACAAACAACAATCAAAGTTCGAGTGCTTTCAACATGTTCCAATTGGAACGCTTTCAACGGTTCAATGTGCTACTACTTATTCACTTCTAACGGCATACATTTGAGTGATTCATCAGAAAATTTCCAAGAAATTTTTCAACATTTGTTTTGTTCCAAAAAGAAAAAATTTCCCCGGAAACAGTGCAAAAAACTGAAATTAAATGAAATAAAATCGAAAAAAACAATGAAATATTGAAAAGTTTGAAATTCAACAAACAAAAGAAAGCATAAAAAACAAACTAAAAACAAATGAATCTAAGTAAATAAACAAATGAATGATGAAAAAAAAACAAAAAACAAAATGAAAAACGCCCAACAACATGAAATTAATAAGAAAAAATGAAAATCATTGAATAAAAAAATATGATTGAAATGTTGTTAACGACGATTGACGAGATATTTTTGAACAACAAAAAATGAACATAAATCATTGAAACTAAATATCATCTATTGAACAGCAGCAGCATCATCGTCTAAAATCATCAGAAATACTCATTCAATCCTTTCGAAATTAAACTGATTATAATTTCATTTACTGCGAAGTTTGGTGAAGTCCTTACTTCTAGTTATCCACCGTTGTTTCTTAATCTGCAGTTATTCAAATAATAAACATTGGTAAATGTTTCTAAAGAGGAAACTTTATTCAAAGAAAATTGCGAAAAAATTAAGCTTGAAAATCGATTTAAAAATTTCAAAAATTCGAAAAAGTAAATTTATTACAATTTGCGAAATAACGAAAAAAAATCCAATTAAATTATTTCTAAGAAAAAAGAAAATGAAAATAAACTGATTTAGTGACTGAAAATCAAATATTTTTGTTCCAAATTTCAGATATTTTGAATATTTCTCATTCAGAAATTGTTTAAATTCAAATTCAAACAACTTTTCTTTCGCCCATTTCTACGTTTATTGTGCATATATGTATCGTTTCCTTTCATATGTTCTTAGAATTTAGAAAAAAAATTTTGACATTTTTTCGCATTGATCAATAACAAGATTTATGTTTACAAATCAATTATTTAAATTGATTTTTTTTTCAAGTTATGTGACAATTCAAAATTGCAATTGACAATTCTTCTCGGTAAGTGACATTTATTTTCTGAAAAATTTTTTTCAAATATTTGTTTTTTTACATTGAGATTTGATTTTTTTCATCGATTAATTTTCAATAACAAACAATTTCAAGTTTTGAACTTGATTCATGAACCAACAAAACAAAACTCACACACACTCACATGCATTTATTGATAATTAAAAATTATTAGTGCATAATAAAGACAACGACGACGACACACACACACACACACACATACACCAATATGCACTGATACAATGCAATAATAATTATAAATGCATTTATGGGTTTCAACAAAATAAAACTTGTTTTATGCTAAATGAATTTTGAATTTTGATTTTTAGACAAAATAAATTTTCAAGATAAGGTATAACATTATCTCATGAAAGAAAATGACAATTTTATGATTCATATATTTCAGTTCTGCTGTTGTTGTCTTGCAATCAACATAATTTTGGTAAATAACAAAAATGAAAATTTTCTAAAATATTTGTATCAAATTGAGCAAATTGGGCAATGACAACAACAAGTTTCGAATGCATTTATTTTCGCTTCAAAATGCTTTGAACCATTTATTATTGTAAATTATTATCAACAAAAACAACCAACCAATATGTATGCATACTTTAACTTAATCATCAACATTGTCTTGAAATTGTTTAAATATGTCTGACATTTTTGGAAAAAAAATTGTTTTATTTCGTTGCTGCTATTGTTGGACTGTTGAACTGTTTGGTTGTATTTAAACACAGCATAGATTCACTGGAAAACATCTGGATATTTGTTTCAATTACAATTTATTTTTTCACCAAGTTTTATTTTCATTTTCTTCTCAGCAATCTTATTTTGGCCACAAACTTGCATCTGTTTGTCCATTTTTGCTTGTTTGTATTTTGGTATCTTTATTTATTTATCTTCTTTCTTTATTTTTGATAGCAAAATATGATTTAGTTTTGACGAGTTTTGAAATAAAATAAATGAAAACAAATGTGTTCTGGTTTAGCCTTGGTTTTTCTGCTGCTAATTCTTACACATTAATTTATATTCATTTCTATAGCCATACACATATGCAAAAAACAAATAATTGAATGAATTTATCAAAAAATCTTTATTTATTCTCTGAAGTTTATTTCAAAACTGATATTTATTTGATATTTTTAAATTTCAAAAATTATAATAAAAATGATAATAATAGCAGCAGCAACAGTATGGCAGATGTTTTGTATTAATATTTGTATATGGTGTGCATTCATTTATTCATTTTCACCTTTGCCATTCTTTATGGTATGAATGGTTTTGTCTTTTTTTAAATTTACTAGTTCAAAATGATGATTATTTTATCAATAATTACAATAATAATATTGATAATAATGAGAATAAAATTCAATTACAAATTTGTTTTTTGGTCTTTTCACATGGAATTTTTTTTGTTTAATTGTAATTACAGAAAATAACAAAAAAAAAACGAAATTTCAAATAATACTTCAATTCTATCAAATTGCAAAGAAGCAAATTTAATGATCAATTTTAATTAATGAAATTTTTCATTGTTTTCTCATTGTGTCTCTCGAAATTAATCTTTAATTAATTAATTTGAATTAATGAATTAATTGATTTTTTGAGAAACAAAACAACAAAACCAAAACAATAGCTTCCGTGTGTTATGACAATGAACCAAACACCGCACACACACATACATATCAATACCAGCATAAATAATTTAAAGCGAAATTTTCCCAATTAAATTGTTAATTATTCCACAACAATGAATTAATTAAATGCCATGAATACGATGTTGTTCAGTGCTCGAATTATTTTCTCTCACCATTGACATTAATTTTGAATAAAGTTCAAAGCAAATAAACAAAAATTAATGCTTCTTGTTCGACTTGAGATTAATTCAAGATGATTTTAGTAACGATTCAAGTATCGAAAATCAATTTGATTATCGATGGATTTTTTTCTCGGTGAAAATTGAATCAATTATTGAAAGAATATCATCGTTTGAATCATTATTGACCATAGAAAACAATGAGCTGGAGAAAGTTTTTTTCAATTCAATTCAAAAAACGAAAAGAAAAATTCTCTCGTTTTTTCTAATTCCTGATTCAAATCATTGTCTTTAAGATTATACAATCAATTGTAAAATGAAAATTTTATCATCATTATTAATTTTGAAAGCAAAAATAATGCTATCATTATCAAAGCCTAGTTTTATGATAAAGTATTGTATTAAAAAAGAAAAATTCATGATTAAGATCACGTTTCATTTCTGAAGAAATAATAATGATAATAATAATGAAAAATTTTCGACACAATTTTTCAATTTGATTGATTTTGATTGTTTCCGATATATGGATGTTTGCAATATAGATGATGAAAATAACAATAATAATAATGATGATGATGGTATTAGATATGATTATATATCGATGATGATAATAATGATGTTTATGGTTGGTGATGCGATGAGATGAAAGCTTTGCTTTTTCCCTTTTCATTATTTTTGATTCATCTAATTCATTCAAAAAATTGAATGAAAATACTATTTGATCCGTATTTTTTCCAATAATGATGAGTTTTAATAATATTATTAATGATGATAATAATGAGAAAATAAAATTCAATGAAAACGAAAAACGAATATTTAGTAATATCGACAATGAAATGAAATCGATTGTGTATTGTGTTCGATCATAGTTCAAAAAAAATTGAATGAATCAATCAACAACTTGAACAATTGATGATTTAAATTTTGATTGATTCAATTGATTGATGCCAAAACACAATCAAAAACCTAAATTTCATTCACGTATTTTCATTTTTATACGGATCTGTTCATTTAGTATAATTGTATTGTTTTTTTTTTTTTTTTGATGTTCTATTGTCCACCATTACAAAATAATTTATTTGTAATCATAAACAAAAAAGGATAGGTCATGCTAATATAACAATAATGATTATGACAAAACAAATCGCTAATCATTGATCGATCGATTGTTGTATTGATTTTGGATGTTGTCATCATCAATGATGAACAATTGAATGATCATTTCAAAGCAAAAAAAGAAAAGAAATTGAATGAAAAATCTGTCATTTTTCGAGAGAAAAAACGAAAATAAAACATGTATTAATAATGATAAACACAATAATAACGACACGAATCACTTCAAAACAATTGTAATCATTAAACTTTAAGTATCATCGAAATCAATTGTTTTTAATGTGTTAGAATTTATTTAAAAAAAAGAAATTGAAACGTATTTGGAAACGCATCGAGGCGATCATATTTATTATTTTCAAGTCTTGTTCTTACAAATTTGTATGATTTAAAACCTTTTTTGTGTCGTTTTCATTTATTTATTTACCATTGTTTGCATTAGTTGAATATTTTGCCATTTATTTTCGTCCAAATAAAGGAAATTCATTAATATTCCTTTAATAAAAAAACAAAAACTAAAACAAAAAAACAAATTGAACATATTCACACACTGACACGTTTATAGCAAATGATTATGATGACAATGATTCACAATCTTGAAACATCTATTTTTTTGTTTTCGCTTGAAACAATTTTAATTGTTTTTCAAGCTAGCTAAACTTGAAAATAATTTAAAAGTTGTCATATCCATACACACACGCACACATAAACAATTGATTAACATTATTATTATTATTATTATTATCATTGTTATTCAAGTTGTAATTATTATTATTATTTTCAAAAATAATAATAAAATGAACATTAAACCATTAAAACATATTCGTTGTAATTTATTTTTATTTCATAAATTTTGTGTCTTGTTTTCGTTTCATTTTGTCTATTCAAATGCATTCTAGTGTTATTAATACTTTCATTTTTATTTTATTTCATTTTTTCTTTGATTATAACGATGATGATGAACAATATACCACTACACTACAGTACAGTTCAATAGAATCCAGAAAATGCGTTAGACAAAAAATTAATACTGAAATTTTTCCCATTTATATCTGAATACACTTTTTTTGAAATGTTTTCTGTCTGTGATCCACATCATGCCATATAAATGAATGTATGGAAAGAAAAAAAAACAATAACCATAAAGACAGTCAAAGAATAATAAAAAATAAACTCGAATTAAACTAGAATTCTTGTCTTTAAAATGCCATTTCCAGGGTACGAAATGAAAAAAAAAATGAAATAAAATTCAAGAACGCAAAAATATACGATAAACCCATTCAAAAGAAATAAGAATAAGGGAATGAAAATTTTCAATTAAAAAGCGATACAATGAGCAACAACAATACACATTTTTTTTGTTTTTAATTCCAATTATTTTTTTTGATGTTTGAAACTTGAATTTAAAAATTCTGAGTTTGAAATTTGATCGCTAAAAACAAAAGCCATTTCAGCCTAATTCTGATTCAAATAATGATGATGATGATGGTATTTCTGTCAGGAATTATATCTGTTCCAACTAATATAATCCTTGAATGATATTAAATTTTTTTTTGTCGAAAAAAAATTTAATTCATTTCATAATTATTTGACATGAATTTTTCATTTTTTTTAATTGCATTGTATTTAATGCGAAATTATTTTTGTTTCATTTCATTTGAATTTTTCATTTTATATCCGACAGTAAAAATATTTATGGCTAATTGGATATAATAATAAAATTTTGTTTCATTCTGGCGCAGAAATAATGAATATGTGATTTTATCATATTTATTATTATGCTTATTATAAAGCTATATGGTGGAGATATGAATTTCTATTTTTTTTTTTTTTTAAATAAATATCATTTCTTTATTTGTACAATTTTAGTTTATCCAAATGAATGTGAAACAAGAACGAAATAAAAAAAATGCATTCATTTATGAAATATAATTTTTAATAATTTGTTTGCTTCAAACAAACAAGCAAATTTATTATTATTATTATTATTATTATATACAATATTTCATAAAATTGAATGAAATTGATGATAATATGAAGCCAATTTTCTGAAGTCTCTTTCATGTGTTTGTATAAATAATTTTTGTAGGATAAAATATACATTTTCGTATTCTATGATATGAAATAAAATAAAACATAATGAAAATTTATTACACAATTTCATGTAATAGCAGAAAAACATTCATTTATTTATTCGTTATGCTCTAATTTTTTTACATTCACATTCATACATTTAGTTTTTATTCTTCATCATAATTTTCTTATTTCATTCCATTTATTTATTTTAAATCTTATCAAACTAAAGATAAGAAACTTTTGAAATGAAAAAAATAAGAAACTTATGAAATTAATAAACAAATAATTGAATGTTCATTCATTTATTTCTTTTTTGGCGATTTTTTAATGTTATCATTCCAAAGATATAATTGTTAAGAATGAAAACAAAAGAACAGAGAAAAAAAAATTTCACACCAATTCAAAACAAATCCATATCAAATCAAAAGTTTTTATTTGAAAAGTTTTTCATTGGAAATGAATGCAGCTAAATGAACAGCAGAACAAACAAGAAAATATTTCGTTTATTAAATCAAATAAATCATTCTTGATCTACATCGACTTGATGTAGGATTTTGTCATGTGATAACTATCTTCATTTTCTCCACTTATTATTTCATTGATCCTAAATTTGTAAGACATGATCATCTCATTCTATAAGGTCATTTCAACTAAAAAAATTAAACTGTGGCAATTCGAAACAATACAATAATCATTGTATGTTGTATGTGTTATGTAACAACTTCATGGTCGAATTTTTTTCATTAGATAATTTCAAAATTTCAACTATCAAATCATCAAATATTTGATCAATCAATTAAAATTATCTTTGATTACAAAAACAAATAAAAAAATCTACCAGTTTTTCGATTGGAAAGCTGTTGTTCAATGATGAATGAAAAATATTTAATAATTTTTCCACATTCAATTTTTGGTATCATTGTTATTTAATATGAAATTTTTATTGATTTTGATTTAATTTTCCTGTGAAATTTTTTCTTCAATTCTTCGTTTAAAATTTCTATACATTGAATATTATTTTTTGAGTTGTATTCATTACAAACAAACAAAATTGCTTTCTTTTGATTTTCTTTTGTATTTCACTTGAAATTTCTCATCGATCTATAGACTTGAATCCATATCAAGAAAATACATGTATTGTCCAACATTATCAAAATAATTTTACATTATTTTTCATTTAATCGAAATTTATAGTCTAAAAAAATTCTAAAAAAATCATTCCATTTTGAATGTGTACCATAGCAATAATAATAATAATGATTAAACTATATGAATAGAAAGAACAATAAATAAAAAAATTATGATTTATGAATGGTAATCGGTCAATTGAGTGAAATTTTTTTCCTTTTTAATATTTATTTTTATTATTATTTCATTTTTCATTTATAATTATATTTTTGTGAACCAATTCACAATAAGTTCAAGAAAAAAATTGGAAAAAAATGAAATAAAACTGAATCAAAAAAATGGAAAATAATAAAATTAGATTTAGATTATTTTTCAACCATTAATCTCTATGTATTATTTTAATGTCTGTTTATTTTATTGTAGTTAGAAGAAAAAACCAAGAAAATAAGAATTGAATTTTTATTTCTTCTATTTTAAATAAGAAATATTTATTTAATATGTATCGATTGCGTGTAGTTAGCACATAGCTCTGAAAAGCAACGATCATGAACATACACACTAGTGTTTGGTAGAAGAATGAAATAAAATGAAAAGAAACAAAAAACTAAACTCTGAAATTACTTTGAAATTCGATTGTTACATGAAAATTTACTTTTTTTATTTTAATTTCTTCGAAACAAATCCACCTTGATCTTAACATATCGATGCTAAATTGAAAACAGTAAAAAAATTGCAGGTACATAATTCAATCGAATTCAGGTCTTTTTTACCTTTTTTCCAAGAATTTGTCTGCATTATTACTTCACAAATATCAAAACGCCCGTTCACAAAAATACAATACAAAAATTTTTAATTCGATTTAGTTCAAATACTAAAAAAAAATAAAAAAAAAAATAATAATAATTTCAAATGACTATGTTTTTGGTTCTCCATTGTTTATTTAAAAATTTATATTTTAAAACAATTGATTTTGTTCAAAAAATTTTTTCATTATTTGTTTATATGAAATATTATCGATGAACAAAATCAAAAAGAAAATGAAGCAGAAACACACCATGAAAGAAACATTATCAATGCTTACAATCGATTCTCCCATAATATAACAAATATTGATCCATGATGCTTTGATATTTTTTTTGGCATTGTTTGATTTTTGTGCATACATACTCAAACAAAATGTGCACCAAACGTATACATTGATTCAATGATGATGATGATGATTAAAATTGAAATAAAAATTGTAAAGAATGAAAAAAAAATTATGATAATCCGTATATTCATATCACTGGAAATAATCTTTTTTCCAATTTTTATTTTTTGAATATGAAAATAAAATATGATTATCAATGATGATCGATGATGATTGATTATCATTTCTCAAAAATATTTCCATATTGAAGATTGAATTGAAATGAAAAGGTGGAATAATCGTATGAAAAAAAAACGAAAGAAAATCATTCAAAATTCTCCTATGTGTTTCATTAATTTTTCAAGCTAAAAAAATTTGCTGAAATACTGACAGGAAGCATATGATTTTAATTAGATCATCATCGAATGGCTATTTATGATTCAAAATCATCATAACCAATATGTCTGTTTGAATTTAATTTCAATTTGAGTCATTTCATTTCAATTTTTTTCTCGGTCAAACCATCACAACAAGATGATAATCGATTAGACTTGTGAAAATCTAAATGCTCCAATCTATTTCAATGATGATGATGATGATTAAAATTTCTGAGAATTTCTCTTGTATATTAGGTTGTCAAATATCTCCCTTCCGCTTTTTTGCTCTTTATTCAATGCTTTATAAAAAGCGTTACAGTGATCGGATTTAGTTCAAATATGCGCCGTTTTGTTCGATAATCTGTTGCCATCTAGACGGCAACTGCATAATACCTCCCTCGTAGAAGCCCCCCTCCTTATTTGCGAAGAACTCGGACAGCCACTTTTCACAATCTTCTTTTGAGTTCAACTTTACACCACCAAGGGCGTTCGCCATGGACAGGAACAAGTGGTAATCACTTGGTGCTATGTCCGGGCTATATGGTGGATGCGATAAAACCTCCCATCCGAGCTCCCGTAGCTTCTGACGAGTCATCAACGAAGTGTGTGGTTTGGCGTTGTCCTGGTGGAACACTACACCCTTTCTGTTGGCCAATTCTGGACGCTTCTGGTCGATCGCCTGCTTCAAGCGGTCCAGTTGTTCGCAGTAGATGGTAGAATTAAGCGTCTGGCCATGTGGGAGCAGCTCATAGTGGATGATTCCCTTCCAATCCCACCAAACACACAGCAAAACCTTCCTGGCCGTCAATCCCGGCTTGGCCACTGTTTGGGACGACTCACCGGCCTTCGACCACGACCGTTTTCGCTGGATATTGTCGTATGTGATCCATTTTTCGTCGCCAGTCACCATCCGCTTCAAGAATGGGTCGAGTTCGTTCCGTTTCAGCAGCATATCGCAGGCGTTGATTCGGTCCAGAAGGTTTTTTTGCGTCAAATCATGCGGCACCCAAACATCAAGCTTTTTTTTGTATCCAGCCTTCTGCAGATGGTTTAAAATGGTTTGGTGACTAACTCCCATCTCCTGAGCGATGTCACGAGATGCCACATGCCGGTCTAACTCGATGTATTCCATGATTTGATCGGTATTTGTCGTCACAGGTCTTCCGCCGGCTGGCTTATCCATGGTGTCGTTTTCACCGGCTCTGAATCGTCGAAACCATTCCTCCGCGGTTCTAAGTGATAGAGTACCATCCCCCAAAACATCATTAATTTCACGGAACGTTTCTCTAGCGGATTTGCCTTTAACGAAGGAAAACTTTAAAATAGCGCGAATTTCGGCGTTAGTGAACTCCATGTTTACACGTCTATAACTGTTGAACGCAATATCCACTAACTAATCATGCATAGCGTCATTTTATAGGTTATGTCAAGAGCTTTCAAATGATGTATAGTATTGCCAGATACGAGCTCTGTAGCGCTTTGGACATAGCCGCGAAATTCAAAAGACAAAAAGGCGGAAGGGAGATATTTGACAACCTAATATGATAATTTTTGTTGTTGATCAGAAAAAAATTGATATCATTCAATTCAATAAATAACATTATTTCACATTGAATTTCGATTATTCATTTTTTCATGTGTATTTCATAATCAAATTGAATTTTGAAATATTTTTTTTTCGTTCGTTTTGATTTTATGGATTTTCACATTTTTTGTTGGCATTTATTTTCATTTTTAAATATTTCACCTTAGTCTATTCGCATAATTCAATGAAAAAAATTAGAGCACGACCTAAATCAAATTCTATCACATAATTTACAATTAATTTGATTGGTATGAGATGAAATAAAATGATTTGAAATGAAAAAAAAATGAATAAATACAAAATGCAAAATAAAAATCCATGGAAAAAATATGTAAAAATCTCTATGAAAAATAATTATAATCATAATAATAATAATAATAATAATAATAATAATAATAATTTGACACGAAGATCGTCAATCATTGGATTTGAGATTTTTTTTCATTTCAAATTTATTTTCATTTACATTTCCAATTTTGTTTCTCAGAAAAAAAATATTTCTAATTCATTCGATCGCGTGATTCTAAATAATCATTATATAATCATCAATGAATGAATGATAATAAAACATCAAGCAATTCGTAACATATTCATTTTGAAATGATTACAATTTATGATGATCAATAAATAAATGTACTGACATTTTACGATCATTTCAGTGACAAATGGAATTTTTTAAAAAATGAAATCTTCACTATTGAAATTGATTCATTTTTTGACAATGAATCATTTCAGTATGATCAAATGATGCAAATGCAAGCAAACAAATGAGGAAGTTACCTTTATTCATATTAGTGTTTGGTTATTTATTCATTTTTTAAAGTATTTATTCATTTTTTTCTGTAATCTCCGATTGAACTAAATCAATCAATCTTGTCAATGATGATGTCAATCAAATGTATCAGAACTAAAAAATTAAAATGCAAATCTGTTTTGAAATGTAATATAACATGCGTAATATAATATAACAAATAATATAACAATATATAACAATATTTCATTACACAAATCTATGTTCTACCCGATTGTGACATTAAAAATAATTCCCATCAACGGTGTTCACTGCTTATTTGATGTGGAAGTACGAAAATTTGAAAATTTTTCATCACAAAAATTCACTTTTGTGTGCATTTACTACAGAACAAATCAATTTACCAGAAAAATTATTTTAATTCAATCAATTGAAATCAACCGATTGAATTTAAATTTGATTGCATTGAAAATTGTATGATATCAATTGATATCAATAAAAGGAAAAAATTCAAATAAAAGAAATGTTGAATATTTGAAAAGATGCATGTACTAGTATGTGTACCAAGAGAAATTACCAAACATTGAAATCAATCAATCGAATTATACGTTTTTTTTCTCGTTTGGCAAATTTCAAATTCAATTTGATCAAAATATCAAATGGCAAAATTTTCTCTTGTCATTCATTATACCGGAAGAATAGTTATGTTGGCAATTTTTTTTTTTTTTTTTTTTTTTTTTGAAATCGATGAAATTCTAGACCAAACGATATTTGAATTTTTTTTCTCTTTGGAGAATTATCAAATGTTATATTACATTCGTTTGTCAATAAATAATTATTTTCGTCTCTTTCATTTTTTGATTGTGAACAAAAGAAATTAATCAAATCAAAATTAGAGGAAAAACTTGAATATATATAAAATAAATATTCAACTATCAATATTTTTGTTTGTTTTTCTTTTGCTTCATTTTATTGAATCATTTTCTTGTTTGTTCAATGAATTTTGACAAACAAAATCTTATGTTACAATATGAAATTTTCTATCTTTCATTTTTTTGTTTTTGGTTGCTAATCAATAAAATTTTCTCCATTCTCGATTTGATATCCGATTACAGTTTTCATTGCATCTAGTTAAGACTTGTGAAGAAAAGAAATTGAAAATCGGAAAAGAATTGGAAAATCAATCAAATTGATTGAAAATAATAATTTCATGTGAATTTAGTCCATTTTTCTTCGAAAAACTCAAAAAATTTTCCATTTTCCGATGTGGGCAAATTTCTCTGAATTGAAAACAATTAAATAAGCCTTCCTCACTCAATGTCTTCGTTTACATAAAATATTTACATTCAAATTATTCGTTGAATATGTATATTCAAATGACAGCATTTTTTATATAGAATGTAAACGATTTAAAATTTGAAACTGGTATAATGACAATAATTATAATAAATTGAATCGGAATGTTCAAAATTTCAAGTACACAATGAGTTAGAATTAGTTTCACTTATTTGTCATTATTTTATTATTCTAAATTTTCCAATATTTCCAGAAGCTTTTCAAGTGCACCACATTGATTATGAAAGTCAATGGAAAAATAATTTGAAATATTTAATATATTTTCAGACAAATCGAAAGAATAAAAGAGTTATTATAAGGTTTTATAATGTGTTTTTATTTCAATTTAATTTCAGTACAATTCCATACAAATATTTCTATTTATATTTATGATAAACAAATAAAAGTTCCCGATAGAGCAATTTAATTTTTTAGAAATGCTTTTATTTATTTTTTTATTGATCGATTCGTTCTTTGTGATTGTTATAATGATAATAACAATTATAAGAATGAAAAATTATTGTTATTGCTGGAAATTAATTGAAAAAACATCATTTTCCGATATATCATTATTATTATTATTATTATCATGGTTGAACTTTTATAATAATAAGAATAAGTTTCAACTTAGAAAAAACAGAAAATCATTGAATAGGCAGTCATCTTGAATGATGAGGAATAAAATAAGATGGTAGTTTTCTACTCATATTGCTAAAACATCGAATTATTTTCTTTTCTTTTTGTTCAGACAATTTCAATCAATTGAAACTTTATTATTAATATGATCAAACAACAACAAAAACTATGATCATGTTCATGCTACGTGTGTACGTTTGGCGTCGTAATTGGCATTCGATCCATCAAGTATGGCAATTTTTTCAATTAGTTTTTCTCCATCCTCCTTTTTCATTGTTGAAATTCATGCTTCTTTACATCTTTCTTTCTGCTCTTCCTTCACATCTTTTTTGATGACATAATTCAAAAATTGATCCGAAAATTTTCGTCACAACTATTTCATTAAATTTTATTTCTTTTACATCATCATCGACATCGTTCACTGTAATTAAAATTTCTATCTGCTTTCTATGAAATTAAATTGTAAAAATATGCACAAAGGTAAAATTAATATTATTAACAAAAAAAAGATGCTAAAATTAAATCTAGCTATCGCCATTATGTTTATGACGACGATGATTATGATGATCATAATTATCGTTAATGATAATGATTCGTTTCGATAAATTAAATGACAGCTTTAGCATCTAGAGAGAAAGTTTCATTCAAGATAAGTTCAAAAAAAAATAATAATAATAATCATTATTTTGACCATTATATTATGATGATGATCATCGGTCTTTGATGTGCTGAAAAAAAGAAGAAAATCCATCAGAAAGCAATGTATCAAAAAATAAAAATATCTTCACTACTATTACATTATCTCTTTTTTGAATCTTTATTATATGTCGATCGTGAAGAAATAAAAATAAAATAGAAAAAAAATTAAATAAAAATGTCGCAGACATAAATCAATTAAATTGCCAAAGTGATGCTTACGTCATATGCACACACATATAATAATTTAAGAATGTATTATTATTTTTTAATTTCTTTTTTCTATTCTAATAAAACTAATCAATCCATCGATTGGATCGATTATTATTATTGCAATTTTCATTATTATTGTTATTATTTTCATTAATATCATCATTATTATTAGCATCATGGAATTGAATCGATTGATTTGCCTTGGAGGGGTTTAGTTTTGTTCAATTTTTTTGTTCTTTTTTAATTTAAATTTTCTCAAATATTTTTCTATTTTCTGCGTGTCAAAATGTTAAAAAATTTCTGTTACTCCTTTTTTAAATTTTTGTTTTTGAGATGCTTACATTCAATTATTTTCATGTTATTTTTTCTTCTTAGCCATATCTAATTTTAATGAATTTGAATGATTTATTTGTATAATTTTTCTGTATGATTGTTCGTTGAGATGAAGCATCTTTTGGCTAAAAAAATAAGTTTTTGTAAAATGTTCATGTTGATGATGACGGGGTTTTTTTGAGCAATCATTCAATTCACTTGAATAAACTATTTTTACGTATTGATGTTTCATTTGAATATTACGATTATAGCTAATAATCATCGACAATCGCTATGAAAAATTTTCTTTCGTAACACATTTTAATACGATTTCTGAAAAAAAATCGATACCATTTCTGCGAGGCATATTTGATTATTAACAAAAAGCAATGAAAAAACAAAATTAATCGAAAATATAGATACAAACGGAAAAATTCCTAAAATTTCTGAAATCATGCGGAATAGATTCTCAGCAATAATAATAATCTTATTAAATTGACAGAGTAATAACAATGATAATAGTTGAATTATAATGAAAAAGGAAAAACACATCAAAATATTCATTTTCTATGAGCTAAATATTTTTTTTATTGTATGCTTCATCAACTGAATGAAAAAAAACGTTGAACCATAAAATAAAGACATTGTTGATAATAAACAATGTGTCTAAGAAGAAATGAAATAAATGCATTTGATTTGTCGAATTTTATTATAAGAAACCAATGTTTTGAATTGATTGTTAATGAAAAATTTCCTATTTTTTCTTTAACTTAAATTCTACTAAAAAGTGATTTTCTCATATTTTTGTGCAACTGTTTCCCGAGATAAGCCATACAATCATTTCCATTTCATGGATTATTTCAATTTTTTAGACCGATTTCAGTAATCGATTTGACAGTTTTTTACTTTTGCGAATGAAAGCAACGATATCATCTGAATGAAATTGATTTCGCGTATCTCTTAGCTAGCAAAGAATATTCAAAAGAAGCCAAGAAAGTAAAGAAACTCAAGTTTGTGACATTCAAAATTCAAAAAATTTGAAATTTTTTCCTTTAAATTTCATTTTGGAGAAAAATTTGTTTCATTTTTTGGATTCAATTTGATTTCATTCATTCATTCATTCAATTTTATATTCAATCCTCAATTACAAAAGTTAGAATTTTTTTATTTATTGATTTAAAAAATGTCACACAATTTTTTCCGTTATATTGCTCCACTCGGAAAATATAAATGAAAAAAAAATCAAGAATAATTTCAAAAAATTGAAAATTTTTATTCCTACACACACACACAGAATTATGAATCAATGATTATTATAATTATAATTACTGCGATTGAAGCTAGTCACGCAAATTACATTGAAAAATTTATGAATGTTTTTGGAAAAATTATGTTTTCAAAAATATAAATAAAGTCTTCATTGAAATGAGAAAAAAATGGAATATGTAATTCTAAAATTAAATTTATTACACTCTCTGAAAATATATTTTCATTTATTTATGGTTACAATAAAATAAATGATAATTATTGCTTGACATTTATTGCAATTATAAATTTTTAATTTGAATTTTTTGATTTCAATTTTTTTCATTAACTCGAATGTGTCACCCAAATATAATTCATATGTTCATATATGATGTTTAAAATATTTTCTTTTTTAATTAACAAAATTTTTCTTTTTAAATATGGAACTAAAATTAAATTTTGAAAAAATTATGTCAGATTGATTATTGATAATGATGTTTATTTTTCACCTTTTAATCAATTTGTTATCTGAAATTTTTGCCATTTTTTCCCGTTTTTTCTTTTTCGATTAATTTAAATTTGATTTTCGATTTTGAAAATTTTTGAATTGAAGTTATTAATTTTCAGACTTGAAACAAACCGACTTTCAAATTTATTATTTGTATTGAATGGAAAAAATTCATTGAACTTTTCAAAATTACCATTCATTTAAAACATTTTATCTCTTGTTAAACAAAAAATAATTTATCACATTTTTCTTTGATTTTTTTTTTCATTTTAGGCTTGCCAAAAATCATGATAATCGTATTATTGTTTTAACAAATTTACTTTGTGCTAAACGAAAAAAAACGGAAGAAATAATAATTAAAAAAATAATGATAATGTAATGAAAGGTTTTTTCCTTTGATTTAAGATCAAAAAGTGGCATATCGTTCCGTTTTTTTCCTCTCTGATTACAACAGTTGAAGTCATATGAATTTTTCATTTATGTGAAAAAGAAAATCTACTTTATCCCTTCAAAATTTTTCTTTATCAAACATTGAAGAAGAAGAAAAAAATCCAATCTGTTACAAATGTTAAATACACACAATTAAAATTTTTGAAGATAATATTGAATGCAACTACAATAATAACAAGACTAAGATGACGACGACGACCACGTAAATTATTTCAAATGAATCATAAGTGAAAATATAAATGTTTCAAAAACTTTTATACAAAATATAAAAAAACAAGTTGGAAAGAAATAACGCGTGACCAAATTGAACAGAAATTATTATTATTATTCGTTGTTGTTTAAGCATTTTGAAAACATCATCATTATTATCATCATATAAATATTTGAGTGGCCAATGGCTTTTTTTTCATTCGCCTATCACATCATCAACATCATCATTATCATTTTGTTTGTGGTAAATTTGTAATTTATTTTATATTTATGTTGAAAATCGTTGTTCTTTGCTTGCTGAAATCATCAATGTTATTTGTTCCATAATAGACGACTTGGTCAAAAAGCAAAAACGATTGAATATATAAATGAATTAATAAATATATGAAATATTTCTCCACTTTCGAGGAAGGAAAAAGAAAATTTTCGTTTGAAACTAAGAAATTGAAAAGGAAATATCATAAATAATAATAGTACTTAAAATAATAGTAATGTAACAAAAAAAAATAAATAAATAAATGAATGTTTTAAGAGACTTTTCAACATGAGTAATAGAAAAAAAATTGCAACAACAGCATTAACATCACACGTTATCAAAAATTATTTCATTTCATTTCATTTAGATTTAGATGTATTTATTTTGTTGTTGCTGTTGTCATGGTAGATCATTTGATTGTTTGTATGTGTGATAGTGTTCAAATAGCTCATAGATCATTAAGTTTTTTCATTTTCTTAATAACTTATTGAATTTATATAATTTTCAATGTCCAATGTTTTTTTTAATTTCATTGAAGTCAAAAGCGATTGTTGTGTGGATAATGATGATAGAAAAAAAAATGTTGTGGCCATTAAATTTTTCATTTATATGAACGTTATTTTTGGTTCATAATTTTTTTATTTTTCTCTCGGTGACCCTTTTTTTTTGCACATTTTTTTTTACTCTTTTTCAATCATTCATACATTCATATTTCTTTTTATCAAATCATTTCAAGTCATTAATTTATTCGATTCGATGATATAATAATAAATAACAACAACAGCAGTGAATCTTTATCTGATTTTTTTTTCGTTTCATTCAAATATTCAATATTTTAAGTCCATCATCAAGATTTCATTTCATTTTTTTTAAATATCTTATTTGTTATTTTTGTCCTTTTTTTATCCATAGAACACTTTTTCATTCGTTCACCATTTATCTTAATTGATAAAAGATACTTTTGAAAAAATGCCTTCATCATCATCATCAACGGTAACGTCTGTATTACCACCACAATCATCATCATCATCACCACAGCCATCAGCAACATCACAACAATCGTGTACCATAAATGGAAACAATAATAGTAACAACGACTTTTGTAATAATAATAATAATAATGATATCAATAATCAGAAAATGTCAGCAAAATTACTATTATTATCGAATGATAATGAAAAATCTGATATCGGTATCGAATCGAATGATATATTGAATTCATCATCGTCATTATTTTCTTCATCTCCATCATTATCATCATCCACATTACTCTTAAATGATAATAATGATATTATTAATAGTAATAATAATAATGATGATGTCGATGATGATATAAATGAGATCGATATGAATACATTGACCAATAGATTAATTGAACGTAATTCATATCGTCATATTCGTAATCATAATAATAATAATCATAATAATCATCATCAAAATAATCGACGTAATTTTTATCAAAATGATACATCAACATCAAATTTAAAATCACTAGATTCAACTACGACATCATCGTCTGAATTGACAACTGATAAAGATTATGTTGATTACATAGCAAAACTACAAATCGATAGCCTTTTACCTCTCAAAGAAGATGTAGCAGGTTAGTTTTTTATTTTTATGATTTTTGTATAAATTAGTTTCATTAGCATAGAAAATATTTAAATCAGTCATCAATCAACACATTAATGTTTGTAAATAAAAAAAATAAATAGTTTTGCCATAATAATGAATGGCTGCACACAGTAACATATTTAGTGAAAACTCATTTTACAATTTGGTAAAATGAATTTCAGTTTTTTCATTTTTTTTAATTTTTATTTTTCGCCATTCAAAAGATTGATCAAGTGTTTGTTCATTAATTTTATTCTATCCAATTACATTCCTTCCATCCATTCATTCATTCACTTACATTAAATAATAATTGATTATTGTCAGGAAAAAAGTTTTCGATTTTCAATTTATTTTATTTCATTTTTTTTATCATTTTCATTTTCATTTTGAAAATGGAAAATTTCCTCTAAAAATCGATTAAAACTTGTTCATAATTTATATAGAAATAAATTGTAATTATTTTCATTTTAAAGTTTTTAGTTTTTAATAGTTTTTTGTTTTGATTAAAAAAAATTTCAAAATCTAAAAATGTAATGAAAATATTGAAAATTCTAGAGATTTCAAATCTCCGATTTGAATCGATTTTCCGTTGATTCACAAATGAAAAAAAAACTCAATAAATTTCAATTAATATTGATTTAAAAGGTTTTTTTATCATTAAATTAAAATTGGAATTGACGCAATTTTATTTTTTTTTATTTTTTATTTTTATTTCAAATCCAATAATAGATTGGCTAAATCGTATACTTAGTAAGTTATAACGAATTTTCAATTATTTATAATTATAATTATCTTTTTAAAATCATAATTTCCATCATTTTTTCTTCTTTTCAGACTTAGATGAACCAATAAATATTGATAATTTTATGGAACGCTTAGAAAATGGTGTTATTATCTGTAAATTGATACGTGTGATTGAAGATCAAATATGTACAACATTAGCAGCTAAACATCATCAAACAAAAGATGAAAATAATGAAGAAATTGAAATATTGAATAACATGATTGATGAGGAAAAAATCAATAATAATAATGATGATAATAACAACAATGATAATGATACAATAATTATAGATAATACAGCTAAAAATTTATTATCGAATGGATCTCAATCAATCACAAAGGTTTGTGTTTGTTTGTTGTTTGTATATGTTTAGTGTTTATCGGCTGCAAAATGGAAGAAAAAATTTTTGAAATGTTGAAATGCACAGAAAAAAGTAGCAAACAAAAAAAAATTGAAAAATGATAATAAATAATAAAATATTGTTTTTGTTTAAAAAAAAAGTTGTGAAAATACAAAAATTCAAAAACAAAAAAATACAAAATGAAATTTTTCATATCATTTGAAATGAAAAAAACTTGAACATTTTAAAATTGAATATAGAGTTAAAAAAAATGATGAATGATTTTTCAAACTATTGAAATGTTCATAGTATTTGTTCATTAATTATATGTCATTAGTCATTTTTTCCAATTTTGTTTTTGTTTTTCACATTCCCCATGTGTGTTACATATCAGTTATTCGTTTCTGTTGAATCAATGAATCGAAGATGATCAATGTGATGCTCTAAATTTGAATCTATTTTTGATAATATTAATGATTATAATAACAGTGATAAAGAAATAGAAAATTATTGAATAATGATAATCAGGTACACATAAATTCAGGAAATAAACAAATCAAAATAGATTATAATATTTATTTTGATGTACACATACACAAAAAAATTAAATGGTTGATTAATCAACCAAAAATTTAGAGCTAAACAGCCAAAAACAGACGATGTATTTCCATTTTGAATATCGAAATTTTGTTTCAAAATCCAGTTTTTTCGTGTGTAAATCAAATTTTCGTTTCTCCTGTTCAATATTCACATTTATAATGTTTAATTAATTGAATTTTTGCTTTGCTTTTTTGTCATAATTAAATTCAAAAGGAAATAATCAATAAAATGAATGGTCACAAACATCAACAACACCAGCAAATGAATTCATTGTCAAATCGACGATGTTCATTGCCTAATGGTTGTCAAATTGGTCTAAACAACAACAATGAATTACAACATCCGAAATTCAATTTATTAGGATTTTTAAGCGCACATCATATGAAATGTTGGGAAAATGCTAGACCTCATACGTTTTTTGCTAGAGATAATGTTAGTAATTTTTTGGAATGGTGTCGAAGATTTGGTGTCAAAGATGCTGTATTATTTGAAACGTATGTATTTTTTTATCGAAATGAATTAATTTCAATATTCTTAATTTTGAATATAATGGATATTAATTCAATATTGAAATATCATTAATTATGCAGCGAGGATCTTGTATCACATGCCAATCAACGTAATGTTGTACTATGTATATTAGAAGTTGCTCGAATCGCATGTAGAAAATATTCATTCACTCCTGCACCCGGTTTAGTCGAATTAGAGCAAGAAATTGATCGTGAAATTGAGCAAGAGTTTCAATTATTACAACAACAACCAGAAAAATTGGTGAAAAAATCCAAAATAATGATGAATGACAATATCAATACGATCAATATTGACGACATTGATAGGAAAAAAATTTGCCAAAAACCAGAAATTCCGGATAAACCAGAAGCATTACGATCCAAAAAAAATTTACAAAATCATTCCAAAAATATTTGTCGTCAATTATGGCCTCCCGAGAATAATGGAACAACGGAAAAAATTAATAATGATAATAATAATCATAATGATAACAGTAAAATTGATGAAATAGATTCGACATCACATCAATCATCGTTTGTTGATTCATTATTAACGAACACATCGTTACTAGTCAAAGAAAAATCTAATAATGCAATCATCGCTAAAGAATTTAAAATTGATATTAATAATCATAATGATGATGATGAAGATGAAGATATAACATTGATGTCGGCAAATCAAATTATTGTTAATGATACAAAAGATGTTGGCTTTATTGATGCAGATTCTGGTTGTTCATATTCATCGTCAAATCATTCTGATTCAGTATTACCACGTTCACCTAGTTCGAATTCTGTATTAAGTTCAGCATCAAGCTCCACAGCTGCATCAGCAACATATTTCGGTGATAATAACAACAATGATGATAATATTAGTGCGGGTGGTGGAAGCGGTATGTGTAGCCAAGCGGAAACATCATCAACATGTTCATCAACGCCGACACCAATGACATCAGAATTAGATCACAAGGTAATTTCATTATTATTTAATCATGTTTATATTCATTTATCTCATTTTTATTATTCTAAAAATTAATTATTAATTCAAGACATTTTTCTGATGATGAAGGCAGAATGATGATTATTATTATATTAGTTAATTTAAATTTCTCATACATTTTCCTATTATCAGAAAAAAAAATTTCCTTAACATTTTAATCATGTCACCATCGTCATCATCATCATCATCATTAACATCAAAATTTATTCATTTTTCAATTCATCATTTTTTTATATTTTCGACATTTAAAATTTTCAATTTATGTGTTTCAATTTTTTTTTATCATCATCCTTTTTTCTAGGTTATGCAAATTGCCAAAACTTATTATGGGAAAGAAGCTCGTCAAGGTGTTCAAAGACTTTCCGAAGGTATGTTTTTGTTTTAGAAATAATAATAATGATTATCATTTTTTTTCACATTTATTGTCATATAAGTCAAGTCATAATTTATGTGCTTTTATATAAATCGCTCAAGTTTTTTTCTTCTTTTCATTCCTCCTTGTATGAAAACTACTAACACATCAATGATTTAGTCATTATTACACTTTGATGGATGAAAAATAACCGAAAAAAACATAGTATCCAATCATTTAATCACACACATCATAAACAAAAAAAAACAGTGCTGAAAAAAGAAAATATGTTAAATGTTATTAATTTAGAAATTATTTGCAAATTAAATTTATTTCGAAAGCATTATTCATGTTCTACTTTTTTTGGGTCGAAAAAAAGTAAATTAATTAGATCACATTAATTAATTAGTGTTGTGTTCAGTACAAAATTCGGTCATTTTTTCGGCTAAGAAAATTTCAAAATTATAACAGAATTCATTTTTTGATTAGATGGACTATAATTAATCTCATCAGTTTTTTGAAATGAATGAAGATTTTCTTCTTCTTTTCCTTAAAAAATTATTTTTCAATCCAATCATTTAAATTATCATCATCTTGAATGATGATGATTTTCATTTCCTTATCTGAAAAAACAATGGCCAATCGCAAAAAAGCCAATCGATCATTCCATTTTGTTTTTTGTTTTGTTTCAATTATAATGATGATCATAATAACAGCATTAATTATTATTGCCATTATCATTAGTTCGATTGAAAAATTTGTCATCTAATTTCCATTAAGCATTCATTATTCTTTTCGTTCTTCATTTCGATAATCTTGAAACTAAAAGATGAACAAAAAGAAATATAATGAAATAGGAAATAATACTTCTATGATTTTATTTCATTTCGCATTGTTTTGCTTAGCGTGTTTATGGTTATTGTTTTTCTTTTTGTTTTCATTCTTTGTTGAAAATCATTGAAACAATTCAACATCAACAAATAAACAATGAACTGAAATAAATGAATGATTTAAATCATTCAAAGAAAACTATTTCATATAATGAATGTGAAAAATAAAATTGTTATCAAAATTTTGTTTCTTGGTATTTTGTTTCACTTATTTCAAATAATACTACATATTATTATAACCATTATCATCTAGTTAATATTTATTTTCCGGGATTTTGTCCTTTTTGTTCTCATCTATTTTGTTCAGAGAACGAACAAACACACAAATCATACTGATTAGTTTTAATTTGATCCTTTTTTCAAGAAATATCATTATCATTGATGTTGTTGCAGTTTGTTTGTCGCAAAAATGAAATAAATATTCGAATATAAATCCCGATCGATCGATGATGATGATTTAAAAATGATTTATTTACGGTGTGTTTTATACAAAACCATACATTGATTGATTTAAATCGTATTTTTCTCGATACTTCTTGGTTATTAAAATATAATTGAAATCATAATAATAATGATGTCAATTTTTTCTTGACATAAACAATAGATTTATAATGAAATGTTGTTAGAGTGTGTGCATGTGTGTGTTTGTATGTAATGATTAAAAATTTGCATTTTTCTATTAAGCTAAATTAATCATTGTTATTTCATTTTATTTTATTATTTTCAAACATAAAAATTTTAAATTTGTCCAAAGATGTAGTGAAGAATAAAAAAGAAGGAGGAAAAAATTGAATTCTCGATCAACAAAATTTAATGATCATAATTTTGGTTTCTAGGTGTTCTAATTCACATAGCAACAACCACAACAACATTTGATGGTTTTTTCACAATTTTTCAAATTGTAAATTATTTTTTTCCACATACATTCATTCATTCATCCATTAATGTTTTTCAAATAGCAACAATAAAGAAATTATATGAATTTTTTTTTCTTTGACCAAATAGTTATCATTTATCCTTATTTTACCACCTATTTTGCGTGCATGCAATGTCATTTAATTTTTCATACACATTTGTGGTTAAATTGAATTTTTTGTCCATTTTATCATGTGTTTCTTTGAATTAATCTATTTTTTCTTTAAATTTTCAATAGGAAAATATAAAATTGCCAATCGCATTGTTTTTGTTCGGGTAAGGAACATTTTTTCATTGTATTTATTATTCAATTAGAATAATGTTCATTTCTCTAATTCTCAATTATTATTGCAGTTATTAAAAGCTAGACATGTTATGGTACGTGTCGGTGGTGGTTGGACAACATTAAGTCATTTTCTTGCAAGACATGGAGGCGATCCTAATCAACAAATTTTGCCTGATGAATTACTGCCTTTAGATACAAAATCAAGTCAAATGAATGGTTCAAATAGTAATCATAATGGCCAATCTGCAATGAAAACACCTCATAATAGTATTTCTCGTCATCGAAATAATAGCCTTGTTAATAGTGGTGAAAGCACTACACATACTCTAGTCATTTCGACAACGACCAAAACAACCAATAATCATAATGGATCAACGAAAAAATCAGATATCTATAAATTGAACAATCATAATTCATCTAGATACAATAATTATTATAAAAATATATCGATTTCGATTAATTCAACTCCAACTAGCCGTCGTAATTCTGTATCATCATCATCGATAACAGCTGATAGTCCTGAACCTTCGTTCATTATTAATTCATCTACCGATAATTCAATTACATCTAATAATACGCCATCGATAACATCGCAGACAAAAATTCCAATATTGAAACAAACACCACGTTCATCTCGACTGCCTTCAATTATGAATGATGGAAAATCTAAGCAATTATTACGTTCAACAAGCTCAATTATTAGTATGTCGCCATCATCTCAGGAACTATCGTTATATCTAAAACAAAGACAACATTCAAACGGTAGAATACAATACACTACGCCATCACAAACACAACGTTCAATGATACCTCGATCAACGACAGAATTCGGGCAAATGCGTCGTTATGCAAATTATCTACGGAGTTCACAACATATAACTAATAAAGATTTGATCATCAATAATATTCAACCTCAACAACAACGACAGCAGCAGCAACAACAACAAACACCAGCCAATGTTAATCGATCGAAAAATTGTGGACAAAAAACATGTTAATTTGTGTTCAATTATCGTTTTATTTTTTTAGATATTAACTTTAATTACTAACTATTTTACTTAACAAGAAACTATAAATTAATATTTTTTTTGAAAAATTTACGAAAATATTTTGATTAAATATTTGATTGACATTTATATTGAAAAAACGGAATCATTCAATACTAACAGTTTTTTTACCATGGTACAATTATTATTGAAAAATCTTTGAATTTGATTTACTTTTGTCTTAACCCACAAAACATGTAACGATTGAGATTACAATGACCATTGAATTGAGAAATTTGACCACATGATACATCCATCAGATTGTTTTTTTTCTAAAAGTTGATTGATCGATTTATTGTTAAAAATTTGAAATTAAATTAAACTTTTGAAATTGTATAAATTCATTGGAATATTTTTAGCAATTTTCGATGTTTTTTTTCGATTAAAATTTCAAAAAGCTAATTGGTTTTAACATCAATATGTCAGTTGAATATGATGATGATCATACATTCCGAATTGATAAAACAATAGAATATTGCTATCGAAAACAAATGAAATGGCTAGATGGTAAAGAGCAAACACAATTGGCACAATGTTGTGGTCAACAATTTATGTGTCACTGTTTAACGAAAAAATGTAAAGAGGATGAATTTTCCAATTCACAATGGTGCAATGGTTTACATTCGCAATGTGGTATCGAAGAATTTTGTCAATATTTTATCCAAAATCAAAATTATCCTAAAACGATTTGTTCACATTTGAGTAGTCGTTTCAATTTTTGGCAATCATTTCTATTACTATTAACATTTATTTTCATTTTGATATTATTCACAATTATTTTATGTATAATCATTTTATTTTATCGAAAAACAATTAATCGAAATATTGATAATGATGAAGATGATGATGAGGATATCATTGTTTCAGCAATCAAATCGATTTCTAATCGAGGATTGAGTCGAAAAAAGAAAAAATCATCATCATCAACAACATTAATAAATCAAAGAAAGCAAAATAGTAAAAGCAATAGCATTGGCAATATGAAAACGAAAAGTATGCTGAAAAAATTGAAAAAAATTAAATGTTCATCAATTGTATCAAAAGAACGAACGGCGCGACAAAAACAGCAGCAACAAACAAATGTTTCTGATAATAATAATGATAGCAACACAACGATAACATTATCGAAATTGAATTCATATTTAAAATAAATTCAATTCAGTCTGTTCATATAAAAATTGTGGTATTAATTGTTGCAATTGTACATCATTAAATTCAATGGCTAAATCATATAATTCAGCAATACAATGTTTATCTATCAATAATTGTTTGGTATAAATATAACGCATATATGCATAAACAATTAAATATGAATAATTATGGATTATAATTTTGTGGCCACATTTTTCTTCATTATCAATTTGTATATTATTCAAACAAAATTCTTTAAGATATTCTGAATGTATCATCAATTTTTCTTTTTTAACAAATATTTTTCGAATAAAATGTGTATAAGTATATGTTTTTATACATAGATCTGATTCAAATTCATTATTGAATGTATCTAATCGATTAATCGTTTGATTATCGTTTAATAATCTTGATGGTAACTTCACAAATATATTTGTATAATAACATGTGTGCAATGTTGATATGTCTGGTATTGATGTCATCGATGTTTGAATTAATGTTGATTTGATCATATTCCAAATAAAACAATTATTGTTTTCACATAATATAATGAAATTACATGTATCATAAGTTAACGATCCATATATGTCGACAATTTTATGTGGTAATAATGGCTCAATATTTTTCATTAAAAATTGTGAATTATTAATTTTTTGTTTTATCAGTATTAATTTTGAGTTATTAGTAAGCAATGCGAATGATTTCGACATTCCTAATATTTTTTCTACTATCATTATCTCATTATTCAATGATAAATCTATTTGGGTCGGTCGAGTGATTAATTGATTATTGAGTTTACCCCATATAAATAATTGGCCATTTTCATTCAATGCTAATGATGCTGTTTCACAACAAGCAATATTAATTATTTTTTCACGATCATTATTATCGATTCGAATTAATTGTGGCACACAATAAACAATATTAGTGATGTTTCCATTGACTTGTCCGTATCGATTATCACCCCATCCCCAACATCGATTTTTATCATCTATAATTATCACATGGGTCTGACTGATTACGACTTTGCAGATAAAAAACTCCCTCGTTCCATAGTCAATTCGAATTGGACAACAACGATCTTCTTGATCACCTGTTCCTAATTGGCCATAATTATTCGAACCCCAAGCTAAAAGATAGCATTTTTCATTATGATCATTTTCGATTAATGCAACAATGAAATCAGCACCAGTAATTGATTTGATTTTGAGATTTCGTAATTGTTCAATTTCTTCTGGCTCTCTTGAAACATCCAAACGATAATGACCTAAACCTAATCGTCCATTCCCATTGAAACCATATGCAAATACTCGGTTGTCATTCGTAAATAACAATGTTGAACCACCGATTATTCCATAGAGATAAAATTTCGATACATTTGAAAGAAATTCCAATGATATTCTCCATAATCCTAAATCATTTGTTTCGGCATAGTCAAAACTCATTTGTGATTTTGTATGGAAACACAATAATAAATGGTGAAAGCAACAATAAGTTTAATGAAGATCATATGTAAAAACTTTGAATCATATTTGATTGGTAAAAATAGAAATTTTTTAACACAAAAAAAGAAAAGAAAATGCGTCAAGTAGAAACTGTTAAAAAATGCTTGTAAACAAACATTGTTTATTTCATACATAAACAAAAATGATTGATAATCAAAGGAATTACAACCTTGAAGAAGATGATCATGTTGAAGAATCGTATGAATTCTCTTCTACAGCTATGCCACCGAAACCATTGCCGCGAAAAATAAATTATTCAAAAGAACAAAATGTATTAAAAGTCGAATATGATTTGTTTTCACATAATAAGCGACACGATCGAAAAAATCATTTAATTAATTTATTATTAGGTTCACTAATCATATTGATTATCTTATATTTAATTAATTTATTCATATTGAAACCAATCGAAATCGATAATAATAATGATGTTAGATCATCAGAACGATTCGTTAATGATGTTTGGTTAGAAATGGATAAAATAATCGAAAATAACATTGATTATATTAAAAATGATTATAATACCAAGCAAATGGATAGTAACATTAGAATAATAATGAGTGAAGATCTAAGATGGTTGAATTTCTTGCAATTAAATAAATTGAATCAAACAGATAGATGTTATGAACAAAATAATCTATCTTTATTTTATCATTATTGTGTTGATGAACATAATTATCCATTAATATTTGATGAAAATTGTTGGCCACATTCATACGATTTGTATGAGAAATTATTGGAATTGATTAAAAATGCTAACAATACATTTGTGATGAACGATACGATTAAATTTATTGATAAATTCATGAAAAATTTCAATCATTTTTTAAAAAATAATGGCAAAATCAACAATATTTTCATGAAACAAATCGAAATTGCTTTTGATTTTTCAAAAAAAGTTGGCCACGATTGTGAACATAAAAGTGTTTGGGAAAAAAATTTCAATTTGACGTTATCATCTGGCCGTAATGAAAAAGAACTATGGGAACTTTATTGCTTGAATCATATACGTTTTCCAAATATTATTAGCATTAATAGTGGTAAATATTATATTCCTGAATATTATATGCAATCAATTGAAAAAAAATCACTTATAAATCCCTCAAATGATAATAATCTGACGATGGATGAGAACGAAAAATGGACACAAAAATGGATGAATGAAAAATTCTTACCATTATACAATCGGCCGGACTCCATATTGAAAAAACGTTATGAAATGGAAAAAAATATGTCATTGAAATATGCGATTGAAAATAAATTGCCATGTTGAAAATGTTAGAACATTAGAATTTCAATTATTTTAAAAAGAATAAAATTTTATAAATTTTGACGTCTTGGTATTTTCTTGTCTAGAAAAATGACAAAAAATAGAGAAACAAAGTCGCGAAGGATTGATTGAAAATTTTATTTGTAATTGTATTTATTATGAATAATAATTCAATGATATGAATTTGATATTATAAATTCATTTATATGAGAATTTTCAAATGAAATCAATCATCAGTGTCATCTGAATCATCATCAGATATGTAGCGTTTAGAATTCGTTTTAGCTTGTCTCCCCGGTCTACCAGATGATGCACGACCACCACTCTTTGAAGATGTTTTCTTTTTCTTCTTGGGCAAATCCTCCTCTTCATCATCATCTTCGTCTTCATCGTCATCAGAATCATCAATCTAAATTTAAATATTAATATTATATATAGAATATATATAATAAATTGAAAATACTACAAACCATATCATCATCATCACATTGGCCAGCATCAGCTACATTGTCTCCGCTAGATGAAGCAGCTGCTGCTGCGGCGGCTGCAGCCGCTGCTTCTTTTGCTTCAACTTTTTCAACAGTTTCATCGTAGATTTTTTCTAAGGTTAGAGAATCCTCGTAGATTTGTGATTGTTCCATGTTGTATGTTTGAGCATTCTGACACATTTGAATGAAATCCTCACGAAGTTCTTCCATTGAACGATATTTGTGATTATTAATTTTCGTGCGAATTTTTTTGATATCTAAGGGCCTTCGAATTAGATCATAATAATCAGGCAATTCTTTCCGAGATGGTAGCTCCATGAATGCATCAGCAATATGACGATAAGCAACATTCTCTTCATTTTTGTCCTTGTTTTCACCATCTTGAGGCTGGGGTGAAGCTTCAGGATCCGGAACTTTATAATTTACGATTTCATTAATGATTCGACGCATTTTCATTATTAAATTAGGTGAATTAGGGGTATTTTTATCCGTTATCGGACGACCACGTTTTTTCTTAGGCTTGTCATCATCATCATCCTCGTCATCGTCATCATCATCATCGATTCTGCGACGTTTTCCGCCTTAATTAATGAAAAAATTAGTTACATAATTATTGAAAATGCGAGTAGAAAATACATACCCTTAGATTTACGTCGTTTGGATTTGCTACTCGTATTAAATTCTATTTCATCATAATTTCCATCTTCTATAGCTTTAAGCCATTGTCGATCCGTCAATGCATCTGAATAATCTATTTCTTTACGTTGTCTTGAACCGCGACCAAATAATTTGTCCTCTTCTTCTTCATTTGCTAAACGTTCGACTTCAAAATCATCTTTTAATAGCCATGAAGGAAGTTCAGATTCTTCCATCAATCGAGGTTTACGTTTCGGATTTCTAGCCTCTTCACGGCGACGGTCTAGATCCATTTTTTGAAACAAATCAAATTCTTCTTCGGTACGGGCAATCATTTGATTTATGGTTTCATCATCTGGCACTTCATTCTCATCATCTTCTTCGTCACCTTCATCTTGTTGCAGAATGGCCTTTTAGACAAAACCGGATTAGTCTCTATACATGAATAAAACATATGAAGATAAATATACCTGTAAAAATTGTTTACGCTCTGAACCAGTTGATTTTTGATCAAACATGCCAGCTTGAATAACTTTTTCATCTAAATTTAATTTGTATTTTGCAGCAGCTAAGATACGCTCTTCAACCGAATTGACTGTCACTAATCTTAATACACGAACTTCATTCTTTTGACCGATACGATGAGCTCGATCTTGTGCTTGGAGATCTTGATGCGGATTCCAATCTGAATCAAAGATGATTACAGTATCAGCTGCTTGTAGATTCAAACCTAAACCACCAGCACGTGTTGAAAGAAGGAAAACAAAATATTCTGAACCCGGAGCATTGAATTTGCTTAATAGGGCGCCACGATCTTCGGCTTTGGTTGTACCGTCTAATCTCAAATAAAGATATGAACGATAATTGAAATAATCTTCCAAAATTGTCATTGATGATGTCATTTGACAAAAAAGAAGTACACGATGATTGGTTGCGCGAAATTTAGGAAGAATACGATCCAAAAGTTCAAATTTACCAGCTGCGCGATAAAGATCAGGACCTGTGACAATGCGATCACTCAAGCCTAAATGTTCGGCATATGATTCTTCAATTTGTTGGAACATGAATGGATGATTACAAATTTTTCTCAACTGCATAATACTGTTCATTAGGGTTCGTGTACCTCCACGACCTTTCTTGTCTTTTTCAGATCCATCAGTCAATAATACACCTTTACTTTGCATATGACGATACAGGTATCGCTGCAATGCACTCATATCGCATTTGACAACATATTCTACTTTATCAGGTAATTGTGATTCTACTTCTTTCTTCAAACGTCGTAATAAGAAAGGGCGTAATACTTTATGCAAACGACGAATAATTAAAATGGTTTCTTCTTCATTTAATTCGACTTTTTCACCAGTAGTTGCAAATGGTGCATTGAACCATTGCTCGAATGTATTACATGATTTAAATATTGAGGGTAACAAGAAATTTAATAATGCCCATAATTCTGGCAATTTATTTTGCAATGGTGTACCAGTCAATAAAATACGATGTGGTGCTGTATAGTGTGTATTAAGAATTTGTGTTAATTTACAATGGTGATTTTTCATACGATGTCCTTCATCAATAATCATGTATTTCCATTTGATTTTGGCTAATACTGCTTTATCTTTTATTATATATTCATATGTTGTCAATAAAACATTGAACTTGTTTGATTTTAAATTTGTCGACAAATCTCTCCGAGTACCAGGGGAACCTAATAAAGAATTTAGAAAATTAGAATGATTGAAATTACCAAATGAATTAATTACCTTTATATGGGATTTTTATGACGGTCGGTGCCCAACGATCAAATTCCAGCATCCAATTTGACATTGTTGATAATGGCACAATAATCAGATATGGGCCATTATTTCGCTTTTTCTCGATCAAATATGTGATCAATGCAATAGTTTGAATTGTTTTACCCAAACCCATTTCATCAGCAAGTATACCATTTAAGTTATTATTATATAAGGAGACTAGCCATTCAAGACCACGAAGTTGATATTCTTTCAATTTGCCATTGCGTAATAATGATGATTGCTCAGTAATACGTTCACGTATACCATGTGCAATATTATAATAATTAATCTGATCATCACCACCTTTATATTCATCATCTTCAGTTGAAATTTGTGGCGTCGGATTGCTAGTCGTTGTTGCGGAGTTATTTTCACCATCTTCTGTTTTGATTTGACCTTCTTGATTAGATTTCTCATCATCGTCTGTCTCAGATTCTGTAGCTTCTTCATATTCTGACTCGGAGTCACCACCGCCTTCACCACTTTCACCTGGCTGTTTCTCACATTTGGGTACAACAGTCCATCCAGGATGTTCTTGGAGCCATTGATCTAATTCTGATGCTAAGGGTGCATCTTTACCGGTCAACAATTTACCAGTTTCGGTTTCGATGACATTAACACGAAGTTCACCAGCTTGACTACTTTCATCTATTGCGCCTTCTGGTAAATTTTTAGCTCCATCTTTATTTTCACTACCTTCTGTGTTTTTCTTCTTCTTTTTTCGCACTTTACGTCGCTCTTTGCTCTTTCTCCTTTGTTCTTCTTTGTGCTGACGAACCATTTCCGTGAGATTACGGATATATTCATCGGTTTGTGATAAAAGAAACGCTAAACGTTTATCTTTTTTCTGATCGATCAATTTTCTATAACCTTCTTCATCTTCAGCCATCAAACGTCGCATACGCTCCTTTTCGATTCTTTCTTGCTCTTTCTTTTGTTCACGTTCAGTGTTCGCATGATAAACTGCAACAGCTTTATTGACTCGACTGATTTTGCCTTGAATATTACGATGGTATTCTTTGAATTCTTTAGCATGTTGCAAAATAGCACTAATATATTCTTGATGTTTCTGTTTTCGGCGTCGTTCTTGTTCAAGTTTTTGTTGCTTTTCCAATTTTTCTGTTATTCTAGCTTCTCTTAGTCCAATACGTTTAGGCTTACGATATAATTTCGGATTCAAACCTGTTTCAAGTGTAGTATCGCGACGCATACAAGCAATGACATCAGCACGTAATTGCTTTTGAAAATTTAATAACCGTAAAGCTCGATATTCAATCATGGCCTTCATACGAATATCCTCTGGCATGTTTTGCGGCAAATTTTCCAACTCTTGAACACGATGTGCAATACGTTGAGCAATACAATTTTCACGTTCTTTTTTCAATTCGATAGGATCTAAACCAGCTGGTTTAGCCACAGGTGTGATGCGAACAACTTTTGGCTGCTGGAGTTGTGAAGACATTGCTTGATAAGCATTCATATCGCGTTCATTCATAGCTGGGGGTTGATGCGGCGGATGAGGGCCTTGTGATTGTCCTACTGGGGGCGCTCCTGGTCGCCAATGTGGTGGAAATTGATGTGGACCAGGATGATGACCATGATGTGCGCCAGGCTGTTGCTCAGCACTACCATTGATCATAGGACCTGAGTTGGCCGGTGAAACGTTTGGAACAGGCATCGAAGCTGGTCCATTCATTTGTGACTGCATAATACCAGGCTTCATAGGCATTGGTCCCCCATTCATACTATAACTACTTGATGGTGGTGCAATTTGATTTGGAGGACCTTGCTGTTGCGGAGTTTGCGGTCTTTGTTGCTGATGGATCATATCTGGTGTTGATGGAGCTGGTGGACGAGGCCATCCATGGTGTTGCTGTTGCTGATGCATTTGAGATTGAGGAACAAATTGTAAAGAGCGTTTGCCAGAATGTTGCAATGCGATACTAATATGCTCCGGTATGGGTTGATTGCGTGCCAAACAACGATATGCCATTATTTGATGACGCAATAGATGTAGCTGATGCGGTGCAAATTTCGAATCTGGATTCGGAATACCACCATATCCAGTTACAGGTCCGCCTGGATATCCACCGCCATTAGCTCCACTCTGCTGTGGAGATTGGCTATATTCACCATTCGTCATGTGCTGTCCAGGAAAATTATATCCAGGAGTACCGCCTTGTGATTGCGGAGGCGGTGTCGAATAATTTGCATGCTGAGTTGACGATGATGGCGGATGTTGCTGCGGAGGTCCAGCCATCGGTGGCATGGGCTTTCCTTGACTTGGAGTGTGAGAGCCAATACCGCCATGATGATTCATATTACGATGTTGTGGAGATGGTGCCATACCAGAATTAGGAGGAGGCAGCCAAGTTTGTTGCGGCGGTTGACCGCCGTATGGATGATGTTGTTGATGTGGTGGAGGTGGACCCATCGAATATGACTGCTGTGCATTTCCAGGTGCGTGTGGTTGTTGCGGTCCATGATTGATGCCAGTAGGGATTTGTTGCATATGAGATGGTGGAGGGATTGGAGGATGATGCTGCCCAGATGATGGCGGTGGTGGCATCATTCCAGGATTATGTCCAGGGGGTGGTTGAGGAGGAATCTGTGATTGTGATGATTGTGTAGGTACAGAAGGTGGCTGTGATTGCGTTGGTAATGACTGTTGTTGTGACGATACGGATGGAACAACATTATTACTGCTACCACTTTGGGAACTATTAGAATTTTCATCCATATTTTTCTTTCTTAATTTTAATTTTCAAATAATAATTTGACTAAAAAGAAAAGTAAATGAGAATGCATATTAAAAAGCAAATAAACATGTGAACATACTTAATCCTTATATAAGAAAAAAAATGAACGTCAAAGTATTGATATCATGGAAAAACTTATTCAACATACAAATACATATCAAGTGAGAAGAAATATAAGTTTTGAATGGTAAAAATGCGAAAAAATTCAAATTGTTCAATTTTTCAATAATTTTCAATGTAATTGTCCGCTCAAAATATAAATAAAAGACGAAGCAAAATGCTGAGCTGAAGCAAATCTTTTGTTTATTTTTTTCTAATATTTAGGTCCATTAATAAACAACGTGTTAAAGTTGAAAATAAATTTAAGCCAAAAAAATTGAAAATTCTCATCTAAATTTATTGCTAAAAATTCTAGAAGCTAAAATGAATTTCGCTATAGATTTCTTAAGAATTATGGATTAGGATTTTTCCGATTTTATTTGACAAATTCATTGAATTTGGATTTTTACAATTTTTTTTTTCTCCAATTCACTGTTGTTGTTGTTGTTGTTGCTGCTGCTGTTGTGTGAGAGAGAAACACAGTGAAAAAGAGAGAGAAAAAATTACCGGTACATTTTTGAAATGAGCATGCGCATTTCGACAATTTTTTACTCATTGGTGGTGGTGTCTCATAATCGATAGTAAACATAATCGATTGTATCGTATCGAGTGAATTTTTTTGAATTTTCAAATTTCACTTAATTTTCGCAATTACGAATATTTGCATTAAAATCTGCCAAAAATTAGTGATTAAATTTTAATAATTTTCAATTAATAAAAATTTTTATTGATTTAATGATTTCAATTTGATTGAATCAATTATTATTTTTGTTGAAACACTATTGAAATCTTTGTTGAATGACCAGCCCATATTCAGTAATATAATTCGGTACAATTATTGATTGCAATGATATGGTAGTTTTTCTTTATGTTTAGAATTATCATCATCTAATGGTGGTACATCACAACAACATAATTGTCCTCCTAAGTCTGGTTTATATTTACATATATAATTGCATATTTTTCTTATGTCATTGAATTGATTTTCGGTAGTTGTTGCTACAGTCGATGTTAATAATGATGGCGATGATGATGATGATGATGAATTATATTGTTTACGGGTTGTAATTTTTTGTATTTCATTTTGTTCATACTCTTCAAAATTTTTTCGACCAGTTATCGACGATACAGTTATGATTGTGCAAGCAATAAAAAATGCACACACCAAAAATGTTGATATCAATGTCCATCTTGATACGGCCAAATATTCATTTATACGTTTATATTTACGTTGAAATGAATCAACATATAATTCAAATGTTTCATTATTAAACATTTGCTTGGACAAAAAAATATTAAAATTATGGAAAAATATAT
The DNA here is from genome assembly GCA_002943765.1 of Psoroptes ovis. NCBI lineage: Eukaryota > Metazoa > Arthropoda > Arachnida > Sarcoptiformes > Psoroptidae > Psoroptes > Psoroptes ovis. The sequence goes on from PQWQ01000006.1 coordinate 998,727, forward strand.
TAATCACATAGTAATCAAAAACAATTGAAAATCATGAGCAGAGCGAAATTTGATTTGAATTGTTTTCAATCATTGACTTAAGTATTGGCAACAACAAATAATCATTTATATGATCAGAAAAAATATCGTAAAGTCTCAAGGATCAACATTATCAGATTTCAAGGCATAAAGATGGGTAAACAAACCAAATAAAATCCACAAATTAAACAACAATTATCAAAAATCGAGTACACACGTGTAGAATCATTGAAATAAACAAAAATTAATCAATGTGAATAGATCAAATAAAATAAGAGTTAATGAAATAAATCCACTTCAATTTTATTAACTGAGAAGATGTATAGCGAAGAGAAAGAAAAGAATAAAAATAAAAATCATGAAAAAAATTTAATATATTTGAAAATAAGAAACAATAATATATATATTTTTATATATAAATCAAATATAATTAATTAATTAATAATTAGTAATAGTCAATAAGAACAAAAAAATATATTCAATTATATGATAATGAATGATTGGTTTAATGAACAAATGAATGAATGTTTGAGATGCTTTTGAAAAATGATGAATTACATAAATGAACTCAAAAAGAAAAAAAACTGACAAAATTTGTAAAAATAAAAAAAAAAGATTTCACCAAAACAATATTACAATAATTATCGTCAATGATAATGATGATTATGATGAATAGACATTAGACAAAAACGACTTGGATTGAAAAATCAATTTAAATAAATTGATTCAAATCTTTTACATTTCAAACAACTTATCTCATAATATGATTACATCGTTGATTAGGCGTGTTTTTATGTTTGATAGATTTAATGACGAAGAATGAATTCTCAAAAAAAAAAAAAATAAAAAAAAAATAAACAAGTAAAATGATTAATCAAGATGAGATCCATGCGTGTTTGTCATTGATTTGTTGTTATCATTGTTGTTGATGAATGGATGGATGAAATTTGATGAGAATAATATTATTTACAAGTGATTTTACATCGCGAATAATAGAGAATATTAAGAATATTTCACTCAAAATTTTTTTACTTAAATTTTCATAATAAATTTTTTCAAATGATTCAAATAACAATACATAAAGAATTATGGTGTTAATAAATGTTTATGAATCTTTCATTTGTTTGTTTATCGGAACAATGATTTTTAAACAATTTAGCTCTTAAATTGGTGATATATGATATTTAAATCTGAAAATATAATGTTTTACAGCTAAATTTTCAAATTTTTCTGGATGGATTTAGATCATGGTCGTTTCATTTAATGGTATTTTCGAATAAAAAATATTTTTATATCTATGTATATAATAGTAAATGATGACGAAATTCAATATCTGAGGTATTGAAAACAGATGTGAATGTCTGCTCATGTGTGTGAGTATGTATAGGAAATCAGATAGAAAACAATTTAAAAAATTTACAATTTTAAATTCGGAACTTATTGTCCACTGACATTTTTTGTTTCACTCGTAATCATTTCTACTGATTTTCATTTAATGTCGTTATGATGATGCAGAGAAAATAAAATTACAAATTTTCATAATGGAACACAGATAGAATATTTCATGTCTTAATAAATGTTTATGTATTATGTAAATATGATGATAATTACGCTTTTTATAATGATGATGATTGATGATCGTAAAAATAAAGAAACATTTCAACAAACAAACAGGAGCAAAGAAAAAAATTGAGAATAAAATAAAAAATTCAAATCACAAAATATTAAAAATAAAAACAAACATAAAAATATTATGTAATAAGGGATAATATTTTTCCAAAATTAATGAGAGAAATTTTTTAAGGCGAAAACTGTATCATTGTTAGGTTTCAATTATCCAGGAATTAATGATGATGATTTTATTCAAATCTTTTTTCTTCATTATTATTATGTACTACTATCATGTGATAATAATCGTTGTAATAAACTTTCAGTACTTGATCGTTGATTTTGATTGTTATTATTATTATTATTATTATTGTTGTTGTTACTATGTTCATTATTGTCCTATTTTTTTATTCAATGGTGAAAAGTGATAAATACATTTAATTGTTATTAAATTTGAATTTCAAACATTATTAATATGAAAACTTACCAATGATATACTGCGTCCAAGTGTTGGTATATTTTCATTGTTGTTATTATTATTGTTACCCATCAAAGTATTTTGTTGCATCATTTGATTATTATTATTATTATTATTATTTGTAAGTGTTACCATATTAATACTGTTTATTGGTGTTGTTGGCGTTACTATTGATGTTATCATTGATGATGATGCTGTTGCAGTTGCTGCCGGATTATTATTTGAGGATAGCATCGAGTTATTATTATTGTTATTATTATTTGTTGGAGTTGTTTCAACAAAATTATTGAAAAATGCATCATCGAAATCATCATATGTCGCATCATCTAATAATAGTGATGTCGAATTATTAGATATTGTTGAAGTTGCTGGCGTTGATGATGATGGTTGCGGTTGTTGCATGGAAATGTCCGAAGATTGAATTTGAAGAATTTGTTGTTGTTGAAGCGGCTGTAATGTAGCAGCTGTTGAGGCAATTGTTGATGCTGTTTGTGATTGTTGCTGCAATAAAATTTGATGCTGCTGCTGTTGATGATGGATATTACTGCTTCTTTCACTCACAAATGAATTCAATTTTTGTTTTACATAATCTGATGTTGGTTTATTATTGTTGATTGGTGATGATATTGTTGCACGATTATCATTATTAATTGCTAACATATTATTAGATGATGCTGGTGCTACATTGACTAATCCATCAAGATTATCTAAACCAGGTATATCATTCAAATTGATTTGTTGTTGTGGCTGTTGAGAAAAAATTGCTGAATTTGCATTATTATTTGTTGTAGTGACACCAATAAAATTATTATCAACAGTAATTTGTTGTTGAGATTGTATTGATAATTTCACATTTGTCTGAGTGTTTATCGTAAACGATTGTTGCTGCTGTTGTTGCATTGGCATTCGTACAGATAATCTTCTTATTTGTGGAATATTTGGAATACTCATTGCTTGCTGTTGCGTCTGCGGCTGTTGTTGCTGATGATGGATAAGATGGTTTTGTTGCTGATTGACAATAAATTGCTGCTGCTGCTGTTGTGATGCATCTACAGTGTTTTGAATATTTGTTGTTTGCATACTAAATTGACCTTGTCTTGATGGAAAAAAGCGAGGTCCTTGCTGTCGAGTTGGGCGCTGAAATCTTTGGAGACCTACTGTTTGGATAAAATAGAGAAAATTTAGTATGGGCAACAAGATGATCTAAAAGTCATAATTACCACCAGAAAGTTGAGCATTCAACATAGGATTTGCTTGTTGTTGCATTGATACCAAATTTGGAGCAGTAACCGGAGATTTTGGCAACGTTGTTGGTCCAGATGGTGACATGACTTGTTGAGCTGGTGATGGTACATTATGATTACTACGATTCGAATTGGGAGCCACTGGAGATGCTTGCTGTTGCCAACTTATCTGTGTTATCGGTTGTTGTTGATTATTTACTGATTGCGGTGATTGAACTAACATTGGTGACTGTGGCGGTGCTGGGGAAGGTGATGCTGATTTTGATAAATTTGAATTATTAGCAACAAAATGTCCAGGTGACATATGATTTGACGAGAATGGCGAAGGAACTTGTTGGCCACCGCCACCAGTTGGTAAAGTAGTTTGTGGGCTAGTGGCATATGATGCATTATGATTAAATGATGATTGACCATTATTATTTCCTCTCAAACTACTAGAAACGCCACCAGATGTGCCTTGTACAGAACTTGGGCTAAGTACAGCTGGAGCAGGCGATTGAGGTAGGATTGGTGGTGTAGAAGGCATCTGAATGTTACCACTGGGATTCGTACCGCCTATTGCATATCTTGGTGACATTTGAGTAACAACCACATCTTGAGATGATGTTGATTGTTGTTGCGCTGGTATGGGTTGACGAGGCTTAACAGTTATCTGAACATTTGGTGCCACAGTATTATTTATGGAATTTAATCCATTTATATCAAATCCCCCATCAGATGGTTTAACATTGAACCCTTGCTGTTCTTGATTCATTAATAATCTCTTATGAGCAACATTCAAGTTAGGAGGGCCTTGTCCAAGAACGATTGATTGTGTTGCAGGCATTCCAGGGTTGATTGGTCCTTTAGGCATTCTCACTAAATGTATTTGTTGTTGTTGACCTGTTTGATTAGCTGTCTGTCCAACAAGATAAGTATTACTGGAAGTTCCAGATACTTGTTGCATTGTTAATCTTTGCATTACTATTGGATTCGATTGTTGATGTTGCGGTTGCCCATTACGATTATTTATATTAACATTAGCTCTTTGTTGCTGCATCAACTGTTGCATAGTTGCCGGTTGCTGTGGCATTACACGATTAACCTGATGATCGGAAATTCATTTAATGAAGAAAGTTGATAAATTTTCCATAATTAAGCTTACCTGAGTTCCAATTGTTGGTTGAGAATTACTATTGATAAAAGTATTAGAAACCTGATAAGAAGGTGGTGGTTGATAATTCGGTGGAGGTGGAATTTGTTGCTGCTGTCCAGGTGATAAAACAGAATGTTGTTGCTGTTGGATAGATTGATTGCCAATCATTGAACTGGCAATCATCGGTGATTGAGGTGTAGGCGGTTGTGATGTGTTCGATGAAAATATCTGATGACTTGATGAATTGATGCTTTGTTGATTTTCAACTTTCATCAATTCTTTACGTATTTCACTAATAGCTTGCTGTTCATTCGTAGTTGTTGAATTGATCTGTGCAAGATTGGCGCCAGTAGAATCTGCTAAGCCCAATGTGTTTAGATCAATATTATCGCTAGTTGTAGTGATTCGACAATTCACAGTGGTTGTAATATTACAACTGACGCTACCGCCGCTGATATTCGCCATATTGGATGCATTAGAGAGCAATGAACTCAATGGAGGCTGATTATTGATATTCATAACGTTTCCAACACCACCATTATTATGATTAGTGCTATTCAATTGATTGATATTGTTTACAACCATCGATGTCGATGTTGCACTACCGCCGAGTATAGGATCATCTTGAAGTTCAATAACATCCTCTATTAGTTGAGATATTAGGGCAGAATCTTCTGCATCATTCAATATCCCAGAATTATTATCAGTATTTGGACTTAGATCATTTGGACTGACAGATGAAATAATTTGAGCTGATGATGTAACTTGTTGCTGTGAATTTATTGAGATCTGTTGCTGTTGAGCTGCAGGTTGGTGTGCTACAACTGTATTTTGCTGAGTTATCGGCTGTTGTTGCTGATTTCCTGATAATGTTTGAATGAATCCAACACCGATGGGTTGTTGATGAGTCAATGATTGAGATTGAATGGCTGTCATTGTAGTGTTAGTTTGCTGCTGTTGTTGAACTTTAGGTACATTACGCAGCATCGTAACACGTTGATTAGTTAATGTCAACATGCCACTTTTGGAAATCATTGCTGTGCCAGCACAATTGCTGGCATTGATCTGATTGACTGATACCAAATTAGAACCGGGTGAAATATTCGTTGATGGTATGATATTAGTATTGTTTGATGATGTTCTAAGAATTTGTGTCAAAAAATTCGTTGCTTGTTGGCCCGTACTGGCCTGTTGTTTCAATTGGAGTTGCTGCTGCTGTTGTTGAACTATTTGTTGACCAACAGACATTGTTGTCTGTGGTTGAAGAATGGGTTGCTGTTGAATCTGTTGTTGTTGTAACAATTGTTGTAAATCTGAATTATTGTTCATCTGTTGCTGTCTTGGTTGTAATCGTTGCGCAAAATTGCCACCTGCTGCAATCTATTTTTTTGGCGTTTCAAGTGGTAATCATTCAAACGAAACGAAATACATAAAAAGAAATAAATAAACAAAATTTAAAAAATACAAATTTAACGATCCATAAAATGTGAGCAATTTTGTTAAGTTGAGTTTCGTAAAAAAAAATAATCGTTTCATACCTGTTGCTGTTGTTTAATCTGTTGATGTATTGGGCTTTGATTTGAATTATGAATTAATTGTTGTTGACCAGATTTAATTGCAAATGTTCCAGGTACCATACTGGTTTGACCGCCTAGACCGATTGTCGTTATTAACTGTTGCTGATGACGCTGCTGCTGTACATGATTTTGCTGTTGATGTATTTGTAATTGCAGCGGATCTTGGATCGGAAGCTGTTGTTGTTGAATTAAATTAGTTTGTTGAATTGATATTTGATTTTGTTGTTGCTGTTGCTGATTTACATTATTCATGGTTATTGGTGTTGTTGGCGCAGATGTTGTCGTTGATGTTGTTGTTGGTGGTGTAGGAATAATTTTCTTGTCTAAATTTGGTGGTAATTTGACATCTGGTGTTGATGAGATCATTGATGGTGGAATCGTTTGAATTTTCTCCTCAGGCAATGATGTTGGCGTTTTTGCCAACATTGACGCTAACATAGGATTTTGACAGGCTAATAATTGATGTGATGTACCCGTATTATTATTATTATTGCTGCTCGGATTTGTTGTATTATTCATAGTTCCAATCGCTATTCTTTTCGAAGTTTCATTATCAAGCATTGGATGATAAACTTGACTACTCTGATCAAATGAAGATTTTCTTTTATTCACATTGAAATTGAATTGTTGCTGTTGTTGCATATTATTAGACCCATCATCATTATTTGATGCTAATAAGGAATTCAATTCTATAAATTCATAGAATGATGGAAAATTGGTCATGAAAATAATTAATAATTGAAATATTGACATACCGAACATAAGTTTTTGATTATTTCCAGAATTATTATTATCCTGTTGATGATCGATTGGCATATCATTTTTATTCATATTAATCAATTTCATTCCACGTGAAGATTGACTTGTTGATGTTTTATCGCGATCATCGTCATTTAATAACATTCGTAACATATTGTTAGATGATGAGGATGATGACGTATTCGTCAATGATGTTGATTGATTATTTGATTTTGATGCAACTATAGATGATTTGGTATCATTCAATAAATCGACAAAACTTGATGTTGTGTTTGTAGTGGTCGCTACTGTTGTTGATAATGCTCCACTACATGACTGAGAAAATTCTAATTCAGAATTGGTGTTCAATTGATCATCGGCATTATCTAATAATTCACGTAAAATATTATCACTATTGCTATTATTATTAATTGAATTCTGTATTGAACTAGTTTTATTTTTTTCATTAGGATGACTTAGATTATTATCATCATTTGTATTGAAGTCTAAAGTTTGATGATGCGATTGCTGCTGTTGTAGATGATTTTGATGATGATCAGAATCGGGCGCACCAATGCTAGATGAATTTGAGCCACTTGTCAGCAAATTTCTAAGCTTATCATCCATTATAACTCTATTTTGTTGCTGCTCATGACTGTTGCTAGTATTCATAATCATTTGTTGATTATTCGTTTGTCCTATATTTTGTCCAATCGACGATTGAACAGTTATACCTTGTTGCTGTTGTAATGATGCATTTCCACCAATCATTGTATTTGATGATGAAAATATTTGTGAATGAGATGAGATCATTGTCATTTGTTGTTGTTGTTGTCGTAGTGAATTATCACCACTACTCAAATTTGGATTGACCATCATCGAGATTGATGATGTAAAAGGAACGGATGTATAAATTTGAGAAGTATTCATCAATGATGATGCTGGTGTAGATGATGATGATAAGACAATATTTTCAACAGTAGTTGTTGGCTCCTCTGGTTGTTGCAATATCGAATTCGATGGTGGGTTCGTATCTGTAAATTCCCATAAATCATCTAAATCAAGATTTGAATCCATTGTTGATATTGCAACTGATGATGAGGTCAATGTTGTCGAAGAGGTTATCGGATTGTTGTTGTTATTATTACTAAATTGAGATGCTGATGATAAGACGACTAAATAAAAAGAGAAAACAAATTAGTGATTTGGAAAAGAACGATTAATATATTATTTACCATTCGATTGCTGTAATTGTGTTAGTGATGATGATGAGGATGATGACAAATCTGGTGGAACCTGAGCTTGTTGAAATGGATTATTAGCCCATTGATGATTCTGTATCATTGGATTAGCAGTAATTAAATTATTGGAATTCATTATTCCTGAACATGATGATGCAGCATTTGATGTTAATGGTAATGGTAATGATGAAGATGATGATGATAATGTGGTTGTTGATGAAAATTGATGTGAATTTTGTGGCGTTGATTCATGCGATTGCTGTTGATGTTGTGTGTTATTTGTTATTGATGATGGAGATGTCGATTGTTGCTGTTGAGAATCAGTACTACATGTTGTATGAGAGGCTTTTTCTTGCATATTATCAGTCAATAATGCTGCTGATGATGCATTTGTATTATGATTAACAGCACCGCTATTACCAGACGTATTTACACTGTTCATTTCATTGCTATTATTTACATTAGAATTTGTCATGATCATTGATGATGATTGTGAATCTTCTTCTTTTTTTATCGGCGATACTGATTGATTCAATTCAAAAAAGATGGAATGCTTAGCCATCATGGAATTATTTTTTAATAATTTAGTTATTGTTATGACTTTTGCATATTGATCAAGTCCAACTTTGATGCGATATAATTTTGATGTTGCTGCTTGTGATGAGCCACCAGTATTGATTGCTTCCCGCAAATGCTGCTGAAAATTAGATAAATCATCTTTATGTACAAATTCATAGAATAATCGATGATTTATTAAATTATTTCTCAAAAACGTAATCTGTTTTTGCGTTTCCACATCATTCGATGTCATTGTTGATAAATGTTCGACTTGTATTATTCTGCCGTGCATGTCTAAGCGTGTGTTGAATTGCTTTGGATCCATTTTTATTTGACCAGATTGTCCAGATGAATTTTGTTCAGAATTAGCCAAACGTCTTGCGACACATAATACACGAGATTCTTCAGTCATCTGATGTACGCCACCGGTTCCAGAGAATCCAACAAATGTTGAATCATCTAAATTCAATTTCGAACTCAATGAATCTATTTGTTTAGATTCTGAATTAGATATAAATTTTGTATTAACTTGCATCAATTCATATTTGGGTAAGCAAGATTCTAAATTAGATGCCTCCTTTTGCTGTTTTCGTTGCAATTTTTGTTTGCGTTTTTGTTGTTTGAGCAACATTAAATTTTGTTTACGCTTTAATAATGAATCTTGATTATTATGATTCAATTTAATCATCATAGATGATGATTCTGCTTGTGAAGCATCCAAAACGGCTGCTAAATCAGAATCCAGTATAGAGGAATCGTCATTTTGTGCTAATGCTTCGTTATCATCAAAATTCAGACTATCCAACAAACGATTATTGTCATTATCACGTGTTAAGAGATCATTATCATCGAAGTTAATATCATCATCATCACCATAAAAGTCATCATCATCATCATCGTCATCATTTTCATTTGGATGAATTGTCCTTTCTGATTTAACTAAAAATCTCGATTTGAATAATGTAAATTCATTGTGGCTGTTATTTTGATTTAAACTAGCCAATGTTCCAATCAGTGAAGATGAGCTAGACGTAGATCCTGAGCAAGTATTGTTTGTAGTATTTGATGATGATAAACCTAGATTGGCAGAATGATTAATAGTTGAATCAGAAGACACATTAGTTGATCCGGAATGAGCTTGAATAGCTAAATTACCGGAATGGATGGAATTATGTTGCTGCTGCTGTTGATGTGATTGATTCGAAGATAACAACGTGGAAGTGTTATTTGATGCTGTCGTTACTGTTGTAGGATTCGACAATGTAGATGATGATGAATTGGTGGAATTCGTTGTTAAAGTTGATGATGATGATGAACTATTGTTACTATTATTATTACGATTTATTTGTGTTTGATCCAACATGAATGTAGATGAAGATGAATTACTACTATTGTTCATTTGATTATTAATTGAATCAGAATTATTGGCAATTGTTGTAGATGATGGCCAACACTGCGAATTATTATTATTTGATGTCGATGCTGATGAGGATGATGATGATCGTCTTCCATTGTTGCCAATTGCCATTGGCAATAATAATGCATTAAAACGTGGATGATCGTCTGGATGTAAAATATCAAATATTGACTTGTTAATCACTTCACTCTATGAATTCATGAAATTATAAAAAAAATAAAAAAAAGGAAAATTAAATTATTAAATTGAAAAAAACAATCAATCAATCGAAATTAAATTATTTCAATAAAAACGATACCTGAGTAAATCTAAGATATTGGCTGACATTTTCACTAATATATTCAATATAACCATCAGAATTTAATGTGAAAAGAAAACAATTTAATGCATCCAATAATAATGAATTCAAGTGAAATGGTGGTAATATATTTGGTTTAGATGAGGAGACTTCTGATGCTTGAAGATCATCTGTTGTTAGGTCTAAAATTTTATGGATTTGATTATATGATTAAAAAATTAAATTTAAATTTTCGAAATTAGATTCAAAATCGGTGAATAAAATATCAATATCATTGTACAAATAATATGATCAAAACATTAAAATCGAATAAAATAATGAAAATATGATTCAATTTGTTTATCTAAATTGAAAAAACGAAAAAATTTATTAACAAACTTACTTTGTTTATTGATGTTCTGTATGTGTTTAACAGTCTCCTGTAATATGGCACACTTGTCCGGCTTGACCGATAGTGAGTTCATTTCATTAAAATTATTTACGGCTGCTGCTGTTGAGATCAGCTCGGCTAACTCTTCAATATAATAATTTTCTTCGTTTTTTTCGCTGTCGTTAATTTTGTTGTCGTTGTTGTTGCTGTTGTATTTATTATTGTCACTATCTATTATATTATTTTCTCGTCGTTGTTGTTGTTGCTGTTGTTGATGTCGCCGATGATGATATTGATGATGCTGTTTTCGTTGTTGAGTTTCAATTTCGGCTTCAGCTTTAGCTTTAACTTTTTCTTCTTCTTCTTGCTGCTGCTGTTGTCGATGTCGTTGATCTTTTTCTATTTCTTTTCGTAATTTTTGTTGTTGATGCTGATGATGATGATGATCGTTATTAATATGATTTGAATGATGGTGGTCGCTGCAATTGATGCTACTAGGCTGATTATATGACTGTTGATGATGATGTAGTTGTTGCTGTTGCTGATTATTATTATAAAAATGATAATTTTGCTGTTGTTGATACTTTTCATCAAGAATGAGGCACTTGTTTCTATCGTATTGAAATGTATATGAAATAATGAAAAAAATTGGAAAATTAAAATCAAATTTTCAAACAAATAAACAAAGAAAAAACAAAAATTCCAAAAACCCTTCATCAGCTGACACTTGAACAAAATTAGGTCATAATGAATGTGAAAATATGGAAAAGTTTTAACCAAAAAACTTGATCATATTTCTCCCATCTCCACTAATACTGGTATTCAAAGTATTTTGTTGTTGATAATGACAATAAACATCAATAAATCAGACATGCCAGCAGTAATACATCAAACATTACGCACACACACACATTACTCTACCACCATCATCGAAGTCATAGAAATCAACAATGATGACGATGTTGATAATCAAATAAAACAATATGCAATCATAAAACAAATTTATTTCTTACAATTTTAAATTTGATTAATATGTTGTTTATCGCAAATTTTATTGAGAAGATATTTGAGAAAAAATGAATTGAAATGAATGAATTTAATGAAATAAATTCATAAATAAATGAATAAAATTAACAAAATCTCGTAGCTGAAACGTATCCCAGCTGAAAAAAAATATGAATAAACATATGCATGCGAGCATGCAGCAAACATATGCAGCATTTGATAATGATCATCATCATTGAAGCATTTTTTTTTATTTTACTCGTCAAAACTATTAATAATTCATATTGAAAATTAATATTAATTCATTTAGCAAAAATTTCTGTCGATAATGATGCAAATGGTCAAAGATATTTGTATTTTTTCGTTTTCGGAGAAAATTTGCTTCAAGAAAATACAAATACATTTTCATGATCTGAAATTGAAGAAAAATCTTTGTAAATGACAAACTGTGTATGCGACTGAATGAACTAATTTTGTGTGAAATTTTCAAAATGAATTTATTTAAAATTTTAATTTTTTTTGCTGAAACATCAAAAGATCAAGATTTTTTGATTTTTTTTCATCAAGATGAAATAAAATCTTGCATTTATTGCACAAATTCTTATTTGAAAAATCGTAATCAAAATGAAAAGGAACAAAAAAAATTACATCACAGTTTATTTAGCGAAGAAATTAATGAATAAATGATTTACATCATTATATCATGGTATCTTAGTGTAGCACATTTTGTTGATGTTTATTGGTCAGAAACCTTTGGTTTGAATGTTTTTAATGAGTGATTAAAAGCAATGGAAAAAATTCTTGATCAAAATCTTTAAACTTTTTTTTCTTATTCAATTTAACTAAGAACCCTGTTTTTCCAAGAAATACAATTAATAAATTCATATGACACATTGGTGTATAATCACCAAAAATTTTAATCAAATCAATCAAAATTACTGATCTTCTAAAGAGGAATCATTCATCATTATGCTTTGATTGATAAATATTTATTTTTTCTTTGTTGTTTTGTTGCTGTATTACATGCATAATACATTTTTTCTGTGATTAGATTACTTTTTGTTGTTTCAATCACAATTCAATTACCAATAAAAACCAATTAATAATAAGATTTTGATCGATTTAATCAAATCAATCAATGAGCAAAGCAAAAATTGAGAGAAAAATAATTGAAAACTTTTGTGGCAAATAAATGTCATTATAAATAAATGAAAAATTTTCATTGAAAATGTCATTTCGCTTTTCTTGTTGTGTGATATTTGCGTGTCTGTGCATTATTTCTTGATGAAAATCTCCCACAGAATGAAAAAAATAAATCTATGTATTGAATCTATCTAAATTGGAAATCGTATGGAGCTTTTAATACAACTTTTTTCTCATTGTAAAATTGAAACAATTGAAAATCTTGGATTTAATTTGATTTTGAATGGAAAATGGAATAAGAAAAATTTCATTCAATCCAAATGATAATGATAATAATAACAATAATAATAATAATATATTCATAAACAAAAGCTTTTTGGGATTTTGGGAATTTTCTATAATTCTTTGTTTTGAGTGATTTTTTTCTTTGGCAAAAAAATTTTATCAAAATGGAATTTAATTCATTTTCTATTCTCTTCAAAACAAATTCAAATTTCGAACAAAGTTTACTTGAAACAATAGACAAAAGCAAATGAACAATTTTTTTCTGGCATTCAAATCATTAGAAAAACGAGATTTTAAAACGAAATTTTTTCAAAATAAAAGCATTACAAAATTTTCGGAAAAAAATTCCAATACTCGAATAACAGACTAAAATTATTAATCAAAAACAAAGCAAAAAAACGTAATAAACCAAATAAAATTTGTGATAATAATAATAATAATCGAAAAACAATCGTATATAATTTTCTTTTCAAATTAATTGTTTCTAATTGGAAGAAATTTTTTAAAAGAAATTAAATCAAATCAAAGAATGTAGAAAAAAATCATTAAATCATTAATCATTCTTTTAAATTGACTTAACCAAAACATGATTTATTCAGTAAAAAAAACATTAACCATTTTGAGGATTTTTTTCGTTGTTGTTGTTTTTGAAAAATTTAAAATTTAATGATTTTTGAAATACATATAATTTGATTCCATTACTTAAAGAAAAAAACAAATCATAATATGATCCATTTTATTATTATCATTCATTCATGTTATCAAATTATACAAAAACAAAACTTTGTATAATTGAGTGAGTGGAAAAATAAATAAATTTTTCGATAGTAATTCACTGAATTACATTACGGCTGTTGTTTCACGTTAATATTAATAATTTCACATTTGAATCTTGTTGTTTGAATTTCATTCATACAATTTTCATTTCATTGTGAAAAAAAAATCAAAAGACACAATAAACATGTAAACATTCAAATATTCATACTGTTGAATAATAAATATACATTTCTAAAATGGAGAAAAATGAAATTTCACAAAAAAAAATTAAAAATCATGATCATGGCGGTTTTTTTTATTCAAAACAAAAAAAATGATTTGTCATAATTATTTGAATGGTTGGTAATGGTTTGACAACAGCGACGACGACAATAATAATGATAGCAATAACAAAGAAATCAATTGTACAAAGCAAAATATTTTTTTGATTAAATTTCTTTTCATTTTAAAATTATTATTATTATAGTTTAGTATGATATAAACTACTTATGGTAGAATAATAATAATGAAAATGATAAACAAATAAATTTTTATGAAAAAAAAAGAAATCAAGAAAAAATAATGTCAAAGTAAAAAAAAAGATCGTACAGAAATCAACAGCAGCAGCGTTGCTACATTACATACAAACATACATACACAAATATCAATGACAGTCAATCATTTTCAAATTTTTTTCGTTTTATATATTACTATTCATTAGTAATAATATATAATCATCACAAATATTTTCAAAAGAAAAATCCATTCATTCAAAATCTATGCAAGTTTATACAACATATGAATACAAATACATAAAATAAATACTTCTAATATTATTATTATTATTCAATCCATTTTCATCAAATCATTTTTAAATATCCTCTTCATAAATTTTTGTTGCTTTATTTGTATTTTGTATGCAGTGCGCTTCGAATATATAAATGTTGATATAAAGATATATAAATGTTGTTGATTGTATACATGAATATATGCAATATATTTGTGATTAAAAAAAATATAAACGCCACACAAACACATTTACAGAGCTGGCTCAATTATTTATTTTTTCTTTGAAAATTTAAAAAACAAAAAATATTAATTTATTCTGTGGTTATAATTACTTTTGAATAATGTTGGCTGTTGTTGTTGTTTTTGCTCTTGTTGATGTTGTCGGTGTTGTGGATGATCATCAGAAAAACATCTTGGAATTATTAAAATTTTAGATACTCATTCAAGATGTTACATTATGTTTGTTGAAAACTTTTTGTTTTTTAAAATAAACAATCGAATTGTTGATAGAAAATTCAACATTTCAAGTTTATAAAATCGCTTGATATGATTTCTTTTGAATAAATTCTGTGGGACAAATAGATTTGATTTTTTTTCATTTCAAAAAACTTTTTTGCCATTTTTTTCGACTTCAAATTTCAATATTTTTGGAAATTTAGCTTGAAAAATTTTGATTGTTCATCAATTATTGAATTATGAGTTATCATTTTTATGTATTCTCTCTTAATTTTTCATTGACGAAATTTCAGAGGAATTTGAATCGAAATTCGTTCAAATTTTCAATGCTAGCAAAGTTCAAAATTATCAGTTTTTCATTTCAATTTAAAGTTATCAAAGTAAAGCAGGATAAATGATGAAATAACATTTTAATCAAAAAAACATTCACTAAGAAAATGATTATAATTAAAAATTTTCACATTAGTTTGGTTATCAAGAGGCAAAAAACATCAAAAATTAAATCAAGATTGATGAGATTTTCATTTTTTCTCATATTATAATATGAATCTTAGATTGTAAAGTTGATTATTTTGAAAAATTTCTAAAACATCAATATCAAACATATTATTTTGTTCAGATAAACAAATTAGAAAAAAATAACTCAATAGCAATTCATTTCATTTAATTTCAAAGAATATAATCGAGTTAAACAAAATTATTCTTCAAAAAACAAAAACACAGTCAAACACAACAGTAAACACACAACATTTAAACAATTACTATTATCTAATAAGTACAGGCAAACAAACAAATGCCGAGAACAAACATATAAATGAACAGTATATAAAATGCGAGCAAAATCAATAATTCTTGAAACAAATAAAGATAAAAATTGAGAATATCGTTGATCTGGCCACACAAGCACTTTTTTCAATCGTGGATCAAAATTCATTTCAACAAAATCATCTGAACACAAATAATAGCGTTTCGAAACACATACACTCGATCAAGAATTAAAAATCATACATTTTTAATAATGAAAACAAATTAAAAACAAAACAAAAACAAAAAACATTTTTCATTCAAAACATCTTGAGTTTTTCAATATTTTTTCATTTCTTCTCATCATACATACATGTATATGTGAAGAGTGTGTCTGTGTATATATGACTGTGTACGTACTTTTTCTTCGGCGTATATTGTGTGCGTTGGAATTCGATTTGTAGTAGTGGCATTTATTTGTGCGATGAAGGAAATTTTTTTTTTTTTTTTGAAAGAAACACGCAATTTTCTTTCATAAAATGAAATTTACTTTAGGTTTTTAAAAGTATACAGATACACATATACAAATATACACATTAATTCATCGTGAAAAAAAACATAACAGCGCAAGTCTTTCGTTTGTGAGTTGTAAGAAAGTCTTTTGATTATTAAGAAATATTAGAACCAAAAAATTTTGGTTATGGTAGTAGTGGCATGATAGTATCAGCGGTCGTAGCGGTATGGAAATTAACGATAAATTAATGAAAACCTCAAAGGAAGTGTCGCTTGTAGCGCAGATTGATGGTAGGCTTTCACTTTGCTGTTACCTTTTATTTGACAAACAAACAAAAAATAATACACCATGATGGTATTTAATTGTGCAAGGAAAAAAACGAAACGAAAATGTACCAACTCAAACTTGAAATACCTTAACATCATTAACAAGTACCGCTGCCATTGTTATTGAAAACCTTGAATGAATATATGAGAAAAATAAACAAAAAACGAAATAAAAAAATCTCAACACAATCCTTTGCCACTACTTTTTGACGCGTTTTCGACCGCAATATAGTTTGTAAATTTTTCAAAAATTAGCATTGAAACTGTCATTACACATTAAAATTCGATGAGATTAACACGAGTGGAACGCGGGACGAGCCGAATGAAAACGAAAACAAAAAACAGTACAATCTCGTTAGGTTCATTTAGCACGGTTAAATTGAAATTTTTCAAAATTGGATTCATTGAAAAAGCGCCGCCGCCACCGCTCTTGTTGGCCGCCATTGGATACCATCATCATAATAATATCCTTTATTCCTTCAAGCAATATTTCAATATGATCATCATCATTAAATACAAAAATAAATTGCAACCATAAATGGTGACACACCGACCGACCGACCATTCATAATGAATGCTTTAACATATAAATACACATGGATATGTGCGTTTGACTTGGTATCATATACTCTTGGTATATATTGAATAATCGAGAGAAATGTTTGAAAATAAGAAATCAAATTGCCAAAGACGACATGAACATTAACCTCTTGTTGGCCAACAAAATAGAAGCCAAAAGAAATTGAAAAAATCCACAGATAAATATCAGGTGCATCAACGATGTACGATCTCGAAAAAAGTTTTATCAAATTTGAAAATGATAATTTTCAAATTTTCATATTAAACCATTCAAAATGCGATTTCGAATGATAATTGAAAATTACAAGTTTACAAAAAAAAAAAAAAAAATGAAATGAAAATTGAAATTGAAAAAATTACAAAACATATGAAAATAACTAGAGTCAATAAACTTGTCGTCGTCGTTGTTGTTGTTTGGTGTACGTGTATGTGTGTTTGTATCTGTATGTATTTGATGATGATGGTGTGTGTGGTTAATGATTGTGAAATGTTTAATGATTCAATTCAATTCAATTTTTTATTATTTCTTTGAATGGTAGTAGCATTTCGCTGGTAAAGATGATTTCTGATTCAACGAAGAAAAATGAAATAATGATGATTATAATTATTGTAATAATTTAAATAATTTCCAGCCATCTTTTTCTCAATTTTTCGTGATCAATGGATTGCCATGGTGGTAATTTTGATTTTTGATGATTGCGAATCAATGTTTTCCACCTTTGATTTGTAATTTTTCGAGATTTGTGATCATATTCTTGTTGTTGATTCAAATCAAAGAGTAAATGAATTGAAAAAAAATCCAAGATTTCAAGATTCGTTTTCCAACTCCAACCAAAAAAACTTGAAATTCAAATCAAGTAAATTCAATGGCCACCGCCTCCACTTAAAGGAGAAAAAACTGGCTTGGCAAAAACCCCCATTTCCATCCATCCATCTTCATAAGCTTAATCAACATTCAGTACCACCATTACTGTGTATGATCAAGGGGAAAAATGATTACTTCAATCATTTGTAAAATTCAAAGAAACCCTTTGAATTTCGCACAAATAAAATTGTGCATTTCTATGTTTTCATTTTCATTTTTCAATAATTTTCAATAACAAACACTCAGAGATCCTGAATTTTGTCTGTGTATTTTTCATTTAAAAAATTCATTTTACATCTGCTGATGGGGTTAGTTGTGGTGGTGGTGGTTGTTCAACTTCATCATCATCAGCAGTAGCAACAGCAGTACAAACCCTATTTTCGCTAAATAAATGATAACAAAACAAGTAAACATCATCATGCAACAGCAAGAATATAGTGGACAGATTTTTAATGGCGTATTCAAAACAAAAACACAAAAAAATGAAAAAAACCAGCTGCATATTCAACAAATAAACAATTTCATTCTGAAAAAATAAATGAATGAATGAATGATATTATCAAATATTTATTCATTCATTCACATTCAGTGAATGAGCAAAAAGGATTGATTGAACGCCAACTCATTCATTCATTTACTCGATTTTGTTGTGATAATACCCCAACAACAATAACAACAACCAGTAATAACATTTTAACAAAAACATCGACAACGAAAATGGGAATGGCAAGGCGAAATCAGCAGCAATCATGGCGCCAAGATCATTGGCACAATTTTTCTTTTTTTGATTTCAATGATTATCGTTTGATTTATATTATCATTATTATATCATCGCATTCTTGAATTTTTTCATTTTCTTATGGCGAAAATTAGAAAAATTCTTTCGATTCTTCTCGTGGTTTTTAAATGTTTTTTTGCAGGAAATTTTTCGGCAGGATTGGAATGAGAATTCGATGATTAATTGACAAATTAAATTTCTTAATGAATCAAGTGATATCACAATTTAAAATGAATCAAAAGGTTATGGAAAAAATAGAAATAAAAATAAAGGCCGCTAAACACCCATGAATAATACATTTCAATAATGAATTATGAATTTATTTTCAGAGTTATTATCTTTTTCAATTGTTTATACGTTCAAACGTTTACAATTTAATGTAACAAAAATGGACCGAAAATAAGCTCAAACATTTGTAAATGAACCAAAAATAAATGAACGAATTGCGTAATCATACCAACAAATAAATAAATGAATCAATTCATATATATAAAAATGGTAAAAGTCAAAATTCTGAAAGAAACTCTGACGAAATCAACAACACTATTGGGGCATACATTGCTTCATTGAATGTTTGACTTGATAATTGATTGGTTGATTGTTGGTTAGGTTGGAGAAAAATTTCAAGCAGAAACTCATTTATTTATTCATATTTAATTGAAATTTATTAAATTCATATACACTTATCGAAATATGTAAAAATTTCTGCACAAACACACAATTTTCCGAAAAAACATCATGTTAACCAATTGCACACACTGACTAATGATGATAACAAACAAGAAATTTTTTAAGGTTATTAACCATCGAAAAGATGTTGAAAATTTTTGTTATTGTTTACTAAACGATGATGATGATGGGCTCAAACATTAACAACAAATTAATGAGGCAAATTGAATGAATGAATAGTTACAAAATACAATTACAACAAATAACAAGTTAATTTTTTTTATGTTTACAGAATTTTCAATTTCCAATAAACATCAACAACAATTCATAAAATTGATTACGTGTATGTGTTTACATGGTATGATGATGATGATCATCATCATCATCAAAAATTGATTGATCTATTTGTTTGATTTTGTTTTTTGTTTAATTTTTTTTGTTCACCATACATTCATTCAATTCAATTCATTATCAAACAATCACCTGTTTGCTGTCACTTTTTTTTACATCGAAATCAATTTGAATTCATTCGTTTTTTTTTCGATTGAATCAAGAATATTCAACGGAATATACGTTGATCGTTGATTCACTCAAAGCAATGTACAAATATATCCAAGTGAGAGATGGTTCAATTCTGAAATATTTTAAGTATATATTATATTAAGTAAAATAATTAAAAAATAATCAATGAAAAAGCCATAGGTTCATTATTTTTAAATTATTTGATTTTAATGCTTTTGATTATTGTGGCCTAAATGAAGTTAATTATGATTGTTTTTTGATCAAAGAAAATTAAAATTTCAAAAATTATTATTTTTCCATTTGTTAATTGACTTTTAATTAATTCTTTGTTTTTTTTTTTTTGTTTTTTTGTTGAGTCTAATTTTTAAATGAATTTCAAATCTTGAAGATTTTTTAAATTAACAAAAATTCTCTAAAAAAAATAATTTAAATCATTCGAGATTTAAATAATTTTATTTTTTTTTCTGAGCTCAAATTTTTAAATCCTTACAATTTGTGGATTACGATCGTACCGAAATCAAAAACAAAATTGGTAAAATTAAAGAGTTAATTAAAAGAAATTTCAAAGATTTTCGATTCAATCTCCAGGGAAATTGAATCATATATTCTTTGAAATTAAACTTTATGAAATAGAAATTTCATTATTTCGTTGAATTACATTTGTCAGGAATCATTTCAAAGAATTACAAAATGTTTCTAATTTCACATGAAAAATTGGTTACAAATCGATATATCTTTGTTCTTTTTGTTCGAGGATTGGCGAAAAATTCTGGTTAAATTTTCATGTTTTTGTTGTTTGAATTCAAGAAAATGTTTTTTATTTCTCCATTTTTCCATCTAAAAATGGGTCAAAGAACCCCGATTATATCGTTAATCGTCGTTGTTATTTTATTGCACATGCTTTATTCATACACATACACACAAACAGACACACATACACAACTAAAATTGGGCGAGGGTTTCGCTGCATTGTTTTTCATTGATGATGATTTTAGATAATTTCAAAGTTAAAAGACTTGAAATGATGATGATGATCAATGTTGTTGCCATTATCGACAAATAACAATACCAAAATAAGCTGGTAATGATAATCCTTTTTTTGATGATAATAATCATCAACGAATAATTATCAACAACGATTAATGGTAAAATAAAAAATAATTGTAAAGAATTATTATCATCGAATAATCAAATAATTGAGTAATGAAGAAGAGAAAATCATTCCAATCATTCATAAAATATCGATAATATTTGATATTTGGATCCAATTTTTGCTTATTTTCGCTCAAACACTTGTCTAATACACAACATTTTATTGCACAATATGTACATACTTAAATATGAGCCAATGAGAAAAACTTTTTCATATTTCACCATTTTTTCTAGTCGATCAATCGATTGATCTTTTGATAGATAGATATTTCAATATATCAATATCAATATTTTTTCTTATATATTGCTTTTTGCATGTGATCTATGGATACATTGATATTGAATTTTTTGTTTTTGAAAACTGTTTGTGTGATCTATTCACATACACGAATAAATAATTCAATAATGTTCATCAATGTTATTCTAGAGTTATCATATAGATGATCATTGCCATCAATGACATTCGGGGTAAGGTTAATAATTATGGTTAATGGTTGATGGTAATCGATCAAGTTTTTGTTTTTTATTTTCATTTTTTCTTTGAAATAATCGATTCATGTTTGTATCGATTATTTTTTTCAATTAATTTTTTTCGTTGTTGTATCATTTACCTGTAATGGCATATATTTGTTGGAATTTTGATTATTTTTCTATGATTTCTACGATTTCAATGATTTATCTCTGAATTTGTATTTTTTTCGAGTTGAAAAAAAACAAAAACAAAAATCATTATCATAATCGTTGTTTGATCATGAAATTATAATTTGTTTTTGTTCAATTTCTATCTATTTCTATTTGAAATTGAATTTTTCAAAAAATGAATTAAGAACCATTTCTTCAAGTCTTCAAAAATTTTACCATTGAAAATTTCTATGTCATTAATTCCGATTTATTTATTTTTGTTATATACCCGATTTGAACATGTTTACATTATTATCATAATAATCATTATCATTACCGGTTGTGGTTAATGATTTTTTCTCTATTTTCAGTTGGAACCATGAAAATATGTTACCATGACAAATGAATTTTTCTTTTTTTCATTTGAAAATGGACAACATGCTCTTCGATTCATTAATTCAGTATGAATCGCTGCAGTATTTATAATGCAGTAAATTTAACATTATACAAAGTGATAAATACACACAGTGGATTCATTATGGAATCATAATGGCCAAAGAATATATTTATATAAATAAATAAATGAGCAAATGTATGAATGTGTCTTGAAAAGTTCATTGAACAAAACAGCTAAACGAAATACGAAAAACGAGAAATTAATAAAACAAATCAATTGTTTTTACAACTTCAAATTCAATGTTTACAATTCTAAATAATCATCATAAATATAAATATCGTTATTGTTGATTCACATTGAATAATAATAACTTGAGATTTTTTTCTTTGTTTTTTTTGAATTTCGTTTGAGCTGTGAATTTATTAAAATAAATAAAAATGATAATAAATGAACAACAACAACAGCAGCAATTCAGTGTAAGAAACCTATTGTAAAACCTATTCTCAAACATTTTGAATGTTAATCATTGTTTTTGGAATATGTTTTATCCATTGAAATTGTTATTTAATTCATTCATTTATTTCACTGAGTAAGTGAGTTTGTGATGTATGATCTGGGATAAGATTCGCTTCTGACGTAACAAAAAAAGCAAAAAACAGAGAAAGGTCTAAGACTAAACACTTAAGATTATACTTAGTTAATATTTCTTTGAAAAATTTTCTCGTTTTTTGGTATCAAACAAAAGTATATGGTATATTCTTCAAATAGGAAAAATTATGATAAATAACTGAATTCAATAATGATAATTCAATATTTCTGATTTCGAGTGTTATCGTATTTTCGAGAGAAAAATTTCAAAAAATTTCATTGAGATTCATTGAAAAAGTTTAATGATAAAATTTTATCTATTTTTACTTCAATTTCTTTTGTTTTATTTCGTTACCGATGATGATTATTGCAAAACAACCCAAAGCATTATCGACAATCTATGAATATAAAAATTGACACTTGTGAACATTTTCAAGAAGTATCACTTGAAATTGAAATCGATTAGAATCGAATGTGATTCAATCAATACTCATAAATAAAAATATTTTTTTCCAAATTTGATTTGGTGTGGTTCTTGATATTCGTCGTATATTCTTGATTCTTTGGATTTCTTGTTCATTTTTGTTTTCATTTCCAGAAACAAGAAATAACCATTAATCGTGGGCGAAATTATTAGAAATGAAAATATTATAAACTTTTTCTCGATAAAAAAAATGTAATTTTATTATTTTTGCCCCTTTGTATATTTAGCTTAATTTAGTTCTAATTTAATGTTTTAAATTAGTTTCAATTTCATTAGGAACAAAAAAAAGGAATCAACAACATTAATTGCCAACAACCAATGAGTTTTGGTTATCAGCAAGTGGTAATAAATTAAATGAATGTCTTGAAATAATCAATTTATTTATTTATTTCAATTTTTTCTGGGTCAAATGACTAATTCATTTAATATTCTTTGCTTTTTCATTTCCTCACAAATGCACAAATTCATTCATTGGTTATTCGTGTAAATAAGAAAATTGACTGCGAAAAATTTTTGCAAATTTAAATTCTTATTTTGAATTTTGGAGAAAAATTTGAAGAAATTTGGCTGCTATTCCCATATTATTTCCATCTGTAATTCTTCGATAATGCTGGAAGATTTTCATGATAAATGAGAGATCCAGAAATACCATGAAATTATTTAATTTTATTGTATAACTTATGAAAAATTATCGTCTTCTACTATTATTTCCCGTATTATCAAAAATTAAAACAAAATAAATGAATGAAAGAAAAAAATTAATATCAAATGCTATGTTTTGTATTTGCGTTTCTAGTTGACCTAGATAACCAAAAAAACGACAGTAAAATATAAAATTGTCATCATCATCCAAATCATTGTTAGACTACTATTATTGTATACGAGATAATATTTAAGATGCCAAAATATCTCCCAAATAATTTAAGGAATTTTTTGCTTTTTTTTCTAAAACTATTTTTTTTGCCGTTAAATAAAATGTAAATAAACAAACAAACAAACACAGAGATAAGCTCTCAAATATACGGATTGTATAACAAAACGATTATGATGGTTTATTTGATATCCAAACAGCAAGCGAACAAACAAACAAATAACAAATAGCATAATAACCCTAAACATACAATATTTAAATGAAAAACAAAAACACATGACGAACCTACAGATAATCATTAAGATTATTGTTATTATGATTATAAACATCATTCAAAGTCAATGTGGGAATGAACGAAAGAACAGAGAAAAAGACAAAGTTAAAGATAGAATAAATTAATGAATGAATGTTTGAAACAAATCGAATCAAATAATTTTAATAATAATGACGATGATGATAATCAAATGCACGCAAATATATCTTTAGAACGAATCAATGAACAAATGAATGGAAAAAAAGTAGAATTCTTTTCTTTTTATTTAATTTTTGGATGTTGTCCATAGGATCAGATGATTATTACGATGATGATGATGATGGTTGATTGCACACAAACATTTCGATCAAAATCATCAAATAATTTGATGTGAAAATATTATTATTGAATGAATGGAAGAATAAGAAAACATTAGACTTGACCTAAAAAAATGAGAAAAATTTCGGAAAACTGAACTACAAAATACCAGGCAACATAGATTTGATGATTTGTAGTTTTTTTGCTTTTCGGTTTTTTCTCGTTCATTTCATTTCATTTCATTTAAATTGAAATAATAATGAAATCCACAAACACACAAGCAAACACATAGCTTAAAAGACAATAAACAAGCTTAATTTGTGGTTTTGTGCTTTAGCTCAAATAAAAAACAACAGAAATGAATATATCAAAAACAAAATTGAAAGTCAAAACCGCCAAGGGATGCTAAATAGGTATGCATTTGCATTTATTTGGTTATATTTACTTATTTTACGCAAAAAAACAACCATAATAATAAATAATAATGATGATCATAAAGCAATATATTTCTCAAACAAACATCAAACATGCAAAGACATTGAATAAAATAATTCATAATGATCAATGATGGTGAATATGTGTGAGGTGCAAATGTTCATTCATTTCAAATTCTTAAATTCATTATTTTTTTGTTCAGCATTATTTAAGAGGATTTACGAATGCCTCACATGGATTTTATACAATTTTGAATGAATTTGAATCTGAATTTTGGTGAACAAACAAACAAGAAAATATGACAAGTAAATGAAATCAAATGAATGAAATTCATGGCCAGAATGCAATTGTCAAATCACATTTTGAATTTATCAAATTTTAAAGAAGAAATAATCAAATTACTTCGCTCAAATCAATTATTTCTAAAAATTCAAATAAGAAAATATGCATAAAAAGATATGAAGACTTACTGAGGATAATTTTTTCGTTGTTGTTGTTGTTGGTGCTGTTGATTAAATTGATTTAATTCATTTGATTCATATTTTTGATGCTTCAATGATTGTATTTCATCATTTTGTTGTTGTTGTTTACTGTTGACATTGGCATCAAAATTTTCAAAATCATTCAAATAACTATTCGTTTTATTATTTGTGTTGGTTTGATGATGATGATTATGATTATGTTGATGTTGTTGATTATTATGACGACGACTAGGACATTGACAATAATATTGATGATCATCAATAATAATATCCTTTGTATTATTATTATTATTATTGATAATGCTATTATCATCGAGATCTATATCATTATTATAATCACAATCATTATTATCGATTTTTGTCGTTGATAATGATGTATCGAATTTATTCGATGCATTATTCGATGTTTTTGTTGCTAATCTTGTCGATGGTGTTGAAATTGTAGTAGACGACGATTGTATATTATTAACATCATTATTATTAATTTTGAATATTAATGATGATGATGATGATTGTTGTTGTTGCTGCTGCTGTTGTTTATTAATGTGATCATCAACAATATCATCAATATTATTATTATCATTTATATTGTTGTTATTTTCATCATCATCGTCTTCATCATCGAGAAAAAATTGATTTAATTGATCAAAATCAATTAATTGATCATCATCATTTTTAGTTGAATCAATATTATCATTATTATTATTATTATTTAAATTATTTAATGATGATGATGATGATGATTCAATGAATGATGAATTTGTTGATGCTAATGATGATGATGATGATGATTCAATGAATGATGAATTTGTTGATGCTAATGATGATGAAGATGATGCCGTTATAGCTGTTGTTGTAATTATATTATCAATTAATTGATAATGATCATCAATGATATCATCATCATTTGTTGTAATTGTTGCTGTTGATGATGATGATAAACCTATAATCGATGATGATAATGTTGATGTTGTTGTTGATGTAATTATTGTTGGTGTCAATAAATTCATTTTTTCTCATTATCTTGATGAACAAATTTTGATTAATTGAATTTTTCATTATATCGATGATAGCAAGTGGAGAGAAAAGAAATAAAATGAAGAAACAAAAAAATAGAGAGCATAAAAAATGAATTCAAAATAACAGAAATATTGATATTGAAAAAAATTGAAGATTTTTGTTAGAAAAAATATAAAAATCAATCAATTAAATTGATCGATACAAAACGATACGATTTGATTTGATTGATTTTCAAACAAAAAACCAAACACGTTTATTCTTCAATAAATTGAATCAAATCATCATATTTTCATTTCTTCAAATGCAAAACTGAAAATTACACCAATGATTTTCAAATGATTTGAATGCCAAAGAACAACTGAGAACAAAAATGAAATAAAACATAAAAAACAAAACCAAAAATTTCCAAGCAAATTTTTCAATGAATCCTTGTCGTCGTCGTCGTACAGCAAAACAAAATAAAAGTTATATGTGATCATACACAAACATACACCGAACAACAACAAACATATATAAAATGTTTAGATCGCCGTAGTCAGTCGATGATTACAAACAACATTAAACTAACTAAAAGATTTCTATTTTCCATCCATTCATCGCTGTTGAAGTAAATGAAATGAATGTAAGAAAAATAAGAAATGAAATGAAAAACCAACCATTCAACTATTATTATTATGACAATCATAAAATAGCAACAACAACAATAATATTAATATTTTTAAATCAAACGACTACGACGAATGTATAATATACAACATACAACAACATACAAGGATCTTTTTTGGATAAAATTTTTGTTGTGTTCATGATGATGATGGTTACGATATCATTGCTGCCACTACCCGATGTTTGTTGTTGTTGCTGACGCTGTTGATGTCGATAATGATGGTAATGTTGATGATGATGATCAACAATCATCAACATCGACATCATAATCGTCAAAACATGTTGAGAAGAAAATCATCATCATTTTTCCATGATTTACCATTTTGAAAAAATGGCAAGAAATGATGATATAAAATAAATATTTTTTCTTTTATTCCAACATTTATTTCAATGTTGATACTTATTGCAACAACAACATCAGCAACAACAACTAAAAAATGAACTAAATGAAAATATTTATCACAAAAATGTATCATCATCATCATCATTGCTATACATTTTGGAAACATCAAAACAATCATCGAATATAATAATCAAATGGGGAAACATCATTTGCAAAGGCAAAAAAATGTTTGACATTGTTATATTTTGTCCATTTGTCGATTGTTGGCTTTGTTGGCCATTGTATTTGTATTGTTGTCAGATAGATTATCGACAAACAGCAAAGCAGACTATGTGATGTAAAAATGCAAAAATTTGTGAAACAAATTGGAACAAAGATAACAAGTATCAAAAATGTTTCAATTTTGACAATGAAATTGAATGTAGAAAAAATCAAATAAAATGAAATGAAATAATTCATTTGAATCTCAAATAATTTTGCGATACATGACAAAATTTTTTAAAAAAATCATTTGCAACAATTTCATTTGACAATTTTTTAATAAACATTTTTTAATTCATATCATATGTTTGACGAGGAAAAAAACATGATTATTTGTTCGTTTTCAACTATGTGTGATATACTCTGAATAGCAAACAACGTTTTGTAACAACGACATACATTTTTTTCATTTGATTAAATTGATTTTTTCATTTCGTCGCTTGATTTTTCAATTTAATTTTGATCAATTATTATTTTGGATATCTATCTATCTAGCTCTGTCGCTCGGTAGCTTGTTGACAAAAAATCACATATACAAATAAATGTACAAATATGAAATGAACGATGATTGAACAAAAAAAATTTAAAATTAAATCAATTTTTAATCGTTCAACAGTTATTATGTTGTTTGATAAATATGGTTCAAGAGTTAATTTGTACTAAATTTAATTTTAAATTTAAATGAATGATAATAATAATCGACCATGATAATGCGAATTAATATATGAATTAATAATATTCAAATGAATGCCAGTAACTTAATATTGAACAAATACAAATACAAATATCTGATAGAGATAATAATAACTATTTTGTTGATGAATTATGATTAGAATTTTGAAAGAAGAAATAAATAATAATAATCATCTATCTAATTCTAATTCCAATCAAAAAACAATGAAATTATCAATGAATAAACATACACAATATCTATTTTGTTGGAGATAAATGACAAAATTAAAATTAATATTGAAAACAAAAACAAAACAATGAAAAACGGATCATTTATTTGTTTTTTCGTTTAGTTTAATTTAATGTTTGTTTTCGCAAATTCATTTCAATTCAATGTATTGAACTTGGAATTGTTTCAAATGTTTTTTTTTTTTTTTTTTTTTTTTGCTTTCATTATTTCTATTTACTTTCATCTCTTTCATTCTATATTTGATGAAGAAAATGAAAATAAATAAAAATTAAATTGAATGATCAACACACAATGATAATAATAATACAATAACATAATATCACAATTGAAAATTGAATTTTTCGAGGATTTTTATTTGATGTGTGTGCGTGCGTAACTGTGTTTGGTGTGTGTTTTGATATTATTATTATAATGTGCATCAAGTTCAATGACAATCTATTCTTTATTATGATATTTTGTTTGCTTGTTTGTTTGTTGATCATTTTAAATGATGTTTTTATTTATTTATTCATTTATTCGATTGCTGTTTGATTTAAATAATGTTATATTTGCGTTTTTCATTATTTAATATGTGTGTGATATATGATTGGTTGAGAATTGAATATGTGGAAAAATTCTTATATATTCCATTGATTCTTTCGTGTGCAATTTATTCATTTTTATATTTCAATATTTACCCCTAGCAATAAATACAAAAATAATAAACAATTGACATAAATGTAAATTGAAAATTTCATTTCCCTCTTTTTGTTTTGCCAATTGATTTACACTTATAAATATTATTATTATTCACAGCTGACAAACAATCACAAATATATATAAATTGTCAAGAATATCGAAAAAAATTGTCTATCGATTCAAATACGATAACAACAACAACAAACGATTTGACAAACATTAGTGATATTGAAAACGTTCAATGACATTTCGTTTCATTATTATTTTTGTTTTATTATTATTATTACATTTCAATTTCAGATTTATGCTGATTGTGTCAAAAAAACCTGGATATAAATCGAAATATTTATAATTACTCAACAGAATATCAAAAATTAGTAGAATAAATAATATATTATATGAGTGGATATACACCAGAATCAATTTGTTTTTATTCAAACTCTATTATCGTATTAAAAAATTCTTGCATTTTCGGGTTCCAAAGCGAACCGATTAAAGCGAAAAAAACTATGCAATTACAATATACGTTTGGGGTGTTTTCAACTATAATTTCAATGGTAAAAATCAATAAAATGAAAATAAAGGGAATTGATTGCGAAATTCAAAGTCAATGGAACGAAAAAAAAAAACAAAAAATAGCGAAACATTTCGAAACAAAATTGATGATTAGGGCAATAAAAAAACAGCAACAACAACCAGTTGCCAAGAGAATTGAAAAGAATTTCATTCGTGTACTATATATTGGAATTTAATCGAAAAAATTATTTGAAATTATTAAATTTTTTAGGCTGTTTGCATTTGAATCGAAATTTTTTCCAAGGAAAAAATTCATTTTAGATGAAATTTTTTTCTTTTGCTCATTTCGAAGTTTTGAAATATTTTGAATCGCAATTAACATCGAAACTATTTATTCTACGAGATATATATTCGACGATAATGATCAGAATGATGCAAACTTTTTTTGTTTTTCACGGATAATTCAATTCATTCAATTATTGTTTCAAGTTTTTTTTTGGTTTCAAAATTGAATTAAAATTCAAAAACTTTTTCTATTCGTTTATTTGCCATTTTTTGCATAGTAAAACCAAAAACTAGATTATTGGGTAATCACTAATCACAAACATGAATCAATGATAGTAAAAAATTCAATGGCAATGTTGTCATTACAATCAAGGATGTATGAGTTGGTTAAATTTGAAAATTTACAATTTAATATTTTAGAATTAAATTTCAATCAATTTTTGATTTGATTGAAATATTATTGAATAAAATAAATTCAATCGAATTTCAATAAAAACTGTCTGAGTGCTATTAATGATAGATTTCGCGTCAATAATTCTTCAATCATTAGGCTTATGGCTAATATTTTGCAAATTGTTTCGTTTTTCACATTTTCTCCTCTCTGCTTATTTTTGAATTGAAAAACATCAGCATCAACATACAAGCATCAACATTATAATATCATTAGTGAAATATTATCATAATTGTTGATGCCATCGTTATTATCATTATTATTATTGCATACAACAACAATCATTATGATGATGATGATTGGTTAAAAACAATGCAATTATTCAATTTTTTTATCGTTTGTTTGCCATTTGTCTTATAGAAATTGTATGAATTGAATGATGAAAGAAATAAAGAAAATGGAAAAAAAATATGAAAATTACTTTGTCGACAATCATCATCGTCAAAACAATAATAATAATCATTGGATAGTTTTGAATTATGAAGAATAAATTTATAAATGTATGAATGAATGAATGGATGAATGATCTCTCATCATCACTAAATAACATCATCATCATTGGTTAAGAAAACATGTTCAAAGAAGGAATGTAAAAACAAAAAATTGTATCAAAATGAATCGATTATTATCGTTGTTATTATTATTATCATTTCGATTCATATATTTAATAGCATCTGTTTCTTGTTATATCAATTATTCGTTAAATGTTTTTTGTTCATTATTATTATCATTGTTTGTGAATAATGATGCACTCCCCAATCGTAATTTTGGTCAAACATTTAAATTGAAATCAAATAATTGAATTGAATTGTTGTCATTGAAATGTTTAGAAAGAAATCGATTAAAATCGATTTTAAATTGGAAAATTTAAAAAATTTGAATTTTTTCGGTAATCAAAAATTTTTCATATCGAAATATTGGGTTTAATTTTTGATTTTTTTTCAATAAACTTGTCTTTGTTTGACATGATTCATGAGTTCACTTTGAATTCATCGTACGATTGTTTACCTAATGATGACGTACTTATTGATAAATATTATGAATGATTATTATTAAATGATTTTGGCTCCTATGGTGCATCGAAATTCTAAAATGGAAATGAAATTTTTTAATGGAAATTTTGAATTAAATTAATTCAAATTTTCTCAGAAAGAATCGTATTTGACGCAATCAATTTTAGTTATGCTAATTATTAGTTAGGTATTTCAAATGAATATCATTTGAAACACTGTCAAGCATCATTCAAAGTATTAGCTTCTTGGAAAATCAAAAAATAGCAACGGAATTACGACAAAAGAAAAAGATTTCAATTTTCAAAATTAAATTAAATTTTCAACCAAAATATAACATGATTCAAAATATTTTATAAATATATTGATTGATAAATGATAATATGAATATTTCTTGATATTGAGTATCGAGAAGTACCCAACTTCAAACATATCCAAAACAACGCTAAATATGCTCGATAACAAAATCAATAAACTCTTTAATGATACGGAATCGGTATGCATATCTTGATACTCGAGTAATTCGATCATAAATGTATCGGAAAACACGTGATCGAATACGAATGTAATAACGATACCAAAATCGGCGAGTATGTTTGAGTATAGCAAAAATCAATAGCCATGAACCGATATTTATCGGAACGAACTCAAAAGGCATAGCAAGCAAAATATCTATGTATCATTTTTGACAAGCCAGAATCAACAAAACCAAATTGAATCGAATCCAAAAATCTTTATCTAATTCCAATTCTGGATCAAATGTCAAGAAGACAATGAGATCATCTACATCTTTTTTTGAATTCTAATTGGTGTAGGTTCAACAATATTTTGTGATTTAGTTTGTTTTGATTCAATATATTTTATTATTGGAATGTAGCGAAATATTTGTTCAACTCTGAATTGAAACACTGGCATATTTGAATATTACTTTATCATCGATAGTTGATCGGAAAAATTTAATGACTGTAATTGAATTTTGAAAACAAAGAAATTAAAATTACAAATTTTTAACTCTTAATTTGATTTTCAAACTATTCTTTTTGACAAATCATTGGGATTATTTGTTCAATCGACTCATACTTCATTTCAAAGAAATCAAGATTTTCAATTAATGAAAATTTAAAATATAGTTACCGCTCGGCTGTTTTGCCTGATGCTTACTGAATACAGAATTAATGCTGGTTAGATTCGATTTTCATCGGTGCAATTAAAATTTAAGGAATTTTTACACTTCGTAAACATTATGAATTTCCCCTGACAAAAATAATTTTCGAAATAATTCGAATAATCAAAAATTCGTGTTCATATTGGTATCCAAATTATTTTTATTAATTATTTTGTAATTTGAAATTGATTAAATCAGTTAATTCAGAAACAATTTTAACATAATTAATTAGAATTTAATTAATCGAATACATCAATTGAATTCCTGATTGTAGAGATTTTTATGAAAAATTTCAGAATTGAATATATGCGGATAAAATTAAGCAAAACAAGCAACAAAAAGTATTTTTACGACAAAAAATAGAAAATTCAATTTTTATTCAAACTTTATCAAAAGACAACATTATATATTTTGAGATATCATTATGATATTTGTAACACTCCAAATAGACTATATCGAAATTAAGTATTAATAATGACTAGTAGTAATCCATTAGCAAAATTGCCATATAAAATCTACAACTGTTTGTACGTATTCATAACGATTATAAATGAATCGTGCAACTCTTCGAACTCGATAATAATTATTGCGAAACACACGTGATCGTATACGGATCCAATATCGATACCATGATCGACGGTTATATTTCATGAGAAATATAATGAAAATCCATGATATCAAATTCAATGGTATGAAACGAATTGGTTTGCTATACATCATTTGTATAAACCATCGTTGTGAACATACGAATATAACTAATTCGAAAGTAACCCAGAAATTAACATCCATTTCCAAATCAGTATTGAATGTTATAATATCGAGCAAGTAGTCTGTGAATGACATGGTGTTGGTAACTTTTGATTCTGACTAGATTGATTCAATATTTTTATTAGTTTGATTCAAAATTATTTGCTATTATATTAGTAGATATTTGTAACTTGTAGCGAAAAATTACCATTTCAGACTTGAAAACATTGGCATGTTTATATGCTAAATGACCGATTGTTAATCATTCAAAAATTCAATTATACTGATTGAATTTAAGAAAAAAAAAGAATTTTCAAATCCGTTGGAATCATAGACAAATGATCGATAAATCATTTATCGAAATTGAAAAATTGAAATTTGAAATTCAAATTTCTTTTCTTCCATTTTTTACTAAGGCTATTAGTAATAGTCTATTATTCTATTATCAATTATCATGCGTATCGGATCTATCGAGTACAATATTTCTTATTAAAATCCAAATTTTCAAAAAAATGTCTTTTAATTTCAATTAACATTTTTTTCAATTTCCTTCGATTTAAACGAAGAAGAAACGTTTCAATTAAAATAATGGCACATTTTTTTCTTCTCCCCTGTTCTTCAGTACTTTCATAATTTCAAATGATAATATATTGATTAATAATAAAAATAATGACAAACAAGCTACAAGTGATAATAAATATTTGACCCAAACATTGATCGTTTGTATGTGATAAATATAAACATTAGAAACATGTTATATTTTGAATGGAAAAAATATAGAAATATTATACACAAACACACATGAATTTTTTTTTAAATATCAATGTTTGGCTAGAGAAAAAAAATTTTTAGAAAAAAAATGAAATGAAATTATCATATCATAAGATAGATTTATTATTTTAAAGTAAGCAAAAAAAAAATCAAAAAATTTAAAATCAAGTTTACATGTTGCTTTAAGCAATCTATGTTCTGATAGTAATAATAAGAATGATAATTTTAAATCTAAACGGTAATTATCAATACATCAGTGTGATCGAAGAAAAATAAGAAATTAAAAAAAAAATGAATACAAATCGAACCGAAAAGATTATATTTCTTTTACAAAAAATTGAAAAATTAAAAAAATAAATAAATTTACAAGAACTTAAAGGACTAAATAAATAAATGAATGAATGAATAAATAAATGAATAACATGAAAACATTTTAATCAGCAAATATCAAAATCACATGATCAATGTTCAAAATTTTGAAGTAAAAAAAATATTGAAATCAAAATTTAAAATTATGTAATTTCATTGACTTTTTAATATTTATTAATGTGAATATTTATTTTTTTACGTGAGCATAGATTATATTGAATTGACTGCAGATAAAATCATCAATCTGCACTCACATGGATTAAAACAAACAGATTGAATTGAAGCGAAATGCATCGATGTTTTTAACTTTAATTTTTAACGAAGCGATTTTCGCTTTAAATAATTTTAATGATTTTTTTTGAAATTTGCTTTTTTCCAAAAAAAAAAAAAAAAAAAAAAAAAAAAAAACATTCATAATTTTTCAAAAATTATAAATTGTCATAAGTGATCATATTTCCATATGCATTTGAAATCTAATTTAAGCTTATTTATCGTATTTTATTCATTCAAAATTTAAAATTTTGAATGATTTCTTCGATTCAAATATTATTTTTAATAAATCAATATTTGATCTGATAATAATTCCCATGTTCTAATTTTGATTTCGGGCGAAAAAAAATTAATTAAAATTTTCATTTCATTTTTTTCAAAAATCATTTAATTATTTTGTGACAATTTTTTTTCTGATGGCAACTTCTGATTTGATTAAAATTTTTAGTAATCAATAATTATGATTAAAATAAGTGACAATTACTGAGTAAAAAATAACAATTTCGATCGATAAAATTATCAATCAATGATGATTTGAATATAATAAATGTGAATTATTGGAAATTGTACACAAATTCATATGAATTAATTAGATTGGCAACAACAACGGTTCATTCATTGAATGTGATTTTATACACTATTTATTGACCTAAATTTAATCGATAATTGATTAGTTTCTATGATAATTATTTTACAAAGATTATTTGATGAAAATAATTGTTTTTCAATAGTAATTTCGTATTTTTTAAACAATTTTTACCCTTAAATTTAATTGTTGTAAAACAATAATAATGATAATAATAAATAACAATTTCTTGCCATCGACCATAATTAGTTGTTTATAATAATTAACCTTTTTAAAATAAAATTTTTAATCGAATGATTTCATCGAAGACAAAAAAAAATTCAAAGAATTGAATTCAAATCATCATTGTTTGTAGCATTCATTTTCAAAGAAATTTTCCCTAGCGAATAACTGTTCATTCGAGTTTACTTGTACAAAAAATGCCATCAAAAATTTCGATCATTATGAAATCATTAGAGAGGAGAAAAAATGTTGACAAATAAGAATTTTTTTCTTTTATTTACTCAATTTTTTCATCTATTGTTGAAACGAAAATTTCCAATTTTTTTTTAAATTTCAATTAAAGGGAAAAATGTTTAAAATTCAAATCGAATAATGCAGCAGCAACAGAATAATGGAATGAAAAAAAAATTGTGGAATTTACAAAGAATTTTCCCATTTATTTACTTAATTTTTCCATTTTATTTTATTTTTTGATCCATTCATTTTAAAATTTAATTCGAACTTTTCAAAGCTTTTTTCATTTGTTTTCTTTCTCCATTCATTCATTATGATCATTAAATGTGTGTGTGTGTGTGTGTGTGTGTGTATTTGTGTGAGTATGATAATTATATCAAAGTAGAAATAAAAAATATAATCATTTGATGACAATGGCTTGAACACAGAGAATATAGCAACAACAATAATAATGGCAATGATAATAATGATATTAATGTTATGATGATGATGATTATAATAGTCAAACACACACATAAAATAAATACACAAAAAAATATACGAAATTTTCTATTTCTTTTGCTTCCATTTCTATGAAACTTATTCAAGTTTGATTATCATTTTTTATCATTTCTATATGTTATATGATGAATGAATGAAAATGATGATTATGATGATGATGATGATCATCATTATTATCATTAAGATCAATCGAAAAAAAGTAAAATAAAAAAAATTTTTTATTTTTACAATTTTTAAATTATCATTATTATTATCATCATAATGATTATTATTATTATATGATTGTTTGATAAACTTTTTTTTCATATAAATGTAAAAAAATTCATATAAATACAATAATAATGAAATAATAATGATGATCATGATCAAAAAAAAAAAAAAACATAATCTTAGAATGAATATAAAAATAAATAGGAAAAAAATAAAATAAAATCAACAAGGTGTAACGGTATTTGAATGAATCATTGTTTTCTTATTATTATTCAACTAAATTTATTTATTTATTTATCATCAAAATCATTGGAAAAAAATTTGAATGAATCAAAATTACAATAATACTAATAATGGCCGCAACGGAAATAAATAATCACAATCACAATAATAGTAAAAATAATGATTATATTTCATCATTCGTTCATTATTATTATTCAAGATCAAGGTTAAATCAAGTATTGAGAAAAACGAAACGCAAACAAACGAACAAAATTTAATCATTTTTTTTTCGTTCATTCAATGAAGGATTATATATAAATTTTTTTCCCATATTAAATGTGATTATTATTATTATTATCAATTTTTTCCCCTACAAAAATTTAATTTAAAACTAACTGTAAAAAATCTTTTTCTATGCACGTTTTTTTCAAAATGAATTAATTTTTGTTCATTTTATTCGATTCAATCCACGTTTTAGGCTTAATGAATGGATGAATGAATGAAAAAACAGGTGCATTCAAGGATTCAGAGGTTTCGTTAAGATTTCGAGGTTCTCAAAATGAAAAAACCTTTCTTTCGTTCATTAATATTTTGCCAACAAACCTGTTGTCGTCGTTGTTAATCAACAACATTATCAAGCTGAAACAAGTTTATGTTTGAAAAAATTGAATTCAAATAGCCAGAATGTAAAAGCAAAATCCGAAGTTTTAATCCTATTTTGAAGATATTTCACAATGATAATAATAATAATAAACAACTTAAAAACAATGATTTAAGCGCAACGTGCTATAATTAGTCGAGAATGTATAATAATAACAAAAACTACGGAAAAAAAATATTAACCTTTTTGAATGAATTTCTTTGTATATTTGCGTATGTTTTCTCGTGTACATGTGTGTGTAATTTAATCATAGGCAGCAAAAAGCAAGAAGAAAAAAATGAAAAACTCAGTAAAATTATTAATTTTCTTGAACATTTGATCGTCATGAAGACGAATGATCATTCAAAGAGCGTATAGTAAAAAAAAGCGAAAAAACAACGAGAAAAACGATTCAAAATATCAAAATGTGACAGAGGAAATAGTGATTTTGAATTTTTTGAAAGATATTTCATTCATTTTATTATTAGGTCGTCCCATAGGTTTTCACCGTTTTTTAAATTTGTTTTTTTATTCAAAAAACGGCAAGAACTTATAGGACAACCCAATATAATAAAAAAATTATCTTTATTTCATTATTATCAAATGCATGAACAGCACAACAGCATAGAAATAAAAAAAAACATTTAATGATTGCATAGTAATAATTCATTTCAAATTTTAAGCTTTAACGACGATTATCCATATTATTATTTGATAGCAATAATATCAATGTTTATATTTTTATTTCATTTCATTTTTTTACTATTTTTTTTATTTTGTAAAAGAAACGCCACACATTATTATCATTTATTATTATTCTCCCAAAGATAATTATAATTATTATAACAATTTTCATTTACGTTGCAATTTATATACTCACGAAATTTTGTATACATTTCTTTTATTTTTTTCGAGAAAAAAAAATTTAGGTTTGAAATGAATAAATTTTTTTGATAGAAAAAATTACTGGATAAATGCTGACCAGTTTTTTTATGTTTAGGATAATTTACTGGTTGTTGAAATATAATTTGTAAGAAAATTACCGAATAATTATTTTTCTTGAATTATTTTGAATTGAATTGCACCTGTACAGCAAAAAACTGTGTGCATAACGGGTTGCAAATGTTTTTGATTATTGTTTTTCTTCGTATTTTCATTTCAAGATTAATTCAAATCATTGATCGCTGGATCATAATTAATATTTTGATTTTAAAACAGAAAAATGCCAAACAAATACACTAATTTCCATTTTTCTCCACTTAATCTCTAATAATGGCAGCAGACAACACATTAAAAAAATTACAATTCAAAAAATGAATTCAATGTTTGCTAATATTAAACTTATGAATGTCGACATATAATTGCGATTTTCAACGAGAAAAACAAAAAATTAAAATTAAAATTAACACTTTTTTGTTGATCGTTGAACAACAATGTAAAAACAATTGATTAATGATTCTATATGCATTTTTCCATAGTTGCCATCAAATTTTCGATTAAAATCATCATAAAATATTACTTGTCAACAGTTTTTGTTGAGAGACAAAAAAATAAATATTCACTTATGACAATTGTCATGATAATAATGAATAATAACATATTTTGATATTTCGTAAAATAAAAATGAAGGATGAATGAAAAAAAAAATCATACAATGTTTCGAACAATTCGAACAATGAAATGAATAATGATGATACGAACAGTAATATCAAACAATGGTTCAACAAATACAAGCAAATATCTTATGAAGATCAAATATCTTTATTCTTGTATGGATCATCTTCTTCATTCATTTTTCTAATATTCATGAATATAACCGGGTTTATATTATTTTAAATGGGATTTGTTCAATTTTTTTCATTTCTACTTCTTTCTTTTTTGATGATCTAAAATGATAAAATGATCTATGAAAGACAGAAAATAACTGATATTTCATAAGAATATTCATCATATATCAAATACGAACAAATGGAGTGAAAAAATTGACACAATTTCATGAGAATAGTTTGCAAATAATGAATAATTGAAATGAAGAATCGAAAAAAAAATTTCTTCGAAAAGAACATTAGCAAAACAAGAAAGTTTTACCAGGCAAAAAATGAATGCATTCATTTTTTATATGAATATTTTAAATATTTATCTGCATTTATCTATGTATCAAATAAATATTAAATAATGATAATAAATTGATAATAAAATGGACATGATATGCATCGAATAAATGAAGAAAAATTATATTAACTTTCGACAAATGCATAAAACACGATAATAATATCGATATTAGATGATAATAATAATAAAACTAATAATAATGATAATTTCAAATCCAAATATTATTTTTTCATTCATTCATTCATTTATTCGTGATTTAATAATTTTCATTCAATGTTAATGCAGCCCAAAAACGCTGCAAAAAAACGATGGAAAATTGGAAAATTTGAAAATCAAGACTAACTGTTTTCATTTTTCAATTAGACATTCAGATAAAAAAATTATTAACATCTTTTTCTTAGCTAACAAAGGTCATTATTGATTATCATTAATTTATTGATTTCAACTAATCAATAAACATTATTACTATATTCATAATGTAAATGAATTTAAGAAAGATCGATCGATTATTATTCGATTGTTGTGTTCAACATGTAAAAAAAATATTAATGGATTCAAATTGAGAAATTGAAACTCAGAGAAATACAAAGGAAAATTTGCTTTCAAAGAAAATGAAATAAATGAAACGTTTGCACTGCTCAGTGTCGATCTGTTCATTTGTTCGTTTTTTCCCTAAAATTTCAAAACTTTTAAAATTGATTAATTAGTTTCTTGTTTTTCGCAAAACAAAAAAGTACAAAGTGCTTCATCGGAATCGGAAGGAAAAATTTAAAAATTCCTTCAAAAGTTTTCGGCTTTTTTCTATTTTGTTTGTTCATCAAATCAAAACTAATAATATTGGAAAAATAATGAACCGAAAATAAGAAACAAACGAAAAATCCAAAATTAAATTCCATTATTCGGCTAGCCGATGAGGCATATGTAAACATTGTTTTCAAGATTGAAAATTGAATATTTAAAATATAAAATATTGAATATTTGAATATTTGAATATTGAATATTTGAATATATATATAAAAATTTTACAAATGAAAATAAATTCAACTAGAAATAACCAGTAAAACACTTGACCTAAAAACTTGAACGATCACTCAAGAAACATGAAACAGATAGGGTGGAATAAACGGGAAAAAATTTCATGAATTTTCCATGAATCATGAATCAAACAAAAAAATTTCTTAGAACCTCATCTTTCGTCTCTGGAAAATTGCACGTGTCCATGCATATAATGCAATTATCATTTGCCATTTTTCATCATCATCATCAGACAATGAATGATTAAATGAATCAACAATCTACTGTCGTAGACTGCAGTAAACAACAAAATACCAGCAAAATTTGAAAGAAAATGAATCGAAATATGAAAAAAACCTAAAAGCACGAAATTTTTCATTTTTTTGCTTTATTTGTAAAAAATAATGGAAAAAATTTGAATAAAATCAAACATTAATCCTTATTTCTTGATCCACAATGAAACACACTGTTATTTATTGTTTTCGACAGGTTTTTTTATTTCTGAAATACGAATAAACAGCAATATGGCGACATACGGCAATCACATAGATACGAATAATAATGTCTGAAATGTAAATACATTTTGAGAAAAAACATTCAAAATCAACAATACAATGTACAACAATACGACATTTTTACTTGTCAAAATGATAACAACATGGAAAAATATGGTTTCTTTCCTCCGTTTTCTTCGTTTCTTGCCATCATCTCTTGACATCATCAACAGAAATAATGTTTTTCGTTTTTGTGTTTGAAGATAAACAAAAATTTTTTTTTTCGAAAGAAATGATGATGAATTTGATGTTGATAATGATAATGGTTGATAAGAAGAAAAAACGATAGAAAAAAACAATATATCATGAATGTTTTCCATTGATGACATTGACATAAATTGAATTGAAATTTGTATGAGTGTGTTTGTATGCAAAAATGAAATGGAATAAAAATATTCAACAGAAATTAACCTAAGGAAATTAACCTCTATGAAATTGCGAATGTTGTAAATGGTTTGTACTTGATTCATTCAGACTCTGGTGCATGTTTACCTAAAAAATTTCCGGTGTTTGCTTTCGAGAATTTAAGGCAAAATATCAATATTTATTTGAAAAAAATAAATTTTAATATTTGATAAATTGTTTCAGAGATGTTTTGATGATGATGATGATGATGACCGAATGGACGAAAAAAATTACCGGAAAGACAAAATTTTTTTTTTATTTCTGAATTGATCGATTTCGTCAATTGAAAATCAGTCAATCAATCAGTCAGTCATTTTGTTTTTATTGACTGTCAATCACAATTTGCTCTTGCAAAAAAAAAAAATCATCAAGTCTCTGTCATTTACATTAATTCAATCACAATTCGGATGTTTGATTGGTTAAAATGGAAAAAATGGGAGAAAACTTCATTAAATTTTTGAAAATTCATCGAAAAAAAATACTAAATAAACCACCTGGTTCACCTGATGGTAAGAGAAGCTTTTTCATTTCGAAAATGAAAATTTATAAAATTTCAAGATCGATTTTCTAAGCAAAAAATTTTTGTGTGGATTTCCTTGTTTTACAGAAAATAATAATAATTCAAACGGACGTTTGAATTCATTATTATTTCAATTTTTCATTATTTTCATGACTAAAACACACAATAAATCCTGGAGATTAAATGAATGAATGAATGTGAAATAAATTGAAAATCCAGGTAAAATTTTGACATACATAGCGAGAGAGAGGGAAAAAGGGCAAAGGTTGCACACTTTCTTTTTCGAAATATTCAAAAAAAAAATTACCTCTTCAATCTACATCATTATCATTATTGCGACTATTATCAATCAGAAACATCTTGATTTATATACCAGGAATGAAAAGGAGAGAGAGAGAAAATGTACGGAAAAATGAATTAAAATGGCAAAAATTCACATAGAAAAACAAAATCTTCATATCCATTTTACATTTGAATATTTTATGATGGCAGTTGTTATTGCTTTGCTTGATTTGAAAGCAACAAACCAGATTTTTCCTATTTTCCTTCTTTCCATCATCCAAATAATAATAATCATTTGTCGACCAACAACTGCGTATGAATGAATGAATTCAAATTGAATGAATGATTCGGTTTAAAATTGAACAAAAAATACTCATTGATATACGAAGAAAATGAAGAAAATTCAAACAGGTAAAAAAGAGGCTTATATTCTTCTTTTCTTATTATTTTTATTTTTCGTTCAGGTAAAAATTGACAATTGACAATTGTCAATTGTTCTCATCCATTCATTCATTCATTCGTTTCATACACATACAAACACACATTCATTCATTTCATTTTTTGTGCATTAACCTTTCATTTTGTGATTCAAGTTTTTGCTGCTTTTGCTTAAATTTTGCTTATTTTTTCCACTGACACAATAGACAATTTTTTTTGAAAAAGCTTAGTGTGTGTGCATAACCACACCATCAGCTTTTTGTACAGAAGAAAAAAATAGAAAAATTACCAGGTAGCAAACAATGAAATCGACAACAACAACAACAACCATCATAATGATAATAATAATAATAATGCAGCTACACGAAACAATCGATTGACATTGACAAAAAAAAAGATTATGATTTAGAGCAAATAATAACAATAATGAGAAAAAATCTTGGTAAAATCAACAAAATAAGAAATTTCAATATGTGTGCATGTTTGAAAGATTTTTCATTTCTTTTAATTTTCAAATTTAATTTCAATTTGAATTTTCCTGCATTATTTATTTTTGCATGTGCTGTCTGAGTGTTTTGCGCTTGATATGGACCAGAAATACGAAAATTTCTGGCTCATGAATTGATTGATTTTTTCGTTTTCCAGTTGTTTCATATAATTTTTCATTTGCAGTGAAAATTCACATCTTTCATGCTGCATTTTATTTGGTTTCGAAATCAAAATTTCGAAACAAGAGAAATCGAGATGATGGAGAACAATGAAAGCAAAATTGATGTGGAGAAAGTACCAGATTTCATTTTGAGTTTTTTCATTTTCATTTTTTCTCCGTTGATTTTCATTCGGTTATGGCATCCAATATTAAATCAAGCATGCTTTTTCTTTTTTTTTCATGGAAAGGTACACAAGTTTTATCCATCGATGGTTTGAATTGACCAACATTTATATGGATTTTCTATTGTTATTTGTTGATGATATCATTTTCGTTTGAAATGAATTAAAAAAATGAATTTAAAAGAAATAAATGTTGGGTTTTTTGTGAAAAAACTTCCATAGTATATTTTATTCAGGTTAATTATCAATTTTTAAGGTCTCAATTTTTTTTCTTCTGCTTCAAACGGTGGTACACAGGTTATGGTTGGATTTCAAATTTTCGGTTATTATTAAATAAAAAGTTTTGGAATTTTTTTTTCTTCTTTTTGTTTGCCTAATTTATGAAATTCGAGATGCTTCAAGGTTTCTTTTTTTTTTATTTGGGTATTGATTTCAAATTTCATTCATCATTTTTTCAATTCTTCATTTGAAATGAGAAAAAAGAAAAATAATATTACCAAATCTGATATTTGAGCATACACAGATATTACAATCGATAAGCTTTCTGTACATTTAAATTCAGCAATTTTTTATTGAAAATACGGGATATCAAGAAATTCATTAAATTCACCCAAATAATCTATGAAAATTCAGCTTTAAAATCCAACATCAAATTGAAAAAAATTGAAAATTGAACATCTTTTACAAATTCAAAGAAAAAATCTAAGGAAGATCTGTGTTTTTTCTTGAATTAATTTCATCTTGAATAACCTTGAATAATTTTCTGGATTTTGACTCAGACCATAGGCTTCAAGAATAGTGAAACAAAACAAAAACAAGAAACCAGCCAAGATTTTATTTATTTAGTTTTTATAAGATATGATTTTCATTAATATAAAAACAAATGTATTCATTACAACAGAAATAAGTGACAAATTAATGAATAGACATTTGTTTTTGAAACAAAGTAACAAAAATATCATGTTATTTCCATTCATTCATCCATTTCATAAGGATTTATCCGAATAAATTAATGCAAATGACAACATTTTGATCA
The DNA here is from genome assembly GCA_002943765.1 of Psoroptes ovis. Lineage (NCBI taxonomy): Eukaryota > Metazoa > Arthropoda > Arachnida > Sarcoptiformes > Psoroptidae > Psoroptes > Psoroptes ovis. The sequence continues at coordinate 1,043,722 of PQWQ01000006.1, forward strand.
ATTATTATTTATAGCAATATTTCGTTTAGCAAATTGCTTTTTTTCACTATATCACAACCGAAACATTTAATAATTAATAATAATTCATTTCATAAATTTCTTGAATGAAATTTGTGTGTAGAATAATCTCAAAATAAAATCCAGTCAATCGTATGCCAGAACATTTTCAATTTACATCCATGTTTGAAACAAAAAAAAAATCTGCTTGGCAAATTACAAAATGAATGAAGTAAAAAAAATAAGAAATTCAAGAACGTGATTAATAATATTAACGATATTCAAACAAACAAACATACAAAAAACAGCCACATATAAGCAGCTATCGAAAATCTTATGGTAATAATAATAATAGTCATTTTTAATGATAATCAAATTGAATCTAACAATTGGCTGTTTTTTTCTCGTTGTTGTTATTTGACTTAATTTGGATTTTATGCAATTTGTTTGTTCGTTCATTCATTTATTTGTCTATGTTTGATTAGCATTTATAGTTTGTTCCCCCACATATATTAACGTGAATTGCATCCAATTTTATTTTTCAATTTATTCGTCTTATAATTGATTCATTCTTTCTTATTTTTTTCTGGATTTGATTCGAATTGATTTTAAATTACTCTTGCACACAAACACACACACCCGATGAATGATTGTATGTATAAAAATCGATTATCGAAACGGAACCAAATTTCAAATCGATTATTGAATATTCACAGGCGAATAATCAGATGAACATTTTACATGAGTGAAAATGTTAAATAATATTTTTTTAATTTAGCAGCAGCAGCAGCAGCAACAACAACAACAGGAGCAGCAATCGATTAAATCTTGAGGTTTTAGAGGATTGAATTGAGACGAGAAAAAAATTAAAATGGGATGAAAATGGAATGAATCGAAACAAAATCTATTAATCCATAGATATGGTGTGTTTTCGTATCAAAGATTCGATATTAGGTAAAATGTACGAATAAATTCAACCTTCAAATTATTTTGTTTTTGTTCAAATTGAAATAAATTTTCAGGTTTTGAGTTTACACATTTCAAATCTAAATCCATTCATTTCTCTTCATTTTCTTCGCATAAATTCAATATGGGAACACACACATTTTTCATAATTTTCTATGATAGCAAAAGCAGAAAAATTTCATGGAAATCAAAAAACGAATGCAAATCTATTCACATGAATCATTTCATCTTGATGATGAATAAATGCACTGAACAAATAATAAAACACATGTGTTGTGTGACCTAGAGACCGATGATCTCTTGACAGGTAAAAAGGAGAAGAAAAAACAAATATGTTCAATGTATTCAATTCAATATTTACTTTTCGTGCTAACAATAAAAAAAATACCAGGTAAAATCGGAAAAAGACATGAACCAGACATCTAAAGCATTGAAGGCAATTTGAAAATCAACGAAAAAAAAAAGAAATCATCATTAATTACAATCATTGAATTTGATGTATGAATGGATTTAAATAAAGAAATTACTGGAATGAATAATGACAAATTCAGCTCGATCAAATGCAGATTTAAATGATGAAATGAATGAAAAATAGTTTGAAAATAGAAATTTCGTTGATTTAAATTGCCATAGTTTTTAATATGCGAAAATAATTGCTAAATTGTAGCAATGATTTTGGCCTGAAATTTTTTTTTTTTTTGTTCAAGCATCACAAAGTGACAATTATTATTTTTTTTTTCGTTTTGATTTTGACATATTTTATTCAAGCAATTTTGAATATTTTTGACTCTAGATTTCAGATATCAATTTCAATCTTGTATTCAGTATGACTAGCACCGAAAAAGAATGTTGAAATAAGCAACAAAAATTAATAAAACGGCGGTGATTGCATAATTTAACCGAAAAATGAGTGAATAAATAAATGAATGGAATGCTTAATGCAATTTCGAAAAAAATTAATCAAGTTTCAATGTCAATCACCACTAGCAAGCAAACGAACAAGAGAAATTCACATAAGAATTGGATTTTTTAATTATAAATTAAGCTAAAGCCAGAGCAGAACGAACGAAATTCTGGCTTCGTTTTCTGCCAAAAAAACTGTTCTCATTCGAATTTAGAGGGAAATCAATTTACAAAAAATTACTCAGAAAACAGAATTCGAATAGAAGAAAAAAACTGATTAAAAATTGAAATTTATTAAAAACACACACACAATGCAGCAACGGTAAAGAAAAAACCATTCATTACCATAAAAGGTCGATGCCATTTTTGAATTTTGAAAATATTATAATAAATATAAATTGTAAACATTGAAAACAGATTAGCATATTTTGTGTGTAAAGTTGAATGTTGAATAACAGATTTGTCAGGGGAAAGAAAGAAAAAATCAAATCAATCAAACGATCAATTAGAAATTGAAAAATAACTGTTATTTCTTTTTCATTTTGTTTCAAATTATTATTTCAATAAAAAAACAATCACCAAAGAAACATGGTACAATGAAATTGCTGCACTGGAATCCCATAAATAATACATTTTCCTTTTCAAAAAAGAAAAAACAAATTACAAATGCACTTGTTATAATGATCAATTGATTATTTAAAATTTGACACATGGCTCAAACAAAAAACGAAACAAAACAAATCAATAATTATGAAACAACAACGAAATTGGTTTGAAAATAATTGGAAAGAAAATTTTCAATTTGCCAACAAAAAAGTAAAATATTAAATTAATTTTTCATTTTCATTTACATTCAATGTTTAAAAACATAATCGATTTGCATTTGAAAATTTATTTGACAATCATAATCATAATAATGATAATGATGATAATAAATTGTCATTTTGATTGTTCATTTATTCATTCATTATTTCATTCAAGAAATCATTTCATAGATTGTCATTTCAATTTGTCATTTTTAATGCTAAAAACATTGAATTTGTTCAATTTTTTCGCCATAAATTCATTTATCTGTTTTGATTTAAATCATTCACTAATAATAATAATAATAATAATAATGTGTCAACTTTTTAGTAGATTGTCAAATCTGGAAAATGATTATTATTAATATTTTTTCGACTTGTATTCACAATACATTTACAATATACGATTTTTCAAACATTTTTGATTGAAATTTAATACAAACATTTTTTCTCATTAATCGTCTTTCAATTTTTCTTACACCAAGCAAGATTATTTGGTTTAGTTTTCATTAATTTATTTTTTCTTCTTCTCATTTTGATTGATTAGTGCTATATTTATGACTTGGTGGAAATGTAATTTTAGTAAAATAATTATAATATCAATGATAATATTCATAAATTTTCAAATTTATTATCGATATTTTTCGATATTATTATTGATTCAATAATTTTTATTTTTATTCGAAGAAAATAAGCATTAATACTGAGATATTAAACTTGAAAATTGTTTCGAGACTTTTATACAAGTAAAAAATAAATGAATATACCAAATGAATTTGTGTCTGTGAAAATGTTTACGCACAAAAATATACACACACAAATGCACACACACACACCAAAATTGGATTAAAAGTTTTTCTGCTTTTGCTGTTGATGATTTCTTTTTTCATCCTTCAAATTTTAAGCTCGAATCAAATCAGATCACAATCGCAATTAATGGAAATTTCGACCTTAAATTTATCGTATTTTTAAGCTAGAATTTTTTTTCTGATTCTAATACTCAAAGTTTGTTTCCCACTTTATATTTCAATTTATCTTTTCATCAAATTTGTATTTTTTTCGAATATTTATTAAATTTCATTTTAATCAAATATTCATTTATTTACTTATAATCAATGAATGTGAGCGGAAAGAAAGCAGGAGAGAGAAAATTGATGCAGAAAAAATGGTGAAAATGTTTGAAATTGAAAAAAATTGAAATGAAAACAAATATCCCTGATATTAAAGTTCTGTCTAAAAATTCATTTTCGGGAATTAAATTTTTGAAAATGGTTCATATGTGTTGAAAACGTATGATCATAATCACAAATTTTGATAAAATAATTTCAATGGAAACAGTAAATTTTTTTTTATGAACAAAATGTATAAATAATGAATGAATAATCGAGGAAAATAATTTTATAATTCAGAACTATTTGAATTTTCCTACGAAGAGAGTCATCATTTCGATGCATTTAATTCAACTTATTTATGCATTCATTCTTTCAAAACTAATGAAATAAAATCATTATTTTAGACTATTTAATTTTTGCCATCATGGTAAAAATAAAATTTTATCTTTAAAATGAAAATAAACAAATCGAAAAACATCAAAATATATGCTGTTATATGAAATGTTTGAATTTTGAATTTCATCTATTCAACGAGATGTTCAGTAAACTAGAATTGTTTGTACAGAGATCAAGTCAAGCGACGAACATTCTGAATCGGTGGATTAATCTACAAGAAATGGTCACAGAAACAAAGATAATATGGATATAATTCAAAACGAAAAAAAATGATGATAATTTTGCAAACTTGATTAAATCTAAATTATTTTTGAAAATTGAATTGTATGAAATTTTGTTCGTTCCATGTTTCAACATTTGAAGCAAACAATGAATCTGTACTAATGAGCGATTGATAAGAGTTTCAATTTGATTTCAATTTTCAATTTCTTGCTGATTGATGGTTTTGTTTCTGGTTCGTTGCAATTACTGTGACAAAATTCAATTATACATTTCAAACAAAGGACGGCTTAAAAAATTTTCAACCAAAAAAGACAATACAACAATCGATAAATTTCAATTAATCATCAAACATAACAAGACACACAATGAAAAAAAAAGTAAAATCAAATTTCAAGGCAAAGAAATGGTAAGAAAAAGCGAAATTTCAAATCGTCGATTCTCTCATTTGAAAGAATTAGGGCATTGATTTTCCATGCGAAAATTTAACAAATTCAAGATTAAATAAATGTAATATAGATATTAATAGCAATGAAATTTCGAATGATGAATGAATTGTAAATTCATTTTGTTGATAATTTTTCCTCAAAAATACATCCACAATATTTCCTACTACTTTGGCGAAGATTTTGTTGCTTTTAGCATTTAAAATTCGTGATATCGAAAATCAAAAAGGAGATTGAATGATCCATTAATTTTTAACAAAATAATATCTATCCGATATTTATTTGTACTTCAAAACATATTTATACGACAAATAATCAACAAAAATAATAGAAATAGAAATAAATGTAAAGACAATGAAAAAAAATTTGATTTCAAAATAATCAATAATTATGGTTTTGATCGTTTCTTAAAATATTTCTACTTACTTACAACAAGAAAAATTTCCGAAAATAAAAATTTTTAATAGCCATTATCATTGTTGTTGTTGATGATGATGATAATGTTGTGTCATTGTTGTTTTTCCGGTCAAAATTATTTTATTTTAAAGGAATGATGAACAAAAACATTGACAAATAGCGATGAGATAAATGAAAACATATTTGAACATTTCTATTTTTGTTTGATGATCAATTTGACAGTTGTTTGATAGCGGGAGAAAATCGAAAACACTGAAAAAGAAGAAAACACCGAATATTCTGACGTTAAATTGAAATCAAAATTTGATGGTTTTAAGAATGAAATAAATTCAAAATCTTGAGGAAAATTTTAAGGAAAAAAATCAAGAATCAGAATCATTGACAAACGATGATGATGATGATGAGTGTTGATGACAAAATCAAATTGAATTCGTGACAAACACAAATTAATACACGAAACACACATGAAACAAAAATCAAATGACACCGACCCACAAACACAATATCAATTACAATTCATATCCAATTCTGACAGATTGAAATATTTCATCTATCATTTTGATTTTAAGAAATTCTTGAATTTTAGAAAAAATGAATGGAAATATGAATGAAAATATGCACTTTAATTCAATCATTCATATTTGCATTTTTCCTTTTAGTAATTGCATATATTTGCGCTTATTTCTCTGAAGCATCATCTCATATAGCCACACTGATGTGTATTTTGAAATGTTTTTTCCAGAAAAATAAATACAGAAATATTTCATCAAAAAGCGCAGAAACGCACTGAAAAAACAAAAAATCAAACATAGGCACACACACACAAACACTCAAACTTGAATTATATAACATTTTTCAAGACTTTTATTTCATTTTATTTTATTTCAATTTTCCCCTGTTTACTTCACTGATTTTTTTCATATTGTTTTGTTCATTTTCTTATTATTCATTTAAAAAAAGCAGAAATGAAAAACTTGAAATCGCTGAGAGAAAATATTGAAATAAATGGATGAATGAATGAATCAAACAAATATGAAGAAATGTTAAATTTCACCAAAGAGGAAAAAAAACATTTAAATGTATGTTTATATGTGAAAAATGAAAATATTGTTGTTGTTCATCGTTGAAAAATCATAATAATGATAATAATGAAATACACGGCATTCATAGCAGAAGCAAATGAAGCAGCACAAAAATACAATTTTTCTGTATTTTCAATTTTTCTTTCTATATTTTGAATATTGAAATTGAATGAAAGGAAATAAATGAAAAACAAGCTCGTTTTTTGCTTTTCTTTGCTTAGTTCATATATAAATAAATTTTTATTTTGATATCAATTTTTAAATTTAAAATGTCTATAATTTTACTTACTCTAAGGGTATTTGTATTCATATTCAATTCAAGTGTTTTGATCAATCAAAAAGAAAATGAAAATCTGAGGTAAAATTTTATCAATTTGCAACTTGTTTCATCTTGATAAATGAACGAAAAGCATTATCAACCGTAATGAAATGAATGAAATAAACATACAAATGAAAGTCGATCATTTTTCTCTAGATTTTTTTACATAGAAATGAAAATATTTGAAAATTTACCTAAGCTAAAATTAACAGATTGCTGGTCATGTATTATATTTGATAATTTTTGAATTTAAATTGATTCATTTTTCCCCATAATCACACATGATGTTTCTTCTCCTGTGATGGATTCATGTTTGATTCGTGATAATTTCGTGGTTTTTTTTGATTGATCGATTGAACGGATAAATGAATGATCGAAAATAAACACATGTGAAAATTTTTTATTCATAAATTCAAATTTTTTTCCATTTTTCGCCGCAGAAACACAGTAGCAACCAATTCAATCAATGAAATTTGAACGAAAAATGAAAAAAATTCAAATACAGCTGCTACTATTCATGATGCTCATGGCTTAAAATGGTCATATTTTTTTACGAAAATCGTCGTAATAATGAAATGATTGAAATTCCAAGATAATCAATGAAAACTTGGGAAAAAATTACACAAGAAAGTTTTTCAATAGAAATAAAATAAATATTGAAATTAAGCAAATGAATTTCTCGCTTATTTTATTAATTTGCCTCAAATTAATTGATTTAAATTCAAATTCACATTTTTTAGTTGTTTAAAAATTCATACGTGGATTTTGATTACATAATTTTTCTTTCAAAAATGGGAAAATTGTTTCTTCCACCGTTATACTTCCTTTTTTCTTCCAGCAACTAAGATAAGCAGCAATAACAATAATAATGGATTGATGTTTGTGATTTCGCTTTTTTTCCTCCAGTATTCGTCATATGATCTTGTTATGTTGTCATGTTGTCATTTACCTGGAGCCAAACGATAAAGAAAAGAAAATAATTCAGTTTTCAAAAAAAATCGAAAAAATCAAAAATGATAATGAAATCCAATTTGATTTGAAAATGATATTTCGATTCAATTTGTTCAGTTCAAAGCATTTTGATTTCACAGAAAAACTTATTATTAATTCCTTTATTGATTCGATCGATCGATTTCAATTGATTGATTATAATCAATTATTTAACGAAAAATAAAAATAAAGGCAAAAACAATAAATTTTCTTGCCATCGTATTCATTCATTTATGATTTTCCAAAAAATTATTTTCGTTTGTTTACATGCTTTTCGAATATGAGAAATTGAAAAATTTTCTCAAAATTATTATTTACTAGACATTCATAAGTCACGATTTGTGTGTTTTTTTTCATTTTCAAGCCATTTTTGCTGCTTACAAGCTAGAAAAAAATCACGAATAAACGAATATGATGGTAAAAAAAAATTATCATTAAATACAACATCGAACAGCATAAATACACATTTGAACATCAGCACATCTGTCATCATGGAGAATTTCACGTTCGATGTGTATAATAAGTAAAATAAATATTAATTCATCGAAAATACATATTTTGCTATTTGGATACGAAGAAAAATTCTTCGAAAAAAACAACAATAAATATATGACAAAACAGCCATCATCAACTGAAAACAACAAGTCGAAAACCTTTTTTGAAAATTTGATGGAAAATCTTTGGTTAAAATTTGTCATTATTTTTTTTCCTGCTTATAGTTATCATCGAAAACATCACATTTTGACTGCCATCATCATAATCATCATTTTGAATTGAAGAATAAACATTTGCATTGAAAATATTCAAACATTTTTTTGTTTTGATCATGAATACATTTGGATATAATGTATAAAAATAATAATATCAACATAAACACTTGTCAATTATTATGATCCTTTTATTATTATTATGGTAAAACTAATAACAATGTTGATGATGATGATGATTATGAATCCTTAATAATAATCATTATCATCAGTAACATTATTACCATTACCATTATCATTAAAATTATTATTATCATTACCATTACTATTTTCTTAATTTTTATTATTATTATCTTCATGAATCATTATAATTATCATCATTTTATTGACAATTTGTTGATTTGATATCAATCTTTTTTCTTTTTGTTTTTCATATTTCATTTATTATTTCAAATCATATCATTTTTTCTCCATTTTTTTACTTGGCATCAAAGAGCTGAGGTTTTTATCACCATCAAATCTCAAATACATGATGCTTTGAATCATTAGTTTTTTGTTAGCTGTTTAATTGTGGAGATATTAAAATTTAAAGTTTGAGATTTTTGCATGACCCTTCAACGGGTGGTTGCAAACATAAAACAAATTATTATCATTTTTTTTTAATTATAATTATTTAAATTTTTTAATTTATGTGGAAAAAAATAATTTCAATATTTGTTCATTCGTACGGACAAAATGACAATTTTCATTCGGAACATTTTGCCATTTGATTAAAATACGAAACAATGGCTGCATTGTTGAATTTTTTCATTCTTTCTCATAGTATCACGATTGAACATTCAAAAATTCACACATATATTGATTCAAATAAATCAGAAAAGAAAGAATAAAATTCTTATTTGAATTGTGTTTATAAAAATCAAAATCTGAAAAGAAATGATGATCATGAACAATGGTTCATTTTTATTACGTTCGTTTTACGTATTGAATCATAAATCATCAATCATTTACTACTCGTTTTTTTCCATTTTTTCCTCTCTTCGATTAATTAATCAATGAATCATTGAAAATATATTTCATTTTATATTATATGAGAATTATCAGCGACGATTATCGAGATGAATATGATTATTTTTATGGTTAAAAAATTGAAAACTTAATTCTTTGCCATGAGATTTCGTTAATAAATTTTTTTTCATTTTTTATAAAATAAATCCGTAAACCTTGACACAGAAAATTGCTTTTTATATGTTTGTCCATTGCTGCTGATGATGATGATGATGATGAACTACACATCGCGCTAATCGCACAGAAACTGCACTTGCAAATTGAAATTAAAAAGAGCAAATTTTAAATAATAATAATAAATATAATTTACTCCATAAAAATGCGATAATGATGAACATTATTATTATTATCATAATTGTGAATAACAGTAATAATTATAATTATGTTCAATTTTTTTTCAAATGTCTGAATGTGCATTTGACGCATTTATGGATCATAAATTAAATTTTATTTGAAGCCATTATAATATAGAGATGTATTTGGCCTATTTTTGAAAAAATTTCTTTTTTTTGCATTTTAAATAAAAATAATTTTAATCATATTTTCGCCATTTCATTGTACGGAAATTTTTTTTCAATTCCAGTTAAAATTTATGAGATTAAAGAATTATATTTTCAAACAAAATTATTATCAAAATTGAGGGTCTTCGTAATTTAATCTTTGTTTTTTTCACCTCTATTCCGAACAAATTTATTTAGATTTTTTTTATTGAATTTCGTCAAATAAAATTTTTTTTGAACATTTTTGAACTTGAATTTTGATTTTTTTTCATAGAAATTTTTTTCAAACTCAAATCATTCATAATCAAAAATTTTCCTAATTCAAAGATTTAAAATTGATTAAATTTTTTTCTTTGAAATCCTTTTAATTATTTTCATTGAAATTCACAAAAATCGAGAGGCAAGAAAAGTTTGGTGGTAGTTTGACCATTTCGATGAATTTGTTTAATCGTTTAATCATTTATTCATTTTTCAATATCTCGAAGCCTCGAAGCGAGATTTGCTATTTTCATTCCAAACAAAATATTATCATCAAAGAGAGTTCAGTATTCGATATGTCATTTTCGTTTTATCCGTCACATTTTGAATGAAATGATTTCATTTTATTTGATGGTTTATTTTTCTTCTAATTTGTTTTCCTAGAGCTTCTTTGATTTGGCTCCCTCAATTTGAACGAGAAAAAAACAGATTAAACACAATAATTATAATCATCGTTATCATTATCATTATTATTATTATTGCCATTTGCTATTAGATAATTCCAAACCATCATTGATCTTGATTTAGAAATTACGAAGAAAAAAAAAAGAAAATTTTCGAAAAAAAATCATTTCATAATCAATTGATGATGATGCTCATTATCAATTTAATAATCTCATATAAATTTATCTTAAATGGAAATTTTATCAAATTAAATCAATACATGTGTGTAGAAATAATGGGAAAAAAGTGTGTTTGTTTAAGCGTGTGCGTGTAATCATTTCATGAATTGTTATTACACTTGTTGTTAGTTGTTTTAATTAAGAAATATAAATGTAAAAATCAAATTGTATTAAATTTTTCAATTTTTTGATCCAAAGATTTCTTTTCTTCAAAAAAACCCGTTATCTGCCATGTTATAATCGATGGTTATGGTTTTGCTTTGTCGGTTGCAAGATTTTAAAATCATTTTTTTTTTTTTTTTTTAAACTTTTAATTTTCCATTTTCTCAAAATATATTGTTGCGTTTGTTTTTTAATCCTTTGTCACCGAATACATAATTATCCTTTGAAGAAAATAACCAATTCATATGATAATAATGATGATTATTCTAATCATATTCAATAATTATAATCATTATCACCATTGAGCATTTTAAAATGTACAGAAAGTATTTATTTGAAAATTATTAACAGTAATCTACGATTTGAAAAAAAAGAAAATCTTAAAATTTTCAATTGTTAATAATTGTACATTTTGCCAATGGTACGAACAATGTGTTTAACACAATGCACACGCTTGAAATCGTACAAATGGAATATGAGAATTTTATTAGATTTTCTTCATGAATCTATGAGCAATTTTTATTAATTAATGAATATTATGATAATGATGGAAAAAACACAAAACAACTCAACACATGTGTTCATCATAGAGAGAAGACCAAAAACAATATGAAAATGATCAAATTTCAATTGGTTTTTCATTATAATTATCAATTTATATTTCAATCATCATTATGATTAATATTTACCATTATTATTTCATTATGTTTAGATTTCTTTTCTATTAATGTTTCCACTATGTATTTCATTAAGATAATTATTATTATGGCCATATGTTTTCCATCTCATTTCATTGCATTCAATTTTTTTCTTCCAAAAAAAATAAAAATAAAATAAAAATTCATATAATCTAATACAAAGCAACAACAACAAAATAAACAATATAAATTATATAAGTTTTAACCATTATTACCATTATTATCATTATCGTAAGATTGATTGATGATGATGATAGAAGAAGGGTTAATGTATTGAGAATTTTTATATCATGATTCAAGTGTATATGTGAGCTTGTATTTTCTTTTTGTTTCGAATTATTATTATCATTATTTTTGTTTTTTGTTCTTTTTTTTAATTTGGTAATTTTGTTTTCTTTCAAAATTTGCAGTGATTCCCAAACTGGGCGATATCGCCCACCACGGTTCAGGTGGGCGATAATGGTCCATTGGCACATTATTGGGCAATGGAGATTTCTTAAGGGGTGGGCGATGAAGAATATTTTTTTTGTGAAAGCGGGCGATGGCCCCAAAAAGTTTGGGAATCACTGTTTCAAAAGATTTATGTATCTATCAATAATATCGAATTTAGAGATTATTATTCACTGTTATTTATTCAATTATTCATTCATTTGATATTTGTCATTATTGTTCATTTGTTCATTTCATTTTTCCTTCATTTCTTAAGTTCGAAATAAGAATTTTTCGGCCTGTAACAAGTAAACAACTAATATCGATATAATTTGGTCTTGATGTGTGATGAATGATGATCATCATCATTGTCGATTCATAATAAATATCAATTTTGTTATTAATTCATATATCTGTTTCAAACATTAACGATAAACGGCTACAACATTGACAATAAAACTATGTATGAATATGATCGGAGAATATAAAAAAGATATGAACTTTTGCAGATATAATTGAATCATTCAATTTTTTCCCCTTTGAATATCAATCATTTTTTATTTTTCAATCTATCAGATTAGCTTCGAAATCGATGGGCGCTAAATGTAGAAAAAAAACCAACAACAACATAATCGATTATTGATTAATGAATAATTGATTTTTTTTGGATTTTTAATCGATGTTAATATTTTGTAACTATTTATTATTCAACATTCGTCACTATCGATTGAAATTATTTTTTTTTTTTTTTGTTTTCGATTAAAAATCATTAATTCATCGAATAAAAAAAATCTAATGAATTTAACAAAATGAATTTTGATTATCTTTATTTTTGTAATTTGTAAGTATCATTATCATTTTTGTTAATCATTGCAAAGAAAAAATAAGATAAAATTTAAAAGAAAATGAATTGAAATTTAAATGAATGAAAATTTGATATTTTTACAAATTTGCCTGGCATCTGTTGATGGCCAAAAGAAGTTCTCAATTTTTTTTCAATCATGAAAATTGATGAAATACGAAACAATCATAATTGAAATCAAAGAATCAATAATTAGTGGATTAATAATGGTTGTCCGCAATAAATAGTAAAATATTAATGAAATTATTATTTTTGTTGTCATCAGAATATATTTGATGCGATGATGTCGCTCAATTGCTATTTTTAATGTTGAATCTGGATCTTTCAAGATAAAGCAACGGCAGCCATGTACAAAATCGTATAGATATTTTCTCCAATCAATTTTATCTGTATTCGTGTAGAATGATTCGCGATCTTCCTCCAATAATAAACCATCGATTGATTTAAGATTGTTTGTATGAAAATTCCATTCATTACACGAAAATGGTTTCAATACTTGTGAATTATTATCTAAACGTTTTATTAATTTTGTCATGAAGGGTTTATGTCCTGTCAATACACAAATCAAATCTAACATAAAGCCGAATAAATAATGTGAAAATACCATTGAAATTTTATATTTGGTACGATCAATCAATGTTTGATGTTTATTGCCCCATATTCTTATTGGACGTATAATTTTGACCGGTGGCAATGATTCACCGAATCCCATTGAAATATTGACGTATTGGCCCCATGTTAAGCTATTATCATAATCTAAAGTTATATGGATAACTTTTTTATCATTATTATAAAATGATGATGCTCGGTATGCAGCCGATATGATTAATGAATTGACAACAATATCAACTGGTATTAAATTAGCTTTTCGAGGCGCATCGAAAATAAATGATCTTGCAACGCCTAAAAGTGTTAAAACGGCTATACCAGCACAACCAGCAGTCGAATCACACCAACCAGGTATCGGTTCTTTCATTGAATTACTCACGATTGATGGACGACAAATTATAATTGGTAAATTTAGATATTTTTCCTCAATCATCCATTCTGCCAGCGATTTAGATAATGTGTAAGGATTAGGGCGACCATTTAAAATTGGATGACCAATTTGTAAATCTGTTTCTCCGAATTTTTCTCTAATATGGCACAAGTATTCATCAAAATTATAATTATCGTTGAATGGATAAATTTTTTCTTCAATTTCTTTTAAATGACAATTGCCATATGCTGTTGAAACGTAAACAATTGATTTAATATTTTTCATCTTGTTACATAAATTCAACAGACGATCGGTGCCAACGATATTCTGCTCAATGAATTTGTTCAAAACGCCGTTAAAATTGACATTGGCAGCCGAGTGTATAACAATATCGACCTCATTCAATATTCTGTCTAAATCAACATCTGATAATGATAAATTATCATCAACAATATTACCATTGATAACATGTACAATATCTGTGATATTGTTGTTGAATGATTGAAATATCGGTGAATTTTTTACAATTTTCTCGAAACGTTGTTCAGCGGTTTCAGAATATTTATCACGTATCAACACGTAAATACGCTTTACTGTTGTCGAAAATTCTTGTAATAATTTTACCAATAATACTTTACCAACGAAGCCAGTGATACCAGTAATGAAAATGGTTTTATTTTCATAAAATTTTTTGATTGACAATTTATTTACTGCATCCATTGCGATAGATATACGATTTTTTTCACTGAATATCATCAAATAAGAAATTAAATGAAATTTTCTTACAAGAAAATTTTCTTTTTTATTCATTTAAATACAAAAGGATCGAGAAAAAAATCTAATGATAATATTCGTTTATTTATTCACTTGTCTGCGAAAATTTAACAATTTTTTTAATTAAAATTTTTCTATTCTTTGTATATTCTTAAATTACACATATTCATACCAAAAATTCATGGAAATAAAAAATAAACAAATAAAACAAATAATTTCCAAATAAAAAAAAAACACAGACAGATTGATTATAGAATTTAATCAGAAACATGTTGAAATTTTGTAAAAATATTTGTGAATTGTAATTTTTTTTAAATCACATGTGTGAGAATTGACATTCGGCAAAGGATTTTTGACAAACAAAACAATAAAGAAATCAATCAAGGATACATTGTCTTTCATTCTTGGTCAAAATAATTAATTTTTGCGTAATTGTTATATCACTTCCACCATTTATGGAATACTATCATAGAGGGAAAAATCCCACAGAATTTCACAGACATTTGTTTAATGCCGAAAAGAAGTTCTATTTTTTATTTTTTTCAACCATAAAAATTGATAAAATACGAAACAATCATAATTGAAATCAATGAATCGATAATTAGTGGATTAATAATCAAATTTATAATGGTTGTCCGCAATAAATAGTAAAATATTAATGAAATTATTATTTTTGTTGTGATCAGAATATATTTGATGCGATGATGTCGCTCAATTGCTATTTTTAATGTTGAATCTGGATCTTTCAAGATAAAGCAACGGCAGCCATGTACAAAGTCGTATAGATATTTTCTCCAATCAATTTTATCTGTATTCGTGTAGAATGATTCGCGATCTTCCTCCAATAATAAACCATCGATTGATTTAAGATTGTTTGTATGAAAATTCCATTCATTACACGAAAATGGTTTCAATACTTGTGAATTATTATCTAAACGTTTTATTAATTCAAATAGCAATGATTCAGCAAATTCTTTTGAAATATTGACGTATTGGCCCCATGTTAAGCTATTATCATAATCTAAAGTTATATGGATAACTTTTTTATCATTATTATAAAATGATGATGCTCGGTATGCTGCAGATATGATTAATGAATTAACAACAATATCAACTGGTATTAAATTAGCTTTACGATGCGCATCGAATATAAATGATCTTGCGATGCCTAATGTTGTTAAAATGACTACACCAGCACAACCAGCAGTCGAATCACACCAACCAGGTATCGGTTCTTTCATTGAATTACTCACGATTGATGGACGACAAATTATAATTGGTAAATTTGGATATTTTTCCTCAATCATCCATTCTGCCAGTGATTTAGATAATGTGTAAGGATTAGGACGACCATTTAAAATTGGATGACCGATTTGCAAATCTGTTTCTCCAAATTTTTCTCTAACAAGACGCAAGTATTTATCAAAATTATAATTATCGTTGAATGGATAAATTTTTTCTTCAATTTCTTTTAAATGACAATTGCCATATGCAGTTGAAACGTAAACAATTGATTTAATATTTTTCATCTTGTTACATAAATTCAACAGAAGATCGGTGCCAACGACATTCTGTTCAATGAATTTGTTCAAAACACCGTTAAAATTGACATTGGCAGCCGAATGTATAACAATATCGACCTCATTCAATATTCTGTCTAAATCAACATCTGATAATGATAAATTATCATCAACAATATTACCATTGATAACATGTACAATATCTGAAATATTGTTGTTGAATGATTGAAATATCGGTAAATTTTTTACAATTTTCTCAAAACGTTGTTCAGCGGTTTCAGAATATTTATCACGTATCAACACGTAAATACGCTTTACTGTTGTCGAAAATTCTTGTAATAATTTTACCAATAATACTTTACCAACGAAGCCAGTGATGCCAGTTATAAATATGGTTTTATTTTCATAAAATTTTTTGATTGACAATTTATTTTCTGCATTCATTTTGATGAATCTTTGGTTTTTTTTTCATTAAATATCATTAAATAACAAATGAAACAAATCAATGAAATTCTCTTTTTTTATTGATTTAAATAAAAAAGACAAGAGAAAAAAATTCAATAATGATATTTATCAATTTGTTTATTCACTGGTCTGCGAAAATTTAACAAATTTTTTCAATTTAAATTTTTCTATTCTCTGTACATTCATTAAATTACACATATTTATACAGAAAAAAATTCATGATTTAAAAATAACCAAAGAAAACATAATTTCCAGATAAAAAAAGGCACAGACAGATTGATCATAGAATTTAATAATGAATATTTTGAAATTTTGTAAAATATTTGTGAATTGTAATTTTTTTAAAATCACATGTGTGTGAATTAACATTTAGTGAAGAATTTTTAACAAACAAAACAATAAAGAAATCAAGGATACATCGTCTCTCATTTTCGGTCAAAATAATTAATTTTTGCGTAATTGTGATTTCATTTCCACCCTCTATGGACAAAAATCATAGAGGGAAAAATTCCACAGAATTTCATAAACATTTGTTTAATTTAGAAATTTTGTCGCTGTTGCTGATAATTTCGTGTACTTTCCATTTGATCCGTTCTATAAAATGATAAAAAGAATAAAATTTTTTTATTGTTAACAAATGAAGTTGTACCTAATTCGATGTGGACTTTGACTACAATCCATCGATGATGATTGCTGCTGTTGTTGCAATAACAACATAACCAAATTTACATCCTGAGATGAAAGAAATGAAAGAAATATTATTATTATCATCGAGTATATTATATTATATTATCATTATCGATCATCATAGATGAATTTAACATTTACATTTTGTTCAATATTATTTGAAGAATTTGTTTGCTGCTGTTGTTGTTGTTGCAATTGTTGTTTTGGAAGCTCATAAATATGATCAGATTTTTTCATTTGATTTATTTGTTGATGATTATTTGTTGTTGTAACATGCTGTTCTGGACACTGATTTATAAATTGTGAATGTGTATAATATGGATGTTGTTGTTGATGTTTATTATTACAATCATATATAATTGATTCTTCATTATGTAAATGATGTTGATGAAATTTTTGTTCATTGGCTTTTTGTTTATTTAATGTGCAATAGGTTGGTTGTTGTTGCGCTTGTTGTAATATTGAAGAATTTGTTGTTGCAATACAAGGTGTTGAATAGAAAGATTCCATTATTGGTTTATTTTGTTTATTATTATTGGCATTATTATTAGTGTTCTGTTGATTGCAACCAATTATGGAAGGTAAATTCGATTGATGATCACAATCACTTGTTGTTGCGGCATTCGTTGTCAATGATGTAGGCCCTTCCACATATTGAGCTGATAAATTATTCATCATTAATCCACCATTTGTTCGCTCAATCATTTCTCTTGAAGGTTCTGCTGTTCCCGATGTTGCTGTTGTTGTTGTTGTCGCTGTTGCCGATGTTACTGTTGATTGTCCACAATTCAGGGTTTCAATATGATGATGTGGTGTCATTAATTTATCGAGATTATTGTTGGTGACGGTGCTGCCTACAATGCTACAATCATTATATGAATGCATCAAATCTGACTTGGAATAATTTTTACTGAATAAATTTAATGATAATTGATCTGCTGTTCGGTTGTTATCACGGTGATGGCAAACTAAAATTTGGGGGAAAAATGATAAATTTCAATCATTTCAAATCGTTCCACATTGAAATCGAATGCATACAATGTTCAGTCCGTGTCAAGACTTCTTTACTGCGCGTGATGAAAATGAATACTGTTGCTGCACCTATCACTAACAAAACAATAATTGCACATGTTGCCGGTATCAATATCATTGGATCTTCAAATATATTATCGACCTGATTCAAACCACTAATAATATGTCCTAAATGTCTATGATTATTATTATTATTCACATAATCACCATTAATCGAATATAATGGTTCAACAGTGGCACCATCAGTAGTCAATGTTGAAAATAAATAACGTGATTCAGTTTCACCAGCATCATTTGTTGCAATTATACTCAATTCATACCATGTACCTGGCAATAATTCACGTATAATATACATTGCACCATATTCCGGTTTCAAATAACTAGATACAATAATCCAATTATTATTATTATTATTCATAGGATTTATACGCAAATTATTATCATCAATATTCGTTGCTAAATATCTTGTCTGTTTGATACGATAACGAATAGCGAAATTGATTATCGGACAGAGGCCATTATTCCAATGATCTAAATCTAACATTACTGATGTTATATTGGCCAATATGAATGAATTACTATTCGGTACAGTTGGCGCTTTTGGAAAATGGAAGAAAACAAAAAGTAAAAACTAAAAATTAGATTATGAATTAAATTTAATGTCATCTGTCATGATTGATCAATTTTTTGTTTGATTCATTGTCAATTTTTATCTGTAAAAAAAATTTTGGGAATTTCGCATTTTCTTCTCTTTGCAAAATACATGCACATCATAATTTGTTATTTGATTAAGTTATTCTAGAAAATGAATCAGGAAAAAACTCAATAAAATCATATTTTTGAATTTGTAAAAATTGGCCAAAAAAAAATCAGGAAAATACAAGAAAATTGAGTTTGATTCAATATAGAATATAAATATATGTTCTCCTATTATAAATATCCAATTTGTGAAAATGACCAGATTTTATTTTCCATTAATATTAGATGATGTTCTGCGAAATGGTGATGATGATGATGATTGAGGAGCGCATCAGGGATTCGTAAATGAAATAAAAAAATATTGTAAATCTCAAAAGAAAAAAAGAAATTTCATTTCAAATAAGAAAAAAACTTCAAAAAAAATAATATAATTTACACACTATGAATCTTCAAAAAATATAATCAGATTGAATTTTGTCTATGAACATTTTTAGAAAAAAGTATTCTTGTACATTATCAAATCAGAGAAATAGAGATGGGTAGAAACAACACAAATGTAAAAATTTATTTTATCAAAAATTTGATCTGATTTGAAGCAAAATATTTTTTCCATTTTCATCAAAAAAACAATATGAGCTTTGTCCATCATCATTATAATCAAAGATAAGTATATAAAATATGAGAAATTTCAAAGGAAAAAAATTTCAAATCATTTAAATATTTTTTATTTTATTTTATTTTTTGAAAATTGCATTTGATTTAAATTTCATCAATGTTTGGTATGTGTTTTCTGTGTTTTGCATGGATGCAAGAAACAAAGATTGTGGATGAATTGATGAATTATGAAAATTTGAAAAAAATGATGAATCGATTGTCTGAAAAATCGTATGATGATATACAAAGAATTTCAAAAGCGAAATTCAACATTGATAATCGACAAAAATGAAGATTCAATGAATAAGAAGAGTACAATACATGTATTTATTATAATAAAATATCGATCAAATAAAAAAAATCAAATTGACAAGACAATCAGATGGGAAAATTTTTATGGATATGGCTGACATTATGGACATGCATTGCACACACACACACACACACACACAGACACAGAAACCCGATATCTGGCATTATCTTTGAAAAGAAAAGATAAAATTCATTTTCAAATAATAATGGGAAAATAAAATATGATTTTCAATGATTTTCATCATTGTTTGATTATTATTATTATTGTTTATTATCGTGTCAATTATCGGATTCTTGAAATTTTGAATTTTTCGGAAAAATAAACAATCGATTGAATGAAATGATGTCAATAAAAAAAAAATTTAAAAATTGACTCTTTTTTATAGAAAATTCAAAAAATACTCAAGGTCTTGTGTTGAGATTAATTTTTGTTATCGAAATTCTTTTAACTTTGAAAAATGATTCAATAATTAATATTTAAAAAAAAATTGAATGAAACCATAAAAGTGTAAAATTTTTTATTTTGATTTTCAGTAAACTCATTTTCAATTGATTATTAAATTTTTTTTTCAATGATACTATTTCTTTTATTTTCATTCATTGAACCGAAAAATGAGTGAAAAAAAATTTTCTAAATAAATTTGATCGATTTTTTTCATTGAAGAAGATATAAATAAATATCGAGTTTCAGATAATCGTATTGATTTCAATTAATCAAACAACATACCTTGTCCAAGTGTTGAAAATTGCAATATATCAGATGGCTCACCATTTCCCATATCATTAAATGCTTCAATACGTATTTGATATAATGTACCGCAACGTAAATTGTGTAATGTATGTGATTGTATTTTATCCGAAACAGTTATCGTTTCCCAATTGTTTGCTTGATATTTACGATTATCATTATCGCTATTACTATTATCATTGATATCGAAATCATTCGACATAAATTCTTTCAAATCAAACATTTGTTCATCATTATTTGATGATGATGATGTAAATGTTACTCGTTTTATCAATGCACGATATGATATAATATAGCCGTCGATATTTATTGAATTTTGCTGATCAATAACGTCGAAATCATTCAATAATTCATTGTTATTAGTATTATGATGATAATTTTGATAATAATAATTGTTGTGCTTGGGCATTGACCACATGAATGATGCTTCATAAAGACTGACATTCGTCAATTTTAATATGGGTTTACCTGGAGGATCTGCAAACACATTCATCAATTCTAATAAAACTTTTTTCAAATTTTCATATGTTTACCTTTAAGCAAAGTTTGTGCATAAATTTCTTGGCTAATCGGTCCGGTACCTTTACTATTAAATGCCTGTATTATGAAACCATAACGTGTTTTACGTTTTAAATTATTGACAATAAATTCATAGACACAATGAATTTGTTTTAGATGTTTGTTATCATCATCCATTCGTAATTTTTTCCATTGTTTTTGTTGCTGTTGTTGTTGTTTTAAATTGATTAAATCAGATGATTTTGATGATATTAATTCACAAAATGTTGCCATTACAGTATTGTTATCATTTTTCGGTATAATATTATTTGAATTGGTATTTATCATTGTATTGCTTACATTAGTGATTAATGATAGAAATTTTGTATGATCTTCGTACATTGTTTTAAATGTATATGGTATCACTTTTCCATTATTTAGATTAATATTAATAATACCATCAATGGGTTTATTGTTATTATTATTGTTTTGATCGATATCTAGACTACCAATACCATTATTATTTGATTGATCAATCATTGTTCCTGAAGATGTTATTTTTTCAATATTAACATTATTATTATTATTATTATTATCATTAATATTTGTAGAGCTGCCGCCACCGCCGCTACCAATCATCATCACTAAAGCAGATGGATCGATGATTGATCCACTAGATTGTTGTAATAATATATGATTATTATTTTTTATATTAGACTGAGATGATGATGGTGATGATGATGAAGATGAAACTACAGGTCGATATCCAATATAAAATCCATCGATTTGTTCAATCGATTGTTGTTGTTCGATTGTAATTACGATTGACCAAATCAATTTGATCGATCGTGATCCAAGAACAACTGTTCGTAAATCGAACGGAATCAATGATGGAGCTGTGTGCATGGAAAAAAATGGTGCATATTATCAGATGAATTAAAGGAAAAAAAGAAGAAAGATACAAAATAATTTTTATCCCTTTGTTATTAGATTTTCATTATTATTAATGAAAAAAGAGAATAATCAAAGAATTAGCATATCTAATGAAATCTAATGAATATCACACATACACACACACACACACACACACACACACACACACACACACACACACACACACACACACACACACACACACACACACACACAATGATTTATATGCTTCATGATATATATCTTGAAGCAATATAAGAAAATGAAAAACTCTTTTCAACAAACATTTTGAATATGTTTCTTTGGAACAAATCAATAGATTTGATATAATCATGCAAAACAAAAAGTTTTATTTTTGTTGGAAAAAAATATATTTTTGCAAATACATTTTTTTCTATAGTTTACCATTCAATAAATCGATAATTTGATTGGACCGAATGAGCACAAAAGAAAATCAATCAAGAGAAAACAAAACAAAAATCTGTTTTAGTTAAAATTTAATAATTTCAACTTTAGCTTTTTGTATTTCGCAGAATTTTTTGTCAAAATATTTAATTTTAATTTATTTAGTAGATTTTATTTATTTTTTGAATTGATCAAAAAAATTTTTCAGCCAAATAGCTTATTATTATTGGAACAATATTAATAATCGTCCAAGCGTCTGACTTGACACATTTTTCCCTTTTTTGTTCTATTAGTGTATCGCAGCAAGTATTATTATTTACACAACTGAAACACATTCATACATCAAACAGAAAAAAGACATCATTCATATAGTGATATTGAGCATATCAACGATATAATGCAGCCAAATAAAGAATCAATCGATAAAATTTCTTCAATTTTTTTTACTGCAGCAAGCCGAGGAGAATAATATATTTAAGCCTCGAAAATCAAGATAATCATTACTCTTTTTTTTTATTTTTGTCCTTTGTTTCAACAAGAATATCAACGATATAATAACAAACCACTTATCAAGTTTTTTCAATTCTCGTGTCTCTCTCTCTCCTCTTTCATTTTCATATATCTTTTGGCAAGGGCTCTTTTTGCTGAAAGTACTCTTCATCACCATAACCAATTCACCATTTCACATCTAATTCATTATTTCATTTCTACTTAGAAGAATTTATGTAAAATTTTTTTTTCTGGCATGAAAATGTTTGGATCGATTCATTCATGGATGATTAATCAACATTGAATTTTTATTTTCTCTCGATTCAGAATTTTTAGCTCACATTTTAATGATTCTGCGTTTTTTCTCTCTCCCTTTCATTCGGCTCTTGTTTCAAATCTTTTTTCACTCTATTTTCTATTTAATTTTCTCATATTGATCTGATAAATAATTCTAAAAATGGTGATTATAATGATCTTCATCATCATTTGATGCTGATAATAACAACAATAATAATATCATCAAAAAATAATGATGATCAAATGAAATGAAATAAAATAATTGGATGGATTTTCATTTTTTCAAAAGAAAAACTTTCTTTCAGTAATATTACTAATAATAGTAATGATAATAATAATAATTTTATCATATTGATGATAAGAAGAAAAATAAACATTTTTTTTTTTGCTTTCTTACCTTCCATTTCAGTTTTAATAATCAATGGATGTGAAAATGGACTAGCACCTAAATCATTGATGGCACAAACACGAAATTCATAAGTTGTTAATGGATTCAATGAATTTATCGTAATTGTTGTTGTTAATGATTTTGCTGTTATAACTGAATGAATAAATTCGAAATTAGATAATTATAATAATTAATAATTTGAATAAATAAATAGGCACTGTTATGTGATTGACTAAAAACTCTATGGTTCTTCAATTTTTTGACAAAAACTTCCTTATTGAATCATCATCATTATTATTTAATTTGTTTGTGTGTTTAATCTTTTTTTCTATGAAAAAATGTCCATCATTATTATTTTGATCATTGCAATAATAACTTGTCCATTAGAATGAAAAAAAAGAAACGAAATGTCCATCGAGGTTTAAATCGATGACCAAAAATAATAGACATCATCATTACAAAATGATAATGATCAAAATTGTAAACTCAAGTTTGCTTGTTTTGAACTATAAACATTCATAGAAAAATAAATGATAAATAAATACTAAAATGACCCAAATGACAATCTTTAATGATTTTAATCCGAATCAATTTTGATGGAATTTAGAAATTTTTGGTATTTATTTACTCATAATCATAATCATAATAATGATAATAATCATATCATTACAAATGATAGAATAAAAAACCAATAAATAATTCCTGAGAGCCAAACAATTGAAACAATTTTAATCTTGTCTATATTTTTTCTATGGCTCACTCAAAAAAATATTATATTCTCATTACTATTGAAATGATTTGATATAAATAGGAAAAAAATACATTTATATCATTATCATCTAAAAATTTTGGCTTCTCTGTCCAAGTAAGATGATAATAACTATCAAAATAAATAAATCTGACTCATTAAAAATATTTTTAGAATTATTGTATGAAAAAGTTAAGAAGAACTAATTCTGGTTTCATTCACATATCCAAAAACTGTGGGCGATTTCTTTTTTTTCATTTTAAAAGCTTTTTATTTTTCACGATGGACATAATGTTTTTATTCATCATAAATTGTAAAGAATATTTTCAAAAAAAATATAAACTGACTTTTCTTTTCGATACCATTGATATCCGGTTTAGATTGTTTTGGGTGTTGATGTACATTATTATTATTTGCATTTGTATTCGTATTCACACTAGAAAGAGATCGATATTCAATAACATATGATGTAATTGGAGAATTTCCATGAAAACTTATTGACCAATTCAATGTTATCGAACGACTATTGATTTCTTCTGCATGAAAATTGACAGGCATATCTGGTGGTTCTTGTATCAATAGTTCTATGAATGATACTTGATAACCATTATTGTTGATGCCCATGCAACAATATATTCCTGAATCTATACGTTGTACATGGCTAATATATAGATAAGCTCTTTTTTCATTAATTTTACTTTCTTCTCTGATCACAATACGTGATGTATCATGATAATTTTTTATTTTAATTTTTTCATTTAATTCATCATTGATTATTTCACCACCATTTGGTCGTAACCATTCGGCGACCATTGGCTGTTCAATACCGATTACTGAACACATTAATTGTGTTTGTGATCCTTTGCGTAATATCAAACGATTCATCTGATGTAATAGCCCATTATGATATATTGAATTGGTATTTTTTCCAATTATGGATGATGTCGATGATGACGTTGACGATGGTGCTGACGATATTCCTATATTATTACCTAATGTATTTTGTATAGATACTTTTGGCAAACTATTCACTCTTACGTAGGCACGTGATTCAATCGTATGTTTACTAATATCGTTTGATGCATCACAGATATAAATGCCAGAGTGTTTTGGTTCCAAAGCTCGTAAATATAATGAACCATTCTCTAATACATGAATTTGTTGACTACTCAATATTGGAATCGGTTCATCACGATAAGGCTGTTCAAACGCAGAAATAAAAATCTCAACAAAAAAAAAACCAAATTTTATTCAAGAAAATAAAAATACCTCATTTTTTAGAAATTTCCAGCGTATTACTGGCGCTGGTTGTCCAGTTGTTCGACAATCTAATGTTAATGACTCGCCTGCAATTGCATTTTGATTGATCGGTTTCAATAACCATTGTGGTGTTGCTTTCACAGATAAAAATGATGATACATTACTCGTTGCAATCGGTGATGATGCCATACATGTGTATGTACCTTGATGATGTCTAGAAATATTTGCTATGATTAATGATGACATGAATTCATTTATTGGTACAATTTGTATTTGATTCAGATGATGTGATTTATGTGAATTTTGAGCACGACCATATGATGTTGGCAAATTAATTGCTGTCTTAATTATTGATTCAGGCAATAATGTTCCATCTTTGAACCATGATATTTTAATTGGTGGATCACCTGATGTTACAGTGCAGACAGCTGATCCACGTTTTCCTTCTTCAAAATTGTCTGAAAATACTATTGGACTAATGACCGGAGCAACTATTTTCCAAAAATAGGAAATTAAAAAAATCATTATCTTTTTTTTATAATCTATACAATCATGAATAATGGGTGGGGAATTCTGTTCGATTTTTTGTACATTTGTTTCAAATAATTATCATTATCATTTTTTAATCATTAAATAAAAAAGCCACATTTTTATTTTTATTTTTGTTTGGAATCACTTACCAGCAACATGAAGATAAAATTCTTGTTCAGCTTTTTGTCCATTACTAGTAACAACAATACAACGATAATAATCTTGATCACTTTTTTCTATTGTTGTTATTGTAATTGATCCAAT
The DNA here is from genome assembly GCA_002943765.1 of Psoroptes ovis. Classification (NCBI taxonomy): domain Eukaryota; kingdom Metazoa; phylum Arthropoda; class Arachnida; order Sarcoptiformes; family Psoroptidae; genus Psoroptes; species Psoroptes ovis. The sequence goes on from PQWQ01000006.1 coordinate 1,070,362, forward strand.
GATCGGTATTATATGTCTCTCATCAAATGGTAATCGTTTTAATCTACCATTATTATCATTATTATTTGATGATGATTTGCTTATGCCATTATTATTATCACTACTTGAAATTTTTCCCTTAACAAAATATACTTCTTCTAATGGATAACCGCCATAAGTACAATTTATTGTATATGAACGACCCAATATTGCTGTTTGATTAGCAATCATTTTTATAAATGGTGATCCAAACTGATTGATGCGTGCACGATGTTTTATGGTGGATAAATAATTATCAGCTACACATTCATAGACTCCAATATCCTTAATTCATAGCATAGAAAATGATAAAGTTTGGCATTTTTTGATGATTAAATTGAGAAAAAATGAATGAATAAATAAAATACAAACCTTTGAATGTAATGAGCTTATGTTCAAATATGAAACTAAAATCATAGATCGTGATGTTGCAATGGTGGCTGACGATAATGTTGTTTTCAATGGAGATGAATTTAACATACCATTATATGATTCACTAAAAGTTTCAATATGGACGTGACCATCAGAATATAATTCTTGACCATCAAGATACCAACGTATTCGTGGTAATGGTATACCAAATGTTGAACATTTCAATGATAAATAATCACGTTTCATATTATCAATATGTTTGATTTGATCCGTAAAAACATCAATAAATTCAGGTGATTTTTCTAATTTTTGTAAAATAATTTAAAATAATAAAAAATGACTAATGCTAATAATAAATAAAATTTACCAATCGAATTTATGTGTATCGCAGACATGAACGATTCTTCATCATAATCTGGTGCAGTTAAACGTATTGAACATTGGTAAATGCCATTATCATTCGGTACATTGAAATCTTTTATTAATAATAATTCTTCTGATGAACGTCTTTTACGATGATCATAAGTTATTAATTTTCCATTATGATACCAATTAATATTTATCATAAAATGTGAGCTAATTAATTCACGAAAATGTTTTTCTTGTTTTATCTGTTGTTGATAATCATAATTTTGTTCATTATTATTATTATTATTATTATTATTATTAATATCATTAAATAAATTATTAGAAAAGGCACTTGAAGATGATGATGATGGTGATGATAATAATGCTGTCAGATTACAACTTAATGAAATATCATCACCAGGAAATGGTGTGATCGTTGATGCATGTAATGTAACTTGTAAAAAATCTGTAAAACATAGCAAATATGATAATTCAATTTTTAATTATAAATAATATCACATTAAAAGACTATGCATGTAATGCGACATACTTTTAACGAAAAGTAACATTTCATGTCTTATTATCGAATTCGAATCATTGGCCGTACATGAAATGATTCCTGTATCATCTATTGACACTTTTTCAATGGCTAAAAAATTTTGACCAATAATATATTGATTTTGATTCCTATCATTAAAATTATTATGTTTGTTTGCTTGTTTTTGTTGAAAATATTGATCAGAATAATGTTTATAATAATGTTGATTATCATTATTATTATTATTATTAATTACTGTCGATGCTTTGACAGCATATGATTTATAATCAGTAACATCATCATTATTCTTATTATTATCATTACTCAATGTTTTCAAATCAGTATGATACCATTGTATTGATGGTTTTGTTGGATAGCCATTGAATGAACAATAGAAAAATGCCGATTCACCTTCATCGATTGCTATCGTATGGCGTATTTGTAGCTGTGGATTCAATCTTGGACCATTATTGTAATAATCATTAGATTCTATTCATTCAGAAATTACAAAAAAAAACGAGTTTAAAAAATCATAATTTCCAAATTTCAAATATGAGTGAAAATTCGCTCACTTTTGAATATAATATGTGCCCATTGAGGAGAAAATTGGCGAAAATTTGTCAAACGATGACGAATTTGACAACGATATCGATGTTTGGCATCTAAATATGTAACACTTGAAATGAGCAAATCACCCGTATTTGGCAATACAAAATGTCTAATTGTTGAAAAATTCACTATTATTGAAAGACAAAAAAAAATTGTGAAAATTAATTCACCATTTTATCGATTAATCGTTTCAAATTCATTCGAAAAAAAATTGTAAATGCTCCAAACAAATCCCATCAAATAATTATAGATATTATCGTTTCAAATAATAATATATTTTGCGCAAAATTAGTCATTTTTTGGTTCGATACGCTTTTTGTTTCAAAACATTTTCAATTCAAAGCTTTTTTCAATCATTTAATCTGTAATATGTGATATGATTAGTTTGATTAGTTTTTTTCCAATTCGCTTTATTTTTATTTTTTTCCACATTCACTTTCCTGTTTCATTTAATTGATGACAAATGAAATAAATGAAAATAAAAAAATTTTTTCACATTGAAGCATGGAATTTGATTATATTACCATTGCCATTATTATTATTAGCATTATTTTATTTTCATTTTCTTTGTTTTCATTCATTCAATGAAAAAAATAGAGCTAAAACTACGGGAAAAAACGCTTCAAAAATGAAAATGGTCAGCCAATTCTCGATCGAGAATTCATTTGTATTTGTGAAAGTTGTATTGTGAATAATAATAATAATAAATATTTGTTCTCATTTCAATTTTCAGATTCACTTGAATTCATTTCGTCGCTGTTCGCTTGTTTGTTTGTTCATGAATTTCCTACACGCAAAAGGGAAAACAAAATTTTTCACATATGAAACCCGAAACAAACAAACATTTTCGCTCTCTTTCCTCCTCTATTCGTTTGATGATGTCCATTTTACCGATTACAATCACGTACCAGAATTTTCTCCATATTCTTTTTGTATTTCTTCGATTGGACTAAATATTTTCAGTGAATATTGGCTCTTTTTCAACGCTCCAATTACGGTGCCAATGGACGACAAATAATTTTTTGTATTGGGAAAAATAAATTGAAATAATAAAAATCGAGAAAAATTTTGATTGTTTGAAATTGTTGGAAAATGTTTTTTCTTCCCATTTATTTATTTCGCTTAATTCCGTTTCGAAAACAATGCGTGTGTTTGTATGTTTAAATGTTAAAACAACAAACAAATCAATGAAAATCAATGTAAATTCAACAAAATATAAACTACATTTTTCGTTTGCAAATAAAATTTGAATTTACATGGACCAAGTGTATTTTATGAGCATTTTTTTGCTTTGTTTTCCCCTGATTTGTTTAATCCTCTTTAGCAATATAAACACACACGAATAAAATCCATTATTGTATGCGTAATTTGTAATATATTCAAACAAAAAATATTCTCTCTTTGATTTTGGTCGCCATGAATTTCATAGATTTCTATAATATTTTCAATAACATTCATTCAATGAGCAAGCAGCAGAAATTTAAATGAACAAGGAAAACAAATTTAAAATATTCAATATTTCGATGAAGGAAAATCGAAAATTGAAATTTTATACAATTTTGTATTTCAGATGTATGTAATATATACTTTGATTAAAAGCAAAGTTTGGTTTTCACTCTCTCTTTCTGTCGTTCTTCATTCCTCATTGCAAAATTAACAAAACGATTGAAACAATTTCCGTTTTGCTGTTTCAATTTTCATTCCTATTTTTCTCGGTTCAAAAATGATTGAATTAAAACAAAAGTTATAATTTTGTTAAAATAATTAACCTTATTATTTTTCATTTTCTCTGTGTTCATCGTAATTCATTTAATGAATATAATCGTAAAGTTTTTTTCGTGTACCCAAAGATGTATCGCACATATAATCGATCATTTATTAATGATCATTTCTTCTCGTAGAATAAAATATTGAATTTTTTTTAAATTCAAAAAAAATCAAATGCTCACCATAATGAATATTATTCGATGATACAAAACTGGATGATGATGCGGTAGCGGTTGATGCAGCAACAGCAGAAGCAGCCGAAGCAATGCCACCATTATTTACATTAGTTATTGTATTCCGTATATTTTTCAATAACATATCTAATGGTAAATAAATTTTACCATCATCACGAAACCAAGCAACAATATCATATAATAAATTATAATGATTATCATTAAATATACATTTCAATATTGCATCATTTCCTTCATGAATTTCGGTTGAATTTATTACACGTATTTGTTCATTAATATTATTATTATTATTATTTGAATCAAAAGAAAATTGTTCATTTTGTTCACGTTGTTGTTTTTGTTGTTTGGCACTTGATAATAATGAATTTTGATATTTATGATGATCCACTGGCAAAGAAGAAGAAGATGATGATGATTTGATCGATGTTTGATGTTGTTGTTGTTGTTGTTGTTCGACAACTATTTTTTCATATGTTAACAAAAGAAATAAGAAAAATAAATGAAAATTAAAAATTGATTACAAAATTCATTTATTAATAAAATGAACACGAATATGAATGAATTTAATGTTCTGTTTATTCATTGAAAAACTAAAAATATTTCACATCGTAAATGATGCGAATCAATTTAATGGAGAAAATTCAATTTACATTCAATTTCAAAAAATTTCACTAAACACCCTACTGATTTTGATTTCGGCAGATTTCATTTTTTATAAAAGCTCCTCATTTTCTATAGTTTGTAATGAATTTTCATCTATGAACTGACCATAGAAATTTTGATTTGAATTCAAATTTGAGAATGAAAAGCGAAAATTTCTGCATGAACTGAATTTCGGCAATTAATTTTCAATGATTGATAATAAATTGAAATTTGCATGAAATTTTTTTAGCTGAAAAAAAATTTTTTAAATTGAATTAGATTATTATGTATTTGATGAATGTATTGTGCTGCAAGAAATTTTTTACAATAATTATTTATTCAATTATGAATCGAGGAAGATTTTTTCTCTGAAATCCATTATAATCATCACTATTTTGGGATAATTTAAAGAAAGAAAATTTCTAGATTCAAATAAAGGAATCATATAAGAGGATTCAAGAAGAAATGAAATTTGGGAGTAAAATGAAAAAAAACGGGCGTCAATGCAAATTTATTCTATGATCATCATACGCTCATCCATCATAATCATCATCATCATATAATTATGATTAGGTTAATTTCCATGTTTTTAAGCATTCAATTCTTTTATTTCAATTTCATTTTATTCGAAATCGAATTGAATTGAATTTTTCTCTTTTCAAATAAAATTGAAATAGTTTTGAATGCTTAAAGCCGAGTTAACGAATTTCAGAGATAAAAATATAAAGAGATAACCTTAAATTCACTTTTTCATTCATTTGTCAATGGATAAAAAACTAAATTTAATTTTGAATAATCATTGTATGAATTTAATCAGTGAAAGAATGGATAAAGAAAACATTTGTTCAATTCGTAATAGAGAAAAAACTATTCAAAATTTAATCATTTAAATTAATTTCAATTCTTGGAATTCTCGGAAAACATTGAATCAATTTTTTTCATTTTATCTATTTATTTATTTACTCTCACTTTTTCAAATCATTTTATTTGCATTTAATTTAATGAGAACAAAAAAACGAAAAATAAATAAATGAAAAAAAATTCAATTATAATTTTGAATGGGTTGTTGCAACTTTTGAAAAAAAACGTTATTCATTATCAGATAGAACAAATGGTGGAACAAAAAACAAATAGACATGCAAAAAATAATTAAATCAAAATGAATGATTATCGATCAAAGTTATTAAATTAATTTCACATATATTTTTTATGTGAATAGGAAAAAAATTTTTGATTCAAATTGTTTGTTTTGTTGGGAAAATTTGGCAATACGCTGACTGACAAACCTTCAGTGGAAAAAAATCATTGAATGAAATGAGTTTTTTTTCAATTTTTTTGTTATAAATTGCTATTCAATCATATCAACTGGAATATGTTGGCAGCATTAGTCATTTGGACTAAATGAATTGAACAAAATGGCGAAATTTCATGATGATAATTTCAAATGAAAATAATGGGAATGATAATGATGCCTAGGTGTGACCCTACAGGCATCTTCATCATCATCATTTAAACATATGAATAAACAATAATACCTTATAATTGAAAAAAAATTAAAAATATTTCGATTCATTTTGTATTCATTTTGCACCAATGAAAAATATGAATTTGAATATGAATATTTCTGAATCTTTGACAGAAATTGAGGGAAATAAATTGTGAAAAGTTTCATAAATTCTATTATTTTATTCCAACTATCTTTTTGAGCTCATTTCGTAGTTTCGATTATAATTTTTTTTTCTCATAAATGCCAAAGGCATTTTACGATTGACAAGAAATATTCATTGATGTATTCATAGAGATAATAATTTAAGGAGAAAGAGAAAAGCATTTGAAGCATAAGGGCGAAATTATTACAAATTTTTGCACGTTTTTCGTATGAAAATTAATTTTTTTTCATCGATTGACAGCAGCAGCGACAACAGCAACAACTATGAACAGTAAGTTGACATTTTTTCCCTTCAATTCAAAACTAGAAAATTATTATGAAATAATAATAATGATAATAATATTTGTCAAAATCTACTAGCAAAGTGAAATCTATGAAAAATACATTCATTCAATTATTATTATCAAAACAAATTTATGGATTTTCAAACAAAAATTTGTGCCAATTCATTTATTTTTATTGATTAAATAAATATTGAATTCGCCAATGAGCGGAGAAAAGAGAAACGATCAGATTAGATTTGAATTTATTAGAATTTTCAAAAATTTCCATTCAAATTTGACAATTTTTTGCATTTGCATCAATGAAATTGTAAAAAATGTAATTCTTTTTTTCTTCATCAATTATTCACCATTGAACGATTGGATGAATCCAAAATTATTATAACAGCCTATGAATGCTTAAAGGATGATTATTCATATATTGTACAAGTTCCATTTGACGGTCATATAAAATTTATGTTTGAAAACAAATTATGATTATGGCCATAAATACATGAATATTGAACATAAATATCGAAAAAATATTCATTTCCATATTTTTGTGCCGCTTGTTTTATGCAATAAATTTTCGCCAATGAATGGAAGGAAAAAAATTGTGAATTGTCCACCTTAAATCTGAATTTCTTTTCAGAAAAAAATTGGAAAAAATGGAAAAGTACTAAGGCTACAAACAACAACAAAAACAACATATCCAATAAATTCACAGGGAATATTTTCCATTTATTATTGTTGGGACAAAAAGCTCGGACAAAATCTGAATTGATCTGGCTCTGAATGATTCGGTTCATTGGAACATTTGAATTTTTTCTGTGAATTTTATGAGAGTTTGACTCGTAAAAATGGACAAGAAATGAAAAAAAAAATTAAATTCTCCATTCACAAATAAATTATAAAAATTATGGAATTATTGCAGTGAAAACAACATTTTTCGAGTTGTCCAATGAAACACCAAAACCAAACGTTAGAATTTGACAAAAAAATTGTCCAAACCATTTATCGACACCATTGTCATTGTAATCTTTGTTGTCGTTGGATGTTTGTTTTTTTGTTGTTGTTCAAGAACTGGTAGAATAAAATCAAGAGAAAAAATAAAGATTATCATTGGATAGCAATCATTATGAAGAAATGAAAAAATTTTAAACGAAATTTGTTATTTGTTTTCATCGTAATAATAATCGTGATAACCATTGAAATCAATGAATAAATGAATGTTCCAATAGTGAATGAAGAAATGGTGAAAACGAAACAAAAAACCATCAAATGCAGATATATTAGAATACAAGAGGAAAATGCAATATTGAGTGAATTGTTTGTTGATTTTGGTATTTTGTGATTTTATCTGTGCGAATTTCGAATTAAACTTCGTCAATTCTGTTTTGTTTTTGGTTTAAACATGAGTTTTCTCGAAATTTTGAATATCTTTGAATTCAACGAGAAATTTGAGAGAAAAAATTCCGATGAATCATACGATAATATCGGCATTCATCATTTGATTTGAATAATTCGACGGAGAAAAGTAATCGTAGAAAAGAAATATTACGATTCAAAGAAATTGTTTTGAAAATACTTTGGAGGAATCTTTTGTCTTTTGCCTATTTTCGTTTCGCTTTCTTATCAAAACATCATTTCAATGACAGAAGGCCGAAAACGAGAAAAAACAACAATAACAACAACAGCAACTACTACATTTGGCAAACAATGAAATTGAATAATAATAACAAGAATAATAAGTGAAAATCTCTTTTTTTTTGAAACCAATTTACATAAAATTTAAATCAATTTATCAAATTTAAATTATCATTTGGTGAATTTTTTTGCTATTTTATTTTTATTTGATTATTCACATTGGTTTCTCCTCATAGAATAAAGACAAAATATATTCAATATCAATTAAGAAATAGAATGATAATGATAAAAGACTGAATATATCTGAAAGAAGAAATTGAAAATTTTATGACAAAGATTGAATAGATGAATGAATGAATGAATAGAATAGAATAGAAAAGAATATTATTCTGAATTTATAATTCCATTTAATTTAATAGTGATTTTATAGTTTATCAGTGAATAACGTTTGAGAAACAGATTTTATTTTAAAGCAGAGCAAAATAAAGAAAATTAACCAAATGCATTGACAACAACCGAAGAAACAATCGATCGCTGTTAATGGATTTTCATTTGTTTATTTCTGTCTCAGTTTTATTTTATTCAGTATTTTCTGACAGAGTTAAGCCTTTTTCAATTTATTTTTCGCTTATTGCAAATGATTTCATCATTCGATTGTTTTTTTTATGAATCCAAAATGACATTTGTTCATGTCTATGCAAGGTCATCTATTTATTTATTTATCCACATTTTTTACGGGTTAAAAACATGAAATTTTATATTTTCTTCGTAACTCTCGTTTGACATGTAAAACTTCCGTATAATTTCGAAACAATGTTTGCGTGTTTCCAATTTCCCAGTTTACATTTTTTTATTTCGAAATTTTAATGGATTTTTTATTTTGAATGAAAATTTGAAACTAAAAATGGAAATTCAAATGAATTTCCTATATTTTTATATTGTACCTGTGTGTGTTCGCGTATCAATTGTTGAAATTGTTTGTCGTACAATGTTTCATCACCAGCAGTTTTATTTGAATTTTTTTTTTCATTTCAAAATTTCACCATTATTTGTTTTTATTATTTGCACGAATTTCTATGCAAAAAAAAACATTTAATTGAACATGTAATTCTATTTTTAAAACATGCAAAAACCAGTGAAAAATTTTTACAAAAAAATAAATTACAATTTACAATTTCGTTAATTACATTTAATTTTTAATTATCAAAGTTTTTCCATCTTCTTCGTTTGCATAATTAAAATGAAGGAATTTTGTTATTCATTTGTTCGAATGAAAGAGTAATTTCAAAAAAATTCAAAAATTAACCCTTTTACCGTACTTTGTTTCATGTTTGAATTATGAATGTTGAAAAAAAATTTCAAATTTCACCATTTCAAAAGAAACATTTTTCAACATTAATTGCCAGTCAAAATAAAAAACAAAAAGTTGAATCACAACTTATCACTTTCGAAAAAAATGGCCAAAAACAGTAAATCAAGGGAAGCATCCCATGAGTAATTTAATCGTTGAAATTTTTTCCCGTGTATTTTTCTAGTGATAAATAAGCATTTAAAATGGATTTTTTTATTTGTTTTTTTCATTTTTTCATAGTCCGAAGAATGAAACTTTTAAATTAAAAACATTTCAAATTATACACTTGGTTAATAATAATTAATCTGAATCGTTTTGCGCTACCACTCTCAACACTACTACAAATCAACACTAATAAATGATCAAAGTTGTTCCTTTCAAGTCTAAAATGAACAAACTTTTAAATTTTATTTATTACGCCAATGTTCCATGATATGATTTGCAAAACATATCACAAAATGTATTCAAATACAGAATTCACATCAATGTCATTTTGCCTGTACGCATTTAATTAATCAATTTGATTAATTAAAAATTAAAATATTTTTAAGATAATAATTATTATCATTATTATTGCTTTATCATCACATTGTTTCATTAAAAATTTTCAAACACAGATTCAAATTATTATTATTATTGCCTTAATATATCAAACAATGAAATGAAATTATATGAAAAAAAATGTAAATACTGAGAGGATCGGTATGCAATTCGTGTATGGAGTTCAAAAATTTAGAAAGAAAGTAATTTTTTGTTTCTTCATTTGCCATTTTATTTCAATAATGATCATAATTCATGATGAGACTCGCCCTGCAACCGGCCTTGCAGTTATCGAATAATTATAATTTAAATTAGAATCTTCATTCACTATGTCTGGTAGCCAAATAATGATTTTCAATAATAATAATGACATACATTTCGTTTACAATTTTTTTTTTCATTTCAGTCAATGATAGAACAGAGAATTCCAAATATATTTTACAATCCAAATTGAAAAAAATGAATGCAAAGAAAAATGATTGATTATTTCTTAAACAGATTTGATCATCATTATTTGAATATTCAATCATCTGAAGAAAATTTTATATTCATAAAAAAGATTCAATCGTTTTTCTATTCTAAGAAATCTTTAGTTTTCAAACAATGGATAAATAATGGAAATCCAACATAACTGAATCCATAATTTACTTTTTTACTTGTATTTTGAATTGGATTTTAAGGAAAGAAATCGAGAAAATATTAAAAAAAAAAAATTCAATTTTCATTGGATTAAATGCTTTTGCATTGGATTTGAATTGAAAAACTTTCAATCATTTCATTCCATTTTTTCTAATTCCCTAAAAAAAAACTAATTTAGATTCATTGTTTCAATTTCATATCTTGACAAATTTAGAATTTTTTGGCTAAAAAAATTATTTCAGGCCAGAAAAAACTTGTCCAAACATAATCAATGATCAACGATAATAATGATTAATAAAACAATAGACATAAAGATGGGAAAAAAATTTGACAGTTTTATCTGAAAACACTAAAAAAGAATGATAAATAAACAAAAGAAAACGATGCTTGGTGGCGTGTCATACAAACAATATGCCATTTTCCGTTCCCTCTCTTTTTTTTCTAGGGCACTATGTAATATATTGGTCAATTCAAAATCATCAATTATATATGTTCATATGATTAGCCAACACACAAAAAACCACTGGAAAATAATAATAATAATAATAATATTTTGCACACAATGATAATTCATCATTTTTATTTCATATTATTTATTTCATTTTAGATTTGAAACGGAAAAATGGAAGAAATTTGTCGTATTTCATTCATTCCACTCATTTCTAAAAATTAAGTAAAATATCGTTAATGTTGTTAGTACACTAAACACAAATATATCATTCATCAATTAATAAGAATTTTATTTTTTAGAGAATATTTATTTTTAGACATTTTAAAAAAAGAACGAAATCGCTTCAATTTTCATTAATTTTCCCTAATTTTCTTTTTGATAATTTGAAATGAATTAAACTTTATAATTTATCAAATTGATGATTGTACGATTTTCATTTGCTGCTATTTGTGTTATTGGTTTTTATGTACTAATTTATGTGTTAATATTCATCACAAATAAGACTATCTATCTCTCGGCTGTTGTTTTTGTCTTCATTGATGCTATTGTTGTTATTTATTCTCAAAAAGAAAAAAAAATGTTTGCCGATGTTGATGAAATGGAGAATTCAATGAGAGATTTAGCATGGATTTTATATTTTTCAATCTTGAAAATTATAATTGCAAGCATGTTTTCAGAAGAAAAATGTAGTAATAATTCATAGATTATTATGGATAAAATCAATAAAATGAATTGTGTGAAAAAATTGACAAATTTATCCCTAGAATTTTCATTCAATTGCATTTTCATCCTCACAAACTTGATCCATATTTTATACCAGCAAACAAAGAGAAAAGCGAAACGATTTATTTATGCTGATGATGATAACTTGATATTGAACTATTATTCATTAATCCAATTAAATTAATTGTACTATTTTCTTATTTGAAGCTGTAAATAATCGTATGAAAATATTAAGAAAACGAATTGAAAGATGAGTTGAAAAGTTTTAATTTATTTCATCGTTATTTTCAAATGACAATTTGTCATTCATCCATACATCCAACCATTCATTTATTCGTTCATTTTTCAAAAATCGACTCATCGGGCAACCTCATTGAACCTTGTAGTCTTTTTTTGTCAGGAAAAAATTTTTGAAAAACTTCAACAATTTCAAGTGGGAAAAAAATGATCATAATTCAATAATTAAGACCCGAAATTGCCATGGCAATAATAATAATGAAAATCATGGAATAAGATTAAAAATTTTTCCTGCTAAAATCAGAAGAAATTATGATAATAATAAGATGAAAACATCTTCATGTATTTATGATTTACTATTTGAAATAAAATTTTTCTTTGAATCTTTGAATTTTAGAAATGAATTCAATTGAAAATTAAATGAACCAAAAATTAGTATTTTCATCACTGCATTATCATGTTCATTATTATCATTACTGGAATTTTTTCAAGTTTTTCTCGGAAAAAAATCTGAATCAAAACATTATTAGATTATTACTTTGAAAGAAGAAAAGAAAAATCATTTCTTATTCCCTTTTTCATTCAATAATTTAAATTTCAATACTCAATTGATGATTATTCTACAATCGACTGCTGCTTCTGCTGAGAAGAATTCAATCGCTGAATTAGAAATTTCTTAATTTTTTCTACGAAAATTGTGGAGAAAAATTAAAATTCAAAAATTCAAAGATATAATTATTAATTATGAATGCAGTCATAATTTTACTAAATTCTAATGATTTTTTTTGTTGAAATGTCAAGTGTTTATTCTTAGAAAAATGAAAATTTTTTTTCGATTTTTGTTTTATTTCAAGTCTTTATGTAATTTGAAATAATTCAAAATAATTCAAGTATCATTAAACAATTGAAGAAAGAAAATTTGAATTTCTTCTTGAAGAAATACGTTAATTTTTCAATTCCAAAAATTTTGAGATTTGATTTCGTTTCTCTTCAAAAAAATCTTCAGCGAAACTTTCTGATCAAACTGTGCCACCACTAAGACCATAATTTGATTTTCATTATGATTTTGTTCTTATTGATTGAAAGAGTGTAGAAAAATTCGATTTTATTTATTAAAAAACGAATTGTAAATTTAAAATTTTTTACCAAAAGATTTTTTCTCATTTTTAAAAAACGTCAAATTCAGAGAATCATTGTCATCGATAGCTTTTTTTCGATTTATATTTATCTATTCCCCATTTACCAATGAAAGCTTAAAGGAAAAACTTTGAAATTTAAAAATTAAATGAAAATTCTCTTCATGAAATGACCATTTGACAATTTTTTTTTTCACCATTTTGTACATTGAATAATATATTATCATTTCATTTCATTTTTTCATTTACTCTTGAAATTCGTTCAAATAAAATTAAACTTTTTTAAAATCTAAACAGCAGCATTTCAAAACACACTTAATCATTTGATATCACTAAATATTTGTTGTTTGATTGTTCGTTCGTTTATTTATTTGTTTGTTTATATAATATTTTCTATTATGAGAATAAAAATGATTTCTTTATACTTTTTTCTCCTTTTCGAAATTCAAGTTTTTGATTAAGATATTTCCGTTTTAAAATTTTGAAAAATATTAGAAATGGACCAGCGAAAACGAAAATATTGTTCATGGTGTTTTATTATTAGTTTTGTTGTGAACAAACGAAAAAAGAAAAATTGCGAAAAGATAGGAAAAATCACAAATTTCCGATTGTAAAAATGCTTTATATTTCTTCATTTCAATTCTGTTTTGAAGTATTTTTTTCAAAAGTTGAAATGATTATTTTTCGCTTTGAAAAAACAATATTTTTCAATATTTTTTTCCGCACTTATTTTTCTTCACCGTGAAAATAGCCGAAAATACCAACAACGACGAGCCGAAACGAGGCATGAAGAAATGTGAAGAAAACAGAAAAAAATTACAAATTTATAGAATTGACAAGCAAATCATGTGGAAATGAACAAAAAAATGGCAAGAATAAAAGCAAATGAAATGAATTCAAATACGAAACAGGCCAAATGAAATAAAGATAAATTGAAACAAATGCATTTTTTTCCGATCATAAATGGATATTCAAGCATCCGATCCCAATTTGAAATGTTTTTGAATTGATTAATAGGAGAAAAAATGAATATTTTTCATTTCGAAAATGAAAGGAAAAAATTTGAAATTAAATTTTCATTTCTTTTCGATTTCACCTGTTTTCTTTTTTTGGTGATCTAAAAATTTACACATGTCAATACACAACTGATACATAGATCAATACGTTCGGAGATTGGCACGCACTTAGGTCAATAAGTTCTTGGTGGAAAAGAAATGATGAAAAAAAATTGTTTCATCCATTTTGGATCATTTTTCTTCATCAAAAAATAACGAAGAAGAGGAAAATTTCAATTCCTTTATTTTTCAATTTTAAAAGTTTCAATAAACTTTTTTTCTTTATATCCATGTAAAAACATTTAATTCAATTTTATTGAAAATTTTTCTTCGAAATATATTGATATATCTTCAACTAAATGATGCAGAGTTCAAAACGTTACATGTCTTAATAAACAAATTGAAAAAAATTTGAAAAATGAAATAAGAAATGAAATGAAACGAAACATGTGAAAAACTTGTGCGTTTCTCCAATAGACAAAATATTAGTGATACAATGGAATTATTAATTAACACTTTACGTGACAATGCATTTTAAAAAGAGCAAGAAATTTTGTATTTGTTTTTTTTCGAAATTTCTGAGAAAAAACATTTGAAAATTGAGACGAAGAAAATTTTCGATTCGAGAATTAGGAATTTGGTTGTCCGGAAAGTTCTAGCCGATTTTCATGAACATCTCTTTTGATTAAGCGGAATGAACTTTTAGGACAACCTAATATTTCGTTCATCGATTCCTCGTAGAAAAACATTCATATTTTGTCGATTTTTCTATCATTTCTCTTTTGCTCGTTTTTTATTTGTTTGACAAGGTTTCAATGTGTTTTTTTCGAAACAAACATAAACAAATATTACATTTGAAAAACGTTTGAAATCTTATTGATTTTTTTTCTATTTCGCTGGAAAAAATTATTATTTATGATCAATTAAGTGCGGGGTTAGAGAAAAAATATGTGTTTTTATTTTGATCAATGAAAATTCTATTTATTTTCAATTTCTGAGAATTTTTTATTTGGTTCCCTTCGTCAGTTTAAATTGAAATTTAAATTTTTTAAAAAAAATGATTATAAACGAAACTTTTAAACCATCTTTCGTCACTGTTTTTTCAATATTTATTTGTCCATTCTCAACAAACATAATCGATCATTATTTATTCGTTATTTTGTTACTTTGTTTGGGCAAAAAAAAAAGGAAATAATTTGTTTCTTGAAATGAAAATTGTAAATTTGACCATGGTGAAGCCAAAGAATGCGAAAAAATGAAATAAAAAATTCACGAATCGATTCGAATTTCAGTTATTATCGTAAGCAAGCATTAAATTATTATTATTATTATTATATGCAATTTTCGTATCGAATTTGGATTTTTTGAGAAATGAAATTTTTTCGCGCCTGCAAAATCAAATATAGAATTGCAAATTATATCTGATTTTTTGAATTCATCAATATGTGATATTATTATTATTTTGAAATAAGCAAAGAAAATTTAATCAAATTTTCTCTCTTAAAATTCAATTTTGAAATTTGACCAGATGTTGTTTTTTTTTTTTTTTTTTTTTTTTTTTTTTTTTTTTTTTTTTTTTTTTTTTTTTTTTTTTTTTTTTTGGAACAATTTATTTAAATTATGATTATTTTATTTTCTTTTTCTTCATACATTTTTGTTTCAAAATGACCAAAAAAAAATATTTTTAATATCTCAAATAATATCATAAATATCATAGACCGGTATAACAGCGAAATGAATTTTCGGCCATTTCTAATTTGATAGTATTTGGCTCTAAAAATGGTGAAATAATATATAATATTACACTTTGAATGAAATAAAATGAAGGAAAAAAATTTATGAATATTTCATTAGTTTTAAATTATTGAAAACGATTTGTTGGATACACACACATAGAACACATCCATTGGATCATATTAAAACTTGACAAATAACAGAATTTTTCTTTCGATGCATTTCTGGATTTGGAAAAAATATCATTTGTAAAATGATATACGAATTCAAAAGAAAAAGGAAAAATCATTAAAATCATAGAAGAAAAAACTTTTTATTCGAAATATTTTTGCGTAGTAATTTTCATTTCATTCAACAAAGAATGAAAAAAAAAAGTCACAAAATGATTACATTTCCATGGATTCTTATTGAAATGTAATCATTGAATAACTTGAAGTAAAAGATGAAACGAAAAAGAGAAAAATAAAAACCACTTAACAAAATTAACCTTTAAGATAATCAATAAAGTTGCATAATAATAATAATAATAATGATAATAATGATGTACCATGATTTAAAATGTGCAACTTCTTTATTCATTTCCAACATTCAAAAATCATGCTGAGAAATCCGTGAATGAATGAAAATTCAATGATTAAATGAATAATGGAATGAATGAATGCAAGCAACAACAACAACAATGAAAAAAACATGAAAAATGTCAGAATACATTTCCAAGGATGAAAAAAGACGAAAAACAAATTCAAAGATAATGATGATTGGTGTAAGAGAAGAAGAATTTGATTGAGATGAATTATTTACAATCGAAAACTTTACCGAATCGGAAAAAATAATTTCATTAATTCAAAATCAATCAAATATATACGAGAAGAATCTTAGGGCTAAAAATGAAAATAAAATTCAATAATTTAATAATTATAATTATTTCATTTGAAACACAAGCTTTGAAAGGGAATATTTTGCTTTTTTGGCTTTAAAACAAGACATGATTTGCATTTGAAATTGAATTAATTTGAAATCATTTGAAATTGCTGTGGATTCTTCTTTTGATTTTGCTGGAAATTTGATATTTTGGTATTTTTCAAAAAAAAGAGAATCGAGAATCATATGAAAACTGAAACCACTGAAATAAATTCTAGATAATCTGAAGAAAAATTAAATCTAAAATTTCATTTTCTATTTCGTTGTAAAATTATTCGAATTTCTTTGCTCAAAATTTTTTAATTTCTTCGTTTCTAATCAAATCACCGAGGAATCAGTGGAATAAAAAAAATTAATTAAAGAATGACCATCATCATAATGATGATCATTAAAATGGACATACGAGCATGAATATCGCGTATATTTTTGCATATTATCACATGAACAAATGGCTTAATTTTGAAATTAACTTTGAATCGAGAAAAAATGTAGGAAATAAAATTAAAAAGAAATTGTTTCTCGAGGTAATTTTTATTCATTATTCATTAACATGTTTTGACACTTTTATGTACGAAATTCATATACAATAAACTTTCATTGAAAAAATAAAAATTATTGTTATTCAATTGATATTAACATTAAATTTTAATCATAGTAATAACAATAATAATAATATTTTAATTTCATTTTTTCTGGTTTTTTATGTTAATTTTTCTCATTTTATTTTTTTCTCATTCATTTTTATTACAAAAAAACATAAAAATTCGGGAACAAATCTTTATCTTTTAGCTGTTTGGTTTCTTATTTATTTTTATGTTTATTTTTTTGTGTTATAACAAAAGCCATTATTATCAATAATGGTGGTTTATGGGCATTTTTTTCAATTTCACTTTTACACTCAATTTTATTTATTTATTCATTGAAATTTTCACATAAATATCAAATAAAGATATGTAGATTCGAGGCCATTATCATCATCATCATTTTATTATTATTATTTTACATAAATGTATTGAATAAATTCTTGCAAACATAAGAAAAGCAAGAAAGTCTTTGTTGGTGTTGGTAAAAAATTTCCATGTTTAAATTTCATATTTTTCACATTGTATAAATGTGTTAGTGTATGGTTTGGTGTTTTTCCAATATTTATTTTCCATCATAATAGTTTTACATACATCAGCAAAATTTTTATTTTATTTTGTATTTTTCATATTTTATTTTGATCTTAAATACACATAAAAATTATTATTATTACAATTATGATTATAGCGATTTTTACCGTTTATTTTTGCATACAAGTATTCTGTGGCAATTCTTTTGTAATTCCAACGAACAAACAAACAACGAAATTCGCAAACGAAAAATTTCATGTTTCAATTCTCAAATGAATGATATGCACACAGGCACATTTCATACATAAACTCACGCTGACGTTTATGCAAAATATGATAACAATTATATGTTGAACAATAAATAAAGAAATAAATGGCAAGAGTATTCAAGGAAATCAAATAAATAAATAAAAAAGAAATAAAAATTATTCAATGATGTTTTTATTTTTATGAATTGAAATTTTATTTCGTTTTTTTTTTCGTTCATTCACTGGTACTAACCAACGACAACAACTACAAAAAACCAATCCGCAAGGCGTCATTATTACAAGATAAACCATAACATCTACAATCAATACAATAATACGCGAATCACACAACAATAACCACAAACGTTGAAAAAAACCCAATGATCGGGAACGAATCAGAAATGTTTCTTCGAATTTATCTGCTTCTTCTCGTCTACTAAATTGAAAACGATTGATAGATAAACATGTACAAGAATAAAGATGTTTGAATCGCGTGAAAATCATAGAATTGAAATATTATTATTGAAAAGTAAGGAAAAAAGAAATCTATTTTTCCCAGAGATTTTATTTATTTATTTTTTCACGAATCAAAATAAATGCAAAGACTTAATATTCTTCGAAATTCTCTTCAATGAAGAATGGGAAAGAATAGTTTCAAAGAAAATGTCAACACTGAAACATTGTTTTGAAATTCGGTTTTGAAAGAGATGGAAATTTTTTGTTATTTCAAAGATTTCTTTTGATCATTTTTCGATTTGAACCCGAAAATTTCCAGAATAAAGAAGAATTGATTCTAAATAATATGATGATGAATCAGAATCTGAATCAGTCAAATTAGCAATACATTTCTGCCATTCGAATGGCAATTAACGCTTTCAATTTTTACTTTTTCTTCTAGTATCACAGTGTTTGAACTATTTTTTTCTTTTTTTACTTAAAGGTTAAATATTTTCTTTATTTTTTCAGGCTGTCTGCTGCATTCAATTTCATTCGGGAAAAAATATCATTTCATGACAAGTCTCATTAATTTTCCGTGAGTTTTCTTTTCCCTTACCATTTGCCATTGAAAAAAAAATTGAACGACAAAGCAAAAAGTAAAAATAAAAAAATACGCTAATGCAATGGTGTGAATGAAATCGAAATCGTATGCGAGAGAATGTATGCGTTTATGTAAAATTAGAATTATGATGATCAAGATAAATTATTGTTTCGTCGTTTTTTCTTTAGTTTGGTATAACAGTAATATGCATTGCTGGAAATTGAACTGTGAATTTCAATTTTTTTTTGTAGCTAGAAATTAATGTTAATGATTATAATCAATGAATTTCCCTTTTTTTTTTGTTTGAACGTCTAAAAAAATTGATAATTATTCAAAATTTGCCGGTCGCTTCGTTCGAGCAGTTGTTTTTTCGAAATAATTTTACTTTGCTTTGAGAAAATTTCGCTAAAATTACCCTAATCGGAGCAAAGTTCAAATTTTGTGTGGGTTTTGGGGCAATTTAATTCCTAAAAATTTGGATTACGACGTGCAAGAGATAAAATAAATTCCAAATTTGTACTAATCGGACCATTTTAACTGTAACTGAAATTTTTGACGATTAAAAAAAATGTTAATTTTAATCAAACAAATATTTCAGTCGGTCAAACAAAAATGGCAATTTTCATGTAGCCATTTTCCATGCAATTGTTGTTGTTGGCTTATTTAAAATTCTAAACCAGGAACCAAAAATCCAAAATACAAAAAAAAAATGTAAAAAAATTATCATTGAAATTAATGGATTCGAAATAGTATAAAAAATTATAGCAAAATTCGAAGCACCATTCTCTGAGCCAAGACACACACTGATAATAATAATAATTATAATATTGGTAAATGGTAAAAAATAAACAAACGTCAGTGAATGAATGAAATAATGAATAAATGTTTGGAAAAATTTTGGAAAAAATGGAACACGATTAGACAAAATGAAGCTAATTAATCTAATCTAATTAATAATACTAAAAATAATAATAGTAATGATGATCATAGTAATAATAATTTCAGTATTTTTCCATTTACATTCCATTGTCTTTCATCATCAAACCATTGAAGCCAAACGACCACAAGTAAAAAAAAAACTATGAAAACATTTTTGTTTTTGTTTCTTGTTTGATTTCTCCTTCTCGTCTTATTCTTGGATGTAATGCAAACACTATTGATGCATTACTCTTGAAATTATCTCAATTTATTAGTTTGTCATCGTGTTGAACACTACGAGTGTTCATTTCATTAGTTTCATTTGGCGAAAAACCAATAGTTTTAATGAAAAAATTAATTTTCGTTGTTCGGAGTATTGTTCAAACATTCAAAGTTAATTGATTACATACAGAAAAAGATATGTATTATCTAAGGAGTATTGTAATGTATTGTCTGATGTTCAAAAAAATTTGTTCATCAAAGTTTTCTTTTGTTTTTTCAGTTTGTTTGTAAGTTAATTAATTTTTTTCCTTCGTTCATATGTTTTGTGCACTTTAATTATTTGTTTCATAGCAATACTTGTCAATTTTCTCGCACAATTTTTTTTCTAGCTTTTTTGTGGTTAAACAAAGATATCAAACATCGAAAAAAACACATCAACGTTTAGGTCTCGTGATAATGATAAGAATGAAAATAATTTATCAGCTCTCCAATTCAAATTCTTTGAATACTAATTATTATCATTATTACGATTTATTTCAATTTTCTTAGTTGAAAAATACGATAAGATTTCAGTGTTGTGAAAATTCATTACGATTGAATGAATTTTCAGTGTGTGCTTTTTTTCATGTTTTAATATCTCAAACAATTTTATCTTTTTCTGAATGAAAACACAAATAAATAAATTTTCGCTTGGCTTATTTTTTATGTCATTATTACCTGAAAAAAATGAATAATTTTATTATAACTGAATAAAATTCTGAAAGAAAAAGAAAAAATATTGTCGAACAATATCTGGAAAACATAATTTTCAAATGTGATTATTATTATTATTATTATCATTAATTCCTTAATTATGAAATCTTAATAATTTGAAATTGTTAAGAGAAAAAGTAAGAGAAAAAACACCTGGAATTTTCACTTTTTTGATCATTTTCACATATTTTTATTACATAATTTTTATGCATTTCTTATTATTTACTTCGATATTTATTAATAATTATGATTAGTCTTACTAATAGGTGTTTTATTGACTGAAATTGTCAAGAATAATTGTTTCACCTACCTGCTTGAACATGTATTTCACGACTTGTTATGATACCATTGTTATTCGGTAAATGTAATAGACATCGATATAATGTATCATGGACATCTGGTTGAAATGAACCGGTATCGAATGGTGATAATGATAATGTACCTTCATTTGTATTAATCATGCGTAATTGTAGCAAATCTATTGCTTTCTCAAATGAATGTTGTTGCGCTTGTTGTTGTTGTTGCTGATGTTGATTATTATTATTATTGCCAAAATTATAATTACTAACTTGCCATTCAAACGTTAAATTATCTGATAAATATTTTTGATAAACATAATCAAGAATTGATTCAATATTGAGATTATTTTTATTATCAATGACATCAATTTTCAATGATGGGGATAATAAATGATGATTCAATATATGATGATTATAAAATGATTTTGATGAAGATGTTTTACTTGCTGTCGATGATGATGATGATGACGATGATGTTTTTGCTAATGTTGCTGATCCTGACACTGCTGTCATTGTCATTGTTATTGATTGTAAATAATCTTTACAATTTATAATTGTTCCATAAAGATTTGAAAATCTATGGACGGATGTTGTTGATGTTGCTGACGATAATAAATATGATGATGATGACATCGATGATGATGTGAAGCTCAATGTATGGCCAAAATTTATTAAAAATTGATGACCATTATCATTATCGAATATTGTTATTATAAATATCAATACAAATGACCAAAATAATTTTTTCATCATTTTCAATGATAATGATAACATTTTAATCGATAATAATTTAAATGATTGTTGATAATGATGTCTATAATGATGAAAATTCGCCATTGTTTTCAATGAATTTCTAATCAACTGTAAAAATTGGAAGAAAAAAAATTTTTTAGAAAAGAAATTGACATTTAAAAATTTCATTTTTATTTGTCATTAGTAGTTTTGTTCATAATTTATTTTCATTATTATCATCATCATTATTTAAAATTTTCTCGAACTAAATTGACAATTGAATTAATATTCCTTTTATATTTAGTTGAAAAAACAAACGATGATTCCTATTTGCCCTTTGTGAACAATAAATCGTTGACTCGTATATGACAATGTTTAAGAAAAATGAAAAATCAAGGAAAAAATAAATTAATGAATCTCAATGACTGAAATATTACAGAAAATCGAATTCAAAGCTCTAGCGAGAAAACAAAATTGACCCACGATGATGATAATGATGATGATGGTCAGTTCCATTGATGGTCTATTTTTTTCTTTTGAAAAAAAATTCAATCAACCATTCATTCATTCGTTCTCCGTCTTGAACATATGAATATCATCATTCTTCGTAAAACAAAGAAAAAAATCGAGGATCGAAACATATAAGATCATCATTTTTGAATTAAAAGTTTATTTTTTTTTAAATTTTTCAAAGAATGAAAAAAAATTACACTGGACATTTTAGCTTGAAAATTTTCCCTCAGAAAGAAAATAATGTTTGGAGAACACATGAAGAAGTCTCTCTCGGATGAAGAGCCAATGGTCCGAAAATCTTTGGGAATAAAAAAGACACACCAAAAAGAAAAAAAAAGATTAATGGTTAAGAATTGTATCTTCATATTGCTTCGCTTGAGATACCCGATGAACATTCATTTCTCATTCAATAAATGAACCAACGAAAATGATCGAAAATAAACAACTATTTGTGTTCATGTTCAATGGGAAATGATTGATACATTTGAAATGGTGGCGGTGGAGATCTGTTTGCTTGACAGAATGGCAGTTGGGAAGAAACAACGAATCGAGGAGAAACAAATTCATTCATCCATCCAGTGGATCCTCATCGATTGTTTTTTTTCTCGATGGACCCCGAAAAAAAACTTTGAAGACAAATGATAATGGATTCAATTCAATGATGGGAGTTTACAATTACCAGCGAACAAGCGAACAAACAAACAAACATGAAAAATAAAAGTTCAAATTGATTTTTGTTTGACAAAATTTGAAATGAAATGAAAAAAAAATTTCATCAATTCGGTTACAAATAATCAAGAGAAAAATGTCGATCATCATTTGTATATTATCATTTGTATTTGTATTATTATTATTATTATTACCATTATCATGATCATCATCAAATGTGGTTTTAAATTCAATATTCATTTTAGATATTCATAATTTTTTTTCTCTGTTATTTTTGTATCATTTCAAAATCATTTCACATGTATTTTTTCCTACATATTTCGATTCAGTTTCATTATATTGATAAAAACATATAAATATTGCATAATGTCATTATTATTATTAGTTGTTGTAATAGAAAATTTTGTAAATTGACAAAAATATTCGTCAACAAAAACCATCTTTTGTGATCCTGTGTCTTTGTCTCTGTGTATTTGTGGATTTCTATCTCATTCTATCACACACACAGACACAAAAACGCATATAATAACATTAATACTAAGAATAATACATAATAATAATAATAGTAACATTTCATAGTTTCAAATGTTCATCAATATATACGATTCAATTCTAGTAATAATAATAATAAACTTTTTTTTCATTTATTCCATTGTAAGGTTATGTTCTGTTGTTGTTGTTGCTGGTGTTACTTTCAGGATCATGATTATGATGTCAATGATGATAATGATAATTTTGACTCACACACATAAATGTAGGCCATTTTTTCAACATAGCTATATATATCGGTGATCCACAATATTCAAATAGTCTGGAAATATTGAATGAATCGAATTGGATACGTTGATAATGATTGAAATGTCTGTGTATGTGTGATCATTTATTGATGATAAACTTTGGTAAATGAAAATACACCACAATAGAAAAGCTTTGGGATGATAAAATACATATTTTTTTCCTTTCTTTTGAGTAAACTCTGATATTTTGCCATATTTTTTAATGGTGTATCGCTCTTTATTATTAGTATCATCCATCAATAATTAATCAATGATAATTATAATGATACAAATGGAATTGAATTTGATGAATGCAGAATAAAATGAAACAGAAAAAAACATTTCGCTAATAATTTACGAGGAGAAAATTTTGATCATTTTCTGGAAATCATTTCGGCTATATTTTGTCTGTTTTTTGTTTGTTTGTTTTTTTTTATTGTTTAATTTTTCAGTTTGATTATAACAACTTTTCGCTCTTTTTGTTTGTTTATGAGTTGGTCGTTGCATTTCATTTGAACTTCTTGAAATTCTAATGACATAATTGAATCAATAACAATAACAGAATCGAATAAAGAAATTTTATATATTTCCCTTCTTATTAATGAAAAGTTTTATTTTTTATTTTCTCGATTTTTTTTCTTCGATATTTTATCGCAATTTTTATTGGAATTCCAAATTGAACAAGCAAGCAACAGCTTCATAGAGAGAATCCCAAGAGTCAAATTGAAAAGAAAAAAATCTTTGATCTTACACTCAAAAATATATTCATTTATGTTTTATTATTATTCTGTGTTTTACGCTTTGATAAAAATAAATTAAAGAAGAAACTTTCGATTCGAAGATATCAAAAATGAAAACTTAACCAAATTAAACGAGGAAAGACAAAAGGTCATTTTCATTAGAACGATTTCAATTGAAACAGATAAATGACCAAAAAAAAATTCCATTTGAATATACCAAAATATTGAATTCTTCAAAATTGAATTCTTGGTACAAAATCACAACTTGAGAGAAAGATTTTGCGACGAATAATAAAAAATTGTAATATTATAACATATGTCAAAATATTCACCAAATTCTGCAGTGTATTTTCCCTCTATCTATATACTTTGTCCACCGAAAATGAAAAAAAATGAATAATTTCGTGATAAAATTCACATAAAGAATAATAATATTTGCATAACTGATCAATTATTCATAATCGTCGTCATCATCATCATCGTTGCTTGTTGATCGCGTTAACATTTTTGGTGAACTGTTATTATTAAATTGAACATGAATATGGAAATAATATTACAAAGCTAATGTATGTTTTTTTCAATATTCATTTATGATAATATTACTGGTTGCAAAAAAATGTACCAAATAATTCATTTTGTTGAAAAAAAATAAATGGTCAATACCCGAATATAAATTAATACGTTTTTTCACATTTTGTAGCCATAAGTAAATGTCTGCTTCATCATTGGCTAAATGAGAAAATTGATAAATAAAATAAATTAGTCACAATTTCCATTTTGCAAATACTTTTGCATATTTGATGATGATGATCAACCCAGAAATAAAATAGAAAAAATCATTCATAAAATTGAAAGTTCTGCAAATGTAATAAAGAAATAAATGAATGAATGAATTTGAAAAAAAACATTTACATAAATCTTTATTGAAGCATAAACAACATTATTTATTTATTTATTTTTGAAAATTTAATTTTCCAAATTTAAAATATCGATTTCAATTTTCAGAGGAGAAAAATTCAATATTCAATTAAACTCAACGAAAATGAATGGAAAAAATTAATTTTTTTTTCAATTTTGTTTTTCGGTCAAAATGAAAATTTGAATTATTTTCAAAATCAGAATGAATTGAATCGAAAAAATTAATTTAAATTGAACCACGAATAATGAGTTTGATTTGAAATTTGAATAAATAAAACAATTTCTGAAGGGAAAAATGATTAAATATGAAATGAAATATTTGAGGCTGAACTTTGCATTGATATTTTTATTTTTCTCCTGTGATTTTTCATAATTTCATGAATAAAACTAAATAGAATAAAATACACATCTGGTTTTGATGTAAAATGAATATGATTTTCATTTTTTTTTTCATTCTCAAATTTTGGACCAAACAATGATGGTATAATGGTATCCCCTAAAATATCCATTGTCAATTATGATGATGATAATAATGATTATAATGGTTATGACATTATGTAAACAAACAACAAAAAATTCGTTGTTTGGTTTGAAAAATTTCCGAAAAAAATTTTTTGAATGAAATTTTCAAATAACCGGAGATTATTCAATTGTTATTGTTCAATGGTATCACGAATTGAGAGGAGAAAATTTGAAATTATCATTTACGAATCGAATCCAATGATCTGTTGGTGACATTTGAATAATATCGCGAATAATACGAACGAACCGAAAAAAATTGAATTTTTCAAATTCAAATTTGAATTTTCCGCCCCTAGAATAAACAATTTTACCTGATTATTTGAGATTTCAGTATATGTGTGTGTGTGTCATTCAAGATTTGCAGCGATTTGAATCAACCATTGTAATGGCATTCTGTGCTGTGTTTAGTTTAAATATGAACAAACAAATTACGTAAAACAAACTATTCATTCGCATTTGTATTCAACAACAAGAAAACAAACAAACGCATCAACAAGAAGATACTTTGAAACATCAGTAAACAAATACGGGAAAATAGAGCGAGAAAAATGCTGAAATACGAGAAAAATACAGGAAATCTTAAGAAATAACCAAAAACGCCAATCTACATTGGAAATATTTAAACAAAAATAAAAACGAATAATGTTTAAGATTATTATTATTATCATCATCATTATTATTATCGTTAAATATGTCTCTTTTAGGAAGACATTGAAGGCTAAGAATAATAGGAAGAATACCAAGAAAAAATCCAAAAAACGTTTGAAGAAAAGAGAATGGAATACAATACAATGAAAAAACCATATTCTTGAACCAACAATGCTTGAAAAGTGCCAAATAATATAAAGCTTCATATGTGTCTGTATGCGATTCAATGTGTGTTGACATTTTGTTGTCATGATTTAAAAATGATTCGCTTCGAAAAAAAGAATATTTATTTTCATTTCAATTCACATTCAGAGTGATTGTATTTTGAAATTATTCTATAAAATAAGTAAAAAACTCGAAGCGCGAATTATTTTTGTTCGAAATGTGAAGCGCAAATGAAATCGAAATAAATGACAATGTAAATGGCTTTGAAATTCCAAATTTGAAATTCTCAAAATTTTCTTGTTTTTCCAGCTCGAAAAGACAAAACAGTGCAGTCATCAACGATGTCATTGTTTCAATGTATCAATGCTGGTTCCTGTACAGAGATTTTTAAAAATTTTTCGCTAATATTTACTCAGAAATAAATCAACAAATTTCGATACGATGAAAAATGATGTACATTTTGTTATTCGGAATTTGTTTGTCTACAAACATATCTAATCATAATTTAGCTATTCGCATAATCAACATGTAATTTTTCAATATCTCAATCGATGGATTGATTGAATCAATAAAAATGAAAATTTTTTAAATAAACAAAGAATCATTACGACGATTTTTAGATACAAATAAATAAGAAAAAATTGTGATGAAATTTGATCAAAATAAATAGCGAATAAACATTGATTATTGAGTTGATTGATTCATTTTAAGGGCTGAATATTTGAAAAATGTATGAAAACAGGAAAATTTTTAATGTAATTTAATCTTTGAAATTTGAATCATTGAGCAAATTTGTGAAATGATATGTTGTCGATAATGTTTGCTTCAAAATACTGAATTTCAAAATTTTGTTCGTTTCATTTACCAAAAAATAAAAAAATGAAAATAAAACTTTAATCCCAAGACAAATTATAACATCAGAGCAAAGGCGAGAATGGGGAAAGAAATTTTATTTTCTTGATTCATTTATTTATTCATTCATTCATCGATAATACATACTTTGGGCCTAAGTTTTGAAAAAATGAACCAAAACTTGAAAACAAAAATATAATTGAACCAAATATAGATTTTTTGCTTTTCCTGTAATGATGATGTTTATAAGTATGGCTGTGTTGTTTTATTATTTATTAATAATAATGATAATTTTATCACATATTTTATTATATAATTTTCTAATAAAAATTCTGTATTTTTATCCATATATTATATTTTCATTGAATTTATATTGGTTTAAATGAATTTTTTCATCATCATTTTAATACATAAAATCACTTCATGGTTCAATGAGATGAAAAGATTAAAAATATATCAAAATATAAATGAAAATATATATTTCAGTATCGTTATAAATTCTGATTGATGATGGTCTTTTTCATTTTGATATGATTTGATTTTATATTTTTTTATACAAAATATATCATTTTTTCTATCTTCATGTTCATTTTCACATGAATCAATGTTTATGTCTATGTTTTTTTAGTGTGTGTGTGTGTGTGTTTGTATCATCGATATTTTAAATTATTCAATCATTCAATCATCATTTGGTGAATTTTTTTTCTCTTAAAAAGTTTTGTCAAGAAAGCAAAGATTCTTTCGGAGAAATCTTTTGAGAAAAACAACAATTTTTTTATTTTTGCCAACTTGACCGAATAATGTTTTAGCAAGATGTGTGCGTGTCTGTATGTGCTTTTATACCATCTAAAAAATATATATGTCAATGTTTCAATGACATTTTTCGTTCTGTTATTCAGGCATGAATGCGACAAAACAGTGCTCCAAGTTATGCAATATTCCATGAACAGAATCCAAGATAGGCAGAAAATTTTTTTTGACGACCAAATCAAAGAATTTTTTTCGACAATTTCAATTTTATTCTTTGATTTTTTTTCGCAGTGATCGAAAATGTAATCAATTAAAATCAATCAAGCATGCAGCCTTTGCAAGCAAGCAAACTTGGAATATTTTTTTTCAATGAAAAAACAAGCGAAATTCATTTATTCAAACATAATGAAAAATCATTGAATATAAAAAGGAAATTATTTCTGAGAAAAAAATAAAATAAAACTAAAACAACATTAGCAGTAGCAGCATCAGCGACCAGTACAACATATCATCATCATCAATGATTATCAGTCATAATATTTTCAGAATCGAACCAGAATTTTGATATTTTTATCAATTATTATTGATTATGATAATAATGATAATAACTAAAATAATTATTGATTGATAATTCAATATTATTAATGATATAAAAAATATCCTTTTGATCAATATGGATGATGGTTTAATTTCGATTTCAAAGAAAAATAGATATCAAAATGTTCGAAAAGGAGAAACGAAAAACGATTAAGATGTTTGATTACACTTGAACTGATAGCAAAAAATGAGAAATGAAGAAATAAATTTCATACGCTACAAGATGAAGATGAATCTTTTTTTTTTTTTGGAAGAAGGTAAAAATAAAATAAATGATAAACGATATATGAACAGGGATAAATTATTACGTAATCAAACGAATCAAATATCAATTTTTCTTTTTTTTCAACTGAAATACTTGAATGGACATTCTTTGCTTCTCTTCTCTCATCTCAATATAATACATCAATGAACCATTAAAATGTAATAGAAAAAAAAAATATTTTGACATATCAAGCGGATGAAACATTGAAAAAAATGAATGATGATTAAATAATTAAATTGAAAACTCGTATGAAATAAGAAAAATATTGAAACATGAATCTGAAAATGAAAAATCTTAAATATAATCATTGTATTTTCGTTTTCCCGTTACAGTTTCTTGATGGTTTTATTTTAAATCGATTAACGATATAAAAAAATTAAATCAACAGTGATTGATCGATTTGATTCGGAAAAATTGGAAAAAATGTTCAAAAAAATGAAATTGTTTAAAGTAAAATAAAAAGGAAAAGAACAATGAATTGAAATGAAATCAAACGAAACGAAACTAAACGAATTTTTCCAAGATCAATCATTTTGTATCAAAAGTGGACTCGTTTTCGATTTTCGAAACAGAACAATTTGGATGGTAAAATATTTCATTGAGCACAAAAATTATCAAATGTTTAATTTTTTATTTCCATTTTTCATTAGTTATAATAAACGAAATAAATATTTTTTTCATCTAAAAAAAATGTAATTTGTAATCTATGGAAAGCATAACTATGATCAACAATAGAGTAAGAGCAATGATAGTAGCAGATAAATACCAGGGATTAAGTAAATTTCATCTTCATTTTTTTTGTAAGAATAAACCTTCTGTATTTGCTGAAGACAGAGAGAGAATATAATTTCAATATATTAATCAATTTCAAAAATTTAACGCTAATTTATGAGCACTTGTCATAATTTCTTTAGGCGAAAAAAAACCAGAAAATTGGAATTATTTCGTTTTATTTTTATGATAGCTGGATCTGGTTTTTGTTCACTTTTTTTCCTGGATGCTGAAATATTAAACCAACAATGGCCATATATTTTCATGAAGAATATTTATGAAAATAAAATTTATTTATTCTCCATGCATAATAGCTCAAATTGATCATAGATTTTACGATTAGGAATTACAATAAAAATAGTTTATGATAGTATCCAAGGATAGAAATAAATTAAATTAAAGTTTTAGCTTTAAATGAAAAAAAACATGATATCAACATTAAGCAAATTTTCGAACCATAAACGAAATTCAAATGTTATAATATATTTGATGAAAATATGATTGAAAAATGGTGAATTCATTCATTTGAAAAAAAATGTAAAAACACTAAACAACAAATGTAAGAAATTCATAGAAGAAAAAAATGAAATGAAATAAAATAAATCAAAATCAAATCAAAAATCAACCAACTAAATAATCATCGTATACACTGACCATTTCTGCAAACAAATTGCGCAAACCATTGAACCATCAAAATATCAAAATTGAAAAAAGAAAAAAATGGATTGAAATGTTTAAGAAAATATTATTATTATTCAATGACCGGACCCAAGGAAAAGTTTTATGATTTCATTTTTTTTTTTTCATTATTTTACAACATAGCAATGATGATGATAAATCTAAATTTAGATCAATTCAACACACCCAACGTTTACAATGGTAGTCTACATCACCATCATCAATGATTCATTGATTCAATTCTTACATGAAATAATAACAAATACACAAACAAATAACAATATGATTACGATTATCATTATCATCACATGAGTTATAAACATTTCTACAATTCCCAACCATCATCACTGACCAAGATCGTATCTAATAGTTACGATTTTAATCATCTTCAAAATATTTAGTGTTTCAACATTATTTATTGGTTTCGAGTTCTGACCAAATAACTGCACAAATCGATTCGATTCGATTCAATTCATGTTTTTTTTTGTGGATTTTTCCATTTTTTTTGTTTTGTTCGAAATTTTCATTGTCATTTATGGTCATAGCATTATGATGGTTCTGTTGTTATTATCATTATTGTCATCATGACCATGATTATCAATGCTAAATATGTTGTCTAATATTCTGCTTTCTTTGTTCAATAGAGAAATGGAACATCGACAAAAACAGGCCAAAGTTAGTGGAATGAAGCCAAACTGTACGAAAAAAGAATTTGGAAACGATTTCGGGTTTTGGAAAATGGTATTTTACAACTTTTTCAAGTTATTTAGCCAGAGAGTTTTATTTCATAATTTCTTCTTCTTTTTCGAAATGTAAAGATGATAAAAGAAATTCATACGAATCAAATGACCATCAATAGCAAAGAAACGTTTGAGATTTTGTATTTTCCAGAATTTTAGAATTTCTCTCTAGTTTCAAAGTAAACAAAATTTAAATGATTATTGTTGCCGATGATGATGATTATGATGACTACGATGATGATAATAATCATAATCATCATCATTATCATCGAAAGAAATTTTTATATCATAAATGTTGAAAATGATTTTACTTTCTTCATTTCTTGATGATGATTTTCTTCATTGAAAAAATAGAGATATCAAAGAAAGTAGAGAGAGCGAGTGAGGAAAAACAAATGATGAAAATCATTTGAATTAATGATAAAATAAACAAACAAACGCTAAATGTTTACTTTGATGTTTTCATAGCATTTTTAACGTTCATTCATTCATCCATCCATCGTTTCATGCGATTATTATTATTATTATTATTATCATTATGATCTTTGATTTACTTGGAACAAATAATCATAATCATCATGGCAATAATAATAATAATAGAAATAAAAAATAAAAAATAATAATGATAATCATATTAAATTGACCAACAACAACATGCCAATTGATTTGGTAAATATTTATTTATTTATATTTATGTTTATTTAATGTTCAATGTTTATTTTTTGGATAATAATGATGATGATGATGGTGATAATAATAACAATAATAATTTTTATATTATTCGGCATTTTATTCAGTCATCAAATATATGATCAAATTCTTATCTTTTTTTTTCAAAGGAAAGATATCAAAGAATTTATTTGTGATCATTATTATGATTATGATTTTTTTATTTTTCTGATAGTGTGAAAATTAACGACAATAACACATTTCTTAATCATAATGTTAATTCTAAATCATAATTCCATGCAGTTTAACGCTTTGTTTCTCATCGTTATTTTCGATGAAATAGAAATGAGCAAATAGTCAGGGAAAAACAACAAAGAGTGTCATAAATCAATAATTTTGCGTGATTATTTATAATTAACAAATGTCTTAGTACACTTACCTCTGCAAATGAATAAATCTTGAACCTTGAATAATGAAGTTTTTAAATTGTTGAAGTGTTGAAGAGTTTTACACTTGAGGAAAAATCCGTTGAAAATGAATTTGAACGATGAATAGCATCAAAATTTCAGTGTCACATATGTGATTTCATTGTTTTTTCTGATGTTTCGATTCATTTTAATCAAATTTCAATTCATAGATTTAAATGTATTCATAAAATTCTAAAATTATTCAATGTAAATTAATCTTATTCATATAACACTTATTCATTTGGATTGAATATGAGCATCAATTAAAATCGTAGATTTTCAATGTTTACAAACATGAATAATCAATCAGAATATTCAGAAACAAAAATATTCACTGTTGAACCGAACAAACATACCAGACACGTTTTTTTCACAGGAATTTTGTTGGTGAAAAAGTGAATAAATAAAACAGTTGAAAATAATGTTGAAATATTGAATGACAACACAAAACAAATTAACAAAAAATCAAATATACCAAATCAATCACAATCGATTTTCATTATATTTTTTCTATCGATTTGTATTTGAATTTTGAAAACTTAAATCATTTTTTCTTATTTTTTCAAGTTTGAATTTGAATTTTGGCCAAATTAATATAAAAACTCATGGTTAAAATATTCACAATTATTTCAAATTGTTTTGAATTTCTACAGATTCCAGATTTTTGACCGTTTTCAAATTGGAGATTTCCAGATTCAGATTTTTTGTTCGAACCGAAATAATAATAAAGTCAGACCGAAAAAATTTTTCAATTATGCCCGGAAACATAATATCAAAAACAGATACATCAAAACATTGGGGAACCAAATCGTTTGTTTGTTTTGTTTTAGTTTGGTATAATCGGTGTGTGGAACCGTAACGAACATTGAAAAAAACAAACATGAAATTCATTGAAAAAAATTGTATGAAAAATGAAAAAAATTAAATTTTTTGAAATTTCAAATAAAATACAGTTTCACATTGAAATAACACATGACAATAACAAACGAAAACGACGACGACTGAACACTGTTTCATTTTGTTTCTGAACCAGAAAAAACTTTTTGCTTTAGATATTTGGTGTTTTTTCGCCAATTTATATCCGCCGAAATTTGGGTGAATTTCTATTTTCATTCTTCATTTCATGATTCAATATTTTTCGTCATCATCATAGTTGTCTTCTGTTGCCTTTTCTTCGCATGGCGCCGTCGTTGTTTCGATTTTTCTGATTAGGGTGATGGTAATTCTGTAATGATTTTCACTGCTGCAATTCTGTGTATTCACTGTGGTATCATTTTGGTGTAACATGGTTGTGAACGAATCGTGTGTCTGTGTTTGGTGCATGATGAAGAATTTGAGCTGAAAATTTTGGATCTCTGTTGTGATCTCTGTATGGAAACACATGCCATGTTTTTTTGTATTTTTCATTATTTTTCCAAAGGAATACAATGATTATAACGGTATTTATTATTATCAATATTATTATTATTTAACAATTCAAATCAATTTAGTTTTAATTTTAATATAATATTTTAGCCCATTCTTTCAATATTCAATTATTTTTACGATAATTCAATTTCTAATTCAAAATTGATATGTATGAATGTTCGTTTTTTTCAGAATTGAATTGTGAAGAATAGAATTAGGAATAAAAATATTCATATTTTTATATCAGAAATGAAATAAAAATGAAAATTTTTCAAGTTTTTATGTAAATAAATTTTCAAATATTCAAATTATGATCGAATATCAGATATTTTCCATTTTATTGAAGGTTAAATATAATTTTCAGGTGCTCATGATTATCATATTTATTCGAATAATAAAAATGATAAAAATGTATAAACCTTAAAAAATAATATGAATCAATGATGATATTAATAATTATAGTTTAAATCTTACCCAATGACTTTGAAACAAATATAATGGCTAATTATACGAACAGTGAATATCAGTGAATGATAACAGTGTGCCTATTACGATTATTTAGTTATCATAACGATTATTTTAATCAAAAATTTTGAACCAAAAATTTTTGGCCTTATTCATATTTCACTTATTTAATATTATTGTCAGCAGATAACTCGAATTTTGATGAATTAATAATTAAAATTCAATGATAAATACTGTAACAGAATATTTTTCAATTTCATTTTGTTTCACTCTTCAAATTGTTTGATTGAAATGATTTTGTAAAATTTCCTATCTTCAATTTATCCCAGAAAAGAATTTTCAAATTCAAAACGGTGAATAATAATTGACTTAATTTCATTCCATTTTTTCTTTGATTATCATCATAATTATTAATTATTATTATGATTATGATTACTCATACTTTTTTGAGCTTAAAGCAGTACCAATTTTTTTTTTTGTTTCATCATACAGAAAACCCAAAATACAAAGCATTTTAATTTCATTATTATTTTTATCATTATCATTATTATAAGAGATTAGAGATAATTTAAGAGGAAAAAGAATTGAAAT
Organism: Psoroptes ovis; assembly: GCA_002943765.1. Lineage (NCBI taxonomy): Eukaryota > Metazoa > Arthropoda > Arachnida > Sarcoptiformes > Psoroptidae > Psoroptes > Psoroptes ovis. The sequence goes on from PQWQ01000006.1 coordinate 1,105,739, forward strand.
CCATGTGTGTGTATTTATGCGATGAAGAAGAAATAAGTTTTAAGTATGATTGTAAAGCCAAATGACTAGAATATAATTTAAAGCAGGAAATTTTATTTTATTCGTAAAAATTTTTTTGTTTTGTTTTTGGTTCGTTTATCTTATCACATAAATTTCAAATCAATAGAAGAAGAATACAACGCAAAAGTATGGAAAAAAATAAGCGAAAATTCTTTTCATACATTTTCAATGTTCCGGTATAGCATTGAATTCTTATACTACAACTGAATGAAGATGATTAAAAACAATCTTGTATTACTTTTAGAAGAAAAAGAAAGAATAAGAAAAACTTAAATAATGTCAAATGAAAACGAAAAACGAAATAAAAATGATGCGGATTATCATTTTGAATGTTATAACTGTAATAATAATGGAAAAAATAACATTTCTTCAAATGTAGAACTCGAAGAGAGAAAATAAAATGGCAATCAATGGAATTTCGTTTCGTTTTTTGAGCTCATTTTTTTTGTCTCACTTAATTCATTGGATTTGAATTCAATTTGTGGTTCGAAGCGAGAAAAAAAAGAAGCGAAGAAATAAAAATAAAATAAATTTGGTCTCTTTATTATTTTTCCTTAAATTTAATAATTGAAATTCATACTGGAATCGTTTTAGATTCTCTTAATTTTCTCTATTCTTTCACTTCTTTTTCTCCGATCCATCTTCACAGACAATCCAATTTTACTTTAATTGTCAATGTAAAATTCAAGATATTATAGCGACCGAAAATTCTAGACCATTTCATTCAAGTTTATTTTTTGACCACTCATTTTGATTTCGGATTTTTTCAAATCTTGTTCATTTTTTCTCCTTTTAATTTGGTCTGTCTGATAATTTTCCTCAATTTTCCGATAGTTCATTTGTTTATTGTACTTGTAAACGATTTATTTATATTATTTTTGATTTTTCTCTTTAGTCACTCTTCATTTGAAATTTTTACTTAGTTAAATGAATGAAATCAATGATTTTAGTTTTGAGAAGATTTTTGATTAAGAACAAATAAATGAATGAAATGAATTGAATTGGATGAAATGCCAAATTGAACAAAAACAAAAATAAATAAATAAAACTATGATGGAAACCAATGAAGAGCTAAGAGAATAAATACTTAAATGAAATGAAAATGAAAAACTTTATTTCCAACTCTTCTTTTACTTTTATTGACAAATGGTAGGAAATGAAGATAGATTGGAATCATCGTCGTCGCTGCTGCTGTTATTGTTAAAGAGTTGTTGTTGTTGTACCAAAAACTCTTTTAACTCTTTAATATCTCAAGAATTGGGAAAATGAAAACGAAAAAGAAAAAATTACAAATGAAATGAAATAAAACAAAATATTCTCAATGGAATAAAAACAATAATAATAGAATTGAATAGCTTTTAATTAACAACAACAACTAAACAAATGAAAAATAAAGATGATCATCATCATCAACAATAAAGATCTTCAGAACAGCTATAATAAAAACTACCAAATAAATAAATAAATGAGTAAAATGAAATAAAACTCAAATGATAATTTCGACTATACTTTTCACCATTCATTTTAAATGTTTTAGTCTATGAAATGAAATGAAATGTTTTCAGTGTTTAAAGATGTAAAGAGTACCAGTACTGAAATACTTGAAATTGAACAAATAAAAGTTTTTTCCCAATTTTTACCCGTCTTTGAATATCGAGAAGCGAGCATTTCACATTCATTATAATTAAACATTTCTCTTCAATTGCATTGAATTGACAACACTTGAATTGCAATAACAACAAGCGAATCGAGAGAAATATGGTCAATCAGCAAATATTTTGTTTTTGCACAAAATTTTCTGAAGAATTTTCTGATTTTTTCTTTGAAAACAGCAATGAATTCTAATTATCATTAACATTATTTATAATGATTAGAATTTCGATGAAGATGAAAAAAAATTGCTAAAAACATCTAAATGATGAAATCAAAGCAACTCAAGAAAAAAACTGGCAATTTCAATGTGAAAAATTTGAAATTTCAATTTTTCAGACCAGAAATGAATGCAATTAAAAGGTTTCGTCCATATCAAAACCATATATTAAGTACGAATTTGACCAATTTCAATTCATCATCTGAACAAAATGGATAAAAATAGTTATAATCAAATAAATTTGTAAAAAAAATAAATTTTCAATCTATCAAATTTATCGAATCACAAGGAAAGGAAATAAACATTTCCATAAAATAAATATATCATAAAAAACACAATTTTAAATTTTGTTTTAATAATTTTTATTTAATTTTATTTTATTTTCAATTATTTGGTTAATTTTATATTTTTTCTACCTTGTGTGGTAGTTGATTCTCAGAATTGGAATGCCTGATGCAATGTTAATTTTTTTAACATTGCAATATTTCAACGGTTTTTTGGGGGATATTCACAAAAGACGAATTTCATGATTTTTTAGACTTTATCATGACATCCCCCCGCCTAAGATGTTGCGTTGGGATACCAGCGTCGATTGGTTGATATCTAAATCTTGCTTTCTTATTGATTTTATCGCGACTAAAATTATTTTTTATATCTGTGAAATGAAAATCATCATATGTTTCACGTTTTGATGTTCTGGGTAAATCTTTAAGTGGCATTTGTTTGTAATTTCTGGTTTTTTGATAATTGACATCATTTTTTACATGGCATTCATGTAACTTGATGACAATTGGTTTGCGATGATGTTGATGCATTTGAGAACATTGATTGGATCTGCGCTGGTAAGATTGGTCATTGAATTGTTTAATACCTGAATGAATGCGACGATGTTGCACTAGATGTATTGGGTTCGTGGATGATTTTATTTTATTTTGTGGTGGTTGTTGTTGTTGGGTTGTCGGTTTCATTGTTTGGATTGGTCTTGAATTGAAATTTTTGTTGATTCGATTATCATTTAGATGTTCTTGATATTTGTTTTTCTTGTTTTGGTGTTGTTGTTGATATCGTACTGAGCGGTTTCTCAAACGTTGGTTCGTTCTATTATCTTTTCTCATTGACGTTTCAGTTGAATTCATTCCCTTTTGATTAATTTGTTTAGCTATTAGCTCATTATTTTTCGGTTCAATATTAAGCTGAAATAGTACCATTGATGATCTAGATATCATGATAGTATCGTATAGATGTTCAACAACAAAGAATCTCAAATTTTTTTCTATATTGCCGATTTTCACTGTGGCGATGACCGAATTTTCTAATTTTGTTCTTTTACCTAATAATATCAAATCAAGATTTACTTTTTTTGGATGTAATTTCAATGAATTGCAAATAGAAGGTGTCATTACATTCATGTTGGATCCAGTGTCAATCGTCAATTCAAAATGTTTATTATTAATTTTGCCATGAACTTTTACCTTTGGTATTTTTAATTTATCATATAATTTGTTATCTTCACCATCTTGTTGATTGTGATCTTGCATTTCAGTTTCATTTGTTGTTAATTGGTAATTTTCAAAAGCCCTCAACCCAATTACAGATTCGTCATCATCATAATTAACAAAGAAATTTTCTGGATTTCGTTCATTGCTTGTTTCATTTATATTAGATGATTGTTGAGCACGATTATTTGATTCATTCAAATTAGATGATGATTGTGATTGATTGTTTTCAGACAGAGTGACTAAGAAATTTTGATTATTTTGGTTGTTATTCATGTTATTATTATTACAATATAATGGATGATGTTTTTGTAGGCAGATACAGCAACGTCGAACGTTACGGCAATCAGTAGCCAGATGATTCGTTTTAAAACAATTGCGACATAGATTACGACTTTCTATTATGCGTTTTTTTTCTGTAGGAGCCATTTGAGCTCTGCAATCTACTGTATTGTGAGAGTTGCTGCTACAAAAATAGCAGATAAATCTGTTCATTGTTGTTGTGGATGTTATATTATTATTGTTATTATTATTACGAATTTGATTAGTTGTTTGTCTGATTGGATTTGTCTCATAATTCATGGATACATTAATAGCTGCACTTCTTTCCTTAGCGACTTGTTTAAACTCTTGTAATATACCAATAATTTCATCGATTTCTTTGTCAGATACAGATTTGATTTTTTGATATAACGATTTTGATAATTTGCTGCCGATGATGAATTTAAACTTTTCTTTGACCTGTTCATTTGCACCAGACATAATCAATCGTTTGTACGTTTTTTCAATACCAAGTAATAATTTATTGATCTGGTTTTCATCGAATTCATCTTCTATGCGTTTTTCTTTAGCAAAATCTTTCAATATTAGATTGAAAATTTCATTTTCATTATAAAAATGTTCTTTTAATTTTATTTTTGCTCGATTGTAATCATTGTTGTCGCTATAAAACAGTCCACTAATCAATTGTACACTTCTGTCATCTAATTTATCTTTCAAGATGTCCAATTTCATTGCATCAGGTAAATTCAATTGGTCTAATACATTTTCTAATGGAGTAAAAAATTCACGAAAATTAAGAAATTCACCATCAAATTTTTTTAGATATTTCAATCCTTTAAAGATTAGATCTTCGTTATAATGGCCAAAATTGTTGTTAGAATTTCCACTATGATTGCTGTTGAGATTTCTGTTGTTATTATTGCTTACAAGAATATTGTTGTGGTTCAAATTTTGATTGTTGTCATTATTAGATTCTTCAACAGAATTCAATTTTCTTTCATAAGTTTGATATTTGTTTCTAATTTTCTCAAATTTTTCTTGGTATTCTTGATCAAACAATTTATATTTTCCTTCATCGAAATTTTTACCATTTTTCTTTGTGAAATTCAAATTTTCTTCATACAATCTATTATACTGATCAATATCTTCGGTCAATTTTTTTGTTCTGTTCATGTAATCCAATGGTGAAACTTTTGAATCGTTAAATAATTTAGTTATTGCTGTTCTAATCATAGTTTTTTTCTTATCCAATTCATTATATTGTGTTGGATTTGGATGTTGATCAATTGGAGATGGTATTTCCATAGTATCTTGAACATTTTCCATTTTTTTCCAGTGATAAAATTTATGATCGATAATTTAAATTAAACGCGTATAAATTTTCTTCAAAAAAATTTTTTTTTTCAAGTTACTGATCTTGCTGGCTTATCATAAAAAACACAATTTTAAATTTTGTTTTAATAATTTTTATTTAATTTTATTTTATTTTCAATTATTTGGTTAATTTTATATTTTTTCTACCTTGTGTGGTAGTTGATTCTCAGAATTGGAATGCCTGATGCAATGTTAATTTTTTTAACATTGCAATATTTCAACGGTTTTTTGGGGGATATTCACAAAAGACGAATTTCATGATTTTTTAGACTTTATCATGACAAATATTTAATGAATTTTCTATTTTTCAAATGGTCAAAGATTTTAAACGTTTCCTTGATTCAAACAAACATTCATATCGAAAAAAAGTAATTAGCCAGAATTGTACTTGTTACATAATCGAAAATTTTGTTTTTATTTTTCCGTTTCAGTTATTTACCAGAAATGTTCGAATTATCATCATCAATTAATTTACTGATGATAAATGATCCTTTTTATGGCGTAAAAATGGTGTTATTTTTGAATCAAAAAACACGCTGAATTAATGATAATAATGATCAACGATGAATTATCGGAAAAAATAAATAATCAATGGAAGCTATTCTCATCTCATGATATTTAAATGTGTTTGTTCATTTAATCATTTGATTATTTGTATGAATGTAAATAATTCCGTATGATAATTGTGTGGATGAATAGGAATAAATATCATTTATTATTGATATCTTCTGCTCCACCATTTCAAGTTTTCTGGGCAGTAGTTCATTCCAATATTTAAAACGGTAGCCCGAATGGTAAGGATTACAAGGAAAACCCATCAAATAAATCATTGAATTTTCTTTTTTAGCCTTAATCAAAACTATTCAATTGAACAAAATTCAACAAAAAACGATGCGGTAGTTTGGTGGAAAATTCTAATTCAGTTCCCTTAATGCGTATGTGATAGATTTGATGTATTTTCAAATCTGTCAAATCCAATTTTTAAAAATTTTTTGGTCAAAAAATCAAAATATCAAGCAAGATAATATGCATTACCAAAGATAATTCAAATTTTTTGGGCAAATTATATTTCATTATTTTTATTTTAGCTGATGATAATAAATCATATCAATATTTTGCTTCATATTTTTTCGCTGTAAAGTTTTTGATTATTTATCTGCACATCCATAATTTTTTTCGATGTATTCTTGCTTACCAATAATAATTTAATGCGTTGGAAAATGCGGTGATAATATTAATTATTTTTTCTTCGATTCTCACATTTTAAATATTGAATGAATTTCTATTGGAAGAAATATTCGTTTTTCATTCATATTTTCTCAGTTATTATGTTACAGTTTTTCGATTTCACATTTCTGTTCTCCAAAATCCGGTAAATCCTAAACAAGAGAATTAAAAATGGGAAGAAAAAAATTTCAGGTTTCCTGTAGAAAATTGGTTTCACTTCCTGAAATGTTTTTCGTCATCATCGTCATCAACATCCCCGTGGAAAATGATTACGGATTCATTTGAATCAATTTGAATCCTTCTATTCAGACTCATTATTATTAATATTATGATTATGATTATTATCATTATTATTATTTATTAGCTATTTCAGCATCCAAAATGAGAAATGAGGAAATATTTAGAATAAAAAAATAATAATCCACGGAAAATAAAAAAAAAAACAGTAACAACTGTGGCAATTATTATCAATGTATTTATTTTATTTATGGTTATCGCAAAGAGATAATTATTAAATCATTATTTCTAATTTTTATTTTCAATTACAATTTTATTCCTTTTCCATTTGAACATTTAATCATGATTTACTTAGCAAAAGCATAATAAAAATGAAATTGAAAATAATTATTCTTAGAAATTTGTCACAGAATTGAACGGAAAAAACTTGATAAAATCAATCATAATCAATGAAAGGTTTGATTGAAATATTTGTTATTTTGTATTTATTTATCATTTTCAATCATAGCAACTTGAATAAGCTTAAATAAGATAAATGATCATTTGGCTAATGTTGTTTATGTTGGTATCAATATTCATTCATTCAACATCATAAACTATGATCCATAAATATTCAGTAGAAAGTATAATTCATTTTTCAATTGTTTTTTTTTCATTTTGAGGTCTCATGTCAAATTTGTCAACATTATTATTATCATTAATGCATGCGAGAGGGACTCGATTCAATGAATCATAAATAGAATCGTTTTTGGTATGGAGAAAAAAGCATCAGAATAAAACAATATGGCAATTTGCAAAAGCAAAAACAAAACTGCATCGAAATTGAAACAAAAACACAGTTTGAATTGAAATATTGTAATATTTCATTTTGTTCAATTTTGATGGTGGAAAAATACTAAACAATTTTGATGATGATAAATTCATTACAATAATCATCTTAATGAGCTTATTTATCATCGTTTTTCTTTGAAATTTTTTCTGCTGCTGCTGCTCCAGTTGGTGATGATGATGATTCCAACATGTTTCATCATCATCATTCACCAAACACAAAAATATATTTCAACATATTTATGTTGAAATGAATGTGGAATGATACGAAAAAACGAAAAAATAAGAAAAATGATTTCAAAATGATGCTCGTCGGGAGAGGGAGAATCTTTGAATGAAATTTTTTTCTCATTTTGTTTTGTTTTTGTTTTATTATGCATCATTTTCATTTCAATTCATTTATTTTTTGCTTTGTTTTGCATCATCCTTGTGAAGATCATATTTTGATGTTTTTGTTTGAAAACAAATGATGAATTTTCAAGCTTTTTCTTCTTTCTCCATTTTCGCTTTTGAATTCTTGATTCATTGATGTTTATCATTTGCACATACATACACATTAGTTACAGCAAAATACGAAATTTGCAAACAATTTCACATTCACCAAAACAAAAAAAAAAAAAAAAAAAAAAAAAAATCAAAATTCAAATTAATTGAAATGTTATTTTTTGCTAATTTCTTATATTGAATTTTATTATTCTTCATTCGTTCAACTTTGACTGAAACATGTTTCTTTTATTAGACAAATCGAGTTGAAACACTTAAAATGGATTAATTTGTGGCATGAAACAATGAACACAAAAAACATTAACAAATTACAAATCAAGAAATTGAGAATTGAAATGATTATTCGAATAAATTTAAGAATACTTCCTTGAAAACCAATAGGAAAAAAATAGAAAAAAATAATCAATCAATGCAAGAATCGTAATTGACACATGTATATCTATAGAAATAATGATGATGTTTGGTGGAATATTGGTGCTAAATTTATTTTGAAAAAAAACTTGAAAATAAAACAAAAAAAAAACTAATCAATATTTGGAAATCATTGCTGTTGTTGCTGTTTTTTATGTTGTTTGTTTGCCTCTAATATCTATCAATATCGTCAAGAGTTGCAGTAATTGTTTGTTTGTTTTGAACTCATTAGAAAAGCAAAAAAGGCGAGAAACGAACAGAAAAAACCGAAAATCAATCAAAATGTGTAAACAACACAACGTCAGTCATTTAGTTATAATAGATTGTATTGATACATACATGGATATTATATGCAAATATGCATAGTAAACACACAAGCTTGACACAAAAATTTGATTAAACCGCTTATTATATTTTACATTGAACTCTATTTATTGTTTATTCATAATTTTCATTATTCATTTCATATTCAAATTCGCGATTTTATTCCTTTGCTTCATTGAAACATTATGGAATACAATTTATTTATTATCGTAAGTATGTTACATCTTAATTTTGCATAATTGTAATAATAATTTGGAGCGAAAACACAAGAGCCAAAGAATAACCATTTGAAAAATCAATATTGACTCAAATGTTTAAGCAATGAAAAGATAAATTCAGGCACAAATATATGAACGATATGATCAATAAATATTTGATTATATTTATCTATTTTTTAATTTTTGTTTTTTTTATTTGAAGGCAAATGTTTCTAATCAAATATCGCAAAGAGACAGATGATTCAAATGCGAAATTCGATTCAAATCAAACAGATGATAAATCATAATTTTTAGCTTTATTTTTTTTTTGTTTGGAGAATTTTTGAAAGTTTGTTCCGAAAAATATTTCCGTTCAAAGAAATTTTATTTTTTTATCAATGAAGATTTCACATTGTTTTGAATAAATTTTAAAAGAGAGAATGACATGAAGAATTCTGATTTTAAGAATAATAAAAACAAAAATCTATGCACAAAAGAAATACTCATCAACAAACTTGTATTCAAATAATCACCAGTGAGCAAATGAATGAAAATTTTGAATTGCAAATTTTTGATTTCATCTCTCTCTCTCTCTTGTTTCTTCATTTATTTCATCATTGTGAAACTTTGAATTTCCAGAAAAAAAATCAAACAAACAACAAACAAACATTGAGAATTGTTTTTCGATTCTTAAGAGATCTATCTGCTTGAATGAATTGAAATTATTTCATTTTGCTTTCCAAAAAATTTTGAAACGATTTTTCTTTAAATAAGAATAACAATGATTTTCATCATTTTAAGTTTAGAATAAAATGCATTTTCTGTTTGAAAAAAAAACAAAAATTGAACATCAAAATGCATTGACAATTTTACATTACACTCATTCAATGAATTACACTCTCAATGAATTTTACATTCAAAAGATATCTCAATGATTGAATCAGTGAAAATAAAAGCAAAAAGCACATCGTACTGGGAGAAATAAATATTAGGTTGTCCCATAAGTTCTTGCCGTTTTTTGATTTTTTTTTCATTTGAAAAATGGCAAGAACTTATGGGACAACCTAATAAGAATCGCTGTTGTTTCTTATTTTTTATCCTAATTTTTGCTTTGTTTTCTCCAAAGCAATATTGAAGCATAACTATTTATGGAAAAAAAGTAGAACAAAACAAACATGGCCAAATAATTTTCTTAGATTTTTCTCAACATGGAACCCAAAATTCATTTCAACCATTGGAAATTCAATCAAAACATCTTATGTTTTAAACAAGCTCGAGAAAACATCCAAAACAATGGCCAGAAACAGTGAATTCACATTAAAACTAACTGAACCGTTGCACCGATTGATGACTGTTTTATTTTCATTTCATTATTATCACTATTATTATTATTATTATCGTTATTTTCATTTTGATGATGTGAAACGCAAAAACGAAAAAATGAAGGAATAAAAATACCAAATGCACACATTTGGAAATTTACGGCAAGTAAAAAGGGAAATTTACGATACATTTTCAGTGTGTGTGCAAATTGTTTGTATGCATTTCCAGTGCATTAGCCAAACACATACTACACATACAACAACAGCAAGTAAACATTGAAATAATCATTGAAATATTCTTTTCTTTTTGGTTGTTTTTCCTTGAAGAGAATCGAAAAAAATTGATTCGTACATTTGATGAAAACATAAATTCGTTTCGGTACCATAAGAATAAATTTTAAATTAGAATTACGCTTAAAATTGAGGCGAAAAAGAATCGTCGAATGAGCTTGCTGAAAGAAGCCTGAATTTCCAGTGAAATAAAAAATCGATCAAAGATATTTTTTTCTTTTTGATAAAAATAAGAATAAAATTCAAACAAAAAACGACATGAATTTTGGGGAATTTCGCCTGTTCAGAGTGTTTGTTTGATGAGAATGATTGGCATTTTGTTATATCAAATCGTTCAGATTTTCACGAAATTCAAGAAAAACTTAAAAATTTGATCTTACAGGCTTGTTGCGCATCGATTTTCATAACTTTACGTGAGAAATAATGAATTTGAAATGATTTTAACACGAATGAATATGAAAATATTGTAAATTTCAATAGAAATTGCAACAATGAAAGAATTCTTTTATGAAAACTTTCATCCAGATGCGATGAAAATTTATGTCGAAAAAACTTTTTTCGGTGAGAAAATTACATGCAAAATTACAATTCTCTGATTATTATTATCGTTACAAACAATTTGATATTAGCAAATGAAAATGAATGAGAAACACACGTATGTGTTTTGAAATATTTCATTGCAAATAAATGAAATTTGTTTGTTTTCATTTTCGGTCAAACTTTGAAAAAAGGGTGCTGAAAATTATCACGCAAATTTCAAGTTGATGATATGCAAATATTATTTGAATTTTCGCATATTTTGAATATTTGGCACCACACAAAAAAAACTTTGGATTTTTTCCCCGTTTTCTCGCATAATAATAATTTGATAAATTGTTGTTGGACGACGATTGCTTTACATCATTGACTGAATTCATTTTTTGGCATATCTCTTCACTGACCTCACAGTAAATCATATGAATGGAATAATGACGATGGCCGACCAGAAAAAAGTTTTGACAATTATTTTTTTCTATGGGCTTTTATGCCAATTATAACATTTTGTTTCTATTATAATAATAATTATCCTTATGATAATAATAATTATTATCATAATCATTAAATTTTCATTATTATGACTTTTATTTTCTATGAAACAACTGAAAAAATAGATGAATATAAATCTACATCTTGTATCATAATATGTTCTCTAATTTTTCCAAAAAATTCTTATTAAGTTATGGGTTATGTTATAAGTATTTTAAATACTTATATATCTTTAAATATCTTGGATCCAAACATAAATACTGAAATATATAGATATTAATCCATGATATGATGCATGAATATATGAATACATCTTAATTTATGTATCCAAAGTAAAAATATATAAATTTTCAAATCGTTAGAAATAATACTTGCAATAACAATCAGCAACAGCATAGCAATCGACAACAACAACAGCAACAACATTAACAATACAATCATACACAAAATGACAATGACGAAAAAGAGGAGAAGAAGAAGAAATCAAGAATATATCTTTACATCATCAACAACAACATCATCCGCATCATCATCATCGTTTTCGATTGTGAAACGAAGCGAATATTTAGATTTGCATTTAAAATATTATTTATATTCGGAGATACAAAACTATGAAATGAAATGAAATGAAACAAGAATAAATTTTCTTCATTTCTTCTTTGATTGTTTTCTAAGAATCATTGAACGATACAAAACAACCAAAAAAGAAAAAAACTTTTCTTGTTATTATTATCATTATTATTATGGTTTCTATTCGTTTTTTTTTTCGAAACGAAAATGGGATGTATTTCACAAGCATCATACCATTTGATACAATACCATTGGAAAAAACTATGATTATCATTATCATGATGTGATCATCATCATCATCGTCATCATCGTAGACATCAAAACACAGAAATAAATTCTTACCATTGTTTTTTTGACTGGAATTTTTGGGTTTTTCTGGTTTCGCTTTTGTTTTTTCCTGCGACCAAACACACATACCATTGACGTTGCCACCATACAAAGTCGTAGGGTTAAGCAATTGGCTTTGAATGCTTTGTATGTTGGTTCATTACATCAATGTTTTGTGCTAATTTCTTCTTGTTTAGACTGGAAAAAATCTAATTCATCCAATTCATTTTTTCATTACATTTCAAACGAATGGAAGTTGCAAGTTGAAATGGATGAAATTAAAAAAATACTTGAAAAATTTTCCAAAATAAAGGCTTGAATCACTTCCAATGGCTGTGTGCAAGAGTGTGCGTGTGTGTTTAGATGAATTCTTTTGAATTTTATTTTTAAATTTTTTTTCTCATTTTCTTTGTTTGTTTGGATCGTTATTTTCAATTGTTTGTTGTGGCTTTAATGGTTAATGATGACGAAGACGATGATGAGGATTGGAAAATGGTTGAAAAAATAATAAATAAATGAAAATAATGAAATGAAATGAGAAAAACAAAATACAGAGAGAGAGGAGCAACAAAATGTATGTTTCGATAAAATTGAAATTGAAATTGTTAAAAAATAAAATAAAATGAATTAATAAAAAATAATAAATAAATAGATAAACATCCAACAAGAACAACAAGAACAACAACATTAAAATTCTATTATTTATAATCACAAATAATGTTCATTATGATAATGATAATGATGATGATGATCAAAGTTAATTTGGTAAAAATTTTAATTTTATTGATCTCCCTTTTCAGTAAATTCGCTGCTGCACATTTTCAGAATTTCATTGTAACAAAATGATAATGAATCGTAATGAATTGAAAATGAAAACTGGAAGAAATATTCATTCGAAAAATTCTTTTATATTCCATTGAATTTAATTGGAAATTCAAAAAATTGAAATTGAAATTGAAAAAATATAGCAAATTGAAAAAATGCGCGAAATAATTTCAAATTTTGAAATTTAAAGGCGCCATCTTTTGCATCTGAATTGTTTTTTGAATTTTTCAAATTTTTTTTCTGGCCATGATTTTACCTTGTGATATTTTGCAGATAAATCCTGGTTCGAGATCTTTGCTAATCATATTTTTGGCTTGAAATACTGATTTTCATAATTTATCTTCGCATACAAAATTATGAATTTCATCCATTTTCCTATCCTCTCCATCGCTGTATTCATCATACGAATATTATTCAATATTTGAACAATTCACTGAATAGATGCTGGTAGGAATTTTGGATTGAGAAAAAATAACGAAAAGAAAAGAAACGAAATCTAATTTTCTCGATAATATGCAAATGATAATTAAACTTTTTTGCTTCAAACTTTTCTCCGTGTTGTTCCTTAATTCTTCGTATAAGAAGAAAAATCCGATCACTATAGTCTTGGAACGTAGAACTAAGAAGCACCATAACAACAACAATGGTAATGCTAATAATAATAATGAAATTGATAAAAATAAGACGAAAAATAGATGAATGAAGGAATACATGAAAATTGTTATCTAAATATTTTGCCTTAGAATAATACGAAGCGATATTTGAATAAAAGATACATACAATTTCACAAAAAATCGTATCCAGCTTTGATCAAATGCATCAGCGAATGGAAATTTTCTTTTTCTTGATTTTATTTTATTTTTTCTCTATTTTTTATTTCATGGATTTATCAGTTTCAAAGGATAATTATGTAAATTATTTGATTGAATAAAAAAGAGAGCATACAATTGAATAAATTGAAAGAAAGAGAGAATTACTTTTGGCAATATTTATTCAATATTCAATATTGGCAATCTTTGATCGATATTGATGGTTTTTTCTGTTTTTTACTGAGTCCCTTCGAGGTTCTTTAAGCGAATATTCATTCATACATTCATCAGCTGATAAGCAAAAAAACCACATGAAAATTTAAATGTTAAACGATGATAATGATGATGATGATTGTTGTTTATTATCGATGAATTAAATCAATGAAACAATGGTGAAGAGACGATAATACAACAAAAAATACGAGTGAAGCGAAAAGAAGTTATCGATTCAAACGTATGTGAAGGCGAATAAGAATTTCCTTTCGTTATTTTTTGCATAAGAAAAATAATCATTTGATGAAATAATTATGCAAAATCAAGAAAAAAAAATCGAGGGAAAATGGATGAATTTCAATCTTTTTTCCTTTCTCTTTTCAATGCATTATCAATGAATCAATGTATCTTTGTAGGGAAAAATTTTACATTAAAGAAAAGAAATTAACATAAATCTCAATGCTTTGATGGAATTAAGGAGAAAAATTTCTCGAAAATTTGATTCTTTTGAAATAAGTTTTAACTGGAAAATTCAATATTAAATGAGATGAACGGACATGTTGTTGTATATTTGAATCGCACACAAGACAATCATTGGAGAAAAAGCATCTTTAGTGATAATAGAAATAATGACAAATGATCAAAACGATGATCACATTGTCATTGATTATCATATTGATGATCATTGATATTATTGTAACAATGAAGAAAAACTTTTGATTGTTTTAATTTTTTCATATAAAATGAAATGGAAATAAAAATTCAAGTGGAAAATGAAGTTTCATTGATTGCATCGATTTCAGTTGAATTTTGTCCAATGATGTGAATGTTGTTCGATGATGTAATATTGAATTAATTTCATTAAGTTTTATTGTAACAAATACAACTTAAATGATCAAATAAATGAATGATCGATGGTCAATGAATGGGAACCATTTAAGGGACAAATATTACATTAAAAACCAGAAAAACTTTTCGAAAATCAAATCAAATAAGATAAACAACAAATAACCAAGAAAAATTTATCGGATGAATGAAAATTATGTATCATCATGTATTCGAAATAACTATTTTTATGAAAATTATGATTTTTGTTGGCCATTTTTGATCATTATTATCATTATTGTGATTCTGCATCAATAAACATTCAATATTTTCATTTTTTCTCAACATTTCTATGAAGAAACGTTGAAAATAAAAATCAACCGATGATTGATTAATTTGGTTTCATATGAATTAAGACAATGGAAAATGGTTTCAGATCGCGGAAAAAACGAAATTGATTTATTTCAAAAAGGACAAAGATTGACCGCTCTTCATCCTCATATTTAATGGCGACCATGATCCAGAATGGCGCATCGATAAACGATTTGGTGACGATGCACGAGAAGATGCTCGTGATTGTGGTCGTGATGATCGGTTAAACTGGCAATGCACAGGATCAGCACACTTTCTGGCATTGTAGCGATATTTGGAATGGTTGTAACACCATTCGCCATTTGGATCATGACGACGTGATCGATTTTGCGATCTATTTCGTCGTCTTCGCTGATTGCGCTGATCGGTGCGGTAGTAGACCGATTGCACCGATCTATTTCGTTGTAACTCTAATACATCATCAGCAGTTTTCAGTATATCTTCGAGACGGACGACGCTGTACTTGTTATTAGTCTTGTAATCATTGACAAGCCGATCCATTGGCTTACGAACTGCGACGGCCGTGATGGTGTCAAGATTCGATAACCGTTGGTTATCGACTTTATCGAATGTCACAATATTGCCAGCGAATAATGATAGGTCTCTATAGATATGGGATGGTTTTATATTACGACTTTCAGTTGATGGCCAAAATCGGCTAACTATCGCTTCACGCAGGGTTTTGTATAAACCTGGCTCATAGCTGCGCCGGATGATATCAGCGAGTCGCTTGCTGACAGCTGGTGGGAGTCGTGCGACAAAATGGTAGAACTTGGTTTCATCAGAGGTTACTTTTGAAACCTTGAACTGCGCCTCAGCGGCAGCCATCCATCCTGCAGGGTCGTTGAACTAGAAATCTTGCAGCACCACTGATACAGCTGAAGATTCAGCCGATTCGTCGATGTTTCTGACATTGTGGATGCTTCTTTCTATCTTCATTACATCAATCGATTCTTTCACAAAACCAATCTCTGACTCAATCCAAGAGGATTTAGGTTCATCAATAATATTATCATGACCCAACAGTTTAGTGATATTTGACATTGCACGCGTCACCAAAATGTAGCGATGTGGTGATCAATGTTGATTTCAAATTAATATTGAAATGAAATCGGTGTGATAATGATCAAATAAGAGAATTCACAATCGGTTATAAACAGAAAAAATAATAAGAAATGATTAATTTATAAGGATTGAACTTGATTGAAATCGATTGATGACTGATGATTATGATGATGATAAACATGAGTGTGATGAGTATGATGAATGTTTAAAAGGGTAACCTGTAATAAGCGCCTGATAAGCAGAATCAAAAAAATTTTTATTGCATCATATTCTTGGTCGATAGAGATGAAAAAAAATGTTATTGCGGTCATATCCAATTCTTGTTCCATCCATTCCAAAAAGTGGGTCAAAAGTTAATTATTGCTATATCTTGGCCGTTTTGAGGAGAATCGTGTCAATTTTTTCTATGATTCAAGGTTATCTAACCATTGATCATTTGTGAAAATATCATCACTAAAAAATAGTTCCCCGATCAAGAATATTCATTTGAAGTTACCAATTCCATTAACATATTAGCTTTAGATTGACGTGTACACGTCAAAACTGAACATTTTGGGGATTTGTAAAAATAGCCGGCTAGTGCACAAGCATTTCGAGCAAGAAGTTATTGTTGTTCCTTTTCCAACATGCTTTTGTCAACTATCTGTTGAAATCATTGTTTATATTAAGATGGTAGTTGGTCAAAATGTCTGACCGAATAAAAAGAATATCGCTTTGCGAATCACATTGTGCTCTAACATTTTAAAACACAAATATGGTAGGTATAATAAATGTATCAAAGACGAAGATTTCATTGAAAGAGTGCGCATAGCATTGGACCAAACGGTCAATATCAATGATTATGTTTGTTTTTCATGTTGCGCTAAGATTTCGAAAATTCTATGGATTCGAAGAAAGCAAGAATCCGAAAAAAGAACAACTGATCCACAACCATCATCATCAGGTAATACACAGCCATCATCATCAACAGCTGGTGCCAACAGCATTTCAACACACGCATATTGTTTCATTTGTCGAAGTGAGACCGATTTGAAAACAGTACCATTTGAAGCGCGATCACAAGTTTTCAAACATCGAAAACTTATAATTCCTAAGAACAACCGTTGTTGCTCTAATCACTTGATCGACAATCTTTTCCATCAAAGCGATATTGATAAAATTGAAATATATCAGCGAAAATCGAAAATTGAAAATCGAGATTATATCAATCTTATTCGTGGTTCGAACGTTGAAAATAAAGAACGTTTCAACGAAGATAATATTTTTGATTATACAGGTAATTGTTATTATTAGGCTTTGAAGCATGGTAAATATGATTCGAATGAATTTTTTTCATCTAGATCACACAATGGACCAGATAAAAGATTTATGTTCGCAGATGAAGACGGTGCGGAATATAAAGAATAGATCAGTCAAAAATGCATTAATTGCATTTTTAATCAAAAGGAAAACTGGCATATCGAACAAGCTTATCGCTACGTTGTTTGACAGTCATGATCTGAATGAGAACGACATCACCAACCAGATTAATAGTGTAATGAAAACATTTATAAGGTATCAGAAATCAGGTTATCAGGTAATGATACCAGCTCTCAAAGGCCAACGTAATCAGTTAACGACAGCCGAATCCAATGATTCACGCTTCGTGACAAAGATTCGTTGGCCGGTAGAAGCAGTGCATGGAATCATCGCAGAGAAATACAAGCTTCTACACCATCAATTCCCAAATCAATCGCTGTCAAAAGCATCATTGTATTGCAGAATCGCTTGCTATCTGTTGAACAAATTTAGTAAGCGGTTCACAAGCGACCAATGTAACGTTGATGCAATCGTTGAGCGAATGATACAGACGAAATCAAAAAACAACGATCTTGGAAATAATATTAATTATAAAAAACATATTCATCATTATCGAAAGCAAAGATCTTGATGATTTTCCTAAATTGTCGCTAGATCAACTGATAATATTTTTTACTGGGACATATCAATTGAAACAGGCGATATCATATCTAAGAGAAATGTTGTCTGGCCAAGATCAGTTGCAAATAGAAAAGATGGTCCGTGATATGGACTTGATCCGATGGACAGTTCGATCAAGACATATCAATTCAAAGACATACAAAATATATGTCCAATATCTACCGAATGGCGATGGTATAGATAGTATACTAGGCCATTGTGCCAACGGGAACCGAACCGTTGGTTCGTGTTCACATGTGGCAGCTCTGATCTATTTTCTGAGCTTTGGTATGCACGAGAACCAAAGATTCCTCCTTCCAAAGAAAGGTTTGACAAACATTTTTGATCATTGTGATCCGATTGTTTTGGATGATGATGATATCGAAATGGAAGAGTGATTTGTTCGGTTTTGGCTCGGTGGTTTTTGATTCTAGAGATGATGATGATGATTTAATATTATGGCTGTTGGATCATTTTTTTTAATTCTAGTGATGTTCATCAATATTTTAAGGCATATTGACTCATTTTTATCTGCAATGAATCAGCTGCAATGCAATGCAGCAAACATTTGTTAATAAACATTTATGAATGAAAAATGAGAAAATATGTTTTGAAAAAAAATTTTCGAATCTCATTAGTTTACATCCGAAATTCATTATAACGATTCACAATCAAATAAAATCAATCGATCAATCAAGACTGTCTAAATTCTATTTTTTAATAGCTAAGAATAATCGAGTAATTTAATTTTGATAAATAATTTGTTCATTAGTTTGATTTGAACAAAATACAACAATAATAATTGTTTTCAAATTAAATCTAAATGAATTCAAAGCAGAAAAAACACATTGAAACAAATGAAAAACGAACATTATAAATGATTACAAGAGATTCCATGCGATTCTCATGATGGACAATGAGAAACAAATTTATAAAAAAATAATGGAAATCAAAGGAAAAGAATGACGAGAGAGAAAGAAACACAATGAAATTTGAATCACAAATTATTCTCTAAACATCCAAGAGAGAAAAGAAAAATGTGACAAACACTTTTGGGTATTGAATTTGTAAACGAAAACGAGACACAAAGAATAATATTAAAACATTGAAAAGAATAATATCATCTTAAAATGTAAAATATTTCATGCGGAAATATAAATAATATTACAAATTCAATGTTTTCAAGTATAAAAACTAAATATAAAATTGAACAAATAAATAAATACAGAAAAAAATTGAATCAAATAAATAAACAGCCAACGACAACGACGACAATGCTTTGCTTGTTGTTTTCTGTGTGTTTGTCAAAAATGCTCCGCACTATTTGATGGTCAATCTTTCATGGCTGTCCAACAATAACAAGAAAAACGAACGGCGGAAACAAATCTCCCATCGTATATTTTGGCATTTAATGTCATTCCATGTATTTAATTTCAAATTCATTAAAAATAATTAATTGTTTCGAAATTGTAGAAAAAATTTTTCTTCTCCATCTCTGTCTCTGTGTCCTCCGTTCCTCTAAAATCAAATGAAACAAAAAATAAAACAAATAAAATGAAATCAAATAAAATAACTGAACCAAACAACCACAAATGATGTTTTTGTTTAGAATCATTTGTTTATCTATCCATCCATATGATGTAGTAGTAAATGATTATAATAACAATGATAATAATAATAATCAACTTGAATTTTTCGAATTAGTGAATCTTATCATCAATTTGTTTGTTTTCTTAAGATTTCTCATCATTTTCATGATTCATTCATTTGTCTATATGTCAATTTATTTGAAAAACATTTTTCATTTATGCTTGATATTATTTGACAAGACGAAAAAAAATGAATTTATTGTCAATAAAATATATAAAATGAAAAATTTTTTTGTTTTAAAATTTTCAAAAATTTTTCCATGAATCAATGATTAAACAATTCTCCGATTGATTAATGTGATTTCAAAGATTTTTCTCGGATTTTTTGAAATTCATTTCTACATAATTCTGTCTCTATTTTCTCCGAGAATACAATAAAGAAGCTATGAATTTGATATATTTTCGGATTCACTTCTTTAATTCAATTCATTCGCTATTCAATTCTCTTGATTATTCGATTTAATTCAATTAAATTATGGCAAACGAAAAAAAAAATTATCAAATTCATTTTTTTTCTCTACAGAATAATGACAATGATAATCATGTACAAAGTTTTGTCTTGATTTTTTGATTTAAAAACATTTCAAACCAAATTAGAACTTGATTTTTTACTTGATTCGGCTGTTCTGATGAATTTGATAAATTTGATCAAATTGAAAATACAAAGACAAAAGATTCTTCGTTATTCGTTTAGAGTTTATTAAATGATAATTTTATTCATAAAATCATAGCACCAAAATCATGATACAAGATACAAATTTTCAATTTGTAAATTTCCTAATGAATTTTAATTTTTTTCGCTTCATCTTCATCTTGAATGATGCTATTTGTTCTCATAGTAATAATAGCTGAAAATCTAATGAAATGAAATAATGAATTCATAACAAATTCTTGTATCTTTTTTTCAACATTCATCTTAGAACAAGTGAATATTAATATAATAAAACGAATTTCATTGTTCAATGATGATGATTATAACATAACATTGTTTGTTCACAATTTTTCGTATAAATTTTCATTCAAAAATTCTTATTGTTTTTGATATGTTGATACTGTAGTTGTTGTTGTTGTTTGTCAAGCATTTCTGATTAAGATTCGAATTCAATTCAATTTTCATGTATTTTTTTCGATCTTTTCATGTTTGATGACAATGTAATTCAAACATTGATTCAGTGATGAATCTGTTTACTGTCATGTATGGATCATCATCAATGGTTGTTGTTGATGTATGGACTTCATGAAGAAAAAAACGATGAACCAAATAGAGCAGAATAGGGAAATCGATGCAAGCTGTTTTCTTGTATTATCCAGAACCATATTTATACGAATATTTAATACAAAACACTAGTCGAAAACAAAACAAAAAAAAAACATGGCCAAAGCTATTAACATGATTACTAAATAGAAAAATAATAAAATAAAATGAAAAACATCATTGAATTAATATTATCAGCAAAGCTTAAGAGAATTCAAATGTATTGCAATGATGATAATAATAACATACATATTCTTTAATTTACGCGCACAGAAGCAAAAGAACTAAAGAATATTATTTCATTTCTTTCTTTGTTTAACCATAGAAATTACATAATTTTATTCTTCTCTTTTTGCTTCAGAAATGCTCCAGAAAAAAATTATATCAAACATATTGGCCAACATAAAAAAAACTCATGAAAAGAAATTATTATTTCTTTGTTTGTTGGTTCCAACATTATTTTCAATTCCCATATATGAATGAATGTTAAAATGAATCCCGAAATGTTCTGCTGAAATGATTAAATTTAATTAAGATTAAAGAAAAATGAAACGAATAATATTAATGAATGAATGAATTCGCTTTTGTATTAAAGAATTTGATTTCATTTTTATATTTTCATATCGCTTCTTCAAAGATTTTTTTCCTTCGGTTAGTTTATATTTCAAAATTTTTATGCCATACAGAAAAATTAGAAAATTGAAATGAAAAAACATTTCATGGACAAATGTTATTTGCTTAATTAACTTTAATTATGATTATTGTGTTGTTGTATTAATAATAATAATAATAATTACATTATTGTTGCATTTTATCTTTGGAGAATTGAAATTAGCGAGAAACAAATTTAAATTTCAAAAATTAGATTGAAATGAAACAAATTTTCATTTTTTCTCTATAATTCATAATTAAATTCATAATTTTCAAAAGAAAATTTTCACCTTTGAAAATAATGAAATGTGTGAGTGTTTTTCATGAATAAAAATTGAAATTAAAAACAGCAGCATGGAACATTACCATCAAAGCAAATTGAATTAACATTAAATTTTTTTCATTTTCATTTAAATTTTATTGAAAAAATTTTTATTTAAAAACTTCAAAGTTTCACATTTCATTCGCTTTTCACACATTTTTTTATGAAAAGTCCGTAGCTTCTTGAAAAGAATTTCTTTTTATTCAACTTTACAGTCGGGCTTGGGCCTGTTGTCGTTAAATAAAATTAGAGTTTGTCTCTGTATCATCATCCTTGTTACTTTGAAAATTTTCAAATTAAAAGCATTTTGCATCACAGAAAGTCACATAGAAAGATAGAGAAATGAGTGAATGAATGAAACTTCTATCTGTTAAAGTGTATAAACTTGTAAATTCATTCGTATAAATGCATTTCATTTTCGAGCATCCATTAAAAACAACAATGGATTTCTGGGCAAAAAAATATTTAACAGCTACAAGCGACAGCATTAGCACCAGAACCAACAGCAGCAACCATTTATCGTCACATAAATATAAGTGGAAAACGGAATTGAATCCTTGAATAGAAGACAAAACAAAGCAAAAATGAAAGCAAATATTCCTATTTGAATCAAGTAATAATAACAACAATAATATCATCAACAACAATTGCTCTAGGGAATGCATTTCATATAAGCATTTTTTTCGTTTTGTTCAAGAATCGGCATCCAACTGAAATCGCTTTTGATGGCTTTGAAATGGTTGAATGGGTGATCAGTATCAGTGTCTGTGTGTGTGGGCGCTCGAAATGGATCAATGTTTGGCCAAGAACATTTAGTTTCATTTAAGTTTTATTTTCGCACCAATTCAGCAAACACCAACGGACAATGCGAAATAAGGCAAAAAATGTTGCAACAAATGAATCAGAAATGAATGAATTCAAATACAATTCTTTGATGAAATACTTTCATATGCTACATCAATTTAGCTGTATTCGATTCTTTAATTTATTTCATCATTTTTTCCTCAATTTATCACGTAATTTAATCTGTTTTTTCTTGTTTTTCTGCTGAAAATTTCTATCATTTGTTAATCATTGAAATGGTGAATTGATGTCATTTGATTTTAGAATCGTGCAAATGTAATGCTCTATGTGCATTTACTCGTAAAGAGTAAATAAAGAAAAAAAATGAAACGAAACAATTTCAAGATTCGTAATTTTTACTCCATTAGACCATGGTGTAATAATGACATAATTGATCTTTTGTTTGAAAACAAAACAACAACGAAAAATTAATGCAAACAAAAAATTTATCATCATTGTTGTTGTTGTTATGATGTAAATTGACAATTGGGAATTCATATCACAATCATCATATCATTCATTGATAACAAGAAAATCAATGATTTTTAAGATTAAATGTGTTGTAGAAAAAATTTGAATTTTCAATTTGAAATTCCAAAAATTACAGACATTTCAACGACATCTGTTGAAGTAGAGGAAAGATTGATTTGAATTTTAAAAAATTGCTTTGAAAAAAACAAATTTGAAAAACTAAAACTAGATGGCAGAAATGCGCGGTAAATTCAATTTTTTGTTATTTTTCGAAACAGAAATATGCATCTCCGAAAGTTTAAACCATACAATATTTTCAAATATTTCAAGCGTCATAAGCATTTGAAAAGTAATAAAATTATTTCATTGACGAACAATTGATATTGTTGGCTTGAATTTTATTGTTTTGCCTTTATTTTAAATGCTATTGCTGCTAAGTTTTGCATCTTAAATCTTTGTCTTAAATTGCATTGAAACATTTCAATGTTTTTTCGATATCAGCCACAGTTTCAACAATAACAATTGATTTATCAAAGAAATAAATGAAATAAATATTATTTAACACAAATATATTAAAATAAATCTGATTACGGCATCTTTTTTTGAATTTGAATTAATTTTTTTATTTGTTTAAATAACATTGAAAACAAGTATTTATTGAAGCATTTAATATTATAAGGATTTTTATATTTGTTCATTCATTGCTATTATTATTATTGTTGTCATATATCATAATATGATTACCTCTTTTTCAGAGTTATTATTATTTTGAATTTAATTTTGTTTACTTGGAAAATTGTTTTTTATTATTAATTCATTTATTGTTATTTGACTATTATTATTTCATCATTGTCATCTATGATGGACTTTTGATAAAATGATATTAAATAATGTATTTTAACATGTTTCAATGGCTACTTGTGATCATTTTTAGGCGAAGTGTTAAAGAAAAAAAAATTTTCACATCTTTCGATTGTTTTGATTTGAATCAATCAATTGATTTCAATATCAAAAAATGATTTCGGCAATATTTATTGTATTTTATTTTATTTTTTCTTAGATGTTATTATTGGTTTAAGGATTTGAAATTTAATCGTGATCAATGTATTTATGTTGCATTTGTTTTTTGCTTCATCATTTTTATTTGAAATAAGAATTATAATTTTCTAGCTTCATCATTCCATTTTTTCATTGATTTTTGAGCAAAATCAAATGCATAGAAAGCAAATGATTTACATTTGTAGATCAATTGTATCAATATTTTTATTGATTATATTTTATATGATCGATTGTTTTTGATTGACCTTTTAAATCATGGAATGAGTATAAATTTTTGTGCAAAGAAATGAATGAATAAGTGAATAAAATCCTCTCAATTCGGATTAAACATTTTTTTATATGTTTTATGCCTTAAAAATCATTTGAAATACATCAAAAGCTAAAAAATATTTGAGCAATCAATCTTCTGGTTTTTTCATTTCTACTTATATTCGCTTAAAACAAAGATCAAAAGCAGTGAAGAAAAAAAACGACTGAATAAATATTCAAACGAAACTTGCATAAAACATTAATCCTTTATGTTTATTTAAAAAAAAAAAAAAATACAACCATGTTTTGTTTTGCCTCTTGCATGGATGCTTCTTGATTTGATTTTTAATTTGATTGAATAGTCAAAATATTTCTTTATTTTCTTTCCAAGTAAAACAATGAATTAAGTGAATTTGATATGTGAACATATGAACATGGAAAATAATTATTTGTAGTAATTTGTTTATTATTATTATTGCCATGATTTTTCACCTAAATTATCAGTAGTGAATCGATTGCAGAATTCTAAGATAATTAACTGGGAAAGCATAAAAATTGTTTTAAAAATTCCAATTTTAACCAATTTTCCCAAATAATGATAATTGTCATTAATTTATCCTAGGAAAATTTTTTGTTTCTTTTGGTTCTAAAATGACCAATTACCAAGTATTTAAGAAGAAAGAATTGAAATAATTGCAAATTATTTTAAATATATCAACAGCAACAACAACAATGATAACTGACTAATCGATTGAAACTTAAACAATTGTTCCAAATTGAAGAAATTCAATCAATTGTTGTTTTCGAATATTTGTTTGCCCTTAGAGAATGAAACAATTGATACAAATTTTCGTTATGTTGTTCAGATCAGTTGAGTTCAAGTTGAAATAATTGTAATCATTTAAATGATATTTATTTAAATTTTAACTAAGAAACAAAATGGTAGCAATAATAATGTTAATGATGATTTAAGACCCGCATTTCGATGTACCTGTAATCATAATCGATTTCAATTGTTTTTCTTTTTTTTGTTTCAATTGAAACTGTTACAATAATAATGATAATAATAATCGACAATTTGTCCAAATAATAGGGTTTCTTGTTGTTGTTGTTTCTTTCTTGAAATGAAACACTTGTAGGTATTTAAAGCATTTTTTTTTTTTTTTGCTTTATTTTGCTTCAAATTTAAATAACAGATAATAATCGTCAATTGATTTTGTATTAGTTTGAATAAATGTTTATGTTTAAATGCTTTAGCAATTAGCCAATTATATTTCTTTGAACAAATTATCATATAAATCTCATTTTCTCGAAGAAAATTTCTGGAAGAAATGGTTCAATCTTAGAAATCTCAGAAGA
The DNA here is from genome assembly GCA_002943765.1 of Psoroptes ovis. Lineage (NCBI taxonomy): Eukaryota > Metazoa > Arthropoda > Arachnida > Sarcoptiformes > Psoroptidae > Psoroptes > Psoroptes ovis. Next base: position 1,132,011 of record PQWQ01000006.1, read on the forward strand.
TTCATCGAGGGCAAAAAATATTGATCATAAAATGTGAATTTCCGTTCAAGCTATCGAGCATTCTCTGGAGATGTTCTTGATCAATTTGTGATCTTATCAAAGATAATGAGATATGGTAGAATCAATATCACGATTAAATTCGATCAATATGGTTACTACAATTTTTACTATGATTATTAGTTTTGGGTTTGATTGAAAAAAAAAATTTTCTAAATTCACGTTTTCTTGGCTGTAATCGATGTGAATGTGAATCATTCCCATTCAATTCGTTCATTCATGAAAATATATTTCTATGGTGTTCATGAAAGTATATTTTCCTCGGTGTGTTCATATTTAAAAATTATTGAAAATTAATGTGCGAGCATCTTCCTTCATTCCCTTCATTCAATTCAATTCAACTCAATTCCTGTCGACCTTTGACCGGAACCGATTTAATATGAGAGATCATTGTTGATGCTGTTGGTTGGTTGTTTGATGCTTGATACTCGAAACTAAGAATGAATAGTTGAGAATCAAATGAAATTGATGTAAAACACTACACAAAATTTTTAATAACGTCGATGATGATGATGATTATGGACACGATATTTTAATTATGATTTGTACTACTATTTTGTGTGTTTTATTGTGAAATGATATTTTGTTTTTTCGTAAAATTCATTGAATCATTTTATGATAAAACGTGATACATTTTTCGTCAACTCAAATGAATTTCGAGGTTTATTTTCCAACCTAACATTCATTCATTTAATTTCATTCATTCAAAAAATAATAATTCACAGAAGTGTATGTTCGTGGATTTTACTTTGGATTTTTTTTCATTTTTGACTCGATTACAAGACACAAACACTTGATTGATCTAATTGGCAATCAATTTTTGAATACATGTCTGTTTGTCGTCGTTGCAACAACTAAATTTTCCGAATAAATCATCGAAAATACAAGCGAAATCAAGTTGATTGAACTTTGATTGATCGATGATTTGATCATTATCGAAAGTTGAAAAAAACAAAACAAACTCGATGATCAATCATATATATCGATGGTTTTTTATTGACTTGAGTTTTTTCAGTTTTTCAATCGATTTCGCTGGCAAAAAAATCTTAAAAATCATCATCATTACCCATTCATTGATTTTTCGATACTCCTACAATTATGATATCATGGAATAATAATTGGAAGTATTTATTGGGCCAATGAAAAAAAGTGAAATAATATCGGTCGTGAATCGTGATGGACATCATTGATCCATTGAAACAAACGGAAAATGAGCGATTGAAGCGAAAAAATATGAAATTTCAACATTTTCATTGAATAAAATTTCAAATTTACTGTGATGGAACTTGTCAATGAAAAATATGAAAAATTTCAGCAATTTTTTTTCTCAAAAGTCAAACAAACAAATCATCGATATGATTTCCATCCATCTTTCATTCAATTTTTGATTGGCCAATCATCGATAAATGTTTATCGTCGTTGAAGAATTTCTCAATGACAACAAGATAAAAGCCTCAATCAAAGTTGCTCAAAGAATCATCGCAAAAATGTTTTAAATTTATCATCAAATGAATCGAAAAAATCATTTAAAAACACTTTTAATGTATTTTGATGATAATATTTGATCAAATCTGACAGCTCCGATTTAGTCGAAAAAAATATTTTTCACCTTTTAATCAGCAAAAAGCAAACCTCTTGCGAAAAACACATTTATTACGCATCCAGCTGCGTTATGGTGTGTGGTGTAAGTGTGTATGCATCGATGAATGATTATGAAGCATACGAGCTCGTGCCTTACAGATTTTAAGAAACGAAAATCAAAAAACTTCATTTTTCATTCTCAATTAAGCATCTTTTATCGAATATTCGGTATTTTTGTACAATCTTTCTCTGCCTGGCTAAGTTGCCATCAATTTTTTCCAAGTCGATCATCAAATTTTTGAAAAAATCCGAAAAGAAGAAAGACAAAATCAATCCATCTAGCTTTATTTTTGAATCATATGAATTCATACATTCAAAGTACAAAGAGTTTTCGATTTAAAAGTTTGAATCTTATGTAGAAGATGAACGAAAATGGTGAAATTATTTGAAAATGTTTTGGAATTTCTATTTCATTTTCTTCGTCCATCAAATATTCTTGATTTTCTTGATCAGTCTTCGATGTTACAATGTTAAAAAAGTTTCACTTATTTTCGCTCAAGTTACTTTTTTCTGTATCACAGCACGCGACCGGATTTCGATGATGATGATCAAATGATGATAACGATGATAAAACATTTAAAAGATTACATATTTTTCCACATTCTACATTCGTATAAATATCAACATATATTTTTGGCTTAGTTTTTTTTTTTGGTCTTTCATTGAATGTTTTTAAGAAAAAGAGTGGCCCTATTCTTTGCATTCGCTTTCACTGTTCAGAATTGTTCATATTGTAACCAGCAGCAACAACATTTGCTGAAATCGATGTTTGATTTTTGTATTCACAGTCATAATATTAATAATGATGATTATAATGTTGACCATTCAATTGTAAACCACAAGCTGTGTGTGTATCTATGGACAATAGATGTGTTTTAGGTTTTTTATTAAGATTTGAACATTCAAAAAGCATCCTCAATGGTGCATTGTGTGCAATTTTATAAAATTTTTTGTCTTCATCTTCTTCGTTCATTCAAACGTTTTATATTTCAAAAGTCAAGTGTCCAAATCAATTTAAATCATTCATTCAAAAATAAAACAAAGAAATGCAAAAGATGAAAGAAAAACGAATGGTAGAAAAAGTTCTCGTTATGAAAAAACGATGGCCAAAATTTTCGGTTATTTAAGCTTTCTGATGAATGAGGAAAAATTCACTTGATTTTTCAATTTCAAAGGTTTTTCAACATAGTTCATTGTAATTCACATCATCACTATCATAAGTTCAAATGTCATATGACACTTGTTAGCAGTGTGAAGTTATTGGCCAGAATTTTGACATATGAAAAAGAATTGAAACATTTTTTATTTCTTTTCGAACTGAAAACGAAATAAATTATCCATTTTGTTTCAATTCGATGATGCTCAGTTTCTTTGTCGGGTTTTGTGTTTTGAAATTTTCAATTTTTAATTTTCGCTTTCAATTTTCTCGAGTTTTTCCGCTTACAAAAAAAAGCACTTGCAAACATCTCATTAAAAATATAATTGGTTTATGTGTCTATGTTTTGGAAAGTAAAATATTTCTATGTAATTTCGATTATTGTCAATGATGTACATTTTAGCAAGAAAACATTGTCAACTATCGTTTTTTTTTTTTTTTTTTTTTGAAAAAAACCATCATTATCCATGCTTATTGATAATGTTGCTCTTGATTCATTAATCTTGTGTCATTTTAATGACTTTTTTAATTTTTTCTTGAAAAAAACCTTATTGAGTTCAAAGAAAATCATTGAAATCGATAAATATATTTTGCCTTGAAAATTTTCCCTTGGAATTGTTCGAAACAATCAAATAATTCTTAGAAAATTCAAAATATATTTTACCATTAAGTTTTTTTCTCAAGAAAAGAAGTTTTCTTTAAAATTTAAACTGGCGCCAAATCTCTATTTTTTCCAAATTCAGTTCATCTTCATCAAATCGTGACCCATTATGTGTGCTGTATGTTTTATTTATTTATTCAATTTTTTCTCCTATTTTCAACCAAAATTTAATCATTTCATTTTGGGATGGTCAATCACGGTTCAATATTAATGATAATGGTCCAAAGAAAAAATCCAATAATTGTCAATAGATCATTGATGATGATGATCATGTGTCGGAATCATCAGTAAGTTACTTTGATATGTCTTTTTATTTTGCGAAATGAAAAAATTGTATCAATGAAAATTTCGAAGACGTCGAAAGTTTCGTCTTTGATTTGACGAATAATTTCGGTTTTTTCTCCAAAAAAAGAAGGAGTTTTTCGGGGTTCAATTTTGATAGCAAATTTTTATCCAAAGAAAATGTTTATTTATTTGTGTATGTTCAAATATTCATTTGTTTATTTATTCATTTGTTTATTTATCTTTTAAATTTTGTATGATGATACAAACAACAAATTTAACGGTTTTTTCCTTTGCTCTCAAAATTTGTTCCAATAGTTTCTCAATAATGTGAAAGAAAAATGATTAAAGAAAATTGTGAAGTACTTAATATACACACACACACAATTATCAATAAATCGTGATCTGTAACACCTCTCAAATATCATTGATGGCGGCATCATCATCATTTTTTGACCAAAAGATTGACTGAATGATCAAATGATGATGATAATTTTTTTTTCGCTTCACACAGACAGAAACGCCTCATTTTAAATGCAGAAAAATCATGTAGCCGATGATCTGAAATGAAGTGAAAAAACGAAATTATAAAAATTTTGAAATATTATATTAACAAAGTTTGTATAAACAATCAGAAAAAAATTAATTGGCTTCATTAAGAGCCGAAGAAAATAGTTGTGGCAATTTTTTGTTGTTCTTAAATAGTGTTGTTGTCTAGTCAACAATTATTAAAGTCTTTTTGTTTTATTCAAATTAATTTTTTTTCCATTGAAATTTCAAAGATCATCATCATTTTTCTTATAATGGATCTGGACACGCGTTAGTCAAAACGATGCCTTTAGCCTTTGGCCTTATTATTTTGTTTAATTCAAATTTTGAAATTCAAAAAAAAACTTATTTGGCGCCAGCCAGATTTCATTGGAAAAACTTTTTTTCTGTTGAAACAATTTTTCATTTGGACAACTTTCCGAAGCGAAGCTGTGATTTCTCTTTGTGCCGATTTTCGGTATTTTTCTGGTATTTTGAATTTTAGTCATAAAGAAAAAAATGTCGAAAGATTCACGATTTTGCTTATGGCCATTATCATTATTGTGATCATTAGGAGATGCACAACTTTTGATGATTTTATTTCCATTGATTCACTATTTCAATTATCATAGAAATGACAATTTCTTCGACAAGAAAATATTTGAAATATGTAAATTATTTGCCATTTTTCAATTGAATACCTAGAAAATATAGAACGAAATTGATTTTCAGTATTTTTTTGCATTTTGCAAAAAAAACTGTATCATCGATGATAAATGATAATCATTATCATTATCATCATTCATTTGGCCATTATGATCATCATTTATCACTGTTTTTGTATGCAGAAGAAGAAACAAAAAACTTGGACTAACATTCGACATTGTTTCTCGCAATGATTATCATTGCAATATTGCGTGTCAAGAGCTTCAGAGGCAAAAAAATCAAAAAAGATTTTGGCATTTTTTTTTTACTTCTAATTCCATGAAAACCCGAGAGAAACGCTAGGAATCTGATGCGTGATACTTGTGAAACTTTCAACTACCATTCATAATAATGATAATGGAATTTCGTACACACAATTAGGAATTGATCATTTGATTTGAAACAAAAACACACAGAAATTCTTTCAGCAAAATTTCAGACCCTTTTCAACCATTTTCGTAGTAAGGCTAGTAATAAAAATGGCCGCAAAAAAATCCAGAAATTGCGTGCATTCACACCATAAATAACGGTATCATTATCTTGGTGTAATTTTTTGATTTTGTTTTTGATTCATTTTAACAAAATCAAAAGCTGATGAAATACTTACATTTTTTTCCAGAATATAATCATTGGTTTTGTTACATAATGTTTTGGATTTTATTTTATTTTTTAATTTTTTCAATGATTATTATTATTGACTATTATGTAGTATTTTCAATATATATTCATTGACTTTTGCTAAACCACTATTGTTCAAATAATACAGTGTAATAATAATCATAATAATTTCATGAAAAAATGAAATTTAAAAAAATGTTTTATTTTCATTTGAATATGAAACATTTGAACATATATTAGATGAAAATCATTTCATTCAATGAAAATTTGTTATTTTGAATATTTTTTTTTCAAGTTTTCGTGGATCCAATTAGTATATCTTGAGCGTATATCCGCTCTTATTACGAGTATATTTAATTCTATTTTATTTTCCTGAACAATCTTAATGATAAGGTTATGTTTGAGTGAATGAATTTGCGGTATAAAAGTGGTGGATTTTCTCGAATTTTTTCAAGACACTGGAAAATGGATGCGATTTTATTTTTCATTATTTCATGGAAGTCATTCAATAATGTGCAATCGTTGATTTTCACCTCATTCAGAGATATTTAAAATTTAGTTGGAAATCAAAACATTGAAAATGTCCGATTTTTGCCCATTCGATGGCGTATTTTCCTGACAATGTTAAATTTTATAGAAGCGATTCATGGCATCGATTTTTATTTGAATTTCATCCATTCCATTTCAATAATTCATAATGATTAAGATAAAATCTTTATTTTTATTTCGGGTAGCAGCTGGTTTTTTCAACCATTCAATGGTTAATGGTTTCTTTATTTGCTTCTGAACCTTTGCTTAATTTTCTCTTATTTTTTTTCATTTCACCATATACCTGCTTCTGATCATCAAAAAATCATTCTTGTCATTATTTTCTTTTAGTTTTGTTCATCTGTTCATTTGTTTACGTTTGTCATTGATATATTAACTTTGTTATAACATGAATTTATTCATCAATAACATGGCGCCATGAATTGAAAATTTATTTAAAAAAAGAAGAAATTTAAAATCAATCAAAAGAATGAATGAAGATGCATTGCTGAAGTCGTTGTTATTGTTGTTGTCATTATTGCTGCTGATGATGTTGAACGTTCATTCATCCATTCATTCATTCAATTCCATTGATCATGGAAGATTTTTAATGATTATAATAGTTGGAGAAAGCATAATGATGATACAACGAAATAACATCATCATCGTCCGCATCATCATTGAATGTTTTTCTCTTCTTTTATATAATAATAATCATGAAAATAATTCATTAAAAAATAATCATGATAATCATTGAATGAATGTTTTATACCTACAACAATATTCAATAGACAATTTCAAGCATATAGCTGCCACATTCGTATCAGTTATACTGGCAAAAGTATCTGAATTCAAGTATCTGCATGATACACTGATGAATACACTCCACCTTATGAAAAGGTTAAAAGCAAGCTTAGATCAAGCATTTGTGCTATGTGGTAGTCTAGAATGATGACGGGCGCCATTTGAAAATCCATTCAATTTTACTTGCATTCATTTCATTTATTTGTCTATACTCGATCAATCTTTTATTTTAATGCATTTTTTACTTCGCTTACTTCTTACTTCATCTTCATCATCTACTGCCAAAAAGGTTGAATAATCTACTGTATTTATATTGATTTCTTATACTAAAAATCATTATTGAAATAATTCAGGTTTTCTCCCCGAAGAAAAATCGCATTCATTCACCTCCGCATGTTACAAGAAACTCATTCATTCATTCGTCTCATCAATGGAGTTGAAATAATAAAAAAAATATTAAATTATCGACATTATTTGTGTAGTAGTTATTTGTAATAATTTGTATATTTTTGAATAATAAATAATAAATGAAAACTACATTAACAACAATGGCATTAGAAGTTAGTCCAAGTTACTACTCATTTTTCCCTTATTATTATTTTTTTCGAATAATGATATTATTAATGATAATATACCATATTATAATCATTATGGAGACTTCATGATCCTATTCCCCATTTCATTTTTTTCATTGTTTAATCTTTAATCTATAATCTTTAATAGTATTAATGGCGAGCAAGAAACTGGAAACATTTTTTGCCCCTTTTTCTTAGAATCCCTTTCGAAAATAAAAGATTTATATGCTTCTGATATTTTCTGATATTTTTTCGATTCGAAAGAAAAACAAATCGCTGAATTTTATTTGATACCAAATGGAAGTTTCCTGCGCACAAATGAATTGAATTAATATTTTTAATCCTATTCATGGTTTGTTCTAAGTTATAATCGATTAATATGTGTTCGATGATCGATGATTTGTTCAAATCAAATGAATGAATTAGTGAAGAAAGAGATAGGACGAAAAATTTGAAAATTTCAATCAAATCGAATTAAATTTGGTTGGATTCAAAATAAAGGAATGCATTCAGAGCAATTGATTATCATTCAGACTTATTTCATTGAATTTTGAATTTAAAAATTAATTTCGTTCCTTTTCTTTCAATTGTTTCAATGATTAAGATTAAAATGATGATAATCATTGGTGGCAATGTTTTCTTGTTTTACTGAACATCGATTCATTCAAAATTCATTCATTGATTATTACAGCCAGCCTACTTGTTTTTACATTACAACATTTCGGTTGTATTATCATTATTATTTCGGTTAAAAATATTGTATGTGTACCCATTCGCCGTACAAATTGCAGGATTTTTTCCTATCTTTCTCTGATTCATATATAAAATGAATGAAAGAATAAAAAAAATCTCATGCATGACCAAACCAATCTCTGGTTCATCATCATCATTATTATCATAGAACAACAACAATCAACAGCAGCAACCATCCACAAAACAACAACCAGCATCCTATATTTGCAATGAGAAAACATGATAAAAATTAGATATTTTTATTTTATAGAATCTCATTAATTTTCTCGAAATATTTGTGGTCAAATTCTCTAAGTATTTCAATGAGATTCACATAAAATTTCCATGGAATTCAATCGCTGAAGTTGGCTGAAAAAAATTGTTGAATATTAAATTCAGTATTGATGAAAGAGATGAGAAAATCCATAGTTTTTCAATATATTTGAATTTGAAAGAATTGAATGTGGAAGATGATGGAAACATTTGATTATTTTTCAATTTTCTATGCAAATTTTTTTTTAAATTTTCCAGAGGTCTTTTTTGTTTTGTTTCTAAGATCAGACATTCAATAATAATAATTTGATTATCATTATTATCATATCCTCCTACAACTATCATTAACCATGTTGTTCAATATCCGTGTTGCTTGTCGTTTGTTGTTGTTGGTTTACTATTTGTGTTTATTTGAACTTTGAACGTTTGAATATTTTTATCTTCTGATAAAACATGTTATTATTTATTTTCGATATTTTTCGGTCTTTTTTCTTCGAAAAATTTATGAAAATTCACTCCATCTTTGATTATATTCAAATCGATTCAAATCAAATGAAAAAACGCGTAATTGGCAGTTGGATTGGATTTGTTAGGGAAAAAACACAAAAATTCAAATGAATATCTGACCAGATGATCATTATTGGTTGGCCGTTTGGTCAAAATATCTTGAAATTCAGAAATCAAAGATTAAATTGAACCTACATTTGATTACAAAATTGTAGTAGTGTTAATAAGAATCATACTAATAATAATGATAATAAAGATGATGATGACATGCACGATTTTTTCGATGGTGTTATTGTTTTGTTTGGCTGCTGTTGTGTTCAATATACCTTGTAACAGCAGCAACAACAACAGCAAAAATACATGAATTCCTTGTTGTTGTTGTTGTTACTGAATTTTAATGATGATTATGATGATGATAATAATAATAATCAAGATGGTAACGAAACAACAACAGCAACAACCACCCACAACTACCACAAAAAAATAAATGAATACAGCATATTTTTCATCGAAATAAAGCTTGAAGTTTTCATATTAAAATTCAGAATTTCAGGTCAAATTGGTTGTTTATTATTATTATTATCAATATCATTATTTTCATGTTTTTGATTGAAAATAAAATATAAACATTATTGTTTATTTCATATACAAATCTGTATCTTTTTGATTTTTGACCTTTGAATTTCTTTTTCAATTATAAATTTTTTTAACCATGTTTTATCTTGCAAACAACAAATCGTGAATGTTTGTGGTTGTTGTTGTTTGATTCACCCTTCTTCTGTTTTTTTCTGTATCCTCATGAATGATTGATTTGAAATATGAAAAATTATTATTATTTCATTCCAAATAAAAAAGATCATAATAATGAAAACATTTCGCATATTGTTCAACAGTAAACATCATTATTTTTCATTCTTTTTTCTGTAAAAATGGTTTGAATACGAAAAAGATAAAATAATAGAAATGAATAAATGAAATGAATGTTGATGGAAATTTATGTTTGAAGAAAAGAAAAATTTCTTCAATTTTTTATTATTATTATCATTTTTTGGACTTCAAATATGTTATCTGATCTGTTTATTGTAATCTGGTTTATTGCAAACAAAATAAGTGTATCGAGGTTGAAAATATTTGTTATGATGGAGATCCGTTCATCATTACCACCGCCGCCACCACTACCACTCCTTGATGTAAAAATTATAATTGAAAATTCATTTTTTTCATTCTTATCTGGATAAATAAGGATATAACGAACATCAACAACAACAGAAATAGCTAACAATGTTTCAAATAATGATAATAATAATTTAAACTGACAATTATCAATCCATTTTTTGTATTATTTTTGCATTTTGAAAAACGGATTTTTTTTTGTTCATCATCTTTGATCATTACCATCATTATTTTTGCATTTCTTGATGCTTGATGTTGATACAATTTGAAATATTTCAAATGGAAAAATTCGAGAGAGAATATGCAAAATAAGATCCGCATCCGTTGATTTGTGCTTCATTTTCTCGTATTAATTCACCTATCAATTCAAATCAATGAATGATAGTGATAAGATTATTGAAAGAAGCAAGAAATAATCAATCAAAAGACCTTTGTGAAAATGAATGGAAAAATTATCAAAATATCGATTGATTTCTTAATACAAAATTTGATGCTAATTCATTTTTAATATTTTTGTCTTGGGCGATTTTTTTTCTCAATTTCTTGACATCTATTCATACATTCATTCATTCATTCACATTCATCATTCCAGTATCCAACATTTGACAATTGACATTATCATTTGTATGTTTTTTTTAATTTCATTTGTATTGAACTCACTTAACATGAATGTAAATTGATTTTCATTATATTTTGAATGGAAAAAATAACAATACAGACGCCTTGACCAACAAATGAACAATATTGAATTACTGCAACAACAACAACAATTGCAAAAATAACGGGAAAAATATCGATTTTGATTGATCAATTGATTATTTCTGTGGTTTTTGTTGTTGTTGTTATTGTAATTGTTGTTGCTGATGTCGATGTTATGCATGTTCAATTATCAATCAAAAAAACATGAAGAAGAAGAAAAAACAATCCTTCTATTGAACAAAAAATTCCAAGAACGTTTCAAAATTTACATATTCATAGCATTTGTTATTATCATTGTTCATTACAATGCATAGTTACAATAATAATAATTGAAAATCTTGATTATTCAAGACGAAATAAGTAGAAAAAATGAAAGATATAAATCTTTTGATAAGGAAGAAGAAAAAGTAAAGAAAAATAATGGAGAAAAAATTAATCATTCATTTTTTTGAATCATCAAAATGATCATCATCATCATAAATGAATTGGGCGCGATTTTGGAACATGAATCAATGTATGTGAATAAAAAAAAGGCATAAACTCAATGTTTTTTCTCTTGAGTTCATTTATTCATTCATATATTTTTTTTCAATTGATTAAAATGATAATAACAAAAGCATCCGCAACATTTGATGTAACATTTTTTCCATTGCATTTCAATCGTAAACCTATTGTTGTTACGATTGATTATTAGGTTGTCCCATAAGTTCTTGTCGTTTTTCAAATGAAAAAAATTTAAAAAACGGCAAGAACTTATGGGTCAATCCAATATTATTTTTTGCTCAACTCTTTGTTGTACAGTAACGAAATGAAAATCAAATTTCTTAGCTATTATCATTATCATAATCTGCATCATCTGCATCATCATCAATTTTCAAGAAGCCTCAATTTATTGTCTTATCTTTTCGTTTCATTTGTTTGTTTGTTCATAATTTAATTTATGCATATTTCCATACAGCAGAGAACAAAATGTTAATTTATTCACTTGTTATTTGTTTCCCTACTGGAAAATCATTCGTTGTTTTTTCTCCACATTCATTCATTGAATTGGCCGTTTGCCAACCCGTTCGATTTGATGATGATGATGATAATCGTTGTTCAATCATGGAAGAAAATACAATGTTTTCAAATAAAAAAAACGTTAGATAACAAGGCCATGAAATTTGTGCTTGAAAAATTGATTTATGAAATATAAAAAAATGAATGGATGAATAGGCCATTCATTCAGTTTTGTTTCGTCTCTTCTTGGTTCACTATTATAAATGAAATGATGATAATAATAAGCAATAAATTATGATTGTAAATGAGGATCAAGGATCATCATTTGTTTAAAAGTAAAATAAAAAAACTTTTAATTACAAATTGAAAATTGTAAATTGAAAAACGTAGAAAATTGATAAAATGTATAAACAATTGTTGTAATGTAATGTAAATGGCAATAACACGTGTTTTATTCATTCATACCTTCATTCATTATTTGAATCATTTTACGACTAATTAGACACGAATTGAAATTGAAATTTGAATTTTATTCGAAAATAAAAAATAATTTTCAATTCATTAAAAATTCATTTCATTCGATTCATTTTGTTTATTCTCAGATACAAAATACTTTGAATCCTTTATCATTCTATTCGATCAAATTAAATATAAATGATTGAAATTTTTGTGGTCGACTTGATTTTTGATGGAGAACCTTTGAAAAAAACAATCAAAATCAATAAGATTATCGTTTTGTTTAGATGTGAAATTTCGACGAACACAAAAAGAAAAATGAATTCTGCAGCAGTCATCAAAGATGAAAAGATTCAATGGAAAAATGTTTGATAATGATAATAATACTGATGAAAATCAAAATAATGATTGTGAATCAGGTGAATCGTAATATATGTGTTCGTCAGTAGAATGAAAAAAAATGTTTAACGTATTTTCATCATCATCATCATCATTACCAATTGTTGTTTGTCGATTTTTTGAACTGAATTTTGAAATCAACTTTTGGAAACAAACAACAAGGAATGATGAAAAAACAAGAAGAAAAAAAATCAAAATCGTGATCCACCCGCAATATTATCATTGATATGTTTTGAATGTACATTATTGGTTGCTGCTTGATGCTGCTGCTGCTGCCGTCCAAATCGATGCTGTAAATCAACTTTCGAAAAATAAAGATCCATGTTTTTTCTTAATGATAATGTTGATGATGTTCATCATCTTCATCATCCATTCCATATTACAAACATATAATTGATATATACATCACGAAAAATAATCTTTTCAGATAGGATTTGATTTTTTTCTGCACATAATCATTATTATTATTATGTTTATCATTAAACCATTCAAATAATTTTTTTGTTTCTTTGCTTACCATTTTTTCTTTTTCATTTTCTTCATCTTCTTCGAATGATTTAAGATGTTTTTTCTTATTTTCGCTTCGCATACATGAATCGTATAAGATACAATGAATAACTAGGGGAAAAGGAATTTAAGCGAAAAAAATCCATATCGTTCGCCACTTCTTTGAGAAAAAACATGTTTTTTCTCCTTTATTTAATTCTCATTCATTCAATATCAATCGATAAAGACGATTGATAATGATAATATTATTCGCTCCCTGAGATCTTTGAACCATTTTTCATTTTTCGGCTTATTTTTTACTCGAAAACTAAAAATCTTGATAACGAATGATGAAAATAAAAAATGATGAACAATCTCGAATCGATGTACAGCAACGCAAATCCATATTGGTGTTTAAAAAATGATTATTCACTTTTTTATGTAATTTTTCATTATTATCTTGACTTAAGATTGTAAAGAATGGTTTTTAAAAAATGAAAAAAATCTTTCAATTCGAAGTATAATCAAAATAATAGAAATGAAACAAGAACAAAGAATAAATCTCAAAAAAATTAATAAAATTTTGATGATGTACAATTATAAAGCAAAAATTGTTTATAATTTTGATGATGATGATCATAATCATGATTGTGATGCATGAGTCAAAAGCAAAGAAAAGAGAGAGTTTATTATATGCAGAGGCAGTAAAAAGGGAAAAAATGATGTTGTTGTTGATGCTGATGATGATGATTGTGTTGGTAATTTTCCTTATGCAAAATATCTTTAAAAAACAGATGAAATTTATAAATTATTCAGCTGCTGTTGTTGCTTCTGCCATTCATTTATTTTTCATTTTTATTTTTGTGTTTTTTTTGTGTTTCAAATTTTAATCATGTTCATGATAGCAATGATGATGATACAAAAATTATGGTAAAATTATTTTATGATTATTATTTGTTGCATTTTGATGTATTCAATAAATAATCAATGAAGAAATAAAATTTTACCGAATTTTGTCATGACCATTTCGACGATTTTTCGATATGCCTATTTTCGATATACTGATTTTGCTAAAATTAATTATTTAGGTATTTAAATATCAGTATTCAAATGACCATTTGTAAATTTCGATGAAAAAATAGCGATATGTTAATCAAATTTGAATATTGTATCTATTTTTTTTATTTGATCAATATCCATATCAAATTATGATTCAATAATTCGTTCTTATTTTCATTTATTTATTTATTTATTTTAACGAGAAAATCAGATTTATAATTTCAAATTGTGAAAAAAAGTCGTAGGAAAGTGTAGGAATTTAAAATCCTTTTATCTTTAACAAGTGATACACAATGTTTTTATTAGAAAAAAAGAAATGAAATAAATAAAATGAATTCAGTCGAATTGGACTTAAATAAATAAAAATTTAAAAGTAAAGATTATGATCGAAAACGAAAAAAAATTGCGCAAGACTTTCGAAAAAAAAATCCGGATTCCAATCATGAATTTCAATCTCTTTTATGATCATGTTTAGCTTTTCATTATGGTTATAGAAGTGAATAACACTCAATTGAGTACTTAAGTAAAAAATATTAAGCCAATGATAATGGAATCAAGCAGTGAAAACGACAAGAAATTTCAATGTTACATGAACGAGTACCGAAACCAGATTCTAATACCTGTTCAGCTGAAGATGTCAAAAAATTCTTTGAAAAATTTCGTTTTCTTCATTATTTCATCATTATCATTTATAATAAAGGCCATAAGTAGCTTGCAGAATGCAATCATCAAAAAACATTTATGATGATGATGATGACCATGATGATGATCAAAATCAAATGATATCCATATATCAATGACCATTGACCATTGATATTTTGAAAATTTGAAGAGAAAAATTCAAAGACCACTACTTTACAAGATAATAATATTAATAATGATAATGTAATGAAGAATCAAAAAGCAAAAAGTAAAAAAAATAATAATAATAATGACCCATGAAAATGTATGAATCAATGATGATGATCATTATTATTATTGTTGTTGTTGTTGTTATTTATCATTACATACATATTAATGATAATAATAATGATAATAACATTACCATACACCCTCACCCGCCACCGCAACGTTGTCGATGATGATAATGTTGGTGATGATCCCGGATCTTTAGTTTTTTTCTTTGATATGAAACTAAACGAAAAAAATGAAAAATTTGCCTGTAAGATTCCTTTTTCTTGTTGTTGTTTTTGCTATCGAAATTGATGATTGAATAAATGATTGAATCAAGGAAAAGCAGAAGAAATGTTAATTTTCGTTGATTTTCTCTGATAGGATTTGCTTAAATATATTTTTCATACTTGAAATTTGAAAATTCGAAATTTATATTCAAATTTTTTGAATTTCAAGGAATTTTCATTTTTTTGCATTCAAATTCAGCCTGAAAAAAGTAGCTCATTATGATTTTGAATGAAAATTTTTTCCGATTCATTCATTCATTTCATTGTTGTTTTTTGATGAATCATTATTCAATCAATGATCGATGAAAACCGCACCTTTTTGAAAAGCTTGTCAAAAAAAAGTATTTTTTATATTGGCAAATTTTCATTTTTTTCCATAATCGTCCAGTGTCAACACTCATTTTTTATGTGGCCATAATTGTGTTGACATTACGTAGGAAATCAATTTTAAATTTGATAATAAAACTCGACTATTATCATTATTACTGAATCGATTCCGGTAAATGTCAGGAAAAAATGTCAAAAATGTTTGTTTTTATTTGAATTTTTACGATAAAAAATGAATTCATAAAAATATAGTGAAAAAATTGTGGTACATTGATCTAAAATTTTGATTGATTGGATGATAATAGAGACGAAAAAAAGAAAAAAATTCGTTTGATTCAATAATTGACAAGTAATTTGAGGATGACATCTTTTTTTTGTCATTCGAGGATGCTATTATTGCGAAACTACATATGAATTTCTCCCTGTAAATTCATTATTTTTTGGTCTGTTGTATTGTTCATTGAGAATAAAACAAACACACTTAACATTTTTGAAAATATGACACTTTAAAAGTATATGAAAGTACTTTTAAAATATCATCATACAATCGTCAATTTCGTAATCGATATCTGATGTATTGAATTAGTTTATTTAATCGATGGCAAATCGGAGTTTTTTCACGAGAACACTGAGCATTTGGCCAATAAAATTGTTTGGCAAACGAAGAAAAAGGTCATAGGCAATCGGTTCTCCTAAGATTATGGTCGAAACCGTTATAATAGTTATGATAATTGATATTGCGTGTCCAAATCATCGTTTGTTCATTATGATCGTAATAAATATCTTAAAAACGCATTATTAAAAGTAATTATTGTGGAAGTTAATCAAAACCGTTCATGGAAAATGTTGGGTAAAGATGATCAACTCCAACTGTTATAACTGTTATTATCATTAGTATTTTGCATCCACCAATTATCATTGTTTTATTTTGAATTCAAAATAAATGAATTACTAGATCAAGAATCCATATAATTATCATGTTTGATTTTCGAATTTAAAATCAAAAAACAAAAACGATCTACAAATTGCGAAAGATTCATGTTGAAATAAAAAATGGTAAAATATTCATATTTTGCACATTTTTCCATTTTTCATATACCCTAAATGCAGATGGTTTTATTATTATTATTATTGGAATTATTATTGGCCAAATGATGAATAATAACATAAAATTTAGGCAATAAATTAAAATTTCAACACTTTATTATTGTTATTCATATTGTCCAAAAGAAATAATGAATGATAATAATGGGATACTTTGCCATGAATAATAATAAAGGATCCTGGTAATTTACAATAATTTTGTGCTCCATGAATATGAATAATGCTCCATAAAATGATGCGCAAATAAATCATAAATTCCATTTTTTTTTTTTTTTGGTTCGGTGTAATAATTTAAAAATTGTCAAAAGAAATACTATTTGGGCAAGCATTTTATTAAATTTTAGTTTTATTTAATCAGCACACCTTTTAGTCGAAAAAATAAAAATAAAATTTCATGCCTGCAGATTGTGCCAGAAAATGAGATATTCAAACTTTTGTATTGAAATTGAAAAAACATGAAAAAACAACTACAATTTCACACCATTTTCATTTTCAGTGAAGATTTGGTTTAATGCTTATGGATATTAAAATACATTAAAACATCTGTCTATTTTATTAATATTATTTTGATATTATTAAATTTTTTCTCCTCTGAAAAACATGACATCTAATTATGAACAAACAACAAAAAATGGACCTTGTGCTAGTCGATAATTCTCTTCAAAATTTACATGAATATTCAAGTGTGGATAATAAAGTATCGTTGATATTTATAATTTAATGATAATTTTCATGGTATTTCACACATTTCATTTAGATGAAAATGAAAAACAAACACAATGGTTTGTGATTTAAAGATACACCAACAAAAAAGACCAAAAATAAGAATGATTAAAACAAAAAATGATCATCATTAAATTGAATAAACAAAAAACTTTCATTTATATGTTCCCTACGAATCATTCATGTTCATCATTTGCTGCAAAATATTAATGGTCAATTTAATTTCAATCGACTTTCAGCCAAAGATCTGCCTTTATTTGATATCGACACGTGTTTTTTATCATTCATTACATCATTATAATCTGACAAATAGAGTAAACAACAACAATGATAAACATTGTTTATTTTGATGAGGTTGTTGTCGCATAAAAATAAAAAATATTTGCAAACACCCGCACACACACACATACATAACAAGCTAACACTCTTCAATTTGTCTCGAAATTTGACATTTCACTTTTGCACTTTTACACACACACACATATACAAAAACAACTTTGGGGTTCTTGTCACATTTTTCCTTTATAATTTTGCATGTGTGCAAATATTTATAATGTCAAATAATTGGATCATTTTCAAATAGAAAAAATTGAAAATAAAACATTTGACATATTTTGAATTTGATGGAAAAAGAAAAAAAAATTAAAAAAATAAAATTCATTTCGTCGTTCATTACACCATGTTGAAATGCAGAAATAAGTGAAGTGATAAAAAGTGATGATTGAATGATGATACACTTTTTTCTGTGTGCATGTTAGTGATCATTTTGTTTTGATGATGACCACACACAACGATTGTAAATTGAATATCAAAAAAAATAAAAATATTTTGACATTGATTTCTATGAAATTGAAGAATTCAAGTTGTTTGTGATTCATTCAATCATTCAATTCTATTATCATCATTATTATCATATGGCCATTCACTCATATCGGGCATATGCATACGAGAAATGATGATTTTGAACGTTAACTGATTTACAGTCAACACGAAAACTTGAAGCCAGAAAAATACGAAACAGTTGTCGATCAAATTTCAAAAAAGTTTTCAAAATAGAAAATTGAATTTTGAAATTACCAATAATAAAACATGCATACACACCTTTTATCACTAAATATATGTGATAATAATAATATCGATTCAGTTTCGATGATTGAACGAAAGGAAAATTTTCAAATATATCACTACCATTATTTTATTGCTCCAATTATCAAATGATTTTACCGGTGAATAATTGCTACGAATTTGATCGAATTTTTTTTTGCTTTCACTTTTAATTTTTGCTCATAAATTTCACCCAGCCATTCATTCATTCATTTGTTTGTTGTTTTGTTTGAAATTAATTTATTTATTCAAATAACAACAAGAATATTTATGAAGATTGATTTCAAACAAAAAACAGAATTCATCGAAATTTGGAAAAAAGGAAAATTTTCAATTGGAAATTGATATCAATTATTTAGTTTTGAATTCAATTTTCATCAGAAATAAAAATTTTCGCCGAAACGAAAAATTGTTCATGTGACACGTGTCTTCTTTATTCGGATTTTGTTCATAGAAATATCAATACAAAGATTACAAAGAGATGAAAATGTTTCACATGTCGTTTTTTCAAATTCAAATTGAATGTTGTAATTTTCCAATAAAAATATATTCAGTCATTTATTTATTTGTCATCAATTCTGAACAATGAATGAATGAATGAATAAAAAAAATTATTTATTTATAGATATATTTTTCAAATGTTTAATTAGATCAATTGCGTTCGATCAATTTTATCAGTTGTTCAGTTCTTCATTTATTTATTCCATTATTTATTTGCAATTCGTCCATTTTATTTATTTATGTTTGATTTTCGATTGGCAGCTGGATTGTCCATACAACAACAAATTTTGTTTTGTTTTGTTTATTTGTTTCGATTTACGATTTTTTATTTATATAGAAATTTATAGAATTTCGACTATTCTTATTTTTATTACGACTGCTAAATAATAGTAAACAATTGAATAAATGATGATGATGATAGTGTGTATCATTAGGTATTTGACATTATTATGTCAAATAGAAAACATTCACTTTTGCTTTATGAGATAGCTGAATTGCTCGAATTTGACGAGATAAATGAAAATAGATAAAACTAAACTGAATTAACACTGAACTGCAGAATTAAATAACACAGAAAGACAGCAACTAATATAATCAAATAGATTATCATCATATTTGACATTTTTTTCAATAAAATTATTGTAAATCAATGAAATGTTTCATAGAAAAACTCTTTATATTTACTCTAAAATTTATCCATGTTTACACACATGGAAATGGCCAGGTGTGTATGTGTGTGGGATTTGAGTTGTTTGAAGAATTAAGGATTATCATATATTTGTATCATATGTGTGTCTAAATGCAGATGCATCATCGATTTACGTCGATCTTTCTTCATGAAAAAACAACTGTCCAAATTCCATATGCCACAAAGACTCTGTAAATTTCTAATTTTAAAATTTTGAAAATTTAAATTTTTTTGTGCCAAAATTGTAAAAATAAATAAAAATAAAATTTTCCAACAATTTTCAATGACACTTCGTCAAATTACCTGGTCGAATGAAAATTGGTGCCATAATAATTAGTGATAGAACAAAAATACCGTTTATTGGTAGCATTTTTTCTTGATTATATTTTATTCATTTATTTATTTTCACTTTCATCATAAATGATAATGATTTGATATAATGGAAAGAAGAAGAAGAAATAAAAACTTTCAAGTCTTCAGGGCAAAAATCAATCAAATTCATTGATTCTTTTATTTTTATCGATTTTTATTTGAAAAGCTGGACTATTTTTA
Source organism: Psoroptes ovis (assembly GCA_002943765.1). NCBI lineage: Eukaryota > Metazoa > Arthropoda > Arachnida > Sarcoptiformes > Psoroptidae > Psoroptes > Psoroptes ovis. The sequence goes on from PQWQ01000006.1 coordinate 1,152,529, forward strand.
GATGTCAAATGAAAATACTTTCACTGCAAAAAAAAAAATTTCTTGACAAATTTTTATTGAAACGAATGCACAAAAACTTCGTCAATTACTCTATTTTTAGATCATCAAAAATCAATAGATATATCGGTAATTATTTTCAAAATTGATAACAATGAAAATAAGTGGCCTAATTCACACAATTTCTATTTTATTATTATTATTGAAGACAACAAAGAATGAATGAGAATTTTATTGATTTTTTCTTTGAAAATTATTGATTTTCCATTTTCTCAATGACCAAACTAAGAAAATGGACCGCTTTGTCATTTGTTTGTTTGTTCTGAATGGAGAGAAAAAAATTGAAAATTTCAACAGTCCTTTCTCAATAATAACGATAATTTCATTGAATTATGCGACTAAAGTTGATCATCTTTAGTTTTTATCATGTTATTATATTGTTGTTTGTATTTTTTTTTTTTTTTTGTCCAAACTAAAGTGTTTCATCGACAAATATTATCTGTACGATATTCAAAACGATAAAATCGTGATTTCCGTTGTACGTGTCCATAAGTTATGGTTACGTTTTTACTTATGGTCACGAATATTGTTTTTTTCTTATTTTCGATGATATCCAGTTTAAACAACAGCAACAACGACTACGATTCTTTCGATTTGTTGTTCATTGAAGAAAACAAACGTTGATGTTTCGTGGTAAGCAGGTAAATATCAATGTACAAATTTGTATTTGTACATGGATACGAGGAAAAAATCATCATCATTGAAGATGGATTGGTTGTTTTTTATTTCTTCAATGGTTGATCGGTTTGAGTTTTTTTTTCTTACTTCGACCGGTAAATCGAATGTAATATGAAGGAATAAGAGTGCTAAGAGGTTTCAATTTGAGTCCATTTAGCAATACAAATAGAGGAACAAAAAACACACACACATTCAAACGCGCAGACAAATGTCGATGATGGATGTTGTTTGTTTATTCGCTGTTTTCGCTTAAGTCATCATCATCTTATCATCTTGATATTCTGGTCAAGCACGATGATGACTTGGTAAATTGGTAGTTTTCTATGGCAAATATATTTTCACCACTGACTGTCGGTAAAAATACAAACAAAAATAAATATCGATATTTTTCAAAATTTTTCGAGTAAATTCGTGATCAAATTGATTTTGATTCTTTAATGTTTTATAATATCATTTATCGAATCGAAATATTAAAAAAAAATTGAATAAAATTACCATTTTCACTCGATTCAATAACGCTTATTCATTAATATTTATTCTATTTTTGGTTTAGGTGTTACAATTATTGCAGTTTGTATACGATGTCCTATCATCTTATGAAATACGTGTCCTGTCTACGATAAACTAAAACATACAAGCTGACCATACGTTGTTCATCAAATAAATGAACGAATAAATCAGGAAACTTGGAACGAAAAATCATTGAATTTTGTAATATTTTTCTAGTCAAAAAAAATCGTGCAAAATCGAATGAATTAAATGAATGAATGAATGAGTGAAATTTATAAGAAATTAAACCAAACTACAAGAAATGATACCATAATTTTCATTGAAAACTTTTTTTTCTCTGCTTCAAATGTGTCACGAATTTTACCAATGGGGAAATTTTCAAGTAAATTACCACATTTCAAAATCAAAATCCTTAAATTTGAACAGAATTCATTTATTTTAATCATTTTTTGAATAAATTAATTTGAAAAAAAAATTGATTTAAATATATTCTAAGAATAATAATTTACATTTTGGTTCTAATTTTGGTTTTTCGGTATTCAATTCTCCACATCGATATCATCATCATCATCATCATCATCATCACTATTTTCATCGGCTGCCAATTTAGTTGGCGATAAGATGTCAGCAATATTGGAATTGGTTCTATTATCTAAATCATTGAATTTTTTGTTTGTTTTCGTTTGATGATCATGATCATAATGATAATAATAATCGATATCATTTTGTTGATGTTTACGTTTAATTGATACGACTTTTGCAGCCGCATCCATAATGGCACGGATTTTTTTTCGATCATTTTCATTCATTGAAATTATTTTTTCAACATTAGCATCATCATTCATTTCTTCTTCAACATCTTCCTCTTCTTCAATCACATCAATATCAATATCTTCATCTTCATCGATTTCATCTTCAACCTCCTCCACTTCATCATCATAAGCATCATCATCTTCGTCAACATCATTTTCTTCTATTCCATCACCAACATCTTCACCTTCTTCAGAACCACCTTGTTTTTGTTGATCATTTCCACCATCAATACAATCAACATCATTGACATTACGATGATGATGATGAACATTATTATTTTCCACCTCCATTTTTATGCCATTATTATTGTCTTCAAGTATCATTCTTTTTTCATCAATTATTTTCTTTTGATTCACAATTTCATCATTATTATCATCAATTTTTTGTTTTATCTTCATGCTATTATCATCATTTTGTGGCCTTTGCTGATAATATAATTTTCTATTTTTTCGTCTTTTTTGTTGTTGCTGTTGATGATGTTTACTTTTATAAATTTGTCGTTGTTTGTCATCATTATTGTCATTACTATTATCATGATGATTGTCATTGTCATTTTTATCATTATGTTTCATAATATTATTATCATCAGTTGATGTAGGTGTTTGATTATCTTCCAGTGTTTTATTCATTGTTGTTGTTGTCGATGATGATTTAGGTGCCATTCGAATACTTTTATTACTACCACAATCGTCTATCGAATCGATTGATGAATCTATATCAGCTTTAATTTTTTTCGAATGATATTGTTGTTGTCGCGAATTATTATGTAATGGTGGCCGTCCCCGTACTGGCTGTTGATTTGGTTGATGTTGCGGATGAAAATGATTCATTTTATTGATTCCATCATTATTTAATGTTTCCTGTTTATTCGACAAAGTTGGTGCTGGTGACGTTGCTGCTGTTGTCGAATTATTTTGATCATTCACAATGCCGAATGAATGCGTTAACATATGACGACGTAAATCACAATTGCGGCGAAATTCTTTACCACAATCATTACAATTATATGGCTTGATATCAGTATGAGTTAATAAGTGTGTTTTTAAATTTGATCTTTGATTGAATGAACGACCACATGTTGGACATTTATGCGGTGAATCGTCCATATGTAATATACGATGAACAGCTAAGGTACGTGATTGACAAAATCCTTTACCGCATTCAGTACATTTGAATGGTTTTTCTTTCGAATGTATGTAACTAGAAATGATTTAATTGATTGATGAAAAAAAATATTGAAATGAATTTAGAATGTCAAAAAATTCAAAATAAAAAAAAACAAACATGTGCCAATATACATACCGGTGATCACGAAGATGATCTTGTCGTCTAAATGCTTTGTTACAAATATCGCATGTATAAGGCCTTTCATCTGTATGTGTTCGTTCATGTATCAATAAATTGTATGATTTTGTAAAACGACGTTGACAATAGCGACAAATAAATTCTTTCTTAGGTCTAGATGATATGCGATTTACACGTGCCAATTTTCTTGAAAAATAATCGGCTAAATGTGGACTTTGATTTTGTAAAGTTGATAATAATTGTTGTGGATTAAAATTTGCTGCAGCAAAAAATGGACTAGCTTGTTGATTTAAAGTATTTACACCTGTCTGTAATGTTTGTGCTTTACCATCTTGTGATAATGTTGCAAATGGTCCAGAATTCAATAATGTTAACATTTTATTAGCATTTTCAAATGCATTCGGATTCGAAAGAAATGATTTGTGTGTCATAACAATCGGCCCTTTATCATTATCATTATCATTAGTGGCTGTTTTTGTTGAATGAGATTTTAATTTTTCATTATCACTACGATCATCATTAATATTATTGTCTACAATTATAAAATCATCATTAACATTATCATTGCTTTTTTTGCCTTCAATCGCTGATTCAGCTAATCTTGTGAAATCAAATTTTGATTTAACTTTTTTCACTAGTTGTTGTTGCTCATTCTGTTTATTATTTTGTTGCTTTTTATCTTGATTATTGATACATTTTTGTTGACTTGGATCATTCATTTGTAGTTGTTGTTTATTTTGATGTTTGTTGTTCACTTCTAATTTATTTGTCTTTAATCGGCCGTTCATCAATAAAGGATTATTATTATTGTTATTGTGATTAGTTTTTGTTTTTAGCTCTAAATTATGGCGATTATTTTGATTTTGTAAATTATGATGAGCATGATGATTCAATGATAATGGTATCGTTGGACGAACTAAATTATTTGTTTGATGCTGCTGCCCATTTGATGTTATTGATGTCGTTGTTGTTGTGTTGGTCGATGTTAAAGTAGGTGATGATAAAAAATCCGATACACTTGATGCAAATGGTGGTGATGATAATGGTGTGAATGGATTCGTTTTAGGATTTGCAATCAATGTTGATAGCTGATTATTTGGTTGATTTGTTAATTGTTGTTGATGTTGTCTATTTGTAGAATTATTATTCACACCATTGAATGTGGGCAAAAATGGTAAAAATGATGCTAAATGATTTGGTATCATTGTTAATAATTGATTTTGCATAGCTAATGATGCAGAATCATTTGCTGTTGCTCGTACACGGCTATTAAGATTATTGTTATTATTTACAGAACCATTCATTGGTGCTAATTGTTGTTGCTGTAATGGGGGTGTAGAATGAAATGAAGAATGATTACCGTTCGGCAAGTTACTGTTTGACAATGAAAATTGACCAGTTGTATTCAATGTTGTTGACCCAACTGTTGTAGATGTTGGCGGTAGTGGTGGTGGTGCTGGCAATTGTGACGATTGTATTGTTTGTCGTTGCTCATGTTTATTATTGTGAATAAATCCAGCAATATCAACGGGTGGTGACAATGGATGTGCATGAGGATGATGCAAATGTAATGGATGATGCTGTAAAGAATGATGATACTTGGCTAAATGGCTAGGATGAGATGACGGTGGTGGCGGCGGTTGTGGCATATGATGATGATGCCTTGATATTGACCCCAATGGTAAATGAGGATGAGGATGATGGTGAAGATTATGCTGATTATGATTATGACCAGCCATTGTCGATGTTGGATTGGCTAAATTTATTGCATGTACCATAATTGTATTCGTTTTATTTTCGTTATTTTGAAAATTCCAATGAAAAATTTGATATTTTCGAGATGAGATCAAATTTTATTTTTTTGCTGCTGATAAGAATCTAGGTAAAAACAAACGATAAATAAACAAAGAAAAAACAACGGTTATTTGTCAATTTTTTTCCATTCATTTTATTAATTTGTATTCCATTTGTGCATTTTTCTTCATATTATTTCAATGAATCGATCAATCAATACCAATCAATCAATAGCAATCAATTTCGAATTGATGAATAATTACAAGTAATAATGATAATAATTATTATTATCATCATTAACATAAACAAACAAAAGGCATTTTTCTTTCAAAAATATCATTAACTAATCATTATCATTATCATCATCATCTTTAAGTACAAATATCATTGTTTTATCATTATTATTATTATAATATTCATATTTTTTTTCAATAATTACAACTTGCTTCATTATTAATGGTCATATTGTGAATACAAATAGAAAGACACACATAAAGATAAAACGCCCATTAATTTCCTTTGTTTAAGATTTTGGAAAAAATTAAACGTTTAAAACTAAACGATTCTTGACCGAACGATAGGTTTGGTTATCATTTCATTTTTTCTGTTTTCATTCCAAAGATAAAATCATGAACACAAGAAACCAAACAAAATTTACCATTGATATTATTATTATTATCATTGAGATTTTATCTTTGAGTTCATTTACAAAAATGTATTGAATTGATACCGAATATAAAAATAAATAAATCGAAGATGAAAAAAATGAATAAAAATAAAACAAAAGGTTTCACCTGCATCATAATATCATCATCATCAGTGTCAGTTAATATTATCTTTATGATCACTGACTATCATTTACTAAATACAATCACAATGATAATAATAATTATCAATATTGATGCTATCAATTTGTTTGTTTATTTTTTTTCATTTGTTCGGTAATAAGTTCTGCTCATTACTAATACGAAAAATGCGGTAAAATTAAAAATAAAACAAAAACAAATAAATAAATTCTCATTAAAAGCAGATGAAATTCAAGACAATAGCCAAAAATGAAATTGCTAATGATAATGATAATAATAAATCTGGCAAAAATGTCTTTATTTATTTGTGATTTGAACTTTTCCATAAAAATATCTTTTGAAAATATTTCGGTAAATGTAAGTATAAAAATACACATAAAATACATAAAATTATTGCCTGATGATAATTATTAGCCGTAAATATTACTAAATGGACAGACTATTCGGTGATTTATAAACAAGAGAAAATTTTTTCGAATCAAATCTGCGAAACGGACAGATGTGTTTTCTTATTTTCATTGTTATGAGATTTTTTCATGATTCAATCATTTGATTGGTCGGATTCCGTTTGTTTTTTAATGCTTGAAGACTTTTAAATAATAATATTAATAAAATCGGTTTACAAACAATCGATGATGATGATGATGATGACTTTATTCATTTCTCTTATTGATCACAGTACTTTTGATATTATTTAAAATATTTAAATGTAAATACCTTTGAATGTGAACATAAAAAATAAAAACAAATGATATTTGATAATAATAATAACTTTGCATTTAAAAACAATAAAATATGAATAAATAAATAAATAATTACATAAAAAAACTGACTTCAATAGCTTCAAATATAAACAATTATTCAAATTATTCCATAGTAAATATCTTTTTGCTTAAATATGTCAAGTAGTTTGTCATATTTTTTGCATATTCGACTGTTGTCGATGGTGTCGTTTGCTCAATATTTATATTTCATTATCACCAGGAGAAAAATATTATCAAATATTTTCCCACCACCATCATTACCACAATGAAATTAATCTTGAGTGTCTGTTTGTTTGCTTATTTGTTTTTTTTATTCAATGAGAAATTCAATGAGCTATGATCAAAATAAACAATTTCAATATTCAACCATTACTATCCACATCCATGGATCCTTTCGAGTTTCTTTGAATTACAAAATCTTTGAGCATTTTGAATATTTTTTCAATGAAAGATCTGCTCATTTCAAAGCCATTGTACCATAATTTGTCTTTTTATTTAAATTCAAAATGTCCTAAAACATATGACATTTGGATTTTCATTTCCACCACCGAAGAAAACTGTGCAAATCACCGTTTTTCACCCTCAATGATCTATTTTTACCTGGCTAAATTTGGTGGTAAATAATAATAATGATGAACAAATATATTGTATTACCATACCATTTGAGATGATTATCATTATCATATAATCATCTTTTACCTCCTACACTCGAAAATTTATCAAATAAAAACATAGAAAACAAATAAAACTAATGGGAAAATATTCATGAAAAAGGCGCGACAGATGATCATTTTTCTGCTGATCTACTGGTCAAATTTCAAATGTCCCAATGGTCATTATTATTATTTTGATCAAATGGTCATTATTATCATAGTTGAGGTATCATATGTATTCAAATAATAATAATAATGATAATAATTATCGAATGACATCGAGACAAATTATTTATGTGATATTCACTTTTTTAGGTTGATCACTTTGAGATCATTCAAATTCAATTTACTTGCAATTTTTCTTATTTTTTCTTTCAATTTTTTCTAGTGGTAAATTTTATTTTTCCTGTTCATTATCATCAATTACTTGGCCTTCGGTGTGTGTGTGTGTGTGTGTGTGTTCGAGTGTCTGTGGGTTTTATTGTGAAATAACAAAGATTCCAAATCCAATAAACATGTTAAGTTTCTTTTGATACAAATTATGGAACAATTGAAATCTTGAGGATTTCAATTTTCAATTTCAAATGACCACCCTCTATTTATATTCATTCCTGGACTATGGTTAGTTGGAACATGGTCCAGAAATTTTTTGACTTTTTAAGACTTTTTCAAAGTTTCTAAATGGACCTTTAATTGACTTCAATTGAATTGAATTGAATAGTAATTGATCATTGTATTTTTTTCCATTATTATCTTAGATATTTCAATCTAATGAATATATAAGATCAGCTTTTGTGAATCTTTTAAATATTCGATGTAGTTGGTGGTCATTTTATATATTTATTGTTTACCATTGACCAATGACAATTTGATTCATTTGAATTCTAATAATAAAAATGGATGAAAATATGGACCAGATGACCGATACAATTGTTTCCATGAAGAAATCGATTTTCGCTTGTTCGCACACTGAGGTAAACAAATAAATGAATACAATACATTGGACAACAACAATAACACAAAGAAATATATTGACTTTGATTTTGGCTCGTGTACTTAATGTTTCATATAACCAAAAACTAAAAGAAATGATCAATTTTTCAATTTTTCTCTTGAATTTTTTGCTTTTTTTTGTTGACCCCTATTTTTGAAGATGTCGGTACATTCGAAATTTATAAAAATATATTTATTGTACAATACATACTCAATGCATATATTTATTGATAATCATTGATAATAATAATAATAATCATTCATTTGACGACATGCAGTGTTGTTATTGTGGTTGTTGTCGCTGTTGTTCTAGTTCTATTCATATTCATATTCATTCATTTTTACATAAAATAAATTATAAATATTTTCCATTTTTCATAAATTTTTTGAAGTGGTCAAAAATCTAAAAATTCCAAGCTGAAAATTCTTTGGTAAATGTTTTTTTTTGCTCTTAGATAAATCTTAGATGAGCTACTAGTCATTAGCATTTCGGTCAGTGGTCCTCGAAATCAGAAATTTTTGTACCTTGCAAAATGATTTAAGAAAATAAATTCAAGCAAGTTCAATGGTCTGTCAATTAAAAATGAAAAGAAAGAACGGTCAAATTTCTTGGAATTTGATTGATCATACTGAGAAAAATGAAAATAAATTTTCATATAAAAATTTCGATCGATTGATTTTAGAAATTTGCTTTATTTGTTACATTTTTCGAAGAAATAAAACATCGATCAATTGATGATCGAATTCTTGATTTAGTTCAAAGGTCCTTGATTCAGCAGGGAATTTGGTCAAAAATTTTTTCACCTGAATTCTTCTGATGAATACAAAAAAAAAAATTTTTTTTGTTCTTAGTTCATTGTGTTGACACACTAACAAATGTGACTCCACAATCATTATTATTTGACCAAAATTCCATTTCAAGCTAAAAACCAAAAAAAACAAAAATTTCGATTGACAACCGCTTGAAATGTCAAACACTTGACTGACTAACTAACAAATTTATTGATTGATTAAATGATAAAATTATTCTATAACAAGATTTATAACTCTCTGTGACCAAAATTTTTTTTTCTGAGCATGGATATTTCGAATGTCGAAATACTCTTGGACAATAAAAATTGTGCATCATCTTTAAATGGATAGATTGCATCGGTTATATCGCTTGATTTCTCGAATTGATCAGATTTTAAAAAATTAGATTTTAAACAAAATCTTTTCACGAAAAAAAAATTGATATGTTTGATACATTTATCATAGAATCAAACAAAATAAAATAACAAAATTATAAACAGATAAATAAATAAATAGAAATAAATTTTAATTTTAATTCAAATAATAAAATTGCAGGTGTGAGAAAAATAAATTTTTTTTTCTTCAAAATTATCCTCTATTAAATATAATAAATAAAAACAGGTGAGAATCATCATCATCATCAATTCACCAAATCAAATCAAAGATCATCATCATCATTTATATTGAACAAAAGAATGAAATATAAACAATAAAACAAAATAAAGGTCAAATGATAAATTCCAATGATAATTCAATGTATAAAAGATTTCAGTTTTTCCAGTTCATAATTGTCAATATGGTGGTTGAACCTGTGTTCTAACATAGCTGACATTGATGATGATGATGACGACGCATTGATTTAGCATTGTTGTACACCTGTGTGTTCAATGTGTGCATCTTCTTCGTAGCTTCTATACATTTTCTACCAACCTGCCTAAACTCTAAACGATTGATCTGGTAATCTTTGACCTTCGGCTTCGGGCCGGTGTGCGTTGTGTTCAATGGTCAATGGTATGTACATTTGAATTTTTTTAGTGGACATAACAAAGCAAAGAAATGGATGGATGAAAAAAATCAAATAACAACCACTTACTGTGAATTAAACTTATTAAAAGCATATAATCAATAATCATCGCATTCCACAAACACATTTGTCAAATGTTATATTCTAACTGTTGATGAATATTAATATTCTTTGAACAACAATTTACATTCGCTTTGTTTTGCTTTCAAACATTTCAAGTTGGTTATTTCAGCTGAGGAAAAATGACATTCTTTTCATTTCAGAGCAAGAGAAACGAATAAAAACAGTTTTATCCAGCTGGTTTTATCATCATCAAACCAATAAATGATAAATATTTATGGAGAAAAAAATCATTGCGGTCAAATGAGCCGCAAATATTTTCAATCATTTTTATCATTCATTATATCATTGAACCTGTTTTCTTTTCTAAAGCTTTTCTATCTGTTATCAACTGTTCAATTTACTTAATTTTAATTTCATTACATTTCATATTTAATGATGACAAACAAGAAACGAAAGAAAAAGAAACAAAACGATTTTTGATTAAGCTTCTGTGCATCTGTGAATCTACAATATGTGTACTATCAATCAAATTAACAGACAAATTAATGAAAATAAATAACTTATGGCTATGAATTAATAAGGCGAATTTCATTGAAAAATTTTAAACTCCAATTTTTCCATAAGAAATAAATCAAACATAGCGAAAATTGCCTTCTGATCTGTCTTATTAATAATTTGTCATCAATTGCAACATTGATAATTGAGATTAATAAGAAATAATTGAAAATTTCGATCCAATTTTTCTCTTTCTCGTTTTGATGCGGTAAAAATCGATTACAAATATTTGATCGATTCAAATTGATAGTACATTTGATTGTTTATCAAGTGGAATTTTAATGAAAATTTTCAAATTTTCCAAGTTTCAAAAAGGAAAAGCCGACAATTTTTAAAAATTTGACCCGTTAACTTTTAAAAATTTAATTTTTTATTTAATTTATGATTAATTTGAATCAAAAATTTTTCATTTGTTTGATTGATTAGATGCCGCAAAACAGCAGCTTATTGACATTTTTGAGATAAAATTTTTTTAAAGAAACCTAACAAACATTTTATCGACCGAATTCTCTTCATTAAGAAAATGTGATCTACCATCTTATTTGTACTAATTGCAAATGATCAATCAACAAATTTTCATTTAATAAATATAAAAATGATAATAAATTTATCATCATTTATTGTTTGATTAGTCTTAAATTATTATTATGATTATCATCATCATTATATGAGAAATTAAAATGAAATCAATATCATTTTTCGGCTTCTTTTAAAGATTTTCATTTTCAAAATTCATTTTCAAATTTCTTTACATTCAATAATAGTGATCATATATTAATGTGTAAAGGAAAATTTATTAAAAAATCAAATTTGATTAGTCTTATTATGATTATTATCAGCAAAACACAAATATTGTTGGAAAATATAATTATCAACAAAATAATCATAATCATAATAAATTAACAGAAATATCCAAAAACAAGAGTGGAAATTTTCGATGATTTGGTTTGGTTTCTTAGAGTTTCTGTCTCTTCAAATTTCTGCATTCAGGCTTTGACTAATGCAAATCAAATCAAAACAGTTAGTTATCTATGGTCTATGGATCTATTCATTCATGTCTTCAGCCAAAAGATAATTTCAAATAATTTCTGTAATTATCAATCAATCATTATTGCTTCTGTTGCTTATCGGTTTTTTAAACTGAATTATTTCTATTTTCAGATGAACACAGACAGCATCAGCAGCATTTGGATTGCAAGAAATTATCACATAATAAATTATAATGAATTCTAATGAAATTTATAATTTAAAAAAAAGATAATGATACTTATGATTTTTATTAATTGAGAATAAGCGACAACATCAGCAGCAAAAGCAGCAGCGGCAACAACAACAGCAATTATCATTGCAATAACAATTAATTAAAGTTGAAAAAATAATAATAATAATAATAATGAATGATTACATGTAATGTGATAAATTTGAATGAAACTATTCATTCATTCAATTTAAATTGATGATTAATCACACATATTAATGCACACACACAAATTGATGATTTGCGTTGATAATCAAGGAAAATATATTTCATTTATTCCAGAAGAAATATAGCGCAAATACTAAAGACTAAATGGTAAAATCAAATTGAAATTGGATTGCAGTGATAACAATTATCAACATCACATTAAGCAATCAAATATCATTTATTTATTTATTCATTTTTCATTGGAAATCAAACGATTTCTTTTTACTGTTTTTTTTCTTGATTATTATCATCGTTATTAAGAAAAATCGGTTTCTTTTGATGTTTTTCTCATTTTTATTTATTATTCATCTTAAAACTTTTATCATATTTACTTACTGTCATTTTGTATGGAGAAAAAAATTATTATTGAAGATAATATCAATAATCATTTTCGTTGTTGCCGTTGCTGCTGCTGTTGTTGTTGCCGCTTATTTTCAATGAATAATAAGTGTCTTAAGAATCTCTGATGACATTTATTGGTACTGAGCATTGTTGAGCAAGCAAAGAAAATTAGACTGATAGACTAACTAATCGAAAAATTATTATTATCAATGATTTAATCAATTTTTAAACCTTTCAGAGTAAAACCTTTGAGAGTCTTATTTCTGTCAATCTATGAATTTGATTTGATAGATTGATGGTGTGATTTTCATTACCTCTTTCTTAAATTTCTGTCAATCGTTTTTGTGTGGATAAAAATCAGGCGAAAATTCCCATTGAAAATCAAGAAATATTTGATTTTTCACTGTTGTTTGTTCAAACATTGGCACATATCATCATCATCATTTTAAAGGGTCGTCGGTCAAGTAAGTCAAGTATCGGTTCATTCATCATCATCATTATTTCTTTGTTTGAATATGAACATGAACAACAACATTTATTTTCCCACAGTATTATCATGTATTTTATCACAGTAAATCAACCAACAATCACAGTCAGTGACAAGCAATTCGCAGTCGTTTTTTCATAAAAAAATATTTTTTCATCAACTATTGATTACACAACAACAACAATGAATGGTCACTGATTTTAAAACAAATAAACAAACATTCCTTTACATATTAATTATCACATTTCAATTTGAATTTGTTTGTTCAATCGATGTCAAATTGATCTTTGCAAAGTAAAGATGTAAATTTGTCAATTTGTAAATTCATCTAACAGATTCATCATCATCAACAACAGCAGTGTTATTTAGCAATGTTTGAAATTTGAAATTTTAATTTAATTGTGATCAGGGCGATTGAATTTTTTCGGCGATTTTCGCTTGGAAAAAATCAACTAAAATTTCGCTAAAATCAAACAAGAAATAATAAATTGTAATTCTTCAGGTCAAATCACTGAAATTACTGAAAACACTGAAATCACTGATGGAAAATCAGAGAAAAAAGACAAACAAAAACATATTTACCGACAAATGGTGAGATTAGAGATCGTCGAAAAATAAAAAATACCGACACAAATGTAAATAATAATGATGATAATAAAATTGAAAAAAATCGAAAAAAAATCATTTGAAGCCGCATACATACACATGCATACAGGTAAAACAACAACAACAATCAAAACAAACAAATAGAATCAAATTGCTCAAGGATCACAGCAGAGTAAAAACACATAGACAACAATAAAAGGTGAATATTTCAAAGAAGCAATGAAGAAGAAAATATTCTTAAAATGTACACGAATATAAATAGCAAGCGAAACATAAATAAATAAAAAACAATAATGATTTTATGACACCTTTAAAAGCTGATTGATAAAATCTGTAACAAATAATGGCAAATAATAATAATAATAAAATGATGATTTCTTCTTGTTATTTTGGTGTCGCCAAAAATAAGAAGAAAAAGAAAAACATTTCTTTAGATTGCTACCAACAAATCGAGTGAATAGAAAAAATAAAAAATAAAAATCATGTAGAATCTTCGGCTGATGTGTTTTATTCTTAATGTTTAAAACCTTGAAACAACAAGATTTTAATGGCTTTTATTCATTGATGATTCAATTCATAATTGACATTGAATTATATAAATTTTAAAAACAAAAGGTCGAATTTTGTAAATTGGATGTTTCAAAAATACACCGAAAGGTTGAAGAATTGATTAGCAATTTATTCCCATTTGAATGATTGATTTAGAGGGTGCGATTTGGCAATTTTGGTGAATCGAATGAAATAAATTGTTTTCTCAAGGAAAATTGGCCAAATTACTCGCAATTATACCTGTGAATATCAATCTGAAAAAACACCTAACGCAATCGACCACACACGAATTACATTTGCAGTGGAAATTTCGTCAAATTTTGTCCAAAGCAAATTTGACAAATTTCAAGTGTTTGTTGTTGTTTCAAACAGAAACAATTTGATTGATTAATCGATTGATTCACAAATTGATTATCAATTCATCATAGATTATCAATCGCTGACTATTCCGCTTGATTTTGATCGAAAATTCATCAACCAAACGAAATCAATCAAAAATTAATCAACAAATTAACACGTTTACATTTCAAATCGATTATTTTTGCTGATTCAAATTTTGAATTTCATATTTCTATTTTCAAAATATCAAATTCATATTAATTGAAATCAACGATGATAATATCAATCATATCACAGCTCGCACACAACTCCAGAGCGACAGCAACATTTACAATTACTACTTCACACTTTTTCCAATTATAATGTAAATTAATTAATTAATTAATCAAATAATATTTTCAACCTGTGAATCTGTTTGAAATCGGAAAAAATATAATTATTTTCATTAAATTATTTAAACACAAAAAACAAGCATAACCGAGCAACCAAAGCTAACCAACCGATGGCACCCAACAAGTCGGCATATTTACACAAAAATATTTTCATTTCGGTTTCAAAATGAAATTTCTTCTTCCATTGGTTGCCATGTTGTTTGTTTATGGTCGTTGTTATGTGTATTTATTTGTTTTTACATGATGATCATTGATCAATGATCGCAGCCACCATCCTGCAATCATCATCATCATCATAAGCATTCATAGCCATCATAGCCATTCATCAACCAAACAAGTAAAAATATTTATGACCAGAACAAACAAACGCGAAAAAAAAATAAATTTACATGTAATAATTACATATTTTTTGGACTGAAATAAAAAATTTTCACCTCAAAAACAAACGAATGATGATGACGATGATGATGATGGTAATAATAATCATGATTATTATTATGATTATCACCGAGAAGGTGGTCGAAAATGAAATATGGTTATGATACTGTTCGGTTAAACAATTCGAGGTGAACAGAAATGACATACGAAGAACCATAAAGCACCATGGTTTTTGGAAATTTTTTTCATGACAAAATTTTATTTGAAGAAATTTCTGGTGAAATTTTTTTGGAATTCAATCAGATATTTCCAGTCAAATGTCTCTAGATGTTCTTTGACCTTTTCTTTTAGGTGGATTGTCAATTGTAAGATTTTAATCAACGCAATTAGACCATTGTTCATGAGTACTTGTACAATATGGATGAATGAATAATGGTACAACACTGACCGGTATCATGGATAATAAATTTAATTATCTTCGATTTGATTCAATTATGTTTGTTGGTAAAAAGTTAAATTCAAAATTAAATCAAAATTGAATTGAAATTTTTATTCAAAACTATTTCAATGAGTTCTCAGGTGATTTATGCTCAAATGAAATTTGTTCTTATTTTGAAATTTATTTTTTAGAAATCTTAATTAAGTCAAACACTTACCTATTGGATTATTTGAAGATATTTGAATGGATAAAATTTTTCAAAGAAAATTAAAATTTAATTCAATACAATTACTTGTTTTTTTAAATTTAAATTCACAAAATTCAGGTGTACAATTAATCATTCGCCATTGTTATTGGGTGGTTTGTATGATGATTTTTTAATGATTTAATTTGAGAACCAAGCGAAATTAGTTTTTCGGTGATTGAATTTGAATTTTAATTAGTTGATAATTTAAATTATCCAATTTTTGATCAAAAATAACTCAGCACAAATTTTTCAAATTTCAAAGTGAAAAAACCTTTGAACCAATCAAAACGAAATGTCAAATTCTGAAATCGGTCGTAGGTGTTTGTTTATAAATTTTCACTTGTCAATCCATTAATTCATTAAATTAAAATTTCTTCATTCATTCATAAATTCGAATTAGATCATTTGAAAATTAGATTTTTGACTAGATTTTATGTATCATGGTGATTTACGTGAAAATTTTTCTCAATAATTTTGAATCAAATAATCAAAGATAGAAAGATTTTTGAACGGAACACGAGATATGTTTCTCGATTTTGTTGATTCAAATTATTTGATTTCGTTGTTCGAGTTTGAATATTTGATCATCTCTTTGGTTATGGGTTTTATGGTTCAACGATGGTCATAATGATCACCAATCATGATGATGATAATGAAAATAATGATGATCACTGGTCATAACTGAATGTAATGAATAAAAATTTCATTTATTCATTTTTCATTGTACTTATTTATCATGTGTTTTATTGGTAATAATGATCGTGCTGGTGGTGGTGGTTCACAAATTGGTGGTTGTGGCTTTTCGTTTGGGCTTTTCACTAATTTTTCTCATTTAATCATTCATTTATTTGTTCATTGAATACATTTCAACACACGGAATATTTTTCTGGAATTTTTTTTCAAAGAAGAAAATTACAAAGTTCACGAACTATCGAAAAGATTCATGAAATTTTCAACGGAAATTTTTCTAAAACAAAATTGACCAATTCAATTGATGAATCAAATCTTCACGAATTGACGATCGCGGCAGTTAAAAATGGTTCAAAATTATTCAAAATATTACGCATAACTCGTGAATATTTGAATGTTAATAAAATCTTTGATTAATCATCGTTGATTAATCGAATAATTAATTGATCTTTGATCGATTTTGGTCATTCAAATATTTGATTCGAATTTTTTCAGCTCAAAAATTCACAATTTCGATAGATGCTCGCTGACTACTGATGGTGATGGCGGCTGATGACAACGACGACGACGATCATTGAAGATCATATTGTAAAATATTATTTTTTGCATTTAATATTAAAAAAACAATATTGCACACACACTTACACACAAACACAAATGCATATGACTGAATGCTTAAAATAAAATATCTGTGTGTGTGTGTGTGCTTAGTTTTTAAATATCTGCAGCAAAAATTAAAAAAACAAAACACACAGAAAAATTTTGTTTTTACACTCATATATCTGCTGTTTTTCATGTGTGTATAACTCTGAGTATTTATACATGTAATAACATATAAACACATACAAGTTGTATGAATGATGACACTGATATGATGATGATGCCGATGATAATGATGATAACGACAACAATATAACGCTGATGATGATGATGATGATTATGGCAAATCAACCATATCGCACGCACATACTGTGTACAGACGCCACAAATTTTTTTTTCAAAGTAAAAATTAGTTAATTTGAAAACATGCATGTATTTTTCATTTAGAAGAAATCATTGATTGAAATTTTAAAGCAGCGCATCAATTTTAAAATTCAAAATAATAATTTGTAATACAGCTTCTAAGCAGAAGTAAAAGAGCTTTCGGTGTGCATACATTGCATATGCTTTCAGTGTACATTTGTTCATTGAAATTAGTAAAAATTTGAAATGAAATTACTTGAATACTTTCAGCTAGTCTCAGAGTCTAAGACAATACAAAGAGAGAAAGACGAAGAAATCTTTCAATTTCAGCAATGAGAATGTATCATAAAACATCTCTATGCAAAATATAAAGAAGACTGAATGAATTTTGTAATAATAACAATTGAAATAACAAGTAAACAAAGTGCTTTTTGTGATGTGTAATTTGTACATTTCATTTAGCTTTGCTAGTTTTATGCATTTATTTCATCTCATTCCATTTTATTTCATCCAAATTTTTTTAAATAAAAAAGATTGACGCCCATTTTATACTTATTTTTTCTGTGTTCACCACTTTTTTTGCCGCAATATTTTCCTTCTTGTCTTGTTGATTTGGTTTTTTTCTCCTCAAATTCTCAGTTCTCTCATCCCCCTTTTCGGACAAAACTGGCGCCTTCGGACCAGTTTTTTTCAGATCATTGATTTTAAATCGCTCTCAGTAAGCAACAAAGAAAATGATGATGAAAATTTCAACGCAAAATCCATTGAAAATTCTCGGTGAAAGATTGCATTACATTACATTTCTACCCGAACATATTTCTATCCGAATATATTCTACCATACATTCCACCATCACACGCTCTGTGCAGAAGCAAATAATTTTTTTTTGCTTTTTGCTGGTTTAAGTTACCTGGTCAAAAAAACAGGAATGAAGAAGTAGAATATCATTCTCTTATTGTGTAATTTTTCAAAATATTAAATCATTAAACCAGAAGCGATGCACAGTACACACATCTGCGCTTGAAATACAGTTGCATTTTATATTAAATGCGCTGATACTTCTTTTTGAGGCAAGGCATATGCATCATACATTGATATTGTATCCATTGGTAATACACATTGGTGGTTAGTGTGCAGCTAGTTTTGCAACCGTCGTAATTTCTATTTTTTCCATGAAAATATTACGGTAGCGGTACACAGTATTCAATTGTACGGTGGCTGCTGCCGCAACAATGCGTGTGCGTGCGTGCTCTGCGTTTTGAATGTAAATTTTTTCAATTCAAAAGAGAGTATCAAAAAATGATTTTCTTTGATATTTGATTGGTCGAAAATTTCAAATTGGTTCATCCTACATTTAGTGTATCGTTTATTTTCTTTGGTGATGGGCGCGTCATTTGAAAATTTTCTATTTTTTCCAATTTGCTTTTTCTTTAATGTTTATTTGCATCTTTGCTTTACTTGAGCATCGAAATCGATCGAGATGATGTGAAAAGAAATGAGATGAAAAAGATGGAGTTCGTGGATGAGAAAAAAATTTTCCGGTAAGAAAATAGATAAAAGATATTTCAATATTTTCTACTTAAAATTCAGAAACATTTTTCAATGAAAAACAAGAAAAGAAATCATTCAAAAATCATCCAAAATCACGAAAAATTCATATTTCATACAAATACATTACTAGGCTCATATGTATTACCCGATAAAATACAAACATCAGAAATATGAATTATGAATTCCAGGTGAAAACAAGCAAGCTCAGGGATTTTAAAAATTTTTCATATTCATTTTTCATGAGAGGAGAAAAATAATCACAAATTATATTACATTACACCGAATGTCACCTTGTGACAGTGGATTTGAATATTGAAAAAGTCATTGAAATTGAATTTTTTTCCATTTTCTACGTACTAAAAAGTCACATTTAATGTCACAAGTCTTTCGATTTCAAAACTTTTCAATGCAAAAAAACTGTCAAACTTGAATCTGGAAGAATCTAAGGATCACAAAGCAAAATTATGGCGATGATATATTTATTCGATGATCATAATGATGACGATCATCATTAATATCTTGATGATATAATTAATTATCCCCTGAGTTATGCCAAGTTTTCTATTCGTTTGTTTACCGATGCTTCTTTTCGGTCGTTGAATTCATGCAAAAATCGTTTAATTTATTGATTCAATTTTCAAAAAAATTGAATAAAAATTTAAAGATTCAGATGACTGACCGGCTGATTGGTGATTATCCTGCTGCGGCTTGTCGTCAGCGCCAGCAGCAGCAGTATAATTGACATGATGGTCACAGAAGCTTAATGATGAAGAAGAAGCAACGAAATTTCAAATTTCATTTTTTGAATCTGATTTGTCTGTGAAAAACAATGACAGGTAAAATGGATGATCGGCGCTGACAATCAGTTGAATGCTTCGAAAATGTCTTAGAATAGTTTATGATGGCTTAGGCGCCTGTGCATTTTTCTTCGAAGAAGAAATGAAATTTCTTAAAAACCACCAAATACGCCTACTCTTAGTATTTTCGCATTTTCTTAGTATTTTTTGCCGAAGAAGAAATTTTCGATCAAAATTTCAGATCAATGATATAAATTTTTTCCGATTTATTTCGACTTGGAAATTAATCATTGCGTCGGTGGTTGAGAGTTTGAAGTGAAAAGAAAAAAATTTATTTTACGAGCTTGGATTTCGGAATCTCTTGAAATCATCATTGAAAATCATGAAATAATCATGTACTGGTCAATACATCAATTTAATGAATTTGATCATTTGATTTCGCCGATTTGATGACTGAATTTGATTTGTTTTTTCCGGTGAATTTGCATTTCATCAATTTTTACTACAGGATAAAATTCCACTGAATCAATGTCACCTAGCAGCTGTCAATTGTTTTGATTCGGCTTTTTTCTCTATTGATGATTATCAAATATCAAATGTATCCTAGAGAATTATCATTATTGGTATTTCTATGATTAAATACAAATCAAATATCGTAGATTATACTGATCGACAGTGAAAAAAATCAACAAAAAGCAGCAATGATAAAGCACGGCTCTTGTGTTGTTTCGATGCTGTTTGATCTGTGTGTTTACTACGTACCATTGTTTAGATATACCACCCGAATGTAATGAAAATGAAAATAAATAAACAACTTGAATTTCGATTTCCAGAAGAAGAAAAAATTAAAAAACTTTAACCTTTGATCAGAATTTGAGTGTCTTTGTCTTTGGCAATATTTGCTTCAAAAATATGCAAAGTTATTCATGGAATAATTGGCGGAATATCAAAAAAATGTAAATCACAAAATTTGCAATCAAAAAACAATAAAAGAAAGGTAATTTGAAATCAAATCAAAAGATTATCCGAAAATGGAAAACCGTGAAAGCTATGAATTGCTGTTAGAGAGAAACCGACAAAAGAAGTTGCAAATATCAAAGGAAAATCAAAGAAATACGCCAAATTGAAATGAAAATCCATAATTAATTGCATTTTCATTTGATTTCTTTCGATTTTTTGGCAAAGAAAATCAATCTTATGTAAATAAGAAGAATGAGAAAATGGATAAATGAAAAAAAGTATATGAGAATTGATTTGAATTGAACGATAAATCACACATACATTCATATTGGTTTTCCATATTTTTTTCGGCAAAATATGAAAATCCGCCACCATAAACACCACCAGCACTAAACAACGGATCAAATACAAATAAAAAATCAAAGAAAAATCACAATGATCATAAAGACATTTGATTTGCCAAAAAGTCAAATCTGTGTATTTGTTAAATGTACATTTCGGCATATCTCTTTAATTGCAAAAAAAAACAATTTAAAATTCAATTTCTTTCCGATTACCGATTACTGACAATCATAGTGCAATTACTTATTATTTTTGCATACATTAGTAACGTTGTTTTTATGTGGTAACACCATATAAGCCACCAATGATATACAATTAAAATCAAATCCGATCATAAAGATCATAATTTTAGCTGTGAATATAATTGAAAGTAATTGAAAATATAGCGAAAAATAAGAACATGAGAAACAAATAAATGAATAAATATTGAAAATCCACTTAAAATAAATCAGTATAAACAAATACGAAACGATTCGCAAATTAATCAAAAGAAATCAATCAAACATTTGACATTTTGTGATTTGACATTTTGCTAATATTTCTGATGATTTGTCAAAGCTGTTGTTGTATTTATGTACAAGCTGTTGTTCAATGTACAAGTCATTTGACTTTCCTTCGGCTCAAATATTCAATTTCTCATTAGATTAGTCGTTTCGCGGATCGCTCTATTTAAGTATTGAATCGATTGTCTTTGAATGTTGCGGCCATTTGGAAGCCATTTCGGTGGAAGCCGTATTGCGGTGGATTATTTTCATTAATTTAGCCGATAATTACTACTTGAATCATCAATCACTAATCACCAAGTGATCATAAGTGACGCCCTTTTCGACAGTTGTACAAAAGATTGTAAATATTTTCCATTAGAAGCAATTAATTTGAAAATTGGATTATCGTTCGATCAAATGATGATTTTCGGCTATGAATCTAGATAATTTTCAAATAATTCAATGCATTTTTCCCAAAATTTACTTTGTCAACGAAATATTGTCATTTATTTGCTGAAAAGCTTTTATTTTTTTGTCAAATTTTCACTTTTGATCGATGATTGATAATCACGACACGGATTTTTTTTCTGTGCCTATTTTGTCTATTTTATCATTGTGTATCAGACTAATATCTAATACTCTGATTATCGTTGATCATTGTAGATCATTGGTTGCCAGCCAGCAAGCGAACAATCGAAAACATTTCAAGTATCGATAATTTATCATCATTGATGAATAGATGTAAATGGTCGATAATCATCAGCTAAAAGTCATTGGAAAAATATCCGAAAAATGTTGGAGAAATTGCGTTGTTGACAACAACAGCAGTAAACAAGCCAACAACAAGCAAAAATTATTAATCAAATCGAAAATTGGGCGTTTTTCACTTTGTAATCAGTTTTTTTGTTCATATTCATCAGTTCATATTTGTTGATTGATTGATTATTTTCACTTTGATTAATTTAGGGTTGGCATTATTATTCATCGCGATCACATGTGCAGCCACCACGCACCAACAACTTGAAAACTCCAACTCTTCATCACTGAAATCGATCGCGATGCGTTCAATGTTCAGTGATTTCAGAATGTGTATCATTAAATTGATGAGAATTCTCAGGCAATTTGACTTTCACTGAAATTTTTTTTTGAAATTTTTTGGGAAATAATGACTTTACTTCGACCGAGATTTCCGACTGAAATTTCGGCTAACATCGAGCTAGCAATCCTTAATGTAGCTCATCAATTAATCAGTCTTAATTATGATTAAGACTTTTAGACATTGTTTTTGACCAGAACAAATACTGAATAAATAAATAAATAATGATATCGTCGCGTAGAGGATTTAACGTCAAAGACTTTAAATTGCTTTGATTTCTTTAATTTTTACTGAATTTTTCTTTGAAAAATTGTTTGAAACTTTGAACTAAATTTTCACTGCAAAAATGCAAGTTTTTCTCAAAAAATTCAACTAAATAAATCTAACAACATAGGTGACAATATCAGTTGACGACTCCTAATATGAACTTTGTCTAATTTGAATTTGAAAATTTTTTCGAGACAATTTTAAGAAAAGCCAAAAACACTTGTCCCTCTCTCATACAACCACTGTATGATAGCCACCGATGAGCATCGGCTGTTGGTGGAAAAAAAATTTGTCATATTCTTCGACGATAATCATGATAATGACCATCATCATCATAATCATAATTCAATAATAATTAATCAGTGATGAATATTTTTGTCTTCTCTCAAAAATTGAAAAGTTCAATAAAGATATGGGAAAATGTTTAAATGTTTCGCTGATGGCGAAAAAAAAATGAATGGTCAATCACCGTTGCCATAGCTCTGAATGGCGCCATTAACATTCGACATCAATGTCAATGATTCTCAATTTCTATGCAACTGTGTATATGTATCTGTGTGTCTCTTATCATAATGGAAAAGTGGAAAAAATGTAATTTTAAATTTTCTACACATGAAAATTTATACAAAATTAATTATCAAAGTCAATGTCATCGGATGTCGATAAATGTCGATTTTGACAAATAAATAATTGAAATTTTCAAATCTTACGATTCGTTTTGAATGCATCTGTGTACTACTCATGAAAGCGAATTTTTTTTTTTTTTTTTTTGATCGAAAGTTGAATTTCGATTATTGAAATTCAAATACTTTGGACTTAATTTTGAAATCCATTCAATTCGTTTCAATTGAATTCAATTGATTTTGAATAAAAAAAATCATATTTCACTTGAGGAAAATTACATAATAATTGATTTTTACCTTTCTTTCCATCAATTTT
This sequence comes from Psoroptes ovis, assembly GCA_002943765.1. Classification (NCBI taxonomy): domain Eukaryota; kingdom Metazoa; phylum Arthropoda; class Arachnida; order Sarcoptiformes; family Psoroptidae; genus Psoroptes; species Psoroptes ovis. The sequence goes on from PQWQ01000006.1 coordinate 1,176,670, forward strand.
ATTAAAATTAGAGAAATTATGCAAATTTTTATTTTAATATTTTTGTCTTGTCCAAAAAGTTCTTGCGGTTTTTTAATTGCCATCTTCAGTGATTCCCATAGATCTAATAGTGGATAACTTTTCGGATAGCCTTTAGTAATGGATTTCAACAATAATGTAATTGAATTATTTTGCTTTTCATTGAATGAATACAACGACAACAGCAATGGATACAACAATAACCAATTTAAAATTAATTATTATGTCATAATCGTCATATAATCGTAAATAATCATTATTGTTGCTGATGTTAATGCATTTACGATTGACATCTTTTTTTCATTTCCTTATTGTTGAAGTTAAACTCTATTGAATTGAATTTGGATTCCAATTGAACAAAAAATAATGATAATTTGCTTTCCCACGATTCACTCCAAAGTGCACTACGGGTTATGATGAATGATGAATTTTTTTTCAATCATCTTGACTCGAAACACTGTCTTGAATTCAATGAGCTATGCACCTTTGTTCATCATCATCGTGGGGAAATGTCCCTTAGGAAATACTTTAATTGATAGTAATGTAATCATGTCATGTACGTGGGTGGTAAATGGTTAATGGTTTTCAATATATATTCACATATATCAAGGTATCGATGATAATAATTTAATATCGAATGTGAAGTGAAAAAAAAATGAACAACTTGACCATCCTTGTTTGTGATTTATCGGAAAGGTGAAATTATAACAAATTTTTGATAAGACAAAAGTTTGTTATAATTTTCATTACGAGATCGAAAAAAATGTAGCAAATCTTGCGAAATGAAATATTGGCAAATTGATTAATTGGAATAGGTATATTCTCCTCTAAGATTCAAGGATCAATGATCAATTATAAAGTCGAAAAAATGTGTGTCTTGAGAAAATTTTTCTCAAATTTTTCAAAGATTCAATTGCCTTCGAATTTCGACGAATAGATAAAAAATTGAGATTTTCCAAATTTTTTTCCAATTTTGACCTTATCATCTTGATTGTAATTTGACACTCTACACTTATTCAGATTATCTTTATGAAATGATGATAATATTTTAGGACAAATTTTTCTTTCAAATTTCAATTTGTTATAATATAAACAACCTGTATGCGCTGGTTTTCATGTTTAATAATACTAATAATAATAATGATAATAACACCTGTAAATTTGTACATTTTTTTCTTCTACAAACAATCGGTCAAAGGTCATTCGATTGCGGCCATGCATTGATTCGCTGTGATATATCCCCATTTTGGATCAATATGGATTTTATTTAACATTTCATGCTTGATGATCATCAAATAATAATACTAATCAAATGTTTAGGTCAAATTAAATTTATATTAAACATAATCATTTGACCTTTAATCATTATTGACATTCATTAATCTTTTGTACAAATTGTTTTATTTATTTGATAATTTTTATTTATTTATTTATTTTTACATTTGAGAATTTTGTTTTTTTCCAAATATCGAGATTTTCTCATGATCCACCTGTGTGTGTGCAAGTGTTCATCAAGATGATGCATTGATTTATTTTCAAATTAATTTCTTTTTTATTATCATGATTATTTGATTCGATTCAATTCAATTTAATTCAATTCAATAAATCGTAATGGACTCTGATCATTTTCTGTCAAACACAATATATTTCGCTGCTTCAAATCTAGATTAATTTAAGCTTAAATGACAATTTTTTTTAGTTTTTGATCTGAACACTTGTCAAATTGAAATATATATCATCATTATTTATTCAATTTTCATTTTACTTTTTCATCTTTTCACGGCTAAATATCATTGACATTAGTCAATCAATCACAATTAATAATGTCAATTATAATCATATATATGAGTGATACTCGTCCAACATAAAAATGATGTGTCGCATGCGGGTAAATTAATATTGAAAAATTAAGAATCTTCTTATGATACAATTTATTTGAGATGATAATAATCCGATTGATTTATCAATCTTAGAAATTCAAGAAAACTTTGGAAAAATTCACGAAAATCATCTTCGTACGACACCGCGACGGCCAAAAATTTTAAAAACGACCAGAAAATGGCCATTGCATCGCTTTCGGAGCAGAAAATGAATAAATAAATAAATACATGATGATGACAATTAAACAACAAAAACAATGCCAGACACAAACACATAACAATTTGTTTTATGACAAATTTTATTACAGATTTTTCAATATTTGAAACAAAGTTTCAAATATATTTTTTAATTTGATTTTATTTTATATTTTGTCGCAAAATTTTTTTCCATAAAATTTTTTTATGAATTTCTCATAAATATTTTCTGAAAATTTCTGCTTTGAAACACCAGACATCCAAATATTTGTTCGATTCAAAAAAGAAATAGCAAAATTTCCTCGATGTCAATTGTTCATTGTTTGATTATAATGTGTTTATGGGTTTTTTTGACCAACAAAATCTTGGCTAACGAAAAAAAGGATTGAAATGTGTGGTCTATGCGAGAATTTACGAAGAATCGTTATTTTTATTTGTCGGCCGGAAACGCTAGACCTCACACTTGTTCGAGCAAAATTTACCTTCAATACCAAGAAGTGCAAGGAAACATTTTCTAAGCATTTCCAGCAAAAAAACAATTCTTCAGAAATGGCAATAATAACAATCTGCATAATGCACACGAAAAATGAAAAATATAATTAATTGTTTTCATTTCCATTTTCAATTAATTAACTTTTTGTGCTTGAATTCGGACAACATTTGACATTTCTCATTAATTGTTTTTATTTATTTAAGAAATAATTTCCATCTAAAAAATACAAAATGCTTCATGTCAAAACATTTTTATTTCTAGCAAATCGATACCATCGTAGAAATAAGCAGAAACTAATTTTGACACCATTTTTTCTCTGTTTGTCATCATCATCATCATGATCAAATCATCCGAAAACAACAAATTTGTCATATGTGATTCAATGATCAACATTATTATCGACATCGATTGAATGTCGGCGTTCGTTTTGGCCAACGATTGTAACACTTTGAACGTCGTGAGTCGTTGATAAAATGAAATGAAATCGAATAAAAAATACCAGATGCATGTGTGCTGTGATCACGAGCATTTTCTCACACGAGAAACTTGAATTTTTTGCACGAAGAAATTTGAAACAAGTGAATGAATAATGGCCTTGCATTCGGTTTGGTGGCAAGAAAACAGTTAGTTTCAGCATATCTTGGCACTATTTGCCATCACCAGCGATAATTTTATCAGAGAATGAAATAAAAGAAAACATTTACTCAAGACACCAAAAATAAATGATTTAAAAAACAACTGTTAAACATCAAATATAAGAAAAACATTTTGAATTTTGCTGCATAGAAACCATAAAACACATTCAAATTGCTTTGAATTTTGTTTGGGTGACTTTCAATGTGAATATGAGTACGAACAAGAACAAATACATTGTTGATAATTAAGAAAATTTTGGAATCAAATTTTTTTTCCATTTGACAAGTTACTGGCCAGTATCTTCATAGAGTATTCATATTCACAGTCTGCACATATACCAAAAGAAAAAAATGATGATAATAATAATGGTAATGATGATTGAGATAAATTTAATGAAATAATATATTTTTCAATGGACAATTTCGAATAAAGAAGACACACAAAATAATTATCTTATCTTGATTTGAAGTAAATTAAGATGAAGAAGAAGAAACATTGAATTCAAATTTAAAATTCAAAATTTGTAAATGTAAATCATTTTTGTAAATGTAAATTGCTTCTGGAGATTTTTTCTCCGAAATTTTACTCGAAAAATTTTTTCAGTTTGTATCTTTATTTGTATCTCCAGTCATAGCTTCATTTCTTTTCAACCAGAAAAAACAACTTTAGTCAAATGACACATTTTTCATTGTCATCATTATGATAATGCCACTTTGAATGTGACACTGAGTGTCTGTGTGTATGTTTAACATTTGATCCTATGAAATTGATAAATACAATTTTAATGACATTCTTAGCTTTTTTTTATTCGTCAAATTGAATGATACTCAAAGATAATAATAATATCACAATATGAAATTAAATAATTCAATTTGTATTCATTCAACAACCATTTTGATGAAAATGAAGGTATAATGATAATTCTAAATCAAAAATTTTTGATACGACAACAACATGGATGCTCAAGGGCAATTCGTACATTGAAATTTTAAATGTTGAGGCGAGTGCCTTTAGCCTCTTCAAGCGCAGATTGCTACGATTTTTTTTAATTTCATTTATTCAAATTCAAAGAATTATCATCAAAAATATTTTTGATATTTGATTTGATGCGGTCGAATTGAAAAGAATTTGAATACGGATGTTATTAAAAATGAATGAATTTTGCCAAGAAAATATTTACCAACTGTGAGCGATTTGATTCCCTGTTGAGTTGCTGGGTAAGTTCAAATACACATCTTGTGCAAACGGATCTTGTGGATTTTGTTTTATATCATTTCATTTGATCGAAAACAAAATGAGCCAAAACTCAAAAATTTTTTTTCTTTCAAATTATGAATTATAAAACAATAAATAATAATTCACAAGCCTCAAGATATCATATATGTAATAATAATCTATTTAATTACATGCTACAAGCATCAATACGAGAATCATCAATTTATTCATCAATCAATAAGATCATAAATTGATTACCGTTATCATTGGTTATGTGGTGAATGATTTTTGAAAAATATATTCAAATTTTCCCTCAATTTTCCAATTGAAACTAGTAATTAAACAAATTTATCGATAAACATTTATCATCAACATATTCAAAACAATCGAAAACCAATCAAAAATAAGCTTAAACTTGTCAATTATTGCTTAGAAAAGGTTTCATTTGAATTCATTTTCTAAAAAGAAATATTAGAGAGACAAGTCCCGAAAAACAAAGAAGAAAGCCATAAGGGCCTTGAAGATAAAATTCATAAATCAAGAATCAGAGATTCATTCCTAGTGGCTTTTGGCCATTTATATCTCGAATTCAAATACATTTAAATTCAGAAAAGAACCAAAAACAAAAAAAAAATTCAAATCTAATTTCAATTTTAATTATATGTTTTGGCACAAAAATAAATATGTTTGGAAATCATTTGTGAAATTGGTCCGAAAATATTTTTTCTTAGGCTCAAAATTCTTTGGTTTTTCCTTCAATCTTATGTTTATCAATCGACCAATAATTAGCCATTGGTTATCAATATTCACCTGTAGATATGAATGTTGGTAAATGGGGATAAATTTTGACCAAAAAAATATTATTCAAAGATCATTAATTGATCATTTTTTTTGGAAAGGTATTAATTAATTTAAGATAGTTAATCACTTTTTCTTTTCATTTCTTGGCTGAAATTGAAGCGAGCAAATGATGTAAATATTGAACCTTGAAAGCTAAAAAAATCTGGACCTACAATTTGCGTTTTACGGTAGTCTTGAATAATGTTGGAGAAACCAAATGATTACACTAAAATGATGATTTTCTTGCCTTAAACATACAAATAAGAATGGATCAATTTGCTTGGAATTTTCTCTGGGAAAATATTATGTGATATTGAATATTAGCTAATTTTTATTGGTTTAATGATCATAATTATTATGGAAAAAAAGTAACAAATTTTCGCTTAAAGAAAAATGAACTGAATTCTTTGAATCAACCATTAAGAATATATGGTTTTCTTGAAACAAGTTGACCTCGAATTAATATTAGTTGTCACATGATACATTTTTTGATATATATGAAGAAATAAATTTTAAAATTTTATTCGTTTCTTCAGATTGTTATGGACCATATCACGTTGTGACCATATGCACTTGTATCGCATTTTTGTGTGCTGATTGAACAACACATTAACTTCGTTGTTTTTATGTTTGGCGCAAAACAACAAATGAAATGATGAATTTTAATGACATTACATAACATTTGTTCATTTGTAAAGTTTCTTTTCATTTTTTGAGAAAAAATACACTTGAAAATTGCTGTAAACAACTGAATCCACACAAAAAAACAAATAAATACAAATAAACGAATCCGATTTTCAAGAAAACAGAAAAAAACAAAAACAAAAATCATAAAATGAGAATTTCTATGTAAATTTCAATGGAAATCGATGGATGCTTGGGCAAAGCTTTCGCAGCTTCGGCAGCTTTTAAGAAAAAAAATTTTATCAATTTTTCAAAGCGAAAAAAATCAATTTCAAAAAAAATTGATCATTACACAGAGAAATATTTGAAGAAATTGCCCATAAATTTCTTAAAAACAACAAAAGCTTTGAGTAATGAAAAAATGAGTTTTTCACATGATATTTGCAACAACAATATTGATTTTATTATCATTGTTTAATTGTTTTGAAAATTATTCGAAACAATTTCACATATTACACACCAATTCATCGCATACAAAAAAGTCAAGTTCAAATGTCAAATGGACGTAATAATTGATCGCAAATGATTATGATCATAATGATCAGTGAAAAAATTTGCTCATTTATCGTTGTTTGGCCAGTTTTTGACCAGTTTTTTCCGACCAAGATTGGTTCATCAAAGCAGAATCATCTCTCACTGATGATCATCATCAATGTTTTTTTCCGAATCCGGGTTCATTAATAATTTAAATTTAAATTTTGAAAAACAAAAAAATATTTCAACAAATGCTTAGGTGTGTCCAATCTAGCCAATTGTAGCCATTTGATCATCAATTTGACCATCATTGCTTGCCATTTAACCCCATACACTTGAATCATTTGCAATCATTTGTCAAATTGACTCAATGTAATCGATTCATTTGATTGAATTTCGAAAGCGAAATGCTAGAAATTTTGTTCAATATGAAAATTTCGAGAAAATTAATTAAAAAATATTTCAAAAAAAAACAAAAAACAAATGAAATTTGACCAGAAAAACTTGAACAAAAATATATGAAAAATATTTCAAAAAACATTTGAGATTCAGATACATAACCTGTAATTATAACCAGAGAAAAATTATTTTTTTCTACCTTTAAAAACTCTAAAAATTCTTAAAATTTTGCCAGTAGCCAAAAGATCAAATAAGATTTTTTAACCAAATTTTTTCCATGAATTTTTTTTCAACGCTGAAACCAAATATTGTGGTTTACCGTAGAGAAAATAATGAAAGTAGACCAAACTTCATTAATGGTATTCGTATTCGGCAATTTCGCTGAAGCAAATTTATGCAAAAAAAAACAATGAAAAATGACCAAAAAATAAATTTTATTTATACCTTCGAGAGATGAAATGTAAAAAACGTCGTTGAGAAAGAAAGAAAAAATATTTAAAACATTGAACATCATCATGTGCAATGATGATCATCATCATTGTTTAAATTGATTGCCCTTGTTGATTGTCCTAAGGGCCAATTGAGAGCTTGGAAGTTCCAAAAAACACAAGAAACAAATACGGACAGTTCAAATACCTGAATATAAATCAACTGAAGAAGAATTTAAACATCAATATTTTATTTTGTGTCCTGGGCAAAATAATTTTTCTGAAAAATATTTGAGATATTTCTTAAATGCAGTCACTCAATAAACCACACATATTTCAAAGGGAAATTTTTTCTCGAAAAATTCTCAAACAATTTTCAAACGATTATATTGAATTTTCAATGTAAAATATATTTTTGCAAATGGCAAAATTTATGCAATGCACACATACACATGACACATTGTATGCTTGGCGACGTCTTGTCTTTGCCATTTTGCCATCTTCGTTGTTGTTGCCATAAGTTTACATGCCATATTCATCTTCATAGATCTTCGTAAAGCTAAAAAAATGTATCCATTTCTAATGTGTCATCATCGGTGGACAAACACACATCGTGACTAGGCAAAAAAGCTGAAAATCAAAAATTTCATCGAAGCTAAAAAACTATCACTTGTTGATCATTATTTGGTTCATCAAAGAAAAAATCATAATCATAATTTTCAATTATTCAAGAAGGTCGTCTCGAGATTTATTTATTCATTTTCATTTTTTTTTCTTCTCAATAAAATGGTGCATTATGACCTTTGTCATCATTATCATTATCATTACCATTATTGTTATTATTATTATCATTATGATCATGAAAAATTTTTATTGTGAATTATTGAGAGGTTCATCATTTTTGAAATCAATTGTTCAATGATGTGTCTGTATAATGAGTGTGATACATTACATGATTTTCAATTGAAATTGAATTTCCATGATTTTCCTATTTGGTATTGAATTTCTTTTTAGTCCCATCTTTCATCCTCAAGCGAATCAATGATGATTTTATTCAATTCTTCAAAGATGAATGCAATCATTAGCAAATCGATATGCATTCAAATGCTTTCACTTCTTTGACGTGATTTTTTCCAAAAAAATTGGTCCGATATCATTTGATTTTTTGATGATTCTGCTCAATTTTCGGTCAAATTTTCTTGTTTTTTTCTTTTTGTAATTAGATATTCCCGTCGAAATTTAAATTTGTCCTTGGAATTTTCTTTGAATTTTAATAATCATTAAATCATGACATGTTTTAATTGATTGTCACATTCAAATGCAAAATGAGTGCAAAACGCAAAAAAAATCTGTCATTTGACACTTTAAAAACAATAATAATGATTACCAGTGATTATCGTTACCAGAGAAAAAAGAAAGACCTTGATCAATGAATGTCGATGATTAACTCTTTGCTTATCATCATTTCTTTTTTGTCTATGAATGTTTGATTTGTTTTGTTTGTTAAGGGAAAAACCTCAAAAAAAGTCCATTTAATTTTTTCATTTTCTGAAGTCGAAAAAAAACTTTCGATTTTGTTACAATTAAAAAGAATGAAAGAAAAAAACCAGTCAAGCAAAACGGCTTCTGGGTCTTGAATGTCGTCGGTATTTTGTTTCATTTAATAATTCATCTGCATGTATTCTAAGGCCGTTTGCTTCAAGTTTTGTTTCAAGTCTGGAACTAACAAACTTTAACCAGGCCATTCAGTATGAATGGCGAGAAAATAAGATCAAAAAATGTGAATCAAACTTTACTTTTTTTCTTTGTTTGTTGGTTTATTTGTTTTTAAACGAACAAAGAAAAAAACCAACGTCGGTTCCAAAAATCAAATGGACACTTGCTGCGCTTTGTATTGCGTTCACTGTGTTGTATGGCTGGCGATCATTTGCTTTGATCATTTGGCATTTGAAAAAATGAAATTGCTTTAATTTGAATTTTCGAATTAAAAAAAAATGAAAATCATATTCTTATTTGAATGATATTTGTGCAACTTAAACCAACCTTTGGCTCGCCAAAATTTATAGCCTTTCATTTTATTTATTTATTCTTTTTAATTTAAATAAAAGATCGCTGATCCGGGTTGATGATGACGATGATTCGCTAATGATAATGATAATCATTTTTGTTCATTTTCTTATGTGAATATGAAAATTAGCATCATAAATTAGCATCCACCTAAGCAAAACTATTAATTCAAAGGCTAAATGTGTCAATACTTTCCACCTTTTATTCGAATAATTAATCCAATTTCAGAAAGACGACAGGCGCCGTATTGTTGATTTGAATGATTTGAAATTTGAAAATTCTTTGAAATGAATCAATCAAAAACAGCAACGATAACAGCGACGGTTATCGATTTCAATGTCATCTAAGAGAACAAAGGAAAAAATCAAATCAAATCGATTGATTAGTTCATGTGTTTTCACATTATTACACATTCCATATTCACAAGTGAAAAAAATAATTCACAAGTTGATTGAATAAAAATCAAAATTATCATGAACTACTTGTGTGTGCTGTTGCTGTTCATTGTTGTTTTTGTTGTTTGTGGCTATTCGAGGATTGATACCATTAATACCATTGATATCATTGATATACCATGACCAAGAACATAATATTCTCAATCGATAATGATTATAATGATTACATTTTGATTTCATTGATTGAATTCATTTGATTTCATTTGTTTGTGATATTTTGGCGTCTTTTGACTTTTATCACTTGTTATTGTTTTCTATTATATTTATTCAAATTTTGCGAATGGTCTTTTGTTCGGGAAAAATTTAAATGTCAAATAGTCGCCGCTATTTTATTGTTTGACCACAGAGTCAAACATAAAAAAGCCCACCTAACACACACACACACACACTTGACCCATTATCCATTATGTACATTCATTCATTTATGTTCAATTGTTTGACTTTATAATTTCCATTATTCGCGATCTTTGGACCGCAAACAAACAAAATAAAAGAAACAAAAATGAAACAAAAGTCTAGCCATGTAATGGAGAATAAATAAAATATTGAAAAAAATGAATCATTTTACTCGATTGGTGGTGCTATGGTTTTTCTCGTTTGGTTTATTTAGTCGGCTATTTTCATATGAAAACAATCGAAAAAATTTCTTCATATCGAAATCGATTATTATTTTGTGATTTGATTTCGGCGATTTTGCTTCAATGAGAGCCTAAAAAAAATTGTGAAATAAATAAGATAAAGCAAATTTTCACCGTTCATTATCAATGACAATTTGTTTTCTTTTGTCGATTCTCCGAATTTCTTCGAAAAAAAGAGCTTCAGATAAGGTTTCAATGATAATTTCAATATTTAAATATGTATTCAAAAAGGTTCATGTTTCAAGAGTCAAATATTTTCAGAATTTCATTCTTAAATCAAATTAAATAATTCTCATAGATCTCACACGAAGTAAAGAATTCATTCAAATTTGAATTTGATTGAATCCAGAGAAAAAGAATGATCAGAGCAGAAAATCCACAGCCGGTTAGCGGTTGATTGAGAGGACGAGACAAAAATTTCGAAGAAACCAAACTAAAAATCCACTAATCGTTTCGCACCATTAACCATTTGATTACAATCATTAGTTGGTCATTCGATGGTCATTTGATGACCATTTGGTTTGATTCACAGTCAAAAAATTGAGAGTTGAAAAGTAATGAAGCGCTGAAAATTCAAACAGAGATTCAATTAGATGAACACATTATTTTGACGCAATCGATTGCCTATGTGTGTGAGTGTAAATATATCAAGTCTTTAATTTTAAATTTCGATCAAATGAAAAAATAAAAATAAACAAAAAATAATTCGAAATTTACGTTTTTTCTCTGCCATTTTTCCGAAGGTAATTTGTGATGATTATTACACACACACACGCACACATTTGATTGACATAATGATAGAGCTTGGTACGATTCATACGACAACAGCAGCAGCAACCACAACAAATGTCTGGTAATTCAATTAACACTTTTTGAATTTCTGCCAAATGGACAAAAAGATAGAGAAAATGAAAAATCATCTCCCAAGGTAATAATCAATGATCATCATCGTAATCATCAATGACTGGAACGGCGGAAATGGTCGATTAGTGGACATTTAGTGTGTGTGTGCCACTGGTCATTATTCTTTGATCTTATTATCATTATTTTTTTCATTTTTGTTTTTCGCGATTGAATCAATCGACTTTTGAGTGAAAAAAGGGAAAAATACAAACATTAGTGTCATTTAGAATTGAAAAAAGAAGAAATTGAAAATTGATTATCATTATCATTATTAGGTCAATTCGGCCTTAAAGCACACAACAAAAAACCTCTATGATTATTATTACATTAACTTCGACGATAAACTCGAACTCAATCGTTTCGTTTTGGACACAATTTTCCATTCAAACTTTTTTTCACGAATTTCATTTGTGGCCAAAATTCATTCATAGAAATTCATGATAAAAGAGTTTTTCAATTTCAAATTCAATGACTAATGAAAACCATATGCGATCACACATTCACGCTCTCACACACATATCATACTGATCATTTCACATGATTATTACGTTTCGATCAATGAATGCTTAAAAAATTATGATATTTGGTCATTTTCTATTCATCTATCTCTTGATGATAATCATCGACATTGGCCAACAATGATGGTGGGCTTGTTTCTGGTCAACTTTGATTTGATTTTCATCGGAGATAATATTCTAAAAATAAATGTATTCAAACTTCAAATTTAACTTGAACAAATAACGGTAGTCTTTGATTGAATGAATAATTTTCAATTTAAAAAAAAATGAAAACATCGATATCTAATCAATAATTGATTGATAATTTGATGGTAAACAAAAACAAAGGCAAAATCATAAAATTTTCCGGCAATGAATGTTTGAATTTTGACATTTTGAATGTAGAAACACATTTGGAAACACACAACATTCAAACGCAACCTAGATATGCTGTTTATAATATATCATATCATTTTTGGTGATTATCATTGTTATTATCATCAAATGATAATACTACTTCACGGTAAAAAAACCAGAATCTACCGCGCCCAAATTTATCATGTAAATGTTTGTATATTTATGTATTGATAATAATTTCATGTATTGGGTACTACTTTTTTTCAAAGCTTTTGGTTGGACCAAAAGTTGAAAACCATGAAAAACAATGAAAATTCATGATAAAAAATTTAAAAAAAAATCGCCTTAACACAATGAAAATCATGAAAATTATGAATGACCATAAAAGTTTTTACGAAAACAATTACCATCAATGATAACGAATTATTATTGAATTCATTCATTGATTGATAAATTATATTTATCCATTTTCGACCACCAAGAGCATATGGTTTTATTAGAAGGCAAGGTATGGTTACATGTCAAGGCATATGATAGTAGAATGGAAGAAAATGTTGAAAACATAAAATTCCATAACACGATTCGCTATTGACAATAACGGTGATCAAGGCTCCTTGCAGGTGATAGCGAATATATTCAATTATTCAATCGCTACGATTTGCTTCCGATTTCAATTAATTTATTATTTCATTTTCTTTGAATTGAATTTTAGATGAAAAAATTATTTGTCGGCGAAATTATTTAAATTTGTTAGAGATTTTGACAAATTTTCAACTTTGAATATTTTGAAACTTGAAAAATTCAGTGAAATTACTCATTTTTTTTTTCACCGAAGAATTCAAAACCGCACCCGAAATAATAATTATGAATAGATCAATGAATCAATGAATAAGAAAAAATAAATAAATAAACATCGTTTCAACAAGTTTTTTGAGAGTGATTGAAATCTTTGACGATTTCGATTTAATTTCACTTTAAATTCATTGAAAAAATTTTTTTGAAAAAAATTGAATGTTTATCAACATTCGAAGGCGTCATTTGTAAACATAATATTATTATTACTATTACTATTATCATCAATATATTGATTCGAATATATCAAAATCGCTTTAGTCTGCCATGGGTTTTTAATTTATTTTTTTAGTTTAGGTGTGAGATGATATTTCAATCATCATCATAATCATAGGCATCATCGGCATTCGTTTCTTTTACCTATGCATGAATATTTGAATAAATTCAACAACAAAAATGAAAAAGGTCAAATGTCAATTAAACATCATCATCAAAAGTTTATCAATATCGATAGTGTGATGATAATGGATGCAGTAGAAAAACTATTCAAATTTTTCTGAATGAATCGAAATGGACGAAATTCAAAAACAATAATCATTATTTCTATTCAAATGATACAAAGAATCAAAAAACAGAAGTGATGATCATAGTTCATTAATGACCGATTCGACGATATAATGCTATCATTATCATCATCGTATCACAATGTCATAATTGATTTGGTTTAATGATATCATATCATACCATTGTTATCATTGTTAATAGTTTCCGGCCGATCTCGTGGCCAGCGTCACTTCTCATGATCTTTGTTTTCATCGATGATCGTTGTTTTTATTATTATTGTTCGTATAATTTGTTTGAAATTGAACAAAGACAATTGAAAATGTGACACGCGTTCTCTCTGCCCCAAATTCGGGCCATTGTGCTCGGACCATCGATCGATTAGATCAAATTTTTCAATCTTGTCCAGAGATTCTTTGATGATAAGAGATTTCGACGATGGTATCATGTCAATTGGTAGATTGATTCGATTTAAATTGTGACAAATATGAAAGAAAAAATAATTATTTTTTCTCATTTAAAAATGCTTAGAGCTAAGTTGAACTTCAGTTCTCTGATACACACATCGATATATTATCTGAGGTGAATTCAAAGGCCAATTTGATATGAGTCAAAGCAGATGCTATTGGCTGAAATTGAAGAAAATATATTCAAAATATATGTCAAAGTCCAGACAATTTATTGATTTTTTTGGTCGATTTTGTTATTTGAAGAAATGAATCGAAAAAAACATTTTCAATTTAAATTTTTTTAAAGATTTATTTGAATTTTCAATAGAAATGACGAAAAATAAAAAAATAAAATGCATTTAAAACAATCTAAGAAAAAATAATTTACAAAAAAACAAATTGGAAAATTTTACAGAAAATTATCGATTTCATGTGATGACATAGACAAAAAAGTTGAAAAAATTTTAAAATTGATTAATCAATGATTGATTTTGATGTGGATGCGGATGATGTCCAACCAATGACTCGATTGAATTGTATTGATTCATGATCATCATTGTTTTATCCGGTATCAATGATTTATTTTTCGCCAATGTTGTTGTTGAAGATGTCAAAGGATTTGTTGTTGGTGTTGTCATTGTTGTTGTCGAATGTATCAACATATGACGACGTAAATCACAATTACGACGAAATTCTTTACCACATTTATCGCAATTGAATGGCTTTATATCGGTATGTGTTAATAAATGTGTTTTCAGATTTGATCTTTGATTAAAACCACGGCCACAAATATGACATTTATGTGGTGATAACTCTTTATGTAATATTTTATGAACAGCTAATGTACGTGATTGACAAAATCCTTTACCACACTCAGTACATTTGAATGGTTTTTCTTTTGAATGTATAAATCTATGTTTGATCAAATATAAAAAACAAAAATTTTCGAATAAATTATCAAATAAATAATCGGACAATCAATACTAAACAACACCGACAACACATACCTATGATCTCTTAAATGATCCTGTCGTCGAAATGCTTTCCCACAAATATCGCAATTAAATGGCCGTTCATCTGTGTGTGTGCGTTCGTGTATTAATAAATTATATGATTTTGTAAATTGTCTTTGACAAAATTTACAAATAAATTTCTTCTTTTTACGTTTTCCATTACCATTATTCGTATTTGAATTGTTTGTTTTTGATTGTTCATCAATAAACATTGATTGTTTCTGTTTATCACAAATAATCATTTTTTTATTAATTTGATCACTTGTTTTGATTGTTTGATTTTCATCTGTTTCATTAACACTATCGACATCAATATCATCGTCATCATTATAATCATCTGGTTCAGTTGCTGATTTAGCTAAATTTGCAAAATCAAATTTACGTTTTTTCAATAAAGTTTTTTCCGGAAAATTTGTTTCTCCTTTTTTGATTGTTAAATTTAATGGAGGTTGTGATGGTGATGGCGATGTCAACGATGATGATGATGATGTTAATGGAAAATTTTCCAATGAATTTGCACCAGGTGTATGTGGCGGTGTTAATAATAGATTTATTGATGCATTATTATTATTATTTATTATTTCTTTTGGAATTGTCATTATTGATGATTGAAATTGAGGATTTGATTGATATTGTTGTTGTCGATGATGATGATTATGGTGATGGGTATGGCATTCTGTAAATGAGCGATAAATAAACAAATAAAGATAAAAATCATTGAATATAATGATGAATTATATACAAGTCAATAGGAGAAAAATTTCAAAAAAAAAAATTAATTTTTTAAATTATTCAAACGCACACACACACACATTTACAAACACGGATGTGTCAGAGGTCAAAGATTCAGAATATTTTCTTAAATTCATTTCTTATCAAAATAAAGGAAATATTTCTTCGCTATTTGTAAATCACCACACCTTTTGTGAATTATCCTTTTGTAAAATAATCATAAGATTCATAGAATAATCATTGAAATAATAACAGCAAATGAATGGCAAAAAAAGCTACTGTAAATTATTCATCGCAAGTAAAAATGTCCACACCTGATCCTTATACTACCTTATTCTACGACCATAGTTAGATAATGAAACCTATCCTTTTTTTCCGCAACAAGGTCCGGGTTTTGGTTCAATTCCGTTTATTTTTGTGAATATTTTTCTATAGAATACTTACGATTTATGAGATGATAATTTGATTGATTTAATCGTTGATGATGCTCATGATTATGATGATGAGGACGATGGTTATAGTAATTAAATGATGATGCCATTAATGAATATAAATTATTTGTTGCTTGTAAATTTTTTCGATGTAAAAATAAATCAACACTTTTCTGGTGCTGTTGATGGGCCAATAAATATTGTTGCAATACCAACAAATCCAGAGTTGGATGATGATTATTTGATTGATTCGCCATCATTGTCATTGGTTGCTGCTGCTGTTTATCATTGATGATCATTGTTTAAAAGGTTAGAGTTCTTGCAATTTGAAAATTCAAAAAATTTAATTCAATTTTTTTTGAAAAACAGAAATTCAAGTTCACAAAAAAAAATAATGCAATCACTTAGGGTAATTTTTTGCTGTTGATTCGATCAAGTCACGATTGCTACTGACAGCATGAGCTTCGGCATTCAAATGAAAAAAGTCAGAAAATTTTTAAAAACTTGCAAAAATAGCAACAACTTGTTGCTTGCTGTTCATTATATGCTGCTGGTAAGATTATTTTTACTGCGTGCGCCACTGTTGCTGGTTTTCGGTTTGGTGACTAAACATTTGGCTACTGGCTCAAAATGAAAGAAAATGAGAAAATGTGCACATCACAAAAGCATTAGACCTCATAGAGCAATTCGCTTCTAATTTCTATAGCGCTTCTGCACACTTTGAACTGAAGAAATTGAACCAATTTTTCTACTTCTTTTGATTTCTATCAGCTTTGGTTTGCTCGTTTCTTCTGAATTGACCAATGATTTTGATTTGATTGAATTTTTTTTTTTTCGTTTCGGTTTGGTTTACTGCATTTTATTTTGGTGAATAAATTCAGAAAAACAAAGCAAATAAATACGAAAACAACAGAAAGGACTCCACCCTCATTGAATTTTTAGTTTTTCTGGCTTACTACTAATGTTACGCATTCAAATTTTTTGAAAAAAAAATTAAAAACTTTCTGATGGCAGTGGTGATTCGCCAGTGATGGGATGTGGCTTTTGAATATTTTTGCTTTTTGGTTTTTTTTTTTTTTGGTTTCCTTGATGTGAGACGCCTACATTTTAGCAAAATTTTTTGAATTTGAAGTTCCAATTTGTTCTGAATTTACTGGAAAAAAATGCTGAAATTTTGATAGATCAAGGGTTTAATTGATTTTATGGCAGACAAAGAAACTCGGAGTCAAGGAATAATTCTCGTTTCACAAAGATTCAATCGATTAATGAATAAGATTATCATCTGAGCTGAATGATAGCTTTCTAGTTGAAATATTAAAAAAATTCAAAGCGCTGCAGGTGTTTTGTGCTACGATGCAGAGTCGAATGACATCCATTTTATTTCTTCGATTTTTTTACTTCAGGCAAATTATGCAAATTTATTTTGTACATCATTCATTTATTTGATTTTGAATGTCATTAGGTCCATGGTTCGATCTTTAAGGGGAACACAGAATAGAATTCGTCCAATTCAAATAATAATAAAAATCTTTGATGATTGATCGATGTTTCAGCTGGATCTTTGGCTGAGATTTTAGTCATTTGACCATTGAACCATTGTTTCATTTAGATGATTCGATCAAACAAAGAAAAATGATTGAATAAATCAATGAATTCAAATTCATGAACTGAATATTGATCTCTGATTATGATGCCTACTAGTGGTGATCATTGTTTCCAACAACTACTGGACTACACTGATCATAATCATCTATGATAAACTAGAAACATTTCGCTTAGTTTTTCATATTTTCAAATGACCTTAAGACCCGAGACAGAACGCGTGACATCCATCCAATGGTTGCTTGTTGTTATTGATCGTTGCAAAATAGACATCAAACTATCGAAAATTCATCTTTTCATAAAAAAATTATCAATTTCAAACACCTGGAATTTTTCCTTATTCAATATGCTTATGGGTATTTTGCTATGGCACATAAAAAATTCATAAAAAAACATATGGTTTATTTTATTCCTTATCCATACTGCTATATCGCTGATCAATTCTCAAAATTTATGATCTACAAACAAAAATCGATAATTGAAAATGAAACAATTTTCATTTCATTAATTATAAATTCAATTTTCAATCGCTACTTACGAATGATGATGATGATCATGATGATAATAATGATGCACGGAAGGAAGCAAATGGATGAATCAAGATTAGAAGCGAAAAAGACTCATTTACGAGCATCTGGTCCATCTTTGATCATCTCCATACGTGAGACTACAGGAATCGTTATCATCATCATCATTAATTAAATATCAAAAATATCATAAACAACGGTAGTTTTCACGTTTGATGCTGTAAGTTATGACCAAACTAACCATTTTGCAGAGCAAAGCAGAGAAAAATCGTGACCATGATGGATCAATATATGATTGGAAATTAAATTTACTTCGAAACCATCTGATTTTTTTTTTTGCTGCAGTGATTCTACCATTTATACATCCATTCATTATCAGGATAATAAATGATTTACTTGTTGTTTTTTGTGATATGTTCACTCTGATCTAATCAGTTTGCGCAATTCAGAAAAAAGGCAGATGTTTTGTGATTTTTTTGGATTTCAAAATTTTCCTTAAATTTTGCTGCCATAAAAATTACAATCATGCAATTGATTGCCATCTGTTGTGCCACAATTACGATTGTCATTTTTTATTTTTAAATTTTTTCTCGAATAATTAAAATGAAATAATTGAACAAAATCATTATTTAAACAATTGCATACATCACATATGTATTGATACCGCATAAATTTTTACCACGTTTCATTTGGAAAAAACCTTTTTCACCCCAATTTTGTCCCCAACTATTTTTAATGATCCATGAATGTTCATTCCAACCAATTATAGTTACAGCATGATTAGTTTGTTTTGAGCAATTATCATTATCATAACTGCCACTTTTATAATGTTTCATTGTTCTATCATCAACATGTATCGTTGTGTATACTGGACCGAATTCCCGTAAAATAAACTGTATATCTTCATCGATCAATTCTTCTTTTTGTCCATTTTGTTGTACATATTTTCCACGTAAACAATAATCATGGATTAATGCAACTTTTTGTTGTAATTTATTAGGATTAGGACATTCATTTTCCTTTGCTTCATATGGCAGTGTGCGCTCAGCAGTAATGCCATCTTGTTTCATGATATATTTATATGCATCCACACCAGTACCACCTTTGCAACCATTTTGTTTCGCACAATCAATTAATTCTTGTTCGCTTAGATCAAATTTACGATCATATGTTTTATTTTTGATCAAATAAACACTTTCAATGTTGGCCAATGTTGTGAATGCCCAACAACTACCACATTCACCTTGAAATTTTATCGGGGTAACTACATTCATATCACGCCAATCAAATTTTCTCGGTAATTGTGATTTATTTCTCACCAAGCATTTTCTCGGAACTTCAGTTGTGATTCGCGCATTCGAATCATTATAATCATTAAACACTGATCGTGGACGTTTAATATTATTATTGGGGTTATGAGTTTGATCAATTCTTTCCCCTTTCATTACACCAAAATCTTCATCACTCTTAGAGAGAAATAGAATTTAAAAATGATTTAATTAAATGATAATCAAGCAAACATTACCCAATCTGATAAATGAGTCAAGCCAACCTGGTAGCCATGCGGTTTCCTTAGACAATCAATCGTTTGCCTAGCAATATTGACCATTGAATCAAAAAGATTCTTGATGCGCACTAAGAATGGTTTACTTTCAAATCTTTCATCAGAAAAATGGCGATAAAATAATTTAACAGTGGTGAAAAATGTATTTTCAAATATATTATGAATATTATTATCATTATCATCATCGGTCAACATATGCATATTATAGCATCGATTTATTTGATCAATTTTATATTGACTTATGTTTGGAAATAATGTGGAAAATAATTGATCCATTTTGAGACCGACTTTATTCAAAAATTTCGCGACATCATTTCGATTATTTTCGATTAGATTTTGTATCTTTTCGCCAATAGTCTTTGATACACTAGGCAATAATGATTCTGGTTTTTTCGCAACAGATTTGATTGCTGAAATCTTATTCGTTACCGATGATGATGACGAAGAAGATGATGGTCTATTATTAAGTGGCGAAGCGGACAATTTTTTCTTTATCATTTCCGATTTTTGTATAACATTTGACAAATTTAAATCGCATTTGCTCAAATGACTAAGTAAAAGTAAATTGAGAAATAATAAATTTATAATTAAAAATTTCATGATTTTTTATTTTAATTAAAATTCATCGAAATAATTGATTAATAGACAGATTGAAAATGATGTATGATTTTTATATGCGAAAATAATTAACATTTTTGAATCACTGGCATCAATCAATCAGGATATAGGAAAATATTTATATATGACAATTTCCGCTCGTTTTTTGCTCAATTTATGCAAGTGTCATTGTACTTATTAGAAATAATGCGATGTTTTAGGTGCAGCCCCTTATGAGAAATAATCATCTAAATTGACCATTCGACAGCTGATATTCCATAACTGATTAGCCGCTTGATCGTCCAGTGATTCATTGAATACGCAATGATTTTCTTTACAATTACTGTAATATTTGCCTGAATCATTCGATATTGATGGTTCTAACGCGCAATACAATGTTGTTTGAACACCCGAATAAACATCTAAATTGAATAGAAAACCAATGATATCGAATATGATTCGTTTGAATCCTTTAACATGTCTTGTAAGATTCGTATTTATTGTTCCAGGATTCAATGAATAAACTTTCAAATTAGGGTATTTGTTCGAACGGTTCCTCAATTCTTTTGCTAATTTTCTTGTGAACAAAACATTAGCTAATTTACTCTGACAATATGCTTCAACTGGATCATATAATGAGGGTTTTTTTGAAAAATTTATATCTTCAAAAAATATTCGACCTCTTATATGATGAATAGTGCTCACATTTATGATGCGGCCATCTTCTGCATCAATCATTAATGGTAAAACAAAATAAGTTAATAGAAAATGTCCTAAATGATTTGTAGCGAATTGTAATTCATAACCATCCTCAGAAACAGTTCGTTCTGGACACATCATAACGCCCGCATTATTGATCAATATATCAATGCGATCATAGTGTTGTCGTAATTTTTCGCCAAATTGGTGTACAGATTTCAATGATGATAAATCACATTGATGTACGTCAATCTCTGCGGAACTACATCGACGACATATATCATTAGCAGCTTGTTGGCCTTTTAATAAATCTCTACAACACATTATAATTTTGGCACCTCTACGACATAATTGATAACTTGCTTCGAAACCAATCCCACTGTTTGCACCAGTTATCAATATAATTTTACCATCTAAACGTTGGTCGTTTGTATAGTAACGACGTCCAAGACCGATGAATCGTAAAATATTGGTGAAAAATTCAATAAAAAACAAAAATGCTGTCAACATTTCAATAATGATTCTTCGCATCATATTATGAGTGATTTGTTTATCGAATAGAAAAGAAATGGTTAAATTTACACATCTCTGAATTTTTTATAAAGATTTCAAGGAAATTTGTGGTTGTAATTTTAATATTGAATTTTCATGTTTAATTCAAGAAAAAATAAATAAATTACTCAATAATTGTTTAACATTGAATATTGAAAATTAGAGAGCAACATCAAATATGAACAACATAAAACAAAGAAATAAATTTATAAAACTTCACTACAATTTAGAGTATTTTTTTCGTCTAGTATCAAATTATTTGCTGTCATTTTTATCGTTTGAAAGTTCGGGCGCCAGTATCGCTGTTATTGTTGTTGGTCCTTCCGATGTAATTGGTTTTGAATTTTCTTTTTTATCTTTTTTCAACATTTGATAAACAATAATCGATATAATTTTATCAGCCACATCCATGGTTGATCTTTGTATCCATTTCGGTATTGTGGTTCTGGCTTGACTGAATCCAAGACGCTGAAGAATGTAATCCACACCGTATGGATCAATGTTTTTACTTGCCCATGAATGCAATCGCACCGTTGGTTCTAATTGCCAAATCTTTTTTTTTTAAGGAGAATGAATAAATGAAATTTTTTTCAAATTTTTACTTACTTCACATTCAAATTCACGATAATCATGAATGAGTGCACCAGTTGCCACAGGTGCGGCGTTTGTAGCAGTATTTTCATTAGACTTTTTTCCACTATTTTTCGGTTGTTGTTTTTCATTATTTTTTGCTGCTTCACCTTTTTTATCATTGATTTTTTTAGCATCTTTTTTGTCTACATCTTTGTCTGATTTGTTAGTTGTCGATGCTCCAGTGGTCGCGAAATTATCAGATGACATAGGAATGTTGGCACTTGTTTCGCTAATATAGGAACTGATCAAATTATGCAGGAAAAAATAAGCTTCAGCATCTACTGCAACATAGATATGATCAATGAAATCTGATCTAAAACTGCACAATACTTTCGATGTATCAGTAGGCTTTATTGGATTTATGATTGGCAATTTTTGTTTGGTCGTCAATTCAAATTTCATGCTAGGAAAAGCGAAAATCATTTCTTCTTTATGATGAAATTCGCTAGTTAACTTGCTTCGACGATCGGATTGCATTGTTTTCTGTTGTGAAGGGGTTAGTGATTCGATGGGCACACCAAAAGCATCGAATTCACAATTATCACAAGTAGGCAAAGGGAATCGATTAACATCGTTCAATACGACCGGTGATAATGCATAATGAAACCATTCATGAAAATGACGAAATTGTGGTGGAAACGCTACTGTTCGCGTGATTTTGCTGACGATGGCCATAGTTTCAGTGGGATCGCGTCCATCTTTTTCATCATTTCGTCCAAGAATCAACTCAAGTTTTTGTATAACGCTTGCTGAATCGGAATTCGAGAGTTCTGCTTCTGTATCAAATGTTATTGATGGTTCTTTTAGACAAAAAATTGCCCATGACTTTGATCGAAAATTAACGCCATGAAAACAAACCAAAGATATATTTTGTGCTTGTACTTCGATCGAACCCCCTAACTTAGAGTTTCTATCTGATAATAATTGTAATGCTTTACGCCAGTATCTATGAAATGGCTTAAATAATGGTTGCAAAGAAACAATTTCCGATGATGATTTTTCATTTAGTGGCTTCAAATTAGGAGATTCGATTGATTTTTTTTGTATTTTATTTTTTTCATGTGTAGCGATCGCTGTAGTTGCCGTTGATTTGGCAGTTGGATGCAAAGAATCAAATACTCGTTTTCCACTATGAAATTGTTGAGAGATAAATTCTTCAAGTTTCAAAATTATTTTCATAAAATCAGGAGATGTTGATTTAGACATTAGAATTTGCATTTGATCCCATTTCAAAGTTGCTTGTATATGAATTGATGGTTCTATCATATTTGATACATTTGTTGATAGGTAATCGATTTTCGAATTCCATTTATCTGAAAAAGATGCACTTAGATCACTTATTCGAGCCATTAGAATTGATGTCCCCATATAATCGATACGATTCTCAATAGTGTGTAATGAAAAATACAACCGGTGTTGCGGTTCAAGATTTTTATCTTCGCGAATATTTATTTCGCTACGGATGTCACTTAATTCAACGATTCCACCAACAATGCCTCCTTTAGCATCTAACGTTGAATTATTTAAACACAGACCGATTCTAAATTTACGATGTTCATTCGAATCAATCGATATAGACCCATCGCACATTAATTCTTTAGTTTGCCAATTAACATTTCCCATTATATTTCCCATGTTCATTGATACATTTAACTTTGAGAAATTAATTGTAAACAATATTAATGTTTCCCATGGATTATTTACCACAGCGATAAGATGCGATTTTGATTTCTTTTTCTTTGGTCGATTCTTGCGTTTCGATGCAATATGTGAACAACTTTCCAAACTTATTTCATTTGATAAACTCGTTGTACTACTAATGCTACTACTATCATCTGACGAATAAGTTTCACTGTCATTAAAAAATTTAAGATTTCTTTCAATTTCTTCTTTGTAATCATTACCATTGCTATTATCATCATCATCTTCTTCACTGAATATTGCATTTAATGTATTTTCCCCAATGAATATTTTTTTCCATATTGATTTACGATACCAAGCTTTTGGAAATGCCAATATTTCATTCAAACGTTTAACATCATATTTAAATGTTGCTGTACCGATATCACAAATCGCGGAAAAACTTATGCTTTGCGTCAAGCAATCATTCAATGATAGTTTTCTTGATCTAGATATATTCATTTTGACAAATTCTACTTGTAATGAAAGTGAATCTTTCCGTTCATTTGCTGAATAGTTTGTTGCACCACTTGCTGTTGTGTTTGTAGCTTTATTTTTTTGACCACCATATGGATGAAAAATATAAAGTGAAAAATCAGCTAAACATCCCGTAATGTTAAGACCACCACTATTATTATTTGGCTGAGACTCAACATTGGACAACATTTTGATATTTTTAAAAGTTTTATTTGAAAATTGTTGAAATGTTGATTCATAATTGAGATCATTAATTGCAGATGGATCAATATCAGAACGATTCGAAGACATTACTAAATCTATTGAAGGTAAATGCAATAAACATTCAACACGAGAAATCGGTAAACAACCAAGCCGAATAATGGTCGGTTGAAAATGGAAAAAAACAATAACATCAACTGGAAATGATGAATAGTAAACATATGGTGAACCAGCACCAACACCGCCACTACTGGTTGATTCTTTATTATTATTATCATTATTAATGTGTGCAGCAAATTTTTGTGACTGTAAACTGGATAATGTCGCATTTGCTGAATTTTGTCCAGACATATTTAATGGAATCGGCTTGAGTGCCTCTTCGAAAAAATCTAATATATGTGGACTGATGAATATTTCTTCAGGAATCGAGTTCAATGTTATCCAAGCAAATAATATAGCTTTTTTCGTTGATTTTACTGATGTTCGGGATATATTTGTTTCCGCCGATGGATGATCATTCAATGGTGGTGATAGCATTGATGGTGACAGCTTAAGATTACGAAAACTTTGAACTGGTCGCTCTTTTTCATGCGAATCATCGTTAGCATTCACATTTTTTGAACAATAATTCAATTTTATATCTAATCCTGGTATTAAAAATACGGTAAAATCAGGATTCATACCAACCGATTGTGTATAATCTCGTCTATTTAAATATGATTGGCCTTTCATTAATTTATTATATGAACGCGATTTATTGATTCTTTCACGTGAACGATTTATGTTCGATGATTGATTATTAATATTACCATTTGTAGGCGATCGATTGTCAGTATTATTGAAATTATTTGCATCTGTCATTTCGGTAGCCGAATAATTACGATTATTATCACCGATTATATCGTTTCGTTGTTCTTTTGTATGTAAAACACATTTTCCACTATTGAAAAATATTTTCACATTCAATTCAAAATCAATTTTTGGTTCGATCATTGTGCTTGATGTTGGTGCTTGCGTTTGAAAATTCGTCAATTTATTATTATAATCATTATTATTACTTTCATTAATTCTATTATTTGATGGTTTTCCTTCATTTAATTTATCAATATTTAAAATAGTTGAATCCAATAGGCTTGTTGACAGCGGAACATTATCCAAAGATCGATCATCAGTGATGACAACATCATCAATGTCATAGTTCAAATCATTCGGTATCGATATGCTTGATGAACGTGATGTCATGCTGCACTCTTCATCGATCTTTAAAGGATTTTTTCCCGAATTTAATTGATCATTTGAAAATTTATTGAATTCATCATATGAATGAATAGATTGACTATATACATGATTTTTGTTCATATCACTTTCAGTTTTTGTAGATTGATTTTGCTTGTTAGTAGAGCTACTATTAGATGGTCTCTTCAATTTTTTGATTACATCACGACGAAAATTATTGAAAACAGCAGCTTCCAATTTTCGGAATCTTTCCATTTCTTGTCTGATGGTTTGATCACTTGCACCCAATTGTCGCAAATCATTGATTATTTTTGCTTGTTCATTGAATTCTTTTTCGATATTTCTTTTTCTCATCAATTCTTTGGCACGATGAGTAGATGATGCATTCAGATTTAATGCATCACTTGTTAAAGATGTTTGTAATAATGCAGCTGATGACAGTAATGGGGTTGAAATATTTCTAACTGATTTTTCTTCACTGGACATCATTTTTTCATTTTTCGTTGTATCGACAGTGTCTAAAGATTCTTCATTATTATCATATTCGTCGTCATCGTCTTCATCATCTTCATCGCCTGCAATTGCTGTCATTGTTTTGAATAATGCTGAGATTTGTTTTCCAATACTTGTGTCAACGTGTATATCAAAGCCATCCATTTTCCAATGGACATTTAATATCCATTTAGCTTCTGCTAAATAATTGGAACTATCATTCAATATTGGTGCGGTTTTGATTGCTGCAGTTGTCGGTGAATGAGCATGATCCATTTGATTATTTTTCTTATTTGTCATTGTACGCGAACAAATCTGATATGTACCTTCAGATACCATACAAAGATTCTGTATTGACGGATCTGATAGATCTGGTTTCCAATCATCCAACATTGTTTCGAAATCGTCGGCGAACCTGATGCATAAATTTTTGAATTCACCTTTACTCACTAATGACCCGCGCGATAATGCCGATATTCTGGTACTTTCTAATGTCAATACTAATGCATCTTTGATATCGGAATCATAAATTCGGCTTTGTGTTGAAAATTTTGATAATGTTGATGTTGTTGATATTGGTAAACAAATGCCAAAATCATCAACAGTCAATTGTAATAATAATGTAGTTGATGATTGAGATGAACTGAATGATTGAGTGAAAGGATGCATTTTATCAAAGAACGGTTGTGAGGCTTGTAGTATTTCATTGTTTAAACTAGCTCGTTGCTCATTCCAATATTCATAAGCATTTTTATAATTAATCCAAACTAAAATTGCTTTATCTAGCGCCAATGGCTGCACATAAACTAGTGGACGATTCAATGTTATCAATACGACTTCTTTATCATCATCATTTTCTAAATCTAAAGTCAAATGATTTGTTGGCTGATTTTGAGATGCATTACGCATACATATTTTTGTTTTAAAATACGCTAATTGTTGAAAATCTGGTTCCGCTTCTTCGAATATTTGATTACGGATCAATTGTCCTAAAGCTACGATAAAATCCAATTGTACTCGTACGAATATTTTGAAATTACGATCACGATCAGCTGCATTCATCAAACGATTCGATACACGAAGATCAATGACACCTGTTTCAAATCGCACGGCATTGTTTGTTGGTGTGGTTGCCGTAATTTGTATCCCAGTCATTTTCAAAGATAACGAAAATAAAATTCGCGATGTTGATGTCGATGATGATTCAGTAGCTATGAAAGGCTCATTGCCATTCATTCGATTAACAACATCATCATGTTCATTTTCATTTCGTGAAACTTTTTGTAATACTTCATTTATTTCTTTCATGAAAACTTTTTGCACGAATAATAAATGATTCAATAAATCGGTTGTGAGTGAATGCTCAAAGGAGCTTATTTCAGCAATCATATTCAAGTAACTGCCTTTGCGAAAAACAATGCCATCAGTTGAAAATGATTCAGTACGATTGACCAATTCGGTAGCTGCATTTTTTGATCTATCTAAATCTTTTTTATATTCTGCATCAATATGAATGCGTGGTAAATTAATGCTAGCGTTAGCTTCACTTGGATATGATTCCATTATTGTTTTTAGACATAAGGAATGATCATTTATATCAACGATGAATTTAGCTTTAGATCCAGTACAGCCAGTACTCTTTACTTGTCCTATCAGATATTTTGCTTGCAATGATGGCAACAAAGATGCTTTGATCGCAACACTTTCTAGAATAAATTCAAAATCAACAATCAACGGTGATATTAAATTTGATTTTCGTTGTTGCTGGTTTGCACGATGCATCATTTTCATGTGATGCTGATGATGATATGAAATCGGTCGCATTTGTATTTCTTGTATAGTTGATCTTCTTAGAGGAGTCGTTATTCGTTGATTTTTGCTTTGATCAACAATACGTCCAGGTATCGAATGTTTTTTATTATGATAAATGGAAGACGAACCATCGAAACTCATGTGCGGAGATGCTGACATCAATGGAGATGATGGCAATCGTTGGCTATCATTTGTATCATTACTAGTTGAAACTTGTTGTTGTTGTGGTCTAGATGATCTAGATAATTGTCTTGAATACCGTAATTCTTGTAATGTGGTTGACAATTGCTTTCCAGATCTAGTCATCATGCCATGTAATGCAACTGGATGCTGTGGTATATCAATCTCAATATTTCCAATCATAATTCTGGCATGATTAGAATCAAGATTAGTTTTGAAATTTGAACTTTTCAACAAATCATTAATTTTATCCAAATTTTCGATATCAAAATTTGTTTCTAAATCTGATTCATTTTTCCTGCCTAAATTCAAATTCGATTTCTCTATCCATAATTTTACAACCAATTGTTGTTGAAGTTGTTGCTGCGAACGTTTTGAATTTACAGAATCAAACGACAATGATTCAAATAATGACATAGATGTGCGTTCGAGATTGATATCAATTGTTGAATTAATCAACGATTTTAGTGTTAATATGTTGGGCCATTCAGTGTGCGATTCACATTTTTTTCTGCACTCATAATGTGTTATTAATGAATCAAAATTACTCAGTTCACTTTCTAATTTCAATCCCGAGAGCATAGCAATAACATTCATACGTTTAACTGTCATGTTTGAAATTATAATCAACGGTTTGTTGATCAAACTAGAATAAACTGAATAAAAATCATCTTCATTGAATTGTCCAAAATGTTCTGCTTGATTTGTAAACAATTTTGATTTAGTTTGCTGATATTGTTCGAGCATTTTTGATATCGTGAGCCAACAATTATCAATATTCGAATAATTTATCTGTTCAAAATTATTAATTTCTTCTTCTTTTTCGTCTTGTTGCATTGGTAGTTGATCTTTTAATTGATCCATTGATAACATTGGTTGTCCATCATCAATCGTATCATTTTTTTCACTTTTTATTGTATCCGAATCTGAAGTAGTTGTTGCCGATGTTTGTGTAGTAGTTGTTGTCGTCGTAGAATTCAAAGAAATCGAATCTTTGTCATCATCATTATCATCATCGATGCCATCATTATTGTCATCAGTAAAAATATTACGATTACTCTGCATTTCTAAACGTATTTGTAGTATATCGTCATAAATTGCCGAAATTTGATGGATAAAGCGCAACAATGGCAGATTAATTCTTTGGGTTATTTGTTCGATATGACAATTAAAAACCAGAAAATTCATTGTATCGAATCCGAATTCATTCTCATTTGATTTTTTATCTGTTATTGATGTGAAAAGATTTTTTGTAGTTGGCGAAAAATTCGGTATGCGATTCAGAATTGGGTTCGTTCTGAGTAAATCATTAAAATCATTACTAATCAATTCATTAACCTGAGTATGATTAAGTTTTTGAACTAATGCATTAAAATTTAAATTTTCGAACACAAATGATAACTCTGTAGAAATTCGTTGATTATTTAATGATTCTATTCGTTTCAATATGGATGCGATCATTTCGTTCGTGAACATATTTTTTTGAATATTTTGTTCCGATTCTTCTATTTGAATGCCGAATTCTTTGATATTAAATATCAATGATAAATTTGAACCGAAAAAACCATCATGCTCTTGTTCGGATAATTTATCAAAATCTAACACATCAGACAGGCCAAAAATTTTTGAAAAATTTTCGAAATATTGTGTCGCTTCACAATTTAGACCATATTTGCGTATAGTTTCTTTCGCTGATTTTTTTTCATCAAATGTAGTTTCTTTAATCGGTGCTGTATATGGTACATTTGATGTTTTTAATTGATCAACAGCAACTATATCATTATCACTTATTTCATTCACATCATTATCAGTAAGAACTGCTGTTTGATTGATAATTGAATCATCATCATTAGTATTGGTGCTTTTAAATGTGATTGTATTATTACTTTTGATCTTACGATTGCTATTTTTCATATAATCTTGTTGTTTAACCATCCACCAATAAAGATCCTTTTGATCAGAAAAAGTGTTGTCATTATTTTGTTCATTATTAATTGTATTGAAACCTTCATCAAATAATTCATCGATATTGATGCCAACATCATTGCGATCATTCTCGATGTTGGGTAATGATGACTGATTAAGGATAGATTTAGGCTCATGCTTTTGCTGCATTCGTTGATCTTGTGGCAATTTTTGTAATTGCTGATTATTAGTAGTTTTGTCAATCGGAATCGAATCTAATTCGAATGAATTATCATTGTCATTATTATCACGATTATGATGAAAATGAAATTTTTTAAATGAACAAAAACTACAAAACGCTGTTATATTTCTAATGATTGGTGTTGCCAAAAATCTATCATACAATGTGCGTAATCGATTGGCATCTAAACGACTAAAATGTACACGATTAGATCTATGTTTTGATGATAAAATATTTTGACGATGTTTAGCCATTATTTCCAAATATTCTGGAACAGTGTTGCGAGTCATTTGACTCGATATTTCTGTTTGTTGTAATTCTATATCATCGTGATTCATTACTATTAATTGTTGTGGCAGTTGTTGCGATTTATTGTGAATCAATTTTGTTGTTTCACTTGTATCCATATCATTCACCATATTGATTTGTATTGACTCTTCATTGTCAATATTATGTTTACGAGCATATAATGGTTCTGGTGTTGATGATGAAGGCAATGTTACATTTTTAAAACCATTTTCATGGGCTGTATTATTCATCATTAAATTGAATTTCGCTTCCAATAATGTTAAAATTTGATTTTTAGTTGATGAAAATGTCATTTTTGGTGAATTGGTTGTTTGTTGTTGCGGATGACTATGATGATGAAAAAATATTTGGCCAAAATTAGAAACAGGAACATTCAAAACCTCTTTCCAATGGAATAATAATAGAACTAAACATTTTTCCAAATCTTTATTATTTGGGATAATTGATCTACGTTGAAAATATGCTTCGAACTCTGCAATTGATTTAAATGATTCTTTGAAATTAGATCGCAAAACATTCATCAAAATGAATGAAGGATCATCTTGCAACGTTTTTGCTAATGCTGAAAATATCCTGATCATTTGCTTACTACTATTATTGGTTTTAAGTTTTTGATTATGTGAGAAATTTTGACGACCATTTGACAATAAACACGCTAATGATGAGCAATTGCGGAATTTTAATTGATTTTTCATCTGATCATAATCATCTTTCAAACGATCATAAACACTAACCCATGCAATTATCAATGGTATTAATGAACTCAATAAATGCCAATCATAGCGATCATAATCATTATGTATTGATGATTTTTTAGATGATGAGGATGCAAAATGAAACCAAATATTTGCAATCATACCTTGCAATTCACAATTAGTCAATGGTTTTGTTGGATATTCTAATTCTTCTAAATTTGGATCATTATTTTCTATTTTGATCGCATTATAATATGATGATTTATTTGTGATGAATGACATATCGTCCATACCGAATTCAAACATTACAAAAGAATTAAAGTGTTGATATTTCGATGACAATTCATCAGCATTATCGGCATAATTCTTTTCCATTGAAAATGATGGCGGTGTGAAAATGAAATTAATTTTGCTTTTAGAACATGGAATCACTGATAAAATTATTTCATCGATAATTTTAGGTGAATTTATTAATCGAGATAATTGTGATTGAATATTTTTCAAAGAGAAATTGATTTTATTTTCATGGACATATGCATCAATTGTTTCGAATGCATTTATGTCGATTTCAGCAAAAACTTTTTTGGGTTTTCGAGTGAAAAATCGTATCATCAATGCTTTTTCTGTATTTGTAGCTGTCTGTTCCATGAACACATGTAAATTGTGTTTTTGACGAGTTTGATGATGAAATTTAAAATTCAATTCATTCAATGATATATTCCAAACTAATACACAAGTTATATCTTTTACATTATCTAATGATGAAAATGATATAAATTCTTCAACGATTGATGATTGTATTGTACTGATGTTAACACGGCCAATATCGATACTCATATTGAATAATTTTCTATAATCATATTCAAGATTTTTAGCTAATAATATGTTCGGTGCTAAATTTGTATTTTCATTTGTTTGTACCATTTTATTTACATTACGATCAGTCGCAAAACTTATGGAACGATTTAAATGTTTCATTGACTGTCTATGGCTCATTATTTTCCATGCTCTCATATGCAATTGTCCAATATAATTTTGACAATTTTTTTTCAAAACATTTTTCTTCTCAATTTGATTCATAATAGAATAGCTACAATGATTCAATAAATTTATTGGATGTAATTTATCAAATATTTCTGTCATAGTTTTCAACATTGATGACATTACATCAAATGTTAATAATGATATTTTTATTTGTATCTCATTCATTTGCAAATGCATAAAACAATGTTCAATTACTTCATTATAATCACAATCAATATTACAACTTGTTGACATGTTTGAAGTTGACGTTATTATTGTTTCTGAACGATGTTTATTACTACACGCATCTTCTTCATTTTTGGTTGATAATGTTGCAGTCCTAGAACGACTAAATGGTTCAGTGGATGGTGACATTGATGGTTTTTTTGCTGAAAACAATACATCCTTATCCGATAAGAATGATTGTCGATCATTAATATGATTCAAATCAAATTTTTTTCCAACAATACCAGGTTGTATCGATAATAAATCATAAGACTTAGTATTATCATTATTACAATGAGTGAATTTTGTTTCAGAAAATCCAGCATTTTTCAGCATAAATTTTGGCTTCCAGTTATTACGGTATTCGAAAATTAAACGCTCAAAATGTAATGCTTGCGGCGATTTCATATGAAAATAATTACAAATTTTTATATTTTGTATTGGTGATGGAATATCCAAATATTCTGATGAATATAACGATAAATAAGCTGAATATGCTGACATCAACAATGGTGAATCAATAATAGGCTTTTGCAGTTGATTACGTAAGTCCACCATATCATATATTTGATTGTCACTTAATGCAGACATGAATGAATATATTGAGCGAGTTTCTTCATTTTCATTCAATTTAGACGACGTCGTAGAATCGGAGACATTGATCTCTATATTTTTTGGGGAAACAATTGTAGGCGAATCAGATGATAAACTTGATAGTTTTTGTTGTGATGTTCCTGCGGACAGATCAAATGATGAAAGATGATCGCGTGCTGTCATGTATTGCGTTGGTGATAGTAATGTTTCTGCTGGAGATTGCCAATTTGGCGATGATGAGGATAATGATTTATCATTGTTTGAAATTGATCGTTCCATTCTCGAAGAAAGTGTTGTTGAACCAGATGCTAGGTCTTCAGCGGAAAAGAATCTATCATTAGAAATTCCTGACCATTTAGTTTTTAGTTGTGATGAATGTTGAGTTTTTTGTGGTTCAATCATCGAACGACCTGATTGTGATGATTTACCCGTATTCATGATTGCTTTATTCGTTTCATCGATTAATGGCGAATGCAAGTCCAAAAGATAATTTTCAGGATGTAATAAACTTTCACCATAATTCAAATGAATTAACTTTGAATGATCATGTAATTTTTGCCCCAAGCATTTTGTTATTGTTTTCAATGAAGTTGATTGAAGTTGCGGGATTTGTTTTTGTTTGAAAAATGTTTGTCCATCAAAATTACAACCAAAAAATGCGCAATTACCAATACATCCACATTTATTCAAATCATTCCATAGAAACCATAATCTTTTCGTTTTTGCATCATGTTTTAGAAGAAAATCACGCTGTGAACAGGTATAATCATCAATTTTTGATGACTTCATGGCTAAATCCAACAAAATTGGCCCAGTTGACACAAAACCTATTTCAGCCCATTCATGAATACGACTCATATTTTTCATTGGTGATAATGGTACAAATTGGCGTAAAATCAAATCAGAAATCAATAATGTTAATCCGTCAATTTTTTTATTAATATGTAGATTACAAGTAGCCAATTTTATAGATTCATTTAAAATATTGATGATCACATTAGATTCGATGAAAAACAGATCAATTTTATCAAAATTTACACGAACTAATCGATATTTAAGATCTTCAGGATATGGGCATAATCTATTGGCAATTAAATTAGATTCTGGACATTCATTTTGTAAACGGTCATGCAAACATTTGTAAAATGGATTAGGTGATTGTAAATCCAAATCCATTTGAAATATTTGTAATAAGAATGTTTCCATTGGCATGACAATTTGCATAAATTGATCGACAGTTAATCGTCCTCCTATTTCGCCAACTTCTACATCAACTAGCCACCCATATTCTAATGTTTCACTTTGTAATGGACGATTTAAATTCGAAAACACTGCATGACCTCGAAATTGTAATGATGACAATGTAAGAAAACCTTCTTCTAAAGATTCAGGGAAATCAATTTTTTTGATGCGATCTTTGATTTGGACAATAGCTGGCGATATTATTAATTGCAATTTCGTTTCCAAAAAAGTTTTACGCAATTCAAAGCATAATTTTTCCACATAAATTAATGGTGAATAATGTTTGGAATCAGATAAACATTGAACTAAATGTCCATGTATTTCATGCAATGTTACAGAGACTATCACTTCGAATGGACGATAAATGCGCGGATCAAATGTTTTACGAGGTTCCATCTCTAATTCGACGATTGATTTATCTTTTCGACTGTCTATTTGAGTATCTGTTCGTTTTTTATCATCGAAAAAATTCGGACTCATTTCATTGAAAACTTGAGATTCTCCAAGATAATTTTCTTTGATATTCCACAAAAAACGGAATAGCACGCCAAACAGAGCAATATTAGACGGTCCCATCTCTAGTTCAATGGTCATTATATCTGGCAATAATGATGACACTTCGAAATCTTGTATTTCATCTTGAAATTTGATATTTCTCTTTCGCAAAGGAATCGAAGCATTATATTCTGCTGGACGCTTCAAGTTATCATCAATCACTGGCATTGGCCAATAGTCATATGTAATACTAAGTGCAACAATAGGAGCATTCATGCAATCATACCAATGATTGCTCTGTGAAACAACGCTCTTCCATTTTCTTCTACGTCCAAAATATGCTAAATATTCATAAAAAGATTCATTACGATCATTTATATTCGAGAATCTTTGAATCAATTCAATTATATCACGATTCGTACCAATTTCAGGGACATAAAATGCTCCTTCTAAGCATTCACCTTGTATCCATATTTTTATCATCAATTTCGGTGGCAAAAATTCAACAAACGGTAAATCAAATGCAAGATCAAAATGTTCACCACAAATTGCAATTTTACAATTTTCATCATTCAAACTTGTTGAACAATCGATCCAATTAAATTGATTGGCCAAAACTAATAGCTCAAAATCTTTTATCACAATCGATATTTTCCACGTGTAAGGAATGAATTTGTAAATGTCTGGCCGGTCTTTGTCACACCAATCATCAATGAGATCTTGAATGAATATTTTATGAGCGAATATTAGATTTACCGTGGCTTTACAAGCAGTAATTTTACAAAGCCATTCTTGATGACCATTCCAGAGTCTAGGAAAGAAAACATCAACATCAAATTCAAATGTTTCACTTTGTATTAGTGGTCGGAATTGCAGACTAGTCGTTGCATCAAGATGGAGAATTTGTCCTAATATATGGGTACTATATCCATTATTATTGCAAACCCATGGGATGGTCGCTTCCAAATATGAACCGGGCATCGCATTGATATGTAGAGCATGAGTTTCTTTGTTTTTTGAGAATAATATATCAATTTTAGCCTCATGCAATGTACTGAGACGAATGTCAAACGATTCAAAACGGCGTCTTTCACCGATTTTAGGCTTCTCATCAACTGGTATCAATTGATAATTAGCTGGAAAGAAAAAACTATACAAATATCCACGTTGACGATCAGCCCAAGGGCCATAACTGAAATCAGTCCCTTTGCCACATTTGATAACTATACCCCAAACCGGATTATTTGTTTCATTAACAGCTTCTTCAGTGACAAAACCTGGGACATCTTGATAATAATAAATTTCAATTTTATTCGTGCGAAAAACATTGAAACCATCGCCCATTATCCTAGGGGGTTCATCATTGATCGCGCCGCAATATTTTTCACTGGGAATCAACATTACTTGAAGGTTTTCAGCTTTACCTTTAAGAATATGAGTCAATAGATCATATTGAGATGCAGCTGGTTGACTAGTATAATGGAATTGTGAATCTTCAAATGAAATCGATAAGGTGCTAGGCATAAGATAATTTCCAAAGATGAAACGACCAGATGAAATTTCGATTTTGATCATTGGAATTAAATCACGCCAAATTGATTGTTTTAGTTCATTTTTTGTTTGATTCATACTTTTCAATATTTTTTCTCGTGTTTCTTTTTCATGCTTGTCTTTATCAACGAAAATTTCTTTTTCTTGTTCATCACAAAAAAACTTTGTTGGTAAATTGAATAATTTTTCAAGCTCAGAATAACGTTTTGTTTGATTATAAATATGTATTTCAAGTCCATCTAAATAAATCAATAAACGTACATCAGAATTGGATAAATCTTCTGTTCGTGCATCACGATATTCATATGGTATCCAATAACAAAATACCATCCTAATTTATGAAAGAAGTGAACATGAAATGTCGATGCAAGAAAAAAATCTAAAATTTGAGACCTAACATACCAACCATCTTGAATTCTGATTGAATAATCATCATCAATATAAATTACATCACGAAACATGATCTTTCCTGAGATTGCAGCAAACGAAAATGAACCGATTTTGAAGTAACCATTTTTGATGAATAAATAATTGACAATTTTCGTTATGATAAAGCCCAGCAATCTTGAATTATAGAATATTACATAGCAAACCCAAACCATTGACAATATCCATACAAAAAATATGAATGCATTTTGAATGAAAAAATAAAGCCAATCATTGAATGTTGAACCTTCAATTTGTGGTGGTTCAACGATTGAACGTGCAGTTGAATTAGAAGATAATTGTTCGAGTAATATGTTGACAATATCTTTGCCTTTATTTGAATTATTATTGTCTTCAAGATTTTTCATTTTCGTTTTTTTTTTCACATATGGCAAAAGTGCTTTTTAAGAAAAATAATTTAACGATAAATTGACTTCATGATTGTTTTTGATTTTAGAAAGAAAAAAATAATTGACAAAACAATTTAAACTTGACTAAAATTTGATTGAAAATATTAAAATTCAATATTTTGAAAAAAATTGCTGGCTCAAACCGGCTGATTTTCCTCAAACAAAAAATGTAAACAAACAAATGTATGTTTCTATTTCAATCCATATAAGACTTTTAAGTTTATTTTTTTTTCAATTCAAATAAGCATAAGGAATATAAAAAAATTATTAATTTCAATAAAATTGATGAAAAAGAAATCAAATACAAGAAAAAAATATCAAGAACAAAATAAGTCATACGAATTATCATAATTATCAAATTTGATGAAAATTTTTTACGTCGGGCAATTTGTTTAGTTGTCATGTAGAACATCCAACAATGACAGCAGCAGCATCACACCGTCCATATAATAATGGCTTACTGGTCATCCATTCATTAAGTTCGGGATCATATACAAATACTTTTTTGCCGATTTGTTGATTTTTACCAGGATGATTCGTTGATGATCCTCTACCGCCGAACATATACATCAAATTATTGATACTTACTGTACAAAAATTTGATTTAGCAACTGGCATCTCTGATATGAGTGACCATTTGTTCTTAAAGTTGAGACATGAAAAATAATGATTTTATTAGAAATCGATTCATGAATAAAATAGATACCTCTATGATGTTATAATGCTCGACCGAACTAAGACAATCACCTTGTGACCCTCTTCCACCAAATACATAGATATAGTTTTCATTGTAGACACAAGCACCGAATGATTCTCTTGCTTGATTTAGTGGTGCCAATGTACGAAATTTTTTCTTCATTGGTTCATAACAGATGACTTTATTTGTAACAATGCCATTAGAATCAGCTCCACCAATCAGATAGATGAGTCCATCATTTTCAATTACTTGCATACCGTGGCGACATTCTAATAATTGATCATAAATTTCCCAATTATTAGCTTTTACATCAAATTTTTCGATAAATTGTCCGCCACCACCAAGACCACCGAAAACAAATATAAATGAATTGGCGAACGAACAGGCACCGAATGCCCATCTCGGTATATTCAAATGTGGTCCCATTGTTGAAATATTATTGAATGGATCATAGATTTCCATTGTTTCAAGGATAAGCGTATCACAGATTCCGCCAATCACGTATAACTTGTTATTCAATTGAACGACGCTATGACTACTTCGAGGGTATCGTAATGGTTTTGTTACCATCCAAGAAGAATTGTGAATATTGTATTTAACTACACCACTTAATGTTCCGTCATTGTTATCATGAATATGGACAGGGCGATTGTGAATTGTGCTTCGTCCACCAAATAAATAAATTGCTCGGCGACAGCCCAAACGAGGTTTCAAGCGTATGGTATCATAACCACATATATTCGT
The DNA here is from genome assembly GCA_002943765.1 of Psoroptes ovis. NCBI lineage: Eukaryota > Metazoa > Arthropoda > Arachnida > Sarcoptiformes > Psoroptidae > Psoroptes > Psoroptes ovis. Next base: position 1,215,636 of record PQWQ01000006.1, read on the forward strand.
ATTACTCGAGAAATCATTAGAATTTTTTTCAAGATAATTCTGTAATGCTTGGCTAACAATAGGATCATTAGGCATTTTCAGAAGATTATTAATTGATTCTTTAGAAATGACTGGTAATCTAATAATCTTTAGAAATTCATCAAGATATTTTAAACGTTCTGGCGGACACCAATGTATCCATCTGATCGTATGAAATAATAATTGGTATTCTGAAATGATACTTAAATTTTCACTTTTCAAGAATGATCTTAATAAATTCGATGGTAAATTGAGGAATTCATCTTCTTTAATGATTTCTGCAAAATTATTTTCAATGAAACGTTTTGTATCGAAACATAATTTTGTTAAGCCAAAAAAATCAGTAAAACACAATATACTGATACAGTTTTGTGTGTGAAGATTTTGCTCTAAATAAAGAGAACAGGATTCAATTAATTCATTTAATTGAAATCTTTGGGCAATTTCGACAATATCTTGTATTGTATCGAAATTAATATCGATTTCACCAGTATAAATATAATTCAATACTGTTTCCATAACTTCATCATTTTCAATATCTTTTATATCAACATAATTATTTGAATTCTCGATGAAATAACTTGAATCGAACAAGATTTTGAAATATGTCGATGATGCCGATAATATTAGTTTATGCACATAGTATACATTATTGATCGTATTTATTCGAAAATCACATAATATTTTTTCTTTACGATATTTATTCAATTCGTGTGCTAATTTATGTAATATCTTTAGGAAGGATTGATTTCATCGATTATTTTAGATGATAATAACTGATCAATCAACTTACATTATTTTTTAGAACGTTTTTATTGACAGATAGTGTTTTAAAATGTTTTGAACAAAATTGAAATCTTATCGTCGGTATATTATTGTAATTGAAATTATTGTAATCATCATCATTTTCATTGCTATCATTATCTTGTTTATTCAAATTTGCATCATTGTCGTCACGATTGGTACTATTATTACTACTGTCATTCATGATTTATAACATCAGATAATAAGCATGAAAATATCCTAAATAATTTGATAACTTTCTTTTAAAATTAAATTTGAATTGTTTTTTATATTTTTTCATCGATAAATAAAGTGAAGTTCAAGGAAATCACCAATTTTATCGATTATATTTTGTCAATATTTTTCTGAATTTATAGCTACGGCAACGATAATATGAAATGTCATAACGTCTCAATATTTTTCTATTTTAATGTCGCATTTTCAAATATGATAATCATTATCAATGTATTTTTCTTTCAATATGCTCCAGATGTTTAAGAAATTGCTGCAAATCAATATTTTTAAGACAAAAAAGAGTTGATAATCTCAAAAGTTTTTGAGATATTTTTACACTATTTTTACTTGTTGTTATTTTGAAATTTGATTTTTTTATGTTTAAATAGACAAATTTTTTCAAATTCAAAATTTTCATTTTTTTACGGATAAAAACTTGACTTTTTATTTGGATTTGAATGAAAGAAAGAATCGTATAAAATTTTGAAAGATTTGAGAAAATAATATTGAGACATACATATTTCCAAAATTATCAAAATGCACCGATTTTTATCTACAATCATTCTTCGATTTGAAAACCATGGCAACAATATTGTTTGTTGACAAAACATTTTGATGGAATCTGAACATTTTTCCGATAAGATTTTTCTTCTTTAATCTTAATTCAATCAAGATTATTTAACAAATGGGCTGTTTAATGTCCAAAAAATCCAATCAGCAACAATCAACCAATGAATCATGGACTTCTAATAAAACTTATAGTTGGTATGTTATAAATTTTTTTTTACATAGATTAAACATTTTATCCGATTTCTATGATAATAGGTCGCATCGTGATCGCAGTCAATTAATGAAATATACAATTGAAAATGAATCAAATTCATTGAAAATTCATTTACCTGGTGAAATCAATGGCGAACAATTCATTATACAAAATTGCAATGATTCAACCATCTGTTTATACGATTTTAGTAATACAGTGATGATTGATGATTGCAAAAATTGTACATTTTTTATTGGACCAGTTATCGGTAGCTTATTTATTCGGAATTGTGAAGATTGTCGTTTGATTTCAGCATCGCAACAATTCCGTGCTCGTGATTGCAAAAATTTATATCTGTTCATTTTTTGTTCCACGCAACCAGCAATCGAATCTAGTCATAACTTAATATTTGCATGTTTTTCTGCAAATTATAATAGTCTTCAAGGTAAAATTGAAATTCAATCATTCATAATCCATAATTATATTCTTGTTTTATCACAGAACAATTTGACAAAGCCAATCTAAAGGTTTTCAATAACGAATGGTTCAAGGTTTATGATTTTTCAATTGATAATCGCGAAAAACATTGGTCAATCGATTCATCTTCTAATAAAATTGATGAATCATTCCGTTCTATTCCGTTAGACAATAATCAATTGAATTTGAGTTTTAATCATATAACAAGTTTAGTTCCAATCACAAAAGGAATCGTTTCATTTGACAGTATCATCATTGAAGATAGTGATGAATCAATTTTTATGATTATAATCTACAGTCATTCTTCACTCGCATTATATGATCGAATAGAGAATTATGCTTCAAAAATTATCAGAAATATAAATCTTAATATAAAGGTATGTGAGAATTTTGAATATGATTCACTAATAATCGTTTTCTTTTGATAATAATAGGAACTTGCATTATTAATGACACGATATTTGGATTCAGATGCTTTGATTAAATCAGTTTTAACAAGAATTTCCAATGGTATTGAAGATGAAATGATGTTGATGAATGATGATAAAATTCAAATGGCTCCTAATCAATCAATAGTCTTAATATATTCTGGTGAATACAACAATAAAAATTTGTGAGTATTATTAATATTTAAATAATTCAAAAATGACTAACTAGCTTTTATACAATAGAAATGATATTTTAAAACAAACTTTCCATTCTTCTAAAAAATTCAAGTACAAAGCTATTGAAAAAAATCATGATCAATTTTTATTCAATGATTGTTTTACATTTATTTTCAATCATGGATTTAATGAGATGAAATGAAGAAAATAATCCAAAAAAAATCGCTCTACAAAATTAAGTTATTCCACGTTGGAATCTATTTGTTGACGAAATTTCTTATGATCATAAACTTAAAATTAAAATAAAACAAAAACAATATGTACAATTAAAAAAAGAAATTAAAAAGAACAAATGACAAATTTTAAATTTGAAAGAAAAACATATCTAATAATTATAAGCAGTTTTTTATTTCTTATTTTGCTGTAAAGCTTCCCTATAAAAGTTAGATATTAATACTTGAATATTTTTGAAAGTAACATTTTCATTGATCATCATTAACCGAAATATTGGCACTAGTACAACCAGCATCGCCATCATCCTCATCATCGTTGTCTTCAATCATTTCTTCTTGTAATAGTTTTCGAGCCAATTTGACCATTTGATATTCGTTATAATGTTTCTTGCGTTTCTGTTCAAATTCTTTCCGTCTCAAGCGATCTTCTTCAGTTTCATTTTCGATATCTTCTAATTCATCATCGACAGCATAATATTCATCATCTTGATCCATTAGATCAAATGTAAATTTTGATTTAGATGAGCTTGCAGTTGATTTGTCAATTAATTTTGATAAATTTTCCGGATCGATTTCTGTTGCCATTTCATTATCTGAATGGCATTGACCATCATCATCTTCAACAAAATATGAATATGGTGTTTTAGGTTCTTCAATTTTCATATGTCCATAATCTTTATCAGGTGGATGCAATGTTTGCAAAATGTTTGTTTCATCCCATTTGATATCTTTATCTTGTGAACTTGAATAGAATAAATGAAAATTTTTAATTCAAAGAAAATTCATCATTTTTTCAATACAAACTTTTGTCTATTTAATGTTGGCTGTTCAGTAGTCGATGATGTTGTTTTCAAAATACTTTTGGCTGGTTTTTTACTGAGATTTTCAATCGGTTTAGTGATACTACTATTACTATCAGTATTTTCTTCTTCCATTGATTATTAATTTTCAATTGTTATGATTACTAATATTACAATATTATTACAACAGAAAAATGAATCGATGCAAAATCGAAAAAAAATCAAATAATCCTTATATTAATATTATTTAATTTATTTATTTGAACATGTGAAAAAAATTTTTTTTTACGAAAACTTAATTATTTTTCATTTATATTTGGAAAAACTAATTTTAAAAAATTAACACAAAAATTTATATTATGCTTAATTTCAATAATGAATTTAGGTTGATTTGATATTTGAATTGAAATTACTAAAAAAAATAAATGAAAATAATCGAAAAATAAAAATAGAAATAAAATGCAAACAACAAAAAAACAAAAACAAAAATTTTAACTTATTGATAGCTTTTGTTATTGCCCTACTGTGTTGTGTGCTTTTGTTGTTACATATGTAATACATGTGCTGGCCTCCCTTTTTTTTGTTTTTTGTTCGTACTTTGTGAATTCGCATGTTCATACACGAATTGCCATTTAAAATTGAAATTTCATTTTTTCCTTTTTCTATTTATTCTATTCATTAAATTATTCTGTTTTTGACAGATATATTCATTCATTTGACCAGAATCATGAAAATTTTATTGATTTTGAATTTAAAAAAAGTAAAAAAATGAATAAAAATCAGCAACAACAGCAAATCAATGAAAGTATTAATAATGTTTTTGATTCATTAACGAATCGTGTACGAAATCTTTTGAATAATGAAGAAATTTTAATGCTAAAAGAATCAAGTGATCAAAATGAATTCGATAATTGTCAATGTAATAATTTTGATCGAATCAATGATCAAATTATTATTCAATCATCAAATGGCGGTCATGAAATATTTGAAGAAGATTATATAACTAAATATTATAATTATCAAATTTCATTGAATTTTGATAATGAATTTGATGATTTGACTGAATATTATCCGATTGAATCCAAATCATTCGCTAAAATTTTACCATCCAAATTAAATTATCATCAAATATCTGAAATTATCAAATACAACAAAGATTTTATCAATAAACAAATTAATCATCTTAATCTTCTAAATAATAAATTAATAAATATCGAAAATTATTTACTAAAATCTTCTGGGAATAATAATGAAAAAATTTTTAAAAATCATCATAAACATAATCGTAACTATAGTGACCGGAGTAATGTTATTGTAAATAATGAAAAATTAATGAAAAAACAACATAGAAAAATTCATTCATTTTATTTACAAAATTTTGAATTAGACTTTGCTGATAAATGCTTAGATACAAAAATATCCAAAAATAACAATAAGAATACGAAAAAGATAAATAATCAAAGCAAACACGGAAAACAAATAGAATTTTTGAATTCATTGAAACAGGAAAGCGTGGAATTCAATTATGATAATGATGAGATGGATGATGAAATGATTAATAAATCAGTACAAACGTCATTCATCCAGAATTCAAATGAAAGTGGTAATGAGGTATCGACAAAAACAATCAATAATTCATCGTTATCATGGTTCATAGAATTTAATAATAATGATGGACAAGACGAGCAGGAATATTGGATTTTAGATTCACAAACATATAATCTAATCGAAATATTTGACAAACATAAAAAAAATTTTAAACGTCAATCGTTGATACGTTCAAGACGCATTAATGATAACAGTCGTTTACGACGTGAGACAGCCGATCAAAGAAAAAATGAAATTGTACAAGTTTTTCTATTAACAAAAAATGGTGATTCAAAAAATCGTTTTGAAAAACAAGTGATAAATCGTCCATTATCACCAATTACACGACGTGTATTTACACATCGACAGATGCGCAGACAAACGGAAAAAATATTGAAAAATTCCTCTGATCTAAAAAATAATCGTCACAATGAAAATGAAAATGATTTACGTAAACGAAGAATGATGGCACAAATATTTAAAGAAAAATTGAAAGATAACGCTGTTCGTGGGCGATTGAATTGGCCAATCACTAGTCATGCTATCGCAGATTGAGCATTTCATAAAGAATGAAAAATGTCATTCCGTTAGCATCAATAAAAAATTAAAAATTTTTATTTTTAAATATTTTAAGATGGATTTTTTTTCTTAAATAATGTCTGTCCTTCACCAAGAAAAGGTTTGAATTCATTATCATCAGATGATTGTGTATTGTTGTTAGACGAGGGCGCCGATGAAGACGATGATGTGGATGCTGATGATTTATTTGGTCGATTATTAAGCCTCCAAAATTTTATAGTACCGATTTGATAATTATAATCAGGAGCACCTCTAAGCATTTCTTTCGGTCCAGAATTTGTTGCCGTTGGATTTTCTTTAGGCATTTTTCCATCTAAACGATTGCCTTTCCCGGTAAATGGATTATGTCGTAATTTACTAGGATCTTCAATCATTGCTACATCATCATCATCATTCATAGCATTATTTTGATCTGATTCAGTTTTTTTATCATTCCGGCTTGGTTCTTGATATCCGATTGGTGGTTCGAAATCAACGTTCATATCACATTCAATAATACTAACCGCTGGACCAGGCTTAGTTTCTAAAACGCTCAATTCGTAAACTTTATTGTTGTAATTGATTGCAATGACATCACCAGTTGTCAAACAGGCGAAATTCCGTAATGCATTTTCTAATACAGCTTTAGGATTATGTATGTCGAGAAAATCAACACTTTGTGGTTGGAATTTTGAAAATGTTGCCACTGGTAATGAAACGCTCTGTACATGTAACATAGAGCCTTCATCCAACAATAAATTTCGCATCATCCAATACGGTAAATAAACTTTTCCTTCTTCAGCAATAAATTCCAATACACCTGAATGTGTGTGACGATCTTTTTCTTTATTCGTTAATTTAAACAGCATTGGATAAACAGTATTTAATCTAGTCAAAGTATGTAAAGCTGATGGTGGCATAATAATTTTTCCACCTTTTTCTAAATTTTGTCTTTCATCAGGTAACATGGATACCGAATAACATTTATATGTTGCCCGGAATACATCCGGTAGAAATCGATCAAGATTGAATGCAAACATTTTCTTTAACCAATAAATTAAATTATAATCACTACGAATAATTTACAAACAAAAATTAAAAAATAAAATAATTGTCAATAAATAAACAAAAATCGAAAAAGCCAATTCACGCTTGAATCAAAATAGCGAAAATGACTATTTTGACATCAATAACATGTAATAATTGCGAAATGCAAATTGTATTTTTTCTTTACATTTTTATTCAATTTAAAAGGCTTCATTTTTACATTTCATTTAAAATCATTCTAAATCAACAAATTGTACATCTGACATTATGAATATATAATTTTTAGGCAATGGTCGTGGCTGTGGTGATAATATGGTGACAACTTGTCGATCCATATGCACTTGTGTGACTGCAATAAATCCATAAATGTTTGTGGTTATGACTTTTTCCAATTCTTGTTCAGTGGTTGAACATGATATTGAAAATATATGATTCAGTATTGATGATGATGGTTGTATTGGCATTAGTTTTGTTGAATTATCAGTTGATTTCATACCGATAGGCAAACATGAATCTGGTAAATTGGGTGATCCAATTTTATAAGCTGTAAATTGTGAAAATGGAATATCAAATGAATGTGGATATAATGGCTTTGTTATGGTTCCATAAAAATAATTCCGTATCTTTTGATCACGTACTTCAGCACTAAGAAAAAATAAAATGAATATGAGATTGTTTCATTAATAAAACAGATGGAACTTACCGAAATTCACGCGAACAACTGACCACACCACCACTTTTTGGTATGAGAAATACTTTTTTGTTTTGCGATTTCAAGTCTCTCATTAATTCGCTGTATAGTCTTTCTTGGTCAATCACAAGAACTAAATCGATAGAAAAATGTTCAATAGCTTGTAAAATCGATTGATAGCCATATGCTTGGACCCATCCGGATGTGTTGACAATCGTACCGGAATATTTTGTGCTGGGCTCGTTCGCTTTTTTCTTTTCAACTACTTCAGCCAAGGCTTTCATTATAATATTGTACAAATTCGGATTTTTACTTTGCGAAATATGCCCATAATGAAATACGACTGGTGCATTTATTTGAAAGTAACTTTCGACATCAGCTGGTTTCTCAATCACAACGGCACCAATATTGCCTGGAAGAGTTATAGAGCCCTGACCAAGATCTAGATCAACATAAATTGGTGTGCGATCATGACGAACAGCATAATTTAGAAATATCCGACATAATGATGTTTTTCCAACATCTACTGGTCCAACAACTATAACATTTGGACCATTCTGGTCATTCTTAGAGGCTTCATTTCGCAAACCTTCTAAAGCGTTATCCAAATTTAGATAAATAGTCATTGGTGTCTCACTTGCAACATATTCAACTTGTGGCGTTCCGTATAGATTCAATTTACAGCCATGAAAAGTAAAAACAGCTACCTTGGATCCTTTTGAAAATGTATATTTTTGTTCCAAACGTAATTCAGTACCGAACAGTTCAGCTTTACCTTCTATCAATTGACATTGTACCAGATCATCTTCAACTTCGAAACGTAGCTCTTCACCCTTTTCCAGGGCATATAATTGTGGTTCAATTGTTTGATTTTGGTCATTATTATTGCCACTATTTGAATTGGTATTACTGTTGCTATTATTATTAATAACCGAATTATCACCAGTTGACATTTTCGAAAATTGTCAATAAATTAGAAATTATTCAAAAAAAATTTAAATAAAAAATTTCAAAACAAATCATAGTCACGTGTTTTATTGACCATCCATCAAGAGCGTCGCACATGTTATGAGGTGAGCCCTATTGGGTTGCAATAGACCTTTAGGTAGTAATAGGCACCTCATATATAAACGATGTACAGTCCAGCCATCTAGTCATTGTTCATGCAACAGCGCAAAAAATTTCAAATTTTTTTTTAATCAAATGAATAGCGGGAAAATACAACTTGAGAAACAATCATTTTGTTAAGCAACAAAAAAAATTTATTCATTTTAATCATTCACAAAAATACTTTTAAAAAAAGAATGGAAAATGTTTTCGATGACAATAATCATGTATGCGTTCGCGTATGTTGTGTATCGATCGATGTATTTTTGTTTGAAAATACTGGGACAATTAACAAAAAAGAAAATTAATCTGAATCATCCAATAATAATAATAATAATAAGCAACGAAATATAAAAATAATTTCCAAAAAAACCGTTACCAAAAATTTTTGGCGAAAGAAAATGTATGAATGAATGACCAGACCAGAATATATGAGAAACCGACGATTTACGGATGATATTTTTTATCATTTTCTGTGTGTAATTTCTCTTTTTGATTTAAATTTACACAATGATTGGGACATTCACTGTTCATTTCTGTTTGTTGTTCAATGATAAAATCATCGACGATTGTTGTTGTTTGTTATGAAACAAATAAATGAATGAAAAAAAAATTCGTATAAAAAAATCCAGTATTACAAAAAATTCTGATTCTTCATCTTCTTCAAAGTATAAAAGTATGACAACAAAAAGAATCGATAATACTGCCATATTACTCAGGACAATCTCATCGGTTCAATTTTCATTTCATTTGACATTAATTCAGTAAAAAAATAGGAAATGTATTTTGTTTTGGATCATTATTTTTTGGTGTGTTTATTTTTGCATAATGATAATGTTTGAGTGTGTGTTAATATCAATTATTCGGATGTTTACTTTGAATCTGTACATGTATTGTTGAATTGTTAATCGATCTGTTTTATTGATTCATGTTTTTTTATTGTAAATTTCAACATTAATATTGTGTGTGTATTCGGAAGATTTTAGTTGTGAATAATTTCTGTAATGATATTGATGAATTCTTGTTTAAGATTTGTGGAGTGATTTACTGGTTAATTACTGATTTTTGGGTGTTAGTTTTTTGGTATTGCAGAATTTTCATTAAAAATGGCTCTTCGCTTGCATATCAACACACAAAGAAAACCAGACATATTTCTTTCATCATTTCAAAATTCTTCAAGACTTGTCATTTCATAATCTTATATAATATCAACATATGAATAGTATGTGAATGATCTAAACAAATCAATAATAATAATGATGATGATGTTGATTTATGTTTAAGTTTGATGATTCTTACAGTAATGATAATTATCATGATATATTATATTAATAATATAACTTTTTATAAATGATCATTTTCATTTCTGAAAATTTTGAGAATCAATAAACTCAATAATGCTTTTTTGAATGAAATAATAGAAATATCAATGTTTATATAATAATCAAAGCAATAATAACTATAATTTTCTCATAAAAAAATCAACGAATATCTGGTTTTTATTTTTTTGAAAATTTTAATTATTTTTTTTTCAGATTGTTTCTGTTGTTGTTGGTGGTGTTTGCTGTTGTCATGTAATATCGTTTGAAATATATAAAAATAAAAACTTTGTTTAAATGTATTGTGTTGGCTTGTTTTCGTTACATAATCATAATCATAATCATCATCATCACCATTATCATTATCATTATTATCAGGGTTTGAAATGATACTCAGTAAACATCCTTTGCATTCGTGATCGAAAATTTTTGTTGTTTAATCCATGTAATGTATTCATGTCTGTATGTATCATGTCTGTGTCTGTTTCGTATTGAATCAATTGAAATGAATCTTTTTTATTTAAAAAAATCATACATAAAAAATAATAGAAAATAAAAAAACAAACAAACAAATAAATCACAAGAAGGTCATGTAATGTTCAACTGATGTTATTGTCGCTGATATTGATGGTGATGCATATGTTAATCTAATGCTCTTGTTTGTGTTTGATGATATAATGATCGATTGATAATTATATCCAATTTGTTGTTGTAATGTTTTCTTTACATGATGAAATGTTGTTCAGGTAAATGAAATGATAATAATAATGATTGAAATTTATAATTGAATCAAATCAAATTGATCATTGATTAATTAAATGTGGTTGTTTCACAGATAATTAAAAATGTATTTTTTCAATTCATTTATCTAACACAGACAAAAATAATATGAATTTTGGTGAAAATGCATAATTTTGATGATAAATATTTTGATGTTTGTTATATGTTTATTGAACAAATTTTTGAAACGATGTTTGAATTTTCAACAAATTTTCATTTTTTTTCAATGTATTTAAGAAGACTATTTTGTTTAAAAAATATTCATTTATTGTCTCATTTTCATGGTAATTATTATTATTATTATTATTTTTATGATATCTAACACGAAAACAAAAAAAAAGAATAGAAAAAAACGACAATAATAATAATGATCATCATTTTAAGGTGGGTTTTTCAATAATAATAACGGTTTCCGGTGCACACATTTGTTGCTTGTCCATTCATTCATATACAAATAATCATAGATAGTTGACCAGTTCTATTATGATTATATTAAATATGATTTCTTTCAATTGGATGCGATTAGTTTTTTGTTGGATGGATGATTTTCGAATAATGAATTTTGAATGATTTTTTTTTGTTTTTTTTTCAATATGATTTTCGATTCGAGGTTTTTCAATGATTGATGAATTTTTTGACAATTTATTTTTATAAAAAAATGAATAATAAAAAATATTCATCACTTTTACGAAAACATGATCATCAATACGTTGTGATTGAGTGTTTTGTTTCTCTGATGTGCTGTTATATTTTTATTTATATATATATATATAACAATGGAATTTTTTTCCTGCAACGCTTTCAACCATAATATCTCATTACATTACATTAGATTAACAATATGCCAGGAAAATTTTTACGATCTAAAGAAAGTGTCATACGGATCCTCGGTGTATGATTTTGATTACCACCATTAATGGTTCCATTTCCACCACCTCGATTGTTATTATTCTTGCCGTTATTATTACGAATCAATAATTGACGAATCATGTTATTATTCATTTTCATATTATTATTTGCCTGTTTTTGTCCAACTGAATACATTCTATTGCGCGGTATTGGTTCGAATTGTTGTAGTTGTTGTTGTTGTAATAGTTGTTGATATTGGTCAAATTTCATCATTTTGTCTTCCATCATCATATCATAAGGTTGGTGTTGCTGCTCAGCGACAAGATAATCGAGATCATTAGAAATAAATTTAAATGGCGGTGAATGTTCACCGCTGATACTGGTGCCAGTAGCATCCGAATCGGTTGATGCTTGTTGCATTGCAAATTGTAGCCCGCCACTCATTTCACTGCCATCACCAAGTGCACTGTTACATTCATGATCAGTGCTGGAATCACCTTCATCTGATTTTTCAATATGTGAAAACAATTTTTGTCGAGAATTTTGGCTGCCCAATTCGGCTACAAGACTAATTGAATTAGAATAAAGATTTTTGATGAACAAACGTTTCATAGCATTGGCACTTTCGGCAAATGCAGCCAAGTCTTTAGCTGAATTATTACGACGAATAATTTTGGGCGTTTGCAAAAATGTTCGTGGACCCCCAAATTGAACCCATGGATGATTGATCACCATTTCAGCTGTATAACGTTGGCTTGCATCTTTCACTAATAAATGACGAATGAGATCTTTGGCGTCTTCAGATATGTACGCCCATTCTCGTTCCGGGAAGTCATAAACTCCTTTTTGGATGCAAGTAAACAATTGATCTTGACAAGCTTGGCAAAATTCACCTCGCTCCCATCCACAATCAGATCCACAACAGCCATAGAATGGTGGATAACCGCAGAGCAAGATATAAGTGATTACACCGAGCGACCATAAATCGCATCTAAATTTTTAAAAAATGACTAAAATGATTTGGCAAAACAATATTGATAATTACCTTTTGTCATAAGGAGAAGCTTCACCCATGAATGCATCAACCACTTCAGGAGCCATGAATTCGGCGGAACCGACTGGTGTGAGCAATTCAGGTGTCGAAACCGGCGAACTATCCGAAGGAATGATACCTGAGCCAAGATCAAAATCACAAATCTTGACTGGACAGACTTGACTTTCAGAGTAGCAAAGTATGTTTTCCGGTTTGAGATCGCGATGTGCGATGCCACGACTATGTAAAAATTTAAGCGCATTAGCAATATCACGTACAATTTGACTGGCTTCATGTTCAGTGAAATGGATTCGTTTTTGAATGTGTGCTAATAATTGTCCTCCTTCAACTTTTTCGAAAATCAAATAAAAACGATCATTGTCTTCGAAATATTCAACAAATTGAATTATATTCTGATGACCACGACATTTGAAGAATATTTCAATTTCACGAAACACACGGCTGCGGCTATGGCCTCTTTCACCTTTTTCAATAACTTTAACAGCATAACGTTTCTGGTCATGTTCAAAACTGCGACATTCATGAACAGATGCATATGCACCTTCGCCAAGAACTTCACCACTGAGGTAGTATAAATCAGAGAAATTTATGGCCCCAACACTATGTTTTTTTGTATTGACACGTTTTTTTCGTCGATGTTGCATACGTCGGCGATGATGTTTATTATTGCCAATGGTATTCTTCATTGACCCATATTCATCCGGTATTGGTATAGGATTACTCGAATATTTTCTATCATCCAATTTCATTTTCAAAATACCATCATCCAAACTATCTGAATCTATTTCGTCATCTTCATCATGATCATCATCATCATTGCCTGAATCAGTAGATTTATGTTGTACACTAGATACATAATCTTTGCCATTACGATGATTACCATTATCATCATCAGCTAAATCAACAATATAATTATTGTTATTAATACGTCTTTGTGATAAGGGTTGATGAAGATGTGAATGATGATGATGATTATTACGACCTTTGATAGATGTTGAAACTTCTAATGAATCACTATCATCATCACTGCCAATATCATCTGAATCAACATCTTCGAATGTGAATTGTCTTTCGTCTTCCATTTCTTCTGATTGTTGTTGTTGCTGCTGTTGATGTCGTTTTTCAACTGAATCAATGTCTTTATCTATTGCTTTTTCTCCTTGTTCTTCTACTTTAACTTCTTCTTGATCGTCGTTATTAATGATAACTTGCGGTTGATTTATGGCAAAATCTAAAATTTTGAAATAAAAATGAGTAAAATACAATGAGAAAAACAGGTAAATAATAACAGCAGCAAAATAATAAATTCAAATCAAATTCAAAGAAAATTAAAAATAATTACATTTTTAAATTGACAAAATACAAAAAAAACATGAACAGTAAAGAGTTTTATTATTATTATTATGATTTACAATATTATTAGCTCGAAAAAAAATATATCTTTATTTATGAGATTAAGAAAAAAAACTATATACACACACATCAACAAATGAATAAGATGATGAATAGAAAGAAACAAGAAATACTGGACACATTCATTTGTGATAAATTGATGATAATAATAATAATTTTCAAGCAACGCCAAACTTGGCCAAATTATATTCACAAACACACATCAAATATATCAAGCTGAAACAGAAAATTGAATTATAAATTTTTCATCTCATTTTTGTTGGATTGATTCTCTGTTCTTGATTCTTCAACGCTTTTTCAATGATAAGCATTCAAAGAATTGTGTTTTGAAATGGTCCATAAGAAAATGAGAAAAGCACACAAATCATAATCATAATAATAAGAATAATATCATAATAAGAATCAAAATCAAATGACTAGTGTTGTATGAGGAGAAAAAATTGAAATCTTTTCATATTATTTCATCATCTTTTTTTGTTTTTTTCAAGAATATTATTTTTTTCGATAAGAGCAAATGAATAAAATGAAATAAAATAAAAAAATGAAATCACACAATTTTCAAATGAATAAAACATATTTTACAATGAACAATTTTAATAATGAAATATTGAGTATTTATATACAAAAATTGAAATTAACATTTCAATTCATTTTACTGTCACTGTATCTAGCTAGCTGGCTGTTACTTCTGTTGTTGAATGTTGAATGATGATGGTTTGTTTTTTAAATTAGAGCTATTTCGTGCGCTGTTTTTTGATATGTGCTGATGTTGCCAGTTATCATAATAATCATATACCATAAAATGTTAATAATAGTTACACTGCTACTTGCGTACTAAACACACATACAAACACATACCACACCATCACATCAAAGCATCGCACACACATACAACATATTCAACATTTAACAACAGCACATCTTTGATATTTATAGCGGATGATTTAAGCTCACATAGACAAATTGAATGAATGAATAAATGAATATAAAAATGGTCTGATATATTTATATGGTTTTTGTTTGTTTCTCTATCGAAAATCATGGCAAATTTTTATTATCGACAACAGCAAAAAAAGAAGCAGTGAAAATACAACAAAACACACACAAAAAATTTTATTGACTCAAATATTATCAATAAATAATAATGATAATAATGGCAGAAAAATTGATAAATCAAATATAATTCATTTTTTGCCATCAACAAGCAACAAACAATAATCAACAAGGAATGAAACAATAAATGTTGATGATAATAATAGCAATAAACAACCTGAGATTAACAACGATTGGAGAATTCAAAACAAAAATTGATGGCGAAAAATTGAATCAAATTAAATCAAATTGTACGGAATGATTGAATTGAATGGAATGAATGATTGGATAAATGAATCGAAATCTCATAAAATCATTTAAATCAATTCGAATCAAAGAAATATGATTATGACTATGTATGAATGCTGTATTTACAGGATTTATAATGGAAAATAATCATAAAAATTAATATTATTATCTGTACAAAAATATCAAAAAAAAACGAAATTATCTTTTGTTGTTGTTTAGTTGTTGGAAAACATTTAATTTAGTTTTTTATTAATATCTATGGTGTGTGTGTATGGTAAATCCAAGCATAAACACCACACACACACACAGATACAGATACATATCAATATCAATTCAATACGATATACTCACATGATTTTTTTGTTCAAATTTTCGAATTATTATAAACCACCATTACACACATATATATAATCATTTTTCTTCCTTTTTCATTTTAAATTTCCAAATAATACACTACAAAAAAAAGATAAATTACACATTTGATTTGTGATCTGTGATTTGATTTGACTTTTTTTCATTTCATTTCATTGGAAATGTTGAATTACGACACATGAAAAAAATCCACGTACACACATTTGATGAATTAAAATCATCATTTTCAAATCATCATTAATATTGATGTTTGATGTTCAAATAATTAAGTCAAAAACATAGATTATTATTAATTGATGGGTGACAAAATATGATGATAATGTATATCTCGTTTGAGAGTTGTATAATTTTTTTCTTATCAAAATCGAAAGAATAAAGAAAATTTACAATCACCAAACACAATGATAATGCGAAAATAATCAAATATTTTTAGCCAAAGAAAAATCATATGAGTTTTGTTGTCATTCATTCAATCAATTCAATGAATGATTGCTTCGATGATTCTACGAAATGGCTTTGAATTCTATTCAAAATTCTTGTTTTTTCTCTTCTTTTTTCATTTGTAATCAACAGAGAAACAACAATAAAAAACAGGTAAATTTAGATCAATTTTAAATACACAGAAAAAATAATAGAAATAAATCAAAGATATACACACACGCACACACAGTGTGTTCTGGATATGATCAGAAAGATCAACTCGAATGAAATATAACCTGTTTTTCGACGATTATTCATTCACAAACGGCAACATCAGCAGCAAACGAATATCACCGAATACCGAATTAACAAAAATAGGCGTAACATTACATATTACATTCAAATTGTTCATAATAATATTCATCAAATATATATTCAATTTAAATTCCGAAATGTAAAAAAACAAAAAATTTACTTTTGCTTTCAGTAATCATCATCATCATCGTATGATTGTACGGCTGCTGCTGCCATGTATCGACGAAGAATGCTTCAACGTAAACCTTTTTTCTGATCAATTTCCATACTATCATTCATTATATTAATTCATTCATTGAATTTAGAAAAAATCCTCTTCAAATTCAAGTTATTCCAGTATTTTTTCTGTTGAATTTTCCCCTTTTTTCCTCCTTGCACACATATTGTTGAAACTGAAATCGTGAAAATAAATAAATGAAATAAATAACGATCGAATCAAGGCTTTTTTCATTTCTATTCACTCTTAATAATAATCAATGAGTTAAATACTATTTGTGATGAATATATATTAGCTATTATTATTCGTTACTTGTTAATAACCAGACAAGCAAGCTAACTATTAGATTGAACTATCGGTGTGTTATTCAACAGCATGAAAAATACCATCACAAATTCATAGATGTATATGTGAATGAATACACACACACACACACATCATCAGAGTGTGTATAACACAACCGCAAAACTTGTCATAGTTTTGCTTTTTTGGCAGCCCAAACAACAGACACATCGATGATGCTTAAAACATGTGATGCGACCATCATCAACATGATCATCATCACTAAAACAGCTCAATTAATTTTTAAATAAATTTCATAAAATCAAAACAATTTAAATCAATTTTCAATTGCCAATGGTGTGTGTGAGTGCTGAAAATTATAGAAAAGAATTCTCCAGCGATTCAATATTTAAGTAAACATACATATTATAATAAATGGAAAGCAAATAAACAGTAATAATCACCATGATGATGATGATGATGATGATATTAGGTATTTCACGCCAAAAAATCAAAAAACAAAACAAAATACTTGAATCAATTGATTGTATTGTAATTATTAATCATTCGATTCATAGAAAATTT
Organism: Psoroptes ovis; assembly: GCA_002943765.1. Lineage (NCBI taxonomy): Eukaryota > Metazoa > Arthropoda > Arachnida > Sarcoptiformes > Psoroptidae > Psoroptes > Psoroptes ovis. The sequence continues at coordinate 1,233,486 of PQWQ01000006.1, forward strand.
TGCTGAATTGGTGTCTTCTGGTATTTTTTTTTTTTTTTTTTTTTTTTTTTTTTTTTTTTGATAAAATCAAAAAATGAAAAAAAATGATTTTCACCATCGATATTTTTGGTGTTCTATTGGTAAACAATAAACACAAAATATCGATGCGTAGACAGAGACATTATAGACGATAATCATTGATTTTTACAGCCAAAAAAAATCATTATTGGAAAATTGAAATGAAAAAAAATATGAAAATAAACAAAATTATAAATACTTGAATGGAACAAGCAAAAAAAAAAAAAAAAATGGTAAACAAATTGATATACAAACAAACATATGATAAGATTATTATCATCATCAAAGTAAATAATGAGAGATAAATAATATCAACATCGAATCTTGTTGGAAAAATAAAGAAAATCTTATCTAAACTAATAAACAAATAAAACAACAAATAATCTAGGAATATGTCATCAAAAAGTAAATAAAATTGAAACAAGTTCCTATTGAGTGTGTTTGAGCATGAGAGTGTTTGTGTGGGATAATCCATATAAACAAATAAATATAAATACAATTTTTTTTCTTTTGATAAATTTCAATGAAAATGTTTGAGATTTGCAAAAACTTTTTTTCTTGTTGCCTTGTAAATTATTATTTACTTTCAAATATGTTTACCAATCGAAGCTTCGAAAGCCAAATTAATATATGAAAATAAATGAAAAATGCAAAATTTGTTCAATACACAGAAGAAAATTGGATCATTTTTCATCGAAAAATATCAATTTGAAAATAGAAAAAACCAAGGAAACAAGATTTTCTTGTTAAACACTCACACACAAACACACGTTTTATAGAACAAACAACATAATCAATAATAAATAATCACTAATAAATAATAATAATGATATTATATTTTCAATTTCATTGATTATTATTTAAAAATTTTGATTTGAAAATTCAAATAGTAAAAATAATAAAAGTCATATGATTATTGATTTGATATATATTTATTGATTTATTTATTTCGTTTATCTTTCAAGTCTATTCATTACATATTTTCATTTGATGATCAACGAAATTTATCTCTATGAAACAATCAAGGAATAATTGAAAATCAATCAAAGGGGTAATATCATGGCTACAAAACAAATTTGAAAACAACGAAATTGGCTTGTTTCCAGTTGGTTTTTTTATTACATGAAAAATGACAGAAAAAAATACCAAGTCTTTGGTGCAAATTGATAAATCTTAGGAAAATATCAAATCAAAAAAATGTTTGAAACCAAAAACCTTATCAAATCATTTCAAAAAAAAAAAAAAAAAAACAATTCTCATATCAACATATATTATATGGATCGATTGATAATTTAAACTGTTTGATTATCATCAATATATTTTTGAAAAATGGACAAGATAAATAGTATTGGATTGTCCAAAAGTTGTTTGTGCCGATATTCACGTAAGCATTTCTATTGACTTACGAAATGGAGAACCAAAAAAAAAAAAAAAAAATTCAGGATTCAACCCAATAATAATAATGAATATTATTATAAAATTGAAATTTAATTTCTCACACACACATACACAAACATATTAAACATCAAATATAAAATGATAATAATTGTTCAAAATAATAATACTAATAATCATAATAATCTTGATGATAATGATTAAAGATAAAGATAAATGATTCACGTTTTATTAGTATCATTATTATTATAATTTCTTAGATGTATATTACACACACACCATAAATTTATTGTTGTAAATTGTAATCAAACAAAGATAAATATCAGAAAAATCATATGTACACAGAGATGCATATATTAAATAAATATAAATAAATGTATTTGTAAATAATTATATACATCTTATACATAATCTTTAGATTGTTTTTTACATTTATTTCTTTGAAAAATCTTTAAGATTTTTCCTCACCCCTAATTTAAGAGCTGGAAAAAATAAAACTTAAAGAGAACCAAAGCAATAATAATCATCTGAGAAATAGAAATTTGGAAAAAAATTCTCTTCTATCAAAAAGATTTTACCATAAATATAGATAAATAAATACATGTTTGTTGAACGATAAGAATAGATAACAAACAAATGAAAATTTTCTTTGGAAAAATGAAAAAAATCAAGGTTAAACGAACATAGCATTAATGGTGGCTGAATGGACGCAATTTTATTTTTTCGCCCGATCACAATGGATAAAATAATTTCGTTCAATTGCAAATAAAACAATGCAAATTTTATGAAATTTATCTTTTTTATAGCAAATGAATATTAATACAAAAACACATAAATAACTCATTTTTGGTCTTGTTTTTCCTTATTCGTCTAGTTTCGTTCTTTGTCCATAATTTTTTTTCAGATCAAATGCATCGACAACATCAACAACAATAACATTAACATCATTAATATTTGGACATGAAATCATTTTGAGAATAAACAAAAAGATCAAAGAGAACATGTGATGCTGTGATGTGCAATAAATTATCTGTATTCGTGTGTGTGTGTGTGTGTGTGTGTGCTTGCATACACATTTTAACTAATTTGAAAAAAATTTAAATCATTTTTCATTTACTAGTTTCGACTAATTGCCTTTTGTGTGTTTGTGTTTGCTTGACTTAATTTCCATGAACGAACAACAAATGTGGAAAATGAAACAAAAACAAATTACATTTTGTATTCGCATTTTGCGTTTCAAACAAAAAAACACAAAACATGAATTAGATCAAATAAATCTTGAAATTTTGAATTTTTCGAATTGAAAATCAGAGAAAATTGTAAAAAAAAATTGAAATGAAAAATTCAATTTTCCCATGTTTGAAAAGTAAAATGAATTTGCAGCACAAAGACAAGAACAAGTCAAGACAAAGGATCGAAATCAAATCAAATCACAAAATAAATTGAAAATCAATCATTTTCCAAAAAAAAACTGAAACAATCCTTTGATTTTTGATTTGATTCAAAGACTTTCAATCAAGATTAAATGATAATTTCATTCCATTTAATTGAATGATGATTCAAAAATGAGAGAAATGAATTTTCAAGTAAATGATAAATGATAATAGTGAATCATCATACTCTTTGGACACTTGAAAAAGGAGAATTATTATTATCGAAATTATCTATCGATCAAAATTAAACATGATCACCAAAATGAATAAAATGAAAACATGAAAAATTTGTTGTCTTCGAAATCAAATGGAAAATCGATCCATTTCCATTTTGATTTTTCTCCATTTTTTTCAACAGAAAAAAAACTTCCAAAATCACATGGAATATGGAACACATTTTGATTGTGGCAATTTCTTGAATCTAATTCAAAATCAATCACAGACAAACCATTTGAAAAATAAAAAAAATTTCAAAGAGAAACTGGTATCGCGTGACATGACAGACGAAATATTTAATAAATACATAGATAGAGATATAAATACATTTTGAATTATCATTATTATTATTACATAATCATCCTTTGAAATCAACAACTAGAAAAACCCTTTGAATAAAATAAGAATTCCAAGCAAAAATTAAAGAGGTAAATCATTGGAGAGAAAACCTGTGTGTCATGGAGAATATAAATAATTTCTAATGGAAAATTTTTTGAATGAAATATCGACCGAAATTAACCGAAGAAAAAAGAAACTCTTTATGAATCATAATCATCATCGCCATTATTATTACTGTCATGAGTTTCATATATCAATGAGTCTTCAGTGTTTCTTTACGCTGATAAAAGACTTGATGACTGATATATCTTAGCATAAACACACATACGCCAACAATTATTACACAATTTAGGCTTTAAATCATTTTAGGAGTCTAAATGCAATCATTTCAAACACATACAAATAGATATCAACCATTATTATACCATTATTTTTCGGTAAAAAGAAATATTATTATTATTGATGGTAGAACAGGCACATTTCCATCGACACCATCATTATTATTATCATCATAATAGTTTGGTTGCTTGTTACCAAGAAGTCATTGTCAAGGACAATTCATAATATATCAATATATATCATGTAACATATATAATATATCATGAATTCATACAATTTTCACCAAATTTTATATTTTCACCGATTTCTTCGATCGTCGATTACATAAATATATGAATGAATAGAAATAGACATATATTCCTGCTATTCATTCCCCCCACATAAATTATTATTATTTCTTATTCAATTCTTGAAAAAGCTATTAAATTATTAATTCAAAAATATATATTCTTATTTTCGTATATTTTGAAACATGAAATTCAGCAGAAAAAACATGAAATTTTCATTTCATTCCTTGTTTCTTGTTATTGTTGCTGTTTTTGTTGGTGGAAATATTTTAAAATAAATAATTTCCACCATTTTTAAATTCAATGATTCACATATATTTGTATATTTATTTATTTATATGTTGATCATCATCATCGTTATCATCATTGAAACAGCGAATAATAAACAGAAGAATAAACAAAAAGAAAATCTACTGCTTCTGAGCAAAATGCGACGGCGTCAAGCATTATACATGAAAATATTACATAATCTTTGGTTGTTTTGTATTCGATGCATGTCTATTTTCAACATTCTATTCAATTCTATGACCAATTTTCATTTTATTTTATTTCATTCATTTCTATTTTTTTTCTTCACACAAAGAGAAAAAGACCTTGGAAGGGTATTTATTTTTGTTGTTTGCTTTTTTTTAGGATGATGATGATCAGTTGTTTGGTTTCATTTGGTTGGTTGGCGGCTGGTTTGTGTGTGATAAATATTACACAAAACTGGAAGACAATTTTTGTATTTAAAAATAAATACGATGGATACAGAAACAAATATATAATATGCAAGATCTACCAAAAGGAAAACAATACAGACCCACACAACAAACACACACAAACAAAATGATCAACCAGAATCATCTCTATTATTTTGTTCTTATGATCATCATCATCATCATTTCAAACACATAAACAATACACACACATAAAAAAATACATCTGTATATTCATCGAATGGATTGTTGTTGTTTCCTGTCTTTATCAATCGTCGATATAATATTTTATAATCATCATTATTATTAAATAAACATGGTACCAAGGTTCTATGTTTACTAACGAACAAACAGACAAATATATCGCATTCATCGTCGACATTCATTCATTCAAACTATTCAAATTCATTGATTATTTGATTAATTCAAGAATTTTCGATTTCTATTTCCATTTTTTCCATTTATTAATTCAACAATTCATTAATTTCACATTCATTTAAATTCATTGACAAAAAAAAAATTCATTCATTTCATTATTTAATCATCAATCGTTCGTTTCATATACACACACATGTTATGTAATCACATTCCTATTAATTCTTGAGCATAGAAAAAAATAGGCAAATAAATAGACAAAACTAAACACAAAATGGCAATTTTTTTTTTGAATAAAAATGAATCAATGTGTGTGTGATGGCGTGTGTGCACAGCTGTCATTTGAAATGGTAAATTAAAATGCAATGGAAATATCTTCGCATACATTTTCAATGCATGAAAATTCATGTATATGAACATTTTTGCACGGCAAATACAGAGATACAACAGCAGATATACAAATATCAAATAAGAAATGGTGAAAATTTTCTTTCAAAATCCAAAGTTTTTATCTTTGATAATAACGATGAAGATAATAATAATAATGATAATTCTATATATAGTCAAATAAAGATTTGAATTAAAAAATACAAGGCTAGGCAAGGCAAATCAAATGAATGGTAATGAATTCATCATTGTAATATATTTCAAATTTCTTTGTATACGTTTGAAACACACACAGAGATATACAAAGATAAAATTTCTTAATTCAATAAGAACCAATTTGAATTTAAATCAAATTTGAATTTGAGATTTTTGGATCCATAATTCAAATTCAAATTTGAATTCATAATCAAATTCAATTCAATTGAAAAAAAAAGAGATTATTTGATATCCGAGAAAAATGGATGAATATACATGGATTAAAATAAATGGATGGCGCTCAATGATTCTAAATCAATGGTGGGTGAAGATTTGAAAAGAAAATATTTCAAATTTAATATTAGGCCCAAAAAATTGAACTTTTTTGAAAAATTGAAGCATCTTAGCTACATATTTAAATTGAGGGCTGGAAATATTTGAATCAAAAATATTTCAGAAAAAAATGGCCAAAAGATGTAAAACAATTGATAATTGTTTTTTTGGATGTAAAATTTCAATCAATTTTTTTTTGCTTGCCCTAATATGAATAATTATCTATTTGTTTCACAAATATATGAAATCACCATTTATTATATTTGAATGGTTTTGAATATATTTTTGAACATTTTCTTTTTTGAATATTTACATACTTTCACAAAAAAAAACTTACAGAAATTTTAGAAAGATTTTAAGGCAAAATAGTCAAAGAAAATAAGAAAATTGGACTAATCAATTTATGGCCAATCAATCAACAATCGTTGGATAACAATAACTGGAATGTACGGGCAAAAAATGAATAAGGATAATTAAAAAAAATATCTTTGAATGGTTAAAATGGTCAAACAAGAAACAAGAGCCCTTACGTTGGTCAAACGTTGGACAACAAGAAATTCATTATTTGTTCGAATTTCAGCTTTGAACAAGTTCTCTCACTAGTTTTTATATGTGTGGATCTGGTTAAACAGGCTCATAATATTTTTCTGGATGAAATTCAATTGAATAAAGTAAAAAATAAAATCTTGTTGTTGTCGGTTGCTGTTGCTGGCCAACGTCGGTCAAAATTATTATTTTCACCGAAATCAAATGTCATGTAATAAATAATAGTGGAAAAATCGGGAGAAAAATTCAAATTTTCTCAATTTCTCAAGGGCAAAGTTCATCCACTTTTCTTTATTTTTCAATTTTTTTCACTGAAATACTTGTTATTCGACGGGGGTAAAATTTATACTTAGGGTATTGATGTGGTATCATGATTAACACACGACAAAACAGGTGAAACAAGGTGCAAAAATTGAAAATTATTTGAATTTAAATCATTTTTGAATGAAAAAAATCATGAAATTGACCAAATCACATTTTAAATCATTAGATTCACATCAGAAAAACTTTAGATAGATAATTGGTGATTGACCAAACGAACAAATATGAAAGATTTGGCCCTGAACAAACCTAACATTTTTTTCTCATTTTGGACCCTTTTTGATTGGGTTAGGTTCCCCCTCATTTCCCCTATCGAACAATTTTTTTTCTGGGTAACAAATGATCAAATAATTATAATTTCTATTCGATTCACGAATGAACAAAAACCGAAATGGATGCGTTCATTTTTGGCCATAGATACTGGGGGGTGTTTGAATTGAAACAAAAAATAAAAAAATAAAAAAAAATAAAACAAAATGGTGTTAAATTCAAATAAAGTAAACATCTGAGAACCATCTCTGAAAACCAGTGAAAACCCTGAAAAAAAGATTTGATCCTTGCACAATATATATTTTCATATGTAAATAGATATTTATATATATTTGGTATATATTTGAACATAAATAAACACATAATATACAACATAAAACACAAGCATTCAAATTTTTTGGATGATGATAATACCAACACCGCCACCACCGCCAACAGCAACGACGGCGGACAAAATTTGGTGGTCTACGTGATAAACACAAATGTATAGGCGAAAAATGTTGTATGGCCTTATACGTGAGCCTTTTACAGTTGATACATTTCAAACATAAAAATATATATCAAGCTACATATGAGTTTATTGAGTTTATATTCATACACAAATATACATTTAAAAGATTGGCAGGTCATATTATTATCAATTCATACATTCAATTCAATTCAAATTCATTTTTTCCCATTCTCACCCTGTTTTATTTCATTTCATGTGATTCAATATTTCATCACAGAAAATGAAACAAATAGAATGAACAGAATGAAATAATAAAATAAAATAAAAATAAAGCTAAGCCTGAGCTCATTTCATATCTGTGTGTATTGTATACAACACAAATTTTGTTTGTATGTACAAACATATAAAAATATTGTGAAAATATATTTGCTGTCATATAAAATAAATACAAACACAATATCATATGATTCAATATCATTGAATTGTATAATACGAATGCATTAATATTATATGAAATAATAAAAGCAAATAATTATTTTAATGATAATGAAATGGATCAGAAAAAGTTTCAGAAAATGATTTGAAACGAATGAATAAATCAATAATTTGGTCTGACTGGTCGTAAAATATGGTTTCATGGAAATGAAGGTTATGTGAGAAAACAGGATCGATAATAATAATCAAAGAGTTGAATTATTATTGAATTAATTTCAAATCAATAATAATCTGGGTTCATTTCAATTCAATTTCGATTTTCTGGTCAAAAATTCATTAAAAAAGAGAGGAACAAACGGTACAAGGTCGAATGGTTCAAATATAAAATGGTAAATCGTTGAGTGAACGTACACTGCTGAAGAAGCAGCAGCAAAGCACCAGATTTTCAAGCTCAGAGCTTGTGCGATGATGATAATGATGATGTCAGAGCAAGAAAACTGCAAAAAGCAGCTGATGAATGTGAATAACAGAAGCAGCAGCAGCAGCAGCTCAGTTGTTTTTTGTTTTGATTTTGTTTATTTGGTTTATTCGTTCGTAAAATTTGCGCTTGTATACATTCATACATACACATATACGTGTCTGCCAGTTGTTTTCATACATTTTTCCCTAATATATTTTTGCTTAAACAGCGAAATATACAGCTCAAACAACAACAATAAACAACTGATCGTGTGAGACTCTGGCTCTTAATCACTTTGCTTGATCAATTTTCTTGAATTTTTTACTTTAGAAATTTTCTCTCAGCAAAATTTCTCCCAGTCATCAATGCATGCACAACAAGATTTGATAACAAAAAATTACATTTCGTCATTGTAAAAAACATGATTGGACCTTTTATAAAAACCTTTGAAATTTTCTTAGAATTTAAATGTATAAAGTTCAAATAATACAAAATCTTAGCCGTCAGTTTTCTCATTTTCTTAGAATTTCTTGAAAACCACCACCATTTTCTTGAAGCAGAAAATTTCAAAGACTTTTAAATTTCTTTTTATATCAATTTCATTTTTCCCAATCATTCATTCATTTCTCTTTTTTCTTAATTTCATAATTTCATATTTTTTTTACTTCAAATGGCAATAAATAATCAACTGACACACAACTTTACTAATTTAAAAACTTGTGGCCAAAAAAAACACTTGTTTTGAGTAAAGAAAAAAATATGAAACCATTCATTTCTTATGTAATTATCAATACATTTTGATACATAAGAAAACGCATAATGAAATAAATGAAACAAATGAACGAAATAAAGAAAAACAATGGGATACAATGATACATTGGAACAAAATTATGAGAATAAAAATCCAAGAGAATATAATTCAAAAAAATAATAAACTAAGACACAACAATCAAGATTTGATCATTGATAATGAGTAATGATGTATGGATAAGTACTAACAACTTGAAACAAACAAATTCGAAACAACAAACTCAGCAAACACTGAATCAAATGACTGATGTGTATGTGTGCGTTTGTGCTTATGAGCTTCAAAAATGACTATGAAAGGCTTTTCTTGACAAAAAAAGTCATAATAATGATGGCAATAATCAAGAGAAAACTGATTCAAAGTCTCTATCAATTCACGTGAATTCAAATAAATTCAATGAATGACTAATAAGGTAAAATGATCATAAAAAAATTGAAAAAAATTAGCCTTACCTTGCTGCTGTTGTTGCATCTGTTGTTCGTTATTATCGTTATTAATAATTTCAATAATCTTCATGATGTTTCAAAGATTTTCTGCTTCTTTCGTCTTCTTATTTCGTCAAAGATTTTCTTATTTCAAGACCTTTATTCCACACAGTTGTTATTGTAATTGATTGATTAATGAATTCGTGGATTTTTTTCAAAGATTTTTCTAAAAAACTTCCACTGAATTGAAGCCAAATTGTTTTAATGTTATGGAACACACAAGGATATGAATTATTTTCAATTTTTTTGATTATTGAAAATCTAATTATTTTAAATTATTTTGAAATTTCATTCAAATTTTTTGTTTTACTTCAAAAAATTTCTTGAGATCTTCACCTGGGATTATTGGATTATTATTTTTGAATAATTTTTGAATTTAATAATTTCAAATTCAATATATTTTTTTTTTTTTTTGAATTTTGAATTCAAATGTGCAATGAATTAAACATGAAATTTTTTCTTCAAAATTTTCTCCAATTACTTTTCCAATTTCTTCTTTTTCTTATCTTTTCTCGTTATTACAATTACAATTATTTTTAGCTCTTAAACACATATGAAATTATTAATGTTTTAATATTGACATGTATGGTGCAATCAATAATGGATTCTTGTTAATAATAATAATCATATATTTCAAAGAATTAATAATAATAATAGTTGAAAATTTGTGCGTCAATTTTTTCTTTTTCCTAGAAATAATTTCCCGAATATTCGTTTGCTGGTTTTATTATCACAATATTTATTTATTTATTCATCAAATATTGAAATACTCAATATTTCAATTTCAATAGTTTTTTTTAATGGAACTTTTGAATCAATTTTTCAAATATAAAATTTTTAGAGCTTTTCAGCGACAATAATAATGTTATATTGGATGATGAATAATTATTAACTATTCCATTTGTCAATTTTGTTTCATCATTCGTTTATTTGGACCAATACTTAGTATGCAAATGCAAATAATCAATAATTGATGATGATCGTATAAGCATCAACCAGAATTTTTCGTTTTTTTTCTCTCAAATGTTGAAATCAAGACAAATGTGAATCCAAAATATTCAAATAATGTAAATGTGAATGTGAGCAAATTATACTTTCTTTCCTTGATATTAAACTTGATTAAGATTATTTCAATAATAGACAATATCCAAAACCAATGATTCTAAGAAAGTTGACTTGGACAAATATGGTTGTTGTAGATGTTGTAAGTGAATGTTAATACATATATCTTGATTCTCGTCAAATCAATTCCAAATGTTTTATCACACTTTTTATTCGTTTGAAATGATGGATTTAAAAGATTGAAGGGACAATTATTTTTTATTTTTGTGCATACGTTCTTCGATTTTTGAGATCTTTTTCTAAATCTGATTGGTATTATTATCGATCACACTGCTTTGATGGTCTTTGAAATCTTTCAATCTTTGATCAATAATTAATATCACCCTGCACACTTCACACACTGACTAAGGCCAATCGATTTCCGATTAATTTATCTTTGTTTTTTAGCTGTTTTTGGCTGACGATTTACGGTCAAATGTCACTTTTTGGTTGTCGTTACTACTGATGATGGATTTGATTCAAAAATATTACGAAAAAAAAAACATTTATATAAAATATATACAAAAATAAATTTGTTGATAATAATAAAATGTTCAATGAAAATAGTAAAAAATATAAAACAATATATATGTATTAGGAGATCAAATATCAAAAATCAAAAATTGTTTTTTTGTTCTTCGTTTATGATGTTGATGATGATGATGATTATCATTAAAATCTTTATCTTTACCACACAATCATTTAATGATTACTGATAATTACGATGATGATGTCGATGATTGTTTATGACGAATAAAAACGTATATGCAAAAATATAAATTTTATATTTATATAAAAAACGAGGAAAAACAAAAACAAAAACATAAAAAAAAAATCGATGATAATAATAAAAAATAATAAGCAAAAAAACAAAATCAACGGAAAATATTTAATTTGTTGTTGTTGTAATTAACAGACTTGATTGATTGATTACTTGGATTTATTGACGTATCTATTTTGATTTTCAATCTATGTCAATCGATTTTGATGATTGGATATTGATTGAATCAATCTTTTCGCTTCATTCGATCAAAAAAATCCTCCAATTTATGTTTCAATGCTTCAATATATTTTTCTGGACATGGACATGCACCATTCGTATGTGTATCAAGTCTTTAGGATTGTAGGTTGTTAGTTTGTTATTTGGCGACAATACTTTTTTTCATATAAAAAAATGAATCACAAATCATTTACAATTCTTGTTTTTTTTACAAGTCTTGTAAATTAATGATAATAATAAATGAATGAATGAATGAATTTAAGAAATCATCACAAGAAATAAATTTTGAAAGGTTTTTGTTGTTGTAGCTGTTATTACTCTGTTATTCGTAAGTTGGATCAATGAAAATGAATAAATTCATCAAAATTCGGCATTAAACATTGATGACAGTCATTCCAGACGATTTTTTGTTGTTTTTTAATCAAATTAATCCAGTTGTCATACACAATGATTCTCGATTTATTAATTCTATACCATTTGAATTTCAAATTGATGATGATGACACGATTGACAATTATTATTTGAATTCAAATCAAATCAACTTGATTTTTTTCCATTCATTAATTAATCTTGATTTTCATTAAATCAATTTGAATTCGAAATAAAAATCAAAATTCAATTAATAATCATTGATTTCAAAAAATTATCGATGATGAAATATTATCAAATAACCACCATCAACATATATCGTGAATGATAACAATCATACATATTTATTTTGTTGTCTTGATGTACTCAATTCAAAGCTTTTGTATTGTTATTATTGTTGATATCGTCTCTCTCATAGGCAATTCACATATTCTTCTATGGCATTTCTTGTTGTTGTTGTTGTTGGTCTTATGTGTCGATGTATTATTTATCTTCTTACTTCTTGCTGTCTTACTGCTGCTTCAGCTGTTGTTGGCTGCGATAGCTTTGCTTGCGAAGCTTTTATGATATCAATCTTTGAAATAATCAAAATCAAAATTATATCATTCACAATTGACTAATCAAACAAATCAATAAAACATATCAAACAAACACTCATACACTCGAATTCACAAAACAGAAGAAAAAAAATGATTTTTTCTTTGTTTATGTGATTATTGTATGAAATATTTATGTTTATTTTTAATTTGTTCGTGTTTGTTTAATTAGAAACAATTACATTTGACGATTTTTGATTGATTTCAATGACGAAACAAATTCAAAATATAAAAATTCAAAGAATCTTCTTTGTTGTTGTTTACCGTATGAATGCAACTCTTGTACTGTTTTGTAGCTTGTAGCAGTAGTGGGGCTATGCCTGCCTGGACTGTTTTTTTATTTTCTGTGTATTTTGAGACTGCTGCTGCTGCTGTTGTTGTTTGATGGATATCGTCAATATTTTTCTCATTTCAAACGGTTAACTGTGCTGTTTTGTGTGTGCATATTGAACACAATGAAGCATCGTTTGTGTTGCTGTTGTTGTTGTTTTTGGCCAATGTATGGCTCAATTCATTCAAATCTAAATGCCACTATCTTTTCACAAGTTTTGTTGAATCAATTTTTTGTGTTTAGTTCTGAAATTTATTTTGGAAATTTGATTCACAATTTTTGATCAAAGCAAAGAGAAATGTTCGAATTAATGATGTGCGCTGTATCTACTGTATATTCAAGTGTTTTGTGTTGTGGAAAATATAATTTTGTAATAAAGCAATAAAATTGTTTTGAAAAATTGAGGAATAGAAGAAAGCAAATGAAAAAGACCTTAAACCATGAAACGCATGCGTTTTTGATTTTATGATTTTTCGTGTGGCTACTGGTCGTGAATCTTCTCGAAAAATACTTGCTAAACTGCTTTCATTTGTACTGTGAAAGGTGGGAAATGCCCGAATCATGTTCGGAATGAGCAGGATTCAAATCAAAGAGTAAGACAAAAATATACGGTTGTGACCTGTGAAGTGGCTCCAATTCCTAAAAATTTTCTCGTTTATTTGTGGATCTGTTTGAGCTGTATACACATTTCATTTATTTGGAAAAAAATATTATTTTGAACTCGTATATTTTTGGAATATATGCGTGCATACAACAGGCACTTATATAAACTTTTGATCATTGATAATCGTATGATTTCTCTTCTATTTTGTAAAATACTTGTAAAACAGCCATTATTTTCAATGTATATATTTTTCTCTCGATCATCATCATTAATAATGGATGGATGATGGGATGAAAATGAAATATATGACAAACAGGGAGAGATACAACAGCAGCACAGAGAGAAAAAGAGTAAAAATCCCCTGTCTCTCCCTCACCATTTACCATTATTAATTCTCTTGTTTTCGATTAATCTCACGTTCAATACTTTTCTTTTTTGGAAAAAATTGACTATGTAAATGCTGCCTGAAGGCTTAGAAATCCTAAAAAATGCCCGAATCTTTCACGGGAAGAGCAGGATTAATGGCGTAATTCGAGCTGTGGAACAGCTCGTCATTCCCAAAATATCGGGGGCAAAAGTGGCTAAACTTTAGCCTTTGTAGCCCCACTCTCCTATCCCTGATGTGCACGAACACTTACACACGAATAAATTGCCAAAATTGCGAAAAATTTCTGAGCTTAACATGAAATAAATTTTGTGTTTTGGCTGTACGTTGACTGTGATTGAATTTGATTTGATTCGTGTTCATTTTGAATTGAATCGAGTTTATTTTGATTATTTTGAAATGATTTTTCTCTGTGGCCATTAAAGATATGAACCATTCAATGAGTAGAGGGAATACTCTTTTCCAGAGCCAAAATCTTGAAGCTAAATTCTAATGTACGAGGGCGCTTATCAACACGTATATTACGTTTGTTATTTGGGCTTGAATGGAACAAATGAAAATTATCAAAAATTTAAAACTCCTGTCTTTTAATGATAATAATAATAGTTATGAAGCTTAAATTACTTGGATCAAATTTTTTAATGTCTTAATAATAATATTAACTTTTCTTGTGTCTCTTGATTGTCGTTGAATGATGTTGCTCAATGTTTGAACTATGTTTAATTCAAACAAACAAAACATGATTCATTTTGAAATTGGACAATTAAGTGTTTTAAACCTTTGTATTCTCGGAAAAAATTTCTCCTGGCGCTCGGCCACAAGCGTGATCATGTGCATTAATTGCTAATTGTAAATATTTGTTGTCCGGTGTCAAAGGTTACTCCAATTCATCATTTAATATTTGAACTTTTGGATGAGATTTTTTCCTGCTCTTCTTGTTGTGCTTATCGGGTTATACACTGACTCCAGAAAAAAAATCAATCAAAAATCAAACCTTTGCTATATAATTCAATTCAATTCATTCATTTTAATTCATACATCTTTACACCATTATTATTATTATGTTTTGTGCTATTGCGTTTGTCACACACACAAATGTGTACGCATTTTATTATCAAACACAAATTACTTCCTTGAATCTTTGAAAATATAATGAAATACAATAAAATGAAATACAAACCAACAAACTGAGCGTATTTATTGAATTTTGAATCTGGAAAAGAAATGAAATTCAATGAAAAAATTTTTGAATTTTTGAAAAGATTTCAAATTGAAATCAAAAATCAAAATAATAAATGAAATTATTTATTGTGAATTATTGAAAAATGGCAAATAAATCTAAATTGAATAAAATGGAATGAAATTTTCAACTAAAAATAGAATTTTCAGGATGTTTATGTTAAGGTGACCAACTATTTTTTGTTCAGAAAAAGTACACTTTGTATTATACTTGAAATATAAAAAGCAAAAAAAAAAAAAAAAAAATACAAAATACAAAATATATTAATATTTGTGTAATATTAATATTAATATTTAATAATAATAATAATGATGATAATACAGAATTTAAAATAAAAATTATTCATTGCTATTATACCGATGTACCCGTTCGATGGTATTTTTCGACTGAATGTATTTTTTTTTGCGATTGTCTCATTTTTTTCTAACAATTCAGCGATGTCAATGCAATTTTTATCATTCATATTATACTTCACAGTCATTATTGCATTTAAATTGCTGACTTGAAGTTGAGATTTTTCATAGGTCCAAAAATCATTGACCATAGAAAAGAATTTTTCGATGCATGCATTGGTTCCGGGCAAACACATCGAAATTTCCATGATTATTTTCAAATATTTCGTATTGTCAGACAAATTGACCTATCAATCAATGATATATTTAGAAAGAATGAAAATGAATCCATGATATAGAAACTTACAAATTACAAATTTTAATTATATTATTTTTTCGACGAATTGAATGATAAATCAAGATGAAAATAATTTTAAATTTCAAAAATCGTAGAATACTACAAAATCAAAATAACAACAAATTAATCGTTAACTATTTGAAATTCAATCATATTGAAACTTACATAGAACAATTATCAATTTTTTCAATCTTATTATGAATTATTTAGAATATTCACATATGAGAACAATGGAAAAAACACTTTTTCGAAATTCTTAAATAACTTAACTGTTTTCGAAATCGAAATTTCAAAAATTTTTCGATATAAGATGTCAAGAGATGTCAGATGTCGCTTTTTAATTTTGGAATAGTAATAATGCCCGATTCAGATTCGGGATAAGCAAGATATCATTTGAAAAACGAATATATTTGAGACTTATCTGACACCGACACAAAAGCTGCTTTTTAGTAAGAAATTCCATTTCTTTTTTTAAAATGCTACGCACGCGTTATGATTGCTGAAAATACTTTACAAGTGTGCGCGCGAAATTCGAATCACTGTCATAGTAAATTTGAATTAAATTAAAATTCAAAATTCTTATTTCAATTTATGAAATTAAAATAAAATAAACTAGAAAATGTTTTTGAAATTCAAATGAGTACAAATTTTGAAAATAAGTACTTTTTAAGTACAGGATTCAAATTGAGTACAGCTCGCCCAAAATGAGTACAGTACTCATAAAATAAGTACGGTTGGTCACCTTATTTATGTGTCTTGAATTCGTTTATTTATTTGTTTATTTATTCATTTAAATGTATTATTATTGTCATTTTTATTTCATTTCATTTATCATTTTGAAAAACGTACGTTTCGTGATGAAATGAAATGAAATAATCTTTTATTTTCGAAATTATTAAAAATAAACAACAAAAATATTTTCAATAATTTCTAAGAATTGAAAATAATTTCAAAGAATAATAAACTTTGAAATTAGATTTTTTCCCCGATTCAACTAAAATCACAAGAATTATTTTTATTATTATTTAAAATATTTAAAAATCATAATTCTCCGAAGAATTTCGATTTGTTTTCGAAATTTTTTCTTAGTTTTTTATTTTGAAAAACAACAGAATTAGGTGAACGTCTTTCAACGAGGAATTGTTCCACGAAAAACCTATCAATCCTGGTCTGTTTTCTATGTTGAGAGACAAGAAGCGCCCGAGTGAGACTTGGGATCGGCAGAATCTTAGCTAAATCATGACGAAAACATCATGTCAACATAATTATAAAGCAGTTGACAAATAGTTTAAAAATAGGAAAAACATTCAAAACATGATGATTCTATATGATAAAATTCAAAAAATAAACAAAATGATAGAAAATCAAGTATCGAACGCGTATGTGTTCTTGTGTGTATGAATGCATGCATAATGTTTAAAATGTGCGTGTGCATACGTGATGATGATTGAATAAATTTTGTTTTCTTTGAAAGAAAAAACAAATCAAATCAACAAATTCGTACATTCATGCATACAATCATTGAAAGCTTGAACGCATATATCACATCAAAGCATTCATTCATTCATTTATTCAGTTTATTCATTTAATTCAGTTACATTCATTCATACATAGAGATAGCCTAGATTCGCCATGAAAAAATTATCATTTTTCCTGGTTTTTTTATTTTTGAATTTGAATTTGAATATTATTTCTTCTTCTATACATAAATTGGTGGCCTAAAACACACACCAGTAACGTTGACTGATGATGATAATGGATGATTTTGTTTTTTATTTATTTATTTTTGAAATTTTTTTTCTCTGTAAACAAAATATGACACGAGTCTAAATAAATAAATTTAAATGAATATGAATGAAAATATAACAATGATTGGCCTCGATTCTCGATAGGAATATATTTCAAATACAGTCATAATGATAAAAATGTTAAATAAAATTGAATTAAATTCAAAAAATAAATAAAATAAATAACCCTTTTACAGCAGGCACTCTACGGTGAATCCTGGAGGATTTCAACGATTCGAACGATAAAACAATACCTGTTGTTGTTGTCCTATTCATTCAATCATTTTATGAATCATCTTTGTTTCTTGGATTTTATTTATATCCAATTTTGATTTTAATTTCAATTCATTTATTTTTCGTAAACTAAGATTTTAAAGATTTCTATAATTTGTCTAACACACATATGTATTGAATGAATTAATCGCATCTCATTCAAAGATATAAATAATTGAAATTAATTCTCAGAAAAAATAATAAAATAAAATAAAAAAACTGTATCACATGAGTCACACAAACACATTAACAATTCAATTCAAAAATTGTATAAGAAATTTTTTTTAAAATTATTATAATTAATTGAAATTTCGAAGGTTTTCTTTCAAAAATGAAAAATTTCTTATAAAAATCCTTATACAGTCGTCAGCAATATCGTTTTTTATATTGAAAACAATCGGTAATTGCGGCCCATTAAGAGCGCCTGTCGAACGCAAATGACTAATAAACAAAATACTTGTAAAAGTACGATGATGTGTTTGTATTTGTGTATATTTGTGTTTTTTCATTTTCATTTATTTATTTATTAGCAAAACCAATGTCATTCAATTTTTTATGAAAGTTTTTTTTGAAATTAAAATTAATAACTTTCAAAGCTAAATGTGTGAAAAAAATTTCAATAATTTTTCAATTATTTATTCAATTATCATATTAAAAAATAAAAAATGAAACTCATTAAAAAACTCAGGTGTCATCGTCATCGTCATCATCATCGATATTTTTAACAACAATTTAAGTTTTTTCTCGCTTTTTGATTGAATCTTTTTATTTTCAAAAAAAAAAAAAAAATGAAAGAATGGGAAACGTACGTACATTTTTCAATGAATCAAATTTTGTATGAGCCACATTTGAAAATTTCAATTTTCATTTGTCATTTGTTGTTTTTATCATTATTGTTATTATTAAATGACTGATTGAAGTATGGAGAAACGGCACGTACACAAACACATTTGTATTTCATACATACTACACGAGTAATTTGATGAATAATAAAAATGGCGAATGACATGAATATTGGAGAATGAATGAATAACACAATTGTGATTCAAAACAAAACGATTCGGTTCGATAATTTTATTTTATTTTAAAATTTTACCAAATTTTAAATTATAGCAATTTTTTCAATTTTTCGTTTTTCAATTTTTTGATAAATTTTAAACAAACAAAAATATCCTTGTTTTTCTAATTGTTGATCGTTGTTTTTGTTTGAAAATTTGGTAAATTTTATAATGAACACAAATAGTAAAAAAATTAATGATCAATTCATTGACTTTTCTAAATGTTGGAAATGTTCACTATTTTCAATGTTTTTCATGTTTGTTTCCCATTCCATTCCATTTAATTCATTTGGATTCATTGTTTTTTGTTCATTACATTCAGGATTTTCAAATGTCGGTTTGGTCTCGAACAACACATTTATAATTTAGGCAACAAACAATCACTTTTTATGTGCTTCACAACGAATTTATTTTCCCTTATTTTAATCTGTTATATTCGTTTTGGATTGGATTCATTTTTGATTTTGACACATGATAACAACAACGTTTATAATTTTTGATTTCGTAATTCTGATAAATAATCAAAAAAAAGTTGAGAAAAAACGAAAACAGGAAATTTCTTTTTTGTTTTTCACCATTTACAAATTATTATCTTTCTATGTGATCACATCAGCAATAGACACAATTTGTTGTTGTTTAATTTTAATTTGATAGTAATCGGTTCAAATTTTTGTTCCCAAATAAAATTTAAGGAGAGTTTTCCCGCCATCTATCGACTTTTTAAATAGTTAATTCATCTGCTGATTTCAGAATTTGAAACATTAATCGATACTATCGATACTATTCTGAAAATGGATTCTGGAACGAATTGAAAAAAAGTACTTGTTGATTTCATTAAGATTTTAGTATTTTTTTTCAATTTTAACAAGTTTTGATCTTCTTTGTTTTTAAAAACTAAATTAATTTCTAAATAAATTAATTCCGAATGAATTCTATATTATTCGATAAGAATGGTAACAAAATTCCAACAAACAATGACGATAATGATGATAATAATGATGGTGATGACGATAATAATAATGAAAGCATTTTTGTATCAAAATTAAATCCTACCATACACCCAATTGATGATCCACTAATTTGTGAAAATTGTCACTCATCACAGCTACAAACTGAATTTTTCGATTTCAATTGTCAACAGTGTGTATCTTTGATCAATAATGATAATGTTCGTATTTCACAATTATTAGCTATATGTAGACAATGGCATGTTGATGTACAAATTAATATGAATAAATTAATCGATAGAATGATTGAGCTTGGTGCTACGCCTGATGATCGTGATGAATTAACTGATATGTAAATATTGATCATGTTTGAAAAATATTTTCTAATTTTTTGAATCTATATTGTAGGACATTATTACATTTTGCATGTAAATCAGGCGCTGTAGGCATGGGTGATGCCGAAAAAAGTCTTGCTTTAGTTGTACGTCTTGTAGAAAAACATCAAGCAAATCCTAATTTAATTTGCAAATGGAATGATATGACTGCTTTACATATTGCTACATATTTTGATGTTGCTCCTGTTGTTGGTTATTTAGTCACAGTTGTGAAGCCATTGATTATTGATTATCCAAGTCAATGTTTGCTATCACAAACACCTTTACATATTGCAGCCACTAATCTATGTCTTCGTTCCGCTCGTATTCTTTTGTCCTCAGGCGCCAATATTCTCCTAAAAGATGATCTAATGCGAACTCCATTGGATTGTGTGCCAGACGGATCTCCTGACAGTTTTTTGTTTGATACATATGACATTTCTCTAGAATTGAAAACAATACTAGAGGAAGCCACATTAATTGTTTCGGGTGAATCTGATTCCACTGAAGCTGAAAGAATTAAAACGGCCAAAGTTGTTCTTTCGGCTTTAGGATTAGAGATTGGAGACAGAATCATCGTTGGCAATGCAAAAGTGGGGACTCTACGATATTGCGGTATGTTATTGTAACATTATTATATTGCATTTCTTTTGACATTAATGAATCTTTATGTGTAGGCCCAGCAAAATTCGCTAATGGAATCTGGACTGGGATCGAATTAGATGAAGCTATCGGCAAAAATGATGGCAGTATAGATGGTATCCGATATTTTCAATGCCCTCCAAATCATGGGATTTTCGCACCAATTAATCGAATATCAAAATTAGATAATGATGAATGTGATCTCATTATGATGAATTTAAGTTTTGATTCTAAGCAGCATCTCCATTTCGCTAAACAAACGAATCATTGCAGTCTCAGCTATAATCCAATGAATGTTACACCTAAAATCGATACTGGACTTCATTCATATTCAAGACACAGTGATGCCAATCTGCTGTCATCTTCCCGATCTTCGGTAAATTCGGAAGAAGTTTGTATTGGAAGTAAAGTATATTTGACTGACAAGAAAACTGGAATCGTTCGATTCATGGGACCAACAAAGTTTGCACCAGGCATTTGGTATGGCGTAGAATTAACCCGACCAATCGGTAAAAATGATGGCTCAATACAAGGTGTCCGTTATTTTACATGCAAACCTCGTCACGGAATCTTCGTTTCTTTTGCTAAGATCGCAAGAGTCATGTCTTCTAATTCCAATAGTAAAACTTCTCCAGCACCAATTCGTTCACCACCTGATTTTTCCGAATCAGAAGAATCTGACATGAGTCTAAATTATAGTGGCACTTCATCGCTTGATCTATTACAATTCACTCAAATGAAAAACACTGAGAATAAATTATTGTCTAATGAAAGAAATCGAAAAACATTAATACGTAGATCAATGAGTTTATGCAGAAATATTTCCACTGTTCCTAATCGTCGATTGTCCAACAAAAACAATCAAACAAATGAAAATTCATGGCTGAAAATTGGTGTCACTGCGTTGGTCAATGGAATGGTTTGCACTATTCGTTTCATCGGTACAGTACATTTTGCTCAAGGAACATTTATTGGAATCGAATTACGCACACCCAGCGGCAAACATGATGGTTCAATAGATGGTAAACGATATTTTACTTGCAAGTAAGTATTTTGTTATAATTTTCAATAAAATTTTCCATATTCACTAAAACTTATTTTTATATCATTCCAAAAGGCAAAATCATGGTCTATTTGTTCGGCCTAAAAAAGTCACCATCAGGGGTATTAATGCGGAAAAATTATTAAATAATAATGCTCCGAATTAAATTAAATATAGCCATTTTGGACATTCTGTGATAGTCAATATTTATATATTAATAACTCTGATAATATTTTCATATCAAAAAATTCACACAAAATCAGTAAAAAACAATAAAAAATGAATTTGACTAGAATTTAAGACAAAAAAAGTAGAAAAAAATGCGATTATTTCGATATAAAAATCAGGCATATATTGTCAAATCGAGATCAATCAAATACGACGAAATTGTCCACGACTAAAGCCATTCATATTTTTGTTGGGACTTTCATCATTTCCATTATTGCCGCTATTACCGGTACGAGAAAAATCCGGTCCGAAATAACTATCTTGTAATAAAGCTTTTGAATGTTTTACGTTTGCGATTCCCATCAATGGTGCTAATTTTTCTGTCAATCGACAAAAATTCCGTTCCAATTCTTTATGATATTCAAGCTGTTGTTCATTATTATTGATTATCAATTGACGATTTTTTATCAATGCTTCTCCGCATCTATTATGAAGAAAAAAAAATGAAAAAATCTATTATCCGAATTTCAGAGAAAAATATACCTCGCACAAAAATCTTTAAATGCTGCTCTAAGACTATCTTTTAATGGTAATGTTGGTCGTTGAAAACCAGGCGGAATGTTCGGTTCATCACTGAGAAAAACGAATGCAATTTCAGCTGGACCCTGATTGACAGTCGTACCAACACAACCTTGTAATACCATTTGTAGTATTTTACCATCAACCGGCTCTTGATTAATTGCTGCTGCTAATTCATTAGTTTTTTTCTGTAAATCTTCGATGGCCACTTCAATAGGTAACAATGAGTTTTGTTGACGATTAATGACCAGAATTCTCGTTTTAACATATGGAAATGCTTTTTCAACAGTTAATATGGTTTTACGTTTATATTGCTCAAACAATTTTCCATGAGCTCGACCATCCATCGTATATGGTGTGGAATAAATGAATCGTTCTAAAATTTTTAAATAACATTTTTTTAAATTTTTAAAAAAGCAAATGAATTTTTGTGAAACTCACTTATATTATAATTCCTTTCATAACAAGTTTTTCTTGATTCCAATTCCCATGTATCGAAATATGGCTCTACGTATGTTATTTGAATGTAAGCTGTTTAAATCAGAAATTTATGAATCATTATAATCATAGTTATTCAAGATTAAATATATTCAAACCTTTGTTAACATCCAATTTAGACATATCAACGTTATTTGAATCTTTTATTACTTCAACATTTTTTTGCCCGAAACGTTTTCCATAAAATGTTTCTAATCGATTAGCAATTTCAGGCAATTTAGTAAGAAATGGTTCTTTATAAATAAATTCTTTTTGATTCAGATCATTGAATAGTTTTCCATAAAATCCTACACGGAAATATGTTGCAAACACACGTTTGCCTTCTTGTTCTTCTATTCTAATGAATACTTTGTGCAAACAATTATGAATGCGCGCTAATTCACTATAATTATAGTGAGCTTCATGAATAGGTATTAATAATTTATAAATTTCATTAACAGCTTCATAGCTTCCATTTTTATCGAAACTTATAGCTGCTTGTTCTAACAAAGACATTAATCCGGATTCGTTTAATTTGACTGACTGTACACCTTTTTTAGCTTCAATATCTTCTTTGAAATAGCTAACCTTATCAATATTGATATCGGAATTAGACTGCAAACTTTCCTCGAAAACATTAGGGCAAACACGTTGAAATGCAGCACATGAAACAGGCAAATAACTTCGACGTGACATTTTATGCAAACATTCTGAAAGTAATGCTGCTGCATGTACGAGACACTAAGATACACAGATAAATTTTTTAGAATTATTTTTTTCAACATTCATTAAATCAAAATAAATACCTGAGCAGCTTCCAAATTTTGGGATAATTCGGAATGTTTTTTTGACATGTTTTCTAGCCAAGTAATTCTTAATTCTGGAGAATTTTTGTATCCTTTCGCTATTCTGAACATTAAATCAAGGATCATTAAAGAATCTTTTTCATATTGCTTCATTTGCATTGTATCAGATAATATCATAATCATGTTATAAACCATTTCTCTTATTTCAGCTGGAAATTGTGTATCTTTCACTTTTTCATCATGCAAAGCATATAATAAAATATTATTGAATGCGTTGCGTATATTTAGTTCGTCCAAAGTTAACCGAGTTCCAACCAATTGAGATAGAGACATTGTGATTTGAATTTTAATTCTAGAATAATATCCGCTTGATTGATAATATTGGCGTAAAAGTAAATATATTGATGCAGATGCATTAGATCGAATGATTGCAATTTGTGATGCACAATGTTTTAATAATAAATAGCATAGTTGCGAACAAAATTCAACATTAGGTAAACCATCAATAAATAGAATTTCTGAAAAATGATGAACAATTGCTCTTTGTGCATGAAAAGCTGTTTCCAACACTCGAATACTTTGTTTTAATGAGAATAATTGAAGTAATGCATGTAATGAGCTAGCAATTACAAACTCATCAGTCCCATATTTGTTTTTTAAAGAAAGTTTTGTCTTTGTAGATGGAATTGATGTCAATGATGATGATTTACCGAAACTGCTTGAATTCCGTTGTCTAAGAATATTGACAATCATTGTGATTGAGTCCAAAACAATCAAGTTAATTATGGTACTGAAATGTCCTTCGAATATGACCTTATCTTCATAATTTGTTGTGTCATCGGTGGAATCATCATAAATCGAATTACATCTCGTTATGACTGATCCACGCTTTGCTCGAAGTTTCAAATCATTGATGCTGCTTTCAATTGAACTGGAATTGTCTCGACGACGAATCAATTCTTTGCGTGAAACATTGCTTCGAAGGGTATCATCGAATTTTTGGAATGATTGCTTTCGTTTTGAATTTTCTCGTATATGCTGAGCGCCTTTATATTCAAAAACTCTGATAGCAATACGAAGTAATTCAATGAAGGCTAATAATCTTTCGTTTGAAAACTCATTCAAATATTGTATGAAAAGTCTATTGTCGATATTTCCGATTGTCCAAATAAAACATGATAAAAGTGTTTCTGTAGCTTCCTCATTAATTGGCTGAAATGATAATGTTTGTCGATAATTACTTGGTGATAACAACTTTTGCGATGAAGGATTGTTATTCAATGAAGATGATGATGATCCTAATGCTAATGCAATCGAATTTTCGATGAACAATGAACCATAATTATCCAAGTCGTGACGTGATTGTTGATTTGATGAATTAAGTTTTCGGCGAGATCTAGTCTCGCTAGCCGAGTAAAAGCAGTTATCTTTGGTATCATATAAATGATCAATTACATCTATCATTATGCCAACTAAAGGTAAAAATAGACAGGCTGCTCGATGTTTAGCTTTATGGTCTGTAAAACAAAGAAAAATTATTGCTATGTTTTTTCATCATTTAAAATGTTTACCATCGAAACGAGGATCCCAATCAAATGCATCCAATATAGATCGTATAAGATTAGCGGCACGATTTTGTAACGATTCATTAGGCATCGTGAATGATTGCAATAAGACACAAAATACTAAACCAATTAACCAATGTTGACGACGATAATCATCGGTCAATTCAGAATATGGTCGAATTCGATCAAACATAAGATTAGGGAATATATTACTATCTAGCATTTCTTTGGTCAATGAGAATGATGGCGAAAATTTATCATTAATATTTTCATCATCATTATATTCTAATGTTGCAAACAATGGTGTGCCGAATGGCAAATTCAATGCAACAAAATGTTCATGGCCACATATAATTCGTAGAAATGATATTCTGATTTCAAACAATTCATCATTCATTGTTTTCACTAATTGTCGATTTTCGTTAGTATCCATTTCTTTTTGATCAATCGTTTGATTAGAAATTTTAGTCAAATAAATTTTCATCAAATTAAACATATATGAACGGTCGACCACCGATAAGAGATCTCGAATAAAAAATGCTAATGAACGAT
Source organism: Psoroptes ovis (assembly GCA_002943765.1). Lineage (NCBI taxonomy): Eukaryota > Metazoa > Arthropoda > Arachnida > Sarcoptiformes > Psoroptidae > Psoroptes > Psoroptes ovis. The sequence continues at coordinate 1,259,902 of PQWQ01000006.1, forward strand.
TCACAATATCTATTGATGATGATGATTGATAATTTAGTGAAATATGTTTATTTCGAATCTCTCCAACAATGTAATCGCCAATTTTATGAATTAATAATTTCATATTATTTTTCAAATGACGTTCAAGTGGAAAACGTACAACGATTCTCGAATTCGACGATAATGAGATAGTTATACATAAACTTTTGAATATCAAATCGAAAAAAAAGAAACAATATTTGTATAAATTTTTTTTGGTAGATTCATTAGTGTTGGATAACCATTGCACAATCAATTCTTCATGAAATGTTCTCGAAATTCGTTCATCTTCTTTGCATTCATTTGAATGACTCGATAGTGTTTCCTGTTCAAGCTGTGGAAATACTGCCTGATAATTGATAAATGACGCAATGATACCTGATTGCATTGAGGAATAATTTTGGCCATAAAGTTTTTCATTAATACTCGAAATGATTGCAACAAATGTTTCAAATATCGAGGATTTATATTTTTTAATATCACTTGGTGAAGATAATTTTGATAAAATTGATGGTCGTGGTACTATTATCGATGAAATTAAACGATTCAATATAATATGCACAAATTTCACCAAGGAGTCGACGGTTGAATTTTGCAATCCAGTGATTGCTTGACAAAATTCTTCATATAAATTTTCACCTGAATTCGGAATCGTATCATGATTTTCTACCAAGGACGCAATACGAAAAAAACGATTGACATGAATATCCTGAGCAAAAATGCTTGAATATAAATCAATATGTACTGTGAATAATAATTTTCGATTATCAATCCATTTGATATTTGACATTGCTTCGAAATCATTTGCATTTAAAAATGAATAACCAGCTGCAGGCTTTTCAGCCGCAATCGGCAATGAAAATGTACCAGTACAAAGGCAATCATCGCGTAATAATGGCAGCCATGTATATCCAACAATTTCATCAACTGGTACATCATTTTTTGGTTTCGTATGAACATGTATGAATGTGAATAATAAATGTGTTTGTTTTGTCAATTGTGGAGGTAGACGTATTTTGATCTCCTCGGAAAAATTGGGATTTCGATTATGATAATTGATAGATGTATATGTTTCGGTAAGATATTCTGGACAACTTGATTTTCCGAATATCACTGATAGTGCACTGAATGCCTCTTCTGATGACAATAATTGAACTTTGATTGTGACGTTTCGTGCCGAATTTTGTCGAGATGTGAAATTTACTGATTTTGGATACACATAGATAAGATTTCGATATTCAATATGTGGAATTAATGTGTCTCTAAATTCTAGGATTTCTTTAATTGGACTTATATTATCATTGTTGGTAGGATACGGATGGAGATGGATCAACTCTGGATTCACACGATATTTGATTGTTTTCTCATCACGAATCGGACTTATATCCAATTTCATTGTGCTTGGAATATTTCGGACACGTTTAGCTTGGTAAGTTGAACGGCCAGATTCCAATAAAAATTTAAAAATATCATCATCACTAAATTTGTCCGATTCCGGACGATAGAAAATTTTACTTGTTATCGTCACCGGTTTGAAGCGGTCATAAGCCTGAGTTAGATCTTCAGAAGTGATCGAATTGGATCTTTTGGAATCGATCGTTGACGAATTTGATGAATAATTTGACAACAATGTTGAATGTCTTTCGAGTGATCCTTTTCGCACAAAACTTGACGAGCGTTCATTAGCAATCCTTTTCAAACTATCCAAACTATTTGAGCTATTACGATTATTGGTGAAGGATTCAGTATCAGCAGTTGGCGTTGTTGCATTTCCAAAACAGCTTCCTAAAACATCGACTAATGGAAACGCTGCCCATGCAAAAAACATACGATATCTGCCTAATCGTTCGCAACTATTTTTAATGGTCAATTTCAACTTTTCCATTTTTGCAGAATCATCGATCGGAGGTCGTTGATATGCATCCAACAAATCATTCAAATCACTCTGAAATACTTTTTCTAATTTGATTACAAAATATAAATCCGTGTTCAATTGGCTCAAACTAAAAATGGCCGCTTTCGACAATGTAGATAAATCTTGATACGGTATATGAGTTTGCAATAAGTTTTTAATTGATTCTGAAATAACAACGAAAAATTGTTGAATTCATGAAAGTAAATGAAAAAAGAGACTTTACCTGGATTAAGATCAAAATAAAAATTTTCGGTTATTTTCATTTTTGCTTTAGCATCATAAACTGCTATCGATGCAAATAATGGTTCAATAGGTAAATCCATTTCGAGTGAAAGGCATTTTATCTGGAATTGATAGCGAGGCACATCTGATGGTGGCGATACGAACGGCCTTTGTTCAGAAATTGATTCGACATTTGATGATTGATGTATACAAAATAAAGGGATTGCTAAATTATTACTATCATTATTTTGTTCTGCTATATTATAATTGATCTCGATTCTATCAAAATATTCATCATAATTTTTATGTAAAATATTCTCTGTTTGAGCATCGATATTTTGAGCATTTTTGATCGAGAATAATTTTTTAAAATTATCTTTTGATTGATCACCATTTTCACTATTAACTTCCGATTTTTGATCAGGATCGTCGATAAATGTCCAACTATCGCGATTCTGATGAAGGGAAGTATTATCACAAAGTAACATTGATTGATCTTGATTTAATTCTATCGCTAATGGCGTACGAGAACCATTTTCATCATCATTATCATTATCAGTAATGTAATCTTCTTCATCCGAAGCTAATGGAGGTCCTATAATCGTGGCCGTTGATGATGACGAAATTAATGAGTGAGGCCTAGGCGTATTTTTTGTAATTGTAGTCTGACATGATGTATCAACATAATTATCAGGAGTTTGCGATCGTTCAATCACTGATGAGGATCCATCATTAGTTCGTGCAGAACATTTTAAATCTACTTCATACTGTTGACGTTTTAGTTGTTTATAACGCTGTCTTCGTTCATTCTTTTTTCTTCGATTGAAGCAACATTTTTCGCATATCGCTTTATCACAATTAATGATTTGAAATTGCAAGCACCAATGCATTGAATGTATGGATCTTCAGATATTTTCACATTATTGAATTCTGGACCAGAATCAGGTTCTAATGTTCGTAATGGTGGTTGATATCTTTCGATTATAACATCATCAAATGGGAACAATAATACTGTGCGTAAATCATCATTGATACGATTGGAATTTTTCAAAATATAATCTTCATAATCATCAATTGAATCAATAATATCATATATCGATGTGTCACAATATAAACTGTTTGATAGTGAATTATTATTATTATTATTTATGTTGTAATTATTATCACAATTCGATGACGAATATTCTTCATTAGGGATTTTATCTTGATGACAATAAATTGTCATCATATCTTTTTCATTATCAAAATAATCATTATTATTGTTGTTATTGTTATTATTATTATTATTGGTAATCACCAGTGCTGTTGTTGATGCAGCAGCTAAAATTTTAGCCAATCTATGCCGTATATCAACATTACTGTCCCTAATGTTTACACAAGAAAATGATATGAAAACTGATTTGTCAAATATAAGCAATATCATCGTTTACCTGATTATTTTACTAGCAAAAGCTCTACGACCTGTCATCGACATTGTCGAATGGGAGAAATTCAATAATTCTCTCTATTCAATTTTTATTGGAGATGGTTGTTTTGACTGTTTATTATTCCGAAAAAAAATTAACAAAAACAAACAAACAAATAAAATTCAATCAAGATTGAATTGGCTCAATTCAATATTTAATGAAAATTTGTCAATCATTTGTCAATTTGTCATTCAATAAAAATTTTCATATCGATAATATAATGTATTATCATTCTATACAAACAAATAAATACAAAACAAATGCGTTGAAACTAGAGAAAAAAAAATTAAAATTGACGACTTGTCATCATCATCATTGTTATGGAAAATGATAAAATCATATCAGATCGGCGGATATCACTTGTCGCTTTTGTGTTTTTCAATGAATTGAAAATGCACCAAACAAACAATTATTTTTATTGATTAAAATAAACAAACAAAATTATATAATAATCAATGGTGAAAAGATTGTTTTTTGTTGTCATCATTTTCAATTAATTTGAGTACGCGCCCAAAAAATTAAAATGAAAGAAATTCGTTGAAATTCATCAATATGAATTGTTGAACTATCAATCCAATTCAGTTTTATTCATTCATACAATTTATGAATATTATCAAATTCGACATTAAAAAAGATAACCAGATTGTTGTTGTTCGTTTGAATGTTGATAATTGTATTCACATTTTTTTTTCGTTATTATTTGACTGCTGTTGTCGTTTTTTATATTATAAATTAGGCGTGTTGCAAGAGTATGCATGTATGTTTCACAAATAACTATTAAAATGTGTTGCAAAATGAAATTTAATAACAAAACAACAAACAAAACAAAACAAAAAGCCATTCAATTGAATAGTGAAACTCTTGTTTTGTCAAGTATTCAAAATATTGAATGCATAACATATGTTGGAAACGAAACACTCTTATTCTCATTCAAGCCGTTTCATTCATTCATTTTTCGATTAAATTTTCTATGAAAAACTAATTTTCAAGTTTTCAGACGCAAATTTTCAATTTTTTCTTCAGACATTGAATATTTGGATCAATTCGATTGGATTAAATCAGTTTCAAATATCTCTCATCTCATGCAATCATTATTCTATGGTTTTATTTTAACGAAAAATAAATTTAATTCAAGATTTAATTTAATGATTTAAAATATATTTGCAACGATTGAAATTTACTCGATAGAACCATAAGTTTTAATAATTTTCCACTGATTTTTCATTTTCGATTGGATGAAGTTTTTCTTGAATAAAATTTCGATCTATTTTGTCTATAAATGGATTGTTTGTAAGCTTCTGTCAAGGTTTTTTTTTTAATATAATTCAATTGATTGTTTTATTGGATTGATTTATTATTTTCATTCGATTACGGAGTCTTAGGAAATTTTCATGATTTTTTAGTTTTTTTCAATAATTGACGGAGCATATATTGAAGTATGCCACCATTTTTGAAGTATTCTAGTTCTACTTCAGTATCGAAACGCATTATTACTTCGAATTGTTTGTCATCGGCCTAGAATTGAAAATTTTGAATTATTATTATTATTATTTTTTTTTGCAATTAATATTAGTAATAATTACTTTGACAGTAGTTTTTTGCCTTGGTACTAAATTTGCTGGTATGTCAATTGAATAAACTTCATAACCATTCAGACCAAGTGATTCAGCATTTTGTCCATCTAAAAATTGTAATGGTATTATACCCATTCCTACTAGATTGCTTCGATGAATACGTTCATAACTTTCAGCAATGATTGCACGTACACCAAGTAAATAAGGACCTTTAGCAGCCCAATCACGACTCGATCCACAGCCATAATCCTTACCGGTCAAAATAATCAATGGTGTTGATTCTTTACGATAAAGTTCGGCAGCATCGAAAATGCTCAATTCTTGACCGCTTGGAATGTGAATAGTTTGTGGTCCAGGCTTTTTCATAAATTTATTCACTAATCGAATGTTTGCGAATGTTCCACGAACCATGATGGCATCGTTTCCTCTTCTTGACCCATATGAATTAAATTGAGCGGGTTGAATGCTATTTTTGAAAATTTAACGATTGAGGATCAATGAAACATTTAAAAATTATAATGCACATACCCGCGTTCCATTAAATATTTAGCAGCTGGACTATTACGAGCAATCGATCCAGCAGGAGATATATGATCAGTGGTCACTGAATCGCCTAAATAAAGTAAAACTCTTGCATTTTTTATTGGTTGAATAGGTGGCAAATCAACTGTCATTCCGTCAAAATATGGCGGTCGCTTGATATATGTTGAATTTGGATCAAATTCATATAATAATGATTCGACAGCTTTTAAACTGTTCCATCGTTCATTATCGGTTTTAATTTTCGAATAAACTTCCCTAAACATAGCCGGTATGACAGAGCGTTGTTGAACTTCCAGAATTTCTTCCCGTGATGGCCATATATCGCGTAAAAATACTTTACCACCAGAACTGTCGAATCCGATAGGTTCAGTTTCAAAATCGATACGAACAGTACCAGCAAGAGCATATGCAACAACTAACAATGGTGATGCCAAATAATTAGCACGGGTATTAGGATGAACACGTCCTTCGAAGTTTCGATTACCAGACAATACACCGCATGCAACAAGATCGCCTTTTTCGATCGCTTCGACAATTTCAGGTGGCACTGGTCCACTATTACCAATACATGTCATACAGCCATAACCGACAATATCAAAACCAAGTTTTTCTAAATATGGTGTAACACCTGATTCTCTGAGATAATAGGTAACAACACCACTACCAGGAGATATACTTGTCTTGATGTATGGTGCGACTGTCAATCCTTTTTCGACAGCTTTTTTAGCCAGCAATCCAGCACCTAACATTACCGATGGATTACTTGTATTTGTGCATGATGTGATAGCTGAAATGACTACAGAACCATGAGACAGTGTATATTGTTTTCCTTCAAACTCGAATGGTACTGATTTTGATAATAAGTCTGCTGGAATACCATAACCTTTAAAACCAACGGGATTAACCAAACATTGTTCGAAATCTTTTTTCATTTCATCTAATGGTACGCGATCTTGTGGTCGTTTTGGTCCACTAAGACTGATTTTAATTGTACTCAAATCTAATTCACAAACTTTCGTGTAACATGGATCTTCAGTCGAATCATTATAATCATTGCGAAACATTTTCACTCGTTTCAAATAAGCTTCAATTAAACCGATCGTTTTCGCATCTCTGCCGGTTTGTTCTAAATATGACATTGCAGTCGAATCAGGTGGGAAAAACGCGATTGTTGCACCATATTCGGGACACATATTAGCAATTGTAGCACGATCAGCTATTGATAATTCAGAAACACCTGGTCCGAAAAATTCTACGAATTTTCCGACAACACCAACTTGTCGTAAACATTTTGTTATAGTCAGTACAACATCAGTAGATGTAGCGTATGATGGTAATTTTCCAGTCAATTTATATCCAATAACTTCAGGCAAAACCATACAAATCGGTTGTCCAAGCATGACAGCTTCAGCTTCAATGCCACCGACACCCCAGCCAACAACACCAAGACCATTAATCATAGTTGTGTGGCTGTCAAGACCAACTAAACTATCAGGATATAATAGACCATCCGTGTTGAATACAACACGTGCTAAATATTCAAGATTAACTTGATGACAAATACCAGAACCAGGAGGTATAATCATTGTATTTTTCAATGAATTCGCACCCCATTTCAAAAATTCAAAGCGTTCACGATTACGTTCAAATTCTAATTCTTCATTTTTGCTTAGAGAGCCAGCTCTGTATTTTCAATAAAAAAGAAAATAAAAATAAATAAGTTTTATGTCGAAGCCTGAAATATTCTGAGGAAAAAATAAAATAAAAGACGATGGAGGAATGAAGAATCTTCAAAAAATTTCTCAAGAAGCAAAGATCACAGCACACACACAAATATTTCAAAATTAAGAAATAAAATATAAATAATAATTCACACCCAATTGATACTAAACGATGAAATGGACAATTTTTATCTCTCAATTTTGTATCACGATGTGGACAATAATCATTAATCTGCTGCTGATTATGCTGATTTTGAGGGTTATGCTGATGTAGCGAATGCTGATTATGATTCACATGATGATGTTGATGTAGCGGCAATGATATGTTCAAATTTTCTATGTCAGAAATATTTACATAAGTACTATTTTTGCTATTCTTGGATGATGAACGAAAGTATTTATCATGAGGATTTGTTTTATTTGTATTGTACAATGAAGATGATGACCAATTACGCAATGGTATGGGTTTTTTCAAAAGTGAATCACGATATTGACAATAACCTAATTTACTACAGTCATCACATAGATCAATATTTTCTTTTTTCAGAGATTGCTTTAAATCATTTTTGATTTGTTGCTGCTGTCGTAATTTCTGCTGATTACTTAGTCGTAATTAGTTGATTATAGTCATTTTTTCGGAATTAATTTTATTTTGAAATAGAGGAAAAAAACATGGGAATTATTATTATTATGATCTTGTATGCCAAAAAAATGCATACAATAGAAAAATGTAAAAAAAAATTGTTAGTGATGAAAATTATTTTAAATGTAAAGGAGAAATGAAAATTTTTTAATTAATTTGTAGAAGTGGGACAGGGAAGCTTCTACAAATGATATGAAAAATTAATAAATATTTTCGACAAATCTAATTTTGCTATTATTAATAAAATCAGATCTAATATACATACACTCGTGCAAAATCCACCTGTACAGAATGGTCGATAACTAAATCGGCGGGACACAATGGATTGATCACATTTGGATCACCGTTCAACTTGTGGAATGCATCACGCATAGCTAAAATAATTTTTTTAGAGAAAAATTATAAATCATAATGATTTTTTTAATAAAATTATTTTACCAGCAAAATCAACAACAGCTGCAACACCGGTCAAATCTTGTAATAAAACACGACTTGGACGGAATGGTACTTCAACTTTATTTAATTGTTGCTGTTGCCAATCTAATATTTTTTCAATGTCATCACGTTTAACATGAAAATTATCACATGAACGTAATGCAGATTCTAATAGTACACGTATTGAAAATGGTAATTTTTCTAGATAAGGAAAGCGAAATTTTAAATTTGGTTAATTAATTAATCATTAATTATCAATTGATTGTACGATACATACCATAACGTGAATCATTTAATGATAATAAATCATAAAAACGATATTGTTTGCCATCGTAATCTAAATTTTTCAACAACGTTGAATCATATGGATTTTCTTTTCGAAAGACATTAAAAAATCACAAAATAAATTCTGAATTTCATTATTGAAATATTTTAAATATCTTACCATAAGCCGTCATATTGCTTTATTGTAAGTTTTCAAATGTTTGAAATGTATTTTTTAAATTAATTAAGTTCAATTAAATTTTTATCAATGAAAAATTTAAATGAAAAAAAAAAAAATTCAACTTGTCGAGGAGGATTAATCGATGAAGGAAAAATGATGGTTGTATGTGTGGTTTGAAAAACTTTTATTGCGTACACGTATATCGATTTAAATGGTCACACCAAAAAACAAAAAACTAGTCTTTGACTGTTTATTTATTAATGAATGAATAAATGAACAAAAAACAAAAATTAGAAATAGATATATCTTTTCCTCTTTGAATGTACGAGGCAAAAAATAAAATCTAAAAATCAACAAAAAATCATATAATTAGAATATTGTCCAATATTCTCCCTCATATTAATTCAATTGTGAAAAAAAATTAAAATTTTAGTTATTTTAATTGTACCAGAAAGAGGTGATAGATAATTTAAATTGATTTGTTTATCTTTATTTTTGTCTCCAACAATTGTTGATATTTCATGAAAAATTTGATAATTTTTCAATGAAAAAAATGAATAAAACTATTTTAACTTTAAAAGCATTTTAGATTGAAATAGAGTCGATATTTTGATTGTTTTTGTTTTTGTATGACCTTATCGGTTCAAAATTTTTGTTTTCAAAAATTTTAATTTCTTTTTAATTTTTCGCCATCAAATCAATTGAAAATCTCATCATCATCTAAGAATAATGTGGTGGGAAGCATTACCAGCATGCGGCGCTATGCTTGCTTGCCTATCATTGCTTGAAATATCACCATTTGTATGTATCCGAATTGATTATCATTTAAGATAAATATTGACAAATTCTCAATTTTAAAGGTATTCCATTATATGAGCTGGGGATGTCCAATGATGCGTGGATCAAATGGTCAAGTTTCACGAATGTTACTGAGACGTGATCAACGTATTGCAGAAGATAATGGTATACACTGGTATGCTAAACACATGTATACTTACTCATTCGGTTCATTAACTGATCAAGTTAAAACATCGGGAAATTATAGTCATTATTTGGAGGCTGAAAAAACATTGTCTGAATCGAAAGAATGATCCATGATGATTTGATAATTTTCAATTAGAACCATTAAATATATTTTCAATAATTTTAATAATAAAGTTCAACAATATGATTCGAATGTAATTTCACTTGTTTATTTTATTTCATTATTTAATTCAAAATCAATCGAAAAAAATCTATTTACATATTTAAAGATATAACATTGTTTATTATTTTAAAAACTCTAATTTTAAATTAATTTCGATCACATTTCATTAGAATGAAGATAATTTAAATAATAATAATTAAATTTTGTTGGTTAGTAGAAAATAAGACATAGTTGATTATTATTATATCATGAAGAAACTGAAGCAGCAAAAATTTGCAAAAAAAACATTGAATTAAATTTAAATTATTGCGCAACGATTATTATTTGTATTATTATTAATGAAAGACTTTTTGTTAGAATGATGATTGAATGTATAATGATGATTGTCACAATGATAACATGGTAATGTGCGATGATTATTTTTCCCCAAATTATTATGATGATGATGTGTATGATTGCCTATACACATTGTACCATCAATTATCGATACATCGGGCGTTGTTTGTGATCGCCAAAGTTTGCCGCGTATTTTTTGATTGTAATTGTTATTATTTTGCCAAATAGAATGTGTTGTAGGATTCGGTCGAGCTTGAATTTGTAATGTTGTGGTTTTATGTATCACATGTGGCTTATTTGAGCCGCCAACATTGATTGTTTGTGGTTGTATAACTGGTGTGTTGTTCCCGCAAATATTACTTTCAGTCAATAATTGTTTTAATGTGCGAAATGATCGTGTTAATCGAGATGTTGTATTATTGTCGCCGGTGGAGGTAGAGGTGGTGTTATGCTCAAGGTTTTTTTTAACTGAAGACAGTTGATCTCGATTTTTAACTTTGACTTCTTCTTCTTCTTCCACTTGAGTTTGTTCCTTACTATTGTCAGTCGATTCAGATGTTCGTTTATTAGACACATTATCATTGGAGGACTTTTCCTTTTTTTCCATCGACACTTTTGAAGCTGGTAGAGGCGGAGATGGTGATAATGAATTAGTTTTGAACATTTTTTGTAATCGAGATCTACCGTTATTAATCTTTCCAGAATCATTAGAAGATTGACTTGTTTTGGTTAATTGTCTTTCAGTTCTTTTGGAATTTTTCGGCACTTTCTCTTCATTGGCCACTAAATTAGTTGCCTTTTCAGGCTGAGGTTTCTTTACTGGATGCTTAACTTCAGCATCATGCGATTTTCCATCTGATTTGTATTGTTGCTTTTGTTGTTTTAGCTTTTCCGGCAGTCTTTTTCTTGCATAATGTGCCCAAATTCTATCTAATGGTGCAACATTCATGGTCGTAGCACGACGGATTGGACTATCATTTTGATTATTATCAACATCATGTGATGATAGCTTCCGTTGCCTTTCAAGTGATTGCCGTACATTACGATGCATCAATATGCGAAATGTGCCAACAATATGGCTATGAGAACCTTTATCAATATGTTCTTTTATTATTTGTTCATTTATTCCCAGTAACATTAATTGATGAAATGATTCCTTTTCTTCATTACTCAATGGTGGATAAGGATATTGCTGATTTTTGCTATTATTATTATTGTCGGCTGAAATCGATTCATTTATGATGTTGCCTAATTTTTGATCATTTTCACAATCAGTTGAATCGAATGATTGCTGCTGTTGCATTTGCTTAATTGAAGCTCTGTGCTTTATCAATTTGATGTATGAATTCTTAAGATCATATTTTGGCAAACTTTTTTGATGGCATTGATTTTGTAACCATTTTGTGTGCCGTGCTTGCTGAAGTGTATAACGTTTTAATGGGTCTAATTGTAGAAATGCAGCAATCAATTGACAACACTCGACACTAACATGATTCGGTATTTCATATTGACATTCCAATATTAATTTTTTTAATGAAACAATATTTTGGGCTCGAAATGGCATCATTCCAGTGACAATAAAATACAGCAAAACACCTAATGCCCAATAATCAACATATGGACCACGATATGATTCATCGTTAAATAATTCGGGTGCAGCATATGGTGGTGAACCACAAAATGTTGATAATAATTCATCTTTCGATGAAATACGAGTAGAAAAACCGAAATCACCAACTTTGACCGTGACAGGATCGGAGAAAAAAACATTTTCTGCTTTAATATCACGATGAATTAGATTATGTTGATGCTATTTATAATAAATTGAAAGGAAATTAATAATAAATTTTGATTTATTGTTTTAAATTTAAAATTAAAAATTTTCTTAATTTGAAAAAAATAACACATAAATCAATAAAATAGTCATTTACCATATGGTCAATTGCGTTGATTATTTGTGAGAAAAAATATTTAGCTTCTGTTTCAGGAAATCGTCCATTCGATGAGATCATTTGAAATAATTCACCACCAGGTGCTAATTCCATCACTAAAAAATGTTTACTATATGATTCAATTACTTCAAATATTCTTATTAAATTTGGATGATGCATTGTTTCCATTGTTTTTATTTCTCTGCTTAACATTTTTTGTGTTTTCAAATCGAGACGTGATTTATCCAATATTTTCACGGCAACTTTTTCTGATTAAAATTTTAAAATGAGTTAATTATGAAAAATTTTAATTAAAATTATTTTTTCAAAAACCTTTTGTCAATGAATGTACAGCAATTTTAACTTGTGAAAAATTTCCATTACCAATGTCGCCACGAAATCGATAAAAACCGATACGACGACCAAATGCAATTTCTTTTTGCCATGTTTTATCGGATTCAATTGAATTCAATATTCTTTCATACGGAGTGATTATTTGTGTTAGTGGCCGCTGTTTATTGAAACTAGCACTACGTCTCTTTGTTGCTATTGGATTTTTTTGTGAATTATTTTGATGGTAATTTGTAGATTTTTCTGATGATGCTGATTTTGATCCACGTTTGAACACTTTATTTTGATTATTGTTACTATTTTCAATACATTTTTGTTCAGATTTTTGTTGCTGATTATCAATGTTATGAGTTTTATTATTATTATTATTATCATTATTATCATGATCAGATGTGTTCGATGTTGTTTCTTCCCAAGAATCATTCATTGAATTATTATCATTTTTAATAGATTTTTGATTCGTAAATTTTGTTTTGTTCGCTGAATTATTATTATGATGATGATGGTAATGATAATGATTATTATGGCCGTTACATTGATGATGATGATTTTTATCATCATTATAACAATTACTAGAATGTTTACAATTTCTTGGTCTTACTGATGCTGATTCTGTCGAATGACTAGAATGTTGGCGTGATAGCTGTCTTTGTTTCAATATTCGTTGATATAAGTCCAATTCTTGTGTCAGTCTCACTTTCCATTCATCAGTCATTTGACTATTTTTCTTTTTATTCTTTGTCATTCTTTTCATGTCATCATTTTCATTCGTTACATGAGAATCAACATTCATATGATCACAATTATCGATTGGTGGCAGAATTTGTTTTTGTTGCTCTTCCGGTTCCGGTGCCATATCTAATCGAGTAATTTTTTCATTCAACAATACAGAGGCATTTGAGTGAATTAATTTATTATTGTTTTGATCATTATTATTGACAAATAATTGTTTTGAACGTTTGGTGAGTGTTCTTGGTGGTACTTGTGGATAATTCAATTGTTCTTGTTGTTGTCGTTGCTCTTTTTGTTCATTATGATGATCATCATTTTCAACAATTGTTGACGATGATTCAGGTAAATTATTACTAATACTTGAACTGTTACTATTAAAATGGTCACTATAATCACTTAATGTTTGTATATGACTATGATTTGAAATTTTATGATCATTACAATTCAAATAATTATCATCGACATCATCATCATCATGATCGTAGCAATCATTGTCATCATTATCAATAACAGTCGAATATGGTTGCAATTGTTGATGATGCGGTTGCTGCTGATGCTGATGAAGTTGTTGATTATGATGAAGATGATGATCATAATTGACACTTACTTGTTGATCAGTTAAATAGGAATTATTTTGTTGTTGATGATTATGATGATCATTCGTATCATTGTCAATATTGTTAGTGCTATTATTATTAGCCGTTATTAAAGAATTATTCGTCATACTTGATTGATCGTTTTTAGGGGAAAAGACAAAAAAATACAAAACAATCAATTTTTATGATTTTGTTTCATTCCTTTTCTCAAATTCAGGGAGGAACAAATTCATAGGAACACAATCCACAGAAAAAATAAAACATCGAAAGTCATTGAATCAAGTGATAAGTTTGAAAAATTATGCAAGTATGATTAATAAGAAGAAGAATAGAAAAAAATAATAATTTTAAACAAAAAATATTTCAAATGAAAAATATTTTCATTTTGAACATCGAACGAAATGACAAGCGAAACGATGACATAAAATGGATTATTTGATCATTATTATTAAATGAATTGATCTTCGGGCGTAACGTTTTTTGATCAATTGATTGAATTCATTGAAAAATATTTTATGAAAAAAAAAATTTGACAATCAACAGCAAAGTGAACAGTTAGGCCGTCGACAACAACGAAAAAAATGAAATAATAATTTCAACAAATAAACAGGGTAATAATATAAATTACACCTGTTCCAATGTGTTCATCATCATCATCATAGAATGATTGAATGAACATTGACACTAGAATAATCATGATAATTCATTTCAATTAATAATTTGATTGTACATTGGATTAATGGAGAAATTATTGTTCTTTTCTTTCTTTATTTTCTAATTATTTGATTTGATGAAAATTACATGATAACAGAAAAGATGATTGCCTTTTTTCAATTTTATTTTTTGCTCATCTTCATTGGCATCGGTGCATTGAATCATTGGAAGATTGATTGATTGAAAACCGAAAAAAATGAAACATCAATGAAACAAGCAATTAACATCAAACTACGAATAAAGCGAATGAAAGTCATAAAACAATAATAATAAAATGGAATGATATAATTTCAAGAAACCAAATTAATCATTTTTCGGATCAGAATACATCAATAGACAATCACTTAGATTGGTTGTAATAAATCGATTTATCAGAAACCAATCAGAATAAATAATTTTGCCACTTTGAATATTTTTATAATTATCAATTGAATATTATAAAAATATTCGTGATTGACGAATGTTTGGGCCATCAAGGATTCATTAACGGTGTGTAAGAGTGTGTGTGTTTATGCTTATTTGCAATCAATTTTCAATTTTCTTCCATTTCAATTCAACATAGATTGCTAAATATCGAAAATAATTTCATTTGCATCAACCTTCATTCATTTTTGTTTTTTAGAAAACAAATAAATAAACAAACAAAGATGTTAAAAAATATGTTTGTCATTGGTCTAAAACAACAGATAACATTAGAAATGAATAAAAACATAAATGAAAATATTGGATAGACAATTAGATAAATGAACAAATTCAAATGAATTCAAATATTTTGTTTTTTCATCTCAAAAATGTATTTATTTTGTTTATAATTGAAATTATTTTCATTTATTTTTTATTTTTGCCAATTTCTATCATCATCGTCGTTGTTAATATATTACATTGATATTTTGTTTATTTTTTATGTTCATCTGCCGGCCAAAGAAAAAAATTTATGATTATTATTGTTATGACTATTATTCAGATGGGAAAAAAGGAAAATCATTGATGATGCTGATAACGATAATAATGATAATGGCAATTAATGGTTTTTTATGGTTTTTATTATTTTTATTAATATAATTATGATTTGTCGATTAATTGTTGATGATGCTACTGTGTGCATTGTGGCAATGAACGAATGTGTAGATTGGAAGATGAGTGAAATGAGTGAAAAATGAAGATGATTTCGAATGAAAATATGGATGGAAAACTGCAACAACAAAAATTTTGAAAACATTTGAACATCATCAATGTTTATATTTCAAATAGTTTATGTGTCTGTATGTAATGAATCACATGAATAAATAAAAATTTTAAAAATGCATGAATTTAATTAATATGTTATCAATTACTTTCGAATAATGAGCCTATTATTGTGAAATTTAGAGTTATTTGAAACAAATAATGGAAATGGTGAATGGACCCGAATACAATTGAAATTTTCAATTTGCAATCAAAAAATAGATGAAATTCAATGATAATAATAATGATGTAGATGATCCACCCAATAATAATGATTATTATTAATCAATAAACAAATAATGATAATGATGGAAATTATCGAATAGACAAATCTTGAAAATTGTCAACAATCATCATTCAATTTTAGCAGAAAAATAAAATAAAATTTCTGTGTAAATAAAAAATCGTTTAATTCAATTTTATTTGCAGCAAATACATTCAATCATCGATAGATTTATTGTGAAATGGAAAAATAAAAATTTCTTTCAGTTTTTAGATGTAATATGCATCAGAAAGATATAGATCTCTCAATACAATATTATTATGGGCGTTTTACTAAAATTTTCGTGGATTTTATTTATTTCTATTCGATTTTATTTTCATTTTCATTTATTTATTCATTCATCTTTGTTCAACAACTTTTGAGAATTAACCATTTATATGAAATAAAATCAAATAATAAACCATTCTTAACTAAATAATAATAATAAAATATCATGTATACCGCTCTCATAAAACAAAGAATTGAATAAACAAACATAAAAACATAAAATAAACAAAAAGACAGGCAATCGTTTTCTCGTAAATTATCGGTATTATTTTACTTGAATTTGTTTAAATGATTGTTTATCATAATCTTTATAATAGTATTTTATTTCATTTTTTTTCTTTAATTCAAAGATTGATTAGATTAGCGAATTGGAAAATGTATGAGATTTATGAAGAAAACGATGATATTTATATATTGAAGGATTTTTTTATTTCTGCTGCCCAGAAATGAAAAAACATGAATAATTTACAAAAATAAAACAAATAATACTTGAGCATTAATTTTTTTCTTTTCGAAACTGACCACTACTGTTAAATGCCTTATTTTTTTCATTTTGCAATGATTGTTGTTGATCAATTGAATTGTTGAATTCATTGTTTAGTCGACGAGAAATTGATCAAGTGGTTTCAATTATTTATTAATTTATTTCTTCATTTATTTACATAAGATTTTTCCTTTATGATAGAATGAATAATAATCAAAATCAATGCTAAGAGACACACCGAAAATAAATATGAAGAAAAAATAGAAAACCAAAATTCAATCAAGTGTGTACATTGCATAGGTCATTAGGTCATTGGCAATGTGGTAAATTATTAATTATAATAAAATTGATAGTCTTAGTAATAATAATAATAATAATGATAATGAACATTAGATTTCAATACTGAGATTAATATGATCAAAAATCGAGAAAATGAATAAAAATTCATAATTAATAATGTTATAAATAATTAGACCATAGACATTCTATTAAAAAAAACATGGAAAATACTGACAAAAAAATTGAAAATAAAACAAAGAAAAAACAGTGGTAAAATATATCAAGGAAAATATTGATAATAATATTGATAATAATTACAAAAAATGCATAAGGAAAATAAATCCAAAATAATGGCAAAGACTTTCATTATTTCACCCAACTTTATTGTGAAAATTTGATGTAATATTTGATGTTGTTAATCAGCAGTGGCATTCTATCAAATAAACTAAAAAAAATCCGATTTTATCAAATTTCATTTTGATGAATTTTTCGTGAAACACAATCACTGTGCCACGATCAAACAAATTGATCAATCAATTTCCTTTTTTTTTTCACATAAATTTTTTAATGTTTAAGACATATAAAATTTTTTGATTTAATAAATGAATGTATAATATTTTCCAATCTTTAATATCAATATTAAAATGTGTGAATTCAAAAAATTAAATCATAATAATAGAAGAAATACGAAAAATAAAAAACAATTTAAAGCATTTTTTCGAAATCAAATAACCAATGATCAGTCAATTAATCAATTAAAAATTGAGAAAAGAAATTCAAGAAATTACTTTGATGCATTTGCAGTGAGAATGCAAAATGTGCATAAAAACAATTTGATCGACCTTGATTGCACAAGTATTTATTATGCACAAGTGTTTTTGCCCTTTCCCAATTTGCAATCGCAATTTGCAAAATGAAAAATTGGAAAATTAGAAATCCAAAGAAAATCCAAGATGACTAACGATGCTGATGATGATAATAAGCACTGATGATCAATGATCATTGATAATGGCGTAATAATCTTGTTTCAAAAAAATGATAAAATCAAATTAGACAAACAATATTAAATCGATTTTAATCGAATATATTGAAACATGGAAAAATGTATTGATTCATTGTCGATGTCGATTATTTGATGCATTCTATGGTTGCCGGAAAACGATTAACGCAATGAAATATGTAACAAAACGATATGATAAAAATATGAAATAGAATGATTTCAAAAATAAAGGAACCCGGAATCAATTTAATAATGATGAAATTGAAAAAAGATGAAAAAACATTTATATTTGAAACAAATGATAAAATATCATTGATTTTGTAACACTGTATTTACTCTATTTACTTTGATCGCTTAAATTTGATGCTAAATCAATCAATCAATCAATCAAAATTATAATAAAATTGAAAATTGAAAAAAAATAATAAACGAGATCAATCTAAGATTTTATGGACGGAAAATTTAAAATGCAAGAAAAAAAATGAACTGATTGGATTTTTTCATGCAAAATATCGATAAAAGTGTTTGATAATATGTGGCAAAGCTGCTGTGTCAAAAGTCGTTATCAATATCGAAAGTAATCATTATTAGATCATGGAAAAATGAATGAATAAACTGTAAGAAATCGGAAAAAATTCAATTTCGAAAAAAATTCTTATGGAGTTCTGTCATCAAATTCCTGAAATGAATTATATTATCATCATCATTATCATCATTATTATGATCATAATGCATTATTCAATTTATGATGCTTAATGTTGATCGTTGTTGATAATGTTAACAGAAAAATTGAAAAAAAATAACAAATAAATGAATGAATATGAACATGAACTAAACGTGGGTTGAAAAATAATGGCCATGCGATAAAGAAAAAAAGAAATAAATTGTCGCTAAATTATTACCTTGTCCGGCGTAAAGTTAGGGTGACATCTATCTAAATAATTCAGCAATCGCTTGATGTTTCGGGACCAAATTTTCACCACTAGTACTGGGACTAATGCTTCATCGAAAAAAAAAGAATTTTCGAATTTCCCTCAGAGATGACCCTAGAGTGGCCCATTTTAAAAAGGTCCAATAAAAACAGCATGATTTTGACAAAATCATCAAAATTCCAGGATTCACAGCTTCCAGAATCCAAAAACAATTGTGGGAAATTTTGATGGGCCTAGGATATTCTCAGAAAACAGAAGAAAAATCGATGATATCAATCATCAGTAGGAGAAAAAGCTCAAAAATGATCGAAGACTAGTCGTTTGTTTAAGGGTTGAAAAAGACCCGAGAATCCGAGGAATCAAAAAAATGTTTCAAGAATGTAAGAGCCTGGAATGTTGGTGATCTGTCCCTCAAATTTGAAGTTCCTATGAGCACTGTGTGGAACATTACACCCCTAAAATCAAAGCAAGTCAGATTTCGAATAATTCAAATCCAACATTGGGACCCAAGACCAAATCACTTTGAAAAAAGATTGATGTCACAAGAGTTCACTTTGCTCAACACGTCTCTCAAAGTGATAGTGACACATTTCTCCCACTGAAAAATTCTAGGCCCCACTACAGCATATTCTTGTTGAAGGAAGTGGAAATTTCACCCAGTTAAAGAAGAGCTAGGACCAAAATTTTTACAACAGGGATCGGGTGAGAGAATAGCATTCTCATCATGACCATGGATATCCATGACATCGTCTTTCGGCATCTCTGGCACGAAAATTAAGCAATAACAACCAAGGCCCATAGGACGTTAATCGGGACCCATGGCCCCGTAAGAATGGTTGAAAAAGACTGCAAGGATATGAAATTCTTCTTGATAATGTTTGGTTCCATGAAAATTAAGTTGTCACGTGATTATCCCTGAAAAACTATTTTGACATTTAAAGTCGGGTCAATATGACCCAGGTCATAATTTTTGTGACCAAAACTGTCTTGTCTCGTGAAAATATGGATTTCAAGCATTCGATTACAAAATTTAAATATTTCAAAAAATACTGCTAATTTGGTCATTTTGAACAGTTTGCAAAAGGTCCATTTTGACAAGGTTCCTATGGTACTTGGGCCTTGAAAATCATTCATAAGGTTTGAAGAAAACTAAATTTTATTATGATAAAGTTTCGCTAAGAAATCTTCAATAGTTTTTGAAAAAATTGAATTTGAACACTCCTAACTTTACTCCGGACAAGGTAATAAATAAGAAATTATAATGAAAAGGATGCACGTGATGATCTTGATTTTGCATTGAACAGCAGCATCAGCGAATTGTGGAATTATAAATTTAATTAGTATTTATTAATATATAAATACTTTACTTTACATTAATTAAAAATATATACTTTGATTATTATTGCTGTTATTTTAAATAAAATATATTTATTTTCTAACAATTTGGTAGCAGAGCGTTAAAAAGATCTATTTACCAGTTTGAAAAACGAAAAATGGATGAATTAATCAAACAAATCACTGATGCATTCACATCTTTGAATAGTAGATTGACTAATATCGAAGTCGAAAGAAAAAAACCAGAAATATTTGAAAACTTTGCGTTTTCAAAAATAGTATCGTATAATGGTGATAACCTAATCGAATGGCGTAACACAGTAACCTGTGCACTTGCCTCATGTGGTCAATCGAAATTCTTGGAGGAAGAAATTCCAACCAATGGAGAAGAATATGAACAAATGAAAAAATTACTGGGTATGCTGAAGTCTACATTCATACCGTCAAAACTAGATGTGGTGGCAAAATGTGAAACGGTATATCAACTCTGGAAGTTGATGTCAATCGATCACAAAGATACATTAGCAACGGCGGTACGCAAGTACAGCGAAATTTACAGCTGTTTGTATGTATCTGGTAGCCTACGATTATGGCTGGAAGAGATTCTGGTCAAATTCGACTCTTTCGACAAAGACTGGATAGATTTTACCGAAAAAATCAAGTGCATCATGATCATTCATATATTAAAATCAAATGAAAAAATCAAATCGCTGGTTGACAATTTAATATCAAAATCAATATGCACAATCGATGCATTGAAAAATGAATTTATAGAATATGACGAAAAAGTGAGAATCAAACCAGCTACAACGAATTCTAACAGTAATAATAATGATGCATATGAAACATACGATGTAGTTAAGAAAACTACACAAAAATTTAATAAAAATTTCAAAAAATTCAAATGCACAATATGCAAAAAAAATGGACATACAGCGAACGATTGCTGGTTCAAGAAAAATAAAAATAAATTTAATAATAACAAAAGCTACAATAATTATCGAGAACAACACATGAAAAACATTCTGTTGACGAATATACAATTACCAAACAATGAATGGATTCTCGATTCAGGATGCACCTCTCATATTATAGTGAAAAATCAACTCACTGGTGCAAAAGATATTGATTACATATTTTCAACAGCAGGAACCGAAAAAATAAGAGGTCAAAAAATTGGAAATTATGTAATTAAGTTAAAAAATAATAAAAAATTGAAACTATCGAACGTCGTATATGGGAATTTCAGTTCCAATTTGATTTCAATATACCAATTATTGAAACAAAAATATAAAATTAAATTTTATGAAAAAAAGGCTTTGATATTAAAAAATAAACAAGTCATTGCCGTCGCATGGAACAAAAACGGAATATGGACAATCAAAGAAAAAATGGATCAAAACAATGTCAATAATAATAATTATAATATTAGCAATATGTGCACTGAAAACAAAATCTTATGGCACAATCGACTTGGACATTGTGGAAAAAAAATTCTGAAAAGAATTAAATCAATTATGCCTAATATTAATGCTGATTTTGACCAATGTGAGGAGTGTATGTTGAATAAATCAACATCCATGCCTCATAAGACACCTATGATTTACAATAATGTAAAATCTTTTGAATTCTTGCATATAGACCTATGGGAAAGCCCAATATTATCCTATGGAGGAAATAAATATGCTATTATCATTGTAGATCATTTTTCACGGTTTATATTTGGAATCGCTGTAAAATCCAAATCAGAAGTTGCTGATGAATTGATTCAATTTATTGACAACAAAGAAAAATGTTATGGAAAAAAGGTCAAAATTATACGGACCGATAATGGTACCGAATTCATTAATAAAAAATTTAAGAATTATTGTATTGAAAAAGGAATCGAACATCAAAGAATTGTTCCATATTCTCCCGAACAAAATGGCATAGTTGAACGTACAAATCGAACCGTTTTCACAACTGTACGAGTTATGATGAATGCAGCAAAAGTTTCACATAAACTTTGGGCTAACACTATGGATACAGCCATTTACTTAATAAACATTTGGGTTAGAGATGATAAGATATCACCATTTGAAAAAATATTTAACAAAAAACCCAGTTATCATCATTTAAAAACGTTTGGTTGTATTGCATATTATCATCAACAACACCAATTTAGATCAAAATTTGAAAAAACAGCTAAAAAATTGATGTTCTTGGGTTATACCGAGACAACAAAAAATTATAAATTATGGGACCCTACAAAAATGAAAATTATCATCACTAATAATGTAAAATTTAATGAAAATGAATATTATTTTAAAATACCAAATAATGATGAATTATCATCATCGAATCATTTTTTTGTTTCAAATGATTTACCAAATGTGCCCAGTACAGCAAATAATGAGAACATCAATATTAGTAATGATAATTCAGATGTCAATCATGATAATAATGAAAATGATGACAATCATAATAATGTTGATAATGAGAATTATGATGACGATAATCACATTGAAAATGAAAATCAAAATGATGATGATTATAATATTGAATTAGATGATGAACAATCATCAGATAGTGGGGATAATTTTTCTCCCAGAGTATTTACACGTGCCAATAGAGGTGTACCACCAGAACGATATGGCTATAAATGTGAAAATTCATCGAATACGATACCAAAAAATTATAATGAAGCTATTAAATCAATTGATTGCGAAAACTGGAAAAAGGCTATCAAGACTGAAATTGACCAATTAAAAAAGTACAACGTATTTAAAGAAGTTAAATATGATAGTAACCGAACCGTTGTACCAACAAAATGGATTTTCACAAAGAAAAGAAATGGCAAATACAAAGCAAGATTAGTTGCTTGTGGCTATTCACAGCAACAAGGTATTGACTATAACGAAAAAATGTCACCCACACCCGATAACTGTCTCACAAATTTCGTGTTGGGTTATGCAAAGACATATGATTACAAAATCAGACAGTTAGACATAAAAACAGCTTATTTAAATGCTGAGTTGAATGAAGATATATATGTAAACATACC
Organism: Psoroptes ovis; assembly: GCA_002943765.1. NCBI lineage: Eukaryota > Metazoa > Arthropoda > Arachnida > Sarcoptiformes > Psoroptidae > Psoroptes > Psoroptes ovis. The sequence continues at coordinate 1,283,538 of PQWQ01000006.1, forward strand.
ACCAGGTTTTAATGGTGATGGTCAATTTAAATTAAACAAAGCTTTGTATGGATTGAAACAAAGCGCCTTACAGTGGTATAAGACAATTTCATCGTACCTACAAGAAATAGGATTTAAAAAATGTATCACTGACAAATGTCTATTTCGTAAAAATAAAATTTTGATTTTAATATACGTCGATGACATACTTATCGTCGCTCCAGATGATAACACAATAAATAAAATCATTAATGATCTTGAACAAAAATTTGAAGTCTCAGACATCGGACAAATAAGTGATTATCTTGGTATTAACATCATCGACAAAGGTCGATATTTCATCTTAAATCAAACAAAATATATCAAAAAACTATTAGATGACTATCATATGAAAAATTGCAAATCTACAACGTTACCAATGTCATCTCTTTATGAACAAGATGATAATGAACCAATAAATGAAAATTTGCCAATCCAACAAATAATTGGATCTTTACTATATGTGGCGTTACGAACAAGACCAGATATATTGTTTGCAGTAAATTGGATATCAAGGTTTTCAAAAAAACCAACTGCAAGTCTCTTCAAAGCTTGTAAACAAGTACTGCGGTATTTGTCAGGTTCAATTAACAAATCCCTGAAAATTGGAAAATTCGATAATTATATTAGAGTCTATACAGACGCATCATTTGCACAAGGAAAATCAAGACATTCAACAAGTGGAATCATCATAACATGCGGAGAATGTATTTTATTAACAAAAAGTTCGAAACAATCCAGAATCGCAACGTCAAGTTGTGAAAGTGAACTATCAGCAGTAATTACTGGATATAAAATGGCCTTATTTATCGAACAAATATTTCAATTTATAGATTACGAGTATAAGATTAAGTTCTTATGCGATAACCAATCGGCAATAAAAATATTAAATGAGCAGGAAATAATGAAAAAATCGAGATATTTCGACATAGAAATAAAAAAATTTATCGAGGTATTCAGGAGCGAAAAAATATACTCAATTGAGTATATTGACACCAATCATCAATTAGGTGATTTGTTTACCAAAATATTGTTCAAACCGATAATAGATAAAATGATATCTAAATATATGATCGATGAATAAAAAAAGGATAGGAATATGTGGAATTATAAATTTAATTAGTATTTATTAATATATAAATACTTTACTTTACATTAATTAAAAATATATACTTTGATTATTATTGCTGTTATTTTAAATAAAATATATTTATTTTCTAACAATAATAACAAATAAATGAATGAATATGAACATGAACTAAACGTGGGTTGAAAAATAATGGCCATGCGATAAAGAAAAAAAGAAATAAATTGTCGCTAAATTAAATAAGAAATTATAATGAAAAGGATGCACGTGATGATCTTGATTTTGCATTGAACAGCAGCATCAGCGAATAATGAAATTAATTTTTTTTTGTTATTTTGATATTTCACGTTTCATATTCAATTTTCAATTACATTCATTTTCATTTAATTTTTTTCCATCATTTTCAATTATTTGATTCAATGTATTATTCGCAAAAAATGAAAATAAAATGTAAGAATTTCGAATATGGTCAAAATGAATATTTGATGATCATAATGTTGATATTGATGATGATGATGAGAATCAAAACATCATTATCATTTGTAGATGTACATCAATGTACATATATATAAATCCATGTGTGATGATGTGAAACATGCAAAAAATAAATAAAAATACAAATAAAAAATCACATCAACACATTATCAACAACAACAACAATTAAACATTTGTATATGCTTTGTATCTACAAAACAAACAAACAAATATTAAAATGTTCATCATTTTCAAGTTCACAAGTAGATTTTTGTTCCAAAAATGGTTGTAAATGGTGAATATTGTTTGATTATGCGAATGAATATGTATGATTCGAATGTATATAATAAGGATGGTGTGATAGCGGTGGTGTTGGTGGTTATGGTGAGGGATGTTGTTCATTGGAAAGGATTTGATGATCATCAATGATTTTTGTTTTTTTGTGTTTTTTTCTGTCTCAATGATCATTTATTTATTTATTATTATCATTAGTATTTATTCATTTTGATAAAATAAAATAAATGATTGGCAATGAAAGAATTCTTTTTTTTTTTGGATTCAATCATTTGTTTGTTTGATTAATTCAATTCAAAGAAAAATTTATTCATTTAAAATTATTTCTTTGTTAAACGCGTAGGTCGATTACTAGCAATTATAATGATGATAGTAATAATCAATAGATATTAATGTGAATAGAAAATCACAATTTTGGTTTATCAACACACACACACAAACTAATAAACAATGCCTGTGTTAAGCAGGGTGATCGTTATTCTGAAATTGGAAATTGATACTAACATTGATTTCACTCTTTTCAATATGGAAATTCAATTTCATTGAAAAATTTTCAAAATTGATTTGTTCTTCTTCTTCTTTTTTTCAAGAAATAAATAATTCTTCAATAATGATTGGTTTGGCATTTATTGAATATTTATTTTTTTAAAAAAACAAATTTACATTTTATTAACCCAAAGAAAACATAGAAAGTAAACACCAAACATACGGTTAGGTTGCAATTGACGAATCGAATATAATTGATGCATGATTTCGTATTCAAGAGTAAATTTATTTATTCATTTTCTAAATTTGATTTTTGCATCAAATATCGAATCAATGATTGAATGAATTTCGATTCAAAAATGATAATAATCATTCTTGAAAATTTTATTGAAATTTCCTACTTTTTTTTGACAAAATTTATTCATCGATTTGATTGAAGAGTTTGTGATTCTTGATTTGAAAAAAAATTGAAATTAATCATTGAATCAAATGGCTTCTTTTTGAACAAAATAGAATGCGCCCGTTAATATAATCAATCAAATCAGAAGAATAATAATGGAAAAATCCATTGAAATTGGTAAATTTTTCAAATATTTCTCTGAATTTCATTTTCGCATTATTTCTTCATACAATTAGTCTTCAGCAAAATCGATATTGGATATGATGTAATAATGACAATGAAAATATAAAAATATTTCTTAAAAAAAAATTATTTAAATCATTTGAAAATAACGACGAATAATAAATCGACAAAATAATTAATGTATAACAATGAATTTTTTTTGGATCAACAATCAACGATCAAAAATATGGAATGAGGTCAAATTTTTATATTCAAAATTTCTATTAAAGATTATCGATCATTTCACATTTCTTTACCTGTTATCATCATCAATAAAGACATAACAATAATACAATAATAAACATCAAAATGGTTTAATAGATGGATGATAATGAATCATTTAAGCATTTGCATATACGCTTAAAATTTCAATGCGAAAAATCGAGGGGAGAACACTACTGATACAATCAATAGAAATTCATTAAATCACACGATTGAAAAGATATCAAACACTTCTAAGGCAATAGCAACAACGACAAGCGATCAAACTATGGTAAATTTGGTAATTGAATCTTCGATTATCTTCTATCTAACTATGGTAATTAAATCTTCGAATTAATCAAATCAAAAATTGATTAAATCAAGGAATTAAGGATTCAAAGAGTTGAAACAAAAAAAAATTCAACTTGAAACTTACTTTTTTTTGCTTTGTTCGCTATTAAAATTATAAATAAAATTTCCAATTAATCATGGGTCATTTGTGAATATTTGTGAATTGATTTATAATTTCTAAACGAAATTTTCGGCACAAAATTTTTTAAAAGCGAAATTACAAACACATGGATAATTTAGGATAAGTGATGAATCCAAAACAAAATTTACATTTTAAAAAGTGAAAATATGATGATTTGAAATGATCGGAATGAGAAGGGATAAAAGACATTGACAAATCTTAATAAAACAACTGAACGAACGAACAACGAATTATAACAATAACTATGAAAAAAATGAGAAAAATGGATTTGAATTTTTTCAAATTTCCCAAAAAAACATTTAGACATTTGGAACACACAATGTTTTTACGACCATTTATTTCTCTTTGCATTTGTCTTTGTACTTTCGACTTTCATTTTCTTTACTCCATCAAATCAAAATACATTGAAAAACACCTCTTCCTTTCGATTTTCATTCACTCAACATTCATTCCTTCACCATTTGATCCAGTCAATCATTTATTGTGTTTTGTTGGATTTCTTTCTCTTTCTTGTTCATTTCTTTGATTAGTTTTCTCTAATACATGGAAAAATACATGAAATTTACGTTTTTTATGCGTTTAAATCCTTGAAATTAGAGGAATAATGAATTTAAGAAAAATATTTTTTGTTATTTTTTCAACAAACATCAATAAAATAATCGAATAAAATAAATAAAAGCAGCAGCAACCTAAGACAACAAACAACACATGGACATAATCAACAACAACAATAACAATGCATATATTATTCAATGGCAAATCAAAAATTATTTAAAAACAATAATGATAATGATAATGGATGATTATTATTATGAGTTTGATTGCAATTATTAATTTATATCCAAAATTTGATGATGAAACTTGTGATTCGTAGTTTACACTTTGAAAATTTGAATCTTTATGTGAAAAATTTATGGCAAAATCGACCATGAAGGGAAGGAAATCAAAAATTAAATGTTAGAAAAAAAAGAAAACTTACCAAATAAGAGCGTAAATGAAGCTAAAAATATTTCTGGTTTCAATTCAAATAGAATTTAAATTTGATTTTCTTATCAATTTCAGCATTTTTTTTCATTTAAAACTTAATTCAAATCATTTTATCAGCTGATTGATTGATTGATTGATTGCTGATGATTTTTTTGCCATATTTATTGTTGTTGTTGTAAAAGTTTAATTTCAATTTTCTAATCTCAATCCTTTGATGAAAAATTGCAGATTAAATTTTGCTTATTGAATTTGAATATGAAACACACACAAACACAGTAAAGGATTAAATGGTGAAATTGAAATGACCGATGAAACGAAATAAAAATTTGAAATGATTTTTGCATTTCAAATTTTAGTTTTCAACTAAAATCCATACATATGTTTTCGATTCATTTTGTTCTGCAAAAATTTGTATATTTTTGAATGAATCTAAATTTCAATGAATGTTTTTATGATCGTATGCCTACGCTCCGAATCAGAACTTACCTTGATTATGAACACAAAACGGTGGTGGTTATTATTATTATTATTTGAATTATCATTGCTTTTATTATCATTTTTTGCTTTGCCATTGCAATAATCAACACCATTCGGCATAATAATAATGATAATCGTCAAATTTGAAATTCGACGGAGGGAAAAAATGGGAATGAAACCCAGAAAAAAAATGATAATAATAATAATACTAATAATAGTATCATCATATAAATACAAATCTATATGATATACTACCACACCTATTGTAATATTTAATATATTAGGCACATTACTTCTGATTTCTATGTTACTTGAGTATTTGACGTCTTACAATCATTAATATTATTATCATTAGTATTATTATTTATATGCAACCACTGAATTTGTTCGTATTCATAATTAAAATACAATAGATACCGATACAATTTTTTTCTTCAATTCTTTTGAACCATAATTGTAGTTTTGTTGGTCATTGTTTCACATTCAAAATGGTACTGGTTTATGAATAGACTTTTGATCCATTTTTTTGGAAATGGAATATATTGCTTAATGAAAAACCAGTGAAGGAAATTAATAATTAACAATGACATAATTTGTTTACGAAGAAATAGGTCAAATCACATTGATTTTAATCGATTCCTATTGTGGCAAAAAAAAAATATTTGAATTTTATTGAATAAATAGCAAATTATTTTGAAATTGAAAAGAATTTTTTAAATTTAAAATCATATAATAAAATCAAACAAGTTCAATTTTTTTTGGTTCAACAATAATAAAGTAATTTTTGAACCTTTTTATCAATTTTAACCCATTGATTAAGTTTCGAAATAAGTTGCTCTTCTTTTTCTTTTGAATTCAATTTGATGACACGAGTTTGTGCTTCGATATGTAATTTCGAGCGATATGCACAAAGATCAGCATAGCGAATAGGTGTGGGAATCGCAATCACACCTCGGAAACGCACACAATTAAAACACATGAAGAAGCATAATTGTTGCAATTGATTGGGACTCATTTTCAAATCATCACGTATGATCACATATTTTGTCGGTTTAGAAGTACCCTAGATCATATAAAATGAAATAAATACTGAAAATTTGTTCAAATATGATCTAAATCTTACCAATGGTGAAAAATGTGAATTCACATAGAAAGAATCAAATTTTGGATCCACAATTGAATTATCCACGACAGTGCCAGAAGGAACATTATGACTGTCGTTTTTAAAGCCGTGACCGCCTCGGATGCTTACAAAGCGGGTATGATGGCGTTTCTGGACAATGAATAACACAATTTTAATTTTAGAATTACAAGCCAGGGCTGCTTTTTGTATTTGAGGCAATTCGATATCTTTGATTTTATCAAATTGACCCTCACTAACACCATCACGGAAAACAAGTAAGGTTTCGGGAAAGCGTTGATTACTTTTTTTATATTCTTGCAAAAGCTCGCCAATCATAATATTCAGATGAGTGATAACTTCATCACGATCTTTAGGCTGAACACTCAAACTTGCTGTATATTTTGAGAACAAATCATCATAACTGCCCACTGCTGCAGCAACTGAAGAAGAGCTTTTTTCGTCGATACTTGGATGATTAACATCGATTCCGATGACCATTGTTTTTGCTGGATCAAATTTCATATTGTTTTTTCTGTATTCATTTGTATCAACGATACTATTAACGCCACCAACTTTTCCATTTACTTTGTTCAATAGATTTTGAAAATACCCTTTCCTTAATAGAGTATCTAAACGCTTAACATTATCACTTTTGAGACATTGTGTGATGAAGCCATAACCACTAGTTGATTCTTCATTGCTGACAGCTCTTTCGCTAAATGCTTTAACCAAGTTGTAAACTTCTGATGAATATATGTTCCGATTATCTGATAAAAATAAAATTAGTAAAAACATATTCATAAATTAATCATAAAAATACATACTGCTTGGAATAACAATGAATGCCACATCCAAATCTTTGAAATCTTTATTAATATTCTTCATAATGCTAATCACATCTTGTTGGGTGATCAAATCTTTATTAACAGAGAATATACAGCCATTGGTACTTGGATCAAATTTCAATCCTACTTTAGAACCTTCTCGAACAATAGTATCAGCAAACTTGACTAATGTTTCATTAGGACCTCGGTTAGAGGACTTGAAAAATGGGTCCATTGAAAATAAAACCCATTTTAATGTTTTATCAGGTGTTCTATGATATTTGTCAGAACGGCCGGGTCTGAATTGATGAGGTTGTGGCAGTACTCGTCCAATTAATTTGGCTGGTTTAATCATCAAGTTCAAGCCAAATTGATCAATCAATTGGTGGCCGTCTTTTTTGATTCGCTCGATATATTTCGTCGTTTTTGAAAAATAAACTTGAGGCTTGTGAGTCGAAGCGCTGAGCAAATTTTGCTGTACGCGTTCGTCTATTTTAGAATTGGCAAGAAATTGTTTGTCAACTAAATAACATAATTCCATTGGCAATTCTTTACTGTTTTTTCCAGTTGTTTTGATCAAAGGATAATTTTTCACTCGAATATTATAGGTATTCAAAAAATAATCAGCAATCGTTCCTTTTTCTTTATCAATAGTTTTGCTATTAGGACGATATTTTACAATGGAATCGATTACATATGTTCGTTTTCCACAATGATTAGTGAAAATTTTCAAATGACGACATAATTTGTTCAATTTACAAAAATTAGAATCATCTAATTTGTCGGGTTGTTTACCTAAGTAAGCGACAACCAATTCATCAACACGATTCAATGTTTTAGAAATCATGCAAGCTGATTTGAGATGAAGATTGACGGCTAAACCAAATTCGGTCATGCGAATCGCTTTGGCAAAACCAGCGGCGATTTGAAAATATTTGTTGATTTGAAAATCATTTGTGTCGAAATATTTACGTTGATAAAATTGATTGGATATCTCGCACACATTGCCGAGCAAGATTTCCATAGCTGTCAATATTTTAAGAAGTTTGGCTGGGTTGACTGTTTGTTGGTTATAGAAATCTAATAGCGGCTGGAATGAGAATTTGTCAACAAGTTTCATTATGATCGAAAATTTACGCTTTTGCCCTTCTATTTCATATTCTAATTCATCTTTGACAAATGGTTCATTCAGATTGAATTCTTCGATACTATATAGAATTTTCCAGCCATCGTACGCGTAGGGCACAGTATCAAATATATCTTTGTTTAGATCAATCCAATTTCGGAGCAAATTTCTAGAATGCTTTTGCAAAAATTTTTCATTTTGATCTTTTACAGGCTTGGATTCATCTATTTTTTCTTTAATGTCGATGTCGTATTGATATAAAGTTTTGTCGTTGATTTCCAGTTTATAAAAATTTGATAATAATTCGATTTCGGTACCAATATCACCTTTCTTCATGTTACTTGGTCGAATTATTTGATAATTCTCGCCTGTTGGGACATTAGTTGGCTCTTCGGGTCGTCGATCAAATCCACCTTGGCGACCACCTCTATCACCACCATAACCACCTCTACCGCGACCACCTCGTTCACTACCTTGAGGTCCTCGACTATCACCTTGACCACCGCGATCACCGCCATAACCACCTCTACCGCGACCACCTCGTTCACTACCTTGAGGTCCTCGACTATCACCTTGACCACCGCGATCACCGCCATAACCACCTCTACCGCGACCACCTCGTTCACTACCTTGAGGTCCTCGACTATCACCTTGACCACCGCGATCATCGCCATAACCACCTCTACCGCGACCACCTCGTTCACTACCTTGAGGTCCTCGACTATCACCTTGACCACCGCGATCACCGGCATAACCACCTCGGCCACCACCATGACCACCTCGGCCACCGCCGCCTCTTTTCGGATTTCGGTCTAAAAAAATACATCAATTTTCGATTAAAAAGAAAATTACGAAAATCACTTGCCCATAATTATGAGAAAATTAAATTTAAAATGTTGTCAATGATTTTCTGAAAAACAAGAGTAAAAAACAATGAAAATCAGCAAAAAATTAATTCGTATGAATACAGTTTCAAAAATGCAAAATGTTGTCAAACATCAAGGCAAACTTATCAATTGATATGCTAAAAACTAAATGGCATAACTCCATCAGAAAATTTCATCAGAATCCATATCAACAGATGTTGAAAACACCCAGTTTTGGTTGCATAGCAGTATAGTTTAGTATGCTACTTTACTATGCTATAGCATAAGAGATTGCTGGTTTTGAGCTCTAAAATTTGAACAAAGAACCATTTTTTGTACAGATATGCGTAGATGATATGATCATCGCTGGCTGGTCAAAAGACGATATATTGTTAATATTGTTAGAACAGATAATATTGTAAAATCATTGGAAAAAAATTTGACCTCCTTAAAATAAACAATTTAAACGATTATTTGGGCTAGCAATCATTGATTGTGACTGTATTGAGACGACTTTTGCAATCGGTCAAATATTATGAATGTAGTGAAACAATCAAATTTTGCATTCGTTCAAATATTACGAACTCATAGCTCATACCCAAAGTTAAATCAATACCTTTATTGAAACATGTTCATATCATGAATGATCAAGAATGATTGAATGTTTGGAAAATTTATGCCTAGACCATTCTAGGTTAGGTAGTTCAAAATTGTTCAAAAAAATAAAATAAAATATAGAGAAATAAGTTGAAATAAGCAATAAAATTGAATTAAAGAAATGTGCCGCCATATGGTCGCGCAAAGACAAAGATGAAATGTAATTAGCGAGAAAGTGAAATTAATTAAAGAAATATAGAAGAAAATATGGATATCGAAGAAAATTTAACAACTGGCGACAGAAAGGATTAAGTTGAAATAATTGTACAGGGAACTATTTTTTAGTGATGATATTTTCACAAATGATCAATAGTTAGACAACCTTAAATCATAGAAAAAAATCGACATAATTCACCTCAAAACGGCCAAGATATCGCAATAATTAACTTTTGACCCCTTTTTGGAACGGATGGAACAAGAATTGGATATGGCCATAATAATATTCTTTTTTTCATCTCTATTGACCAAGAACATGATGCAATGAAAATTTTTTCAATTCTGCTTATAAGTCCCAATCACTATATCTTATTACAGGTTAACCTTTTCTGTGTTCTTTAGCGACTTAATTACTCTTTGATCATTTGGAATCGTTCTAAATTCTCTGTCATAGAATCAGAAATCTTTGTGAAAATAATTTCGCTGGTGAAGAAAATGTTAGTGTTTTTCATTGAATTAATTTCAATCAATAATTATTTTGACAAAAAAATGTTATTTTATTTTATAAATTGCAAATTAGTTTGAAATCGAAAATAATTTTAAATTAAGAATCATATATAAAAACAATAGCTTCAATTTTTTGGCTCAACAATAATAAAGTAATTTTTGAACCCTTTTATCAATTTTGACCCATCGATTGAGTTTCGCGATAATTTGCTCTTCTTTCTCTTTCGAATTCAATTTGATGACACGAGTTTGTGCTTCGATATGTAATTTCGAGCGATATGCACAAAGGTCAGCATAGCGAATAGGTGTGGGAATCGCAATCACACCTCGGAAACGCACACAATTAAAACACATGAAGAAGCATAATTGTTGCAATTGATTGGGACTCATTTTCAAATCATCACGTATGATCACATATTTTGTCGGTTTAGAAGTACCCTAGATCATATAAAATGAAATAAATACTGAAAATTTGTTCAAATATGATCTAAATCTTACCAATGGTGAAAAATGTGAATTCACATAGAAAGAATCAAATTTTGGATCCACAATTGAATTATCCACGACAGTGCCAGAAGGAACATTATGACTGTCGTTTTTAAAGCCGTGACCGCCTCGGATGCTTACAAAGCGGGTATGATGGCGTTTCTGGACAATGAATAACACAATTTTAATTTTAGAATTACAAGCCAGGGCTGCTTTTTGTATTTGAGGCAATTCGATATCTTTGATTTTATCAAATTGACCCTCACTAACACCATCACGGAAAACAAGTAAGGTTTCGGGAAAGCGTTGATTACTTTTTTTATATTCTTGCAAAAGCTCGCCAATCATAATATTCAGATGAGTGATAACTTCATCACGATCTTTAGGCTGAACACTCAAACTTGCTGTATATTTTGAGAACAAATCATCATAACTGCCCACTGCTGCAGCAACTGAAGAAGAGCTTTTTTCGTCGATACTTGGATGATTAACATCGATTCCGATGACCATTGTTTTTGCTGGATCAAATTTCATATTGTTTTTTCTGTATTCATTTGTATCAACGATACTATTAACGCCACCAACTTTTCCATTTACTTTGTTCAATAGATTTTGAAAATACCCTTTCCTTAATAGAGTATCTAAACGCTTAACATTATCACTTTTGAGACATTGTGTGATGAAGCCATAACCACTAGTTGATTCTTCATTGCTGACAGCTCTTTCGCTAAATGCTTTAACCAAGTTGTAAACTTCTGATGAATATATGTTCCGATTATCTGATAAAAATAAAATTAGTAAAAACATATTCATAAATTAATCATAAAAATACATACTGCTTGGAATAACAATGAATGCCACATCCAAATCTTTGAAATCTTTATTAATATTCTTCATAATGCTAATCACATCTTGTTGGGTGATCAAATCTTTATTAACAGAGAATATACAGCCATTGGTACTTGGATCAAATTTCAATCCTACTTTAGAACCTTCTCGAACAATAGTATCAGCAAACTTGACTAATGTTTCATTAGGACCTCGGTTAGAGGACTTGAAAAATGGGTCCATTGAAAATAAAACCCATTTTAATGTTTTATCAGGTGTTCTATGATATTTGTCAGAACGGCCGGGTCTGAATTGATGAGGTTGTGGCAGTACTCGTCCAATTAATTTGGCTGGTTTAATCATCAAGTTCAAGCCAAATTGATCAATCAATTGGTGGCCGTCTTTTTTGATTCGCTCGATATATTTCGTCGTTTTTGAAAAATAAACTTGAGGCTTGTGAGTCGAAGCGCTGAGCAAATTTTGCTGTACGCGTTCGTCTATTTTAGAATTGGCAAGAAATTGTTTGTCAACTAAATAACATAATTCCATTGGCAATTCTTTACTGTTTTTTCCAGTTGTTTTGATCAAAGGATAATTTTTCACTCGAATATTATAGGTATTCAAAAAATAATCAGCAATCGTTCCTTTTTCTTTATCAATAGTTTTGCTATTAGGACGATATTTTACAATGGAATCGATTACATATGTTCGTTTTCCACAATGATTAGTGAAAATTTTCAAATGACGACATAATTTGTTCAAATGACGCAACTGATAATCTTCTAGTTGATCGGGTTGTTTATTACAGTAAGCGACAACCAATTCATCAACACGATTCAATGTTCTAGAAATTATGCAAGCTGATTTGAGATGAAGATTAACGGCCAAACCAAATTCGGTCATTCGGATTGCTTTTGCAAAACCGGCGGCGATTTGGTAATAATCGAAAGTGTGAACATCATCAGTGTCGAAATATTTACGTTGATAAAATTGATGGGATATCTCGCACACATTGCCGAACAGGATTTCCATGGCTGACAATATTTTGAGCAGTTTGTTTGGATGGACTGTTTTTTTGTTATAAAAATCTAATAGCGGCTGGAATGAAAATTTGTCAACAAGTTTCATTTTGATCGAAAATTTACGCTTCTTCCCTTCTATTTCATATTCTAATTCATCTTTGACAAATGGTTCATTCAGATTAAATTCTTCGATACTATATAGAATTTTCCAGCCATCGTACGCGTAGGGCAGAGTATCAAATATATCTTTGTTTAAAGCAATCCAATTCTGGAGCAAATTTCTTGAATGCTTCTTTAGAAATTTTTCATTTTGATCTTTTACAGGCTTGGATTCATCTATTTTTTCTTTAATGTCGATGTCGTATTGATATAAAGTTTTGTCGTTGATTTCCAGTTTATAAAAATTTGATAATAATTCGATTTCGGTACCAATATCACCTTTCTTCATGTTGCTTGGTCTAATTATTTGATAATTCTCGCCTGTTGGAACATTAGTTGGCTCTTCGGGCCGTCGATCAAATCCACCTTGGCGACCACCTCTATCACCACCAAAGCCACCTCTACCGCGACCACGGCCACCGCCGTAACCACGGTCACCTCGTTCATTACCTTGAGGTCCTCTATTATCACCTTGACCACCGCGATCACCGCCATAACCACCTCGGCCACCGCCATAACCACCTCGGCCACCACCATGACCACCTTGGCCGCCACCATGACCACCTTGGCCACCGCCATAACCACCTCGGCCACCACCATGACCACTCTGGCCACCTCGATGACTACCGCCATAGCCTCCTCGGCCACCGCCGCCTCTTTTCGGATTTCGATCTAAGAAATTAATTTTTGATTGAAAAGAAAATTACGAAAACAAAAAAATATAAATCACTCACCCATAATTATGAAAAATTTAAATTCGAAATTTAGTCAATAATTTTTTGTAAAATCAGAATTAAAAACAATAAATGAGTAAAAACTGTCGTCGATATCAAATTTTAATTATCACCTCTGGTGACATACAAAAAATAAATGATCAAATTGAAAATTTCCTCAGAATTTATATCAACAGAAATTGAAAACACGCAGTTTTGATCAGACAGTAGTAGTGGTATAGGAGATCGCTAATTTTGAGCGCTAAAATTTGATCAACCAACTTTTTTCGCTAATAACAATTGAATTTATTGCTAACCATATTATTTTATAAACATTCAAAACACAGCTATCAACATCAAAATTTTCAAAAGTGCTAGTAGCATGTGTGTTTGCAAAAGAGAATTTTTTCTCTTCTCAAACTCCAAAAAAAAACCGATTCACACTTGACAAGTAATGCTAATGTATGAAAAACAATTCATGCCTGAATTTGATTAATTTTGCAGCAGCAAAAAAAATTTGTTATATTAATCCCATATGATAACAAGAAAAATAAAAATTTTACTTTGTCAATTTTAAAAAGATAAGAATCAAACAATATTATTGCTTATTTTCGGTTTTTAGCATCAATTCGTATCATTAAGAATCAATAAATGGCTAATAATAATGCATTTGCTGTGATTGTTTCTGGACGCTTGGTAAATGAAAGAATAAATCGCTATCTAAGTACGATTTAATAATTTTTTGAAAAAAAATCAGGTTCAAACCGATTTTCAACAAGTGGAATCAACAAAATTTCTATTGACGATACCAAATGCTGATGCAATCAATCATGTAGTTGTATTTTTGACCGGTTTGATGCCATTACCAAACGATATGGCTGCTGCTATTTATTTTAGTTTCCCTGATCCATTATCACCACCTTCATGGATATACTTGGGTTTTATTTGTAATGAAAAACCATCAGCTATATTCAAAATTAATAAACTCAAACAAATGTCTGGTACATAATTTGTCCATTATTTTACAATTCTCGTTTGTTTTTAACGTATATTTTTATCATATTTTCCAGTTTCATCATCACTTAATGGGATGAACACTGGAGGTTTTGGTTACGTTCAGCCAATTGTTTCACATTTAGCACAAATCGGTATATCGATTGAACCAAAAACTAATGTAGTACAGATGACAGCTGATCCATCAGCATCAACTTTAACAAGTGAATCAAATGCAACTAAATTTGAACAATTTGCCACAAAAATGGCTGAAAATCTTTTCAATTATTGTTCATCATTTTCAAATAATTTACAAACAATCATTTCAAATCAACCAAACATAAATCCGAATCAACAATTTGTACCATTATCAACAATTAATGATTGGTACAATAGATTTTTACGTAATTTTAAAATGAATCCAGATTTTTGGAATTGATCTTATTAATCTATCAAACAAATATGACCCGTAATCTTTTTTTATAATTAATTTTTTATTTGATTACCATTTAATAAAAATAATAATAATGATAATACGTTGTGATGAGAAGGAAACAAAGAAATTTGACTTTACTATTTGAAAGTTTAAAAGAATATTAATAAAAAAAATCAATGACAAAGATTCACGATGATCGATTGAAATCAATTAGCTTATGTTTCATTAATTTTTGGGCGTATTCATTTTCGCTTGATTCCTAACTCGTCTTTCATATTCAGGTTTATCATTACTGAAAAATTGGTAAAATAAAAGTAAATTTATAGATAGCCAACAAAAAATCCTCATAATTTCATACCAATAAAATGTATATGCTTCAGCTTGTGCAGGATCTTTGATATTAGGTTCGTTTAATAATTCTTGAATGCCAATCAATATTTGTTTGATTGTTGTTGATGGACGCCAATCTTTTTCTTCATCTAATAATGATAAACAAACGGTACCACTTGGATAAACATTCGGATGAAATAATGGTGGCTCAAATTTACATTTTGGCGGTGTTGATGGATAATCATCTTTGAAGTACATTTTCAATTTATAAAGACCACCTTCCCATGGTGTCTTTAAAAAAAAAAGAAAAAAAACTGTAAAATAATCGTCACCAAATCTTGGCTGACTCATACTTACACCAGCTTTACCAGGAATAGCGCATTCCCATTCTTGTAAGTTATATGTATTATCACTATTTTTCACAGGTTTCGCTAAAAAACCCTATTGATACAATGATGGCAGCAGCAATAATGACAAGAATTAAAAACAAAATTAAAGAAAAAATATAATTTACGTACAAACGGATGATCTTTTCTCCATGCTTTACGTTCTTCACTTAATCTTGTTAAAGCTATTTTATCCATTATTATTGATAGATTCAATCAAATTATGTAAAATAACTCGATCGATGACTAAAATGCTGTTATGATCGAAATTCACAACACGTGTCAACAAATAATCAAGATAATTTAAGATAAAAGTAGCGAAAAGATTGAATTAATCTATTATAAATATGATTTATTTGAAAATATGTCAATTTTACACAATTAATCAATGCATGTGTGGTCAGTAGTCGGTGATTACGAGCCAATTTTTTTTGCTAAACTTGAAATAAAAAAAATACACTCAATGAATGGACCCTTAATTCTAGCAGCATAGAAAGTAGTGCTGATTATAGCTTTAAGAATTGAGAAAATTCTGAAAAGTTTTTCTCCGGTAATTTTTGGTAGTGGCTAGATGCTATATTTTTTAATAGTGAGATTAATTTATCCGTTCATAGATAACAGCACAAATTCAAATTTTTTGCCGCGAAATTCTTAAAATGCTTTTGCATTTGAAATGTAATATCATTTTTTTTTCTGGGAAAAAATGGCTGAAATTTGCGATAAAAATTCCATCGTTTTCGACCTTGGAAAGGTCTTTAGATAAAATTTTTGTTTTTCTTTTATTACCCTTTGTTTTTTTTCTTTTGATAAGTTTTTATGACCTCCTAAGGACAACATGATAGAAACAAACAAAAAATCAAGGACAAGAAATTGTAAAACAATCACGTACACGCAGTCACAGTTTACGAAAATTTGGGTTCAATTAACCCAATAAAAATTCAACAAAAGAGGTAATCCCAGATTTTTATGGAAAAACAACAAGCATGTCATTAATTTCAAAGAAATTTAGGCAAATTTAAAATATTCGAGTAGACAAGAACTTGGATAGTTTTCATAACAAACATTTTATTGGATTGTACAAATAATAAAAAATAAACATTAAATCACAAATTTTTGAAGAAAAAAAATTTTCGTATCGCTTTTGTGAATATGCAAACAAAAATAAAATTCAACATAAGTCTTTGAATTTATGAGATTATGTATTTTTTCCCTATTTTACATTTTGTTTTCAATTGTTTGTATTTGGTATTTGGTTATCTTGACTAGAATATTCGGAAGCTTCTTTCAATTTCAATAACATTTGTAGCTAAAAAATAAGGATAAATAAAAAAAATTAATCCGAGTTTTTTCATTCTGAAAATCGATACTCACAAATGGATCCTTGATATCTTTGGCTGATTTATTCAATTGATCTGAAACAGATTTATTATTATCGAATGATTGATAATTATTATTCGATGATGATGGTCTACTTGTAATGATATTAGTGGTATTTGTAGTTGGTTGTTGTTGTTGTCCATCATCTTCAATATCTTCTGGTCTTAGACGATTCAAATGATCAGACCATTCTGAATTTGTGGTCCATGGATAGTTGGCAACAATCCAATCAGTTGGATCAATAAAACTATGTATTGATGCATTTGATGATGATTTTCCTTTCAATTTTCCATTATTTTGTCTAACATGTTCACGTAAATTTTCTATAATAAATGGTAATATTGAATAGTTCCACAAATCAGTAAACCATGCTTGTGATCCATTCAGATCGATTGGACAAGATGTGAATAATCGTGCACCTAAAAAAAATTTTGAATTAAATTTCAAAATACAATTTCATTAAGAAAAAAATCCAAACCAATAGAAATATTTTCACCGAAATAATTCTCCAAAAATTTATTTAAATGTATATAAACTTTGGGAATCCATTCGATGATTTTAGAAATTTCTGGCTGTAATTTTTGTTGATTTAATAATAATTTTGATTCGGTTTCCAATAATTTACGACGTAAATATCGATTCAAATAACCGCGTACTGCTTCAGAGTTGACTGACAACATTATACAATGAAAATTATAATGTTGAAATATTGTCATTTGTTGATGATGATGGTGGATACTTTGATTTATTGTACCGATAATATAAGGACTATTACAAAGAATGTATGAAAAATGGATTTTTGGTATTGAATAGCTTCGTTTTAAAATATAACAAACCTTTTTACTAATGAAATTTTTTCAATATCATTGAATATATCTTCTAATGAGTCGATCGAATGATGCAAATTGTCCAATATAATGACTGCTGGTAATGTTGTTATTGTTGCCAAATCTATTTGACATTGTTCAGCGATATTCATCAAATAAGCACGCAATTCTTTTGTGTTTTTATGATCAATATTGAATGTTGTTATTGAACCAGTTGGTAGAGGCATGTGTTGTGGATTTGCATTGTGAAAACGCAATAAATTATTATTGCAATTACTGAATGAGTTTGGATCCATTTGTTTAATTGCCATATATTCAGCTAATTTATGTGCTAAATATGTTTTCCCTGTACCACTTGGACCTGAAAATATTAATCTACGATTTTCAATCAATATGGTTATAAATTCATTTAGCACAGATTTCGGTGTTAGTGTATCAAATGCTAATGAATCAATAGTTGTTTTGAATTGTAAGTTTATATGATTTTCATCGACTAAGTAACCGAATGGTAATAATTCTGGCACATCATTTGTTGTTGATTTATGGTTGATTGGATAGAAATTCCTTAAGATTTTCTCTGATCCAACACGATAACAAGCTAGTGAATCGACAGTAATACCCAAAGATAATGAGCTATCTACACGAATCAAATGATCTTTGAAGCATTTTTTAATAATCGCATCCAATTGTTCCCAATTCGTTTTGGTTGTCACAGTCAATGTAGCCAATGTATGCGAACCAGAACCTAAGGTGACTAATTTAGGACTACTGCCATCACTATTAGAATTGTTTGAAGGACTCATGTCTAGAACAAAACTATCATAACTATTTGAATCATCCATTGATGTGGTTGTATGACCATGAATTCCATTACTATTACCAATACTACCATTATTCATAATAGCCGATGGTAATGTACTGGAACCATGTGATCCTAATGCTGAAGTCATCGAGCTTTGTGATGATGCTAATGATTTATGATGAACAAGACGTTGTAAACGATCATTATCTTGTTTTAGATTCATCATTTCTACACGCATTTGATTGACCATTTCTTTCAAATTTTCCAACTGGTGTGCAGATGTCAATGATTCCAAACGCATATCAGTCAATTGCATTTCTTTTTCACGCAATTGTTTGCGTAGATCTCTTATCTCTTCAGGTTCGGATGTTTGTTCGACCATTGTGTCTGATCCGGAAGTTTTTGATTCAGACAATGAACGTGCATTATGATTTTGGATTGTTGGTTTGGATGATGATGATGATGATAGACTCGATGATTTTACGCGATTACGTACTGACATTAATGGAGAACTTGGTACTGAATGTACATCTTCGTTTTCAGATTGATTTGTTCCACTGGTCATTTCAACATCTGATGCAGCATCTCTTCCATTTTGAGATGTATCTCGTGTTTTTGAATTTGAAGATGATTTCTTTTTGAATGCTCTACTAAATGAACTACGTATCCAACTTGTATTTGTACCGGTTAATTTAAGTTTAGTTTTCTTTTTATTTTTTGCATTTATATTTCCACCGCCAACACTACTATCAGTTATAGCCCCACAGCTTGAAACACTATTCACAGATTCACTCGAAAGATAACGTTGAAATTTATCACCTATTATTTTTTTTCACGTTGTGATTAAAAATAAAAATAAATCAAATCGTAAAATTATTAATCCCAAAAAAATAAAGTTAAAACTAATCTGAAAAGAAAAATAAAAGAAATAGGCCAAAAGATGAAAATTGAATGAAAATAAAGATATACCATCAATAGTGATAGTTGTTAAATTATCATCAATTAATTCATCACAATCAGTATTGAAAGGATATGTAGAAATAATATTTGACATTAATGATGATTTAGCGGTATGATTATTACAATTATTAGGATTGTGGTTATAATTTTTTTTAGGATTTTTTATTCGTTGCAATGATGAATAGGAGGAAAAGGAAATGTTATTAGGAACATCGAAAGATTTATAGTTATTTTTTTTATTGATTGTTTGATTTGGATCAAGAATACTATTATTGTTGTCGAGATAAATTTTATTGTTCAAATTTAAATTAGAAGAATTTATATTGAATGTATGCCGTCGTATCAATAAATTTTTCTTTTTACTATTCAACTTTTGATCATCATCATCAATAATATGAAAATTTTTTCCATTAAATTTACCATTATTATCGTTATTATTAATAAAACCGATCGAATTCATGATTGTTGCCGATTTTTGATGTGATGTTTGACCATTAACACCAATGTTACCACCATTGACGACCATCAATGATCCACTTTGTTTTTTCAGTACATCAATAGTTTTACGTAAACGCTCTAATTCATTATCTTTTAATTCACTTGTTGATGATAATTGCTGTAAACGTGTTGTCATTGATGATAATGATTGTTCAAATGCAGCAACCATGTGTGCCTGTTCATTCATGATCATATAGAAAAAAAGGTGGAAAAAAATTAATCAGTTAATCAAAATCTAATAGGAAAATTGGAAACAAATAAAGATTCATGACCATAAAATTAATTTTTCAGATTAATACTACAAAAAAACCACGCGAAAAAACATGACCATAAAAATAGGCTAGTGAGACCAGAAAAATAAACAAAATTTTGAAAGAAAAATTTCCAAAAGCAAAGCAGACATTGCTTTTTTAAGATCGAAACACTTGAAATTCCAAATTCAAGTGCAAAAATCAATTTTTTTGAAAATACTATTCTCTCAAAATAATGGCCATTATAATTTGAACTTTAGACAGCGAAAAAAGATTGAATTTCTTTTTCTCACTCTAATCACAATTTGTTCATCGTTTTGTTTTCAAATCATTGTTATAAAATAAATAAATTTTTCAATGAAAAATTAGTTGCAACATTGGACTCAACCTTATTCTGATGATTATTATTTTGACCATCAACATTTATTCGATTTGTTTGTGGTTTCATTGAATTTTTATTTTTATCTTCATCATAATTAATTATATAATCATCATTCATTGATTGCATAAATCTAACAAGATCATATGTCATTGATAATGGGCGTTTTTTAATAATACCAGCAGTTGTTGTTGTCATTGATGATGACTGTGATTGCTGTTGTTGTTGATCAGATTGTTGATTTCTATTATTATTATGACTACTCAAAGATTGCAATGAAAAATTCGATTGATTATTCAATGATGAACGCAACTTTTTCATCGAAATACGTTCTCTCATATGCATGAAACGAGAGGATGAAACGAAACGTTCAAAATATCGATTTAATGATGATGATTTTGTAGATGACGATGATGATATTAATGTAGATTTTGTTGATGGTGATTGCTGCCGTGTACCGTTTAATAATTTTTTAGTATTATCGGAATGATTGTTGCATTCAGCGATGGAATTTCTTTTTCTCACATTTACATTGTTAAGTTTCGTTGTAGATGATTGCTGTAGCAAAGTTGATGAGGATTGATTCCTTTTGAGCATAGAAAATTCTTTTAGAAATTTTTCCTTCAAAAATGATTTCAATCTATTATTTTGTTGATAGATATTATTTTTGAAATTATCTTTGAACAATTTCTGCTTTATCTTATCATCATCATTATAATGATAATGATGCTGGAGTTGATTACTTTTGTTCCCATCACATAATAAATTATCTTTTATGTAATTATTTTTGTTTGCTGTTGTTGATGCTTGTGGATAATAACAAAAGTAATCGTTTTTACGTGAATATAACGGAGGTGTTGGTTCATTTTGTTTAGCAACAATAGATGATTGAAAAATTTTTGGCCGATAAAACTTCGATAAGCGAATCGATAAATTACGTATACTTTGACGTGAACGTGAACGAAATGATGATGAAGATGATTTTATTGTTTCTGTTGTATAACAATCAAAAGATGGATGAAATAATGATTTCGCTTTTTTCACATAGTGATTTTGATTGCTATTAATTTGATTTGACTTCAAATTATTTGATATGCTTAAATCAAACATACGCGCAACACGTTCAAATTGTTTTCTGTCTTGTTCATCAATTATATAATCATCTTCTTCATCATTATCATCAATTTGATTGTTATTATAATGATTATTGTTTTTTATTTCATCGATATTCTCCAATGAACAGCCAGCAAAATCAAGAGATGATGCTCCTGTTTGGAATACATCATCTTTATCACAAAAATCATTATAAACATCATCATAATAATCATTAGAATTAATTTGTTGATCATAATTATTGATATTCTTATAATTATTGCTATTATTGAAATATTTATCGTTGACATTATCTTCATTTTCATCATCATCATCGTCAGCAACGATTCCGTTTTCATTAATTATTTCACCATAAAAATTCGGCATTATTTTCTGTTTTCCTCTACGGTTGTTTGTTTCAGTTGTTCGGTTTGGGCTATAATCAATTGAATCACATGCATAATATAATTTTGTTGTTGATGGTATCGAATTTGATGTTGAATATTCATCAAAAGTTGATGTTGCTGATTCAGTGAATGTAATAGTATCTGATGTTTCTGTTGGTGATGAAATTATATTACTATGAAAATTATTATTGCCGATAACGATTCGATTAGTTGAAGTGTTATTATAAAGATTATTATCATTTAGATTATAATGATCATTACAAAATGATGCTGCTGTCCATAAATTATTGAAATTATTATTATTCGTTGATTGAAGAAATTGAGGCAATATGATATTATTTGTTGAACACAATGTATCAATATTTTGATAATTATTATTATGAGATTTTTGATAGTAATTTGAATATTCACATTGATTTGGTGGCGAAGTTGATGAGTTTGATGTTGATGTTGATGTCGATGATGATGATAATAATGCTAATCTACAATTTGAATCGACATCATTATGCTTATGATTATATGATAATGTTTGTGTAGGCTTTGCGAATGATACTAAATCAACGACAATATTACGATTATTATTTGTATCGTTATATTGATTGCTAATTGTACCATCATATAGCCATCCACGTGATGGTGATCTAACTGTTTGCAGAGCATTATCATTACCTACGTTTCCATTATTTTTCATTGTTGTTGATTGATTATTCATCGAAGATATCGATGAACGATAACGATCATTATTCAGATTTTTACCATTTTTATTATTTCTTTTTCTAGGCAATGTACAATATAATGACATTTTTTTGATCGATTTTTTTTCAAAGTATTAGTAAAGATTTAAGCAAAACTTCATATAATCTAATCAAAATGATATGAACAAATGTAATGTTTTGAGATCAAATAACATTTATTAATAAATGTATGCACAAATACATGATCATGTTTTTTTTAGTTACATTATTATTATTATTATTATTGAAATTTTTAGAATAATACAAATTGTTGAATAGTTCTGATGATAAATGATTGAATGTACATAAAAACAAATAAATAAATGAATAAATAAATGGTTCATGTAAATATAAAACTTGTTGTCATGATGATGGAATTTTCTAAATATATTTAAAAAAAACATCAAGCTGAATTCAATAAATGTTTTGAACAGTTTTCAAGCAAATAAAAATACACTTGATCATGATAATTTTATTATTATTTGATTTGAAATCAAAATCAAAATAAAAATTCTACCATATATGCTATGTTTTACACATCAAGCATACAAACATACAAATGAAATGAAATTATTATCATTGAATGTTAATGGCTTCACCATCATCATCATCAACGGCAGCAGCCATCAACCGAACATCACATTCTCTCTTTACTTTTTGAATTTCAATAATCAAATGTATATTTATCGAAAAAGAGAAATATTTTTTATATTTCTCTTCAGAGTGTTTTTTAAAGATTCGATTGAAAACATACAGAAAATACATTAATGCTATAAATTCCATTTGTTTTGGGTTTTCTCATGCTTGGAAGCAATAACAAAATGAAAAATAACGAAGAAACATCAACAAACATTCTCTTCTTTAGTTATAATAATAATGAAAATATTCATTTAATTTTATGCATTTTCGTATTTTGTATAAATAGTCTAAAGTACAAAAACGAATAGGGGATGTAAAATGAAAATTAAACAAAACTGAATCGATACAAACAAACAAACCAAAAAAATCCAATAAAATAACCAAATTAATGCTTGAGATGGTATTGATTTTATGCATCAAATACACAATTAAATACAATTGTTGTCATTATTATCATAAAACAAATCAAACGAAATGAAAATAAAAATGAATGAAATTCAATTAAAAACAAATAATTAAGATGAAAAAACATATTGAATAATGATAATACACACATATTTAATGAATTTAATACACACAATTAAATATAACACATTGAATTTGTGGGATGAGAAACCAAAAATTTCATCACCATATTAAATAACACTTCTTCGATTCTCTCCATAGTTGTTGATTAATTGAAAATTATGACATTCAGTCACGTAACAATTTGAATTTTATTTTAGTTTTTCGCTTGGAAATCAACAGGCTTTCGATATTCATCATAGAACCTTAACCAAAAATTTGCGTGTATTGTACAACATGAAAAAAGGAGTAAATTAATATCCCATTATTAATATCGTTAGTTTTAGTAGGTCAAATTGATAATAGAAAAAAATAAATTATTTGATCATCCCATGAATTTACGCTTGTTTGAATAATGTAATGAAACGAGAAATTAATTATGAAAATGTTTTTTTTTTGAGAAACCAAGAAATAATTATTTTTTGAGCATAAAATACATGAAATCAAAATAGATCATCATGGTTATGAATTTTTCAAATCTAAATTTTAAATTCAAAATTTCAAATTGAATGATTTTTCAATTTGAAAAAAATGACAATTTGACACGAGCATTCATATGTCAAATTATTTAAAAACAATAAATTGAAAATTGATTGTTTTCATTTTAAATGAAAAAAAATTTGATAATTTGAATAAATTCAATATGAAACGATGAATCGAAAACGCTTCTATGCTCTGGCTTGCGTTTACTTTAAAATCAGCATTCTTAGAATGAATGTTGCTGGATTGTATCATCGAACAATCAAATGATTGTATACAGAGCACAAATGAAACGACGGTAAATATACGACAAAAGGGGAAAAAAGGTAAACGAAAAGGTTTAAGAACAATATTATTTGAAAACTTTCAATATTAAACATATTATTGTCATCATTCATGCATTCATCATCGTTCATCGAAACGTTACAATTTGATTTCAATCATTTTTTATTTTTTTACTTTTTCTTTTGGCCGTTTCTTCTTCGTTTGAAATAATTTATGATTAAATGATTTTTGTATCGAGATAAATTCAATTTCATTTCATCATTTTCTTTCTTTCTCATACTATCGATTATTTTCGGAAACAAACTGACGGACATACAAACAAACAGTAAATAATAGCAATGAATAAACGTGAAGTGTTTTGAATGCAAAACAATGAAAAAAAAAAACAAAGCGAAACGAATGCGAAACGAAAATGAAATGAAAACTTTTGTAATGAGAATTCGTGTCTCATATAAAAAACAATGGTTTTTCTAGTTTAGTTTCTTCGAATAAAATTTAAAAAGGAAAACATCGTTAAAACAAGGTTTTGTTTATTATTTTATATCATTTTTATTATTGTTTATTCGCAAACAATGGCCCAAAAAGGCGATCATCATCATCATCATCAACGTTAATTATGTAAAATTTGCACAGTTTTATTTTCACTGAATGAAAAAAGTAATTTAGAAAAATTTGAATAAATTCATTTCCTATTAATGATAATAATAGCACAATAAAGTAAATCAAATTTTGTTTATAATGATGAATAAAGCAAAGATATATCCATCTTTGCAGTGAATGAACATCACAAAAAAATTTAATTAATTTTTTTTTCCATTTTGACCATAGATTAATCAGTTATTTTGATTTAAATTTTGAAAAATTTCCAATCTACAATGAAATCAACTATGAAAATTTGCTATTTTTTCATTGAAATTTCAATTCAATTTGTGAAAGCTCAAAAAATAATAAAAGAAAGCTAATCAAATTGAAATGGAAAAAAAATAAAAGGAGGAAAAATTGAATAAAAAATCAAGATTACGATTATCTTTGATGGCAACAATGAAAAATGATTGTTATTGTTGTTATTTGTTTTCCACTACCTGCTGATTTTGTCTCTAACTTTTGGCCAAATGACAATCGATCATTCGAATATTCAATGTGAATTGTGATAAAACAATTGTGATTCAAGCACGAATTAACATTGATCAATCAATGAAAAAAAAACAGAAAAAACAATAAGACTGAATCCCAAATGAAATCATTGTTAAGACAAATGAAAACCTTTCCATCAACAATAATTATGACGAAATGGCGCCAGAAAAATTATCGAAATGATTAACGAAATTGAATTTGAAAAAAAGGTTAACAATTTGATAAGGGGATTTTTTTTCGTTTGTTTGAAATTTTTCTTTTTTTTTCTTTCTATTTTAAGAAAGTTCAAATTGTTCAATGTGAATGTAATAATAATCACATATTGTATTTATTTGTGGAAAAATCTAAGATAAGTCCAAATCATTTTTGACCAAAGCAAAAAATTGAAAGAAAATGAAAAAAAAATCCTTAGTAATTAAATTTCAAATAATCATCATAAAAAACAGAAAATTAATCGAAAATCAATCGTGAATGATAAATAAATGAATAATTAAATTGGAAAAACTAATTTTAAATGAAAGTAACAAGATTAAATGAACGAACGAAAATGAAGATGATAAAATTATCATTTGAATGAATTGAATTGAAAGAAATGAAATGAAAATCTTTGCGATGAAATCTTTTACTAAATTAAACTTTTATCTTTATTTCTTTTTTTATTTGAAAAAAAAGAAGTATAAATCAGTGAATTTATAAATAATATTTCAACAGATTTTAATCAGTCCATACTGAATGAAATAAAAAACACCCGATTAAAAAAAGAAATTTCAAGAAAAATTTAAAATATCACAAAATCATAAACATCTTTGACAAAGTTTTTTTTGATAAAACTGTATTTCTTTGATAAATTTATGATAAATAATGATGACCATAAAGTTGTTGCCAATTTTCAACAATCATTTCGATTTATTTAAAAGTGGCAAACTTTTCGGACAACTCAATATATCACACAATATTTTTTTCAATCTTATCTTAATACTTTCAAACGATAATTCAAACCGTAGTCATGGTGATTATTTATCAACATTTTTCAATCTATATGCTCGACAAAGATGATTTTTTTTCAATTTACTATTGAAATTTGTTTTCATTTTATTTGAAAATTGAAAGACATCGGAAATGTTTCTGTGAATCAATCATTTTAAAATTTTGAAAATTTAAAATTTTCAATTTTTTGGCAAGAATATAAAATATTACGAAGCATTTCAATTTTACATAAAGAAACACATTTTTTATCCAAAATAATGTGTATTGAATGCGTTTTTCAATAGCTTTCAATTACCATTTAATTATATCTGTATGGCATTTGGAGCATTACATATGCTTTCACTTTGATTCCATTGATGTGTTTGACTGATTTCAGATTGTTATGATGAATACAAATGTTTTTAGAAAAATTATTAGCCACAATAGTAATGATGATACAGGTGTTTTTGTGTTCAACAATAATAGCAGAGTAATAATAGAGACATTTGAAAATATTGAATAATATATGACGATAATAAATGAAAAAAAAAAAATACAAAAGCGTAAAATGAAACCATTTTACATTTGTTCGCTTGTTTTCACATTTTTTTTAGAGAAATTTATGGAAATAGAAGCGATAAAAGTAATGTTGTTTTCCCTTGAATACAATTAGGAACTGAATGTTTTTATCAGATTTTTACAATTTACAACTTAAATTATTTTAGTATTGTTAGTATATTTTAAAATGACAACACGATCAATTTGACAAAAAGTCGGTCAATTTTTGGTTTGAAGTGTTTTTCTGTTTTTGTTTTCCACAGATGACAATAAGCGAGTAATAATGACAACAATGATAACCGAATCTAATCAAAAAATCAATGTTTCTATTTTAGATTTTGAATCGATTGATAATTGGAATAATTGATTGAATGATACATTGTTTCAAAACAAGCGGATTCATTTTATAAAAATTTGACATTTCATCAACAAAATGTCATGAGAATAGATAATTGGTGAAGTCATAACACCACCAAGCACCAAGATCTAAAAAATTCAAATCATACACGTGTGTATCGTCTTCATTGTGTTTTGATTGAAATTAATTTTTTTCATGTCAATTGTAAAAGCAACTTGAAATTAATTCAAAGCAGAAAAATTCAAGATTTTTCGTTTTGCTTTTGATATTCAATATATCACTTGAATTAGCTCGGAAATTTTAGCCGAGAAAAAATTGGCGTCATTTTCACACCAAAATACCAGAATTGAGAGGAAAAATCACACCAAAATATTCAACGATTTGGCGCCATAAATTTTCTATCTTTGGAAAAATAATGGGTTTTACATGATAACACTTGTTGCTTCGAAAATGTGAAAAAATTCAAAAGGTGTAAAATAATACAATTTATTACATGTTAATGGAATTCATTCTTTTTGAATTTCTTTCTTTCACCTAGGACGTCAAAATGACAATGAGATAATAGACTAAAAAAACCAGCCATCAATCGAGAAAATGAAGCTTTTAAATGATGATAATATTATTTGAAAACATATTGCATAATACATCCGCACACACATAATATTGGAATGTTTGGCGATTTGTATGTCAATAATAATGAATTTATTTCAATTTTTTTTCTGGGTTCAATTTAATTTCTCGAAAAAACCAGAAAAATATAAAACTTTGAAAAATTATTTTTCAAATTACAATTGAAACTCTATACACAAAATCGGATTACAATTAAAACTGTAAAAAATTTCAAACAGAAAAAAGACATTATAATTAGGCTAATAGAACATATGAAGGAAGATAGAAGAAATAAAGTGACTTTATTGTTATGGTTTTTGTCGTTTTTTATATACGAAAATTGTATTACATTCGATTCCACGCAAATAAGGTATTCATTTCAATCATTGGTAATTATATATTCAGCAACAACAAACAAAAAACAAATGTTTGAAACAGATAAAAGTGTTGAAATGAAAATAAGAAAATTATGAGCTATGCCGGATTTTGTTTCGTTGTTTTTTTCATCAAAATCAGACCATATGATATTTCATGTATTTTTCAATATATTCTGGGATCACACAAGCGAAACGAAATGGCAAAACATAAGGAACAAACAGGCGCACACAACTAACGGGAACAAACTGAACACCCGAAACTGATTCATTCAACAACAATTGTTGCATTTCATTATTATGTTAGCATTATCATCGCAATTCATTATGTATTACGATGATAATAAAGGAGCAAATTTATCATTATGAAGCCTCAAAACAGTTTTTTTTCGTGGAAAAAAATTGTGTTAATACGACTAATCACCCTTTGTTTGCCTTTGTTTTTGTTTAATTTCATTTCATTTTTTATTCTGGCCATCAAAGATTATCAAGATTTGAAAAAGCAATTATAAATGAATGGAAAAAATGTGAATTTCGAAGTAGTACCATGTAATCATGTACTACTCGAGCAATACATTCATTCAACTTGGATATTATTATTTATGATTATTTTAAAAAGCGAAAATTGAGCAATTTTTTTTGTTCTCGAGATATCTACGAATGTTTTTATCATAAATATGAAATAAAAGTGGCATAATTTGAAATTCATTTGTTTTGTTTTTGTGTGTGTTCGTTCATTCATTCATTTGTTGTTGATCTTATGCAGGGCCGGTCCGACGCGGGTGCGAAAGTGTGCGAGGCACGCAGGCGGAAGGCGCTCACGACCAGAAAAGGGCGCCTAGATTTCAAAATTAAAATCAGGAATGATTCTTTTCCAATTAAATCTATTATTTTGAAAGAAAATGAAGGGTCTCATAATGAAATTTTGGAGTTGTTAACCCTTAGCACTTTAGGCAGTTACAGCGCAAGCGAGCCAGTAGCTCGACAATTTTCACTTTCATGTCAAATGATCATACAAAGTTGTGACTGAGGGGCGCCTATAGAGTTGCTGCATCACATCTTGTGGTGAGTGAGACTCAGCGCTCGAGTGCAAAGAGTTAATTTTATTGTGAATTTTTATTTAGCCTGTGAGAAATCTCCCTGTGTAGCATAAGCTTTCCCGAAAAAAAAACTTGCTGACAATTTTTTTTAATTAACATTTTTTGCCAAGCAAATTTTACATGCTTTGTCCACGGCGCTTTAGAGCGATTTTTTGAGATGCGCTTAGCGTATCTTCATCAAACCAGCATAAATAAATAGCGCAGACTTAAAATTGATCATTATTCCACTTTTTTCGATCTGATAATTTTAGGCTATTACTCCCCTCTGGAAATATGAAAATTTTAAAATATTATTGTTAAGTTCAACTATGACTGTTTATTAAACATGCGTGTCTTGATGCTGATCTGGTGTATATAAACGCTGCGCTTGTTGTATTAGCTCAGTTGATGTTAACTATTGTCAATAATGACTTTGTGATTTTCATTCTTCAATTGTATTTATTGCTTTGTTTTCATCTCATTATTTTAAACTATTAATTCCATATTTATCAATCATCTATTCAATCATCAATAAATTATATTATCAAAATTAACAATTATAGTCTTTTTTCCAACTCATTCAATCATTTAATAGGGATTTTCATTTTAAAAATTCATTAGGGTTTTTAGCTAATCCAATTTTAAAATTTTGTCACGTGAGAGCCTACTGGTCACTGATGACCATCGCGGCAGATAACGTGTACAGCATCAACAAGTTTTGAGTACAAAATTGTACCACGAAAAAGAAGTCTGATTCCGAATTTATTTTTGCAATTTCAGAGTTTGTTAATTGATAATAAATCTTCATTGACATAGGATAATTAAATAAAATTTTCTAAATATTTCATTAAACATATTTGAATAAATTGAATTAGGTATAATTAATTTGATGTCAATCAATGTTGGTCAGAGCGGTGAAAATAAATTAATTTGTCTAATTTGCACCGGTGACCGGCAGGCTGCCACGTGAAAAATTATAAAATTATCTTGTATGAAAATTCTGATGAATTTTTAGAATAAAAATCATTACAAAGTGATTGAATAGATATGAAAAATGAACCAAAATTAGAGTTAAGAATTTTCATCTTTTCAAAGGACAGTTATAGCTAAAAATAGCCCTTTCTGAGAAAAATCGATAAATGATCATTTTCAAGTCTCCGCTATTCATTTACGCTAGTTCAGTCATTCTCAACCTTTTTTCGCTGCGGCACACTGAAAAAAGGAAAAGCCTTTATTTCCAAAATCTTGCGGCACACCAAGTAAAAGAATGAGTTAGATTTCCGATTGCCGCACACATTTGAAATCTGGCGGAACACTGGTTGATAATGACTGCGCTAGTTTTATGAAGATCCGTTGAGCGCATCTCAAGATATCCATCTGGGCGCCAACGTGCAGCCACGAAAAATGCGTTGGGCAGCCAACGTGTCAATGCCCAACTGACGTATGCTGGGGTCTTTTCGTAAATGGCTTACCCAATGGGGGTAGCAAAATATGCTGGGGCGCCGGCTGATTTTCGCACGCACTCAAAAAAAAACCTCGGACCGGCACTGATCTTATGATTAATTAATTTTTGGCCAATTATTTAAGTAGAGAATAAGAAGAAGACAGGAAAAATTACAAGAAAAAACCTCGAATTTCGTAATTTATTATCATTATGAATTGAAAAGAAAATGAGGAGATAATTTTTACTTCAATTGAAAATCAATAATCAATTGATTCTCATTTATTCGTTAACTAGTTTGTTATTGAAATGTTGAAATAATATCTGTGAATTTGAAAAAAAATTAATGTTCATAATCGCCAGATGTTTATGATGATAATCAAACAATGATAATGACGAAAACATTACATCTGTCGATATGATAGATGATGCAAACGAAAAAAAAATTATGCAAAATTTTAAAATATTATTGAATTGATGTAAGATGAAGAAGAAGAAGGATAAATTTCAATTCGAAAATTTTCAATTGGAAAAATTTTATTAATCCTTTAATTAAATCAATTAAATATCAAATATAATAAAATATGTGATTAAAATTCAAATTCAAAAAATTAAATAAATAAATAAATAAATACAAAATTTGAAATAAACAAAATAAACTTTGACATAGAAACGACGTAAATTGTCGATATTTTCATTTTCTTTGATTTTTATTCCAATGTTATGGTCAGTGATCATTGGATTGAATAATTCGAATAAAAAAGTCAAAGAAAATCAAAGGCAACTCAAGATGAATGATCTACGATTTGAAATTGATCAATTGCTTTGAAATTTATCGGATTAAATCGAATAAATCATTTCAATTTTCTTTGAAATATATGGAAGAAAATTGGGACAAATTAGGACAAAATTTATTTGATTATATCTCGTTTATCATCACTATCAATATAGTGATGATCATGTTCATAATGATGATCATTTTTCATCATAATTTCAATTATTGTAAGGATCATTTTTTTTATTACAAAATAGAGGTAAAAACAAGCAAAAAAAAAAAAAGATAAATGAACAGTGAAAATACAGTATGATGATGATGATGATACAAATTTTAAGCTTGATTTGAGTTTAGTTAAACAAAAGAAACTGAAAGAAAAATGATGAAAATCGAATAACGATAATTTGTTTGTTGTTGTAAAAATACAATTGTTTTCAATTGTCATCAATAATGATAATAAATAATAATGATGAATACAAACAAGCAAGAAAAATGAATGAATTCATGCATAAAATAATAAATGATTGATTTCCAATGAAAAATGTAAATGATGATAAACAATATTTGTAACAAATATCGATGAATAAGGAAAATTTTTTTTTTAGCAATTTAGTACAGGAATTATAGCAAAAATTATCACTGAAACATATAATGATTCAGACAAGATCCTAAAACACTATCTGTTCGTGATATTTGATGGTTGATTTGAAATATATGAATATAATTTTATTGATTATAAATATAATAAATATGATGTAAATAAAAACGTGGATGAAGATTGGTGACAAATATTCAGATAAACAAATAAAACAATGCTGTGGTGAGCGGCGATGTTAGCACATTGATGGTCTTAAACTAACATTAAAAACAGCAACAACAAAACAACAATTATTTCGCCTTTATATATGTACATGATTGTTCATCACCACAGCTACTAACAGTTCATCTACTAACAGTGAAAATTCATACATTGATTGGATGATGATGATGAACTTGAGTAATTGTTTTTCTCAACACTCCCCTGATTACTCCAGTTCATCAGCATCAATATTAACAATAAATAAATAAATGAATAAATAAATAAATAAAAACAATTTAAAAAAAAATTCGTATCATACATTCTTAAAACCGATTCATTGAATTATCCATTTTTGCATTAACGATTGATGACGTGCCACGCTAACAGCTTTGGTCAGCCAATCTGCCAATTGTTCTGAAGATTCAATCCATTCGACATAAATAATTTCATTTTTGATTAATTGTTTGATCATATGATATTTGATACTGATGTGCCGCAATTTCGCTGATATATTGATTTGATTTAATTGAACAATGGTTGATTGATTATCAATAAACAATGTGGGACGATTCATTTTCAATTTCAATTCATTACATATGTTCATCAAAAATTGGATTTGTTTTGAGCACATTCCGGCTGCGATATATTCGGCTTCAGATGTGTTGTCTACAATAACCTTTTGAGCTTTTGTTTTCCAAAGAACCGGACCATCGATCATAATCACGAAGCCGGATGTAGTTTTTCGATCGTCTTTTCTACCTGCTAAATCAGCATCCGAATATGCGATCATTTCAAAATTACGTTTTCCACCTAGAGTAATACCAATTTTCGTAGTTCCTTTCAAGTATCTTAAAACACGTTTGATAGCTGTTACATGTATTTCAGTTGGTCGTTCAACAAATCGTGCTAAGTTCGATACAATAAAACAAATGTCGGGTCGCGTTTTATACACTAAATACATCAATGATCCCAAAACTTGACGATATGGATATGATTCATTTGCAGGTGATTCAATATACAAATTATCTGATGAACATGGTGATTTCATTTCTTTACATTGATTCATGCCAAACAAATTCAATTTATCGATAATATATTTTTCTTGTTTCAAATGTATCTGTCTCATTTCACGATTACGATGATATTCAAATCCTACGTATACGTTTGACAATATTTGATTGACTTTAAAATTTGCATTTAAATAATTGAACACTTTCATTGGCATATCTGGATTTGTTGAACATATGATGCCGTCATCTACGTACAATATTATGATTGTCATCGAATCATCACTGAAATTATAATACAAGCATGGTTCATATTCTGATACATTAAAACCAAATTGAACAATCACTTCGTTGAATCTTTTATTCCATGCTTTTGGGCTCTCTCGAAGACCATACAGACCCCGCTTCAATTTGCAGACACGATCACTATCATCATTAAAACCAAGAGGTTGTTCGATAAAAACGTCATGTGTAATAAAACCATTAAGAAAAGCAGTTGAAACATCGAATTGAATTAATTCCATATCAAATGTGGCTATTAAACTAAAAACAAATCGTATGATTTCGGCATTAACCACTGGCGCATAATTATCGTAATCACTATCATCAGCTTCAAAACCTCGTGCGACCAGTCTACTTTTATATCTGCCATCTTCTTTAATGGTGTACAGCCACTTTACCGAAATCACTTGTTGATTGGATGGTCGTGGAACTATATCCCATGTATCATTTTCGATTAATGCATTATATTCTGTTTTCATAGATTCCATCCATTTATTCGACTCATCACAATTGATAGCATCATCATACGATTTCGGTACACCACTAAAACCTGCGAATTTTCGCAATGATTGTTTTCGATTAATATTCATTTTATATGTACGATTTTTCGCACCAACAGGTCGTCCACGTTTCTTTTCATCGTTACTGTGCTCCCCTGATTCACAAATCGGGTTTTGTTGATCATCAATATCGGTCTCAGATTTAACTTCGTTCGAATCAGCATCACCATCATTTGTAGATAATTCATTTGCATCAATATTTGGCTCAATTCGTGGTTGGTCCACTACACGAAATTGTACACTGGGTTTTTCGTTCCATTTGACTGATGATGTCACTTCGATACATTTTCTAACTTTCGAGTAACACCTGTAGAGAGTGTCACCATCATACCCAACCATGATAACCGGCAATGTTTTAGCCTCGAATTTACCAACGTTTTTCAATAACATTTCACCTTCTGAGCCAAATATTCGGAGATTCGATACATCAGGTTTTCTACCAAACCAAAGGGTGTACGGCACCACACCTAAACTATTCAAGACACGATTTTTAGTATATACGACCTGATTCACAGCCTCATCCCATAAAAATTTCGGGAGATTTTTGCCAACCAACGCTGCTGTAGCATGTTCGGTAATGGTGCGTATGTTACGTTCAGCTCGACCATTTTGTTGAGGTACACCAACCGTTGCTGTCTGATGGTTAATACCATTTTGATTTACAAATTTCTGGAACTCATTCGACATAAATTCAGAGCCACAGTCACTTCGAATGCATTTAACAGTACTTCCAGTTTCAAGTTTAACTTCGTTGCACAATAATTTAAACTTTTCCAATGTCTGGGATCGATCTTTCATGAATCGTATTTTGATATACCCCGAATAATCATCAACAGCAATAAGGAAATACTTATTTCTATGAATCGATGGTTCACTCATATAACCGGCTATATCCAAATGGAGAAATTCTCCAGCACTGGCTCGTAACTTTCTTTGTGCACTCGGGTGACTCGATTCAATCATTTTACCTGCACAGCAGCCATGACAAAAGCCAATATCATCATTAAGTTTAGCTGGCATTCCAATTACATGGGCCCCTTTTGTCATATCGATCAATATTTTCTTATTGACGTGATTGAATCGCTCGTGCCATGTTGATAAATTACAGGATATAGCAGCCATCGATAACCTTTTCTTTGCAAAACGGGAACGTAACTCGTAGACGTTATTATATTCATCCGATCGATCAGCAACCATCAAACTATCACCATCTTTATAGATTGTCGTGTGATATCTATCACCATCAAATGTTACACCATCAGTAAGTGTCAATTGACCAATCGAAACCAAATTCATCGGACAATCTTTAACTAACAATACGTTTGTTAGTTCCAACACTCGCCATTCAGTACCATCGTGGACCTCAAACTCTACGTTTCCGACCGCCGAAGCTTTAGCAATACCACCAGGTGATATCAGCTTGTCCTCGACATGCGACCGCACCTCAGAAAAGTATTTGCTGTCGTTAAACATATGTTGGCTAGCGCCTCCATCTACAAATACTTGACAATGTTCATATTGACCATTGTCACTCATCATTGGTTTGGTCCACTTGCCGAGCCCCTTCGACTTACTTTCTTTAAGTGCCATCATAAGCATTTTCGGTTTCGTAGCATTACCACTCGGTCCACTTTCTCTTTGCTCATCACTGCGCCATCTGTCACCATTTCTTCGTTTAGGACAATTGCGTTTTACATGACCAATTTTATGACAATTATAACATCTGATAATCTTTTTCTTGGCCATCGCTAACATGTTTTTATTACTGTTTGTCACCTCATTATCATTATTACCGGTCAAATCAATTTGTTTAAGATGATCAGCTAGATCCATTATCATCGATTCAATCATATTCAATGTTACTTTGTTACCACATTTCTTCATAGCCATGACTGACACATTAATCGTAATATATTTAGGTGGTAACATGGTTATCACTTTGGAGCACAATTCTTCTTCTGAAAGTTTTCGCCCAAGATTTTCCAACTCAGCTGCGATTGATCGAACAGTAGAAAATATTTCACTATCGTTTTCAGTCCATTTAAGACAATGCAATTGTCGCAATAATCGTTCGGTTTTCTCGTTTGATTCGCCTAGATGATATTGACATAATGATTCATAAATTTGCTTCGATTTCTGGCACGATCTGATTCTCTGATAGTTTTCATCATCGATTGAATTATATAAAATTAATTTCGCTTGAGCGTCTTTTTGAACATCAAATTTATCTGCGGCAATATCACTAGAAATATATTCATACAAATTGCGGCTTTGTAGTGCAGCGACGATCTCCACCGACCATCGTCCAAATGATGTTGAAGTAAGGATAGTAATGCGTGGTGCGGCTGAATCCATAACCTGTTCGTGATATTTGATGGTTGATTTGAAATATATGAATATAATTTTATTGATTATAAATATAATAAATATGATGTAAATAAAAACGTGGATGAAGATTGGTGACAAATATTCAGATAAACAAATAAAACAATGCTGTGGTGAGCGGCGATGTTAGCACATTGATGGTCTTAAACTAACATTAAAAACAGCAACAACAAAACAACAATTATTTCGCCTTTATATATGTACATGATTGTTCATCACCACAGCTACTAACAGTTCATCTACTAACAGTGAAAATTCATACATTGATTGGATGATGATGATGAACTTGAGTAATTGTTTTTCTCAACACTATCGAAGATTGAAACAATTTCATCGAATACCTGAGCTGATTAACGAAAATGATTTACAATGATTTTCCTGTAATATTTTTCTGCGAATCATAATTTACAGATACGGAAAAATAAATTGAAAAATCTGATTCAATATTGAATTAAAAAACAAACATCAAGCTTATGTTGATGAGGTCAACAACAGACAGATGGATCATTATTATTTCATTTTATTAAAAATATAAAAAAAATCAAGGTGTGCAAAATGTTTGAATCAAAGAAGAATTGATTAGGTTAAACATTTCATTCTATCAAATTTGTGTATGTATTATTGATTAAGCATCATTAGATGAAAAGAAAAAACATCGACTAAAAATATTGATGGATATCATCAAATTGATGAAAAAGATGAGATGATCATGACCCCTGCCCATAAGCAATTTTATTGAATTAATAATTGTTTTTTTAATAATCACCAAAGAATAAGGTGTAAATGAGCATTTTTTTTCAATTCATTGTAGCATTGTGAACGTCCGTAAAGAAATGGAATAAAAAACTGATTTATTACAAAATACACACGATTCAAAACAAAATGAACAAAATTTAATTTAAATTCAATGTAATCAAAGTAAAGAAAATATTTGGAATTCAAGATGTTGTTCAATTGAATTCGAATTGATTGATAGGTACTGTGTGTTGAATTGAATACCTTAAAAAAGGTTTGAATTGAAAAAATAGAAATTCGGAGCAATTCATTGGGAGAATTTTCTGACAATAATTTTTCTCTAAATTTCGACATAAAAACAATTCTGTCATTCCAATTGAAATTTTTTGAAAGGAAATTTTTCAAATCAAAATTTCATCGAAATTTTCATCAACAAAATTTTCTCAACAACTTCAATGTCAGCACTAATAATAAATTATAATCAAGAAAAAAATAACGGAATTTTAATTGAAAATTTTTGGTCGAAAAGAAAGAAACATTCATACATCAAGAATGAGCAGATTGATGTTTTGATTGAATCGAATGGAAATGTAGAAGGAATTGAATTTTGAACATGAGAAAAAAACACGAATTGAATCTTGAATAATCAACGAATAACGTTTTAAGTTTGTATAAGTGTGTGTATAGGTGATTATCATCAAATATCGAGATGAAAAAAAAACTGAAAAAACTAAATAAATTTCATTATAATATGCTAAAAATCAAAGAGAATAATAATAATAATAATAATAATAATAATGATAATACATCAAAATATATCATCAAAACATCAACAAAAACTGGTTTTATCATCTTTCATTTGTTGAACAATAATTTCAATTGCAACAAAACTGCAATAATTTCAATCAAATTAAAATTAAATACGATATATATTAATCCTTGTTTGATTAGTTTGTGTTCCTATATGTACAATTTTTTATTTTTTCGTTGTGAAAAACCTACACGGAAAAATATATTCAAAGAAAATTTCATATGTACACATAGACATGTACACAGGTTTACTGTGGATGGCTTTTCTTGGATTGGATGCTATTCATCCATTCGTTTGTTTGTTTGCTCGATCAAAATCAAAGAAAACTCATCATCATCAATTAATTTCATTGAATTCGACAAGAAAAATAAAAAAAAATTTATGAACAAAAAATTTAATGAATCAGGTCACAAACGAAAGATTAGACATATTCTTGAGATTATACAGATTTTGATGAGTTTAAAAATGTCGAATCAAGAAAAATGGATTAAGAAAATTCGAAATTAAATTATCTTTGGAAAATGAAGAAAAAAAATTTCAAACAACAATCGTTGAAAAGATTTGGTTTAAATTGGTCAAAAATTGGTCAAAAATGAAGTGAATATTTTTTATAGTATTAACAATTGAAAATGTATGGAAATAAAAATTCACATTTCGAATCCGAATAATATACGGATGATAATGGAACTTGAATATAATAAAATAATAGATAATAGTCGACACTTACATTTGCTGTCAATTGTGATGTTAATGTATAAATTTTTTCATTTGCTTGATCCAATTCACGTCTTAGCCGTCTTATTTCGTGTATATATTTTTCTTCAGGCTTTTGAATTGTTTTTTTTTTTTTTTTTTTTTTTTTGAATGAGTTTTAACGGAATTTTATTTTTAATCCAAATGTAAGACGACCATAGATTTTTTTTTGGACATGGATTCATAAATTGATGGAAAATAAAATAAACAAAATGAAATTAGAATAAATAAGGTAAATATGAAAATGTTTCAATAACAATCATTAAGATTCTTCATATTTTTCTAAGAAGAATTATTAATTCAGGAAAAAAATATGAAATACAAGTTAGATTTGGAAATAGATGATGAATTCATTCAATTTTTTCCTTCGAGTGTAATTGTTAAGAAAAAGAAATAAAAAAAAAATATGAACTTAATTTTCAAGTTCAACTCTATCATTATTATTATTATTAGTTATATTATGAGATCATTAAATGGAAAAAATGATAATAATGGTCACAACAAATGGCAGATAATAATATTGATAATGATGATAATAATGGATTAAGAATTAGGTCAACATCTATTAAAATCATTAAAAAATTGAATTTTTTCATAAATTCCTTATTCATAATAATGTGATAATGTGAAAAAAAATTAGATAAATTTTTAATAAAGAAAATGAGACAAATTTTCGAAAAATTGATAATGATAACGAATAATGATAATCATCAAAGATACGAATAACGATAGTCGCTAGTAATTATTTGTTGTTGCTGCTGCTGTTGCTACTGTTCTAGCTAACTTGTAATTCTAATTAAACACTT
The DNA here is from genome assembly GCA_002943765.1 of Psoroptes ovis. Lineage (NCBI taxonomy): Eukaryota > Metazoa > Arthropoda > Arachnida > Sarcoptiformes > Psoroptidae > Psoroptes > Psoroptes ovis. The sequence goes on from PQWQ01000006.1 coordinate 1,324,016, forward strand.
AAATAAAAATAATTTGATTACTTAACAGTCATCATCATTATTATCATCATTGATAATAATTATTATGATAATATTTCTAAATGATTACTCAAAATATTGATCTAATTTTCAATGATTTATTTTTTTCATTTAATTAATCGAAAAATAATCAAAAATAATCACCGTTGTAAATATTGTTGATGAATTTGTCGATAATAACGATAATGATGATGCTGAATGTTCTGATTGATCATTTTGGTGTTGCTGTTGTTGTTTTAATTTACTTAAATGTGCCGGTATTGGTGGTAAATGATGATAATTACTATTATTACTATTATTTGATCCTGGAAGACGGAATGACCCGCTACGTCCTAAATTATTTGCATTATTGTTATTGTTATTCAATGATGATAAATCAGAATAAATACCACCATTATTGTTGTTGGTGTTTGTAGAAAATAATTTATTCGATGATGATGTTGGTGATGCTGACATTGTTTCACGTAAACGATTTATTGATTCATATTCACAAATCAGATCACCTGGTTTTGATAATGGATGATGATGATGATTGTTATTTGTCTGATTATTATTGAATCCATTTAGGTGATTCATCAAACCAGTACCACCTATATTTCCATATAGATTGTTTGAATTATTAGATGATGAACCTATAGTATTTAATGATTCTATCGAATCTGTATCGGTTGTTTGTCGGCTTATATTACAATTATTTGCTGATGATATATTTGAATAAATTAATTCACCATAATTATTACCATTGGTAAGATTGCTGCCATCTTTCGTTGTGGCACAAAAATTATTAACTTGTTGCAAACTATTTAAATTCGATGAATTTTGATGATTTGTTGATGATGATGATGGACCAGCATTTAATTTATATAATGCAAATGTTGAACACGATTGTTGAGGTCGTTGTTGTGATTGTTGATTAATAGATTGGCATTCAGAATCTGAACAAATCAAAGTATTATCGTTTGTCAAAGCTTGTTGTGCTGAAAGTAGTCTTGTGTTTTTAACGAATCTGTGATTTTGATTATTGATAATGTTTTGACCACGATAATTGTTTTTAACATTAATTATATTAGAATTATGATCAGTCATTTGTTCGTTCATTTTACTAATCGATTTATTTTCGTTTGATTGATTGTGATTAATTTTTGTTGACTGTTTATTTGATTGAATTCTTGGGTCTAATGATTGACATGAGGATGATGATGATGTTTTTGTAGTCGTCGTTGTTGTTGTTGTCGAAGATGAACTAAAATCTGAACAACAATGGCCGCCATTCAATCCACCACCACCGGTAGTATCTGAACTTAATGAACTAGTTTCATCGAGACTGTCGAAATGAAAAATAAAAAATTATTTCTAAATTTTTCTTAAAAAATTTGATAAGTGTAGCACAATGATTAACAATGAAAATGTTTAGAAAATATGCTTTTATCTTGAGTAAATAAATTTAGAAACAATCTAGAACAATGCAAAAGCATTTTATTAATTGCCAATCATTATTTAGAAGAAAAAAATTTGATTTTGATGAATTGATATCGATGCGAAGAGTAGGAGAAAATTTAGAAAGCATAAATCTTTGAATTTGATTCATAATTTACCATCTATTTGGATTTTTTTCATTTTTCAGCTTACAAATCATATTTTTCGAATCAATATTATTTATTGTTTGTTTATTCAATTTTTCAGATGATTTCAATTCGATTGATGATGAAAACGACGATGGTATATTACGAACAACATGTAAATTTAATAATGTTGTCGAATTACTCAAATGATTTCGATTATTTTTGCTAATCGATAATTCTGGTTCGCTAAAAAATTCATCTGCTGTTTCATTACTGTAAATTATTTTGTGTTTTTGTATAATAGTTTTTGATTAATTTTGTTTTCGGATTTGATTTTGTATTAATGTTTTCCTAAAAATATCTTACCTATCATCATTATCATCGGAACCATAATAATCGGCACCTTGACTTAATCGATGAATGTTTGTTGTATTGATTCCGTTAGAATATAAGGGTTCATAATGAGAACGTCCTGTTCGATATTGTTGTTGCTGCTGTTGCGATAAATTTTGTTGATTTTCGGGTTTACGATACATGATTGTCGGTGCTGTTGGTGCGAGCGTATTCACTGTTGAATTAATAAATGGAAGTAGAATAAAAATTTGAAAAAAGATCGAAATTAAAATTTTTCTATTTCGAATTTTGAAATAATGTTTCATTTTTAGTTTACCATTTGTCAATGATTGTGGTTGATGATGAAGTTGTGCGCTTGTTTGTGCTATCGAATTTGATTTATTAAGATATGATATTGTTTGTAGAGGTTTCTCCATTACCGGTGGTATCGGAATTTCGGGTGTCATTTCTTCTAAATCTTCTATATTATTATTGTGATTATCGTTGGCAATTGAATCAATAGTATCATTACTATTTGTCGATTCTAATGAATTTTGCTTTTGTATTTGTGTTAGAGGCTGCTGCTGCTGCTGTTGTTGTGATTGTTTGATTTTGACATTGGTTTTATTTCTTTTCAATGATGATGTTGATGATGATGAATCGTTGTTTGAATCATCTTTTTTAAATGCTATTGAACGCTGTGTTGATGCTATAATTCCTTTTTGTGCATTCAATTTTGTTTGTTTTTCATTTTTTTGATTTTGTGAATCAATCGTTGACATTATTGGCGTTACCATGGCTATGTTTTTTGTTTTTGGATGGAAGTGAGAAAAAAGTTGAAAAATTAATTGAAAATAATAATTGAATTCATGTTCATTTTTAATTATTTTTTACCTTTAACAGTGGCCGTTGGCTTATTTACTGAATTTTGTTGCGCGGAATTCATTACTGTTGCTGTGATACCATTGGCCAGTGTTGTTGTTGTTGCACTGGGATAACTTGTGGTCATCATTGTGATTGAGGTTGTTGCGGTTGATATCATTGATGGTATTGATGATTCAATTATGGTAGAAATTGGTCTTCTCGGTTGATTACTATTTGATGGTGTGGGCAATCGACGTAATGGTAATTGCCGATTATTTATACTTTTACCTGGAATAGTTGTAGCCGATGTTGATGATGATTTACGTAAATTCAATTCACTTTGAGATGGATTTAAACGTGCTAATGAGCTGCTATTATTAAGGCAAACATTATTATTGATTGATATTTTTGTTTTTTGCTTGTTGCATTCATTATCACTTGATGAATTATTAATGCTTTTTGAGGGATTTTTTACCGATATTTTTGATGATGATGAATTTGTTGTGGATTTTTTCGTGGGTATTACAGCCGGTTTAATTACTGATGATATATTACCGATTTGAGGTATTGATGATGTCGATTGTGGACGTGATGGACGGGTATTATTATTATTGTTATTATTACTTGTTGATGAATTAAATCGTTCGGGTGTAGTTGTAGTGCGTTGATATTGATTAATGCGATTGATTTGTGGTAATGCAGTGGATGCAGTGGCTGGTGTTGAATTATTTACTGTAAAAAGAATTCATAGATGAAATTTTTATGATTAATTTTTTTCAGATACATGACAAAATTAATAGAAAAAATTTATTTTTGATCAAAAACAATAGCGAACCATCTAAATCATTGCTGAAATATTGTGATTTAGAACGACGATTTCGATTAATCGTAATGATTTCATTATTATTGTTATCATTTGTGAATTTTGAAGCTGTCAACGGTTTATGTATACGAAATGTTTTATCATTTGTTCTTGTGGTCAACGAAATCAACGATGTAGATAACAATGATTGTGATTGCATTAAATTATTATTTTTACTATGATCATTTTTATTATTATCATTATGAAAATTCGAAATCGTAGTCGTCCAAGATATTTTTGCTATGGCTGTAGCTGATGTTGTTGAAGACATTTTTCACATTTATTTTCAAATGAAAAAAAAGACACTCTTCGGAATGAATATTAATTGTTTATCAGAGAAAATATTTATCATCATGCGAATTGCGAATGGTAAGTGGTAAAAATTGCATGTAGAAAATTCTTTTTTTTTCAAGAAATGAAATTATCAAAAGTTGCGTAGGTGTCCAAAAAACATAATTATAATAATATTATGCGGAAATTTCAAACATTCATATGTCAAACATGAATGGATGTGAATCAAATGAATAAATAAACACACACAATTTTCCATTGGGTCATGGCATTTCATTTTATCAAATAAATTATCAATATCAACATAATGAAAACATTTAAAAACACTTTCACAAAGAAAATTTAATTACATAATAAATTAACACACAATTCAAGGTAATTTTTGACAATTTGCAATCAATTTAATTTTATTTGATTATCTTTCACATAGAATTGTCCTAATTTGATTAGAGTTTCTAATTTATCAATAGATGAAAGGGAATTGCTTACAGGAATTGCAAACAAAAAAAAATTCGAAAATGAATCAAAATAACCGAATAAAAAAAATAAATCATTACTTTCCATCAATGGATTCATATAATTAATATCTTACAATGAATTTGTTATTTAAATTGAATCATATTACAAATGAAAATGTTGAATGAATGGATGAAAAAAACCGCCAACTTGCTCGACAATTTGTTCGATGTTGTATTATATGATCATGTATTGTAAATAATTCCACAACAAATAATAATAATTGAAATAACATTGATTTAGGAACAAATTTGGCCAAAATATAAAAATTAAAAAAAAAATGAAATTTCTCTCAAAATTTTTCATCGTGTTCGATGTTTTGAATGATCTCAATATATTTCATTTGATGATTTTGTCAAAATCAAAATGAAAAATGAAATGAATTGGCCAAACTTGTTCAAAACTGTTCAAAGTTGATCAAAGTTGTTCAAAATATGTTCAAAAATGAAACTTTTACTTTTTTTTTGTTGTTGATGTTGTGTTATTACGATCATTTTATCACATTATTACTTTCAAATACAATTAAACTAATCATTGAATCAAATTTTTGAAGTCATTATTGAATTTGATAAAATGAAAAATGAAGGAAACATCATGATAATGGAGAAATTATTGCAGGAATTTTTTCATTCCATTCAATATTTACACATTTGTATTTATTTTTTACAGAAATATATAATTTCCATATGATTCAATTTATTATTCAAACATTTCAATATCAATCGAAAAATTAAATAACAAGGAACAACAAAAGCGAACGCCTTTAATTTTCATTTTAAAAATATTCAAAGACATGAAAACTAATTCAAATAAAATAAATGGAGAAAATGTGAATAGTCGTTTCGATTCATTTGATTAGATTTTCGTTTTTCAATCCATGAAATGGATTGAAAAATGATCAAAAAACTTGAATCAATTGACAGGCAAATTTCAATCAAATAAACAAACAAACGATTGAACGAATAAATTCAAACTGTGTGTTGTTCACGTGTTGCTATTTCTAAGTTCATTCCATTTTTTTATAAATTTATTCATAAATTTAATGAAACAAAAATGAAAATTATAAATCGATAAAATCGGATCTTGATTAAGAAAAAATCAATCAATCAAATGAAATGATAATCTTACATTTACGATAATGATACGTATAGAAAGTAAACACACTTTTTGAAAGTAAAAGTAAAGAGATTGTATCAGAAATTTATCCTAATTCATAATCGATCATTGATATCGATAATGACAAAGAGCGAAATGAATTCATGGAGACTTTGAAAATGAAATAGACTTCAAAATAGGTACAAAATAAGTTTGAAAAATTGGCATTTTGGGCTGCAACACGCCCAAGTTTTGGAATATTTTGCATCGATTAGTGGATCATGTAACAGCACATTGATGTCAAACTGAAAAAAAAGCCAAAAACAGAAAATTGAATTAAAACGAAAAAATTCCCGAAAATATGCACATGCACATGATCCAAATGGACCGAAAATTCACATCTTTTCTATCTCTATTATTATCAAAACCATTTATTTTGATTGGTTGTCGTTTGGATATTTATTATTATACATCTTTTCTATCTCTGTATGGATGCAACGATTTTGCAACTCAGAAATCGTTTGGACAGAAAAAATTTTGGGAAATTCCAAAATTCAAATGTCAATTTTTCGTTGTTGTTGTTTTTGATGCTGTGGTGCTTTCACATATTAATCAAATGAATGAAATGAAGGGAAAAAACATATTGAATGGAAAATGAAGTTGTTGAGTTGAATTTGAAGAAAAATCCAACAACATGAAATGGAATTAAATTAGAATAAAATCGAAATAAATTTTGAAGATAATTTTTGCATATATTTTAGTAACCTTGTAAAAGGTATCGTTTGTGTTTTTGTTGTCTCCCAATTAGTTCAATTAAAACATTTGCCCAAACACAATTCAAGAAGAAAATACAAAACAAATCAGACTGACACGAATGAAAATTCAAGATTCATTTATCATTTTGTTAAGGGCAAAATATTTTTATATGTACTCTTGAATTTGATTACAGGCTGGAGTTATTATTATGATTTGAAAATTTGATTGATGTTATGGAAAATGAATTAAACGAAAAATAATTTTATTTGATATGAAACTTATTGTATTAAACGTTTGATATTTGATTCAAACTATTAGAAGCAACAACAATAACAAAAATGCAGAAAACCTTCAAGATTTTTCAAAATCCAAATCTTTTTCTGCAATTATCTATCAATGACCATTAAACCACTAACAAGCAAACAAATTCGAACCACCTTAGATAATTTATGCTAATTGCTGCTACCGTTATTATCAACGTAATTATTAAAGTGATTTGACCACAATAATTGATCAATGAGAAGAAATGTTTTGAAAGAAATTCAAGAAATCAAAGCAAACTAACCTTTTGAATTGATTAATTTTGATCGTTGATTATTCGTTGAATTGGAACTAATTTTTTCTTGTTGTTGTTGTTGAAAAGAACCAGGTATGCTTGTCGTCGTCGTTGTTGTTGTCGGTTGCAGTAATTTACTGCTTACGGTTTTATTATTATTCGTTTGATTGACAACAGAACTAGAAATATTGTTATTATTTATTTGATTTTGGTTCGATAACCTAATCGATAGTGATGAAAATAATGAATAAATAAATGAAAAATTTGAAACAAAAAATAACAATTAAGGATAATTTAATGGAAAACGACAAAGCAAATATTGATTTGTTGATCTAATATGAGCTTGCGTTCATCACCATTTTTTTCCAAAATGAATACTGTTCCTGAATCTGTTTGTCTCCTTGTTTTTATTTTATTCAATTTTAATTTTCATGAATGAATAAAAGAACCAAAAGATAACGTCGGACAACGAACTTTGCCACTACACTCAGATGCACAGATGTTACATTTTCTCATTGTTAGAAAACAGAAAACAGAAATAGAAAATAATGACAGATAACCGCGAGTATTACCCGCAATATTCTTTTAAATTTAGTATATTCTTTCACTTTTCCCTATTCTATTATTTTTATGCTTCATTCATTGAATTAAATTTACCGGAATCAATTTATCTTCTCTCTTTTTTTTTAATATTAAAAAATGTTGTTTACCTTGAAATCAATACACTAGATGTAGTTGGTGGTGCCATAGCTGTTTGACGATTATTATTTTTCGAATTGACTAAATTATTATTGCTATTCAATGATGATTGTTGCTGTTGTTGTAATATCAATGATTGTGTTGATGATGATATCGAGAAATCGGTCATAAAACCACTATTCAATTGATCATAATCATCATCATTTTGATCATTATCATTATTATTATGATCATCATAATTATTATAATCATAATCACTTGTATTTGTTGTTAGTGGAGATGATGATGATGACACTAATAATGGTTGTTCATTCTTTGAATGTAAATAAGGTTTATTATTTGATATATTATTATTGCTTTGATTATTTGATATTTTGATTAATTGTTGCTGTTTTTTCGTATTTTGTTTGTATCTTGATATATTGAAAAATAATGTTAATATTGATTTCAAATTTCCTTCATGAATATCTGTGCCAAATTATAAGGGGGAAAATGGGGAAAAATGTTTTTAAATTTGTTTTTTTAATCGAATTGCATTCATCGATTTCAAAATGAAAAAAATATTCTGGTCATTTTTCAAATCATATGAAACCAGTTAAAGCAAATCTAAGCAAAAATAAATTAAGAAGTTTCTTTTTTTGCTAAAATAGCGATTTGAATTGGTAAAATCGAAAATTTTAAAATAAAACAAATATTTCACAAACCTTTTGCATAGATTCCTTTTGTATTTACTCCTAAATGTTTCAAATATCGTATACAGCTGTCAATGTTGTTAATCTTGAATCGAATTTGAAAAATAGAATAAAAAATAAATAAATAAGATGAAATGATGAAAAACAAAGTTAAGAATAAATAGAAAAATAAAATAAATTTGAATACAATTTGAACGATATTTTATTTTCACATTCAGTCAAAATGATGACGAAAAGTGAAAAATATTCTCAAGACATTTATTTATTTATTGCATTGCACATACACATTTAAAATTGATGGTTGAATGACATAAAGAATTTCCGTGCTTTCTTTTTAAATTTGAAGAAATTCAAAAACGGAATAATGAATAGCAAATGTACAACGACGAATTAAGAATTTGTTCGTCTTTCTTTTTTTTTTTTATTGTAAATTCAACTAAACATCAAAAGTCGATGATGAAAAAACGAGGCCAAAAATAAAATTTAAATTCAAATTGTTTTCGCTTGTTGTTTAAAAATTCATTCACGAAATTCATCAACATTGAAAAATCATTGAAATCGATATTTTTTCTAATAAAAAAGCGTTACACACACATACGAATGATGAATCTTCTTTGAAAAAATGATGAATCATTTGATCTTCGATTGTTTTTTCTTCGGAGAAATATTTGAAAAAATCGGAAAATTTAATTGTAATCAACCAATAATTGATATGTGAATAATATTTAAGAAAGAAATTATAAAATCAAATAGTTGAAAATTTATATTTAGTTGTGGTTTATAGTTTCAAATAAACACAATAATAATGATGATAATCACTCGTAATAATAATTAAATTTCTTCTTTCTCATCAAGGTTGCGAAAATCGTCAAAAAATCAGAAAAAAAAATGAAAATATCTTTTTACTAATTGATGAAAATCAATCGTTTGATGATAATGGATTGATGATTACCATCAATCATTGAATCATTATAAAAAATCTCGAATATTGTTTAAAGATGAATGAATGAATGAAAACCAATCACATTTTATCACCGAAAACACACGTACACACACATGCACAAATATAATTTGACATAGTCTCGAAATCGTAAAACAAAATCAAGTTGAAGCCCTATCACCATATCCTACCGAATAATGATGATGGTGATGATGATAATGATCGTTGCTATGTATGAATGGATGGCGGCATTTTTGCCTTATTTTTGATTTTATTTTTTCTTCAGAAACACATTTTACCATTTAATTTCATCATACATTTTTTTTACTTTTCTCACACTAAACTTGTCATTTGATGTTTTATTTCATTTTTTCTTAGAATATTTTTTTATTTCGAAATAAAAAAGAGCTTAAAAATGTTTTAATAATAATAATAACGATTACTCATACAGTGTTAATATGAATAAGAATTCATTGCTATCGATCATTGACTAATCATCATATTATCATTATCACCATGAATTGATTGTTTTCTGGTGGTTACCATGATTATTTACTTCAACATTGTTCATTTGTTTCATTATTTGTTTTTTTTAATGAACATTTTCAAACATATTTGTTTGTGATTCACCACAAAAATTTATCATATCGATAAGTAATCCTTGTTGTTGTGGAGTTTATAATAAGACATTTGAGAACAAACATTTAATAGAAAAACCAAATGAAATATTCAATCTCTCAGTCAAATTGAACAACTAAAAATATGAAATGAAATTGAAAATGCCACGAATTCATTCAAAGATAAAAAGGTCAATTCAAATATTATCAAAGATTTATTCATTTTTTCATTCCATTCATATTTTGTTAATAAACAAAATTATAAATGAACAAAGTTCATTATTCAATTCGATTGATATAAGCTTTACATACAAATGTACAAATATTAATAAAAATATGTAAATTATTTGATCATTAGAAATAGAACAAACAAAATAGAAACATATAAAAACAATAAAAACAAATCTGTATTTATTTTAACACAAAAAATTTTCATCTTGTTATCATCGAATTCGTATGATTTACGATATTAGAATACAAAATATTTGTTCAATAATAACATTGTCAATATATATTACATAACATAACAACAACAAGATTTTGAATAATATCAACAGCCAAAATGGTGATCAACAAGAAAAACAAAATGAATATGAATTTTTTCCATGAATATTCGAAGGCCAAAAGAATTTTTATGTTTCCTGTTCACAAATTATGATCACATCGTAACGATAATGGCTATATTTACAAGTTTATCACCGAGTGTTTTTCTCTTCAACGATAATATAAAATAATGATAATAATAATAACAACCAAACCAAATCAAACATGGAAATTTTTTGGGTGGTCATAAGACATCAATCACACACAAAAAACTTCACATTTTCCATTTCATTCAAAACTTTTTAGTCTATTCACATTGTTTATGGTCAAAAGGAAGCATTCAAAGAATGTTTGAATTGTTTTGTTTTATTTGACAATCAAACGAGGAAAATTTCTGAGTGAAAAATACCAAAAAACATCTTTGAAAATAAGACAAACTTAAATGTCAACTTTTACCTTTAATCATTGCCTTGAGAGATAATGGTCAAACAATAATGATGAACAATAAAACAGTGGGAAAACAAAGCAAAACGACAAATGTCATTCAAGTTTCTTCAACTCTCAGCTAACGTTGAAAATCATTAAAATTAATAATGTTTGTTTTTCAGAATTTCGGTCGACAATATTTGGTTTTTAAAAAAAATATTTTTATTCATGTTAACTTAAGGAAAATTATATTTTAAATTATCACATAAATTTCTTATAAAATAGAATTTTTTCTTTTTCAAAATTATAAATATCAATAATAATATCATCTTATTATTGTAAATTGGATTATGTTTTCAAAGCCGGAATTCACAAAATTTCGCATTGAATAAAACATCTTACGAATAATGATTAGATGTAAGGAAAAAAATCGTTATTTATTTATACATTCATATTATAAATAAAAAATGTATAAAATTAATATGAAATAAAAAAGTTTCATTTTGTCATAAAGACAATGAATGAAAAAAGAAATGAGAATCATTATCACAGTAAATGAATGAAACGATGCCTTAGAATAGAATTTTAAGACAAATACATTCGAATACAAATACAACGCACACTGATATACACACATACACCAGAATAACCGTAAAATCTTGCTCTAAAAACTTGTAATAAAGTTGAAATGTATGTAATAATAATGAAAATAGTAGAAATAAAGAAATTATAATGAAAAGTTGTAAAAAAAAATCTTCCGACCAACAACAACAGCAGCATCAACAGCAGCAAAAACAACAACAACAACAATGATGGTTTTAATTGTCTTTTTTTCATTCTTTCATTATATTGTTTTGGTTTATTTTGGTGGAAGATGCTTTGATTGCATTGCAATTCGCTATCATCAGACCATTAGCATCATTATTATCACTGAAATTATCATTATCAAGATGTGGCTAGCCAATAATGTTGAAGAGATAATGTAAAAGAAACAAAAAGACAAAAAAATCAACTTTGACAAAATTTAACGGAGGCAACATTATGAAATCGTAAAATTAAATGGTTTCAACCAAGATTGGCTAAGATTCTTTCAAATTCTATCAAATGGAATCTGTCGAAGTTGTTGTTGAAAGGAAAATATTCAAAGATTCCAAATATTTTGTTTCTTTTTATTTCATTACTTTTCTACTAAAAATAAAATAAATTTGAAAATGGAAAATGATTTCGACTGGAAATTCAGATGATGATTATTTCATAACAAAACATTCAAATGAATTATGATAATGATGATAAAATCAAATAATAATAATAATAACGATAATAATGATCATAATCATAAATATATTTGCTAAAAATTTGAAATTGAACAAGTTTATCCAACGGAGAAATGAGGAAAAATCTTCACCATTATTATTATGACTATATTGAAATCATTGAAAACGATTATTCGGTCGAATAGTTTCATTTTTATTTTTGATGTTGGAAGTAGGGTTTGATACACTTGAAACGACCCGGTTTTTTTCGTTTTGTTTTCACATAATGATGTAATATATGAATATAATCAGAGAATAATATTTGCAAATATGTTCTCGGTAAATCGGAATGAAAAAAAGAAAGGAAATTACATTGTTTCAATTTTTATACAGAAATGCAAAAAAATGAATGAAAATTAACATTTTATTTTTATCGAGATTTGATCCGATTCCGGCATCAATTTATTCTGTATTTCATAATAATGAATTCAAAATTTATTTTTGAAAATATTTTACCGGAATTGATTTTATTTTTTGATGAATCATTAAATTTTTTTTATCATCATTCGCAAATCATGTAAATTATTTTTGAAAATTTTCAAAATTCTCACCCAAAATTTAAATTGTCATTTCAAAGTTCAGGTGTTTGTGTTTTCAAGTGTTGTGGCAACATTTGCAAAACATTTGCTTTTAAATCATCATTTCAACATCCAATTGCTTACGGGCATTTGAATTTCTCAAATTGAATTGCTTGATTGATTTATTATCATGTATTTAAATAAACACATTTTAATTCAAAAAAAATTAATTCAAATTCTCGCATGATTTATTGCTGATGCTTACAATGCTAAATAATAAATACTTGTCAACATTTATTTATAATTTAAATTCGAGGATGGTGGCATAAACATGAATAAATCATCCTTTCTCATCTCTTCCTATTCTGCCAAATACATTTTTTGATATTTCAAAATTTTTAAATTGAAAAACGTCAAAAATAGATGGAATTTGCCGGTAGATTTTTGAAGAATTCCGGAAGACTATTTGGATCATAAAATTCTTGGAAAACAAAAAATTGACAATTATAATACAATATCATCATAGATAGATCGAAAACAATCTAAGATGGTCAAGAATTTCTCTACTTTTTTCAAAGAATCTAAGTTTCTTATGATTCAATTTTTCCTCATTTTGGGTTGGAATTTCCAAAAATATTTCAAAATCAATGATTCAAAATATAGATTCCGTATGGCCAAAACAATGAATCGAATTAAATTAAGAGAAAAAGTGGCCATCATCCGTTGAATCATCATCGGATAAATTCTTTGATTTCGTGCAATTTCTAGCTTGTTCTACCCGACACTAAAAACATTGGAATTTTTTCGACAGAATCAAACGAGGAAAAAAATAAAAATAAAACAAATAAATACTAATAATGATTATAAATGAATTTTTCATCCATCTTTCTGTCTCTATCTGGCTTGCAATAACATTGCAAAACAGTATTGGATGCTTGCCTAGATCGTTATTGTCGTGTATAGAATTAGGATTCTGAGTATTTACCTCTGGAATAAAATGAAAGAATTCGTGAGTCATCATCCTATGAATGAATCATTCTCAACAACAGAAAATACAGACGCACATGGTTCCAGAAAAGCAGAAGAAATATACCGAGAATATATGGAAAACAACAACATTAAAGTTTGGTTGAAACATTGTCAAAGTAAACGATAAAATGAAAAACTTTTACATCTCACATGTGCATCATCGACATCAACATCATCATCAAAAGCTAACAAATGAACGGCAGAAAATTTTTGAAACATAAAAAAAGGCATGAAATTAAAAATTAGAGCAAACACTGACAACGAAAAAACAAGAGAATAAAGTTGCGAAAATGACGAAAAATGTGTGTGTTTGAAACTGAATTCTGAATAGATCCCGTGGCCTAACGCCTAGAGAGAATACATGCAAGCGCCTACACGTTTATTTATTCATTCATTCAATTTTAATTCAAAATGATAGGGAAACAGTTTGATACAAAAATGAAAAAAATTTCAGCCTTTTGATTCAAATTTATTGTCACCTAAATGATGATAATAACAATATGAGACAATATCTTGACAATAATAATGAATGTCACAAAATCGATTTGAGAAAAAAACATTGAATTCATAAGATTTCTGGCGACATTTGGCTTTTTTCAACATTTTTTCATTCTCATTTGAACATTTTGATTTCATTTTGAATCCTTATTAATAACATACATACAGATACATAGATTGATTGTGTAATAATTGAAAAATTAATGAAAGTATTCGGCAGCAGGAAGAATTAGAAGAATTAAGAATTCAATAAGAATCGAACCGACATGTTTTTTCATTTTGGAGTTCGAAAATATGATTACCGAAATGAATCTTCAAATGATTCCAAGAAATTTTACGGTGAAAAACATGGAATTAATCATAGAATTCACGGTCTGATGTGTGATATATGTTTGCATTGCTCTTGGATGAATGAATTGAATGAAAATAATGAATGAATGCCTGGCGGCAATCAATTCCAATAATTAACCTGTTTTTTTCTTCATTTTCTCACTATGAAAATGACAGAAACCATAAAATTGATCAAAATGATTCAGAACAGAATGACAAGAACTTGAATGAAAAATTGGTAAAATAATTGAAAAAATAGTAATTTCAATGGTGATAACAATAATAATAATAATCGTAATAATTCTAATAATGACTATGATTTTGTATGGAAAATTGGAAAAATTGTAAAAAAAATTTTCCCCAATTGTATGACTAAGCGTTTGAATCAATGATAATAATAATAACCAGCATGTGTATGTGTGTTTGTGTGTGAATGAATTCACCATTAAACGTGCGAGCGCGTATTGAAATGCAAAAAACTAAAAGAAAAATCCAATTCAATTTCAAAATGATGCTAATAATAATAATAACAGCAGTAATAATCAAATTCGAATTGTCAAATGTTCAAACATTACATAAGTCAAATGCGGCGGCTGCTGTTGCTGATGCTTCAGCCGAATGAGTCATTCTCAAAATCCAAAATAATTATTCTTAGTTCGTTTATTTATTTATTATTTATTTTTTTCTGCTTTTTTGGAATATTCTCAAATGTTTTACATAAATGCATCATCTTTGAATGAGCGAAATGGAATGATTGAAATTTTGATGCGTTGTATATTTAAGCTTGAAAAAAATGAAATGAAATCAATGATTCTATGCAGGAATATAGAGATTTTCTCTCATTTTTTTTCATCTCAATATTTGAAGCTTTAATCTCTAATCATTAAAGATTTAGAAGATCATAGAATATTCTTATTCAATATATAAACGTATGAACGGGAAAAAGACACAAATATCTTTCATCAAAATAATAAAGTAAAAATATAAAAAATAAATAAATCAATGATTTAAAATAAGAAGTATTTATTTAAATAATGTTAATATCATTATTATTATTAAATAAAAAAAAATACTATTTACCATTTGATTCACATGTTTTGGCATCAATGTGAATGATGATGGCGATGATATTTGTTGTTGCTGTTGATTTTGTTGATGATTATTATTGTGATTATTATTAAATGATAAACAATATTCTTCTGTGTTCGTTGCATTCAACGGCAATAATGTTGATTCAGCTAAAAAAGAAAAGAAAAAAAGCAGATTTTTGATTATGTTTGATTGAATTTAAAATAAGAAGAAAATAAAAGAAACGGGATGAGAAAACGTTTAGAAAAAATTAATAAATTGTTTTTCAACAAGATTCAATAAAATTAAAGCAAAATGTCGTAATGAAATAATGATCGAACGCGTGCATCGACGACTACAATTGCTTTACGGAATTTTTCAAAATGGGATTTTCAAAACAAATAATCATTTTGAAAAATGAAAACAAAAAGAAAACGATACTTCCAGATGATCAATCAAAACAAACAATTTTTCAAATTAATAAATAAAAAAAATCAATCTTATCCAAATCAATTTGAAATGATTATCATTATTCTTAAATATTCTTTGATTTTTTCATGATTCATCTGAAAATATTGAAATCAATGTTAAATGTGATATGGAAAGCAGATAAAAATGATTTAATAAAAATCAATCAATCAAATTGATTCTGAAATTCTTCATTTTCTTCTCTTCGAAACAAAAAATCAATTATTATTGAAATCAGAAAAAAAGAATCGAATTTTTCTTTGTTTTCTCCATGTTTTTCCTCTCCAAAGTTGTCTACACTAAATTTAATGACCCTTGGTCAAACAATGATAACAACAATCTATGAAAAACGGTGTACCATCATCATCGATGATGTTGATGATGATCATTATGTTGTTCATTTTATTTTACTATCTTTTACAATAGAATTAATGATGACCATCAAAAATGAAAAACTATTATTATCATTGAAATTATGGTTTTGTGAACATGAAATTTTTGGTAAATTTTTTCGATTTCAACAGTATGGAATGACGGTATCGTTTTTCAATGGGTTTTTGCAACGAGAAAATAATGGTAAAATGATGATTATAATGGTTGTTTGGCCAAGAATTTCAGAATAATTCAGAATCATTAGGAATCAATTTACCTTTTTGCTCGAGCAAATAATTAATTAAATTTTTTAAATTATTTTCAAATTTAAAATGCAAATTCAGGCAAATATAATTAATTTTAATTATCAACTTACTAACTGATTCAACTAAATATATGAGCAATACACCATCATGTAAATCATTTATTAATGATGTTATCAATTGACGATTATTGCTGCTATTGTTGTTATTATTATTTGTATTTCGTTGTTGTTGTTGAAATTTTGAGGGTATTTTTGATAATTGTTGTTGTTGCTGCTGCTGTTGCTGTTGTTGATCTAATTCATGATATCGTTTTTTAATATAATGATTAGCCCAATCAGTATAAATCTATCAAAGCAATTTGAATTTGAAAAATGAAAAAATTTTAAAAATTGAAAATCATCGGAAAAAATGATTAAAAGTTCTAGAAAAACCGGAATAAAATCAGAAATCAAAATTTTTAAAACCTTAATAATTGTTTGTTTTTGATTTTGTATCATTTCATTGGTAGCCGTTATTGATGGATTCATTGTTCGAGCTTTTTTCAATTAAATTTCAGAATTTTTCATCGAAATTTCAATCTCAAATGCATCGGAATTTTAATTGAAATTTTAGATTAAATCAAAGTCAATCACACCGCACATTATAAACATTTTTAAAATAGGAATACATTATCAATAAACAGCTAATGGAGCAAACAAACAAATAAAATTCATTGAAATTTTAAATTCTTGAAATTAAAAATTAAATAAAAAATAAGCGGTTTTTTCTCGAATCGTGCACCAGCCAACACACACAGACACATCCAGAGACACACAAACACACATCAACAATGAATTTCAATTGTTAACTTATTTGATTTAATTTTAATTTTCTTTGAAGAATTTAAAATTTAATAGAAAGTCTAAACAAACGAATTTCTGCTTTCACTTTGATTCGGGTGAAAAAAATCAGCTAATTCGGACAACCAGCGTATGGTATGCACGCCAGCGGTACCATTCTCTTGTAGATTCTCTAAGGATCTACAACAAGAAGATTCTCAAAAGATTCTTCTTCGTTCTTAACGAAAAATATTATTCTTATCATCAAAGAATCATGTGGAATTATTTTGTTTGCTTTGCTTTTTGTAATGAATAAAGTTAATTTTCCATTCATTATTATTATGTTGTACGCTACTTGTTAATAATAATCAAAATAGAAAGACTTCTACGACTTTTTAGAAAAAAAGACATATTCTTTTATTATTTTCCAATGAATTTGAATATTTTCTATTTTGAATTTTTTCAGAAGAATAATAATGATTTTTGCCAAAAATAAAAAAAGATGCTTAATTTTCTTCTATGGAAAAAAATAAAGATTCATCAAAGATATAAACATATCATCATCACATAACATAACACACAATACTACCAACCAATATCGTTCATTCTTGTGTTGTCTTGTCTTGTGTTTATTTATTTGTTTGTTGGTAAGCGTTTTTGATTGTTGAATATTTTGAGGAACCGCCGCCCAAGTAGCCAGTAGCAAGTAGTTGAAAACTGAATAAAATAAAAATGAAAATATCACTATTCTTATGGCTTTTGAAGAAGTCGATAAAAGCCTAAGAAGATTCTTTAAGATGATTTTCATTTTATTCCACACATCATTCATTCATTTATATAATATTCATGATGATGAACCTAATGATATTAAAATTTTTCTATTTTTTCATTTTTTACTTTTAGTTTTGACTCAAAAGATTATTATTATTCTCCTATTTACTCTATTTTTATCATTTGGTCTCTATTAACATATTTCTATTCGTATTTTCTTTCATATTTTGACTTTAAATTTTTTTCAAATTTTATAATCGAAAATACATTTCCATTGAATTATATTCAATATTATCATTGTAAAATGTTCATGGAAATACTATTAAAAATAAGAATGTTTTCAATATGAATTTCGCATTCAATTTTCTTCAATGAATGAAGGAAATTGAATACAGATGTAGAAAATAAGAGAAGAAAATTAACATCAAATATAAAATATTCAAAATGTTTGTTTGGGGTAGTTATGAAATTTTCAGCGTTTTTTTTCTTGCACAATAATATTTATAACAGAAAATGTCATGAAATACTTGTAATAATAATTATGATGAAAATAATAATATTCTCTACATTTCGGCATTGGATATTCAGTGTTTTGTTGCTCAGTGGTATGATGATGATGAGTATTTACGAATGATATCATCGTCATCATCAACATCAACAGCTACATCGGCAAAGAATGTTATTCGAAGATTGAGTGTTTGAGATAATTTGTTTGTTTTTATTAAATCTTTTATCATTATCATACGATATGCGACATTCTGTTATTTGAATCGAAAAGAATTCATATCAAAGAATTTCTTAATCATTCGTATGATAAAATAATAAAAGATAAATATTAAAAATTATGTAATGATTGACCTAGTTTTCACATTTGTTGTCATATAAATTAATTATCGAAAAAGAAAATATTGAATTAATTAATTTTTATCATTGTTATTCGATAATAACAATAGTGATGATGATGGTGATGATAGAATGAAAAAAATTATTGTTTATTCCTAGTTTAAGCATCATTAATTATTATTATTCTTATTGTTATTGACAAAAGGTCAATAATCAATAAATGAATTGCATCGACTCATTCATCAAATAAATATTTATAATTGAAAATAATATTTTTCATCATCTATTTTTAGTTTTAGCTTTAGTTTCAGTTTTTAACTCCAACAATTTGGAATGAACAATCATAGCGATGGAATGAATAAATAAATAAATAATTATATACACAAGTTCATCGTTCTTTTGTATTTTTTTTGAACATTTGAAATGTATGAATGAATGAATGAATTCGGAATTAATTTTAATCAATTTCAATTCATTTACATCATTCCATCGCATTATACTGATACGGAAATTCAAATATTTTGATGAATAAGTCGAATAAATTTATTTACAAATGATGCCATTTTTCATTCAAAGTTAATAAGAATTGAGGGACATTTGGGAATGATTCTCCGTTATTGATTAATTAGTAAAAATATTTTATTTTTAATAATTATTGAAAACATTTCAATTACTTTTGCAAAATGTATTTCAAATCGTAATTACATAACAACTAAAATAATTGAAATTTTTAAAATTCTGCTATTTTGTTTTGTTTAATCAATGATTGAAATAAATACAAAACAAAATACTGTTCTGGTCATATACAAAATTCAATTTATAATGATGTTAATGAACTTTTCAACACTAAATTTTGAAAAATCAAACAAAAAAACTTCTTTTTTCATATAAATGAACTGGAAAATTTATTTTTAAATAAATTTTCAATTTTTTTGTTTGAAAAAACAATAAATATTGTTCAATGTGCGTGTGTGTGTATTATATGAATTCATTGTTGTAATTCTCAATTTGAAAGTGAAATATTGTTTTTGCGAAATGTTCGTATTGTTTGTTTATTTACTCGATTCATTTTCATGGAAATCATTTGACGATCGAATCTGGCAAATTTTCAATAAAGAATTATTGAGATTTTTCGCGAAGATGCTTGGTATTCGGGCATCTGAATTGAAGAAATCTGACCAACAATCACTGCCCATAAATTGTATATAAATGACCCTCAAAATTATATGATATCATTATCTTTTTTCGAGGGCATTGTTCGTTGAATAGAATTGTCATGGGTTTACAATTGAATTAAAGAAACTAAAATGAAATCTAAAAATTGTCGTTTTTGTTATCTGGTTCTGGTTCAGGTTTTGGTTTGTTCGAAAAATTTTTCATTTAATTTTCAATACGACTCTTTATTCTCTTTGGTTATCTCTCTCTCTCTACGTTTGTCTTTCCACATATTCAATTGAATTATTCGGTTATTATACACCGCTTGAATTCGATTATGAATTCAACGATGTTCAAGTTACAGTTTTTTTTTGTTGTTTTTAGCGTTGAAAGTTGAATTGAATTTTTACCATTTGTAAAATTACAAACAGGTTGTTAACTTGTATTACTTTGAAGGTAAATCAAAAAAAAAGATATGGCAACAAGTACAATTATGATAATGAATTGAATTTTATTTTATTTCGACATTTTTCTGTTGAAAAAAAAATGTTTAACGAAATCAAATTCATATTTATGAAAACATTAAGAAATTCAGAAAAAAAAATTTCATCACCATTTGCTTTAATATTATCTTGATTACGCTTGTTTTCACTGGTATAAAAATAATCAATTTAATCTTTCACAGTAAAAATTACCATTAAATTTATTTCAAATCAACCAGAAAATTGTTGCTTCAAGAAATTTTAAAATTTTTCATTTCCTCATTCATTTTTTTCAGTCGTTCGGTTCTGTTCATAATTTGTCATATCATAAATTTGATCTGATTTAATTGTCAAATGAATATAGAAACAAACATAGAAGAAAAAAATGAAATGATATGATGAAAAAGATTAAATTTAAATTATTATAACGAAACGATATTGATCAGGATATGAATTTGTGAATTTATTCCTTCGTTTTTATTTTATTTTCTGGGTTAAAATTTATGAGTTTGATTTAGAGAAAAATAAAATAAACTAGTCATCATAATCATCATCATCATCGTAATCATCCTCATAATAAATTGACATTTAAAAGATTCAATCAATTTTCTTGACGGTTTGACCTTTGTCATGACTAGAATTCATTGATTTTCATCTTAAATAAAAATAATGATGAAGCCGAATATCAAATTTTTCAATTTTATCATATTAATTATTATTATAATCGGATTATCATTGATGTTATCGATATCATCGATTGAAACATCAAGAATTCGTGGTGAGTATAATTAATATTCGATTCATATGAGAATTCCATGAAAAATTCTTCATTCAAACAAGTGCGCCAAGGTCGAAGACAATTGTGTCGTGGTTCAAAACATTTAGAACATTTACGTGGACGATGTCTGCAACATTATGAATGTGTACAGAGAAATGGTCTTTCCATCGGACACTGTTTTCAAAATTTAATTGTTTCAAGCTGTTGTATGTTGCCGAATGATGATTTCAACAACTATAATCCTTATAATAATGAAAATAATCAGAATAACAATATGAACGATGATCTGAGAATAAATTTCAATCGTAAAGCATCATCATTCATTCATCATGTTTTATTGACAAAATTGAATCACAAAAATAAACGAAATCAAAACAAAAATAATAATGATGGTATGATCTGTTTCTAACTAACTCTGATATAGAATTTTAAATCAAATTTTTCTTTGACCAAACACAGAAATACTGAGTAAACACATTTCAAATGTTGATCTGGACACAGCTCAAGGCAATCATCATCATCGATTCACGGTATAGTTTTGCTGTGTATTTCTATTAGAAAAAAAAATTTAATTAATTTAATTTTTTTCATTTTCAGAAAACCAATGAAACGGATGATTTACTTGCAAACTCTTCTACCAATATTGATCATTTGAAAAATGGTAAAAGAAATCAAACAATAAAAATTAATAATAATAATGATAGTTATAAAAATGATGGTATGACAACCGAAAATTTTGCTGACTATTTGATTAACTCGAATAAAAATAATAATAATAGTGATAGTAAAGGAAATAAAAATGATAAAACATTAAACGTTGATGTTGCCGATGATGTTAAAAATCCAATTAATATCGAAACATCATCAGTATTGAATATTGATAGATCAACTTTAAATTCAATTACGAATAATAATCATAATATTATTATAAATAACCAAAATTGGTCAAGTTCATTATCAACCACAACAACGACAGCAGATAAAAAGATGGAAGGATCCATATTTTTGAATGATGATAATTCAACATTGAAACCGATTGAAATCAATCAAAATCAATTTTATGAAATCATTTTGAATCGTTCAACAACTACAAATAGACCATCAGATATCGAAAATGTTGAAAGTAGTAATGTTTCCATTGATGATGTTTCAACGTCAACGATGCATTTCACAAAAATAACACCATTTACATCAGAAACGACAACAACTACGACCACATCATCCACATCAACGACAACTATTCGACCCTTTATATCACCGAAAATTTGCGGGGTTAGACCTTTGAGACCAACTGGACGTGTTGTTGGTGGTCGTAATGCACAATTTGGTGAATGGCCATGGCAAGTATTAATTAAAGAAAAATCGTGGCTTGGTTTCTTTACAAAATCAAAATGTGGCGGTGTATTGATCGATTATAGATGGGTATTGACAGCAGCACATTGTCAGCCAGGTTTAATGGGATCATTGATTGTAATGTTGGGACAACATGAATTACATGGTACATCTAGACAATTAAGACCAGTTGTTAAAACAGTCAAACGAATGATTGTTCATAGAGATTTTGATCCAGACACATTTGATAATGATATCGCATTATTGGAATTAGAAACACCATTCGAAATGCAGCCACATATTGTACCGATTTGTTTGCCACAAAAAAATGATGATTATGTTGGCCATTATGCATATGTTGCTGGTTGGGGTAAATTAAGTTATGGTGGTATTATACCAGCAATATTGCAAACAGTTAGATTACCAATAATTGATAATAATCTTTGCCAAACAATGTTTGCTGATGCTGGACATTATAAATATATTCGTAATTCATTTATATGTGCCGGTTATACACAAGGTGGACGTGATACATGTGAAGGTGATAGTGGTGGCCCATTAATGATGAAACGTGATGATGTTTGGACATTAATCGGAACCGTATCACATGGTATTAAATGTGCTGAACCAAATTTACCAGGTGTTTATATGAAAACATGGTCATATTTACCATGGATAAGAAATATTATTGAGCATACTAATTTTTGAAAATTATTAGAATAGATATTAACAGTAATAATAATCAATTAATTTATATTTCGAATCTATTTATTTTAGTTATTTTTTTCAATTTCCATTAAAAATCTAATCTTATTCAACATTATTCAATTTAACAATCATCAAAGATGAATTTTCTTTTCATATTAAATTATTTATTTTCTTGTAAAAGCTACAACAATTTCAATCAAAATTGTGATATATTTGTATTTCAATCGTTCTTCTAAGTTATAAACATTTATCGCTTCTTTTTTTCACTCTGTTTAACGCTCATTTTCATTTTTAAATTGATAGAAAGTCTTCATTTATCTCTTTTTATTAAAACGATGTAATTGATAATAAATAATTGATGTACGCACACAAACATACAAACTAACAAACAAACCGACAAACCAAATGATACAAAGCAAAGCAACGAAAAAAAAATTTAATTAAATTTCAAATGATTTTCTACTACAGCCTCTTTCGATTTCTCCACATTTGAAAACATATTAAATATTTAAAATGCAAACAATCAAAAAGTTTATTCAATAAATAAAAATAGTTAAAATCTTTATCATTTTCTCAAAAAAAAAAAAAAAAAAAAAATTGAATCATTGGAGATTGATATACTAATAGACAGTAAAATGTAATGTAATGCTATTCTCAATTATTAATAATTGATTCATTTTCATTGTTTTTTCAAAGAAATTTGATTTTAAATTAAGAAATTTATTTGAAATGAAGAAATTTCCGAAATTTTTTGTCAGTTTCAAGCATTTAAATCGCATTTTGCATTTATAAAATGAAAATTGATGACAAATATTTTTCTTCATGTATTTTCAACAAATTTCGTATGAGAAATTCTGTTGAAACTAACAGAGAAAAAATTATCATCAATTAATTTGAAATCGATTCTTAATGGAATCAATTAATTAACTGTGATCAATTAGAATGTGATCAATTATTAGAATGTGATCCTTTTCTATTTTAAATGTGTGAAAATTCAGAGATATTTTTTTCAACTAAATTTTAATTGTAACAAATGTTTTTTTACATTCGTTCACTTGATAATTTCTTTTTCAAAAGGAAATTCTCACACAAAACATATTGCGTGTAAGTTGTATGGTGGAATTTATTTTCTTTATTTTCAATGGAACATGAATTTTTTTCAAAGCATATTTTTGTCAACAAAAATGAATGAATTTGAGGAAAAAATAGTGCATTTTTCCTTTGGGAAATGACAAACGCGATGAACAATAAAAATAGAAAAAAAGATAATTAATTTTTTCCTTTCATCTTCGTTTTGCAGCCTGTCAAGTTTGAGTGAATCAGACTGAATATTCTTTATATTCTTATGCTTGTAAGAATAATTTCTCAAATCTTTTCATCATTTTTTTTTTTTTTTTGATTGGCAAAGAATATGGAATGATTTAATAAATGAATAACAAAAATTTGCATTTGAATTAGTTCCATTATTAAATATTTCTCATCATTTCACTTACTTGCAATTGTTTACGAAGAATAATTTTAGATGATAAAAATTTTGTCCATTGTTCTTTTGTTGTGTTTGCATAATCAATGATTGTTGATGATCGATTATTAAGAATATTGAATGTTGATGCATCATCATTCATATCTGATATTTTGGTTGTTGTCGCCGTTGTTGTTGTTTTGATGATTCTATTATGATGATCCACCATATTATTATTAATATTATTACTCACCATCATAGGTTGTTGAACTAAACACGTTGAATTTTGTAACATTGTTACTAATATCAGAATTTCAATAATCACAATTTACAAATAGAAAAACGGACAAATTCAAAAAATCTATGAAAATAAATGATTATGCAGACTGAACCCATTTGAAAATGAAAAAAATAAATACAAATGAATTGATTAATGATCATCGAGGAAAAGAGACATAAAAAATGATGCTGCAGTCAATTTTTGCCAGGTAAACCAAAATCGATTTTGTAGGAAAATTTGTATCAATTTACATTGATAATAATATTGTTATTTAAAATGGACATTCATGAATAAATGCAGTAAACAAACGAATGTATTCTGGTTTTCCAGCATTGCACTTGTTCAAAACCGGTGTTAAGAATGTTCAAATTCCAAATGAATCGTATTTTTCAGACGAATAATCGTATCAGTATTATATTCACGACAATGGCCAAATGAACAGAAGCAGAATAGTCACAGAATCGTCTGTGAATCATGCGCGCATCATTTTTTTTGTTCCAAAACCGAGCAAATTTTCCAGTAATTTGATCCTCATTAAAGCTTTCGATTCAAGGAGATTTATAGCGATAATTCTTGTAGGATTCTGATGATGATGATATTGGGAATTTATGAGATGATAATAATCATTCGAAAGATGATTTCAAAAAAAATCAATAAATTTTAACGAAGAAAAGAATGCGGAAAATTAATATTTCATGATTGGCTCAATTTTTTTTTCACTTGAAACCAAAATCAAATGAGATTTCTATGGTTTCAAGCAAGAACAAAAATTGCTAAAAATGATAATAAATTGTTTATTTTTGATTGATTTCATTGTATTTCAGTTTTTATTCTCAAATCATTCAATTCTGAAATAAAATTATAATTCAAAATTAATTCGAAAAATTTTTGCCACCAACATGGTAGAATTGGAGAGAATTTAAGACTTGAAATTCTTTAATGGCTAAAGGTCACGCGAGTGAATTCCAGATATTCGCAATGTTTTTTGATTCAAAAAAAAAAAACAAAATTTGATTGTTTTCAATTTTCTTGTCTCTTATTTGTATTAGAAACAACTAAAATAAAATTTATAAATTGAAAAATAAATAAATAAATTGAATTCAAAAATCTTTTGATTAATTCCTTTTCAACAATTTACAAATTGAAACAATTAATGAATTTGCAATTGTATTTCCAGGAACACAATATTTGCAAATATAATTTCTTTGCATTTTTAAATTGTTTCATGGATTGACTGGCCCATCAAACATCAGCATCTCCATATGTGTCTCAATTTAATTGTCGAATTCATGATTTTAACGGATTTGAATTTTTTTTTTACTTTTCGTTTGATAATCGATTTTTGAAATATTGATTGTATCGATAGTGTCTTCTGTTTTTTAGAGGTTATTTTCTTTTATTTTGAGTTTTCATGAATTTTTCGCCCGAATATTTCAAAAATATTATTTTTGAAATTTTTTTTTTTTTATAATTATATTTTAATCAGAAAAAAAGGTAATCCATTTTGAAAAAAAAATCAATTTTCTAATTCATCCATTTTTCATATCAATCGAATAGTTTAAAATATGATTTTTCTAAAACTTCGTTACCAGCAATTAAAAAATGAAATAATTCGTGGATGGTATCAAGTACCATATCTATACTTTTCATTTGGTTTAGTCGGTATTAGTATGTTAGGAGTTGCTTATCATTTATTAACACAAGTTCCCGATGATGAAAGATTTTCCAGACATAAAACACGATACATCATTGTACGTGCAGACGATGAGCGTTTGAAAAAATATCCGATCAAATATATAACCGATAAAGATGTGGTTGAAAAATATCGTCAGCTAAAACAGCAATGAATGATCAATTTTCAATTGAATTATTATTATTCTAAAAGATTAAATAAAATGTTTTAGATGAAAAAAGTAAAAAAGTGAAACTCTATTTTACTATTTCGACAGCAGCAAGTTTTCCATGTCGATATTGAAGTTGTTTATGTTTTGGTTTTTTTTTCAAACCAGAAATTATCTTCAAAAAATGTCAAAAGATGAAGATTATTATGAATTGATCACAGTTATTAAATACAAATGTAAATCATGTGCAAAGATTTTCGATACATATGAAGATGTTCAGAATCATCATCAAACGGAACATATGAACAATAATAATGATAATGAAAAAATATCAAAAATCTTATTGACAGATGTTTTAAATCCTGAAATAGAAAATAACGAAATAGTTCAAAATGGAATTAAGAAAAAACGAAACGTTAAAATGTTAAAGAAGTCATCTTTAAAAAAACAACGAATATATGAATGTGATTGGCATGATTGTGATTATAATACAAATAATTCTGTTCATTTGAAAGACCATAAACGGATACATACTGGTGAAAAACCGTTTGTATGTGAACATTGTTCGCAATCTTTTACACAATCATCATCTCTTCGGACGCACTTACGTACGCATACAGGTGAACGTCCATTTGAATGTGATTATTGTGGTATTTGTTTCACACAAAAAAGTAATTTGAATGTACATAAACGTAAACATACTGGTGAACGGCCATATGAATGCGAATGGCCTGGTTGTCATGCTAATTTTGCTGCTAAAGGCAATCTTTTTCATCATAGAAAAACACATCTAGGTTCGAATTTATATGTTTGTGATTATCCAAATTGTACGAAAAAATTCATTGAAAATGCACATCTACGCAAACATAAAATCAAACATGAAAATGAGGAGCTATTCAAGAGTAATTAGCAATCCTTTAACAATCGAATGATAAATCTAAACATATCTGAAATGATAAATTATTAATCGATTGATGAACTATTTATTCATATGATGAAATAAATATTTAAAAATTTTTTCTAATTTTCACGAAAACAATTATTAAATCTAGTATTACTAAAATTAAGGTAATTTTCTAATCCATCTGGTGAATCAGAATACATATTGTTCATTATTGAAATGCTGTTTATATCTGCCAAACCATCAATAAAATTCGGCTGTTGTTGTCCATTTGTAAGCGATATAAATTCATAACCGTTATCTTTATCTTCATCATCTAAGATATCATTCGTCACATTATCAATAGTATTATTGGATTGATTTATTTCATGTGTTGCTCCATTTTGTTGTGTCTGTTCTGTGTAGTGATTTTGGTCATTTGAATCACTTTCGGTTTTGTTAATAGATTTATCATATGGATCTTTTTTATGATAAGTTTGTGCATTAATATATACATCAGTATTATTAAAATAATCATCTTTTCGACAAATTCCAAAACATTTTTTCTCTTTACAATTCAAACAAAATGTTTGACAACCATCGCAATCTTTTCGATTACAATCGCATTTACTAGGATCATTGGAGAAAATTAGATTTTTGATTGATCTGTCAAATGATGGAATTCTTGTTAGATCTTTGGGAAAATCTCTGAGGAAAAAGCGATTTTCTTTCAATGCACAATTATCATCATCTTCGAATTTAATCGTAGAATTGTAATTATAAACAATTGGTGTTGGATTCTGAGATTCGATAAATTCAAACCCGATAAAATTATCATAATTCTTGGTGCAATCATCAACTTTTTTCGGCTTCTGTCTTTTATCGGAGAAAAAATTTTCATCGTCATTAGCAACTTTATTATTATCAATTCCATTGATAGCACTGCTCACAGCTAGCATCATTGATAAAGTATCTTGTTCATTCACTTTAGAAATCATGAAACCATCGATTCGACTTCTTAATTTAAAATTTCTATCATTCTCCTCAAAAAAATTGTCTATCCAACATTGATCAATTTGGATGAAAAAATCTTCGAAGGGTAATTTCATAGTTTTGATGAGATCTTTATATATTATCATTATTTGTCCCCATAATTGCATTCGATGCATTGATAAAGCATCAAATTTTATCATAACAATCAATAAAAATTGCAATAATTTTTCAAAATAATATAATTTCCTTTTTCTAATGTCAATATTGATTGGTGTTGATATTTTATGTAGCTTAAATATTTCATATATTATTTCGAATAAAATCATATCGGTATTTGATAATAATTCTGTATAGAAATCAATACTTGAGAATTCATCCAGTTTCCAGCCAAATGAACGAATTTTATTAGCAAATAGATTAACATTATGACGATGACGTATTGTGTAACCATAAAAACGTGTCAAATTCTTATTATCCAATTTTTTCAATAAACATTCAACATATTTTATCAATGATTTATTTGTGGTTGTTGTTGTTGATAATGATGATGGTCGAAATGATTCGAAATTGAATGGACATTCATATGTTTTCGGTAAATCATTTTTTGATGTAGATAATAATGATGATTGCTGCATTTTTTTCTTGAAAAGTTCAAATGGATAATAGAATCACGGAATCATATAGATATAAAATAGAATTCGCTTAGAATTCTGAAAACAAAATTTTGTAAAATTATTCACTAAACTTTGCTCAAAAAACATAAGCAGATAAACTAAAATAATGGCCAATGTTTTCATTTTTACGAAAAGTGAACATCTGATTGCAAACCACGTGACTTTAATCGATGTATGAATCTACATAATCGATTGGAAATTTCAAATGTGTTCATCACATTTTTTAAAGTTATTATTACAGCGCAAAAGATGTCGTAACAACTTCGATCGGTACATGCATCTCCATCCTCATTAATTATCATATACCATGCGGTATGTATTTTGCACACACCGAAAAAAATATAAAAAATCTTCAATGATTATCCTCAAATTATCATAAATGGGTCATTTGATGATTGGTTCACGTCAGATCTGATTCTGTTTCAGTTATGCAAATTATCATTGATTTTGCTGATGAATTTGAACAATTCAAATTTTGATTTTTCCGAATAATTTCTTTTGTTGGCTACTATTGTTGCTGCTTATTGTTTTCCATCAATTTCATTTCATTTAAATGAAATTATCCATAAAACACATTTACATCTTTACATTTTTTACAAATTTTCACGATTTTGACATTGTCATTTGTTTGATTATTGTTTAAAATTTGTTATCCATTTCCTGTTGAGTTTGTCCATTGGCCGAATCAAAGAGAAATGTCCGAATAAATGTTTGAACCATTCCTCAATAATCGTTTATATTTTTATTAATCACAATGTACAATTGTGAACGAAAATAGAGTAAAACATTGAAAGACTTAATAAAATAAAAATTTGTTCTAATTTTCCGTTGAAATAAAATAAAACTTTCGGTCATTTCATCGGATGAATTTGACATATTTTACCATTATTATTATTATTATTATCATCTCTTTTTTCTTTAATGGAAAAATTATTTCCTTTTTTTCGTATTTAAATTTCTCAAATTCAAATTTTTATTTAAAATTATATTTGGTTTCATCATCATTTCTTTTTAGTCTAAAAATGGAAATGAAAAATAAAGGAAATTATGCTTGAAATATAAATATTATTTGGAATTGAAAAATTTTCATAAAATTTGCCAGAAAATAAACGAATGACGTTTGAATGGATGGAATTATTGGTCATCGCATCGCAGTTGCAAAAGCAAAGAAAGAAAAATGTACAAAGAAATTACCACAAAGTTTTCAGAGAAAAATTTTTCATTTCTCCCTTCACTTTTGAATCTGTAAATCATAAAATGAAAATTATGATTATGATATTATAATCATTATTGAAATCCGGTTGATTTTCATTCATTTCTATCTTCATTTCTTTATTTCACTCAGTTGTATGAAGTTTAAAGTTTTTTTCGATTTGCTTGAATAAATTTTTTGGATAAATTTCTTCCAAGACCCAAAAAACTTCATTTCTAAACCATTTCTTCTTCGAATTTTTCCTTTTCCTTATGAACAGCCTTTCCATATTCAAAGTATTTTGCCATCCAAAATGAAAGAAAAATTTGACGATAAAATTAATCATCGAGAAAAATGAATAAACGAATAAATAAAATTAATCGATTAAACATTGACATTGTGCTGACAGAGAGCAGTTTTCAAAAGCCGTTTTTTCTTTTTTGTCTTGAAATGATTGGAATATGAGTTGAAATTAGTGGTGAAATCTTTCCATAAATAATAGAAACGCTTATAAAAATTGATATGACTTTGAAAAGCTCGTGCCAAGATTTCAAGATTTGCCAGCTTTGAATGTTAGGGCATTCATCAGATTTCAATCAATTTTTGCATCATTATTACGCCATGAATATGCGTGAATCTGATGATGATAAACATGACAAAAGTAGATTTGATTGATGCTAATCACATTCATTCGTTTGTTATCTTTGTTTTTAATTTAAAACATTTGACATTGGTCTATGTAATTACAATCATTTCTGATTTTCTATACGAATTCAGATTCAAACAATTATTTTCATCCAGTTTCAAAAATCCTAGAAATAAATCTCTTAAATTCAGGGATTGTTTTTCATATTAAATGCAATTTGAATAAAATGGAAAAATTTGGAAACTTTTTTTATGTGGGGGCACAGAGGGTAAAGGAGAAATTCCACCAAAAGTGCCGATGTTTAATGTGAATTCATTATATGAAATATTATGAATATTTTCGGCAAATATACACAAATGCACTTTTGAATTTTTTTTTTTCTCGTTTGGATTTGAATTACATTGTAATAATCGTCATGTTTTTTTTTCGATTTAAATCGGTGATTTAAAATAAATTCATTCAATTGTGTTTATGCAAGATAAATTACTTTTGAAAACGAAACACAAGAACTTTGGGTCTAATTTCGATATAAACAATTTTTAACAATCATTCAGGATAAATACAATTAATGGATGAATTTTACAGAATGAAATTAATGCAAATCAACGTATTTATTTGCATAAAATTTATGCGTTTTTCTCTAAAAAAAGTCCAGTTGATATTTGAATAAATTATTGTTCATTTGAGCCTAATGCGTACGGCATTTTCAATGTTCCTTTCTGTAAAACTAATCATGGAAAATAAATGTGATAAATACAAGATTACGATTTATTTTTTTTTCAAAAGAAATCAATTAAAAAATAATTCAAAGAAATTATTTGGAAAAATTCATTAAAATGAATAATATTTAATTTTTTCATTTGAATTTTGCCTTTATTTTCTTCATTCATGACTCATTCAATTAAAAATTATCATCATTGAATTTATAAGGATTGAAATTAAAAAAAATAATCAATGGATGCAATATTTACCTTTGGATTTGTATTAGGAAAATAGAATTCAACAAAACAAACATGTTTACCATTTTGAAATTCAATCAGATATATTTCATCATTTTTTTCATCATTATACACCATACTTGTCGAATCAATTCGTTTCCATTAACCTTTTTCCGATTAGCATTCAATTATAATTAATGTTGATTTCTTCGCGCATTATCAAACGTTTTGCTTTCATGTCTGAATTTGAGCGCATATGTTTCCAGAGAAAAATAATTATCAAATATCTTGATTTGATGATGCATCGAATAGAAAAATTTCAATGGACCCGATTCCATAGCATTCCGTTGTTGAATGATGAACTCTATCTATGGCTCTCTCTATCTGCCAAATGTTGATGGAATGTCGTTGTTGTTGTGTAATGGTGAAAAGGAAAACTATGGTCAAAAAAAAAACAATGTGTTTACCACATGCATTTTATTTGGGTTGAATTGAAAATGAAAATCATCCAAAACAGATGATAAACTGATGAAAATGAAATCGAAATGAAATTACTTGAATGTATTCGCATTCATTCATTCATTTCTATATTTTCACTTTTATTTTCATTTAAAAAGAAGAGTAGAAAAATGGCTTCAAATATTACTGTATCGTTGGCTTACATCATGAATCACTAATCTAATTTGTGATCAATTTTAATTTAATTTGAAAGCATCATAATCAACAACAACATTATCATTATCATTGTTTATTTTGTTTGAATTTTTACAAATAAAATCTGAAAACGAATCAGTCATATGATATTTTATTTTATTTTATTTTTTCCATGGTTGCAGACGCACACATCCAGTGAGACGCGTTTACAATTTCATGATAAAATAAAATAGAATGAGAGAAATAGTGTAAAATTTGAAATTAATGATATAAGAACAAAAAATAAAAATATTTGAAAATGTTTCATGTGCAAGTGATAAATGAATAAATGATTATGTTTTTTAGCTTGAGAATTGAATTCAAAATAAAAAGCGAAAAATAAGAGAGATTTCGAGTGTATTTTTATGTTTTTAAATTCACATTTAAATACCAAATAACGGAATAAAAATCGATAGGATTCAATTTCTTCTCAGATTTGTCAAATTTGTTGAATCATTCTCAAGAATTTATCGAGATTCTGTGTCGAAGTATTATATCGATGTATTTACACTTCTCCTTACAAATCTTGAAAGAATTTTATCCAAAGAAAAATGTCATATTTTCACTATTTTATACATATAAAAATGATTGATTGGAATTATCAATCTCAAAACATATCTATCGATAAATATGAATATTTTCCAGAATTTTAGGATTTCTTGATTTTTCCCCAATCTCTTAAATTCCTTAAAACATGCGAATTCAATTGTACATTCTCAAATGTGTGTCAGTTAAAAATTTAATGGATGAGAATTCAAATGAAATGAAACAGCAGACAAAAAATCGGAACAATCGGATCGTACAATAATAAATATGAGACAAGAATATATGATAATAATAATTTTCAACATTAGCCATCTAATACACAAACACACACAAAAATGTTAAAAATGATGATTTTTAATGATGATTATGAGGATGAACATTATAATAATCATAATAATAATAATCATCATCATCATTAAAATCATTATATTGAATTAAAACAAGTTTGTTTCTATTTTTATATCGTTTTTTGAATTATCATTATTCCAAAATGGAGAGAAATATAATTCTTTAGTCTGTTTTCATCCATCCATTTTTTTCTTTGAAGAAATTTTTCAAGAAAATTAATTTTTAATGTTCAAATTATTTTCATTTTTTTCTCGAGAAAATGAAATTCATTCATTATGTTTTCAGCGTCTTATTCCTTTTCTATTCTCGGTCTGTATTACAGTGTGGTAATACAAGACAAATGATAATTAATGTTGTAACAAATGATAATTATTTTCAAATGATCGACTAAGAATAGAATGAATAGAGGAGAAATGACCACAATTTTCTCCCTTTTTTAACAATGAAAAATAAAAATTATTATTATTTCCAACTAAGAGGCTTTATTTTTCTATTCCTTTCTATGGAAAACAATTATAATTGTAATTCTTCAATTTTTCTTGAATGATTATCAAAAACAAATTGACGAAAGAATTGTAAAAAAATGAATAAATAAATAAACCCTAAAATGTTACAA
The DNA here is from genome assembly GCA_002943765.1 of Psoroptes ovis. NCBI lineage: Eukaryota > Metazoa > Arthropoda > Arachnida > Sarcoptiformes > Psoroptidae > Psoroptes > Psoroptes ovis. Next base: position 1,358,644 of record PQWQ01000006.1, read on the forward strand.
AATAGCACAACACAAAAAGTGAACACAATATTTCATCATCATGTGATCATGGGATCAATCAATCGATCATTTGTGGTCAAAACACTAAACATTTATTTTTATTTATTCTTTTTTTGCCCAAATTTTCAAAGCCACAAATATCAAATGATGAATGATACGATCAGAATGAATTGTAAGAAAAAATTGTGCAATAAAACATTGAACCAGTGAAATATTGAACCGTAAAACATCGATATTCATTCAATTCTGGTTCCATTAAGAAATCATTTAAAGAAAAAAACAAATGTCAAAATTGATCAACTTTGATCAATTTACTTTCATCCATCAATGATCTTTGATCAAATCAAATGAAATGAAAATAACAAAAATTCATTTTAATGAAATTAAATCATTTGATGTTAGTGTTTGTTTGTTTGTTAAAATCCAAGGATTATTTTCATATCAGTCCAAAATACAATGATTAATTGATCGATTAATTAATTGATTAGAAACAATTTTTCTTAGTTTCTATTTTGTATTAAATAAAAGATAATCTATCATCATTGAAATGTTTGCAAATAATAAAACATTTGGCAAAATATTTTTCTCTTCTTATTCTTTGTTCATTTCGAAATTGATGATCGTTTTTTCGCTTTTTATTTCATCCCATTGTTATTTAGCCGGCTTCATTTTGAGAATTTCATTAATTTCATTCCCATTTTCTTCGGGTCTGATATTGAGAAACTAGGAATCTTTTTTCATTTTCATTTCCATCTCTCTCTATCGCTTTTAGAATTCATTCATTTACACAATTCGGGTTCAAAATTTTCGTCGTGTTCATTCGGCACATAATACAAACTATTATCGCTCCCTTATTTCATTCATTCATTCATTTGCAATATTTCGATTCATTTTAATCATGAATTTCTGAGGAAAAAACTAATACAAAATGGAATCAGAATGAAATAAAGAAATTCAAACCAAAATGGAATACGGGAAAATAAAGAGAAAATACAATTGAATTTGATAATGATAACAATAACAATCATAATAATAACTGTGATATTTTGCAAAAAACATTCATTTTATCATAATCATCGTTTAATAACGGACAATAATAACAATGATGATGATAATAATGGCGAATAATAACAATAATAATCATTTAAAACACATCAGACAAAAATGGAAAATTTTAAAAGAGATTTCAATTTCACATTATTATTCAAAGGCATTCAAACAAATTCATTTTTTTTTTTCTTCGAATCGATGTGAATAAATAAATTCAATGAAAACATGAATATTTCTTCTTAGCAATCAAAACAAAACAAAGCTGTTTGAAACGCAGAAGAGAGCATAAACAAAAGCTTCAAATTGCATGAATTTTCTGTTTTTCAGGAGCCAATGCCATATGAATAACATGCCATAATTCGGTTGTAAATTGACATTTTTTTCGAGAATCGAAATTGGAAATTTTCTTCATCATTTTTACCAGAATAATCATCATTTCTTTAACATTGTCAAAATGATTATAATTGATGATCGTTTGTTTGTTCGCTGTGGCTGTTGTTGTTGATTGAGTTTATAACAACAATTAACGAGCCAAACATTTCATTATCAATGATTGAAATGATATACCAGACTGAATGATAATTATAGGATGCCCGATGGCATTGAAATAAAATAAATTATTTTATAATGATTTTTTCCTGGAGAAAGAACGAATTTCCTATTGTTTTGTTGGACCGAAAATGGATTTATTATTAATTCGGCAAATTTTTGCTTATTCAAAGAAAATTTTCATTCAAAATTCATTTACCTTTGATAAAACCACAATCAAAAAATAGTATGAAAAACAAGGAAAATTATTTTGAAAATTTCAATTATTTTAATTACAAATTATCTTCTCTTTAATGTTGGAAGAATTTAGAAAAATTAATGATAATAATAATTTACAAAATAATGTATCAATCATTGGACGGTGTTTTAATAAAGCAAGAAAATATATCTCTTCATTCAACAATAGCAATCATTGCTTCGCCAGGATCTAATTGTAGTGATTTCATGATTAAAAATTCATTTGTTCGATTTACATTTGTTGCTAATTGAATTGATGAAAAATGAAATTTATCAGAAAAATCTTTGATTATTGTTTCATTACCAAGATTTGCAAACAATACATAACGATAACGTCGGTGTTGTAGATGATTATCGGTAGATTGTTTACGATCAAAATATTGTTCCAAACAAATTGTCGTATGATCAATGTAATGAAATAAATAATTCAATGGTTGCTGTTGGTAATGTTGAGATTTAGACGATGATTTCATGTCTAATTTTGTATTGTTATCATTTTCTATACTTAATGGATGATTGTAAAGAAAATCTAAACGAAAATTTATTAAATCGCTAACAATTTTAACCCAATCTGATCTTTTTTCAACATTAATTTGAGCATAATCAGGATGTATTGATAAAGATGATGAGGTAGATGGAAAAGATGATAATGTTACATTGGGTAAACTAAAATTAGCATTCGGTGAATCGGATGTCCATGCCATCGGAATTAAATGGCCACCAATTAAGATCTAATTGTGTAAAAAATAAACGGAAAAAAAGAATTAATTCTTTAATTCTTCAATCCTATTAGTTTTCAAACAAATTCAGAATATTAAATTATAAACAACTCTTCATACAAATGCAATTTTGGTTAATTGATTCAATTATTCAATTTAAAGTGAATCTGTTTATATTTTTCCTCCAGGTCCGATACATTTTGATTCATTAATTATTAATTAGTGTTGATATGAAATCAAATAAATTAGTAAATTATTCACATATCAGCAAGGGACACTGTAGCCAGACACTATAGTCATGCTGAACATGTTTATGCAAGCAAACGGCAAAATATCAAGTATAAAACCATGACATGACACAGGCCATACTCCTCTATATTAATCGTACTTATTCAATGTCATCATTAAAATTTAGTTTTTCTAAAATATAAATGACTGTTTTTCGAATAAAACTTTAATAAACTTGACACTTATAAAAATATAAAATAAATCAACAAACAAAAATAAACAAAATGACATTAATTGACTTTAAGGCTAAAGATCAGCAACTGAAAGAATCGATCAGAATCAAAATTGATTTCAGAAATAGAGAAAAATGTCATTTAAATTGAAAAATTTCTCCACATAAAAATTCTAACAATCAAACAAATACAAATTGACACAATATTTACAGAATCAATTTATAAATGTTGATGGTCATCATCAGTATCATCATGAACATCATTATCATCATTGATAATATGACTATTTATTGATTTTATAAATAAATAAATGTATGTATCATAACAAATGTGTATGATAATCATCATTATGATCGTCATGATCATCATTATCGAAATAATCATCATCATCGAAAATGAAATGGTCAAATAAATATTTTCATTTTTCAAAATGAAAAAAAATAAAACTTTCAACTTTTTCAAATTTCTACACATTTCATTTCATTTTTTTAAAACCAAAATAAGGACCAACTACATACAATACCATACATATAACATCATCAAATAATTTTAAAAAAAGATCAAATAAAGTTTATTTCTGCTGGAAATTTATTTTATATTTCAAAAAATGAAAAAAAAATTATATTTCACATTCAATGAAACATAAATAAATAAATAAATGGAAAAAATAAATAAATAAATAAATTTCAAACAAACAACAACAACCCTGGTAATAATAATAGCAGCAAAAAGCCAATGAAATATCATTTGACAACAACAACAATCAAAAAACATAATAACGATCAACATCAAAAGCATCAACATTTACAATAGGAAATGAAGATGTTGTAATTTTTCGAGTAATAATATCGAAGAAAGAAAATATTATTTATTGTTATAACTTACATACAACGAAAAATGAAAATAAAAAACAAATATCATTTAGTTTTTATTTTATTCTTCTTTGGGTAAAAAGAAGAAATTGCTTGAAACAACTCAGAAAGAGTGAAAACATTATTTGTCAAGTTTCTAAAATTGGAAATTGAAGAATTGTCTTCAATGATTAAGATTGTAAACTAAAAAAAATTCTTCAATTTCCAATGAAGAACAAATAGTAAAATGAAATAATAAAATTTTGATCAAACGCATTGAAATTCTTGAAACAGTACGGCTGATGTGGATCAGCAGCAGCAGCCGCATGGCTACGAGTATCGAAATATAAATGTTTGATGATGAAAATTTTTGAAAATTTTCAAAATCTAAAATCGATTTTTTTTCGCTTTCTCTCTCGATATCTTTTTGATTGTCACAACAACAACAATATAGGGAAAAAATGATTCAAAATCTATTTATTTTTTCATATATCCACAAAATGAAAATCAATAAATAAATAAACGAGCAAATAAATAAATATTACAATGAGAAAATTGAGATTTAATGTGTTTTCTTTCCATTTTTTTTTTTTTTTTGTTTGTTTCTATTTGCAAATTGCTGATAATCAATTTGCTTGTATGAAATAAACAAATAAATGAATGTTGAATGATGAAATAATAACAATAATTTCAATATGGCCATTTTCTGTATCGACTATTGAATTGTCATATGTGTGTGTGAACATATTTTTTTGGGCTAAATATGATCATTACATCAATTCTGGAACTCATGAAAATAAAATGGATAAATAAATAGATGGATAAATGAATGAATAAATACAATTTCAATGACAATTATAATTTTCGCATTTGTTTTTTTCCATGATATTGAATGAATAATCACACACATAAATCATCATCAATTTATTTTAAATCATTTTTCTGTAAATCAAAGATTATCTTGTCGATGATGTCAACGATTTTGTAGGTCATTTCGATTGTTTTTGGTTGATGGTTTCACAAATTCCAAATATAAAAGGAGAAAAGATGTTTGAATCAATTAAATTTGATTAATAATATTTGTTAGTCGGAATTGTTTGGGTTATTTATTTATCAATAATAAATGCATGACAATCGAATAATTGTTGGGATTTTTTTCATTTTCTTTGCCTTTGAACAATTTCAAAAGTTGAAATAAATCCCAAAAAAAAGAAATGAAGATTGCCAAAATCAATGTTTTTCAATGTGCTTGAAACGTGATTAAATCTCAATGAATTTTGATATGTATCATTTTCACCATTGTATATGGTATGTTTTACCAAACAAACAATGGCCAAAAAACGTCAAACAAATTCATGGAAAAAAATGAGAATTTGATTTATTTTTTTTTTTGGACAACAAAACATATACAAACAATATTGCTTTGTCTATTTTGATACTGATATCTGCGCTATATTCTGTGTTTTCAACGGAAAAAAGGGTCTAAAAATTTCATTAAATTTTTAAACAAAAACGAAAAAAAATAAATTCTGAAATTTGATATATTTTATGTCTACATCTGAACAAATGATGAGGATCATTGAATTATAAAGTAATGAAATTTTTTGAAATAAAAAACAAAGTCAAAACGACATTTGAAACCCAATAGTTTTGCTTTATTTTTGATACTCAAAGATAAATTAAAATTCAATCGTTTAAGTAAATTCATGGATTTTTAATAAATCAAATTGCAAAAAAAATCATGTTGTATACAACATGAATTGAAGCACTCGTGCATCGTTGATGAAATCATAAATGTCTCAACTTAATACAAATAAATTATTGAGGTTTAGCATCATCATTTGGAGTGCGAATCATCAATGACACACAGACAAACACGCACAGAGACAAAATGTAATTAATTGTTTGTCTGACTCAGACAAACAATAAAATCATTTGATTTGATTATTTATTTACTACACATCGATGAATTCAGATATCATATTAATGGTAGACAAACAAAGAATTAATAATTAAGAATTTACAATTAAGATTTAAGAATCAAATTTAAAACCCCAAAATGAAATTATTTCATTTTTCTCACTCCGCTTTTATATTTATGTTGATTGTTTAATTCGTAACTTAAATCTTTCCGAAGAAATATGACAATTCACTCCGAAAGGCCAAAAAAGAACAGATTTTAAGAATTGAGAAAAAAGATCAAGAATCATTAGATTTATTTGAAACATGGTGAAATGCTTTGAAATGAAAAATGGCGAAAAAACTTGATAATAACATCAAATGGCGTATTGTAAATGGTGTGTGTTGGTGCACAATTGATTAAACACACATTGAAAGCAGACATTTTTACATGAGACACAAATTCGGAAGAAGCGGAATGTGAGAAAATCTTTAACATAATGATGATGAAAAACAAATGAATTCGTATGAAAAAAATAAATTTTTTTCATTTTGTTTCATCCCCCTAAATTGAAAATAAAACTTTTAATTTTTGTTTCTTCATTTCCATTTTCCACTGTGAAAAATAAAGAAATGTCTGTGTGTAAATTCGCATCTATCTATTCGTTGGAAAAAATATCGAGTAAATTTATTATTATCATCATCGTTATCATTATTATTGTTTTGGCTGTTAAATGGTCATCAAACAAATAAACAAACGAAAGAAAAATAGAAATATATAAATAAATATTGGCCCATTTATTCTGGCACTGTGTATGTTTGTGTGTGTGTGTGTATGTGTGATTCTATATGGATGCTCCAAATAATCAAGCTTATTTTTGTTTTATATTTTTTCATTTTTTACTCGATAATAAAACACAAAACAAAAATAGATAAATGAACGAAAACAGAAAAATGATTTAGATATATCATATAACATGAAAATAAATACAAGAAAACATAAACACCAACTAATAATAATAATCGTAATAATAATCATCAACATCACCAGATCATCATCATCAACAATGATGATGATGACGACAATGAAACATTATTTTTTTATATGTAATTTTTACATTTAAGAAATAATGATAATAATGATGATGATGATTGTGTTTGGGTATGTGTGTGTGTGTGATGATCTTTTTTACAAGTTGATTCAATTCATTCATTCATTTATTTATTCGTTTATTTATTTATTTAATATTTTATTATCATTTCGCTTTATTTAGCTTCGTTGTGTTCAGTGTGTTTGGCGTTGTTTATTGTTGTGTTTAGTGTGTTTATATCATATAATGTCATCAATTGATGATGATGAAACTAACTAAGAGAAAAAAATTGTGCAACAACACCAACAACGACAGCCACAGCATCAGCAACAAAAGTCTTTGAATTTTTTTCCCTTATTCCTTCCTCTGGTTGATAATAAAAATAATAATGATAAAGAAAAATAATAATAAATTTTCCAATTCGATTGAGACATCAACATTATTATTATTATTATCATTGTTATAAATATTATTATTGTATTTTCATTCAAAAGTCAAGTCATGTGTTGTTTTTTTTCTCCAACACAATATGAATTCAAAGTCATGAAATTCATTTCGATATTTATCTCAAATGATGTATATTTTAATATTACAAACACACACACACGAACATCAAACACTTTTTTGATAAAAAAAAGTTAACGCAAAATGATTGAAATGTGAAAAACTTTTTCCGAATTCATTTCAATTTCTTCAAGTTCAAATAACACCAAAAAAGAAAAATTCATTTTTCATTTTCTTCTGTTTGAATTTTGTGTGTTCAAATGCATTCATAACACTTCACACTTCATCACACTGAACACACACACACGCACCAAATATCCATGATGATAAATGTTGTTTGAAATGTTTAAATGCAGTTTCTTTCTGGCTCTGAAACTCGAAAAATGAAATGAAACGATATCATTGATGATAATGATCATGATCATCAATGATGATGATGAATATCACTTCATTGAAATCAATATTAAATGTATTAAAATAAAAAATTTTAAATTTTTCGTATTCACTTCGAACAAAACTTGAAATCCTTTTTTTGTGACCCAAGAAGTTTTTGAAAAAAAAGAAAATTGAATGCATTTAAATTTAAATTTCATCGATTTTTTGTTTCCAGTATTAAATAGGAAAAATTCATCATTTTTTCAATTTCTTTCGTCTTAACATATAAAATATATTTAATCAGACCAAATATTAACAAAAAAAAAAAAAAAAAAAAAAAAAATTTCAAACAAGAACAAAAAAGAATTCCAGAATCAATAATTGGAATGGAAAATGAATAAGAAAATAATTTAAAACACATGTGATCACATAAATGAAAATTTTAATTTAAATTGAAACTTTAGTTTCAATTTCGTAATCACAAACTTATTATTTCTGATTATTTTTCAGAGAAAACTATACCATTGACAACAACAGCAGCAACAACAACAACATCAAGAAGAATCGCAACCAATATCGACATTACATAACAAATTCCAAGTGAACAAATCTTTGATTATTTTCATTTTCAGTTTCATTTTTTGCTTTGAATGTAATTTTTCCATCAATATTATTATTTTTAAACGAGGAATTAATAATAATGAAAATGAAAATGACAACCGAAAATGAAATACGGAATCAATGAATAATTCTTTAAAAATGATCAAAATTATTCAAGCTTAAATTGATAATGAAAAATTGTAATAATAATATTGACGCCAGCAATACAGAAATGATATCGATAAGAATTTTATATTTAAAATAATAGTAGATAATAATGAAATGACATGAAAAAATAAGAAATTCAGAATCAATAAATTCATATAAGAAACAATCATAAAAATGAATTCTAAAAATACTGTTAAATTATTAAAGATTATTGTCGTCGTTCGCTTGCATGGTTCATCATTTTGGTTCGTGTGTGTGTGTGTGTATTCAAAGGCAGAAACAAATAGAAAAAAAATTGGATACAGATGGAATCAAGGGGAGAAAAAATTTTTGAAGATATTTGAAATAAATCAATTCAATACCAGGCAAGAAAAGAGCAAGAAAAATATTGAATAAATAAATAAAATGCAATGAATCACAACCAAGCTGGTTCATTATGCGCGTGGAACAACTAACAACAACGACAGATTTACTTTCAATTGTCGTTGCATTATTTTTGTTTTTTCAAAGAATATTTTTTTCGCCATTTCGTTTGAATGAAAATAATAAATAATCAATGAACCGAAACGAAATAGAAAAGAAGAGAAAAATAAATAAATAAATAAACGGAATTTTTTTTTTCTTTGAATTTAAATATAGAAACATCTTTACTGAAAATATTGAGAGAGAAAGAGAGAGTTTGAAAAAATGACATACATCATATCGTTATGCATTCATATGCTCATTTGTTCATTCATCTATTTGTTTATTGGTACAAACACGATTCATTGATTGATTTGAATTTGAAAAAAGAAGAAATTCGGATTTGAATATGTAGCATTGAATATAATAAAGAATGAATAATAAATAATGAATAATCATCATCAAATGATGAAATGAATATGTCAATAACCGTTTCATTGAGAAAATAAAAATGAAAAGACAAAAAAATAAATAAATAAATAAAATAAATAAATAAATAGACAAATAAATTTTCATCATGACAAACAATGAAATGATTGATTAATGATGATATTATAAACATATAAGCATATCTTGTTTGAGAATCATTAATTTAGTCAATTTTACTCTATCAAAAAAAAATCTATTTATGGATTTAATCAAACCATTAAGTGGATTGAAAATGTTGATGCAAATGTGAATTATTATGGTGTTCGTATGCGTGAAAAATTGCTTATATTAGTACAAAATTTGCAGGTCTTGATGTAATAAGTCGAATCCAGTCATTCTCAACCTTTTTTTCGCCGCGGCACACTGAAAAAAAGAAAAGCCTTTATTCCCAAAATCTTGCGGCGCACCAAGTAAAGGAATAGTAGAGGAATGAGTTAGATTTACGAAATTTGGCAGCACACTTTTGGAATCTGGCGGAACACTAAAGTGCCGCGGAACACTGGTTGAGAATGACTGGTCCAATCTATCAGACTGGTTATAGACAAAATGTCTGGAGTTTAGATGTCAGCTTGATAGCAATGAACAGTTGGTACCAGATAAGCCGATTAGCTTAATTGATCGGCTATTGATCATAGTATTGATCTTTGTGGCGCCGTCTCTATGTCCTCTCTGGTCATATTTAAAACCTTATGGGATTTTAGCATTCAATACAATCATTAAATTGAGCAATGATTAAAAAAATCCCTGATTGTAATCAGAATCTAGATAAAAATCTTTCAGCATCGATAAACCCTATATTGACATAAAATTAATTGATCATAAAGTGTGAAATTCGTAACAAAATCCAAAAAATAGAAAATCAAAATAGCAAAACATCTCTGGAAAAGCATTTCAAACTGAAATTACTAAAAATAAATGAACGAAATTTCATCAAATATCAGATTTACTCAGATGAAATTATTCACTCTTTCATTGAATAGTATCATTGATGATTTGGATGATGATGATTGTTATTATTTCGTCAGACATATCATCAAATAGTATAATTGAGAAATGGAACATCATACAGACAAACAAATGAATAAATAAGTAGAGACAAAGTACATAATGAGTGAAACAACAGCACCAACAACAACAAAAATTCTTATTTTTTATTTTCATTATTATTATAATAATAATCATTGAACAACAACTAATGAGTATAATGATAATGAAGTAAATATACAAAATGTAATTTTGTTTCAAAAATAAAAAATAATACGTTTCTGTAGAACGAAAAAATAGAAATGAAAACAATAAATTTTTATTTGTAGTAATTTGTTTATGTGTTGTTCTTTGATATATTTGAATCGAAATTGATATTGTATCGTTGTGCAACTAAAGTTTACATTCAAAAATTTAGAAAGAAACACATACAAATTTCTTAATGCATGTTTATTGATATTTTCATTATTATTATTGCTATTATTGCTGTTATATTATTATTATAATGACATAATCAAATTCCTAATCAAATGTAAAAAAGAAAATAATAATCAAAATCAAAAATTGAAACAACAACAACAGCAAAATACGAAAAAAATAAAAATCAATCGAAATAAATAAACGAACCATAACAAATATTTGTGCATGAATTTTTTGTGTTTCTTTACGTAATGAATGAATGAATATATTTGTTACTTTAAATTTGAATCTAATGATGAACAGTTAAAAATTACGAAGGAAAACTAACGAAATAACCAAAATTCGAACAAAATGAAATTAATTACTTTTCATTTCAACAACAATAATACTCTTGATTAAAAGAAAAACATCATCATCAACATTAGACAAAGTATGATAACGATATTTGATTCGATATTTTCTGAAATCAAAGAAAAAAATTGAATGATAATTTGTAAGATTTAATACGAGAATTATTGGAAAAATGAAATGAAAACCGCAATCAATTTTGAATCCAAACCGAGAAAAAATGTGATTTGAAATAAATTTTATATTTGCATTTTGTATTTTGTAATTTTGCTAGTATTGATCTCGAATGATATTGCCTTGAGTCAGTATTATTGGCGATATTGGCATCACCATATGTTCGTTGATGTATGAAGACCAGGAAAATTTTATTGGAAATCATTATCATTTTCGTGTTATTTTTCTGTCTCATCTTAAAAACATTTAAAGAATTTATTATCATACTAAAATGAGAAAATATCGATGCATAATAATAATAATCGAGTAAAATATTCCAATAAATATTCAATATTTTCATCATTATCCTCCTCATCATTATTATTATTGATATTAAAATATTTATGAAGGAAAAAATTGTGAAAAATAAATAAAAATCGTATTAACACATACACACAAAAATGTAATAATAATGTATTAAGAATAATATGAACCAACAAAACGAAGAGAGAAAAAAATATGAAATGAAATTTGAATGATCATCAATCAAAAATGAGACAAAATAAAAACTAAAAAAATGAAAATGAGGAAATGAAATAAAAATTCAAATAATGCCAACATATGCGAACAAGTTTTCAAATTATCTTTGAAAAAAAACCGAAAAAACAAAAAGAAAAATTCGTTTATCATATTCGGCTGCAGAATTTGGCCAAAATATTTGAATTGTCTCTGAATATTCTCGTCTTCTCTCTCCCTTTATCGTTGTGATCAAATAAATATTCAAATAGACGCCAAACAGCCAGTCAAATAATAGCGAATTCCTCATTTGATGTTGATGGATTAATCATTTATTTGTATGTGAATGTGTGTGTGAATGAGAATTAAATATTAAAATATCTAAATATTTGAATAAATGAATGAATGAATTATGAAAAACAAAAACAAAAAAAAACAAATTATAATTTGATGTGCAAGGATTTATCGATTCGTTGCGTTGGCGAGAAAAATTTTTGATAAAATGCAAAACAGTGAAGCCAACATTTTGCATGGCCAAGCATCGACTCGTATTGTTTTTGATGGAATTTTTTTTTTCTTTTTTTTGATGGAAAAGATTTTCAGAAAAAAATTCGTCGAGTGTTTTGAGCTTTTATCAAATTTAAAATTATAAAATTATAAATTGAAATAAATTTCGCATTAAATAAAATCAAAAAAATTCGAGTTAATTCTATGAAAATAGGATATGTGAGTAGTGAAAATGGAAATGAAATGACATTGAATTTTTTTTCGTTTATTTTCTAAAATGAAAAATTAAATTTTCATTTTCATTTATATCATCATCATTAGTTTTGAAGTCTAAAGACAATGAAAACATTGACATTTTTAAACTTTGGCTTTGAATTTTTTTTTATTTTGAATTTGTTTTGTGTTGGCGTCATATTGAATTGACTTGCACACACACGATTTGGACATGTGTCTGTGCATGAATGGAAAGCGAAGTATGAATGAAAAAGATCTCCATGCATTCATATTGTATCATCATGATAATCATATTTAGGCTTGACTGACCGATCATCATATGGTGATGATGAAACGACAGAAGTAAAAAAAAATGGGAAAATGTTTGAACTTTGGTGTGCGTGGAGAACGATATTGTGTTCAGATAATGAATACACTCATATACTCATATACATTTAACGTTTACATTAACGTACATTTAACGTATCTGCAGCGATAGATGAAAGACTAGATCCAAAAATGATTATTTTTAATTGATCATCATATTTCGTATATTTCACATTGTTCAAACTTTCATGATGATAACCAATGATAATAAACCAACAGAAATATGAAAGAGTCTTTCATCATTATTCTGATTAAAATCTTGTTTTTTCGTTTTGATTTCAATGCATACAGAATTCAATATGTGAAATGGTAACTGTACCTAACATCCGAAAAGATGTTAAGGAACTGAACTCTAGGCATAAAACAAAAAAGTCAAAATGGATAAGAAATCGATTATTTACACACTAACTCCCACTAATACAGAGCCATTAAATAAAAGTATTGAAAAACATGGAAATTAACGAACATTCATCTTGCTGTGTTGATAAACATGACTTTATCAATGCATTTAGTATGATGATTTCGTGTAAATTAAACATTTTCTGTTGTTCACATTAAAATCTTTTCCCTTAAAATATGGCCCAAATATGAACCCGAAAAAATGCTCAAAGCATACATGCAAACACACGCACGAAGCAACCAACCAACCGACCAACTCAAACTAAACAAAATGACTAAAAGTCAAGTTGTTATTTTCATTATTATTACTATCACAGCAACTACTACATGGTATTGACAATAATTAATTTATCAAACAAAATGAGCAAACAAATAATGAACAAAAAAAACATTAAAACAATGGAAACACTGAAAAATTTTTACAAAAAAAAAAATGAAAATTGCAAAAGTTAAAAATAAAATTTCAGCATTTTTCCATCGTCATCATTATTAATATTACACAGAATAAGGAAATTTATGAACAAAATTTGAAAAAAAAATTTCATAATTTGTTATTTAATAATAAAATTAAGCAAGCAAAACAAACAAAGAGAAAGTGTCCAAAGTAAAATACATAGACATATGGCTTTGAAAATTTATGTTTTTGTAATTTCATTCTCGACTCAATTTTTTTCAAGTGAAATTTAATGGGAAAGGCCTGAAAGCTTAAGAAATAAAAATCAATCAAAGCAAGAAATTCTGAAAAATTAATTCTTCAATTTTACTCGAGTAATTTGCTATAATTTTTCTGTGAACTTGCGACGATTTGCAGTGAAAATTATTCAAGAAAATTATAGCATTTGCATTTACAAACATTCACACACGCACTGCATTGCTTGATAGTGGAGAATTTTGGATTTTTAGAGTATTCAAATCATCATTGATCCATTATCATCAAATAGGCATAGAAAAATTTAATAATTCTTTATTTTAGGCTTTAAAAATGTTCCATGTTTCATTATGAGAAATGAAAAAATGCATTCATTTAATATTCAGCATTCATTCATTCATTTCATATGATTTCATGGTTACAATTTGCGTTTTTCAAATTCATTAAATGTTGGGAATTTAGATTCGACGCCATTTCTTTCTGATGATGATGATGATGGCCAAGTTTTTAAGTATACACAAATATATGAAATTATATTTTTTTGGTACATTTTTTTATATTCCTTAGATATATTCAATAATGATATATTTTTCACACAAATATTTGGTTTTCTAAATGATGATTTTGTCTAATAATACTAATACTTGATGGTTGTCTAAATGGTTTTAAGAATTTGGCTATTTTTCTCTTTCATTTTTATGATTATTATGGTGGTTAAAATAATTCGTTGATGTATTGAAAATACATATATTACTTAAATGAAAGTGTGGAAAAAAATCATGGAACAAATATTTTTTCTTAGTTTTTTATGTGCATCACATGTCAAATGGTGAATTGGTGAATATGAAAAAACAAATATTCAACCATGATTATGATGACGGATGCTTATAAGAGAAAAACTACTGTTACACAAAACCGTTATTATTATTGTTTATGATGTTTGATGGAGAAAAAATAAAAAATAAAAATAAGCATAGACCATCATCATCATCATCATCATCATCATCAGCAACATCATGATCATAATCATCATTATTATTATAATCAATAATCATCATAATCATCATGATTGAAATATATCGAAATGAGTGTATTAGGGGGATGTTTGAATGATGAATATGTTTGAACATATATGCGGACGACGAAAAATAATAATAATAATGATAATATACAAGTTTTTAGAAGGAAAAAATATGAAAAACTCTTATTTATAACAAACGACCATCGCTCATATGTATGGCAATAGGAAATATGATGAAAAATGAATTGAATTTCTTCGCAAAATAAAAAAAACAAAACAAAACGAAGAAAAAAATCCAACAAATTGAAAAATCCCAATTGGAATATTTATTCATTTGTTTTTAGTGAATAAAATGATAAAATAAAAAGTTGTACGACGATAATAATAATAATCGTAGAATTATAATGATAATCATAGAAAAAAATGAAACAATAAAATAAAGAAATGCAAATGAATTGAATGAATATATTCAGATGCATAAATAGGCCAATACTTATTGAAACACAACAACAGCAACAACAAAAGCAAAATTCATTACATTTGAATATAAATAAATGAATGAACATTCTCATGTAAATAATCAATGAGTAATGTCAAACAATCATTCATTGATTTATTATTGGTTCATGTTCGTTTTTGTATTATTTACTTGCTTATTCATTCATTTATTTTCTTGTGATTTTGTTGACTGTTATTTCATGGAAATATTGGCAATAATCTTGGTGAATGTAAATGATTATGGTTATAATGATAGCAACAATGATGATGATAGTTAGAAATTATGATCATTTATTTCCTAAGTGTATAACACTGTGTTCCAAAGTGTATGTTATATCAACAACAACAAGTCTAAGAATTTTTGATTGAAATAATAATAAATGATACTGAATGATGAGAAAAGAATAATTGTAAGAAGAATATTTAGGAAAATAAAAAGTTTCAAAGACAAATAAACAACAACAACAACATTGACAATCAAAATTAATAATCACAACAACAACAATAATAACTATTGCACCAAGAAGAACAAAAATTTCGTTCAAAATTGAAAATTGAAACCTTTATTGAATTGAATTGAATTCGTTCTCTGTTTAGTAGTTTCGATTGACTGTGATTCGATATCCAATCATTTAAATCATTATTATGATTGTTATTGTTGCTGTTGTTGTTGTTTTGGACAACCAAACAAACAAACAACAAACAAATCTAAATCAATTGATCAAAAACAAAAACAACATAAAAGAAGTTAAATTTCCTTGTCTCAAGAATTTTGACCGAATCCAAGAAGAAAAAAAATGATCAAATGATAAAGATCAATGGTTTAGTCTGGTTCGTTTGCTTGTGTTTGTTTGTTTGGTCATATTGGTAGATTATTTGTATGAAAACAGAGAGAAACAAACAACAATTATTATTTAACAAAGAATAAAGAGAAGAGAATATGAAATAAAAAAAAAATTACAATATAAGATCAAATTACATTCTCATTCGTTTTTTATTTCTAAATATATCTGAAACAAATTTGTAATAAGAACAAATGATCAAAAAACAAAAACAAAACAAAAATAATAATTGTAATATAATCAATAATTATTATAATTGATTGTTTTATGTTTTTTTTAAGAGAAAGAAATAGAGATGGAAGAAAAAATGAAATAAACAAGCAAAGTTTGTCAACAACAAACATCATAATCATCATCATGATCATAATAATTGGTAATAAACAATCATTATTAATTGTGATTTGGCTTTTTTCCATTTGATTTTAATTTGAGTATGAAAATGAAAATGAAATAAGTTTTCATTGAAATTGAATGAATCGAAAGCATTGAAATTCTTGGGAAAAATATAAAACGAAATTGAATTGACTAGAAGGAAATGGAAAAATCTCGGATTCTTGGAACTGTTTTTCCTTTCATTATAAGGACTATTTATCATTTTTAATTGTAGATCAAATAAAATAAAAAAAATTGATTTTTCTTTTTTCATTTTATATGAAAAGAATACACACAAAAGTTTTATGAAAACATATTTGAACATATTGTCAGGCTGAGAGATGGATGAATAAGGCAAAATGAAAACATTTAACCATACACTAATAAACAATTTTCAGATTTTTTTCATTTTTTGATTCCAAGTATTCGTTCAAAACATATATATCAGGTTTATAAGTATGATATGAGTGTTCGGATATTAAATTTCCTACGAGTAAACTATTTTCATTATTGTAATTTACTAAAATAATAAATAATTATGATGATAATAATGAAATAGTAAATAAAACTAAGGGAATCAAGACGAAAATGGAGGATGGAAATATAATAAAACAGCAGCATGATGAGCACATAGACCAGTCATTCTCAACCTTTTTTTCGCCGCGGCACACTTAAAAAAGGAAAAGCCTTTATTTCCAAAATCTTGCGGCACACCAAGTAAGGGAATAGTAAAGGAATGAGTTAGATTTCCGAAATTTGGCGGCACACTTTTGGAATCTGGCGGAACACTAAAGTGCCGCGGAACACCGGTTGAGAATGACTGACATAGACGCCCTGAATAAAATGCTATGTAATAATTAACATTAATTATAATCATCTGTTTGTTTATTTTATTTTATTATTTTTGAAATTTATTTCATCCATTTGAGATGGATATATCAGACGGAATGGAAATAAAAGAAGTAAACACATTTAATACTGTAATTATAGCGATCACTTGAAGTGAAACCAACATTCAATGATATCGTCTATGGCAGGGTTACCGAAGCGATATCATAGACGTCATTTTTTTTTTTTTTTTTTTTTTGTTTTGACTGGACTGGCCATTTTAATTGATTTCAGTGGAAAAAAGAGCATAAAAATTAATTGAAATTCTTGCTAAAATGAATAGAAATTTAGGGTTATTCAAATGTTTAATATTAACTGCAATAATAATAATAGATTGTAATAACATATCAATTCACATACATAAAATTATGATACTCAAAGCAGACAATGAAAAAAATTGATAAATAGAACAAAAAGTTTGGATCATCATTAATTTTCAAGTTTTCTGTATGTTTCGATATAGAGCAAAGTAATCAAACAAAAAAACCATTCACATAATTATTAACTTACATTGTTTTCATTATCATTATTATTATCATGATATCTACCATGATTATGATGATTATTATGATGCTGCTGCTGATGATGAATACTATGATGATCATTATAATGATTGCTGTTATGATAAATATTTGATAAACCAATTTCATCACCATAAAATATATTGATTGTGCCCGGCATCATTGTCAGTATGAATAAGCTTGCAATTAAATAATTTGAGCCATCAATACGATTAACTAATCGTAGATTATTTGTAATACTACCAACACTCCACATGATTGTTGGAAAATTATAATTTGGCCGATTTAAAAATATATAATTCACTTGATCTCTTATTGTATCAATGTGATTTGGTCGAATATTTAATTCAAAATGTATTAAATCAAAATAATGATATATTGATTTTGTATCGATAGTGATTGATGATTTTCTATTGCCATTATTTTTATTAATATTATTCAATTTTCTATTATTTTTTTGCCGTTGTTGCTGTTGTTGTTGTTGTTGTTGTTTATTGTCATTATTCATCGGCGATATTGTTGACAATAAAGAATGATTCAATTCATTTGAAACACTAATGTTTGTGATAAATGATGGCAACATTTTATGAGAATTGGCTAATACATTTGAATGGCTTGATGATAAAATTGAATTTTCATCATTTATATCATAATCTATCGATGTTGATGTTGCTGGCGATGTTAAATCAAAATCACTCATATCTAATTCATCGAATTCAGGACGAAATTCATTATTATGATTATTTAGCATTGATGATTTATGAAATGATGTTTGTCGACGACGTTTTTTTGTAAGAAAATTAAGTGAAAATATATTTGATAATAATTGATTTGAACATATTAATATTTTTTTTGGCACTTTTTTATTAACATTATTATTGTCATTTTTATTATTTTGATTATGATTATCATAAATGCGTCTTAGACGTTGTAAAAATTCTATTAAGATTTTTTCACGTTTAATTGAATGACTTTTGTTATTATAATTTTGCTGAATATAATTATCATAATAAAAATCACTATCATCGAAATGAATTTGTTCTAAATTTTTCAAGTAGATTCCATCAACATAATGGAGCCAAAAATCGATAATTTTCAACATTTGTTTCGGTACTGCTTCATTGCTCCAATTCAGCCATCGAGCACCATACGGTCTTTGGTCGTAGCTTAAATCACTATAATCAATTAAATCATTTTCATAATTTCTCACATTTAATTTTGTTTGATTACTGGCTGTTCTTGATGTTGAAAAATTTGACTGTCAAAAAAAATCAATGAAAGTAGAAAAAAAATTGAAAAATTTGAAAACCAAAATTTTGACATTGACAACAAAATTAAATAATGTAAATATGTCAATACGTCTGATAAAAATATATTAAACAAAACTTAGAAAAAAATTTGATTCATTTTTTTTCAGTTTCATTCTTGTAATAATGAAAACCTCGAGGCTATTCCAAGTTTATTCCATAGAATCGATCAAGTGATCAATTCGGTGAAAAATTATTGAAAAAAATGCGTCCGGTAAGTAAATAAATGGGCAAATTTTTTTAAATCCTCGAAAATATTGATATTTTTGACATGTAAACACACAATTTGATGAAAATTATTTGAGATTTTTTTTGTGTTTTAAAATCAATCAAAATTTTTCAATGAATACAGGGTGCTTAAGAGGAATCGTCATGAAAATTGTTATCAATAGAAATAAAATGAAATCAACTCACCATTAGTTTATTGTTTGCTTGTTGTGTTTCGAAATCAAAATAATAATATTCATATTCATCCGTTTGATTCAATGACCATTGATGTTCATCAGATGTAATCGTCGGATTAATGTCCAATATCACACGAATTTGATTCGAATGTAAAACTTTGACCTACAATCAATTCATTTATTTATTTAATTTTTGTCGATAAAGTTTGGAAAAATAAATGAGAAAAAAGAATGATAAATAAATGAAAAAGTGAATACTTTTAATACATTTTATATTTGTACATTTTAATTTATATTGTCTTTATTCATATCTGCGTTCATATTGGTTTTTCTTATGAAAATGAATAAAATTAAATTAAAAATTCTTATCATGTACCAAACACACACACACGCATACACTTATGGTCAAAAAAAAAAAAAAAAAAATGATAAAGTTAATATAAATAAAAGAGTATATGTGTCTGGTCTGGCCCTAACTTTACAATGATAATAAAATGTTTATCCAATGATAATGTAAATCAAAAACAATAATAATGATCATATTTACCATTTTAGTGAATGATTGAAAATTTCCTAAATGTGGATCAACATCATAAAAATTCAATACATTATAATAGTATCTAGGATAATCAAATGCGGCAAATATTGAATTTAGACGTATAGCACTAATACCAAGCGAACGTAAATAATCGATACGTTCAATAATGCCATTAAAATCACCAAAACCATCACCATTACTGTCTTTAAAAGATGCTGTAAATATTTCATATATTGTTGTGCCATGATACCAATAGACATCATCATCAAATTGATGATTGTTACGATAACGTGTATGATGGTATTGGTTATTGTTGTTTATATTTAAACCAATCAACAACCATTGTGGTAACCATTTATTACCATAATGATTATCATTATGAATGAAACCAAAACAAATAAATATCGATATAGCCAACATGATGAATAAGGCAATTGATAAATAAATAAATAATTTAGTCGTACGATCACTTAGTGGACAATTAAATTTTAGGCGACCGCAGCGTATTCTACGGAATTTAAAATTCTTTTTACGCCTATAATTTGATGAGATATTATTGTTGTTTGTATTATTTACATTTGTCGATATAATCATTTCACAATTATTATTGTTATTATCACTATCAGTATTTGCACATTGATTCTGTAAGAATTTTTCGCGTAAATTTTTTGACAAATCACTTTGTGCTTGTATCCATATGTCTTCAATATTTTTATTATTTTGATTTGCTTTATCATCATTGATTGGTAAAGATGTCTCCTGTTCATTTTCAATAATCGTATCAATCGTATTTGATGAAGTTAATCGTCGATTATTATTGTTATTGATTGTTGTTGATGTTGAATATGATGAATCACTAATTAAATCATTATATGAATCACTTATTAAGCGTGTACCACTATCGTTTGTATCACTTGTGTCACTTGATGATGATTTACTGATTAAATTATTATTATCAACAATCATTGTCGCGATGTGATTATTATTATGAATTGGCATCTGTAATTCATTGGAACATTGCAGCAATGACGAAGATTGTGGTTGATTTATTTGCAATGGGTGTGGACTATTTGATGGTGATAATATTATTGATGATTGATCATATTGCTGTTGTGATATTGGTAATGGTGATGAAATATGTGAAGGCATCGTATGAGTATCAGGCCAATATTGTATCAATGAACGTACAGGTTTATATATTACATTTGGACGATCGATCGAGACACTTGATTCAAATTGTTTTAATGGAGCTCTCCGGGCATCTAATAAATTATTATTATTTGGAGCTAAATGATGAGCAACATGACAATCCATAGACACAAATGGTGATAATGGTGAGCTACTATTATCATTTGATGAAATTGATTCAAGTGGCGATATACCAGCCGGCGGTCTTAATGGTTCATAATGAAATTGTCCATTTAATCGATATATTGAACAAGGATCAATCGATGATGTTCGGTGTTGTTGCTGTTGTTGTAGTTGAAACCGATTATCATTAATATTATCAATACAATCATGATTGATTGAAACATTATCACCGGATACTTCAACATATTCCAAAAAACTGACGCCTTTGGCCATATTAGATTTATTTATCGAGACATTTAATTGTTTATTTAGTGATGATGGTGATGTTGATGATGATGATTGCGATGATATATTAATATTATTGTTGTGATTAATCATAATTATATTGTTTGAAATATTTTTATTATTCATTTTATCATGATTATAGCATTTTTGTCAAAATGATCCTTTATCGCCATAATTTATAGATAAATCTATTCCTTGAATAAAAGATAATAATCATTTAATTGTGAAAATTAATATAATTACAAAATAATACGTAATTCTGTATATTTCATCACATATTCATACGTCATTGGTGTCATTTCAAATATTATTGGAAATCATCAAGATTTGATTATCTTCATTAAATATTTCGCAAGGTAACACACGGGTTAAATTAAAATGTAAAATGATTCGTTAAAAGAAGAAAAACGAGTTCATTCAAAATGAATGAATAGATAATTCTATTTTTCCTTTTTTTCAATTGACGTTCATTCACTTCATTATCCGAGTAATTCAAGATTGATTTATTCAATTTAGTTTAGTTCAGTAAAAAAAAATTCAATTCAAAATCATTTCATGTTAATATATTCCATTCATAACTGATTGAATTTGTATTAGGAAATAGGGATAGAGAAAAAAACGAAATCAAAATCAAAAAAATAAAAATGAAAATTGAATTGTCAATTCCGAGTGAATGAATGAATGGAACGAACGAATAGAAAAAATTCAATCCAATCCGATTCAATTCAATCCAACGCAATTCAAGAGTTTGATTCAATCAACATGGCAGCATCATCATCATCATCGTCATCATTATTATTTCTTAATTTTCAACGAAATTGAAAAAATGATTTCCATTGAAAATTGAATTAAATTTTTTTTCCATCTATTTGTTTAATTTCATTTCATCGTAAGATTACAGAGAAAACGATGATGAAAAAAAATCAATCCTTTAATTGATTGAAATGGCAATTTTCATTTTCTCGGGAGAAAAAAATAAGATCAAATTCTTCCTACATGTTTTCAACGATATATTTTATATATTTTGTTTCTTCCATATCAACAAATCGATAATTGATTTAGGATCAAAACATTGAGACAAATAAATGAAAAAATAAAATTTTCAAGAACAAATTACGAGATTTATCACAATGCTTTGTCACACATTATTGACATCGACGTAAATCTACGTGATGAAAGCCGGGCAAAGTCAAATTGTCGTTGTTTGTCGATGCTTTTTAATCGAGAATGAAAATCCAAGCTTTTTTTGCCATCAAATCTTGAATAGAAATTCATGACAATGGTATTATCATTATCATCATGGAATGGATAAAAACAATTTAAAAGAAAATCTTTTTCGTTTAATGATAATGTCATTATCATTATTATTATTAAATGGGAAAAAGTGTAAAATTTCAAAATCTTTTATTGCCGGTTTTTTAAACGAAAATTCGTTGATTCAATTTCGCATTGTCAATGATGACAATGATGATGATAATAGTGTAGAAGCGTGAAAATTAAAAAAAAATGTTTCAAACATTTTAAAAGTTTTTTTCTTTCTTCCAATTTCATTATAATTTTTTAAATCATTTTCTACTTTTTTTATCAATTTCTATTCACATATAAATAACATATAACACATAAGCATTCATTCATATCAGATATGATATTTTATGGTAAATTTAAAACACATTTGATAAGAATGAACAGAAGAAATGGAAAACATTTCATATTTTAAAGTTTTTCCATTTTTTTTCCATTTTCGTTTTGCTGAAAATGTCTCTGTTTTTACAAACCTTTCTTAGCAATGTTAGCTTCAGATTTTAGCTGAAAGATTCCAAGAATTCATTTAATTTGGAAAATATAATTTTCTTACAAAAAGATTCGGTGTGTGTCGTTATTCACGGATAATATTTTAATTTTATTTTTCCATTTTTTTTTTGTTTTACATAAATTTTTGTTTTGTGCTATGGCAAAAAGAATAGTTTCACATGGCAATATTTGATTAAAAAATTTTTTTGCTTTGTTTCACGATTTTGGTGAATTTTTTTCGTTGTTTTGTTTTTTATTTCATAAAAATTTAAATTCAAAAAAGAAAAAACTCCTGAATTGGTGTTGTGCAGTGTTGTTTTTCTTGGAAAAATTTTCCATGAAAAATGGAAAAAATTTGTGCAAATTTTCAGACTAACAAACAAACAAACAACCCACCAACTGAACGAAACAAACTACAAATGCCAGAACTAGATTTAGAATCAAAACAGAGGATTTTTCTTTGTAAAAAACATTTTTTTTCTTGGAAAAAAATTTAAAATTTAAAAAAAATTCTCAAATTCAAATTTTCATGTGTTTGAAACATGTGAAATTCAAGAATGAAAAAAAAAACGAAGAGAATGTAAAATTAAATGTGATTTTCATTTCTTGCAAGTAGATGAATCGATGGATGTACATGAATTTTATTTTGTGAACAAGCAAAAAAATAATTTGCAAGATATCTCTATCTATCTCTCGGCTTTATTTCACTGTTAAGCACACAGATTGAATGAATTGATAAAACATTGTTTTATAAATATTTTAGCGAAACAATTTCATTGGAATGACAGGCAATGAATGTGCGAATAAAATTAGAAAGAAAATGTATGAAATAATAATGATAAATAATTAATTATATCTACTGCCATGTATTCGGCATATCTGAATAAATATCTTTTCACATATTCTCCATAATTTGGAATCCCAAAATGTGGACAACACATAATGACAATTATAAAATTTTGTTGTTGTTTTGATATTTTTATTATAAATTATAATTTTTGGTCAGTAAACAAAATACTAAAAATCATTCGACCATCATTCAACCCAAACACCAGTGTGAATATGATTATGTTTTATCTCATTTGAAAATAAAAGAAGAAATTGATCATCAAAATCGTTGTGACAGTTATTGTCAGCGATACGTTTTCGGTAATAAAAAAATCAATTTTGAATGTCATCGACGTGTTAATACGTGTATTTACAATGTAAATTACAATGTTGTTTTTGACATACGGCAAACATTTCGTTTTTTTCGAAATATGATAATCAATATTATTATTAGACACATATAAACAACAACATAATAATGAGATTAATTATGAATATAATGAAATAAATTATCTTTATATGTGAACGACATTATTATCATTATTATTTAATGTGTGGCTCTGGTGTCACTACAAATGCCTGCAAATTGTATTTGAATACATTATTCTATGTGTGTCTATTACATCATCATAGTGTTTAACTTGAATGTATGACCAGAAAAAATAAAAAAAAAACGAATGGCCAGTTTAGTCAAATTTTTTATATTATCATTGTTGTATTCAGTAAATCAATAGTTTAATTTATCATTTTGTTTTTCACTGTTTTCCAATGTTTTTTTTTTTTTTGAACGAAAATGAAAAAACAGCACAGAAGAACAACTAAAGCAAAGAAAAATGAAAAATCATTAAAATTAACCACAATAAAATGATAATGAATTCGGTGATTATACCATTATTAAAAAAATAATACAATACAAAATAAGCGAAAGTTTTTACGAAAAAAATGCATTTCCATTGCATGTTAATAAACTCATGAATGCACATATCATACACACACGCATAGACAAGATATAAAACAATGAAATAACAATAAATAGAGTCAAAAATTATTGTTTAAGAATCAATGAATAATGAATATTATTAATTCATTCATTCATTTCATTCAATAGAAGAATCGATTATTATTGTTATTATTATCATTATTACTATGATTATTATTGTAAAACTGATTGAAATGTTAATGTTCTCTACATGTAAATTATCGTTATCGTTATTATTTCTATTATTATGAAATATTATTTTGTTTAGAAATATCCCGAAAAAATTTGAACGAATGAACTTATTGCATTCAATTTGAACTCGCTAAATAAATGCACTGAAAGCGATCAAATGAATCCATAATGGTTTTTTCTCGGAAAAAAACAAAACGAAATTTCTAAAAGTCAAAGACATAAAAAAATATGATTCACTAATAATATTTTTAGAAGAAAAAACAAAAAATAGAAAATACATCTAGAGGGTAAATTTACCAAAAAGTCTTAATTATCGTAAGTAAAAAAAAATAATTGAACATAAATAATCATGATATAAATGAAGATAATAAATGACAAATAAAGAGAGAAAGAAAATGAGTATGGACTGATTGGACAATTGGAAAATTGAACAAACAAACAAACAAACAAATGGACGAATAAACATAAATATGAATGTCATTTTTTAGACTGAAATCGAAAATGGCAGAATCCAATATTAATAATGATAATCGAAATTTTTATCATAATTAATGTTGTTGATAATGAAAATATAAATAATTATCGGAGAAAAACAAAACAACACAAAAAAATTTTGAAACCAAACAAAAAAATATTTTGACAAGTGCCGTTTTGCTAAATAATAATAATAATACAAAGACAAAAGAGGATATTCTGCCCAAACACACGCATATAAAAGCATTCACAAATGTTACTGCATGAAGAATGAATTTAAAATAGAAAAATGTAAAAGAAAAATCAATATAATGATAAATTGAAATTTTAGTTTAAATATATGAATGAACGAATGATTGAATGATGAAAATAAAAAATCATTTCAAATGAATCATTAATGAGTAAATGAATGAATGAATCGTATCACTGAAACTAAAATATTAAAACAAAATACTGAATTTGTTGTTGTATTTGTTCTATGCATCTTCACCAACCCCCATATATTTTCAATCGACATATTGAATTGTATATATCGTATTTACAGAATATTGTTTGAATTTGTATTATGAAATCATTCCAAAATATCAAGCAAAATATCGATTCCAAAATTCTGAATACTGGAATTTTTTATCGATATAAAATGCATTCTAATTTATGTATTAATAATAAAAAAATCAAAGTTTTTTCAAACATTTTCAATTCATTTTACTGTATTTGAAATCATAATAGAATTAATATTATTATTATGACTCTGATAATGATGATGATCCATTATAATTAATTATTCTTCAACATACAGTATATGAATCTAGATTTTTTTTCAGTGTCGATGCATATATAGAGAATGCATATAATCTTTGTATATGATGTACAGATCATATAAAGATTTTTTCATGCATATATTTTATAATATAAATATTTGAATTTTAATTCAAAAATGAATAAATGAATCAATGAATATAATAAAAGCAATGAGTGAAATTAATTCCAAGGAAGAGAAAAGAAAAGAAAAAACATTAAATTGACATTATTTTATCCATACATATTCATTCGTTCATTCATTCATTTATTCATTGTTCTATTGTTTTATCATCATCATCATCATCAGAATTATAGAATTTAGCACACACAGAGTCGCTTATGTTGCCGTTATCGCAAATTTTGGAAAAAAAATTTTTAGTTTTTTTTTCATTTCAATATTTTCCAGTTAATTTTTAAAGCCAAATCACAAATTTGATTGACAAACTTTACAAGTTCGGATGTTTGAAAATTTCAAAAGAGAAAAAACTTTAGAATATCAATCAAGTTATGATCATATTAATAATAATCAGAATAATAAGATTGAATTTCTTTTTGTAAAATTTTTTAAAGGAAAACTTCAATAATTTTGAATTTTGAAAAAAAATTCATGAAATTTTCATGAAAAATGTCGTGAATTTTTCATTGTTATTATTCGCTCCCATAAATTTTGCCATCAAGGTTAGAGAACATTTCGTTGAATGATATGATGCTTACTAACTTGGCATTTCTATCTCTTGTATAGTCAGTACACATAACAATTCATCATTAGACAGTCGATGAATAAACATGGATTTTCATTTTTGATTTTTTTCATTTTTATTATCAAGTATTAAGTGTTCAGACATAAACTAATCATTCACAGACAATGATGGAATCAAAAAATGATTTTGTATGTGTAAGTTTTGTGATGCTGATATTTTTTTATCCATTTTTATTGAACTTTGAGCGATGAAAAAAAGGGGAAAATATAGATTGAAATTCAATTTCTAGCCGTAGCTTGATATGGAATGTATGAGAGAATATATCTGAGAATTAATAATTCTTATGAATCGAAAAAGATGATGGAATTTCATTTTTTTGTTGTTGTTAGGAAAATTCAATAAAAAAATACTCAAATGAACCATGTCTAGAATGGCTGCATCAATATATTTGATTAAATTCGTAATTTAAAAAATTGATAGTTGGAAATGATGAAACCAAATCAGTTTCAATGACGGTTATTTGCTGTAATATGAGCTTTGATTAATTTTTCAAAAATAATGTTTTCAATCAGAAAAATTTTTGCATAATTTTTTCCTCATTTTAATGAAAATAATTTTTAGCAATAAAAATCCGTATTTTTCCATATTTTGAAAAAAATAATTACACAATTCCATTGCATTAGTGTTTAATTTGGATTTGACCAAAAATTGATCGAAGAAAAATTGAAATCAATTTTTGATTTCAAATGAAAATTATTTGAGATGAAATTCATACAATTTTCATTTTGAAAAAGAAAAGAGCGCAAATCCAGAAAAATAGTGAGTTGAGCACAAATATTTTCAAAAATAGATGGAAACCATTCAAGATCGAAATTGTGAATTGCATTCCCATAAACCTAAGGACTCAAATACTAATCAATGATCATCCGAATGAAACACACCGTAGAAGTGGACATTTTTATGCTCATAAAAAACAAAATTTAATTTCAAATACATCTAAAATGTAACATGCACTGTTTTTTCATTCGAAAAATAAATGAAATTTTGAAAGATTTCAGTGAGAATTAATGAAATTTTGAAGGAAAAAATTTGAAAATAATTTCATTAATTTGACAATCGCTAACAATATATGATCATTATTTCAGTGATTTTTCTTCTAAAAAAAGTTGAAACATTTGAACCATATGACAACAATAAGAATTCATAGGCTTAAAAATAGAGAAAATAAAAATTTTGACGCACACGAGCCAAAAATGTCAATAAATGAACAACGACAACATTTTCGATTATTATTATTTAATTGAATTATTTTCATTCTTCGATTTTGATTTCGATGATGATGATGATGAATAGTTCATAGTGCCTTTCAACAACGACAAGTTTGAAAATTTGAAAAACGAAAATTTCTTCCTGGAAATTTCAAACCTTTTTTCAAGTGTCTTTTTTCCAGCAGACGATTGGCAAATTGAAAACTTTTAGAATCTTTGGATTTTTGAGCTTTTGAATCGTTGAAATTACTAAAATTTTGAATCTACGGGAATTTTTACAATTCAAATTTTGAAATCATGAATTTTGTTCCGAAACTTTGAAACAACGATTTGAATATCAAATTTGAATAGAAATTTTAATTCACAGAAATGAACAAAAAAAACTTTACACAAAGGCAATTTTCAATTTTTTTTCGGTCTTGGAAAATTTCGTTTTTCAATTTCGATTTATGTAAATCGATTATGATAATTTCAAAACAAGAGAAAGAAAAAAATGCGAAAAAAATCCATAATCACAGTTAACAAATAGCAAAAACAAACAGCAAATATTACATAAATACAAACATACATTCATACATATTAGATGATGATGATCATACAAAGTATACTTTGAAGTCCGGAAAAAACAATAAATATTATTTCGATTATTATTATTATCATGTGATAAGTACGGCACAATTCATAGCAAAAATATTTTAAGAAATACACGAAAACAAATACATGCATAAAGCATATAAAATGATATCGATCAAATTTTTTTAACAAATACAAACAAACAGAAACAAAACAAGGCAAATTTTGAAGTGTTTGAAGATGAAAAATTTTTCATACAATATCCGGCATATTTCAAAATAAATTTTTGGAAAAAAAACACAACAAAATAATCTTGAACACCAAAAACAAATAACAATGAATATGATTTTTTTGGATTTTAATAAAATTTACAAATCTTTTCAATTGTAAATATTTTTACAAGTTGAATTTAGTTGTATTTGATCCAACAAAACAAAATAAAATTCAATTCAAGCACAGATTCAATTAATTTATTTAATTTTTTCCGTATTTTGATTTTTCCGTATTTCGATTTGACTTGAAAATTCTTGAAATTTTCTTTTCTCATACAAGCACTCACAAATAAAGTCAAATATTAGCTTAAATAATAACCGAAATTGCAATTGTAAATAAACAAAGCAAGAAAAAGCGTTTTTATCATTCTTCGTGAATGTTTGTAGTTGAAATTTTCGTCTCGTTCAATTTTCACACACACCTAGTCGTGAAATCATTAAGGAATCGAGAGATGTATGAGCATGGATATAAGTACATCGATTGTTGAATCGAGAGAATTTGATGAGAATTCGATTATTTTGAAATTTAGAAAATAAAAATAAAAAACATTTGATGATGTGTCGCTTTGTGTAGTCATCGATGTCAATTTCAATTTTGTTGATGTTGATTTTGTTGATTATGAATTTTGATTAAACGAATCAAAGGATAAAAGCATTGCAGTGAAAACAACTATGACACATACACCACACACGCACACATTATCACTAATTCAGACGCATTATCATCAAACAGAATGAAATATCCAATTCAAATCGGTGTTTACAGCTTGAATGTTAAGTCAATTCTGATTTTTTTTTTTTTTTGCTTTTTTTGGAAATAAAGTTTTTTTTATTTACAAGCACGAAAATTATGATGGAAATTATGATTTGAAAAGCATCATCCGAATACAATTTTCAAACATTTCAAATGATTCAATGGATTTCAAATATGCTTCCAACCATGCTTAGTTGTCAGTCGTATTGATAACAATTGTGAAAGTTATATGCATCCAGAGTTATATAGAAACATGATGAGAATGATATATATAACTTTGTGCAGTTTTATCATGGATTCTGGCCGTTTTCTATCATTGCAACCATCATTGAAATGTATTACGGAAATTCAAGTTCTCAATTTGCAAAATAATAGTAATAATTTCACGATAAAAAAATTGTATTTCACCGAATATTTCTTTTCGAAGATGATGTTATTCATTTATTCATTTATAAAAATTCAGTTATTTTTCTATTTATTTATTTATTCAAAATAAATCCGGAAAACAATATTATTATTATTGTTATTATCATCATCGGTGCTAATACATGCGAATATATATTTGTATGAAATTATTATGTTCACATCATTCTATTTCATGTGCCTCATCATCATCATCAATATCATTATAATACTAATAACAACCGGTATTTTTTTGAAAATGATTTTATACAATTTTCCAAAAAATATTATATATGTTAATAAATGTATTTGGAAAAATATTGCATTTCGAATTATAACAGAAATTGAATAGTGAATTCAGTATCAAAAAATAAAGAAGAACCGAAGAAGGAGAAGAAGAAGCATCACAATATATCACAATAGTATTATATGTTTGTTTGTGTTGTTTTGTTTTGTTTCGTTTCGAGAGAAAAAAAGGATTAAATGGAAAATGGAAAAAATGATAAAAATTCCATTATTCATTCAGCAAGAATCATATATGTTCAAGTTTACGAAACTACGAAAAAAGAAACTGGATCAATAATTGAAGAGAAATTCTGAATGTTTGCATTTCATATACATGTTTGAATGCGTAATCATTTCAAAGATTTGATGATTTTTTTTCTCGACAAAATTTTTTTTTGATTTTGTTTGACTCGTTTATAAAATGGCAAAAACATAAAATACATTACTCTTTATGTAAAAACAAAAACAAAAATTTGTTTATTTGTTTATCACACTGATGATGAATAAATTTATTTTTACATATATTAATATATGAATAATAAGGCACAGAAAATATCGATTTTCTTGTATAGTCGATTAATCGATTTTGTAAATTTTTGAATGAATGAAGAGTAAAAAATGAAATAAAAATCAAATCAAATCATTTCTGATTGATGTTGGCCATATATAAAATAATATAGAAGATATTCGAAAATAGATAAAATATTCCAAAAAATCATTTATTTTTGCAAATAAATTCAAATTCAGAACAAAATCTGCAGAGATTTATGCATGTGCGTATGCGTATGTTATTCTGGATATATGTCTTGATTCGATCGATTTCTCAATCATTTTCATTATTGTTATTACTAAAAAATTCATTTTATTAGAAAAAATGAATGAATGTGATCATGAAATCAATAAAATTGACAATAACCATTTGATAGCAACAACAATAACAATAAGCAAGCAAGAATGACTGAAGAAATTTTTCAGATGAAATAATTCAATCACAAATGGATGAATGACAAGTTTATTTTAAATATTTAAAGAAAATAATAAATGATACAAGAACCAATGATGCTGATGATGATAACCATGGCAAAGATGTATGGCCAGTAACGAAAAAAAACCGGGAAAAAATCGATATAAATATTAAATCAAAAAAAAAAAAAAAATGAATGAAAAAACATTAACTTTTTGAATTATTACTGCTATTAAATATGATTTGCATGATGATATCATCGATGATGTTTAGATGATCATGATCACCATCTAAATCATTAATGAAGAAGAACAAAATGAATGAATCAATGACTCTAAGCATTATTCAAAATTGAATTTTAGGATTAATAATGGGAGAACAATAATGAAAATAATGAAATAAATAAATAAAAATTAAAACAAATAAAATAACGAACATTATTCATACAAAATATTGATAATTTTCATAAATTCAATATACGTGAATATATTGATGACATTTTTTTATTTGTTTTCGGTTTGGTACCATAAATCAAATGATTTATTAAAGAGAATTTTTCGTTTTTTTTCCTTTTCGATTGATATCAATTGAATAGAATGATGTTTGGTTTTGAACTAAATAAAACAAGGCTCGTAAGCCTTTAAAGTTTATTATTTTCATGAAGATGAAATGCGAAAAAAGTATGAAATTCTTCCTTATTTGAAATGCTTCAGATGCATTCATATAGCTGCATAATTTATTCATGAGTTTGGTGGGTGGATAAAATATTTGTTTGCTTTTTCTGATTCTGTCTTGAAATTGCCAAAAATTCACAAAAATTATTTTTCATTGAAATATTAGAATTAATTTTAGAAAATTCAAAATTATTTTTTTTCAGTGAAAAATTCAAAGAAAACAAACATTTTCATTCTTTTTCTTTGGACAATTTCGGATATTTTTTTCTATATTTCTATCGCTATTTTGTGCGTAAACAAAGAAATAAAATTGTAAAGTCAATAGAATTTCAAAAGTCCAAGAATTCCGAGCTTGATTTTCACTATTTTTACCATTGTTAAACCATTTCGGCGATTTTGTTTTTGTCTCATTTTTCTGTGTCATTTTCTTGATTCACAATTTAAAATTCTTAATTCATTCATTTACTTTGTTTTTTGTTGTGCTTTTAATAACATGAAGAATTTGAGAATGAGAGAATTTTCTTTTTGTTAATTTTGAATCGTTCATTGCAAATGATATGCGGATAAATCATTGCAAAAATATAATAATAATAAACAAGAATAAGAATTGTAGAATTGCACATGTACAAATGTTTAAATGTGGAATAAATAAATAAATAAAGCAAAGATCGAAATTCGGAAAAACAGAGATTTTTATTTTTTCTTAAATTTGAAAATGAAAACTGGTGATCAATCATCAATTTGAGAATTAAATGAGCAAATCATACACAGAAATATACAAATAAATACGATTCTCAATGCAATAACAATATACGATAAGCATAGATATTGAAAATGTGCTTATTTTTTGTTACAATTTTTCATTGATTCAATCCATTCAATTCGTTCATTCATTCATTTATTTATTTATTCTTTTTCATTGATTTTTAATGGCAACAAACAAATATAAACAATTTGAAATTGAATAGACTTATAAAATATATAAATATTAATAATTTCTCAAGAATTTTCTCGCAATATTTTGCTGTTTTGTTTGTTAGTTTGTTTGTGAATTATTGGATTCTAATTATAACAATTTTGTTCTATTTTTTTGATCATTCAGTGTCTTCATTCAATGATGATGATGGTGATGACGATTATACATAATGATAGATGGATAGATAGATAGATAGATTTCTTCGGGTTTTTTTCAATTAAAATAATGGGAAAAATCAATGATCTAATATAACAAAAAATGACTTTTATTAATGATTTTAGCATTTCACAAATGTAATTAATCTAATTTTTTTTTGTATGAATGGAACAAACAAATAGAATCGGTACAAAAATAGAAATATTTTCTTTCGTCCATATATTTTCACCAAATTTTCAATTATACAAAAAATACCAACAAAACGACAGACAAAATGAAAATCGATCAATCGATTGATCGACTTCAAATACCAATAATAACCATAAATCTATTGACAAAAATGAAAATAAAACGATTTTGGTCTTTTTGTATTATTATTATTATTATCATTTGATTGGTCATTGGTGATCCTAATATTCTTATAGATAAATATTGAATAAATAATAATTCAAGACAATTTTGGAATATTATAGCCAAAAAGAAGAATGTTAAAAAAATAGAAGTAAATGAAACAGAATTAATCATCGATTCGAAATTTATATGTGGAAGAATTTTATTTTATTCCTAAATTCACTCCGAAATAACTTCTCAACTTAGTGAATCTATTCGTTTCGAGATTATTATTATTATTGAAATTCCAGAAGACATTCTTTTCCATCATCATCAATCTATATATGAATATTATGACTGAAGTTGCGGATACTATTCATTTACAAAACAACAAAAAATATTTTCACATATTTTTAATCAAATTAAATTGCATAAATTGCCGATTGAAAAAATCAATTTTTTAGATCAAAAAAGAAAAGCGCTTGACAATAGAATTTTTCAATACAAACACAAAAAAAAGGACAATTTATGCGTCAAAGGCTTTGAAATTAAATTTTTTTTTTTTCAATATTGAAAGCGTATTCATGCGTCAAATGACTTTTTGAAGACCGATTATTTTCAGAGATGCGGCATATAATATTAAGAATAGCAATAATAATGGACATTCTGTGGTTGAAATATTTGTTTTTTTTTATTTATTTCATAATGCGGCATCAAACAGAACAGATTGACTTCAAATATTTTTTTTTGAAAAAAAATAGTTCAGAGTCAAAGTCTTTCGAATAAACAAAGAATTTCTGTTTAGAATTTCGATTGATTGAATAACGACAAAAGAATGTTGATTCATAATTTGATCTGGGAAAATTTTTCCATGTTAAGTCCATGGAAACATCAAAAATAATCAAATACAGATCATCGTCATCATCATTATCATTGATTGTAATTTAAACTTTGAATCCAATTACGATGAATAAACATTAATTTTCAACAAAAGAAAAAATATGTCATTTAACACTTTTCATAAAGTTCATTTATATAATCGTATGGCTTGGTGCGATAATTTTTTTCATATTAAATTGAATATATATAAATGAATTAAACTGGGAAATGTTAATTGATTCATGATGAAATTTAATGCAAGAATTATCAGTAATAATTGAATTTTTAAATTCACTGAATAGATTTAATGCGATATCTTCATGCGTGTTTTCGTGTATCCATTGAAATAATTTCATTTCGGATATTTTAATTTATTTGAAATTTTTTCATTTCGTTTCCCATGTCTGAATGTTTAAATAAAAAAAGGGAAAACAACAAAGATAAATAAATGAATAATGAGCATGTATATTTCATTCTTTTTCTCGGATAATTTAAATATTGAATATTTTTTGAATGCAAATATTTAGATTATTCGTGTTTAGTTTTTGATTTTGAATTTTTTTTTCTTGGAACAAAAGAATATTCTAATCACAAATCTATCTTTCTATGCATACACTCGAGAGAAGAAATGAAATGTGAAATCAAAGTACGCATTGTTCGCGATTCTTTTCTCTTTTGCGATTCTATTCTTGTTTCAATGGTTTCAATTCTTGTTTCAATTTTTTTCTTATTTCTTTCTTTAGAATATTTTTCGTTTGATCGAAATTGAAATTCAAATGGATCGAGACGAAACAAAAGAAAATGAAAATCTTGTTCATTCAATTTTTTCTTTAGTTTTGGATTGAAAATATTGTTTTATAGCTTTGTATTTTCACTTTACATAGAAGAATGAAAAATAATAATAATATTTCTCGATTTTATTTTGCATCTCATTGCATTGTGAAACATACTACAGTACACAGAGTAAAGCACAAAACAAATCGCTAAAACTATCTCAAACCATCCATACACACACAAACAGTGCATATAAATCAATAATATCAAGTAGATTGAGTGAATTGAGAATAAAATAAAACCGTTTTATGTCTATAATTTTTCGTTCAATCTTTGTTTTATATAAGAGTTGAAGATATGCAGAGATGAAGATAGAGCGGGGGACTAATACAGTATGTAAGTAATGTTTTATTTTCTTATTATTTTTATAATTTCACAGAGACAAACACATATAAAAATCAGTCATCATAGCATTTAAATACAAATAAAACAAAAACAGAAAACATATATGAACTCATTGAGAGTTTAAGAGTTTATTTTTATTTTTATTTTTTTTTTCGTTTCTTCATTTTCTTAAACGATTTTTCATTTATAATAACGATAATAATAATCAGAAATAAAGAATATATTTTTGTTGAAGAGAAGAAATAGAAATTCTTCCATTCTGCATTCTCAATGATTTGATCCATTCATATTCAATGAATGAAAATAATAATAATAATATCCAAAAACAACTCCGATTATCCAACTCTAACAAAATGTCGGTCGATAAATGAAACAAAGAAAAAAAACAGATCAATAATGTATATGGATATTTTAATATAGAATGTGAACACACATTTTGTTTTTGGCCACATACGAATATATGGGAAACAAATGATAATATTTGTGTGTGTGTCTGCTGCTACAAGAAAAAAAATTGGAGAAAATAAAAAGTTTTCAAGCAAAAGTCAATTATCATATTTTTATTTAAATATGAAATTTTTTTCTTGGCTGAAATTATTCCGATTCAAATTATTATTATTATTATTAATATTAACTGAAATTGACAAAATTAAAAATGTTTCAATTCAATACAATTATTGAAAAACATATCAAAATCTTGATCAAAATACGTGAATGTCAAAACATTTTGTGTGACTGAAATTTAGAAAAAAAATGTTCATTCAAATCGCATGCTTTATCTCAGATCCTTTGGATTGAATGTGATTGGAATATGCATTGAAAGGTATTCTATAACAAAGATTTTATTTTACAAGAAATTTTCAAAGAAAAAATCCAAAAATTTGTGTTTGTTTATTTTATGTATTTTCCATGGTTGAATGATGATGAAATTGACGAATGAATAAAGCTTAAAAAGAAACGAAAAAAATCCTTGAAAAATCAGCGAATAGCAAAGAAAGAAAAAAAATCAATCAAATATTATTGTCATTCATTGAATGCCTATAAATATTATTTTTTGATGAATATTTTTCAGTATATTTGCAAACAAATGATTCTACAATGGAAATATTTGTGGTTTATTCTTCAACAACCAAAATAAATATAAATAAATGTTTATTTATAATAATAATAAATTTTGTATTGTTTAATAATAATATGAGAAATAAATGAATATAACGAATACTTGAAAATTCATTCAACAGAAACGAATATTTGATATATCATATATTATAATATTCAAATAAATAATTTATGATTGAAAATATTTTTTGTTCGGAATAATTCATTCAATATTGAAGATATACCAGAGAATATACACCAAATACCGACTAGAATAAGTTTTTCCATATTCAGCAATCAGAATTTTTGGTTTAATTTTCAATATTTTTTCTCCTTTTATCATCTCAAAAAAATAAGAATAATATTTGAACCAATTCTGTTGTTTGTAATCGAAATATATACCAATACGAGTAATATATGTAATGGTCAATTGATTTTCAATTGATTTTGTTCATCCATTCATTCATCGATTCTATTTTATTCTTTTTTTTCTCATTGATTCTTCCATGTTTTTTTTTTTTTGTTTGTTTGCATCAAGAATTCAATACTATTTTTTCATTTTATTTTTTAAATATTCATTGTTTATTTTTTAGTTATGTTGAATCATCAATGTATTGTTATTGTTGTATTCACATTACAACGAATTCAACAATAATAATAGAAAATAAACAACAATAAAATAGATATAGATGAGTGGATATATATTTATTCATTGAATACTGAAAATAAAATGAAATTACGATAATAAAAATAGAATATTAAAATTGAAAAAAATAGAAATAAATAACTTGAAATTGATAAACAATATGTTGTGATAATATATTTGTGGGTGCACACATTTCTTCCCGAAACAAGTATCTCTATGAATTTTTTCCATTGAATATATTCAATGATGGAATATTTTCATAATATCAACAATTCCTGGTAAAAAATAAGAATTTCATCTAAGCTTATTCATTCTTCTCTTAGATTGAATTTTTAAGTTATTCAATCACTTTAAACATTGATTTCCATATTATTTCTATGCATATTATTCAAAAGTCAATTTCATTGTACTGGTAAATACACTCTAAAATATATTCAAAGTCAACTTTTTCTTTCAAATAATACTATTAAATAGTTTGACCAGAGAAAATTGATTTATTCATTCATTTCTTCAAGATTTCTTCGGAGAATCTTTTTTATTCATAAGAAAATTGGAGATTTCCAATGTTTAATAATGTTTAATTCTGTAAATATATGAAAATATAATCACATTCAAACAATACAAACGCTGTAATATGACCGAAATTGATAATAATAATATCGAAAAATGAAGATTTGTGTTTTCTTCTTTAATCATCATCATCATTGAAAATGTATGAATAAATAATAGACTTCAAAAATAAATTGTAATAACAAATAATGACTGAATGAACATTAAAACGATGGAATCTTTGATATTTTAATATTTTGGTTTGTCCAAATTTTGTCATTATTTGTTTGTTTGTGAAATAATGATAATAAGTTAAGAATGAACAAACAAAACAAGACAAAGCTAAAAGACAATTTATATATTGATTTATTCATTTATTGTGTATGTGATTTGATCTTTTAAGTATAAACGACAACAACACAAATTCCAAATGATAAATAAATTTATACAGATAAATATTTATCAATTGATGAACATGAAGAATTCAAAGATTAAATAAATCCAAAATTGTGTATAAATTCACTTGCTGTTTTTGTTTTAAGTAAATATTTAAACAAATCAAACAAAAAGTGAATGGAGAAAAATGGAACAAATTAGACAAATTTAGTCGCAATTATGAACAATTCATTGATCAGAATCATTTGATCAGAAATCAACAATCATAGAATCGAAAAAAAATGATTTTTCTTCTGCCTCATTGGTAGGAAATTTCTAAATCAAGCTGAATACTGGGGCATTCATATCGGTAATTTTTTCTTGTTTCAAATTTGAATTAACCTTCAACGATTATCTTCATTATTGGCATGATGAAATATGGCAACGATGTCAAAGACGTGTAAAAGACAGGTCGATTTTGGAATATTGAACGTATCATGAACATGAGTTCTAGAATGTACCGGCGTTTATTGGCAGATGACAATCATAAATCTCTCAATATTTGATGCAAATCACTCATATAATATCTAGATAATCATTAAATAAATCATGTTCCAAAAATTATTGTTGAATTGAATTGAAAAAGTATTGAATTTTTGTCTTTCTTTTTTTTCACTTCGAAAAAGATGTGCATGACACAATCGAAATGAATTGAAAAAAAATTTTCAGCTGAATGAATCGAAATAAAAGTAGAAAATCAAAAAAAACAAAAAAATGTAAAAATGAGATTGAATCGTGTACGAGAGAGAAATCCCGAACACACACACACTTTCAATGGATCATAAAAATGATATGATATTCACATATATCACAATGATTTGACAATGATGTTGATCATGATCTTGGCCGCACATCCACACACAAACACATCGAACATAGAAGTAGGCAACCTTTCAATGTAAAAAAATCAAAATAAATCTCACTCAATTCTTCAATGATCCAGAAATTTTCAATTCATTATTTTTATTTTATGAAGAATTTTCCATTGAAATTGTTCCATTCATTGAGATATCCTCCACACACTCATACACAGACACACAGTTCAGTATTAGATAATACTGAATTTGTGCCAGTGTTTGTGTGTGTATTTTCAATGAATGCTTCTTGTTGTTGTTGTTTTGACATTTTTTATTTCTATTTCTGGTTCACATTCTAAAAAATAATGATTTTCAATCAAATTCAATTTAATGATGATGATGATGATCAATGGAATCAATGATCAATAAATGTGGCCATCTATCTTTAAATATTATTACACATAAATAAAGATAATAAATAATGGAAATAATAATTTGTTTGAAAAATTGAATTGAATTTGGTAAATTGAATTCAATACACATCTTGACGATAAATATTTACAACTTGTTTACAATACAGGATTTAAAGTTTCGATTAGGGATTCCAAAACTGAATTTCATGATTGCACAAATTAAAATTACATTCAAAACTATGAAAATCAATTTTGAAACCCCAAATCAAAACTATAAACCCTGTAATATTTTCTTTCACCCCATAGCGTTGTTATATAACACATTACACAAAATTTGTTGATAGACGAAATTGTTTGAAATTTTTCTCCATCATATTATTATTATGATTATAACTGTGATATTGAAATACACAGACACACAGTGAGAAAAAATCGATGAATTGAAAATGATAATAATAATAATAATAATTGTAAATAATGAAAATTGAATCCGAATTCATTCAATTCATTTATTTCATTTATTTTTCTTGAATGTGAGTTATAAATTCATTTATATGTATTTACAAACATCAATTTGATGAATACGAATGAAATTATGAATTAAATCGAATAATAAAACAGAGAAATGAAAATTATTTTCGTAATTTGAATATGAATGTGTTTGTCTGTTTTTATGGGGAGAAAATTCATTTGCAAAAAAAAAACAATGATGAAAACGATTTCTTGTTTTGAGATTTTTCGAATCCATTTCAATTATCGAATATGTTTTTTAAATGCTCTGATTTGATCTGCTTTGATTGTTTGTTTATTTCACTCATCCATATAAATATCGGAAGATATTTCATTTTATATGGAATTATTATGATTATATGTTTATATGAAAAGATTATCAACAAATGTATGGGGAAAAAAATAAGAAAAATTCAAAAACTCCTTGCAAATTTTCTCGCAAAGAAATCGATTTCAAATGAAGAAAAATCATATCATCATAATTTGTGAAACGTAATATTTAACAAAAGAAGCAAGCAAATTCAATGAAAATGAAACCTCGAATCGGAATTTTGCCGATTTTGCTTCTGTAAGCGAAAAAATTCATAAAGCAGAATAAATACCAGAAAAATGATCGCGTTTATTCTTAGTTTAATTCTGCTTCAGTATCGAAGAGATATCCGAAGTCTAATTGATAATTCAAATACCGAAAAATAAAGGAAAAACAAATTCACGATTGATATAAAACAAAGCACAGAGGCACATTGTCAAGAATATTTAGCAAAATTTCATAGAAAAATCGGCCATCAACTAAACAAAAAAAAATCAAATATAATATTCATACAATTCATTCATATTAAACTTGAATCCAAATCAAATCAAAATGTGAAAAAACAAAATTGAAAATCGACCATGATTATAAATGGATGTGAATCAACTGAATGAGAAAAACGATGAATTGAAACAAATGAATCTTCTTGTGATTTCATGAAATGATTAAAATAATAAAAAAAAATCGAATGAAATCATACACACTTCAATTATGAATTACATGATACATAATAATAAGAATACAAAATAATGAAAGAAAATAAGGATTTCTCATTACAAATCATTTACATTAGAAAATTATTATTATGATTATGATTATTATTATTGCTGTTGTTATCTTGATATTATATAATCTATTCTGAGTGTGTATTATCATCATCATTATTATTATTTCTTACATTATACACATTAAGATGATTAGATTTTGATGAAAATTATTCTCATTTCATTCTATATTTTATATTTTATTTCATTTTTAATATTATTCGCAACCAACAAAAATTTAATACATTTATTATTATGATTATGATAAAAATAATAATAATTCCAGATACAAGCGTTATGAATTTTTATTTCGGTAATTTTTCTATTCTTCTTTTCTGGTGTTTCATTCCTAAAACCAGCAACGACGACAACAACTGATATTATCATCATTATTATTAGCTGTTGTTGGCGTTGGCTTTGTTGTTAATGTCCAGAAATCAAAAATTATGATAATAGTTGTAATAATAATAATGAAAATAATGATTGGCCAATTTATTCATATGAAAAAAACAAAATATTATTTGGTACATTTACATTCATTTTTTACACAACTCTTGTAAAAATGAAATATTCTTTTGGTAAGACAAAAAAAGTGTATCTGGAATTTTCATTGTTCTTATATCTATCTTTCCTATTCTATTCACATGATGATGTAAACGATTTTCCAAAAATTCATTGATTTAATTTTTTGAAAAAACGTAAAGTACCAAAGAAAATGAAATTCAAAGATTCATTTTTGCCATT
Source organism: Psoroptes ovis (assembly GCA_002943765.1). Lineage (NCBI taxonomy): Eukaryota > Metazoa > Arthropoda > Arachnida > Sarcoptiformes > Psoroptidae > Psoroptes > Psoroptes ovis. The sequence continues at coordinate 1,401,346 of PQWQ01000006.1, forward strand.
TCATTAATTAGAAACCCGATTCTTTACATGTCATATTGTTTTCTTTTTATTATTATTATAATTTAAATCTCGAATTAAATTAATGAGAAACCTGAAGCCAAATTTTAGAAATTTTTACCGTATTCTTGTCACTTTTTTTGTATGGTACTTTCATAAACAAACCCAATCCATATCAAAGAATGCAACAAAACAGAAAAAATGGATGTAAAAATAGATTATGATTCTCGCATATCTTAAAGGCAATGTGCACTCGAATATAAATATACATTTCACCTAATAATAACAAAAGGAATAATAATGATTTGAAAATAATTATAATAATTAAATTATAAAGATTGAAAATCACAGAAAATGGCAAAGAATTTCACTCTGTATTTTCGAGATGAAATGTTTTGCTTGTTGACAATTATAATGAAATTAATTAGTAGATTATAATAATGAAAATAATAATTATTATTCCGAAAGATGAATTTATTATTATTATTTACCAGACATGAAAAATATTACGAAAATTCAATAAAATAATTGAAGATGAAGTAAGAAAAAAAATTAATGAAATAATCTTAGGCAAAATATACATCTTGAAATAAATGCATTTGTTTAATGTTTGTGTTTCTATTACAAAAAAAAGAAAAAAGCAAAATGAAAAATTTCCTGACATAAATCAAAATAAGAAACTGGAAAAAGAATAAGAAAATCGTTTACATTTTGTTACTTTTTTCATTGAAATTCTCATTATTTTTTTTGGTTCAACTGCTGTAAGTTGCTGTTGTGTATGCCTGGAATTGAATAATACTGCCAACTCATTAAATACTCGTTATGTTTCAGTGAGTTTGAAAAAGAAATTTTAAAAAATTCGAAATTTTTAAAATACATCAAAAGAAAAATACTTGAAATTATTTATACTTGATAATATTAAAATTGAATTATAATTAGAATAATAATAATGATAATGGAAATAATTGAAATATTTATTCATAATTCCATGATAGAAAAAATTTATAATTTGATTCCATACGACATAATTGTAAATTTAAACGTACTATTAGTACACCTAATTTCGTATTGAATTGTATGGAGTTTTTATTAGAATTTAATGTTTTCAAATGAATTTTTCTATCATTATCTCCTGATTCCAATAAATATACATCGATTTGATTAGGTTTTTGTATCACACCAGTTAATTTGATTGTTTCCAAATTGGTATTATATTTTTTTTGTAAATTCAAATCCATTGCACGACAAAAATCACCAATTTGTTGAATATTTATTGTCAAATTATTATAATGACAATCGAATGTCATGTACATTGAACGTTTGGATGGAAAATGATCATTACCATCATCAATGTATAATTTGCCAAATGATTTTTTATCACGATCAAAACCGCCATATAATTGGAAACCATTTTCGATTCTAGTTTCTTCAATTGTTTGTTTTGCATCTTGCAACACAATCATATGGCCACCACGTAAATGAATGTTTATATTTACCACTGATAATTCAGCTAAGCCATGATCTTTATTCCATACGATTTGACCGGAGTAAAAATCATACCAGCGACCACCGGGGAAATGAATTGATAATGATGATTTATTCATTTCTAGCGCTGGTGATATCATTAATGCAGGGCCTAACATGTATTGATTTTGAATTTTGTATGCGAATTCCTTGTCTGGAAATTGAAAAAATAATGGCTGAGCGACCAGATCACCATCGATCGCAGCATGATAAAATAATGTATATAAATATGGCAATATACGATAACGCGTTTTGATAGCTGAACGTATTGTATTTTCCATTGTCTCGATAAATTGTGTTTCCATTTCATTGTGGCCATTGTAAGCAATCATGAATGGCTGCATCGATGCCAGTTGATACCATTGTCTCATTAGATTTATATCTTTTTCTCGTTTTTCTCCTTTATAACCACCGACTGGAAATCCAGTCATAGGAATGGCGAATAAACTAAAATCTAACATTTGTTTCATACTATATTTCAACATTTCCCATGTACCATTGATCGGTATTGAAATGTGTCCACCAAAACGCCCACTGCCTAAAAATGTTGATAAACTCATTATGAATGGACGTCTATTTTGATTATGATTTTTTCCATAAAATTTTTTAAACACAGCTTTTGATTGTTTTTGTCCATATAAATTGTGTACTGCTAAATATTCTCCAAAATTTTGATGATCAGTGATCGATGATTTCGATAACGATGAATCCAAACAAGGATTATTTTCATTCAAAGATTGAAAATAGTTATAATTCCATTCAAATCGATTAAGCATTAATGGGCATGAATCTTTGGCAAAATTAACCGGCGTATTCCAATCCAGTATAAAACCATCGGCAATTGTATTTAATTCATTTTCAACAAATAAATTTTTACCATTCATATTGAAGAAATCAGGATAATATGCATATTGTTCTATTTACCGATCAATGAATTTTTTTCTGAATTCAATGATTATTAAACGACAATTCAACACTTACCATTTGATCGATTAAGGCCATCACAGCCTATCATTGAACCTATGAAAGGTTTACGCGTATTCGAATCAATCAGAACAGCATTATTCCATTCATGATTGATTGCATTTAGATTTCCATCTGGCGACAATATATGTGGTATTGTTGCCGATATCCATCGCATATTATTATCATGTAATATTTTTGCATGATTTCCCAGTAAATTTCGATCAATTTTCATTGAAGTACCACATTCAGATTCAAATGGTATTGACATATTTTTGAATTTTTTAATCATATTTGACAAATTAGGTAATGCACATTGTGTATGGCAAATATGAAATCCTAGTGACCAATATGGTGGCATCGATGGTTTGTATATGAAATTCTGTAATTGCCTCATGACATCAATCGGTTTTGGACCGAAGAAAAAATGCTAAATAATGATCAAATACAACAACATCGAATTAGCATAACAAATAATTTTTGAAATCATAATACCAACAAATTCAAGATGGCCGCCAATAGTACGTAATGTTAAACTTGGACGTGAATTAATGATCGCTTGTAGTGGAAAACTATTCAATAGTAATACACCATATGCATCACCTTTGGAAGGGTTATCGATGCCTAAATAAAATGGATGACTACCAAATAGACTTGTTGTATTCAGTGTTATATTATCGTGATATTGACTGAATAAATTCCATTTCTAATTCGAATAGATAAAAAGGAATTGAATGAAATCAACTTAATTCAAATTAACATACACTTGGATTGCTAAAATTATGCTTAAAAGGTTGATTTGATTGTCCAAGACCATAAACAATATCATTCATCAATAATGTAGTTATTTCAATGTAACCATCTGCAAATATGAACGGTGTATGTGGGCCCATGTCGAATAGTCTTCTTTTAGTTTTTCTACGCCGTATTTTCAACTGAAAGAAATCGATATTAACATCATTTTCAACAGTTATGATAGCATTCGATTTGATTGAATTATTGTGTGATTCAAAATTAAAATCAAAATATTTTGTCCACTTCGCATCATCTATGAAATTAAATGAAAAATGAGACAAATATTCTAATTCAACTAAGAAAATTCAACAGCACCATCATTGAAAGGTCGAATCAATATACTTGAATGATCGGAACTGTATTTTCTTATTGATAAATGCAGATTTTTTTGCACGATTGGCTGCTTATGTAGATCGGTATTACTGTCATTATGTATGAATGGCGGCGCAGTGTACAGTGTCAGCAGATAATTAAATTCATCAATTTTTTTGACAAGGTATCTTGGCATAAAATTCCTTCCATTTTCCAAATCTTCACTACGTTCCATTTGATAATAACATCGAATATCGGTTTCTTTCGCCAATCGATCTAATCGGCAGACAGGATTGCATTCTTCTTTGAATTTCGGTTGCAATGGCAGACAATCATAACGTAGATCAATTTCAATTGTTAAATTTGAATTTGGTTTCCATATTTGATTCCAAACGATTGATGATCCAATACCGATCATACCTGAAACGACGAATAATGCTATAAATGGTAATACTCGATTCATTAAGACTGTATTCGTTGATCGTTTTCTACGATGATCATCATCACTGTTTATACGATTATATAAATTTTCAACATTTGTCGATGTTTGAATATCATTCCTAATGTTTTTCATAACATTGTCATTGTCATTCAATGGTATATCATCATATGAAGAATCCATGATTTCATTAATGTCTAGAATTTTTCATACAAATTATCAACATTGAAATATATGTTAAACAAACAAATAAACAAAACAACAGAAAATTACTGATCAATACTATAAGAAATGAGAAAAAACAATTGATAAAATAATTTGGATTGAGAAAGATGGATTGATTTAATCCATAAGCAAAACATCTTGAAATGCTTGACAACCATAATAATTTTACTTTCAAATCTTTTGTAAAGAGTGTAGATAAGACGCAAAAAATGTGATAATGATGAGATCATTCAATTTTACACTGGTTGGTTTCAAATTTTTTTTATCCACTAAAACCGGCTAAATTGTGCATTCATGAAAGAAAAAACTTGCATGTTTCAATGGAAAGCTGTTGAAGTATAAACACGTGTTCAATATCCATAATATTACTAATAATAAAAATGAAATTTTACACCGCGAATTGAACGTAAAAAATTATAAAAGTAGACAATTTTATTCCATTCAATATGTGAATGAATTACCAAAGAAAAAACATAATCTTGATGTGATAAAATTATTATTTAAAATAAAAAAATTAGTGAATGAAGTTACATTAAATTTATGCAAATATATCAAATACTATGGTTAATATGAATGATATTTTCAAAAATATTTAGACATTTTAGGATAAAATTTCGGTACAATCATCATTTCGTTTGTTGAATCATGTGTATTTTTTGAAAGTGAAAATGTTTCACCTTTACAATGATCCAATTGTTGACCCCAACTATAGTGCTTGCCTGGTTTAGAATAGAAGCGTATTTGAAGTCTGATTTCAATCATAGTCATATCCATCAAAAGAATAGTAAATGTAAGAAAATTTCTTTGTTTTCGTTTGATTGCATTTGATGATGATAATGTTTGATGATTTGCATTCCACTGGAATGAAATACAGGCATTTTTATTCGAATTGTTGTTGAATTTATTTTTATTTTTACACAAACAACAATGTTCATTCGAATCGAAATCAACAAATGTTGATTGGAATGTATTCATTGTTTTAGCATCACTAAGATCTACTTTGATCAATTGAACAGAAGTGGATTCATAATGTTCTAAATGTAGCTTGAAATTGTATTCAGAACATGTAAGCATTTTTAATGTTTGATGCAATGGAAATCTTTGGCCATCTTCCTGTGAATTGAACATTGAAATCAATTTAATATATAAAATTAGATTAATGCCGAACACTTGCCTTGTAATAAACAGGAATATTTTCATTGCAATCATTTAATTCGTTTGTAATGTTAATTGTACATTTAATTGGTTTTAACGAATTTTTACCCATTTTCTTCATTTTATTATATTTGATTGATTTTGATGTTTGTTTCGATTTAATTTGGATTTTGAAGAAAAACTGTTATTATATTGTTTGATTGATGATAAAAATATGATTGTATATTTGAACTTTAGTGTTCGACTTACAATGATTAGATTAATAAATTTGAACATAAATATTTTAATAGAAAAAATTACTGATTCAAAGCTTTATACATCAGTAATTTCAGCATGTGAAATTCAATTTCAAACCCAGAAGAGCCAGTCACTAATGGGCAAAACGAAAAAATACATGTGAATAATGTTTTGAAATTGATTTAAATTAATAATGTAAGTATTTATTTAATTCGTTTTTTAGACAATTGAACTTGGTCAACAAGAATTAAAATTGCTCATTTTTGGAATGTCATTTGAATAAATTAATAGAAAATAAAACTCAACAAAGTGATTATGATAAGAAAAATCAAAAATACGCCTATCAAAATCATAATATGAATTAGGCCAATATTTTTAGTGAATTTTGATCGATATGTTTTTCTGCGAGTAGCATTGGTTTTCAATGGTGCTTGAATACGATCCACCGCAGTAAGAATGGCATCACGTGCGCCTGGCCATTGATTTGGTCCAGTTAAACGATATTGATAAGGTACACATGGACCAAACATCAAATGAATGAATAATTTGAAATCAGTGAATAAATATTTCCATACATCGGGTTTGCATCCTACTTCAGCCGATATTTCATCCATAAAATCAATCCAATCACATTGAATTGTATGCCTTTCTGATTCATAGAAACGCTTATTGTATTCAATTTTTTCCTGTACACCTTTTTCCATTGTTTCTCGATCAGGTAATTTAAGTTTGCCAGCCATTAACAATGCAAACCAACGTGCTTGTAATTCACCGATCGGTAGCAATGCACCGATAGGTTGAGCCAAAGATATAAAAGCCAATGTATGCGGATGCTTCAAATGTGGAGCAAATTGATATTTGTATAAACGGATCTGATTCTTGTGCACAGGTATCAAGGTGTCCGATATGAACGGAAAACTAACTTTGTAACCAGTCGCCATCACAACTGAATCGCATGGTGTTACTTCACTTTCACCTATTTGATAAGTCAAGATTCAAAAATATTAATTGTCACCTGTCAATTGTCAAAGAAATTTTGTAGTGGTTCGAAACCTTACCTTTGAATACGACACCATTTTCAGTGAAATGATCGATATCGCTCTTGATTTTGATTGTACCGGATAATATTCGATTCGGCAATGCATCATTCACCATTATATGTTGCGATAATACACGATGAGCGGGTTTCAATTGATAATCGCTGTGATTAAACGTTGAATTCAGCTGCATTTCAACGGCATCACATACATATTTATATGGAACGTAACGGAAAAACAAATTGATAAATCGACGGTGCATAAATTGATCGAAAGGTTGACCATTTGGTCCAACACGTGTCCATATCCATGATCCACGACGCGTAGATAAATATACCTATTTTGAAGAAATTCGTTTTAAATTTTTAAAAAAATCATTCATTCAAAATGGCGCCATCTTCAATGCATTCACAATAAATAATATTTTCAAATTTCGTGAAAAATAACCGCCATTTGCTATTTTAAACCTTTCGATACTATTTTCAATTCATTCATTCTTGTCTAAATGAAATTGCATTACTTATTGGCCGTTGACGTCTAGGCACGTCTATAGTTAATTGGATTTCATAGCCGTGAACGTAATTATTGATCTAAGCCAAAGCATTACAGAAATTGTCGGCATTTTATTATAAAAGTTCATTTTTTTGGACGTATTTCAATGTGTTGAAAGAAAAAGCAAAGACTATAAACGGAGCAGAAAAGTGTAGAAAGAGAAAATGATGTCCATATGTGAGGATGGTGGCCTACGTGACTATATGAACGTATGAATTGTTGGAATGGTTTTCTATTTGTTTTATGAATGTTTCTTCGTGTGTTTATTTTTCAAATGTTGAACCAATATTCATTGAATTAGCAAAAGCATCTCGTATTAATTCAAATATATGATTTCAAAGATCTAATTTTAAAAATCTAATTCAAATAAATCATATTTGAGAATCATTCATTCACAAAAAAATCAAATAAATTTATAAAATCAAAATTATGACAAAATATGATTCATATGATCGCACCGGTGCTAATGGTGTTAGTAATTATAATAAAATAACATCGACGAGGACATCATCGATCGATAATGATAAATCATTTTCATCATTCAATTCATCATCAAAGACAAATTTGAGTAATAAATCTAAAAATTGTGATAATTGCTCAAAACAAAATACGTGTTCACGTATGAAACGTAAGTTGATTATTTGAATCTAGAATTATTCATTAAACATATCACTAATTATCTTTCATTTTTTACCATACAACCGACTGGATTGAATCAAATACATTTGAATGACAGAAAATTGCAGTAGTAAATACGATTGGTAATTACATGAATGATAATAATTACATTGTATCATAGATTTCTACCGAAAACATTACGCCGATTACGCCGGTAACATTTTATGGCATTGTTTTCATGTGTCAACAATAAAAATATCAATACGTCTACTGCATTTTACAAGTGTGAATAAATAATTGAAATAGAAATCGATTTAAATTCATAATTTTCCTTATTTACAAATTTTTTTAAAATCACTTTGATTTGTTGCCACCAATCCACTATTTACATCACTCATATAAATTATCAATATTAAACAATCATGCATCAATATTTTCAAACTTACTTGTTTTGTAACATAAGATAATTCAACAGCAGCGTCACCACCTGAATTACCGATACCAACAACGACAACATTTTGATCATCGAAACCTTTCGAATCTTTCAACGAATGTGTGTGAATTATGCGACCTTTGAACTTTTCTTGTCCTGGAAATGTTGGCATAGAAATTGTACCATGATGACCAGTACAAACCATGACACCATCAAATATTTCGTCTATAATTTCATTTGTATCAAGATTTTTCGCTCGAAGCTTCCAACGTCCAGTTTCTTCATAATCATCAGCCATTTCTAATGAAATAACTTCATAACGAAAACGTACATATTTGAGAAAATTGAATTGTTCGGCATACATATCGAAATAGGCAACCTTTGTAAATAATAATAACCATTACATTCGGAAAATGCTGCATCATAATTATACATACCATTTTAGTATTATGCATATAATTTGGAAAATCAGATGGTGGCGGAAAATCAGAGAATGCTGACATTTCTTTACTTGAATTTATTATTGTTGATTTCATGACCGAAGCGATGCCATTTTCGTCTACATTTTGTTGAAAACGCCATAAACCACCGGTATAATCCGTCTTTTCGAATACAGTTGGGCTAAGATTTTGTTCCAAACAAGCTTTAACTGATGTCATGCCAGTAGCACCGGCACCAATTATGGCAATTTTCTTATTATCGTTCATAATTTAATTTAAAAATTGAAAATTAAATTTTTATTTTGAAAAAAAAATCAATTAAAATCTAAAGAAAAATAGTTTTGTCAAATAATCAATTTTTGTGTTTGTCACTCGATTCACATGTGAAAAATGATGAAAAAAATTTTCAAAACAAAATCTAATGATTTAAATATAATCAATTCGATTCGATTTGATAATTGTCAGATTCATAAATCACTTAAACAATTTAAAACAAAAAAAAAAAAAAATTTATCAAAATCAAGTTTAAAATTCAAAAAAAAAAAAAAAAAAAAAAAAAAAATTTGAATTTGACGTCAACCCACACAACTTCATCGCTTTTGAAATTGTCAAGAATGTTTATGACTATTTTTTTTCCTTTTTTCATCGTCAAAATGTTTCTTAGTATTTTCTTATAGAAAAATATTTATCGGTAGAGAAATTAATTTGTAAAGAAAAAAAGTTATCCGCATGACCGGACTGAAATGTTACAGAGAGAAATTACAACCTAGAAGTGTTAAATTTAAAGAGGAAAATGGCTCCTAAACCTGAAAGTTAAATTTCTCTCAATTCAAATAGATTGATTTTAGCAAATCTTTGAATATCTTCGATTATGGCATAAATAATTGTAAAATAGTCAAGAATAAATTTAAAAAACAATCAAAAAATTAATTAAATTAAAAAAATCCAAACATTAAAGAATTTTCGACACATTAATTCATAAAGCATTTCTATTGATTCATTATGCACATGCATATGAAGCTTAGTGCTTAATTGCAGCTCTTAAAAAAACCAATCAATTCATTTAATTAAAGAAATTGTCATCGAAATTATCCTTTAGAATGTCAAATAATTATTTATTTTATTTTATTAATTTTTCAATGAAAAATAATTCAATAAATGATTGATTTAAATTTATGAATCAATGAAAAATTCCTACATAAGAAATTTGATGTTAAAAAATTTTAAAAATTTTTCCATCATTAAGCATCAACACAATTGATTTAAATCGATTTGACAAAAAGGGAATTTAGTTGTTGTCGAAACAAGTTTCTCTTGTTGTTGTTGTTTTCATGTTGTTATTGTTCCATGAAACACTATAAAAATGGTCATAATGATCAAGCAAACAAACAAACGGTAAAAATGTATGGAAAATGATTTTTTACCTGTTCGAACAATTGTTGAATTCAGAAAAAAAGAAGAAATGAAAACATCCTGCTGTGTATGCTTGAATACATCCTGTGAAAGTACAAAAAAACATATTCAAATTATTATATGAATGATAATAATTTGTATGCACAACAATTGGCAAAATACAATACATTTGTTATAATACCTGTTTTGACCTGATTGCAAAATTATTATCATTATTATCACTATGATTTGTCATTGTTCATTCAAAAATCATAATGTATGTCAAGTATTATATGGCAAATATATTTTGAATAATGTTCAATTCGTATATCATTTTTGCACTCAATCATTAAGATATGAATCAAATTCATAATGTGAAAACATAATGAAAATTGTAATCAATAACAATATTATAATGATTAGTATCGATATCATTATTAAGATTGAATTCATGTTTAATCGATTAATTATTGATTGATTATTATTTTGCTTTGCATGAGTGAAAAAAGTCTATGAATTTTATCGATTTCTTTGAAATGAAGAAATGACTTTCTACTGTAAATTCATTTTAAATATTGGATCATGGTTCTTTCATCAATCAATCAATTGGAATCGGTGTCGAAATCATTTGTACAATCAATTATGCATGTCGATTTGGGATGAATAAATCAGTATGAATTAATTTTCAAATGTAGGAGGATTTATCGTTGATTGAACATCAGAAATCATTATATGAACAAGATCAGAATTGTATCATACTTCAGCAGTTTGAAATCTTGAAGAAAATAACATTCTATTACTTCGAAGGCATTCCGAGGGCGCTGCAATATATATTTTCCAATTAGCTTGCTGAATTTCAAATAATTCAATTAATGCAAAGAAAAAACTAATAAATATTCATAGAATTATAAAATTTCGATGAATTGAATTGAATTAGTTTTCTACAGAAACGAGAAAAAACGCATAGAGTACATTTCAAATAAAAATGTCAAAAGATGATGAAATTTCAAATAGAATACGCTGTCAAACATACGATGAAACATTGGATGGCAATCATCAAACAATAACAATGCCAACACCGTTTACTACACAAAACATACGATATTATAAAACAAATAATCGTGATATAAAAATATCAAAAATATTAGATTTACAACAACAAAATAAACAGCAACCAACACCAATTAATTATTCATATTTACAGAATGAAATTGAGCAAGCAATCGATACACGTAAATCTAATCAATTGCATCAACAAAATGAACATCAACGCGAATTATATGAAAAAGGTTATCGGTTAAAAAATATAATCGGATCGGGTTCATATGCACATGTATTTCGTGCAAAAGATTTGAGGCAATCATTTGATGTTGCTATTAAATTGATTGAATTAGATAAATGTTCACGTCATTATAAAGATGTTTGTCTTCGTAATGAAATCTATGTGATTCGACAATTATCTCATGAAAATATTGTTCATTTTTATGAAGCTTTCAATACAAATCATGCATATATTATGGTTATGGAATTAGTAGATGCCGGAACTTTTGCCGATTTACTGAAAAAAAATGGTCCATTTACTGATGATCGTACAAGAAAATTATTTCGTGGCGTATTCTACGGAATTGATTACATGCATCAAAAATTGATCGCGCATCGTGATTTGAAATTGGAAAATATTCTTATGAATAAATATGGACAGCCCAAAATTTCCGATTTCAGCTTATCGGTTATTTGGGATGGTAAACATTTATTGAATGATTGGTGCGGTACGCCACCATATTTTGCGCCAGAAATTTTACTGGGGTAATATTTTTTTTTGTATTTCGATCTATGAATTCAGTGGATTTATCCCGTTTTTTCATCTCAATGTATAGAATACCATATAATCCATTGGCATATGACATATGGAGTCTAGGCATTTGTTTGTATGTGATGACAAATGATACATTGCCATTTATGTTCACTGATTATCATGAAATGTTACAAAAACAAATAAATCGTGATTGGAAATTTCGTGCTCGCTACGAACGTTACATATCGGATGATCTCAAACAATTAATACGTGCAATGCTTGATCCTAATAATAATAATCGTATCAAAATTAGTGATTTACTGCAAACAAGATGGTTTCGTGCCGCTACTGTCACAACAACATAAATAACAATGATTTTAAATAAAATTTGCTTGAAAGATATTTATTTACACTCAAAAAGCTACTCGATGATTGCAAAGGCATATAATAAATATAGGCACTTAAATAGCAAAAATTGCGTTCTAACTGATCAATAATTCGATTCTTAATAGTTCAAAGATTTTTTTGAGGGAAAACAAAAGCTCTTTTGTTTTGAAAAACATCTATTTGATTTGAACAGTCTCTCTGAAAATCAATATCAATCATTGATTATTGAAATTGTTGAAGATGAGTGCATTACCAACACAAATATAAAACATTCATACTCGCCACGATCATTTTGAGAAAAAATGACTGATACAAATGATGAAATTAAGTACAATTTCAACGACAAAGTTGTAATTGTAACTGGTTCTAACTCGGGTATTGGTGCAGAAATTGCAACACAATTTGCGAAATATGGTGCGAAATTAACGATAACCGGTCGTGAAGAGGTAACTTTGAAAACCGTAGCAGAAAAAATCCAAAATGAATCAAAACAGTTACCCCTAATGATTATTGGAGATTTATTAGACGAAACATTCGCCGTGAAATTGATTAATGAAACGATCGAAAAATATGGAAGATTGGATATACTTGTGAATAATGCTGGCGGCGGTAGTCCATATGATAGTTTGTTTAATGAAAATTTAATGACAGCTTTTGATAATGTTTATGGTATAAATGTACGAAGCATAGTGCAACTTACACAATTGTCTATACCACATTTGGAACGAACTAAAGGCAATATAATTAATATATCAAGTATAGCATCATTGCGACCGGTAAGACTTGACTTTAAAATTGGAATTATTCATAAAAACTAACTATAAATCCTATATTTAAGCATTCAATTCTTTATAGTTCATCGAAATCAGCTGTGGATATGATAACAAAAGCATCGGCACAAGAACTTAGTTCTAAAGGAATTCGTGTTAATTCAATCAAGTATTTTATTGATATAGTTTGTTATCATAATGATTAATTGATTCTCTATTTTCAATAGTCCTGGGCCAGTAATAACACGTTTTGGTCGGTCACTCGATATGCCTGAAACAATCTTGTTTGATTCAATCGATGACATAAAACAAAGAACAATATTAGGATTTGTACCCGTACCGGTTGAGATCGCTAAGGTAGCGCTATTTTTAGCATCAAATGATGCTAGAAATATTACCGGCTCCATCATTGTCTGCGATACTGGCTCAATGGTTTTAAAACCATTTTGAATAAATAATCTAGTTTCAGTTATATTAATGAAAAAAACCAATTATCATTTGGTACATTTATGATGAAAAATAAATTTTCTCAGATATCTTTATTTCAACGTTCTTTGATTGATAAATATGTATCACGCGGAATGAGTGCATCGATTACGACGAAAAAATCTAGTTTAGTTTTAGGATTTAAACTAAATCTATATTTACGGAATAAATGAATTAATGCCATTTTCGCTTCGATCAAGGCTAAGTTTGTAGCAATACATTTTCTAGGTCCACTCCCGAATGGTATGAAGGCCATTTTATTAAACGGCTGCATAATATCATTGTTGCTGTTTTCTGGGAGAAATCTTTCAGGAATAAATTCATGAGGATTAAAAAAATTATCAGGGTCATTATGTAAATCAATCGGTGGTATTCGAATGACATTTCCTTTCTTAACATCGAACCAAATTTTTTTGTCACTTGTCTCAAGCCGTACATCTTCAGTAGCGACACGATCAATAGCGAACACAAGAGTGAGTACCCTCATTGATTCATTGAGAACGGCATTCAAATATTCAAATTTATTCAATGTATCAAAATTTACCAATTCATATGGATCATCACAATTATCAGGTTTTTCTTTGGCTATTCGTTTAAGCGTATCATTTATACTATTATAAAGTTTTTCTTGTTTGTCTGGATTAGCCGCCAAAAGATAAGTTGCAATAAGTAAAGCAGATGAAGTTGTATCAAAACCAGCAATGAAAAATGTTACACATTGAGCAATCAATTCATCACTTGTTATGTCTTGAACACAGGATGATAATTTAATTATTATGTTCAATTAAAAAGTTTTAAGATCAAAACTCACATTTTTGCGATTTATTGTCATTATCTAAAGTTTCATTTTGTTCTTGCTCAATTTCCAAAATCAATTCGATAAAATTCGTAGCTTTTCCAGCATCTCCCTTGTAATTCTTGACTTCTTTTCGTTTACGTTCGATAATATCTTTACACATTTTAATCAGAAAATTAAATGCATCAGGTTGAATTTGTAGTCCTAATAATTTTGTCACACCAGGAAACGCGGTGCCTAATGCAAATATTGTCAAATCTTTGAAAGTGATCGGCTCACCAAATATCTTCTTGATATTTTCAATGATGATATTGTTTGGATCTCTTACTGAATCGATTTTGATTCCCATAGAAATTTGTATGATGCTATCCAATGCAAATGAACCGAAAACATGTCTCACATTTATGACTGGATTTTTCTCGATAGATTCACTCAAATGGTTGATCATTACTTTGATTGTATCATCAAGACATGGTTTTACTTTACGTAATTTGCTGCTTGAAAATGTTGGCGAAACAATCGCACGTAAACGTTTCCATTTGTCATCACTCGCAACGAATAATAGATTATTCCATATTTCACTATCTGTGGTCATATTCTTATATTTTGAATAGAATTACATTGATTAATTTTGGCAGACAAATTAATTGTGGAAAAAAACTTACACGACGATTAGGAAATTTTGTAAATTCCCTATTACAGATGATTTGAACCAATTCAGGATGCGAAACTGAAATGGTTAATTCATTCCACATATTAAAACCAAAAACTTTTCCATGTTTACGAATTTTATCACTTATTATTTGGTCAAATCTTTTGCCGAATAGTACAACTAAATTCCATGCAGGTACTCGCACATATTTAAGATTTTGTTGTTTACATTTTCGTGCAATTTTTAATTCATGTAATTCAATAAATAACCATATTAATATTGGAATCAATATTATGAACCCAATCAGATAATAGAGACAATTCAATGATGTAAACGATATTAGTTTGCTAAGCATATTTTAGTGTCTTTATACTGCAAATAATTAAATTCTATCTGAATATTCAATACCAGCAATTTTATGTATCAAAACTATTTGAACATCTTATTTTTATCAATACAAATAAAATCATTGAAATCAATATCAAATTTGATAATCATACAAAATTAATGATGTTTACAACTACTCATGTGACACGTTAGAAAAACATAATCATTCGAATGGCCTTGAAACATTAAATCATCATTTGATATAAATGATTTTAATATCAAAATTTTCTCATACTCATATTTAATTGTTGACACTTTCGACATTTACCGAATCTAATGCACAGGATGTGGCTGATAATAACCCAAACATTATCACCTATGATGATATCTTTAATATCTATAGAATTTTATTTAATCGAAAATTCACCCATAACAATACCAATTTATATATGTGACGCTTAATTTTTTGTGCGTTCACTATTTGTTATTTGGAATTTGAATTATTTAATTTTAATTTTGATTTTATTTTATTTTGAATTTAAAAACATGGAAGTTAATTTTATTGAAATATTTCAAAATACAAAATTATTTGAAAACTGGCATGGTGACCAGGTCGAAACACGAGTGTGTTTTTTGGCAAATTTGATTACCCTTTTTATATTGAATTTTGGTTGTCATTTGCTTATTGTTAGTATTGTTAGTTATGTTAGTATGATAAGAAAACAGAAATGTTGTTTATTTACAATACTTGACCAAGGTCGTCAAGTTTTCCATGTGGTCCTGACAAATGTCACGTATTGACGTCACATATATAGAATTATAATGAAGATTATTACTTGAACCATGAATATACGGTCCTGAACACCTTCGGTTAATGAGCCCAAGACATTTTTTTCTTCATATTCAAGTTTGGGTTTCGGTTTTAGACCAGCGTTTGTGTCCTGAAACATTAGGCATTGCTTAAAGCTGAGAGATGTAAGCATCGATTTGTTATGCAAAATTTAATTGCCGATTAATCGATTAAATTTATTCATGAATTTTCGAATTTTTGTTAATTGAAATAATAATAATTTAAAAATTACGGATTATATTCATAAAAAAATCTAGTACTTGAATTATTTTTGTGCTTTATTTTATTTATTTTAAAAATAGTTTTAGCTTCTGTGTATTTCCCTGTTTTATAAGTAGAACAAAATTGTCATCATGCAATCAACAACAACTGAACCATTGACATCTGCATTAGGATTGAATGAAACAACCACATCATTGAAATCACCAGAAACAAATGTAAAAGTTGAAAGAATTCAAAGTAAAACTACCAATAGTGATGTACAAAAAGAAAAAATAAAAATATCAGCTAAATTTGATGAAAAGCAATTCAAACAAGAGCAAAAAGCTCAATTGAATTGTGGTTTATATTTCATATTACAAATATTATCATTAATCACTTTAATATTGATGACGATTTGGTTTATTGAAAATTTCAATGGATTTTCATTAAAATTTTCTGATTCGAATAAACTTTTCAACATTCATCCATTATTGATGGTGTTCGGTTTAATATTCGTATTCGCGAATTGTAAGTAATCAGAAACAAAGCTAAAGCTCAATCTGCCTCACAGCAGATATAGTGTTAATCCAGTCATTCTCAACCAGTGTTCCGTGGCACTCTAGTGTTTCGCTAGATTCCAAAAGTGTGCCGCCAAATTTCGGAAATCTAACTCATTCCTTTACTTGGTGTGCCGCAAGATTTTGAAAATAAAGGCTTTTCCTTTTTTCAATGTGCCGCAGCGAAAAAAAGGTTGAGAATGACTGTATTAATCTATTGAATAAAATTAATCATCAATTCATTTTTTATCAAAATCAAGCATTACTGCTTTTAACATCGTCTAAATCGTTACGATTTGCAAGAACACTATTAGCTTTCATTGCGATTGCTGCAATTTCGGCTGGACTGGTTATAACCGTATATTGGCATATGAACAATGAATATGAACATTTTGAATCACTTCATTCATGGTTCGGTATCATAACAATGGTATTTTTATTCACATTTTTTCTCTATTCATATCGTGTTTATTCAATGGCATCAGCCAAATCGATGGATGATCTTGAACGATTATATGCGATAAAAAATCTTCGTTTGTTAGGCATTGGAACATTGATAACTGCTGGTATTACATGCACGCTTGGTATTTCACAAAATTTGATAATTCGTTCATTACATAAACCATCATCGATTTTATCAAAATCGATCAACAACAATCAAACTGATGAACAATCAACAGTCGATGGTAATTATGAACGTGTAATACATGCAAATTTAATTGGCAATTCTATTGGTCTGTTTTTACTATGTTATATTGTATCAATGATTTATTTGATGAACAAAATGCGTTTTGAGCCATGGTCACTACGTAAACGTGAACATATTGCTCAACAATTACGTAAAACTGTTGAACAAGCTATGACGAAATTGGATAAAGATGAACAAGCGACCACTACAGATGATGATAGTAACAAAACATCATCAAAAACAAATTAACAAAATAAAACTTGATGTTGACGCACAAAGATGCTTTTTATGAATTTATTTTTTTAAATATCTATTAAAGTATTTCATTTTTACGTTTGAATTTTTTTCTCATTCAATTTTTTTAATGTCCAGAAAACACTCTTTTTCCAATATTTTGGGATCATTTATAATCAAATCTTTGATTGAATCATGAAATTTTTTAATCGTACATGGTTCGGTACATGATGGAAATTGCAAGCGTTTTACTTGTTCCGTTTCAGTATTTTGAAGATAAAAACCTTTGAAATATGGTTCTGATATTGATGAACTTTTATATACTTCCAACATAATGGTCGAACCCAATGATGGCGGTATGCCATCATAAACATTCATAGCTGCCAGGAATTGTGATAGCCATGTATCGTGCTAGTATTTATTCAAAAAGATATAAAATGAATGGTACTACAGTATGAATGGCCTAATAATTAATTATGACTCACAGTTGAATAAATGTATAGCTGTCGATCATCTTTACCATTGAAATAATCATCTAATCGATGAAACATTTCACCAAACATAGACCCTAAAACATTTGAACAATTTAGTCAAATTAATTTGAAATTACACAATTTTTTGCCGATACAGACCACTCAAAAATCTTTGAACATTTCTCGATGTTGAATTCAACTCGAATACTTTATCATTAATTATTTTCAAGGTATTCCAAACATTTTGAGTTAGCCATTTTGGCTGCGACAAATCTAAATTTTTTTCCGACAGAATAATGTCAAATACATATGAAGCATTCACAATGTTCATTTCTTCACGCTTGAAACCAGTCCAATCCGCTAATTGTTGCAAAAAATCTCGGTATTTCTCCTGAAAATTTCTAACATCAACTGATCGATAAATTTCTTCTAATACATGATCAGACATTGGGCATTTATAATTTGGATTCAACAACTTGGAATCAAAATTGAAATATTAATTGATTTCGCGCACACATATCGATTATATATGATACATACTGAATCATGATCAAATTCGACTGTCTGTATTGGAAACGGTTGCCATAATCGAGCTAAATCATTTTTATCATCCCAAATCCATTCACCTTCAGGTGGAAACATGCCAGCTAGTAATGATGAAATTGATTGTAAACATCTTTCAGATCCGGAACTTCTTGCATAAACTTTTTTCGGTGATTTTTGTTCAATCGGGAATCGTATATTCGAATCATTATAATAACGTTTGGATAGAAATTGTCCCAGATGATATAAACGACGTTTGCCTTTATTGATCATTCGACCTATGCCATAATTTTCGATTGCATTATTATTTGGATCATTCGGATATAGTACATATGGTGTACGGTCACCGTGTCTATGGAACTAAATAGATATATTGTGAATCAAATAAATTTCAAAAAGAAATCAATCAAAAACGCACCAAAAATACGAGTTCTAGTTTTTCATTTTTATCACTATGAACAACATTCGCTTTATGCTGAATTATGTGTGAATGTGAATGCTTGATTTTTAATGTTAATAATAAAAATATTGATGATATGAACACAACAAACAAATCAGGAAATTTGAACATTTTAATAGCCAATTTAGAAATTTCATCAACAACGACTATGGCATTCGGAATGACTGTTGATATATAAAAAAATCAAAGGACAATCGATATCATTTAAATACATTGATATGTATCGAAATGTACAACATAAATTGTTTGCATATTTTCATGAAAGTGCTTAAAAATTTTTAATTTAATTAGCTTATCTTAAAAGGACGTTTTGATTAAATAACAATATTATTATTATTAATTATACAAAATCAAATAAATGGTAATAAAATTGTTATTAAATGATTTATATTTGATATAATGAAATTCAATTTGCAAATCATAAATCATCGTTGAATAGGATTAGACATTAGATAAAAAAAGTCAAAATAAAAATTGAAAAAATAATTGAGATTTATTTCCCTCTATTCCGAATGTAATTTTGCCATTTGTTTCGAGTATAATTTGATTTGATCAATAAAATCAATCATAGTTCGGTAGCATTCAATTGACAAGCATATAATTGCTGAAATTATATATATTATGCGCAACAGATTAATGATTCGTAATTGATTGAATGAGGAATTATTCAAATCGATATTTGCCAGTGAGAATATGTGTTTTTCCAGTATCAAAAATATAATACAGCGAATCAGGTCTATTTTCGATGCTTTTTGTCTATTCACAAAAAATAAATTAATAATTTTCAAATTAATCTATTTTAGGAACACTCACTTGTTTTCTAGCCATAAACCAATAGTTGTCAATGTTGATAAAATACAAACCACGCCTAGGAATATATTCGATTGTGACAACTGCGAAGAATTTTCAGCCAGTTCATGATAAAATGTAACAATGATCACCATATGACACAATACATAGAGTTTTTTCCACCAACAAATTATAGGATTCCAATATTCAACAGGTTGTTGAATCAACGGAATTTCATCTATGTAGCCTAATCTTGGTTTACCAGGTGACCATCCAGGGCCTTTTAACGGAATCATAAATTTGTCCCATAAATTATTTGTTTGACGAATTCGATGATACATTGTAATCCATGAATGAAATTGCAGATAAAATGGGTCATAACTTTCAACAGAATGCACTAAACCATATGAAGGAGGTTCATTGGGATCTTCTGGTTCGAATGTGCCAAAAATCTTATCCCAAAAAATGAATAAACCTGCATAATTTTTATCAATATATCGCCTGTTACGCGCATGATGTACACGATGATGTGATGGACTATTGATTATAAGCTCTAAATAGCCCAACGAATCGATTGCTTCTGTATGTATCCATAACATATAAAGTTCGGTTAGTTGTAAGTGCACAAGAAATATTTGCGGCGGAATGCCGATTATGGCCATTGGTACATAAGTAACCTGTAGAATATTCAATTTGAAAAAAAATAATAAAAATCATGCATGGCAAAATTCAAATATTTTGGAAAATATACCCATGCTGTAAATGGTTGCAAAACAGCTTGACGCAAAGCAGCAACAATAGTGAAATCTTCACCACTATGATGTGCTTGATGTATGGCCCATATGAAATTCACTTCATGAGCCAAACGATGTGCCCAATAAAATCCAAAATCGACGAATAAAAAACAATATAACCATGTTGATAGCGAATTCCATGGCAAAGTTGTTAAACGATAATAATCGAATACAGTGCAGTAAAAATAAACTTCAATGCTTCGTATATGAATTCTGATTGAGAAAAAAATGAATGAATTTTGACTACGAAAAAAATCAAAAAATGATGAATATAAACCTGAAACAATCTTGTACCATACCACTCGAGATCGATGCGATCGAATCATTCAAACGAAGAATCGATTTACCTTTGCATAATCGAATGATATTTTCGATTACGGCCAAAAATATAAACACTGGAAACATCTTTGAATTCGATCAAATCAATTAATTTGGCTAAATAATAGAAAACACAAAATACCTCAGAAACATATCGGGGCACATTCAAATCTTCAAACATTGTTTCATAAGGATTGACTAAATAGAAAAAATATCTAGTATTCATCAACAATTGTTGAAAATCATTCCACATTGAATCGATCATCGTAGAATTGGCCATTGTTTGATTATGGATTTTCAATTGAAAATCATTTTTGTTTGATTCGATGTTTCATTTGATAGCACGCAATCATGGTTTCAATCATGGCAAATATACCTGTTTTGGTCATTTTAAATTTATGACAATTATATGATTGAATCGTTGATGCTCGTAGAGAAATTTTCTCATTTCATTGTTTTAATATTTCATTTTACATATGTTTTGAAAATCGGAAAAAAATCCTAATAGAAAAAATGAAATTTTATGAAAAATGAAAATATGAATTTACCCGGATAAGCATCGAATAGAAAAAAATGGACAAACAATGATCATCATCATCATCATCAAATGGACTTATTAATGATACCACTATTTTGTGCATGACCTGTTGTTTTTATTTTTTTCTTTATTGTTTGTTCACAATTTCCGATGTACAATAATTAACATAATTGCCATATGGCTATACAACATGTAATCGCATATTTTCTTGATTTTCATAAATATCTTTCGTTTGCATCATCTTCATGTCATGATGATAGTAATAATATTAATATTTAAGCCTTCTTTATTAGAAATTTGTATTTTTCTCCTGAAATAAACAAAAACAATGAAAACTTGCAGAAATAGAGAAAATTATCATAATCATAATGACCATAAAAATAATTTATGAAACAATAAAAAAAAATTCAAAAAACAAAAATCACATCCTTATTATCAATTGATTAGAAGTTTGATGCTGAGACTTTTGATGGACAGAAATTATGGAGAATTTAAGGAAAAATTTCAATTTTTACATGAACCGTCATTCAATTCATTATAAAGGTTTTCTGAAAATCATGAGACTTATCTTCAGGATACGAAGTTTATTTTCGGTTCTCTAGGTAAAAAGTTTCAAAAACGCTGATTAAGTGGAAATTTTGTCTCGGTCCGTACTGTCGCAATGTGATTTATTTAATGATAGTACAAATATTTTATTCAATCTTCGATTTGATGTATTGAAAATATTTTTTTATGAATTATTCGAAACAAAAAAAAAAGATACATTTACACATACATCCATTTATGTATATCATTTATAAATCAATGATTTTTCAAAAATTTCAATTTTACTTGAATCAAATCAAATGAGTGTTCAATGAGTTTATGTAGAGTGTCAAATGTATGTATTGATGTGATTTCCATTTTAAAAATATGCATCTATCATATGTTTTATGTATAGACGATGTGGACAAATGTATGACCCATCTTCGATGGTACGGTATGCCGATGGGATATGTATGCACATAGATATTCTGTGATTAATTTTTGAAACAAAAACAAAAATATTCAACGAATTATACTCATATTAAAGTTCGGCACTATAATTAAAAATTTTGATTGTTGTTATTGTATTATCATGTACACATGAATAGATGGATATTCAATATTTGTTCAATATGTATTCTATTCATAAATGTTTTTTTTTCGGATATACAAATAAATGTGTCAAATTATATTGAAGAAAACATGATTATATGAGGCAATGCTAAGAATGGATCAATGCGATGCATTTTATTATGATGATAATGATGATACAACTGTAATTGATGATTTTGATGAAATTGTTCGATCTGAAGAAAAAATTAAAAATAAATGTAACATCTTAGGCATTGTCTCCACCTTCTTCCTCGTCATTGTCATCTTTTCCATCTTCGGGTTCTTTTCTTTTTACGCCTTTACCTGTGGATGCGGCTGCAACAGAAGGACCTTTCGTTTTACCACCAGATGCGACGTTATTATTGATTTTATTTGAGTGTTTATTATTACTGATGTTATTTGTGTTACCATCCTCATCATCTTCTTCATCATCATCAATATCTTCATCTTCATCATCTAAATCTTCTTCACTATTATCTGGATTGAATTCATCATTTTCATCTTCCTCCTGTATTGTAATGGAATAAATGAAATAAATACATTAAACATGGATCATCAATCAACTTTATCTACTTGAATTTTCGAGTACTTACATCAATTTTATCTCTTGTCAAATAATTCAAACCAATTTCATTATCATCATCTTCCTCATCTTCTTCTTCATCGTCTTCCTCATCATCTACTTCATTATCATTAGTATTATTAGGATTATCTTCATCGTCATCATCATCGATACCTTCGTCATCTTCATCATCCTCCGCATCATCATCTTCATCCTCTTCGTCGTCATCTTCTTCTTCATCTTCGTTTTCTTCTAGAAGATCGGAATTAATAGGATCAAATGAAAGTTGTATGAATGAAACGTACCTGCATTATCATCATCATCATCGTCTTCAATTTCTTGATCATTACGATCATAGCCATCTAAAAATTTCAATTCTGGTAACATATCGAATACTTTTTTACGATAATCTGGTTGATCAGTAACTTCACAATTGAATAAATCTAAAATTTCTAATTTTTTCAATTCTTTCTATAGTTTTTATAATGATAAAATAATGATATAAATTATGATCGTTAAAATTAATTTAAAATATACTTACAAGTGGTTCCAAATTTTCTAAATCTTTGATTTTATTCCCGCAAAGATTCAAATATTGTAAATTAACACTACCTTTAAGATAATCGAGCCCATTGGAAATGCGATTGTCAGACAATTCTAAACGTTTTAAATTCGGTAAATTTGGAAAACCTTTTAAATTTGTTAGGCCAATATTGATCATACTGAGGCATTCTAAATTTACGAATGAATCATCTAAACCAACTATATTTTGGCTGCGACAATTGTCAAGATTTAATTCTTTGATCTAATTTAAAATAAAATTTAAAAAATCAAGTTGAATAAATAAGTACAAATTATCGACGATAGATGGAGCTAAAATTCAATGATAATGAAACGGCGTAAAAATTTTTTCTCGCAAAAAAACGACAGGCGTGTTTTGAAATTTGTTTATTGATCGATTAATTAATTAATCTATCAAAAACAGTCAATCAATCAATCATATAATGACTGCTCATTTTGTCACAATCATATTCCTACAAACGATTAATTGATTCATTTCGAATAATTGAATGATGCAAACATCAAACACGAGATGTTAATGGAATAAATGGAATTTACACTTACTTGATCATGGCTTCGGCCACGTTTCTCCAATTCAATACGTTTTTCCATTTTTATTTTTATTGAAAATTCTTGAAATTATAAAGAGAATTTTTCGCAACACAACTACAATTCGAATAGATAAGATTGAACAAATGACAATAAATAAATGAAATGAATAGCACAAAAACAATAAGAGAATTTATGAAATATCAATCTAGTAAGAATAAAGAATTTAACGGACAATTATTTCTGAAATATAAATAATATAATATCATTCAACTTACATCGACAAATGGTCTGAATCATTAAACTTTCGAAATTTTATTCTAAATCTTAAATTTAATTCAAAGTCAATGATTTATCTTGTCTCAATCAAATTCTTGATATAATTTTTATTCGTAACACAATTAAACACACAAAACAAGTGGAGAATTGATTAATGAATTGATCAATTGATGAAATATGATTATCATATAATTTGGAAAATGGTTTTTTCGTTGAATATCAAAAGTATACCAATGAATTAATGGAACAAGATTGAAATTCATTTATTTATATTTGACACACGACAAATTAATTGTTATTACTGATAATTATATTCACACCAAAAATATTGGCGTAAAAAAATGAGTATAATTAAAAAAGAAAACCTAAAAAGATATACGATATAAAGATGTTTTCATCATCATCAGCAAGCAACCAACCATCGAACAAACAATCAAATCAAATCAAACCAACAATAATAAAATGATAAATAATATAAAAATGTAAAATAAACGACAATCAATAGGCCATACACATATATAACAATATTATTATTTCAAAAAAACATGTAATATAAACATACATTTATATGGATGTGAATACATACCTTTCATTCATATGCATAGATACATGTAAAGTGTATGAATGTATAAATGAAGATGAAATGTGAAATCATACAATTTTTTTTCTGCACACAATAAACAATGTATGATAATAATTGAAGTAGTGGTTTTCAGCAATGTAATATTCGTAGTCGGCGCTACAATCGTTGTTGTTTTAGCTTCAAACATTACATTCATGGCCATATTGCATGCTTTCTTTTCGAAAACATTACAACAGAGATGGCCGCCATAATTTTTTCTTATTTTCTCTTTTTTAACGCATGTTTTTTAGGTGGATGAAAGTTGAAGCAACAAAAAAAAAATGAAATTCAAATTTCAAAATTTTGCCGCCAATATTGCTGTTCTAAATACATAAGCAGGTGTATAGCCTTGTTTCATTCTACTATTACTACTACTATCACACAGTTATTTTTTTGTTGTGTTTAAATTCGATTTTCCGAATTTTTTTTCAAATTCGAATAATTTGGCGGCAAATTTGATCTGATGATTGTTTGATTTGTACCAATTTCGATAAAATTCTAAATAAATTAAAAATAATGAATTCAATTTGGAAAATTTAATTTACTTTAAATCGATTGACACAAAATCAATCTAAATCTTGCAATAATGTTTACAAAATGATATTGATCACTTGTTGAGCTTTTGTTATCTATGATTGTCAATAAATTTTATCAATATTTTCTTGATATCAATTGAAATAAAGCAAATAAACAATTTTCTTATTATATTATATTATATTTTTTATGATTGATTTCCATACATTATTTTTCCTCATTCATATTTCGTCGTCGTCGTTGTTGTTGTGATCATTTGGTTGCTATATTTCGATGTTATGGTTTCATAGAAAAATACATGCATTCATAAAAAACAAATGAGTACTAATAATAATAATAATATTGATATTGAACAACAAATACAATTAAAACGAAGAGAAAAATTTATTAATTCTTTTCTTGATAATACAACAACACAAATGGATAACATCTATAAACGTATTCAAACGAATTTAGATAAATTAAACAAAAATAAATTATTGTTTTCATCATCACTATGTTTGACATCGTTGATATTTTTAATTATGACGATAATTGCATATTTTTCATTGAAAAAGGTAAATGCGAATCAATCCGTGAACTGAATCAATCTTGATATTTGACACCATTATTGACATCTTCTTTTATTTCATTAAATCAGGATACTGTAGTTGCATCAGTGGTGGCCAGTTCAATGTTTTCATGCATACTTAATTTAATAACATTATGTGCAAATCATTGTGGTAATCAATATTTTATAATTTATTTATTTTGTATGCTTACATTGCTACACATATTGGTCAACATATTCATATCCATATCATTTCCATTGTTTTTGTTAGTAATTCTGTTTCAATTGATGAATGTAATATTTGCCGCTGCACATTTGCGACGAATAAAACGTGAACAATTTAGACATATCCGTTCCGATAATGATAATATTGAATATTGACTTCGAATTTGATTCAGTAAATTTTAATTAAAACTTATCAATTAATTAATTTGAATTAATATAAAATAAAATGTAAATTAAAAAATAAAAATTCGGATGCATCTTTTTTACTTTGATTATTCGATACAATCGATAGTTTTTCTCATCTCAAATGTGTTTTCGAAATTTCGATGCAAAATTTGAACATAAAAATGATATCAAAACAAATTACGAAGCTAAAATGTAGATGTTTAACGAAATCCATCTGGTCAAAATGTTTTTGTAGCAACGTGTCAAACGATTCTCTGGTGGATTCAAAAACGAACTCAGACAAACAGATCGAACGAAAATTTGATTCGCAATTGGATACAATCAGCAAACGTTTAAAAATTGATCCAAAAGATACGACTATCATATTGTTCCCCGGACAAGGTAGTCAATTTGTTGGAATGGGTTCAGCAATATTCAACATATCGAGTGTTGAAAAATTATTCAACAAAGCTTCATCGATACTTGGTTATGACTTATTAAAATTATGTATAAATGGACCCATTGAACAATTAAATCGAACTGAATTTTGTCAACCAGCAATTTTCGTCACTTCGTTAGGTGCTGTAGAATATTTGCGTGAAAAAAATCCATTCGAAATTGAATCATGTGTAGCAACAGCTGGTTTCAGCATTGGTGAAATAACATCGCTTGTATTTGCAAATGCCTTGTCATTTGAAGATGCTTTACGATTAGTAAAATTGCGTGCTGAAGCAATGCAGTTAGCATCTGAAATGGTACCATCAGCAATGTACACCGTATTCCTATATGCTGATGCTAAATTAAATCTTGCATGTCAAGCAGCTCGTGAATGGTGCAAGCGATTACAAATACCCGATGAGCATTCTGTTTGTTCTATAGCAAATCATTTGTTTCCTCATTGTAAAGTTATAGCTGGACATGAAGAGGCGATGAAATTCATCGAATTGAATGCCAAAGATTTCGGCATCAAACGCATGAAACGTTTGCCAGTATCGGGTGCATTTCATACACCATTGATGAAATCAGCTGAGAGCATTGTTGGTAAAGTAATGGAGAAACTTAACATAGAAATACCATTAATACCTGTATATTCTAATTATGATGCCAAGATTTATCGTACCGTTGAGGAAATACGTTTCAAATTAGCAAAACAAATTGTATCACCAGTTAAATGGGAACAAATATTACATTGTTTATATGATCGTCCAGAGAATGTTTCATTTCCGCGAACCTATGAATGTGGTCCAGGTAATGGTTTACTATCCACCCTTAATATGGTTAATCGAACGGCACGTTTACATAGCAAACATGTTAATGTTTAATTAATTTTTAATTAAAATCAATCAATTATATAATGACTAAATGATAATTGAATAATAAAATTGTATCATATTCAATTGAATTCAAATACAATGAATGTTGGACGAATTTGCCAACTAAAAAACATAATCAATAATTAATCGTAATTGATAAAGAAAAATGAATCAATGAGTTCATTAGTAAGTGTCGAAGAATTATCTTCATTATCTTTCATTGATTTTTAATCAAATTCTCCAATTCTTGAATTCGCTTATTTTTTTCCTCTATTTGGGAACGTAATCGATGAATGATTGCACGCTGTTCATGAAATGCTTGCCATAACTAAATTAAAAAAAAACTTAAAATGAAATAAATCGAAATTCGAAACTGAATTCAAACCTCTCGTTCATTTTTTGGGTTTATATTCTCAAATTCATTGTTAAATGGTTTGTTTTGCTGCTGTTTTTGTTGTTGATTATCGAGATCTTTAGCATCATTGTTGTTATTATTATCAATGTCATCACCATCACCTGCACCATCATCTTCAGCATCTTCAGTCGTACTGGATGCTGTGGTTGTGTTAAAGCTTTCATTACTATCATTATTATTTGTATTAGTGTTGATGGTTGTTGAATATGCTAATTCTTCAACTATGCTATCATCAGTAGTGTTATTTGCGTCAGCCGCAGCTGAATCTTCGGATGTGTTATCATCATCGTCTTCATCTTCATCATCATAGTCATCATCATTGTCGACCTCATCATCTTTTACAGTAATCATATCAGGTTGAGCAAGTTTTGATTGATTTGCTATGAATCGATTCGAAATTTGGACAATATCACACATTGGTTTCGATGATTCGTTAACATCATCATTCTGTTCATCTTTGATCCAAGGTAAACAATGAGATCGCATATGACCATTGGTTGCGGATTTTTTTGTAATGGATTCACGAAAATTCTGTGCCAACGCTGATTCAGATGGTTTCAATGGTTTAGTTGTTTGATGACTAAATGCTTGATTATTAATTTGTAAATTATTTTCATGATTCTTTTGTTTATAACCATTTGTTAAGGGATCGGCCACTTGCTCAGATTGCTGCTTATATTTGTTAGCATCAAAATCAATATATTCTTTTTCACGATAATCGACTGCATCTGCTTTAGAAATAAATTCCAATTTGCGCTCACCAATAGCAGTTTTAATTACAGGATTCAATGGAGGTTGTATGAATATTGGTTTATTTGTTTTTGCACCTGCACCACTCTATTATGGAGAAAAAATTAATCGATTAGAAAAAACCTTTTAATTCAACTGTATTCGAACCTTTAAACTAAATAGTACAGGATTACGATTTTGTCCGCTAAGCCATTGATCAGCTGTTAGCGCCGGTGTTGGTGCAGCAGTATCAGGAAATACATCGGATTGAAATTGTTCCGATTTACGTGGTACTATCATTGAAATTGGTTCGCAGATCGGTTTTGTCGCATGTAATTTATAGAAACGCACCAATTCACATTTATATACATCACAGCCACGTTTAGGCATCATACCGAGACTGCGTTGTGGAAAACCAGATAAAAATTGTGACAAATAATAACAATACGGATGTTCGTCGGTAGTTTCGTAGTAGCGAATATTACCATCACCTTTGCCGGCAACATAAACCATACGAGTATCATGATCATAATATGGAAACAGTACACCGGATGATGAATCAATATTTTCAATGGTTAGCGGTGCACTTAGATCATGTTCCGACCATATGGCCCATTGACGATCGCTATATCGTGAAAACCCGACAGTGAATAGTCGCCGTGAATCACCAAGATAAACAACTTTTGACGCTTTAGTTCCATGGTGGCATAAACCTTCTTTGACGATTTCACCACTTCTTGGATCAATAATTCGCAATTTTTTATCTTTGCTGGTGGTCGCAATCAAACTACCATCACGATTGAACGACATTGAATGTATCGTTTCCGTATGACAAGTAATAATACGACAAGCATCAGCAGTCAGTGTATTCCATACGATCATTAAATAATCAGAACCAGATGATATCAGAATGTTATCTGCTGTCGGATGCCATTCTATGAAATTTACTCGACGTTTATGGCCGCGTAATTCAGCAATCGGTTGTTGCATACTACGCATAAAACCTTCATCAGGTATGTACCATAATTTTATTGTTGTATCATCCGAACAAGATGCAATTACATTATCATTAAAAGGGTTCCATTTTATATCAAAAATTTGTCCACGATGACCAGTAACACGGCCTGAATGTGAATCAACACGTCCAGCCTACATTTTTGAATAGCGAAATATAGCCATAAAATTTAAAAAAAAATCATGAGAAAATTTCGGTCATCGAAATTTGATAATTATTACAATTATAATTGTAAACATAAATATGAGCAATTGAAAGCATAACAAAGAAAATTCATGGAAATTGAAAATTATTTTTGGAAAAAATATAAATCAATTTATACATTTTAATTGAAATTCCACAAAATAATTCCCTAAATGGTTCGATGATTTTTTTCATTTAAATTTGTATTTGGACATTTGGGTAAATAAGATGAATGAATCAATTTACAAAAATTAATTCAAAATTCATATTCATAATTATAAATGGCCGATTTGATTACGCATGGATACCTTTTGCTGCCGTTTTACAAAACCAAAAATTAACCTAATGGTGTACATTATTAGTATGTCATTTTGGTTATGAAACTTATGAAACTATCTGCGCATAAAATAATTTGTATTAGAATTAATATTTCTAGTTATCTAATATTATAACACAGAAAAAAATCTTTAATCATATTTTTAGAATGTTTTCCTGTCAGTTATTCAATTAATATTGGTCATTGGGCATAAAAAAATTCTCATCCATGCACATTATCTACGGTAAATATTTGCATATTAAAATAATTTTCATTTTCTGAATTTTGCTTTGACAAATTATTAATTATAAAACAAAAATAAAATCTCAAGCCAATAAATTATATTTCTAACATTTCTATCAAAATATTCTAATTTAAATAAATGATATACAAATTTGAATAATTTAAAGTAAAATTAATGAGGAATACCGATCGTGACATAATAAAACAATAAGGAAAATACATACTTTATCGATAGGTATGACAATAAAACAGCCACCGCCACAACTTTCGGTAACAATTGCCAAAAACTGTATAATAAAATCATTATTAATGATGATGCCATATGGATGTTGAAAGAGCGGAAGAAGAGTAAATGTTGTAAATTATAAAGGGTTGTTTCGTTTTTTGAATGATGCCAAAATGCATGAAAAATGATGAAAAAAAATGAATTTAAAATCAGTAAATCATTTCATTCATTGAATAATAAACAATGAAAAAAAAACAATAAGGTTATTGACACATGTATTGTATATGCTCTAAGCGCTATATGTGTGTATGTTTCAAAGTTGAATCATTATCATCATTATTATGATTATCATCATCATAATCATAATAAATGTGAATGGTAATTTAAAACCTTTTAAAGTTAAATTACTTTCAAAGTACTATCCCGTGTGGACATTTGAATTTAGATTCTTATATGTAACAACAAAAAAATAAAATAAAATAAAATAAAATAGATGAAAATTTACCTTAGGATTTACAGCACAAAAATTACTATCATGAGCATTTTTCGTTATCTGTATATTATCATAACATTGATCTTTACGTGCAACCATACCATATACATGACGATATTTTGATACACGTACACCTTTGAATAAGGCCTAATTTAAAATAAGAATAAATTGGATTTATGAATAAAAATAAATAAAACAAATTCACATTTTAAAACAAAAAAAATGATAATTTCACAGATTTTTGAAAGATATCTAACACAAACCTTATGGTAATATGACATGTTTCATTTAATTTTTTGGTAAAATGTATATTTTTCAGAATAATCAAAGGATTGAAGAAAATGGAATCATATGAATTTGAATTTGAAAAAATATCACAAAGTTGAAGGGAAAAAGAAAATTATACATTCAAAGTATTATGTGTATATTGACTCAATGGAAATTTTTTTTCTTTCGTTGTTTATTGATTATATCAAAATTATTTAAGTGAATTTTTATCACATATTTTCATAAATATAAAAAACAAACATGAAGATACAATGGAAAAAAATTAATTAGAAATCAATAGGAAATATTTCATTCAAAAAAATAGATCCATTGATCAAAGTGAACAAATAGATTCACATAGATTCATTTTTGATTTTGCTGATTTGTTTTTATTTGACAAATCATCATATGTTTTATTTCATTTTTTTTATTAGTTAATCAAATATTTACATTTTAAACAATAATTAACACATACAAACACACACATAGACACAATAATAATACACTAATTAACAAATCAACAGTAAAAAAAATCGCTTGTCTCTAATTTTCTTATTTTCAAGTCATTCAATCATCAAATCTAAAGGTTCAAAAAAACTATTAATTATTGATTCATTGACAAATCAATTCAATCTTCGTAAAAATTGATTAGATATTATATAATTGAATGATAATTAAAGATGCTCTCGATAATTCAAATTTTCAATGTTTCTTTCATGACACCATTAGCATTGTTCGTTCGGTAATTCAACAATTGTCAATCATTGAAGTAAGAAAAATTGATGATTATATGATGATCCTAATGATAGTAGGTTCATGTGCATAGTGATGAATGAGCATCGAAGGGTTTTTCAAACGTTTCAAAGGTTCAGAAATTGTGTTTTTTTTTGTAAACTTTGATTATGTTGTCAACTTTTTTGATTCACATTTTTTTCTATTTTCCAAAATAGTTCATTGTGATATAACGTTGAAATTGAATACATACAAACAAACCAAACAAACAAATAAACAATAACAATAACATCATATGGATAATTACAAATAAACAATTTTTTTCAACTTTTCGGGGTATTCTGAATAGTACAATGCATACAAAATAATAGTCAAAAATAATTCTTAAAAATTCAATGATCGTAATTTGGAAAAAACTGGTATCTCTCTCAATAGTTTTTTTTCAAAAGCTTCAATAGATGATTATACCTGATGTGTTGCGCTATGATCATTCTCAATGGACAATTCAATTCAATTCAAAAAAAAAAAAAAAAGAAATGCACAATTAAAACAGCTTAATAGAGCTGCATAAATACTACATGTAGTGTTTTGCATGTGTTTCTAGCTTAAATCCACTTAACCATGACAATCATAATGAATGTGTGTAATCATTGTATAGAAAAAGATGAAATTGTAAAAGAGAAGTTTATATCAAAGAGAAATAAACAAGTAAATAATTGAATGAATGATTAGAGATTTTAAGCTTATTTTCTATGGCAATTTCCAATGGAAATTTTCACAATTTTTCCATTTGCTATACCAGAGAAAGAATAAATAAATAAATGAAAAAAATTGATCAAAAATTGCTTGTAAATATTGCAAGCAATCTTATTCATAAACTTAACACTTATTAAATTTCAGGCGTTTCCATGAAAAGTCAAACATTCATTGATTTGATATAAAACAATCATGATTCGATCAATCCGTATTTGATCATAGTGCTTTTTCTTTACTCTCGAATTAATTTTGCTTAATGTTTTAAGTCAAACACACATCAAATATTGACAAAAACTAATTGATAAATTATTAAATATTTGTCATATACTAAACATTAAATAATATTATATTTTTAACCGTAAAACATATGGGAAAAAATTCATAAATTGTCAATAAGAATTAGTCATCCATCGATATTAAATATGGAATCAATTTTTATATATTTACCTTTTCATTGATTTCATTATCATCAATAATATCAAACATGATGTTATCGATTAATTTCAAAAGGTATTAATGTATAATATTTTTCAATGCAATTACATTCACTGTCACTGTTTAAAAAAATGTAAAATGTTAGTTTGTTTTGATTGAATTTAAAATAAAAACTATGACAAAGTTGAATGAATTTCAATTTCAGTTTTGGTTTTTTCTAAAAGAACAATCACAGTAAAATAAACACTAGAATTGATGATGATGATCATAAGCCAAGTTTTATTCGAGTTATGATCTCTAAAGTTCGTTGATTAATGAAAAAATTCAGGAAAAATTTAAAACAAATAAATACAAGCAAAATTTGTGTCGTTGTTGCTGTAGCAAATTTGAATCTGAATTAAATCTTTACAAAAATCTTCATATAAAAGTCAAAATACATTGAAAAAAATAGCTTCGTATATTGTTTGCTGTAAAATATTGTATATATTAATGTATTGAATTATTAATTCGATATAAAATTCAATGATTATTATTATTATTAAAAAATGCAAATATACACCATTTTAAGCACAAACATTAACATAGACATGTATGAAAAAATATTTGATAATCATTTATTGATCATTTTTGTATTGTATTGAAAATGTTCAATGATATTTTTGGATTATAATTTCTGCATGTAGTCTGTTGAACAATTGATAATTATTATCATTAATAATTACATGTTATTGATTGTTTTAAACATTTATACATACTCGAATTTTGTTGTTTTTCACACAAATTCTCATACTTACATGATAATATGAAAATCCTAAACGAACGAATCAAAAATCTATGATAGCTGGCTGTCTAAATAACAATTTTAAAAAACATTTAATAGTTAAGCACAAACCAAATTGAATATAATCAAAAAAGGATGTCACCAATAATAATAATGAAAAAAAATTGCAAAACGAATATGAAATTCTAATTTAATAAAGTTGTAACATTGATGATTTAATATTTTCATCGGCCATAGGCAAAATAGAAAAAATCTAATAGAATTGTTTGCAAATAGAAATGAAATAAGCACTCAAACCACTTTGACAATTAAAATCGACGATAAGTTTCATTAGACTTTTTGGGCTGAATTTTTCATTTTCAATTTCATTTTTTGGAAGATCCTAAAATCAAAACTAAAAAAAATCGACCAATTTTCACTGCAATGACGCTTCTATATAGCTTTTTCGCTTAGGTTACTATTTTACGGCAATTTCGGCCGAAACCAAATTTTTGGCCGAAATCACCCGAAAACCGAGAACCAAAACAAAAACCAAATCGATTTTAAATGATCGGGAATTCAACGATCCACAAAGGACGTGACACCCTTTTTTGAACAAATTTTTTTTTTAATTTGACCGTTTATTTATGTTTCATTAACAAAAAAAAACTTTCCATTTATTTGTGACAAAATAATATTTTTAAAAAATTCAAATTCATAAAATATATGAAAATATACTTTTTTCCATCAATTAATAATACATTAAATTATATATAAAATATCACAAATACATGATTTCGATAAATAATATAATGATTTTTTTTGGAAGCTTGGAATTTCAGTTCATCTAATTTGATATTTTTTTGAAAGAATTGAATACGTAAATATAAATCAAGATTTGATAATTGTTCCTGGTTCACAATAATAACGGCCTATTTTATTGTGATAGGAATTTGAAAATAAAAAAGATTTCATTAATTTCAATTCTAAAATAATTTCATAATTTTGAACATACCAGTACTAAATTGTCGTTTTATCAGAGATATACGGTAACCGCTACTGATCAATTCAAAATCGATTCCAGACAATAGTGTATCAAAACATTGAAATTGTACATAAACAGATGATGGACATGATGGTCCACCATTGCTTATATCAAATTTTGCTTTTATCGATCCTAAACCACAATTATCTGTAGTTTGAGATATTTCAGGAAATTTCCATGTTGCTTGTTTAGTTAATGAATCCCTGTCAATGATTGAAATGGAAATTTAATTCTAATTGATTTTTACAAAAAAAGCATATACTTACCATTTACCGAATGGTTGTGATATCATTGATATTACGTTCGAATCGATATTGGCCGTAAATGTTACATTTCGTAATGGTTGCGGTTGCTGAAACGATTGCATTATTCCAAATGCTGATGAATTATATTTATAATCTATTTTAAGATTAGTTTGATTTTCATTACATTTCCAATGTGAAACTAGTTGTAATGGTGCATTTTGTGCGCCATATTGCGTGCGAATTTGATATTTGATCATATCTAAATTATAATAACGAGCATTCGGTGTTTGTTCATGTAAACGTTTAATTGTTGATTGTAATCGATTCATATTCATTTCATATGTATTAGATTCATCATTTGTTTCCACTCTGTAGAAATAAATTCAATTTAATTTTCAATCGAAGAATTTTTCTTTTGTTTTTCAATTTCAAAGGCTGAAATTGTTTCAAATTTTGAAATTTCTAATGCTAAAGATTCGATCATACTTACTGTTCAATAAGATCTTTAGAAAGAATTATTTTTTCCATGCAGTTCATATGCTTCAAACGAAACGTGAATTGAGGTAATGATGGATTTGTTGTCAAGACTTGTATTATGCCGGCTGAAAAAGCAATTTTGATGCATCCAATAATCGTAATTTTTGAATGATCACCATCTACGCCTTTAAAACATGATCCTATCGATTCTTGAAACGCTATGGCGACTGGAATTATATCAGACATGCCAATGGTTAATGGTGAAGAATCACGTGATGAGCATAACGATATCGGTGTCATACGAAAATCACTCGATAATGACATTATACTCTCAGTACGTGACATCATACCATTCGTCGATGATAATGACTGTGATTTAACGAGTGGATGTTGCGATGAATTCGGCGTAGTATACGCTTGCGATGGTTTGTATACACTGAACGTATTCATAGTAGAAAACGCTGATGTTGGCAATGTCGATTTTGTGAATGATGCAGTTGTTGTTATTGTCGATGATGCAGCAATCGGTAGTGTGGAATCTTTTGAATGATCAACACTTTTTGGTGGTAAGGGCAATACATTGTATGTAGTAGTTGATGGGGTTGTTGTCATCTGGGTCATCATATCGCTAGTTTTCAATATAGAATGATCATTTGAAGAATTTGATAATTCACTAAAAGCAGCATAACGATCCACGACGGCCGTTGTCACTGCTGTAGTTTCAGCGACTGTGCCCACAATTGGTGCAATCATAGTATCGCTATGAGTTTTGGCCGGAAAATTGGTGTCCGTACATTTTGTATCAAATAAACTCAATATTTCATTTGTTTTTGCATTCGAAGAATTTGAATTTGATACTGAAGAGATATCACGAGTGCGACGATTAACATTGGATGATGAAGATGGTGCAGGTAATGTTAATGCTGCAGCACTCAACATTAATTTCTGTTGCTGCTGATTATCATCAGCGGTTGATGTGACTGTGGATAAAGGTTTTATTTTCACAAATATTTTCTTTTCTTTTCCATCATCACTAAAATCATCTGAATCATCACCAGAATTATTTGAATCGCTACTCGTGAAACTAACGTTCTTTTTTATTGGTTCAGGCGGACGTATTGTGTAACCTTCGGCATCAATCATTAATTCATTACTTTGAGTATTTGAATCATTCAGATTTGTATTCGACAATGTTGATGTTGATTTATTAGAAGTAATATCTTCATTATTGTTATTATCATTACAAGAATCGAATTCATTTGTTTCTTTTTTATCTTTTAAACTTTTATTTTTATTATTCTTATCTTTACGACTACGTAGAAACCCTATCATCAATTTTGAAAAATTGAAACAGAGAGAAATTAATTTTTAAAAATTTAAATCTTTTGAAATTGAAAAGTTGAAGCTCTAAAGTTAAAGGCTTTGAGTAGCATAAATTTGCGAGAAAAGGCCATAAGAATAAGCAACAAAGAAATAATAAGCAATGCAAGTGTTGTTAATCGGTAGTGATTTGGTTAATATTTGAACAAAATGATAAACTTTTATATTACATTTGGGCGTCAGATGATGATTGTGATGATTGAATAAATCTGGAAATGATTTATGATGATCTTTTGTGGTAGCCGTTGTTGTTATAGTGTTTGTGGTTGTTGTAGACACTGCGGTCGATTTTATATGATCAAAATGTTGCCGCTGCTGTTGTTGATGTTTAATTGTTTGCAATACAAAACTTTCCAGTGAATTTATCGTAGAATAATGATTTGGATGACTTTTTACATCGCTATTACTATCAGTGTTTTCATTTACTATAATTTTTTTGATAATTTCATTTTTAATCGAAAGATACACATCAGAATTCATGTTAATTAGGAGATTAAAATGAATGGATAAATTTGAAATATACACGAATTTGAATATTATGAAAAGAGTCCAAAGAAGATACATTCCAAAATACAAATAGAAAATATGGATGAGGAAAAAATCGATCAATCATTGAATCCAGAAACCTCCAATTAATATTCAATGTAATCTGAATGAAAAATTTTTACTTACCATCTTTTTTACAATGATCAACATTATTATTATTATTATTACTGTTCAATGAAGATGATAACAATGCATTTGATGATGATTGTACTGAATCTTTCGCTATCAATTGATTATTTTGACTATTATAATTATCATTGTTAATAGCATCAAATTCATTCATCATAATACCATTATTATTTAATAATTTAATATCATTCATAGGTGATGCGGTGACATTATTGAATAGATTTAAATCCGAAGCGCTGGACATCATAGAATTTGATGAGGTCGGAGTTGTAGAAGTGATTGTCGATGATGTATTTGTGAATAAATTCATAATGTTGGTATTTGAATCTTTTTTACTATTAGTATTATTGTTGCCCGTAGAATTCAAAGAATTCACAGTTAATTGATTTTGTTGATTCGTTGCGATATTCGCTTCTTCAAATTGAATTGTTGCTGGACGATTTGTACCAGTTGCCTTTGATTGTATAAATAATTCT
Organism: Psoroptes ovis; assembly: GCA_002943765.1. Lineage (NCBI taxonomy): Eukaryota > Metazoa > Arthropoda > Arachnida > Sarcoptiformes > Psoroptidae > Psoroptes > Psoroptes ovis. The sequence continues at coordinate 1,440,488 of PQWQ01000006.1, forward strand.
AATAATTTTTCCGTTGATAATTGCGTGAAATTTTGACGAAATTCATTGTAAACTTGTCCCATCATCGCATGACTACTTTCAAGAATTTCTGTATATATTGTCAAATAATTTTTCATTTCATTCATATGATTTTCTTCGAGTGTTTGAAATTTACGACAAGAATTACTGAATTTACGTTCAAATTCTTCTTTGACCTTTGTATATTTTTCAATCAAATTTTGATATTCTATCGATGCTTTGTTTGTACGTGCTTCAGCTTTTTCGATATCTTTTTGTGATACACTATTCGAGTCTTTGCGTAAACGTTCCAATTCTACTTGTTTTGAATGAAAAAATTCTTTCGCTTTATTCAATGCATTCGATGTTTCTTTCAATTCGTTTATTATGTCGATTGTAGTCGATTCTTCATTTTTAATTTGTTTTTGTTTACGATGATGTTCATCAAAATATTTATTCATTTCTTTCATCAGCTGATTCAATCGTTGTATTGTCTCCATATGTACTGATGATAACTTTTCTGTTGATGTTCGTAACATGGACCATATTGGCTGAAATGTTCTATAGCACGAAAAAATTCAAAAATATTAAATCAAATCTGTAATAATCAATTTGAATTCAATTACCCTAATTGTTGATTATTCGTCGTTGAAATTGTTTTACGTGATAATTTTTGTAAAAAATTATTATTATATTCTTCTAGAAATATACGAGAACGTAATAATTCAGATAATTCTTTTACTGCCGTTGATCCATATTTTAAATTTTGATATAATACATCGAAACCATTTTGTTTATCACCCTATCCGTATCCATTGATGGAAGATAATCAATAGGCTGATTATTTGGTAGTCGAAGTCACAACTTACCCAAAAATGATTTTGAAAATCGACAGACATCATTTTGGTATAATTTCGAAAATCTTTGAGTGACTAATTTTTAATCAATATAAGGATGAATAATATAAAATAAAGATTCAATAATCAAATGGCACAATATAAAATAAAATATCTAAAAATAAAAATTATGAAATAAATGAGGCGTTAACAGTGAATCAAAATATATTAGCTTGTTATGTCAGGCACAATTGAATTAAATGTTAAGAAATAAACAATACTCAAAAATTTAAATGATCAAATCGTTAAGTATCATTAATCTAATCGACATCAATAGATGTCCATTTTTTCTAATTAAATCGGTGATTCAAATTTTTTTCAAGGAAATTTCCAGCAAAAAACAAAAACATAAACAAAACAAATACGAGCATATATCTCATTTACACACACACTTGATTTATGAATGATTTGATAAATTTTCGAGTAGAGCACATTTGTTAAAATGCCGCATGAGCAAATCTGAATTATCTCAATGAATGCCGGGAACGTCTTGCCTCAATGAGTTTGCGGCGTTAAACTTCGTCAACGGCAAAGTATTCATGTCCTGATTGATACGTCATAGTCATATATGATTTACATGCCAAAAAAACGCATGCGTTTAGAGATATGGCCAGAGATTTGAAAAAAAGTCACGAATGTATTGACATAATCAAATCATAAAAATCTTTAGATTCATTCACATTCATACAGGTGAATGTGAATTTGTAAATTGACGGGAATAATTGAAATTTAAAAAATAATTAAATTGAAGATAACTGACCCTCATAATAATCGTAATTATCAATAGTTATAATGGAAATGATTATGTTAATCAATTGTATTATTATACATTTATTTGAATATGATTTGATTTTTGAAAAAGAATTAATTAAAAAATTTGCCAAAGAGTAAGTTGATCAAAATTAAACATATAAATACGAGTAGAAATTTTGATGAAAATTTGAAAATTTTCCTCGTATTTGTTATTATTTGCATTATCCAAACTATTGTATTTTCGTGTTGAAGAAAAACACAAAATGTCAACACCGTCATTAACCTATCAATTATTGACGGTTGCCGTCGTCATATTACAGCGACAAATGATGCATAATAATGTTGGCAGCCGTAATGAATGGAATCAATCATATGATTATATTGTTGTAGGTTCCGGTACGGCTGGATCATTGATTGCTGGAAGATTGACAGAAAATCCATCGGTATCAGTATTGTTAATTGAAGCTGGTGGTCCAGCATCGGTCATCACTGATATGCCAATCGAATCATGGAACATTGAAGTTGGTGAATTTGATTGGGGTTATCGTACTGTTCCGCAAGCGAATGCAGGTTTGTATATCAATCAATTGCAACCATTATTGCATTTTCCAATCATATTTGTGTTTGATCTATTGAAGGTTTTGGTTTTAGAAATCGCCAAATGGTATATCCTCGCGGTAAAGTTGTTGGTGGTTCACATACAACAAACTTTGCCATTTATAATCGTGGTAATCGTAGAGATTTTGATCATTGGGCCGATTATTATGGCTTGCCAGAATGGTCATACGAAAACGTTTTACCATATTTTTTACGCAGTGAAAATAATTCCAATATTGAATATGTTGGAGCTTCGCCTGATCATCATTCGACTTCTGGTCATATAGAAATATCAAGTGCACCACATCCTGATCCAATTTTGTTGAAATATATGGAAAGTTGGAACATTCAAGGTGTACCCTACACAGATTTTAATGGACCACAACAATTCGGCACAAGTAAGTAATCATAAGTTATGAAATTTGCCTTTGACGTAGTGGTGAGTTGTTCTCATCATTACATATCAATCATTTGAGTGGAATTAAATATCAATCCATATTAATCAAAATTATTTTGACTTACAGCATTGATCCAACAAACAATTTCGACACAGAATTATACACGATTATCGACATCAAATGCGTTCATAATACCGGCATTAAATCGCAATAATCTACATGTATTGATTCGAACTCATTGCACACGTGTCTTGTTGCGAAACAATACAAACACAAATCGCTTAGAAGCATATGGTGTAGAATTTGTTCGAAACAATCGAACACATCAAGTGTTTGCAAATGCTGAAGTCATATTATCAGCTGGTGCCGTAAATACTCCGCAAATTATGATATTATCTGGCATTGGACCAAGACAACATCTCGAAGAATTAGGCATTCAAGTTCAAATGGATTTGCCAGTTGGTGAACAATTACAAGATCATATACTTATACCTGTTGATTATTTAGTTACTAATGAAAGTCTTATACAATATAATAGTGATGTTAATAATGTTTTGACCGTTGAAAATCTTTATAATTATTATATTAATAATCAAGGTCCTATCACACAATTACCAGTCATATTATCTTACCATTCAACTAGAGTAAATGATGTACCAGATTGGCCAGATGGTATTATGGCTACTTTGATAGATCAAGTCCGTAAGTTTGATCTTACAAAATTATTATAATGCTTTATCTCATAATTTCATATTCATATGCAGCTGAAGATGTATCAGTATTGACACAATATATGCAAGATCCAGATGCATGGGCTGAATATTTGCGGCCGTTGTCGAATGATCGCCGACATTTTTACGTATTCTACGCTGTCTATCGGCCAAGAAGTCGTGGTACAATTCGACTTCGTTCAACTGATCCATTCGATCCACCATTGATTGATCCGAATTATTATGGTGATTTACAAGATTTAGCCGTAGCGGTTGATACTATGAGTGCCGGTATGGAAATGATGGAACAACCTTTTTTCAGACAATTTGCTCGAATATATCCACGTCCGATTCCTGGCTGTCAATTTTGTTCGGATAGACCTTATTATAAATGTTATACATATTTGTCTTGTTATGCACAAACACTTACTTTGACATCATATCATCCAACATGTAAGTAATCAGATCTTTGATGTACAAACAGTCAAGTTGATAATTTTTTGTTTTGAAAATAGGTACATGTCGAATGGGTAATTCTACTGATCCTGGTGCATGTGTTGATGAACATTTGCGAGTTCGAGGGGTCGGTAATCTCCGTGTAATTGATGCATCGATAATGCCAAAAATAAATAATGCAAATACGAATGCTGCTGTTATGATGATTGCTGAACGCGGAGTTGATTTTATACGACAAGATATGTTGTCGAGGTCATTGTAAAAACATGATAACAATTTTAATACTAAAAACTAACATCAATGTCAATGATGATTATTTCAATAATTAATTAGCCATGAAATTCATATACGACCAATACAAACAAACAAAAAAACATAATAAACAAAATTAAATCGATATATTCGAATAAACAAAAACAAAATTTCGATAAATAAATTATCAATTTTTAATTATTTTTAAAAATTGAATTTATGATTAGTGCTGCTGATTAGGTATTAATACGTCCTTATTAGGCTAAATTTTCAGAGATTAGCGAATTTGCTATTCATGAGGAATTAGATTATCGAGGAGGTAAATTTGATGCCATCATCTTGGAGCTGTGTACACAAACAAATGATCAAAACACCTTTTGATTGTGTAAATAGAAAAATTGATTTGAAATTCGGTATATAAAAGTACAAAGAGATTAGATCAAGGAATTTTTGATTGAGCGATTTGATATCGAATCCAATTAATTTCAATGTATTTAAAAAATGATTAAAACAATTGAGAAATTCAGCGATAATATTCATCATTCACATCGACTGCGGAACATTTTGTTAATTATTATATTGATTAATTCTATATTACTGATTAATGGTCAATATATTGGTGGTAATAATAACAATATAATACAGGAAATGATTATTGCTATGAATGCATATTGTGGTGAGTTATGACTAAATTTAAATTTGAATAAAATTAATCTAATAAGATAAAAATTGAATCAAATCATAGACAATATATGTACAAGTGATATTACACATAATTATATTGCACATTGTTTCTTACAATCTAATAATAATATTATCACAAGAATGCTAAGACAATGTACATTACAAAATTCAAATTATTTCTTCAATAGTCGAATTAATTGTAATCAGCGTTCCTTGATACAAATGGAAAAATGTTTATTACGGTCTTCATATAATTATCGTTTTTCAATGGTATCACCGTATCTACAGCAAAATACATGGAATACAAGAAGATGTTTAAATAATACTGTTTCTATGCGCAATCGTAATTGTCTACGCTTTTATTATCCACGTCTTCGTTGGTATTTACCACAACGATCACTATCGAATAATTTTAAAAATTATAATTCAAATTATAATCATAATTATAATAACCAAGATGATTTGATTATGAATCTATCCGAAATTTACGAATAAATTATTATTATTATCATTGCATTACATGATCATATCATAATGAATACTATGACAATAAATATTTACGTTTTCTAAAGTAAATCGATTGTTATCTCTATTTTCTTTAAAAATTTTTTCTGAAAATATCTCCATTAATTTAAATTTGAGTTCAAAAATATCATTCGATTTAAAAATTTTTTTTATTCATTTCTGATTTGATTCGCATTTGTCTAAGAAATTCACAAAAAATCAAAATTTTTCGTATGATTGGTTCATAAAAGCATTATATGCTAAACCTAGTTGTTCTTGGTATTTAGAGTATGATCACCTCATCCTGAGAAATTTCCATAAAATAATTTTATGATAATTTACTCAGAGATATGCATAAATACGTTTAACCTTGATGAGCATAAAAATACAAACATGTTATCAAAATGTGTATGATATGATGCTAATGAATATATTCGATCGATTTATGGAAAAAATTTTTTGATAAATCATAATATGTACACAAATTCATATATAAACAATAATAAATTAATATTTTCAAGTTTATTTCCGAAAATATTTCGATTATAAACAATTACTTTTTTAAGATATTCATTCCAAAATTATTTTTAAAAAATGGCCGGAGAATTAGGTGAGTAAATTAAAAAACAAGACGTTTTCGATCAATCAATTCTTCAATTTATCCTTAAATCAGCTGTTTTAAGTGTTTCAAACAAAGCTGGTTTGATTGAATTTGCACGAAAACTTCATCAAACGGGCTTGAAATTAGTTGCAAGCGGCGGCACAGCAAAAGCTATAAGGGATGCAAATTTACCAGTGACCGATGTATCGGCGATAACTGGTGCACCTGAAATGCTAGCTGGTCGTGTGAAAACATTACATCCAGCCATACATGGTGGTATTTTAGCACGAAAAATTGCCACCGATGAAGCTGATATGGAACGGCAAAATTACCAATATATAAGTGTCGTTGTTTGTAATTTATATCCATTCGTGCAGACAATCACTGCACCAAATGTAACTGTTGATGATGCTGTTGAACAGATTGATATTGGTGGTGTTACCTTGCTTCGAGCGGCAGCAAAAAATTTCAACCGTGTAACTATTGTTTGTGATCCAAGTGATTACGAAACTGTTGGCAATGAACTAGTGTCTACTGGTGGATGTGTGTCGCTAGAAACCCGAAAACATTTGGCAGTCAAAGCATTTAATCATACAGCCGCATATGATGATGCCATTTCCAATTATTTCAGACGACAATTTAGTAATGGTATTTCTCAACTAAATCTCCGTTATGGTATGAATCCACATCAGAAACCAGCACAAATATATTCTACCGAAGGTCCCTTGCCGGTTACAGTTGTCAATGGTGCACCTGGTTTCATAAATCTATGTGATGCATTCAATGCGTATCAATTAGTTCGAGAATTATATCGTGCGTTAGACATGCCAGCTGCTGCTTCATTTAAACATGTAAGTCCCGCAGGTGCTGCTGTAGCCGTACCACTAACGCCGGAAGAACTAAAAGTTTGCATGGTCGAAGATTTAGCTGATGAATTGACACCAATATCAACGGCTTATGCACGTGCACGTGGTGCTGATCGTATGTCATCGTTCGGCGATTTTGTTGCATTATCACACAAATGTGATGCAACGACGGCACGTATTATTTCCAGAGAAGTATCTGACGGCATCATAGCACCGGATTTTGAAGAAAAAGCATTAGAAATTCTTCGTAAAAAGAAAAATGGTGCCTATTGTATTTTGAAAATTGATCCAAATTATGAACCGAATTTGACTGAAACCCGTACTTTGTTCGGTATTCGAATGGAACAAAGAAGAAATGATGCAGTAATCAATGAAGAAATGTTCAGCAAAGAAAAAGTCATTGTACAATCAGGCGAGGTAAATATTTCAATTTGAATGATCTAATACCTGCTGCCTTATTAGCTGAAGGCTCACAATGAATATTTTAACTATAACTTGACTCACTTTTGATAATTTGCATTTCAGCTTACGAAAGAAGCTATGCGGGATTTGATTGTGGCTACTGTTGCTGTAAAATTTACTCAATCAAATTCAGTTTGTTATGCACTTAATGGACAAGTGATTGGAATTGGTGCTGGCCAACAATCTCGTATACATTGCACACGATTGGCCGGTGAAAAAGCTGAAAATTGGTGGCTACGTCATCATCCAAACATTTTGAATGCACAATTTAGAAAAACAGTAAAACGAGCTGAAATATCAAACATAATTGATGCATATGTACTCGGTATTATTGGCAGTGAAATGGACCGAAAAACATTCGAAAATGCATTCGATTGTCCACCACCATTATTGTCAGAAACTGACCGTAAAGAATGGATCAGTAAGCTAACAAATGTTGCCGTTAGTTCCGATGCATTTTTCCCATTCCGTGATAACATTGATCGTGCACGGTGTTCAGGCGCAAAATACATTGCCAGTCCTGGTGGATCAGTTGGCGATAAATCCGTAATAGAAGCATGTCGTGAGCATCAATTAACATTGATACATACAGGTGTACGTTTGTTTCATCATTAAATCATTTCGATTCGGTTCAAATATAAAAATAAACATTTTAAAATGAAAATTCACAAAAAAACAAATAACAGGTTGAACGGTAAAATAAATAATCAAGACGAGCACGATACACGCAAATCACACAAAGATGGCGGAGATCGCTGACAATAATAATCATCGATATTAGGATCGTCTTCGAAAGGGTTTTCCAATATTTTGAGTAGAAACCGTGCTCCACTGAAATCATCATGTTGTTCAGCCATTTCGATCGCTTTTTGCGCTAAGTGATTACGAAGAATATATTTTGGATTTACAGAATTCATCAATGCGCGTCTACTTTGATCATATTCAATTATTTCATTTGAATCGTTTAAATCTTTGATTTCATATTGCAAACGCTTGATATAAAGATCGAGCCATTCATTCCAATGACGTTCACATTCTTCACGGTATTGTGTTTCATTCATTTCCTATTGAAAATGAGTAAAATTTCGAATTGAAGATTAATCAGCATGAAAATTGTTTATGAAAAAAACTGCATCAAATATGAAAATACAAACTTTTTTCAGTATTAGCATTACCTCTATCTTTTTATAATGTTCTATCTTTTTAAGAACTTGAATAATATCATCGTTTGAACGTAAATGTTCATTATTTTCTGAAAAATTTTGCAATACAATAATATTCATGAAAACCATTGGTGATCGAAGATATTTCTCATAAAATTTTTTCGTTTCACTCAAAGAACTCGATTGCTCCAATAATTTCGAATTCAATTCATCAATGTTTTGCATTTCAGGTAATCGTAATATGCTCAATGCTCGGAAACAATTCGTATAATCTCCACCAACATAATTTAATGTTTGCAAAAATTTTTCGATTAAATTTTTGTCACTCATCATTAGATTTTCATCAATTATATTTTTATCTTCATCATCGATAATTGCTTTTAAACCTAATTTTTTTCTCATCAAACTTATGTATTCTTTCTTATATATCTTGAAGTAAGTTTCATCAAGTATTCCTTTCAATTCTTCGAATGGTGTTAGCGATTTAAAAATTTCAGCTAATTTCAATAAATTCCAGTGACATATATCTGGTTGTTTACGATAACAATAACGTCCATCATGATCACTAGTATTTGAAATATGATCAGGATCGTAACGTTCCATGAAACCGAATGGACCATAATCGATTGTCAAGCCTAGAATGCTCATATTGTCAGTATTTAGCACACCATGAACAAAGCCAAATGCTTGCCAGCCAGCAACTAGCGTTGCAGTGCGCTTAACGACATCACAGAAGAATCGTTTATATTTTTCAGTGTCATCCTTAATGTCATTGAAATATGTTTGTATCGTAAAATCTACCATATTTCGTAATAATTGATGATTACCAACGCTTGGGCCACAGCGTCCTGTTCGTTGATCCAAAGGGCGAATGATTTCATATGAACCAAAACGAAGAAATGTTGGTGCAATTCGTGATATTACTGCACAGGGTTCTGATTTAGGATTTCCATCATAAAATTGATCACGAATCACTTTTGTGTCAGAAACGATACAAGTAGCAGCTCTTGTTGTAGCTATGCCAAGATTATGCATAGCTTCACTGCATAAAAATTCACGCAAGCTTGAACGCAGAACTTTGCGGCCATCAGCATCTCTTGAATATGGAGTGGGTCCAGCACCTTTCAACTGTAATTCCCATCGTTCATTGCGCGCATTGATAATTTCACCAAGATAAATTGCAGCACCATCACCAAGTTGTCCAGCAAAATCACCAAATTGATGGCCACAATAACAATGAGATGCTGGTTGTGAACCTGAAATTAGCTGATTTCCGGCAAAACATTCGATAAAATATCGATCATTGTCAATCGAGTCATTCGCAAATATATCCAAAAGATTCAAAGCGCTTCTCGAATAACAAACCAATCGCGGATTATCTAAAGGTGTTGGATTGACTAATGAATAACAAGCATTACGAACAGTGCGGACATAATTGTCCTCTATCGGGTCAATAGGTAAACATCGTAATATTTGATTATCAAAATTTAATTTCTTCAATATTGTTTCATTGATTGTGGTCATAATATTTTGATTCAAAATTTTTGTAGGATTACATTTGATCAAAAATTTTGGATGAACTGAAAACATCATTAAAAAAAAATTGTTTACAAACAAATAGGGCATTCATAAATGCCATGAAAGAATTTAATTGAATTAAATTAAATTTGAATTTTTCTTGACTATTTAAATTCCGCTCCGATTTGAATTTCGGATTTCAATTTCGATTTAAATTTTGTTATTTTGATTTATTTGATTATTTTTATTGAATTTCCAAGTTACATTTTGTAAAATGAGCCTTAATAATCCCAATAGTGCATCGACCAATTCTTCGAATAAGTCTTCGCGTAGATCTCGACATAGTCGCGCAGATAAGAATACTGCGCGAATAGGGTTCGTTGGAGCTGGCCGTTTGGCAACAGCCATCATCACTGGCCTCATCGTTCATCCACGTGATAATCCAAATGAAAAACCAATCGATCCTAAGCGTATTTATGTATCAGCACCGTCAACAATCAACACTGATCAACTTAAAATAACATTTCCTGGTATACGAATAACCAAAAGAAATATTGATATATTTGGACGGTTTGATTGTGATATAGTTTTCATTTGTGTACCGCCATCGGTCATTCGCAATCTTTATCGCATTGGTGGCACGCGTCCAGCTGCATTGACAACTAATTACATTCCTAATATGCGCCATCCGGTATATGTGATTAGTTTAGTATTCGGTTTCACAAATGATCAAATCAAAGAATGTCTATTGAATCCTGAAAATCCAGATAGATATGCGGTCAAATTTTATCGGAGTGTCATCAGCCATTCAATCGCCTATGGGTGCGGAAATTGTTGGATCGATGTTGAGCCTGATAGTCGAAATTTTCCTGATCTTATTCGTGATGTATTGTGTCGTATTTGTCGCATTGAATTTTTACCCAGTAATCAAATGGATAGTGTATGTACCATAACTGGTGCTGGTTTAGCATTTGTAAGTGATTCAATCAATTTAATTAATTCATCGACAATAGAAATTGAGAATATTTTTTTTCAAATTTAAAATCAAGTGTTATTATTTCATAAATTCAATCGCTGATGGTGCTGTGAAACTTGGCTTTCCACGCGCATCAGCAATTAAATTAGCATCGAAAATTGCCTCCTCGACATCACAAACTGTATTACAAACAGGTGAAAATGCATCTAAATTAAAAGAAGATTCGTCTAGTCCTTCTGGTGGCGCAATATATGGACAATTAATTTTGGATAAAAATGAAGTTTCATCTGGCATTTGTGCCAGTATCGAAGCAGCGTATAAACGTTCTCAAACATTGGCGACTGCCGATAATGAATGATAGAAATTCAAAAAAATCAATTTGATTAAAGAAAAAATTTTTAATTAAATGAAATATGTAATAATTTACTTGATAACGACACCATTTCTTATCATAAAGCATTTTAAAAAATTTAAAACATGCAGGACTAATCCATTTCAATTGACTGTTGAGCCATCAATGCATCACTAATTTCATCATCATATTCTTCTTTGGTCATGATTGAATCAAATATTTCTTTAGGCGTCGAAAGTTTATCTATCGTAGTTTCATTTTGAAGGTGACCTTTTTCAATATGTATTTTGAGCCTTTTTTTAGTCATAAATGACCATTCACATTTATCAAACGGACAAATATGTGGTTTATATCCTTGATGCAATTTGAGATGACGTTTCAAAGTTTCTTTGAGACGAAACCATTTACCACAATCATGCCATGTACATTGAAATGGACGTTCATTCGTGTGTCTGCGTTGATGATTGATGACAGCTGTACGAGTGGAGAAAACTGCTGTACAATCTGGCCATTCACAAGCAAATTCAGATTTCATATTGAAATGTGCTTCACGACAATGTTTTTTATATCCAACAATTGTTTTGAATCTTTTATCACAACCCTCGAAACTACATTTAAGTGGTTCAACTTGATGATGGATTTTTGTCATGTGTGTTCGCAGTGAACCAAGATATTCAAATTTTTCATTGCATTCACTACATTCATGATACAAATGTTCACCAGCATGTTGACGATTGTGTCTTGTCATTAATGCAGCTAAATGTGTACGATATGGACAAACACTACAGGAATACTGTACTTGATGACGTTTCTGGTGTTGTGCAAGCAGTGCTACAGATTTGAAACGTGCTTCACAGCCAGGTTCATTACATGGTACAGGATTATCAGGATCATGCGATGCTTTCAAATGTATTAGAAGATTTTTTGATGTGAAAAATTCTTGTCCACAATATTTATGCGGACATTTGTATTTACGCTGACGTTGTGGTATTCTTTTCTTTACAATTTTGTCTTTAGTAGTCTTTAATGACACATTTCGCACCAATTTTTCATTTGCTGGCAATTTTTCCAATAAGTCTTGCTCAACACCTTCATTACAGAACATGACTGAATCAACGAAATAATTATCTTTTAAATTCAATGAAACACTAAATGAATTCTGTGGATTATCAGCAGAATTTTCCGAATCTGCACAATTACTGTTCATTGTAGTTTGATTATCGGCATTTGTTACCACAACAGTTGATGTATCATCAATAGCATCCTCCATGATATTTGATAAATCATTTAAATCGCTATCCATCGCATGATTAGTATTACTGCAACCTTCAATAGCTTTCATTATGTATGTATTTAATTCAGTTTTTTCCTCATCAATCGGTCCATTAAGATCGGAATCTGAATCAGGTATATCATCATTATTACGGAGTTCGTATGTGTTGCGATTTGTTAAACGTCGAACGGTTTTACGAAGCGTACGAATATCGGACTGCGCCAACGACCAATCAACATCCCTCATATGAACACGTACAAAATGAATCATGAATGGATCACGTGTAAAGAAACGCTTGCCGCATATGCATTCGAATTTCTTTTCAGAGTTATGACGTAGTAAATGCACACGAAAATTACTACGATCAGTGGTTGAATAATTACAATCATCATAGGGACAAATGAAACGATTAGTGGAATCTTGTCTTGCTTCATTAACGAATATGTAAGTCAATAATTCATTGTTTTCATCTTCATCATCCGTATTTCCAGCTGATGACCTTTCAAACATATCACCTTTTTTACAATGACTTTTGATGAAATGTACTTTTGAACCTTCTTCGGAAGAATAAAATTGACTACAAGATGAAACATAGCAGGGATATTTTGAAGTGATATGAGTTGTTGCGGTAGTAGCGTTGAAATCTATTTCTTCATTATCATTTTCATCATTGAATTCTTGTTGCGGCAGCTCTTGAGGTTCAACTGGCTGTGAATCACGGATGACATTTTTTTTCACTAATGTCGTTAGCAATGTTTGATCAAATGATATGTCAAACAATTTGAATATATTCTCGAATTCAATCAGATTTTTATGTAAACATATGAATTCATCACTTTCAATCAAATTACATTGTTTACATAAATTTTTTATCAATAATTCATATAATGAAATGGTGTTGAGAAAAAATGTTTTCAATACATTCAAATTTATCTCAATTGATTTTACTTCATGAGATGGATTATTGTTATTATCATTTTTAACATCTGTTGGAGCTGCTTCTGCTGATGTTAAATCAGCCATATCATTGGTTTCAGTATTGATTTTATCATTATTAGTCAATAGATTGTCTTGTAGCGTATCCAAATCGTTCAATGTTTTATCCATCGTATCAATTAAATTACAATTCAAAATTCAAAATTTTCAAATTTTTACTTTTTTCTGAAATCACGTTTATACAAATCAAGTATTTTTCAATTGATTTAAGTAAAACGAAAGACGAACCAAAACAAACAACTTGATCGCTCACATGCCTATTTCGACATTTAGGCTGATTTGAGGTGCAATTTGACTGCGTACTTTAATTTATTTTTCAATTTATAATTTGTAAATTTATTCTAAATTAAACTTAAATATGGACATAAAACAAAAAAGACAAGCCATACTTTATAAAGATTCAATTGATAAAATTATATCAGATGGAATTCGACCTAATCTCTTAAAGTTGGAAAAAAGTGTCAAAATAATTCAATCAGTAAGCATATAAAAGTAGTTTTTGAAATTCACTAATTTATTTTTATCTATAGAACCATGCTAAACAACAATTAATCACTAAAGAATTAATTATATCTCAAAGAATAATCAAGCAATTAAATACAAATACGATTGAACTAGAAAAATGTTTGAATTTATTAAATGAAATAAAATATCATGATGAATATAATCGAAAAGTTGAATCAATCAAAAATCAAATATCAAAAGTCATAAATAATTTTACAAAAGTATCAAAGCAGCAAAAATCGCTTGATGATATTCCAAGTAAATATTTTGACAATAATTTAGATAATCAACAACAAAAACAGCTTATGGTTTTGAAAAATGAACAACAAAAATTGTTGGAAGCAAATACTAAATTGACAAACGTGCAAGAATTGAATGAGGACATACAAGATTTACATGAAATGATGAGTAAATTTGGTGAAATTGTTCATGTGAGTATTATCGGGTATATTCTTATTCAATCATGAACCAACAAAATTTTTCGCATCAAAATTCAGGAACAACAACCAACCATTGATCGAATAGAACAAAACATAGATACTACTTTAGAAAATGTGCATGAGGGTACTAAATCGCTTGCTATTGTAAGTATTCTTAATTTAATTTAAAAAATAAATCTAAGGTTTCTGATGTTCACAGGCAGCTACATCAAGCATATTGCCTATAACATGTGCAGCAATAGGTGCCACAATATTCGGTCCAATCGGTGGTTTGATTAGTTTTAAATTATCCACAGGAATTGTTTCGGCCATCGGTGGTTCTGTAGCATCATATTCATTGGCATCTTATGTGAAGAAAAAACGAAGTGAAAATAATATCGAAATGGAATCAATGATTAACGAAAATGCTACGAAACATTCAAAATAATATTGGAGAAAATTATCAAGTTTTGAATTATTTTTTGACTGTGATCATGAGTTTTATTTTTTTGTGTATTGAATTTTGAATAAATATTCTTTGGCTATGTAGAAAGATATGGCTCAACAATTTGTTTTTGAAACCATTCACTATGTGTGTGAAATTGTAAATGATCACCTTCAACGGCCAACAATTTCAAACGATTCGATTCATCAAGTTGCCGCAGACCTATCCAGTCTTCTTGATACAATGACGAATCTTTGAGCTTGTAAAGTGATTTCGCCTGTCCAGGTAAATAGAATTCAAACCACGAACTTTCCTTTGGTTGCACAATTGTATCATTGAGAAATTTGACTAAAACTAAATTTTTTAATTTGGTTAAATTGATTATATATTGATCATTGCGTGGAGTTTTTTCATTATTGATATCAGCCAAGAATATACTTCGATTACGATAAAGGTCTTCTTGCAAAGGGTCATGCCAATATTCAGCTTGAACAAGATTATCTTGTACAAAACTCACATATGCTCCATAATTGAGCATTTCACGTATGTAATCACAAATTTTCAAAGTGCCCATACATTTTGGTAGTCCATAAACACCTTGATGTTGACCACCGAATGAAATTAAATTTTTCATTTGTGGCGATGGACAACGTTGAGCTATTGCCCGTAATATTTGTGAGCCTTGCGAAAAACCAATAGCATTATAGCCATCACGTAGTTTTGAATCTGATTGAATCATTTTGCATGCATTTTCAACTTGTTTGTTAAGATTTAAAAAATAACTGCTAAGAAAATCTTCTTCGGTATTATTACCTTGACGTATTGATGTCACATAAATGTCAGGAAATTTTGATTCTAGATATATTTTCACTGCTTCAATACTACCATATGCAGTGTCACCCATACCATGATACATAACAACTGGTGTTACTGATAATGTAACATTTAAATTCATCCAAATGATGACCAAAATACCGAAAAATATTTCCAAGAATTTCATTTTGCGTTACAGGAATAGAAAATTGTAACCGAACACACAGCTGACAATTGATTGATTGAAATTGGGATATGAAAAAGTCAACCACAAATCACAACAATGAACATTTATCAATCAAAATTAAATTATCAATTTGATTTGATTGTGATTATGGCGCCTAAAACACCTATTATTTTATATTGCGACATCTATTGATGAAATATAAGCCTGTAAAACCATAGCACCAATATAGTTGCAATGCTGTGTGAAATACGTGCATAAAATTGAATAGCAGCAATATCATTAAATGCCGGTTAAATTGACAGGAATGGATTATGTAGACGTAATAATACGTCAAAAGTTTGAGTAGGTGGAAAATAGCTGAACGTATTCAAACGTCTTCGGCATTGTGACAAATTAGTTATACAAAGTTTATCAATTCGTAAATTTTTACGACGTAAATACAGATACAAATGTAAACATATCACAGATATGAGTGTTTATTATTCTTTTTTTTCTTTTTTGAAGCACTCAAAACACAAATTTATGAATGTATTGCTCTGTGAACAGAAACAATACAATTGTTCAATGTTAGGTGAATTTGTTTACATCGTATATCGTACGTTAGGGCGTACATAACATTGGCAAATGAAATGTATTGAAAAAGGGAGAATACTTGCATCTTTGATGCTGATCATTATTATTAGTGTTAGTATTGTCATCAAAATATGCATAGCAACAAGCGACAAAGAAATCAATTAAATATTAATTAATGTCATTATCTAAGCGAAAAGAAAAATATTAAACTAAATTTAATATTCTTTGTTGATTAAAATTTATATAAGCAAAAATAGAAAGTTCATTTCTTTCAAAAAAATCAAATTAAACATCTGTTATTTGACATTACAGTTTGTTCGGAGACAGCAATAAGAATTTTCGATTATAAAAAAACACAAAGACTTAAGAAAGTGTTCGTAAACCATCAATTATCTTCCAAATAAAAATCAATCAATTATTCGAATTATCAATTTCCAAGTACATATTTAATAATTCTTAATTTTAGATATTTATGTTGAGTATCTTTATGAATCAACAATATGGGTGTCATACGGAATAATTACAATAATATTCGAGGCCATTATCAAAACAATGGTGATGATGGTAATGATGATTGGATTTATGTATCGAGTGAAAGGTATGAATAGGTCTGATTCCAAAGATCCAATTAATATATCATTGTAAACTTTCGTATTTCCAGTGAAGAAATTCTCGACACTGAAGATGATCAAAGGCAATCTTTGAATAGTCGTGCCATCAATATTGCGAGACCTAAATCAAAAAATAAACCAGAACCAACATTCTCTGGATTAGGAGCCAAAGGAAAAAGTCATAGAAAATTCAGACGTTATGCAAATGGTACATTGAATATATTTAAATATAAATATATTAAATGCATAAAAACAATGCAACTGACGTAATTTTTGTTAATTGCCAAATTGTATATATGTCAATGTTGATATATATATTTAGCTAATTTAATCAATGATTTGGGTAATCTGATCAATGAAAATGAATTGGATGATGAGCTGTCAATTGAAGACTTTATACCCACATCATCATCACCATCATCATTTACACTGCTGATGAATTCATGCAAAAATAAACTGCTGAATGAATTCATTAATTGTACGGAAGATGAGCAAACAATTCTGCTGGATCGAGTGATTGAATACGAACTTGACCAGTATCGTCGTAATCATTGCAGGGTGATGGATCGAGAAAAACAGGATGAGACCGAAATTGAAAAATTGGTGGAAGATTCTGATCTGTGTTTCGCAAGAATATCACCAGCAATACGCAAACAATTGCTGAAAAAACGAGTTCCATTGGTAAGTCTACATATTCCTAATGAACATTTTTGTTACTCATCCAAAATAATTTTTAAAAATATGTCCAAATGAAACCAATAGGGTATTCTGGCATCAATTGAGCAAAAGGTTCTGGGTCATTTTCGAGTTAGCCCAAAAACCATTTATAAAACGTCATTACAGTGTTCATATCAACGTTTCTTATTACATGCTTGCTGTCAATACTTGAATCTTAATTGTCGAAGTATATTATCAAAATTTTCAGATTTAATCAAATACATTATACAACTGATAATAATACTTATCATCTGTTTTTTATATACTAAATAGGCTCAAACACAAATGGAAAAAGATTATCATGTGTGCATAATGAACGTGTGATATTCGTTGAACCATCAAAATTATTGTCTGAACATTTAGATTTTAATAAAAAATTATGACAAATCGATTGAATTGGACTTACGCCATGATTTTATGGATTTGACAAATTGAATTAGACACTTTTGGATTTTAAATTTAACTTTCGACTCATTTTAGACACGTTTTTAAAGATGAAGAGTATATGACGATGAAATTTAAACTGAACAGATTTTATGCATGCAATTTATGACAGTACAATCAATTTTTTTTAAAATTTATTTTACAACTTTAAAAAATTTTTCTTGAAAATCAAAATCGATTTTACAATTTACTAAATTTTTGTGAAATTTTTTAAATAATTATTCTACAATTATTATTGATTAAAATCATTTTTCGAAAATAGAAACGAAGAATTACCGAAGTTTCGATTTCAACAATCAATGATCGAAAAGGTGAAAATAGTCATTCGAGTTTTTTGTTTGCCAAAAAATACTTAAATGTGTACACAGTGGCCAGAATTGAAAATTCTTATAGCAAAGAACAAAATAAACAAAAAAATTCAATTTCAATTTGGAATAATTAACATAATTATGGTTAATTATCCTAATGATACATACTTGAATTTATCATCTTCATCATCAGCATCAGCAGCTTCAAATACAACCTTACCATTATCAAATCGTATTCCATCAACACCAGCAGCACCAACATCTTTGAATATTATCGAAATGAAATTAGAGGAAAATATAGTAGCTAATTTCCGTGTTGCAAAAGCATTTCACGATAATGTTGATCGTATTAATTCAATTGATTTTTCACCAACAGGTGATACATTAATCAGTTCATCCGATGATGATTCGATTGTCATCTATGATTGTGAGAAAGGTACACATAAACGAACATTGAATAGTAAGAAATATGGTGTCGATCTCATTCATTATACACATGCACCAAATACAGCAATCCATTCTTCAAATAAAGTCGATGATACCATACGTTACCTTTCATTGCATGATAATAAATATATACGATATTTTCATGGACATACGAAAAAAGTCGTCACATTATGCATGTCACCGGTAGATGATACATTTTTATCTGGCTCAATGGATAAAACCATTCGTTTATGGGACTTGAGATCACCTAATTGTCAAGGTTTAATGCATCTGGTCGGTAGACCAGTTGCCAATTTTGATCCAGAAGGCCTTATATTTGCTGTTGGTTTGAACAGTGAAATTGTTAAACTGTACGATTTACGATCGTTCGATAAAGGTCCATTCAATGCATTCAAATTGCAACAAGATAAAGAATGTGATTGGACTGGATTAAAATTTTCTCCTGATGGAAAAATCATCATGATTTATACAAATGGAAATGTCATACACACCATTGATGCATTTATGGGCAGACCATTACAAACACTTAGAGGACATGTTAATAATAAAGGCTTGCCATTAGAAGCATCATTTACGCCTGATTCACAATTTATATTCAGTGGTTCAACTGATGGCCGCATACATGCATGGAACGCAATTACTGGCAAAGCCATACCAAATTTAATCAACGACGTCCATCAAGGACAAGTACAATGTGTACAATTCAATCCTAAATATATGATGCTAGCTTCGGCATGTACAACAATGGCATTTTGGATACCACAAATTCCACCGACACCATCATCGAATATGAATGAATTTCATGATCAATAAAATTTTATAGTATTGAAGGTATGCCAATCACGTGTCAATGTACGTCGAATTTTAATGCATTAATTCATTTATTGATATCATTTGTCATTTTGTAATAATTTTTCGCGAATTTCTTCAATAAAAATATTTAATAAGATGTTTTATACAGTAAATCAGTCTTTTATCAATGACCAATTCGGTGATGGAGATTGAACACAGTCAAAATCATCAATACAATTCCAATTATTATTTTCACAGCTAAGATCCATGCCTGACCGTTGACAATCATCGATTAATTGTTCATATGTCCATTTATATTTACCAAAACGTAATTGGGTGGAATTTTCAATAATTATACGACTAATTATATGAAAATAAAAATCACATTCACGGCTATTATGGATTCGAGCTTGTTGGGCAATGATTTCAAATTTACATCCCTGACAATCATCGATAAATGCAGACGTTCGAATTGGTCCAGTATAAATTTGACAATTACGCAATGAAATAATACGTATTGAACTTGGTGCACCAAATATTTGAACTTGACAATTATCAAGCGATTCAAGAATAATATCTTTGCCATCGATTTTATCTTGGGAATTATGCATCGATAACATTTCATTTTTACGATTCCTAAATCCAGGCCAATCAAAATTGACGATTAATTTATCAGATTTCATTTGCGTTGATGTATCGATTTCATCATTTTGACTATTGCTATCGCTGTGATTTGATTTTTTGTGGATATCGAATGAAAATTTAAACAATTTCAATGGTTTATTTGCTGTACGATAAGTTTTTAATTGTGATTCTAATTCTTTAACGATTTCATTACAACAACGTAAATCGTAAGCAATCATTGTCATTGAATATTGATGAATTAATTTTTTCATTTCATCAATTTTCGATTGAATTTCGGCAATTTTTTTCTCATTAATCATTTTGGTATCTAATGAATTCAATTCATCATTAATCAATAATTTTTGTTGCCGTATATGATCAATTATATCAGAGTGATTCATTACTTGGAATTAAAAAAGAATCAAAATTGCACAATTATCAAATTTTTAAGATTAAAAAATATTAAATGAAACAAGACACTATTTCTACCTAGTGCGCGACTAATGAATTTTAAATTTTTGAAAGCGTGCTTTAATTTTTGTTTTCATTTTTTTCAAAAAATTATTTTGCAATTTATTTTATGATATTAAATCGAAAATGTTTAATTTGAATAAATCATTAGCGAAATTAAAATCATTTATTGAAGAAAATAATTTACAAAGAAATCAACTTACATCAAATACAACCAAAACAAATGGAACCAAATCAAAGAAAAAAACCAAGAAAACAAATTCAGATGCTATTAATTCAGCAAATGATCAACGTCGTGGTATTATTATGATACGTAATTTTCCACATGGTTTCTATGAACAACAAATGTATGATTATTTTTCACAATTTGGTGAAGTGACGCGATTAAAAATATTACGTAGTAGAAAGGTAAGAAACATTTTACATTTCAATAAAAATTCATTCTGCATACATAACAGACAGGTAAACCAAAAAACTGTGGTTTTATTGAGTTCCGTTTTGAAGATGTTGCAGAGATCGCCGCAGAAACGATGAATAATTATTTAATGTTCGAGCATATCGTTAAATGTCAATTAATTCCACCAGAAAAAATAACAAAAAACATTTTTCGCAATTGGAATCGACCCTTCATTAGCAGCATTGAAAAACATCGCCAACAACATAATAATCTAAAATCAAATCGACAAGAATTACGTATGGTACAAAGACATTTGCATAAGCTTCGTAAGATGAATCAAATATTGAATGAGAATGATATTAGTTTTAATTGCATTGTTGTGAATCGGCCTACCGATTTGAAAAATGGCTCGAAAAACCTCGAGAATGATAACGCAATACCAACTGAAATTATTCATATGAAAAGGCCAAAAACACGATTGGCAACATTGTTAAAGCGTAAACGCATGATTAATGCAAAATTCATGAAAATGAAAGCTGGTTTTAGGGTTTCAAATATGATGAAACATTTTAAACACATTGAGAATTCAAAACATTTTGTCCTAAATCTTGAATAAATTTAGACAATTAAATTTTCATTGGAATTCAATTTATATTTCATTTGCCTTGTTCAGTAATAGATGTTTTGAGAGAAATACAAAGATAATACAATATCAAAAATGGATTGTTTGTGCAGATTTTAATTTCATTTCCAGTTTATTCTCTATGGACCAATACAAATAATGCAAGTATTGCAAGAACAGCATATTTTAATTTGGGATAATCATTCATCAATATTGTAATGATGCCAACATAAGGTACAAAGCCTCTAGTTCGACCAACAATATCTTTTTTCTCTAGCCATAGCTGTCCAGGCGCATAAAGCCCACGATCATCAACGGAATTATTATCTCCTTTAGTCAATATTTTAACTGATCCATCTTCCCTAGAAAAAAAAATGATTATTTTGATTCAATTAATTTTAAAATTATTCTAACTTTTCATGTAAGGTGATAACTCTGTGCACAATCGGTATGTCACGTCCTTTAATTTTAAATACAACAATGTCACCAACACGTATTGGATCTTCGCGATAATTTGTTAAAAACAATAAATCACCTCGATGAAATGCCGGTTCCATCGAACCACTGTACAAATTTAATAAATTATTCCAACAAACAAATATAAATTATGATCATCATACCTTAGAACAACAACAATTGGTGATTCGCTACCGGTTGCAACCATTAAACCTTTCCAAATCATCATTGCTGATGATATGATCATACCGAAATTTAAAAATTGATAAAGAACCTTTGACATATTGATTTTTAGTGAGAGACAAAATTAATCAACCGAAAACGAATGTAACTAAAACAAACCTGTCGTTTACTCATACGGGTCAATTCTCCAAGACCCAATATATCCATGACTGACATGATTGATTATAGTGAATTTTTTTAAATCTACAATCTTAAGTAACAAACAAAATGAATAAGAAAATTCGTTTCAGTTTTTTTTATTACAGTGACGCGTCAAACACATATATAAGCATAACAAAAAAAATCAAAACACGCTTTGTGTTATGAATGTATGGAGCTATACAAAGAATACAGGACGAAATTTTAAAAACGAAAAATTCCCGGTAGAAAATTCTGATTAATAAACGTCTGCAACAATGTACATTGCTTATTTAGTTTAGATTTAATTGCAAAACATATCGATACGTTAACGGCCAATGAAAAGAAAAATTTTATTGAATTTAATTTCCAAATGATTTGAAGTGAATATGTATAATTAAATTATTAAGACTCAATTGTTTATATTTGTAATTATTGAAATCAATAGTAATGCTTATCATTATTATTATTATTATGGCATCGGTAATTTATGGCACTTTGATCACCACAAACAAAATAATTTATTGATCCAATCTATAAGTCATCAGATACTATTTGTCTTATTTGCCTTTTAAACGTAAAAGTTTACGTTGATAACGTTCTTCATTACGTGGTTGTGGCTGTCCAGGATCAATTAAATAACGTGAATAGCGTCTGATTTGATAAGAGAAATTCATTAAAAAAAATTTGTCACACTCTATCATCTTTACGTACGATCGATATATATCGCTGCGTAAATAATCCAATACATGTGAAATGCCTAACCTTAATTGATCATTTAGATCTGGTTCAAATGGATTGCCTTCCATCCTTATTACTGAACGAGGTGAATTAAAATCCATATTGGCCAGTTCTGGTGGTAACATCCTGAGAAATTTCGAAGAATCCATCATGAATGAATCAATGAATTTGAACGACTTACTTGATACGATTATATTGTATGAACAATTCACGTAGACGTTGTAATAATGTTAATTCATCAGGTAATGAAATCAGATGATTATCACGTACGCTTAGCTGCGAATTTAAAGATATGATTAGAATTTAATTTGATATGAATTCATATTGAGAAATTACAATTTGTAAATTTTTCAAGTTTCCAATTTCAGGTGGTAAAATTTCTAAATCATTATCGGACAAATATAATGCACGCAAATTTTCTATGGAAATAGAATCGAATCATTTCATAAATTATTCATAAATCGTCATTAAATTTTAAATCAAAAAATATGAAACAAACCTAATGTAAAAAATTCTGGTGCAAATGCATTTTCATTGAAAAAATTATATGATAAATCCAATAATTCTAATTGCTGTAAACGGCCAATATTTGATGGTAATTTTTGTAAATTATTCATACCTAAATTTAATGATTTTAATTTTGCCAAATTACATAATTCTTCTGGTATTTCAGATATGAAATTATTGAATAGATTAAAATTTTCTAAATTGTACAATTTATCGATATCAGGTGTCAATACTGTTGAGAGAATATGTTTGAAAATGAAAAAAAAAATTTAATCTCAAATCTCAATTGATTCACTGTAATTACCTCTAATTTTATTGTGACTTAAGGTTATCGATTTGAGATTTACCAAATTTACTTTGAAAAAATGAAATATATGATTGAATCTCAAGATTATTCATTCAAGAAAAATTATATCAAGACATACAAACATATGGCATTTTATCGAAGGAGATAACACCTTTATCAGGCATATGTAATTCCTCATATTGATCATCAATACGTTTGATGAGTATCTTATCATTTTTATTATGACATGGATGTAAACACGATTTACCCAATGTCATTTTTGAATAAAAATAATAAAGTTAAATTCAAGTATTCAAAAAACAAATTTAACTCAGCTGATCAGATAACAGAAAACAGGTGAATATAATAAATTTATCAAATTTTTTATTTATTTATTCACTAGGTGAAGTAGGTGTGTTCAACAAGTGAATAATTGAAAATATAATAAAATTTTGAAGTGTGAGTAATGCGTAATTTATTTTCACTTATGTATAAATTTTACACGCACCGATTGCAATGATGCGTGATATTTGTTGTTCATTGTGATAAATGTATACAAATGTCAGTGAATAAGTATATATTGAATATTGTAATAACATCATTCAACAAATGATAAATGATTTCGGTTATTCGGTTAGACGATGTTGATGCGTTGGTGGTGGCGGTAAATACCGCCGTATAATTTCTTCAATATACTCAATTCATAGATATTCCTAATTTGGCAACTTGAATTTATTGGGCGTTCTAAATGTTCATTTTGAATGTTTGAAAAAATCCGCTTTTAAATTCATTTTACAAGAAATTTTAAAAAAAGTAAGACAAAATTTTGTTCTTTAATCGTTGAATGCAGAATATTTGGAGCATGTGTTCATCGAATCGAAAAGGCGCATTAATACGACAACGGGAATTCAAATTTTCCATATCACCCTATAGATATACGTCTGTCGAGTGGCTAAATAATCATAGCGTTTAATTTACAATGTTCAAATGAATCGATTTCTAAAGGGCCGGATGAGTTGGCGGCAATCTTGAAGAAAAACTCTAGTCAAGTAGTTTTAATTTTATTTTTTCTGAGTCTGAAAGAATACTTATATTTATAAACGTTAAATGTTGATCAAATAGTAAATTAATGTTATCATTAGTATAATTTTCATTGACAAACACTAATACAAAAATTTGAGATTTTTCTTTATAAAAAATGGAAATGAAATGAAAATTGTTTGATATATGTAATTTTTGAAAATCGAATGTATCTGTATCTGAAGATTTAGACTCCTAGTTCAAACTTCAATCAAACTTTCAATAGTTTGATTGAAATTTTTCAAAAAAATAAGAATTCATTGATCAGATTGATTCGTATTTGCGATCGCTGTCGATGATGCTGCTGTTGATGTGGATGATGATGGAATTTGCTGCTGTTGTGTTGACAATGATGATGATGATGATGATGATTGGTCATTCTTTTCATTGTTATTATTAAGATTACATTTAAGATCTTTCATTACACTGAATATTCGTTCTTGAAGCTTTGTTAATACATCTAAAAATATTTTTTCACGTCGTTCTTCACGTTCTTTTTCCTCTTTACGTCTAGCGACTTCTTGTGCTAAACGTTCACGTTCTAAACTGACCCATTCTCGCATTACTTCTGTTTCTTTGGATAAATGCTGAAACATACGATCAATGAGTAAAGCAGATGCTGTAGAATCTAATGATGAAAAATGATTATTCAAAGAATTATGATTATTTAATGTATGTCCATTCGATGGATGATCAATACTATCGGGGCGAAAACGTTTGGTTTGTGGTAAAAATTCTATTTGAAGAAAAAGAAAACAAAAGCATTAGATTTATACAAATTATTATGCAAACAATCGTGGCCATAGCTCCCTACATACCATCATAATTAAAATTCGTATCATCATCATCGTCGTCATCAATATCATCGATGATATCATTGGCATTGTTGCCATTATTAACACCCATTGTAAATGTATTCGGTGATAATGGGAATACTAACATTTCATTATTATTACGTTCATCGATGTCATCACCACTGCCGCCGCTATGATTTTGTTCGTCACCAGCACCACCAATACCGCCTCCATTCGTATCTATTTGATCTGAATTATTATTATCATTATTGAAATCTAAAGAATCGAAATTAGAATCGTTTGTTATGCTGCCTGCGTTATTGCTGTTACTGGTGTTATGATTATCCATCATATGATAATTCATCGACATTATTACATTTTCCAGGGTATTTGAATCTTTTGCTTGATAAATACGATGTAATGCATCAAAAAATATACATTTTTTTCGGCGTTCAGGCGTTGGATTTTTCATTATTCGCCTGTACTCGGCTATCATATTGAACACACGTGTTCGCACTTGGTCTTTTCGAATGTTAAATAAAAACAAATTAGTCATTAATTGAATCAAATTCTAACAGATTCGCTTACCAGCTGTTCGATCATAACCATGTTCACGTATACGTTCGGCAATTTTCTCCCATACATGACGGGTGCGTTTGGAATTCGTTAATTGTCTCTGCACCATATCTTGACTCCAAAGCGCTAACAATAATTTTGTTTCACCGAAACCCCAAGATGCACCCCGTTCAATAACTGGCTTTGAATTATTAGAGGATGTATTATTATCTCTTGAATTATTTGAATTGATGACCACATTATGGCTGCCACCATTTTGATGATCATTATTAGTATTATTGTCAATGTCTGAGTATTGTTGTTGAGAGTTGTCATTAGAATTATTATTTGTGTTTGAAGTCGCTGGATTTGTTGGGGTTTGACGCATTTTTCTTATGAATCATGAATGATTGTTATATCACGAAATAATATTATTTTTGGTCGTTAGTATATCAAATTTTAAATTGATGATGATTATGATGAATATAATTCGTCACAGTGGAGATGTGAAAATTGTAGCAATTAATGGGAATTTCAAAACCGAAATTCCTTTATTTATCCATCAATTTTTTTGGAATAAATATGGAGTCAACCAATGATGAAATCAATATATTATTTTGATTAAGTTTCAAATTCTTCGTGAATTGCGAATTTTTTCAATCGATCAAGTTCAAAACAATTGATTAAAACAAATTTTCTGTTAATTCCAATAAATTTCTTGATATCATTAAATGGTGATATTGAATATTTATCAATTTAACGAAAAAACAAAAAATTATTTTCGCATTTTAATTAATTTAAACAATCAATAAAACAATGGAGAACTATATCGAAAATTTTTCACATGTATGTATTATTATTATTATTATTATTCAGTATCGTACATTCATATATATATCTATACAATATATTAATCATATAATAAATGAATGTTTATATTTCACAAAATATATCAATGTTTCAAAATCAATAATTGTAATTCTATTTGATTATTTTTCAATTATGATAATAATACAAATATATCAATATGTTCATATATAGATAATTATATGAATAAATATAATTCATGTGAATAATTCGAAATTCAATTCAAAATCAAATCAATTCGTTTGACTCATTGAAGCGCATTGTTCGTTAACGAAAATCAACCACATTCTACTACCACCACCATCATCATCATCATTATAAGTACTGTCTATAATCATGATCGAAATATACTAGCCGACAATAGTAACAACAACAACATATTTATATGTGAATAGAATAAAAAAAATGATGAAATTAAAACCAAAAAACATGAATCATGTTGTGAAAAGAAATCCTATTGAGTTGTAATAGAAAATTGTGTAGAAATAGTATCTTTTTAACTTGGGAATGATTATACCCTTTTCTTCATTGGCGAATTGTTTTGATCACAAGCTATTAATGGCATTGTATGAGGGTATTTTATTGAATTTAGCAATTCAAGGATCGACCATAAATATTTGGCCTTTTGATAATTAAATGCCATTAATCACGTGTAGAAATTTGCGGTTTCACGCATGCGTGAGATTAGAAAAACGTGTCTAAAAAACCGCGTTTTTTGGAAAATTTGACAGCAATTATTCAAATTTTTTATTATGAAAACATTTTTTCATTTGTTTAATATGAAAATTTTATATAATTGAATATTAAAATAAAAAATTATTATTTACAAAATCTCAATTTGATAATTTATAATAGAAAAAAATAGAGATTAATTCTTCTGGAAATTTAAATTCAAAAAAAGGAAAAATTTCAGAAATATTTGACAAATGATTCATGATAGCTTTGAAATTTTCTTAAAAATGAAATAAAGTGAGAAAAAAAGTTATTTGCCAAACATGACAGATTTTTACTATTTCAAAATCAGTCATCATGGCGTAAAAATGAAGACACATATGATAATTAAAGACATGAAAATCAGATCAGAATCAAAACGAGTCGAATTAAAATATAAATGATGGATTCTGGTGATGAAATTGATAAATTAATCGTTCAATAATGTTTAATACAATTATTTATCGAAAAAACAATTCTTAATCCAATTGTTCATCATCTTCAAGTTCAATAGTTGGTGGTGAATTTGATGACGGTGGTATCGATGAAACTAATTGTTGATCATTTGTATCGATGGTATTATTATCATTCATCGCATCTTCATGTGTGTCGTTTGAAGTGACATTCGTCGTCTTTGTTGTAGTACTGTGATGGACTGTTTTCATTTTTTTTAATCGTTCAATTTCTAAATCTTTTGATATAATTAAATTTCTCATTTCATCACAATCATTTCGCAATTTTTGATTCTCTTCTTTCAATCTTGCAATCTCACTATCTTTTTCTTGAATAAGCGAAGAATTCATTGCGGCAGCGGTTGCTTGATTGGGATTAATAACTAAACGTTTGATTATTTGAGGTTGTCCACCTCCACTGCCGCCACTAACGCCCCTGCCATTTTTATTTGATGCGTTGAAAAATTGTAATTTTTCCAAAGTTTTAACATCTTTGATTTCAGTAAATACTGGTTTTTTCATATTGGATCCAACAGTTGTCATAACTTTAATCGATCCAGATGATGAACCATCATTGATTTTATTACCACCACCTATGGTTCCACTTCCGCCACTACTTGAAGACAATAATACTAAATTTGAATTTGATGGATTGAATGTATAAATCTTCTGTGAATTATTGCTACCAAAATTTGAAGATATTGAATTATTGTTCACGATCAATTTACCAGAACCAGCGATTGTTTGACCATTTTGCAATTGATTACTGTCAATACTTGTTCTTTTTGTTATTATTATTTTATTAGATGTATTAGAAGATGTTGAAATCGGATTAAAACCATCAGATGATGCTGACGATGATATATGCCTAATTTCTTCGTCTAATTCTTGTTTTATAGATTGTTGCTGCTGTGGTGATGATAATTTATTCATATTTCGAACTGAATTTAAAATCTTAGACCGATTTTTCGATTGATTTTTCATCAATTTTATCTGTATGGCACTGTCGATTGGATTAACTTTTGGCCTTACTTTCCCTAAGAAACTCTATAGAATATTAAAAACATATTAGACAATCAGATGCCAACAAAGAGTAATTTCTTTACTTACCTTTAATAAAGGCACAAAATCATCATGTCCGCAGCTATATGCGACATCGATAGGAGTTTTATCGAATTTATTTACAATTCTTACATCGGCACCATTATTTAGTAATAATTCAACAATGTCGCGATGACCGCGCTGCACTGCCCAATGTAATGGTGTCATACGCAACATGTCTTTAGCATCGACATCACAACCAAAATTGACCAAAACAGTAGCTGTTTCTAGGGAACCTTCTTGAGCAGCAATATGCAATGCTGTGCGATCAATTTTTGTACGTGCATCTTTTGCAATACCAGAACGCAGTAATGTTTCAACTGTTTCAACATTACCATATTGTGCTGCATAATGTAATGGTGAAGCACCTAACCAATCGGTAGTGAATGGTGCCCCAGAATTTATCAATTCCAATACAACATCAGTATCACCATAACGTGCAGATTCAAGTAATTTTTTACCCAATTCACTGAAATTTATCGTCGTATGTGGTGGATGTGTACGCAATTGTATGGCGTTAGATGCATGAAATGTTTCAGTAATTTCTAATTTTAAATGATTATTATGATGATCCATAGTCATTATTGATAGGCAATCATTGATTAATGATAGATCTACATTTGAAAACACATTCAATAAACAACTGACAAAAGAACAATGAGAAAATAATTTCATAACATTTCATAAAAATCATTACCTGTTGATGTATATTGATTAATGAATTTATATTTTGATATTAATCAAAATTTTCAAACTGAATAAATTAAATCTAAACTACATTTGATACTTAGGATATCAAATTCAACATACACCGTACGGAACACAACAAATCAATAAAAATAAAGTTAAATTTCACAAATTTCAAATTGATTATTTCAAAATATGAATTTACATATGAAATGAATGTTTTGGTTCTTTTTTAGTCAAAAAAAAAAAAAAAAAAAAAAATTAAAATATTATAAGACATTTAACAATCAAAACAATATTAAACGCATATATTCGCCATTCAATTGAAATCGGTAGCAAATTCTTGTCTTGTTTTTTTTTTATTTTTTGTATAAAACAAAAGGAAACTGGAATATTTTATATTTATATTAAAAATATTTTTTCTATTTTTCGATTTTACACCATCTTAAACGGAAAAATTGTAGCTCGAATTTTTGAAATTATACATGGCTACGCCCCTAAACAATGAAAAATTTCAAAAGAAAATAACTACGTATGGGCGTGGTCTCTAAATTATATTTTTGAAAAAAGCATGTTTTTTTCCTCACTTCGTCAATGCTTCGTCATGTCATTTATGAATAGATTACACTTTGATTTACTTTACTGTTGTTGGTTGGTTGGAATACTCGTTGGGTATTATGTGTTAACACATACACATGCATTTTTTTTTTTTGCTAAAATCAATAGTGGCGGTGGTTGTGGAAGACAGCAAAAAAAATCAAATTGTTAGCCCAACAAAAGAAGAAGAAGTAGTTTAAAGATCTAAGCGAGGAAATCGACAAAATCGAAATGTCGGTTGCGAATATTTGTTTGTTTGTTGCTGTTGTAGTTTATCAGCACAATCCAAATGAACGGCGGTAGTAGTTGCTGATGTTGTGGGGTACAGTGGTGGTATTTTTCGTGCATTTTTTGCAAGTGAAAATCATTGTCCAAGAGGCGTTGATCACACATTTTTATTTAATTTTTCGGTCTGAATTCCCAAAAAATAAAGAATCAAGCTTCAAACAAGATCAAGAAAATGCAGGATGCCGAATAATGATGATTTTAATATAAAATTGTTAGAAAGATAATGAGTTCGTTCATTTTCTTTGAAAATCCATTTAATGATCAATAGTAACTATATTAAATAAAAATTAAGATAATAGAATGATACATATTTAATCAGAGAATGTAAAATCATAAGAAATAAAAAATATATTCACATTTAAATGTATGAAAGTTGTGTTGAAGAATTCTTGGGGAAACGCAGTATTTTTGGGCTTTATCATGATACATATATTGGAAAATATAACTTATGATGATTGGAAGTGTTCACGTAGAATCGAATGTGGGAGGTGGGTGTTGTGATGTGATTGAATCAAAATTTATCAAATATAAACATGGTTTTTTCTATCAATCAGTTAATTGGACGATTATATTTTATTATCAGTGTATAATTGATGAATTGATTCATATCATTTGTTGTTCATGACATGTTGAGACAACTTAATCTTCATATGATTCATCCGAAGTAGAAAATTATTAAAAAATTATAATTAATTGCACAAAATTAATTTATAAATATAAAATTTATTAACTCCTAATTATCATATTTTCATTTTAAATTTTTGCGATTCTTAATCTGTTTTATCAATTTTTTTAGGCGAGATTGCAATTTGTGTTTTATTATTCATATTAATATTATTGGACATTGAAATATCCTTATCTTCATTTAATTTTTCCTTTTTTTCCTTCTGTTGTTGTTTATGATAATATTGTTTCAAATTACTCTGAGCCATTGAATTTATGATCGATACCATAAAATATGAGACCATTATGATAACAAAACATTCGAACATAAATGATATCCATGATTGACCCTAAATCAATACAAATTAATTAATTAATCGATTGAAAAATATTATTAAAGCTTTTGATACCTTTGATTCCAACATCTGATTAGTGCCACGATGAAGGCTATTTTTTTGTTGTTGAAGATAATCACGTAATGGTTCGTGTACATAATGACCAATGTATGGAATGTTTCTAGGAAAATAAAAGAATAGATTAAAAATCAAATGATGAAATATCTTCAATAACAAACCTGCAAATTGAAAGTACTCTTTGAACATAAGCTTCATTGAATACAATAATCACAACAAGTTTCTGGATATGCATTTTGATGACTGCTTTTCCGATCAATGTTGCACCGAAAAATGTCCAAAATGATATCAATGAATAGCCACAAATGATTCCGGCTAAATCGAACAATGGATTCGGTATCGATGCACATGCTAGAATACCGAAGAAACCCATGCGCTTCATCATAAGAACCATTTTCGTTTTCAATGTTTGTCCCAATGATGATGATGCACGACGATGTTCTGCTGCCATTGTAGTTGGTTGATTATTATTCGGATTAGCCGCACTTGGTGCTTGTTGCAATTGATGGCCATCATTATCATCGACGAGATCTTCAATTTCTTCTAATTCTTCCAATATATCATCATCATCAATGCCTTGATCAATCTCATGACCTTGATTCATAGCCAAACGATGAGCTCTTGATATAAAATAAGGGGGCAATTCTCCTAACGCTGTTCCAGCTCCCCACATGAATGCTTCCAACCGGACTTTAGACATTATTGACCAAACATTTATCGATGATCCAGCAGCAGCAGCCGTAGTGGATGGACAAATTATTCTGAATTTTTATCAATTATTAACGTAAATGAATGATATATGTTGAATAAAATACATACTCATCTGGATAAGGTGGCTCAGGAAAATCTAATGAATTACATTCATATGCTGCCAATGTAACTGATGCGATATGTGGACCCTGAAATGTTAAAAATTAAACCAATTAAATTAATTATGACATTTCAAGTGAAATTCATTATCATTTACCAAATATAATATGAATGTATGTAAACCAGTGCCCAAACCAACAGATGATAATATGCCTAAACCACACCAATATAGACACCATGCTAATCGTTTATAAACAAATTGTACATATGGCTGGTGGCCACCTTCCATTTGGATTGCAACGAAAAATATCAGGATAAATATTGTTACAGATAAACATAACATTAAATGATTTATGATCCTGATTTAGTATTGAAAAAATTGATTATAATTAATAGACTATTTTCTAGCCTCTGCAGTGGTATATTGTGGTGTCAATAATGAATGACATGCAAATGTGAAAGGTCAATTTATTTTAGAAAGATACATACAAAAAATTATAACAATTATTGAGCAGACCAATTAAATTATTGATAGCATGATATATTGTTTTTAATGGATGTCGCCATAATACTAGTAATCGGATTTCCTCCTATAAATAAGAAAAAAATTGAAAAATAAAATCAACATTAAATCATCAATATACAAGATAGAACAAGCATTCATTATTGATTTGAATATGAAAATCAAACTTGTATATTTATTTAAGATCGAATACTTTTATAGACTTTGGTAAATGTTTATGTTGATGATATTTGGTAGCATGTTCAACTTTTGCCGAATCATTCGCATTATCAACGGTCGTCGCATCAATATTCGTATCGATGATTAATGGCGAAGCACAATTAAATTGTTGATTTTTTTGCAATCCATTCTTAGCATTGAGCTCATTATTATCCTCAATATTCAATTCATCAATTAATAGAGATGAACTTGAATTAATTACATTATTTTCAATATCATTATTAGACATTTTTCTATTTTTATCATATAATCGTAGATAGAATCAAAATCAAATGACCGATCGAAATGAATCATGATAGATTATTGAATGATGATCATTAAATTCTCCTAAAATTTCCAATCAATCAATTGTAAAATTGATTTAAATTGCAAATTATCATTATTTAAGCTGACATCTCATTATCTTGATTGAATGACGTTGCAAAAAATTTCATTGTATAGATGATAAGATTGTGATATCATTCAATGAATTTTGATATGAAAAATAAGGAATTCTGACAAATTAATTATGAATCACAAAATTGATTATTAAATTCGGTATGAATCAAAATTTGAATATAATTAGAATGGATTTAATGGAAAATAATTTTTCCGAGCTGAGAAAATGAGCTGATCGAAAACAGTTTCATAAAGTACGTATTGTACCGTTATTGTGGTCGATTGAAGTGAAAATTTGAAATTCGATCATTCTGCGGACATAATTTTAGGCAGATACAAAGGCTTTATCAGCCGCAATCAACGTCAAAACTGTTTATCAGAAAGTTTTTGAATTTTGAAACTCAAAATAGAATTTGAATCAAATTAGAGGACAATGGTTTCTCCAATTGTCAAATTAAGAAACTATTTTGCGAAATATTTTCAAAACATATAAATAAATTACCTTTTGGTGTTCAGTTAAATGATGATGATGATGAAAAGAAGATGTACGTGGTCGAGTTATTTGATCATTTTGTTGTTGTTTGGATTGGTTTACTGAATTTATGTTATTAATTCCGGAAACCGTTCCATTCTTCATTTGATTAGAATTAGCATTTTTCATCGATTGTTTTGTACTTTTTTTCTTGATGGTACCATTCATATGTTGGGATTTTTTTGCCGTTCTATTACGCAGATGATTTGATGATGATGATGATGATGGCATTTTTCCGTTTCCAAATTTAAATCAACTTTGTTTAAAAATTTGAGTTGGAACACAAACAACGAAAAAATCGATAATAAAAACCTAATTCAAAAAATTCATATCAAAATCATGTGATAGTATTGAAATTATGATAATCAATAAATATTTACAGTAATAAATATTATATGATATGCGAGAAAAACTAGAATCAAATACAAAACTATCAAACGTAATGTCTTCAATGGCTTGTGTTTGCGTCTTCTATGCGTTCGTTTTAAGATGATGATGATGTTTTTTTCCTTTTTATTTTCAAGATCAAGGAACAGACGAAACGCTTTAGCATATAATATTAACAATGATGATGATAATATGATTTATACTACGAATAAAAAAAATGATAAAAATTTAAATACAATTATTAATAAAAGAATACAATTGTCTATAATAAATTATGCAGTACAAAATTTGAATAATTTCATATTTTTTTACTGCATAATTTACTGATAATTCAAATTCACAAATTAGAAAATGCGTGATAACTAATCGTGATACCGAAAAAAATATCAAAACAATAGAATCACATACCAAATTTTTAATCAAATAATAATGTACATACCCAAAAGATATGATAATTGTTGTAGTTTTTGGATATGAGTGAATGAGTATTTAAATCAAAAAACGATATTTGTTGATGCTTATGATCATTCATTCAAAGAGACTCATGTGAATGAATTCAGTATAAAACAACGCAACATAAGAAAATCATCTGGTTGCCGGGTAATTGATATAACAAATGAATGTTGATGATGATCACCAGGAAAATCAGAAAAAAAATACTAACAAATGAACTTAGATTGTATTGTATTACGCTGCTCAAAGGTTTTTGCAAAAGAAAAAAAATTTCTGGTTATTAAATTCTACTAATACATAACAGATAGCGCCAGTTTTTTTGAAATTTTGATTAATTTTTCATTTTTATTTTTACAAATTATTTACAAAATTTATATTTAAAAAATGAATTTATCAAAAAAATTCAAACCTTGAAGCATTCTGTTGTCTAGATTTTGGTATCGATTTTACAACATCATCTTTATTCTTTCTTTCTATTTAGAACCATACCACTGTCCATCATAATTTCATAAGAATATGGTAACACTAAATACAAATTATAAAATATTAAAAATTAATTAAGATTGAAATTGAATGACAATTTATAAATTGGAAAAAAATTGTTGATAATGGATGAGAATCAATGATTTGGTAACAATTTATGTAATTGTATTCGAGAATTTAAGGAATCTATGATGGAATATTTGGATATTTAATATCGAAGTTTGCAAATGAGTTTGGAAGATAAGTATGTAACTGTTTAATGCATTGAAATATTACTAGTATGCCAATGGTAATTGAGATAGTGATTTCAAACATTTTTCATGCCGATTGTTTCTCTGATTTCATTGAGTATTCATGTAATCTTCATCAGAATCAGCAGGTGAACGAGATCGAGACATTGAACGATCTTTGAGGTGATTATTATTACGATTTGGTGTACCAGAATGACTGCGGCTACGACTACGGCTATATGATGGTGATCGAGAATATGAGCGTAAACGTTTATTATTATTGTGTCCATTTGATGCTTTATATCTCGATATTTCAGGTGATTCTGAACGTTTTGAAGGTGTTCGTGACGAAGCTGATGCTGAAGATGATCGAGATCTTGATCTCGAACGTCTCAATGGTGAATAAGCGGGCGTCTCACGTGAACGAGATCTAGATCTTGAATGTCTTGATGGTGAATATGTTGGTGAATCGCGTGATCTTGATCTTGAACGAGAATATGATCGAGATTTGGATCGTGAATAAGATCGAGAACTGGAGCGTGATCGCGAATAAGCCCTTGAATTGCGACGAGCATTATCTTCTTTAATTTTTATATAGGATGTTTCACCTTCATGCGAACGAAATTTTGATCCATTTAATTTGTCGATTGCATATTTCATATCATCACGACGTAAAAATTCGACTACACCTGTACCATCTTTGAATACATCGGCATAACAAACATCACCAGCTTCTCGCATATGGTCTTTTAAATCTTGCCATGAACCAGATGAAGGTAAACCTGTGAAAATAATCGTGAAACAAGAATGAAAGACGCGACGCTTTTTTGTTTACCTGTGACCAGAATACGATTACTGGAACGTCGTGCAGGTGGTGGTCGTGAACTACTGCAACCAGATTTGAAAACTCCACCAGGACCACGTTCACGACCTCTTGGAAATTCTACACGTAACTTGTAACCATCATAATCATAGCCATCGCGTTCATAAACAGCATCTTTAGCATCTCTGAAAAAGAATTCAAAACATTAAGACAAAAAAATTGGAAAAACACATATTACCTAGGATCAACGAATTCAACGAATGCAAACGGTGGACCACGACGTGTTTTAAGATCAACAAATGCAATTTTACCAAAACGATAAAATAAATCTTCAATATCTTTTGATCGAATATCTGGCGGTAAATTGCCAACATAAATTCGGCATTTACTTCTTGACATGATGGAATTAGTATTTTTGATCAAATTTAGTTTATTTGAATCTAAATAAATGAATTCTAAACAGAATTTTTCATTGATTATTCATCAAATTAATCATACATAAATTAAAATTTTTGAAGCATAGATAAAATTTGATAGTTAATCATAATTTGGAAACAAATTGGTCTGGTTTATTTTGGTTGTGCAAGTTTATGGCAATGCATTGTGTACCAACATAAAAAACAAATGATATAGAAATTGTGTTTAGGTCTCAAAAAGGTAGAAGCATGAAGTGTTGGTGAAGAATTTTGCGCCTTTTTTCCGTACAACCCATGCTGATAACATTGAAGATTGGCATTACAGCAAACTTAATTAATTTGCAGTTAGCGTATCAATGCGTTCTACTTGATTACCCCTTTGGATAATTCACCGATAACAAATCACAATAATTTGGACAATTAAAGCGGCAAGATTTGGTCATTTAATTGATCATTCAACTGCACATTGTTGTGAACGTCATGCGCATGATTCAATTTTCACTGCACTATCTTCTATGAATGGTTATATTTTAAATTTGAATAATGATTTATTTTTTACGCTTCATTTGATTAGCTTTATTTTGTGCCTTATTAAATGATTGTTTCAACCATTGATTTTGTATTAATTGTTGCATCGTAATACGAATGCTTGGATCTGGCTCAATCATGTTTGTCAATAATGTTCGCAAATCTTTCGATGGTTTAGTTTTCATCACATTTTCATCCATAGTCCAATTTTTATCCATCATATCTTTGATTGCTTGTTGCCGATCACGAAAATCGAATGGAATTTTTAGCGTCATCATAATGAATAACGTGATACCTAAGGCCCATATATCAACACCGAATGCAATGTATGGTTTGCGAAGTAAAATTTCTGGGGCCATAAATATCGGTGTACCACAAACAGTACGATTCATGGCTATTTCTCCTTGTGCATCATGATGTTGTATGCGACTTAAACCGAAATCAGTTACCAATAAGATGAAGTCGCCTGTAATAGATGTTGGATCTTTACGTAACAATATATTGCCAGGTTTTATGTCACGATGTGCAATGCCAAGTGAATGCATATGATTAATACCGCAAATGATTTGTGCAAAATAAAGTTTTGCTTTATTCTCATCGAATGGTCCACTACGATTGATGTGTTTGCCAAAATCACCTCCATCGGCCAATTCCATAAATAAATACAGTCGATTGCCATTAGGTGATAGTGTCATAAAATGTTTAATCAATTTAACAATATATAAATGTTTCACTTTTTCCATTATGAATAATTCATTTTTCATATCCATTATACGCGAATCTTTCATATTATTGCCCAAATTACACATTTTACATGCATGTTTTGTACCTTTATTAATATCAATGGCTATGTAAACGATTCCAAAACCACCTTCACCTAATTTTTCAGCTAATTTATATTTAAAAAATTTTATTAATTCTTCTTCACTTTGAAATTTGCCACCAGGTCCAATCTGATAGATGCCAGTTATTTGTTTTGGTTCAAGTCGGGATGGTGTTGGACCTTTTTCCAAGGGAAATGGTTTTGATTTGATTTTTGATTTAGGTTTAGCCATTTCTAAGTTATGAAAACAATTAAGCACGCAAAAAATTTTGTAAATAAAATCTAATGAATTTAAATGTGAAAAATTAATTCCAAAAAAAAATTTAATTCGATCTTAGAAAATTTGATTTTATTTTGAATTATTAAAAATTATACTTTTTTGATTATTATGTATTTAGGGTGTGCATTCATGTTGTTCAACAAAAAGTACTCAGTTTCATTATTGATTATTATCTAATACTGGCATCGATGTTCGCCATGAATTATTTGATTAAGAAATAGATCAGCTCATAGTATATTCATAGTCTTCAAAATGAACAAAACATTTAAACATGATGTTGCCGTTTATTGTTTGATTTAATAAATTTTTTTAACAATAACATGTGATTACAAATTGTCAAATGAAATCAAAAACACATATGAAAAAAAAATAATTAACAATAAATAATTATTATTTGGTACATGCATATTTATATTAAGATAGATTATTACAAACTGAATGATTGTATACAATTATGTCGATTCAATTTGTTTACATACTCACTATATATTGATAGCCGCATTCGTATGATATTTGAGACAAAATTTTTCTGGGTATTGTGCCATCGTTGATGCTCGGTTTTTGGTTTCAAATTTAAATTTTTTGAACACGTCTCATCGACCAAATTTGTAGGAATATTGTGACAAATAATAGAAGTGATAATGGTAAAATATTGATAGAATTAGCTGCTGATACAAGCATCGATGGTTCAATATATGGTGGTGGTGGACGATCAAAATATGAACATCTACGATCATATGCTTCATCCAATGGAATGTACGATATATTTGTTTCTGGATCTACTTTAATATTTTTAGGTGGATCACATCGTATATATTTGCCTTGGTCACTATAATAACCATAATGACCCATACGGCCAAGATTTCCAACCATTTTGCCCAATTTGTATCCACCATATGCACCAAGTGCTGTGCCAGCCAATGCACCGAAACCAGCTGTTCCAATCGTTTTACCTATATTGAGACCTTTACTTTTACGATAACCACCATAATTATTGCCGTATGAATGACCGAATCCACCGCTTCCAAATGTTCCAGGTTTATTTTGATCTGTATTCATTAAAAAGTAAAGATAATAATTCAAAATATAAAAATATTTACTCACATCCTGGATAAGATGGATTATGCATCGGATAATTGGATTGCTGAGGATATCTTGGATAATTTGATTGTTGTGGATAGCCATGACCAGTATTCATTCCTGGATAAGCAGGTGGTGCCCCGGCTGGATAACCACTACCTCGGCCAGTATTCAATCCTGGATATGCAGGTGGCGGACCAGCAGGATAACCACTATGTGATGATGGTGGTGCTCCGAAATTTGGATTATGAGACGGTTGTTTGGGATATTGGTGAGATGGTGAACCACCATAACCAGGATTATATGCTGGCTGTTTTGGATACGGATTCGATGCAGGTTTCGATTTTGGTTTTGACTTTGATTTACCACCTAATATTGATTTCATTTTTAATTTACGCTTAACAATCGTATGTTTATCATCCTGGCGATAATTCAATTCATCATCGAACCCTTGCTTTTGTTGTTGTGATCCCGAATCAATATGTTCATATTGTATTTGTTGCCATGTATCAATAATCATTTCATTCAGCAACAATATTATCAACAATTGTGACATGAAATGGTTCCAATGGAAACATCGCCGTATTTTTATCATGAACTTATTCATTTTTAAGTTTTGAATAACATGAAATGCAATAAAATAATACAAATTCACCACGTAAACTCAGTTTTTCATAATACCAATGTCAGAAAATTCGAAATTAAGGTAATTGATTAAGATTAATTGGTCAAATGATAAAAATTTTTGTTCGTAACGCAATCGAATTGGAATAAAAATTGATTGATTTATTTTCGATAAAATATTATTTAGCATCAACAAAACAAACACATTTATACATATGATAATAAAAATAAACAAACAAGAAAACACATTTCTATTGCTCAATTTTTCAGCAATTGAATGACGTAAAATGAATGAATGAATGAATGACAATATTCGATGTTACTATGCGCGTACATCAATATTTTATTTGTATATATCACAAGTTTCTTATTCGCGAAATTAAAAAAAACTAACATAGTTTCGTGAGAGAATGAGCATCATAGAAGATATAGTCTCGAGTATATCCATCGAAATATTAAAATGCATTGTTGAGATTTACCATTTCAAATTACTTGAATAACGAGTATATAATACAAAGCCGTTTTACCCTAAAGGTTTCATTGAGAATGGATTCATTCAAATAAAGATAAACGTATCAATACGATTTCAGGCATTTAAGACATATACATCTTATAAGATAAAATTTTAATTAAAATCACTTCTTTTAATTATTAAAATAATTGAATCAAAAATAATTTTCATAAAAAATGTCCAATCGATCATTCTTTTTGCTTAGTGTGTTGAAGCGAATTTTGATTGCCAAGGCGATAGCTCTTGAATTAGTGTACAAAAATTAAATAACTAAAAAAATTCAAAAAAAGCACATTATATAACAGAATACATTCACAAAAATATATATTTTCAACATATGAAAATATATTAATTAAAAACGAATCGATTAATGAACGTGTCATCATTGTTGCGTCATTTTATAACTATTCGTTTTGCTATTTGATTTTTTTTCATTTCATCGACATGTATTAGATAATCGATATGTTTTCGGTGGTAATTCGGGCCCAATATTATTACTATTACTAGCGTTATTATTATTATTATTATTGACTGTTGATGTTGGAGAAGTTAGAGGCAATGATTTACGATGCGATAATGATGATAATGGCGGTAATGGTGGAGATGATGAAGATGGATTGTGATGGATACCTCTTGGACTTCCATTGCCTGGTAATAAATTGAATAAGGTTTGTGACATCATTGGTGTTTGAGGGGATGATGTTAAAGGTGTTGGCGGTAATGGTGGCGGTGGTGGAACTTGTGAATATCTCCTTGGCGATAAAGTTACACCATTTTCAACGGTAGAATTTCTTCTATTTATGATTGGACCATTCGACTGTGATATATGACTCGGACTAGTCGATGATGCAGTTGTGACAATATCAGAATTATAACGTTGGTGATAATGATTTGGTGGGGGCATTGGTGGCAGAGGTGCAGGCCCTTTATCTCTGTAGGAAATTTTAGCACTTGTTGTCACAGTATTTGACGTTGATGTTTTGATATTGGCTGTCGATGTTTTGCATTTATATGTTCGAGGTGGAAGTGGTAATGTTGATTTTGATTGATTACCATAGCCGCTAGAATTTCGGTTTATGCCTTTTGGCGGTAAAGCTGGTGGATCAGATTTATGTTCCAAAGGACTTTTATTTGTAGATGTATGTAAATCGGATGATGTGGGTGATGAAATTAATGGCGATGATGCACTGTGTTGATGATGATATTGAGATGGAATTTGTTGCCATGTTGATGTCGTTGGAAAAAAACTCATCGAATGCATGCCCGGTGTTGTTGGCGAAATATGTGGAGTACCATTATTATTCATGCGATCACCACCGATCATAACTGGTGCAAAAATTGGATCCGGGCACAGACTGCCAGGCGGTGTGAGCGGTGTTGATGGGGATTGTTGTTGTTGTAATGAGATCGAATCACAATTATCAATCATCATAATGCTATTAGTATGACTGTTTGATGCCTGATTCTGATTATAACCAGTCAAGTTGGATGAAGATAATGATTGATGCTGATTATGACCAATAATTCCCGGTACACGAATATTTCTCGACTTTGAACTCTGTTTCAAATTACGATCAGGCCATTTGCGCGGCTAAATTTAGAGTTGTGATTGATAATTTTAAATAAAATCAATTATAAATAAAAAAAGACTTTATTTAAGTAATGACTCACAAATTTTGGCGGTTGTTTGCAACCACGAGGCTCAATTTCTAATGATTTATTATAAACATAATTTGTGAATTGTTTCTCTTCTTCGTCATCATATGTAATGTATTCCAAGTTTTCAAAAAAACTCTGAATATAAATTAGAATGAATTGAAAAGTTTAAAAAAATTAAAAATCAAAATCTTCAAACATTCAAGAAAAATTTTTAAAATATTGTGCCATTCA
Organism: Psoroptes ovis; assembly: GCA_002943765.1. Lineage (NCBI taxonomy): Eukaryota > Metazoa > Arthropoda > Arachnida > Sarcoptiformes > Psoroptidae > Psoroptes > Psoroptes ovis. Next base: position 1,483,864 of record PQWQ01000006.1, read on the forward strand.
CATACCGAAATTTTTGTATTGAATTTACTGAGATTGATTTTGTTCGTTGTTTTTGGTGACGGTGAATTGTATGGTTCATTCTGATATTGTTGTATCAAGGAAATCGTTTCATAAACTCGACGCTTTTTTTGAAAATTAATCAATTTATTCGTGGCAGCTGTTGTCGTGTTATCGGATTCAAGTTTCAATGAAGATGCTGATTGCAAATTTGCAGATGATGATAATGAAATGTTATCGTTAAGGTTATTGTTGGTATGACTACTGGAATCAGAATTTGGTGGCGATATATATTCAGGATTACCAACTTCTAATTGAACAATATTCGTAAGAAAATTGCCCAAAAACGGAACACAAGGTGGATCGATTGAGAATAATTTTTCTTTATATCTAAATCAAGAATTGTGAATTAGAGGCAAAATCACATTGGTATATCACAAAAAAACTCACTTTTTATAGTGATTATCAACATCTTGAAGATCTTTAGCTTCTTCGATGACTTTTTTTAATTTACTATTGCGTTCGATTTGTGCTCTTGTATGCTCTAATCTATGTATTGGAGCCGAATCTAGCGCACAAACAATTTCGAACACACCATTAAAATTGTTGAATTGCATCAAACGATTCATTATCTCAATGATTCGAGTAACGATTGCAACACGTTCTTCGAAATTTTCCGTTTCAACAATACGCTTTTCAAAATAATAACTCATCTATTTATCAAAAAAATATTGGTCATTTTAGATCGAAAGGCGTTCTAACTTTCTTCTGATTACTTACGATCGTATTATGACGAATCATTTTCAACAGATTCGGCGATGTCTTTTGTTTGTCTTTTTTGGTCCACACTAATGACTGATCATCCATGCCTATTAATTCATATGGTTGCACGGCACGATATAAATCAAATTCAAACAACGTTAAATGTGCAGCTATTGCTCCGGGTGAAAACTGTAATAAAATAAATTCAACCAAAATTAGATCGTATTCAGTGTTTTGCTAGAATAATTTACCTCTAATAAATCGAATTCCTCAGGACCGTCATTTATCTTCATGATACTCGATAATGGCCGTCCAATGGGCACATTTACAATTGATAAGGCATCGATTTGTGCGGCAAAACATTGTGATTTTTTTCTATCTACAACACTTTGAATGTGGTAGCACCATTTTGCGAATTTTGTATGAGATTTCGATAGTTTTTTAAGAAATTCATTCAACATTTCTAATAAATGAGTTTCACGTTCAAAATCATACCAATGTTTATCGATCCAATGACGTAGCACATTCAATACACGAAATTGTACAGGCTCAGCATATTCTTTACGAAATCTTTTCAACATTTCCCGATAATCATGCTGACATTGTTCATCTTGCTCATCAAAAAATTTACTAGAATCGAACGGTGTCGATGGAGGTAACTGATGAGTTGAAGATGTTGGCGAATTAGGACTAGTTGGACATGTATTGACTGATGCGTTATTAACACTTCTATCAGAAACAATATCAGAAGATAATTCTGGTACTGGTGGAGCCACACTCGTTGGCGATGAAAGATCTTCATTGGCATAATACATTTCTTGCATACATGTACGGAAATCTGGTTCAGGTATTTCGAATCTTTCATTCAATAATTTGAATAATTCGATTGGTGTACAAAACGCCCTGTATGTAGTCAAGAAGATTCGTACTAAATTAGGATCACCATATTTATGATAAGTAAGACGTTCAATCAATTTGAGCAATGTGGCACCTTTGATTAATGGTACATTGCGATTGGATTTGTTCTCTTCAAATATAATATTTGAATCCACATCCTCGACAGCAAAACGATATACAGAAGCATGCGGCAGAATAAGAGGATGTTTTTTAGCTTCTTCTAATAATTTTGCATCCAAAGTACGCTCCAACATTGAACGCATATTTAACAAAATTAACTGTGACATCCAACTTTCTTTTTCTTCCAATGTTTTCGCCATCAAAACAATGGATTGATTTTGATTTGTTTGCGATATTTCGAATGCATGTATTGTATTCAGATTATCATTCGTAAGATGATTACTAATATTACTGACGCTTGAAGACAATGAAGTGGATGATTGCTCAAGACTTGAATTTTGATTATCTGAATGACCAATAAAATGATTAGAAAATGAGAAAAAATTCGACCGCACATATGGCTCATCACGCTCAATAATTTCGATGTTACGTATGAAAAAGCGTTCTTTCAAACGCCAATCCACCGAGTTATCTCTACCTGGAACAATTCGTTTAACATGGAGTTTACACAAAACCAAAAGACTGTCGAATAACAATGCACGACGTTCGGTAGAGAAAACACGATTTGATAGATGACCAATCGACTTCCCTGTATTAGATACTTTATGCAAAATACCTTCGCGAATGAATTCATTACATGATTTCCAAATATCTTTACCGCTCCAATTATCTATGGATGATTGAATTTCTTTCATTTTAGCAAGTGTTGTAGCTTTATTCGTACGACCGTAAAGACGCAAAAAATATCCATCATTGAATTTGCTGGATTTTTTCTCTCTTTCTAATACATTGCGCAAAGATTGTAATGTCGAATCTGCTTGTTCATAATTTTCTCGATCACTAATCGATGGTGTTAAATCTCTTAACTTTTCGATAGCTTTGAAGTAAGAAAAACAATGATAAACAGGCAATAATAGCAAACGAGGTAAAACATATTTGATGGCAGCCATCATTCCGTTGGCCGCTGCATTATTATAATGCGATGAAAATATTTCATTCAAACGAACATGAATGGAATGTTGTGAAAGTACATAATATAAATGGTCACGTATTGACAAATTCATTACCTAATTTCAAAAAATTCAATCAATTAATTTTTAAAATAAAAAAGCATTTACATACATTCAATGCGTATTTGTGAAAGACATCCATTTCTTCATCTTCGGCAATTTCAATAAAACACGAACCGATGGCCGGACAATCATCTTCATCGGCTACTTCGACAGCACTTTCTAGAAGACTTAAAAATTTGACGGCAAATTCATAAATATCATCAATGTTGACGAAGATACGTTGAAGATCTTCTTCAGAAAGAACAGTGGTCATTGGATCACGAAATACTTTGATTATTAGCGATAATTCACGAATAAATTGTCGCTCTTCTTGAATGAATTCATGAACGGCTTCCGTATATGTAATACTCTGATTGCCAACATTACCATATTCACCATTATTATTATTATGTTCATTATCATTACTGAACTCGGTATCAAAAAATGATTGAGTATAATAACAATTAGCGGATAACGGTGGCCCTTCATCATCTTCTTCATCATTGTAAAAAATTTCCATCAAAACTTTATCGGCAAACATTGTTGCATGGATGTCTTGACTCGTAACTTCATTTTGTATAATATTACGAACATAATGCCCAGCCAATTGAAGTATATCCGTAGCAATAAACTCTAATATGGCTAATAAATATTGCGATACTTGTATATCGGTTTTATGTAAAAGTACATCTTTTTGTAACAAATTATGAAATTTATCAACTGGTGTTTTCAATGGCGAACGATCACTACTACCATGAAATAATATATTTGCTTTACTTTTTTTACTATTACGCATAATGGCAAGAATTTCTTTAGCTTTTTTCAATGAATTTGTTTTCAATGGATCCGGAATGATACGACGAATACGTTCTTCAAAATCACTAATCGTATGCAATGGTGACGCACTGCCACCAGCACCACCACCACTAATGACGTTCCCATTGACGGTGGTTATTGCTTCTAATAATTTCAATAATAATAATTCAACATATTGCAATCCATCTTCTTTTACCACTAAATTTGGATGTATTGTTTTTTGTATCTAATTTTAGGATCAAGCCAAAATTAATTGATATTAATTCATTCATTCAATTTATTATGATTTACCTGTATTAATGTTGGAATGAATAATCCACGCCATTTCTTAAGATTTTCTTCCGATTTAAAATCATATACTTCAGCATGATTATCACGGCCAATCGTGTACATTTTGTAATTATATGCTAATCATTGACTTTCGATATCATAAATGATAATAAATCTGGACAATGTATTGTTCTTTTTATTATTTTGTTGAGTTTGTTTATTCATTCATAAAATATATATTTACAGAGATCACAAGTGAATTAATTTTTGATCGAATTGATATGGAGGTGAATTCAAGATTTGAAAAAAACCGAACAATAAATTGCAGCAATTTTCCAAGAAAATAAATTATAATAATTGAATTAACAATTAAACAAGGCGAAATAAATTCAATATGATAAATTATCTTTTCATCTATTGAATTTTGTTGTTTCACGTGAATTTTTTATATGTCTTCAATAAAATAATAAACAAGGAAGATGTTTATACATTTTAAAAATTATAACCGCACTTATTTCTTGTTTATTTCAAAGTAAATGATATAAAAATGAATATCTTCATAAATTATGTGCGTTTGCATCAATGTTAATATGCGTTTTGGATGATTAGAAAAATAATAATAATAATAATTATATATTTTATGGCACAAAATAGCAATAACGTTTGATTTTTTTTCTTCAATTAAATCAATGATATATCAATTAGTCTTGGCAATAATTTTTTCAATTTAATAATCATCATTTGAGTTTGAGTTGTGGACAAAAATTCTGAGTGGACAAACATTTTAAATATGAATCATTATTGACCATTATATTGTCGATTAATTTTTACATTGAATTAGATGAAAACTAATTCTCGTATTGATTCGATTTAGACTAAATTTTCAAAAAGATATAATGAATAATAAGACATTAGTAACTTATGAATAAAATGATATTTTTAGTAACTAATAAAATTAAATCATGAAATAATTTTCTATAATTATCATTGTTTTAAATATATTTCTAGCCTAAAAATATTATATCAGTATATGAAAAAAATACACATGAAAATAATTCAATTTTAATCAATGTTAAATACCTGTGCATCTCTATATGTATGGTGTATATCAATGAAATTGTCACTATGACTAGACATTTTTTTCATAATTAAAAGTTCAATTAATCTTAAATTAATATGCATTAATAAAAATCATTTTAAATGTCAAATGATTATTGCGAAATTTAAGTTAGTAAATCAAATAAATCTATCTATTTTCCAATTTTATTCCTGAAAATACTTATAAATGTCATAATTAATATATTAATTCATCAATTGATTGTTTTCATGCATTCATTCAACACTTTTATGACGCCATATGCAAACAAACAAAAAAATAAATAAATATCTGTGTATAAATATTGTCTAAAGCAGTCATTCTCAACCAGTGTTCCGCGGCACTTTAGTGTTCCGCCAGATTCCAAAAGTGTGCCGCCAAATTTCGTAAATCTAACACATTCCTTTACTTAATGTGCCGCAAGATTTCGGGAATAAAGGCTTTTCCTTTTTTCAGTATGCCGCGGCCAAAAAAAGGTTGAGAATGACTGGTCTAAATACATGGATAATTATAATTCAATTACATATTTTGATATTTGTATAATTTAATGATTTATGTTTGTATGTATGATGATAATATATAAATAAATGAAAACGAATGATTGAAAATTAATCTTTTACTCAAATCAATAACTAAACAAACTTAAAATGTATGATATACAAATAAATGATTAAGAAATGATTATGAAATATTTGATGAGATGTATATTTTTAACATACAAACGAATAGAATTGTTTCAATTCAATAAAATTATGAAAAATGATCAAAGTCAAGAATATTTATTTCGTTTTCCATTCAAAATTGCACACTATTATCGATTATTGAACGGTGAATTCGACATGTGATAAACATTCGAAAGACTGATTCCAAATATAACTCAATCAAATGATACATTTTTGAGATTAAAGCAATTATTTATTATTAAGAAATATTTCTATCCCCTTTTACAACATATGATGATGATTCATTCGCATTCATATTATATGTGTGTTTAAGAAATGATGATTCAACTAATTTCCAATAATGAAATAGTGGCCATCATAATTCAATGGCATTTTCTTTGTTTCAACACAAACTTTTCTTGCATCAATTTTTCATTTTGTTAATCTGAAAAGTATAAAATATGCTGATATATATATAAGAATATATTTTAAAATCATTATGAATGCTTTTTTGAATGAAATCAATTGTATTGTGAATTGTGATTCATTCTGATTTGAAGGATTGAAGATGTTGAAAGGTTTTCGATAATGTACTATTAATCACAAGAATAGCAACATGATTCTGTGCATACAAATGAGAATCAAAACATATATTAATCGTTACATACCAAATATACAATTAAAGGCCAAAGTTGAAACAAATTAAATGGAAATCGAATAATAATCATATATAGATGAGATCAAATTGATAATATTGAGAACAATTGATGATGATCAAATGATTAATAAAAAACTGAAATAAAATTTGATTAGGTAGAAATTTGTTTATAACACAATAGTAATAGCTTCAAAACATTTTGAATCACAATTTTTTTGTTTATTTATTTTTGATTGATAAATCAATCATACAATATTTGCATGAAAGAATTTCATTTTATAAGATTTCAATATTTTAATTCATTTGAAAATGAATTTTTTGGCGTTTTTTATTCATCAATAATCAATGCCATACAATTGTTTCGGAATTTTTGATTTTCAACTTTAGATAACAGGTTGATTATTATTGAAATGGAAAATATTTATTACCACCAAATTCTTGTGATAACATACACTACATATATATGTGATTGTATATTTTGCTGGCTGTTTATATGTTTTTTATTTTCAATTTCAACTTTGCACATAAATACACATTAAACATATATAAATCGTATGTACAAATACCCAAATGATATACACGCACTCACGAAAAAAGGGACTTCAAGATTTGTATAGAAAATAGTTAGCGAAAATTTGTATTGCTAACAGTTGTAACTGTCACAATGCATATCCATTGTCTGCGCAACCGAAATTTGTTGTTCGCGCATCCCCCTCATGAGGAGGATGACTCATCAATATGCTAACCCTATTCATACCTCACATATACTTGTCATGTACGAATGTAATTCAATTGAATTTTATTAAAATTTTATTTAATTAATTAAAAAATTGATTAAAAAAAATTAAAAATAATAATTAATGATGATATACAACTGATGTTATCCAAAATCGCTTGTTTTGATGATCCTAACCGGCTCAGATGCAAAATATAAGCCGCCACCAATTGAAATTTTCTAAGTCCCAATCCTTATTATCGTTTACTTCGGAAATTGGCGATTTATAGATTGACTTCTTCAAAATAAGGTGCTTCGTTTTATCGAACAGTGATGTATAAAGCGATTGTGCCAATTTCATCAATTCCATCAATGAGATATTAAATCTAAATTACAAAAAAGAAAGTATCAGAATCATAATTTCAAAGAAATTGAAGTGATTTACCTAAGTTTTTCGTCGATAGCATCCATGAGTCAATCATCAATGAAATTGAATAAATAGCTATGACTCGAAGTGTTGATCGATCTTATTAATTCTTTGATCAAATGATGAAGAAAAATGAACATTTTGAATCAAGAGTTATTGATCAGATGAAGAAGTCAACAGTGGCCAAGTCAAAGCGAAAGTCGAAACCCAAACAACAAGTGGCCAGTTCGAAGAAACGTCAAAGTGTGATCAGATAAATTCACAATGTTCATTTTTACTTCATCAAATGTATCAATGAATCTCTAAGATCAATCAATAATCAAGTTCAAAACATTTCTTCAATTTTCAATGATGGCTAGATTTTGCCCTAACATGATTCTGAAAATGACTGAAAAAGTTATTAGTGATGATTTGAAATCAATTTCAAAATTACCTTTAATCGACCACAAGAGTTAATCAGTTGAATCGAAGAGATCTGTAATTAAGAAATGAAGAAGAATTAAAATCTTTGTTAAATAACAATGTTGATTACCTTTATTAAAAATATGACGATCATTGATGCGTTGATCTTGGTGAAAAAAAGTTATTGATTGAGATTTGAAATCAATTTCAAAATTACCTTAAATCGGCCATAAGAATGAATCAATTGAATTGAAAAAGTCTGTAATCAAAAAACAAAAAAGAATTGAAATCTTTGTTAAATAACAATGTTAATTACCTTGACCAAGAATATCATTGAAATTGCTGCAATGGTCCTAATAAAAAAAAATAATAAATTGAAAATGAATAAATTCCTTGATCATAATCAACTTACTAGCAACACTAGCCATTGTACTTGTGATATTTAGATCAATTTGAATTCAATATGTCATAAATTACTAGTTGGAACTTGCAAGTCTAAAACAATAAGAAAGGAAGAATCAATTCACATTTCAAGACGTTAATACTGATTACCTTTGCCTGAAATAAGACCATCGTTGATGCGATGGTTCTGATCATTAAAAGAAATTGAAAATGGATTGATCATACAATCACAATCAACTTACTAGGAAAAGATGTCATTGTGCCAATGATATTTAGATCAAGTTGAATTCAATCTGTCACAAATTACACTTGGAGCTCGGAACTCTTAAAGGAAGAGAAAAGAAAAATCAATCAACAATCCAAGACGATAATAATGATTACCTTTCAGTAGGACGATTTCCATTGATCACTGTTTGATGGGCCTATTCATAATAAGAGGTTTGAAAATAATTAATACCAATGATCAAAATTATCGTAACTCACCTCAAGTAATCATGTTTATAAGATTTACCTAACTTTAAATCAATTCACCTTTATTTGAAATTTTAATCAAATTGTATCATGAGATAATATTGACCACTTTTCAATATATTGATGAGGATTTGGTACATATGATCATCAAATGAATTGAAAACAATTTTTTGACTTTGAATTGTGATCGATCATCAACATCTTTGGATTGAACAGTTGAAGGCAAAGATGAACGATTAGAATTCAATGAACCTATCAAATAGTGGCCTTGTCGAAGCGAAAGTCAAAACCCAATCATCGAGTGGCCAAGTGAAAATGCTCGAATCAAAAGGAACGTCAAAGAAAGTCAATCATTAATTCACAATGTTCATCTTTACATCAAAAGTCGAATCAAAGAATCTCGGTGAATCGATTACAATTAAATTCAAAATATGCCTTCGATTTCAAATGATGATCTGGACCAGATTCTGTTCTGATATTTTGAAAATAATCCAAGGTTGAATTCAATGAAAATTACCTAAGTAGAATTGATCATTAATGATTGCAAGCACATATCAGCTACATTTTTCCAACCAAACGCTTTAATTTCCTCAATATCGTGGTTAGGCTCAAGAATCTGATGATTAAGTCATCCATCCATAAGGATTTCATAAGTTATTTATGTTGGTCATCATCCAAAGGTAACTACATAACCATATCCAACAATTAATTTGATGAAAATCATCGATGTAAATGTGTGGAAATGATTCTGAAAAGAAGCAAAAACAATTAGTGAAATTTTGATAAACATGACAATCAACTTAACCAATGATGATGATTGGGCAAATATATTCGCTCAAATCTTCGCTCAAGTGTTTGAGAATGTACTATGATTGATGCAGCACTTTGCAACTAATTAATTGAGTCAATTGTGATTATTGATATAAATTTAATTAAATTTAATCACAAAATTCAGTTAAATTTTAACGAAAAACACAATTTGTCATCAACACATGTTTTTCGAATTTCGAACGGTTTTTTGAGCAGACGTCCTTTATGAATTGTCTTAAGAATTTTCAAAAATTTGAATTTTCAAAAATTCAAATTATTTTTAGAAATATTTGCAAAATTAATCAATCTTTGATTAATTTAATTCGATTAATCTATTTCTGATATCAACTATTTTCTGATTTCAATAAATGACAGTGATGTTGAAAAAATCAATTTCATTTTTAGCAAAAATGAAGATATGAAATTAATGGTGATTTTAGTGTAAATGATGACAACGACAAGGATTTTGATGAATGAGAATATTTCCAATGATTTATAAGAAATGAAATGATCAATTCTGGATGATGTACTTGATTTGAATATGTTTATGAATGATGATAATGTACATAAATGTGATCAATATATCACTACGAATGATTATATAATTCATAATTAAAACAATAAACATAACTCATAGTAATGTATCTTTTTTGATTATATTGAATAATTATACAAATGGTCAAAGGATGACCCTTGCAACTCATCCAAAACAACATAGACTAAAAGAATTTTATTTGTAAAATTCCATTCTGTTTGAATGATTCAATAGATGAGATTGTCAAAGATCAATCAATACAGATCTAAGAAAACATTGCAATAACAGAATTCATGAAAATATCAAACAAACATCAAATTTCATTGATCATATCATCATTAAAATATTTGTAATTTATAACATCAATCAATTATCATCCGACTTCGGTATCAAAATAATCCACTAGTCCAATAATCTCAATCCTCATTATTATTATTCTTTAAACAAGTCATTTGAATGAAATTTTTATGTGTTTGATTAATCTAAATCAATTATTCAGTATTTGAATTGAAAATTATTGATTTCATTACCAATAATCAAAATGACTCTTATCATCAATATGATTAGCCTAATGATTAATCAAACCAATCAACTAAATGACAATATAAATATTTATTCAATTATCCAATTTGCTGGCCTCTTTTCAAATTCAAAACGGTTTCAGTTCAAATTCAAATTCAATATTGATTTGTTTTCAAATTATCTAACCCGATGATTGAATAAATAAATTAATTATTAATTAATTTAATCAAAATTAATTTGAAAATTATTAATTTTTTCAAATTCAAAAATTTAAGTTAGTTGGGTCATTTTCTGTGGGTAGAAATAGTGCTTTTTGAATTTCGCTCCCCCATTTTGGGGGAAAAATGTTAAAATTTTTTTCGCGCGTACGAATTTTAAAAAATTTCAACTTGTCGACGCCTCATTTTGTGGTAGGACGTAAGAAAAAAAAATTTGCCTATGCTTCTCCAACATGTCAATCCATCCCTAAACTCCTGAGTGCGAATGAAAATCATGCTCTTAAAAATAAAAGACGGCGACAATTAACAACAACAATAATGATAAGCAAAAACAACACCTACCTTTCATTCATAGATGATCAATAATCTTTATATCATCAACATTACCATCAACATCATCAAATCAAAGTTATTGTAATTGGTAGTGGTTTGATTTTTCTTCATCATTTACCAATATTACAGTCTCAATCGCAAGATTTCATGCTTTATTACACTTATTCAGACACAAACAAATATAAATTCAACTTAGATTAATGTAATAATGTGTGTGCAATGCAATAATTTTGATTTTTTGTTTTGATTTTTTTCGCGAAAATTTTTTTCCTCAACGAAATTTTAGAAGAAATCGTCACTTCACAATAATCAATGCTACTATTATGATCGACAAAGATTTGTTTATTCAATCATTAATGCTGCTACCACTACAAAAACAAACAAAAAACGCATGAAAAATATAGAAGCCATAACTCTCAGATTATTGCAATACAGACGAAAATATCGATAGTTAGAATAAACATTGATCGATCTTTTCGTTCATTTATTTTTTACAAATTTTTTAGTTTTTTTTTTGAAAATTCAATTTCAGTAATTTCAAAATTCAATCAATTAATCATATGCAATTTGAAACAGATTGATTCAAAAGTAATTCAAAAGTCAAAAATAAAATGAAATCAAAATAAAAATAGAAAAAATCAACAATTGATTAATTATTATGGAAAAAAATAAAACATTTAAAACTTGTTAACAATATGTCAATTTGTAAATCATTGATTGTTGATTGATTAAATTTGATTGAAATTAATTTATCAAGGTAATTTAGTCAATTTAGTTGAAAACAAAGAATAAAGAAAGGTTGAGGAATGTAGTGATAGATGCTTGAGACGCTAGATGTTCTTTTGCCAAACTCAAAAATATTTGATTTTGATTGTGATTGTTGTATCAATAATAATACATACATTCAGTGTTTATCAAGGAGAAAAAATAACCTATTCCAAAAAGATTTTTGAGTGATTACATTTTCGTATCTACGATATATTTGGTTTGAGCATTATTTGATGATGGTATCATTAGTTTTGCAAACCATTTTAACATAATAAAATAATTTATCACTATTTGTGAGCGATTCGAGGAAAAGAATTTAGGCGCCAATCTCAATATCTCTGATTTTGTCGATCATTTCAGTATTATTATTTTTATCATTGAAATTTTTATGAGGTGTAATATGGGCAAGATCATGTTTACCAGTAGTCAAATATGTCCATTTCTATTGGTTGAATGAATGAAGAAAAATGAACAAAATATATTCAAATAGATAATCAAAATGTCATATTTACATCAGGCATGGATGGAGTTTTAAGCCAAATCCATATCATAGATAGTGGTAATTGTATTATTGACGCCATGGCTAGACACCAACCAATAACGATGCCCCACCACGGATATTCGTATGTGCCATTATATCTTTAGAAATGAAAAAACAAAACAATTGAAATTGATTAGATTTTAACTTGGATTGAAACTTGATTGAAAATCAATACTTAATAGACTTATATGTAGCCAAATAGAATGCAAACGTTCCGCCAATCACAATCGGTGTTATATATTTCCAACAATAATGAAAAAATTTCGGTATACGAAAGCCAATCATTTTTTCAATATTATCATATAATTTTTCAGATTCTATTAGAAAAATGAATATGAAGTTTTAATTAGCAATTTCAAAATGTTCTCAAAAAAAAAATTCTACTTAACTGTATATCCAACCGACAACGATTGCTTGAAAGAAGCAATACCAAAGTAAGCACATTCCACTCGCGCCATAATAGTCAAACAATTGGAATACATACATGCCACCCTTAAGTGATGGATCAGAAATTTTAAAACTTCAAATTTAAAATTGCATAAATCAAAAATTTACCCTGGTGACCATGGACAAACCGATAGCAAAGCTAAAGAGACAAATACCGAAAATAAACCATTCACGACGTTTACCAACACGCAAATATTGTGGAAACGTATCAACCATGGCCGTTACAAAGCCTTCAACTCCGACAAATTGTGATCCCAAACCTAACAATAGTATCATAACGAAAAACATTACAGCCCAGAATGATGATCCTGGCATCATTGCAACAGCACGTGGATAAGCGATAAACGCTAGACCAGGACCCGAATCTACAACATCGGCTACGCTTAATTGCTGTTCATGTGCCATATAACCAAGTATGGAAAATATTACGAATCCTGAATAGACAGATGTACCGGAATTGGCGCCAGTCAAAAATAGTAGTTGACTATGGTAATTAAATATTGTGCGATTATATTATCAAACTTGATCGTATATCACATGTTAAACTTACTAATAGAAATTATTATTAAATGAATTGTAGCTGCCCAATGCAACCATACATCCTAGAGCGATAGCATAAGAAAAAAAGATTTGTGTGCCAGCATCCATCCATACTTGTGAATCTCGAAGACGAGAAAAATCTGGATAAAGATAGAATTTGATGCCTTCACTAGCGCCCGGTAATGTGATTCCACGGATGAATAGCGCCGTTATAACCAAATATGGAAATATAGCTGTAACATATACAGCTTTACCAGTAGATTTGACACCTTTCCAAATGCAAAAGAAACAAATTATCCATGCCAATGCTAACGTAAAAACTAATTCCCATTGAAAACCGTTTGGTTGATCGATACCGGGACTTATTTGTAATATTTTATGCTCCCAAAATTCTATGACAGAATTGACAGATCCATTCACTGGTGTAGTATTCATCGATCGTGTCCAACAGCGTTCAGTATTCCAATCATTATCACAATTAGCCCATAATAAATCACCGCGTAAAGAATAATAAAGATAGAGTAATGCCCATGCAATTACAATTATATAATAACAATTTAAAATAAATGATATCGTAATCGTGCCGAAACCAATACCCCTAAACAGTGGACACAATTGACTCCATACTGTTATTCCACCTTGTCGAAAATATTGGCCGATCGCAACTTCAAGAAATAGAATTGGAGCTGCGCCAAATATCAAAAATATGAAATATGGAATGAAAAATGCGCCTGCAATGAAAAAATTAAAGATTTCTTAATATCTAAGAAGTTATTAAATATTGAAATCTTGAAGAATAAAATTTGAAATTTAAATGGTTAGTTGCACGAAACGGCACTTGAATTAGGTTTGATAGAAACGTACTGATACGCGATATGCCAAAATAGTTTACAAACCAAGCTGTCACATGAAATATTTACTAATTAAAATAAATAGGCTAAACAAAACAAACAAAAATAATCAGTGAAAACTAAATATTAAAATTTTACAATACAAGCAAAGCAAACATCGAGATTCTAATGAAATAAAACAGAGTTTGCATAAAAAATTATCGAGAATCTAATTATGAATATTGCATCCGTTCGACATTTGATAAGCAAATTCATTAGAATTTCAAAAGAAAAATCTTCAAACATCAATCTTGATGCACTTTGATATATTTATTTATTTTTGGGTCATATCATTATAATAAATCAGTCTAATAACCTTGATTTAGTTTTATTCCATTTGAATAGTAAATTAAATTAAGAATTTGAAATTCTTGACACATTTATATACATGTACATGGAAAAGGTATGGAAATAAAAAATCAGAACATACCGCCACCATTTTTATAGCATAGATAAGGAAATCTCCAAACATTTCCTAGTCCGATTGCATATGCCATACAAGCGAATACGAATTCCAGTTTATTTGCCCATTGTTCACGTGGACGATATTTTTTTACGGCTGGTGCTTTTTTATCAACTGATTTAGATACATTAGAAGATGATGAAGCATTCATGCCATTTTGAAGGATTGATGGTGATGATAATTTTGAATCTGCTACTGTTGCTGTCATTGTTTAATTGATTAGATGTTTGAGAAGTTTGATTGGAATTGATTCATCTGATTTGTTGAATGATTCAAAATAATATGCAAATCAAATTTAAACACTAAAAAAATAAAAACAAATTGTAATAATTATCACATGAATAAAAATATATTGTCAATTAGTAAAGTGTTAAAGTCAATTAAAATTGATTTCACCAGTGAAATGGGAATAAAATAAATTTTCACAAACAGAAAAAAAATGAAATAAATTGGCATTAATCAAAAAATTCAAAACGATGCTTATATATGTTGATAATTGATTTCAATTTACATATAAATGATTGCTAACATGATGAAAACTGAATGCACATTAAATGATATATCAATGATATCAATAGTATTAATCATAATAATAATAATTGAAAAGTAATGTTCAATCATACATAGTGCATGTTCATAAATTGAAATATTTGCTATTGAAATTAAAGTTCAATTTTTCTACTTTTCTGTGAATCAATCAATAGTTGAAACAATCATGATAACCAACAAAAAGAAAAAAATGGTAATAATTGATTTATCTTCATTTCATTATATACTAAATATGAATCCATATTTTTACAAGAATTTCTATACTATTTCAAAATTACATATTCAATGATAATATTTATTCAGCTTTTGCCATTTATCAAAAACAATAGATAATTTAAATGATATTTATCATTGAAATTTTCACAAATAAATAAATACATTTTAAATTTTCTAATTTATTCATGAGATATGAATAAATTTAATCAACCTAATGGTTGATGATAATGATAGAAAAAAAATTTATTCAATGAAATTTTTGTTTCAACTAAAAAAACGATTGATACTTACACTTTTGATTCATTCAATTGAAAATGAATTTATTTAAAATTCAAAAAACTTTTTCCAAATAAAACAAATGAGAATTTATCTCTATTTGAATATGATGATAAAAATTTAAATGTAAATTATCAAAAATCGTACACTGAAAATATTATCATTTGTTAACAAAAAAAAAAAAAAAAAAAAAAAAACAATCTTGACTTAAGAATGATTAATGATGTTTATGTTTATAATGATAAATTCACTGGGAATACTTCATGAATAATAGTTTTAATATTTTGTTTTGCATCAATGCAACAATTCAATAATGATGATAATGATAATGTTTTGATGTAAATGAATATTTGAAAATGTTTTTTTCTTAAGCAAAATTCATGACAAAAATAGAAGAAAAAACAATCAATTTTTAGTACAATTCCATTTTAGAATTTCAATAATATGGTAAAACATTCAAAATATTATCTCAAACAAGTGCATATTAATAAATCATTTATTCTATATTTGATTGAACAATAATGCGATCATCATTTTCGTGTAAATATCTTCATCATTGTTCACATACATAGACATTGAAAATCAATTTTCAATCAATAAATATCATATAATTTAATCAATGTAATCAAGTTGAATTCAAAATTTCAAATATATGTAAAATATTTGCTTAATCAATTCAAAATTAAATTCAACCAACATAATATCACTTGCAACGAATTCAGTCTATTTCATGTCAAACATATTTCAAATCCGATCATTTCATTCAAAAAAAAATATATACTTGTACTTACTCATAAATTTCTCTATATTTCAATAGCTGTTAGGATTATCATCACAAGTAACAGCAACACGACAACTAATACATAACATCTTTGTTTTTGTTTCTTGAATGAATTCAATGAAATAAATGAATGAATGAATATATGAGATCCCCTAATAACAAGACCCGCATATCAAGCAAACACACATGAAATATTCAAACAACCAAAATACACACGCAAACACTTTGTATTCATGCAGGCTTTACATCAATAGATATCAGGCGTAATAGGATTTTTGTTATGCCAAAATCGGCGCCTATTTCACTACGCATCCTTTGTTTTTTATTTCTTTGATTTTTATTTGAGAAAATAAACATATCCACATAAAGATTAGAAACCAGAAAATTTGAACACCACATATTGTGAAGTCTAGAATCAACGCAATGGTGGGAAACCAATGAGATTTTTGGCGCATATGAATAATTGTTGCTGTATTCATACATTTTGAATAAAAAATATATATGAATGACATTTTGATTTTTGCACAATTTTATGAGGAAAAAAATGCTATGAATAAGTGCATTTTAATATAAATGAACACATGCATTTTGGATACATTTTCTCTAGAGAAAAATGTGAATGAATAAATGAATAATAATGATCAACCAGGATATTGTTTAAGCATCATTGTTGAATTCATTCAAAAGAGTTTATTATTATCATTGTGGTTTCACAATATACATACAGATGTATTTAGGTTTCTAAGGCTAACAATAAACCATAAAACATGTCAGAAATATATGTTGTATTAATTATCATTGGTGATACAAGATTTGTTCTACTTATTTTTTGTTTCATTTGGTTCATTAGAACATGGAATCTATGTACCGTGGATGATGTTGTTGAAATGTATATGGAATCGATAAATCATTGATTCAGCAGTTCATTCATCAAATGAATGAATGAAAATGGAGAAAGTTTTAACGGAATAATGGAAATTTGTTCAATTTTACTTTTTTTAATAAAAAAGCCTGATTCATTTTGTATTCGCTTCATTTATTTTCAATCAAAAACATTTGATGTACATGCTGAATTTCAAATCTGACATTTTAATTATCAACATTTCGATGAGGAAATTTTCAATATCAAAGAAACGAAAATCAATCAATTAATTAATTGATTTGATTAATCGAAGTAATTAATTAATTATTCATCGTAAATTTATCAACAAATCAATCAATACTTACATTATCAATTGCATATGATTGAATGATTGATTTGTTTCGGCAAAAAAAACTGAAACAAATAAACAAAGAAAAAACCATTGAAATATCACGAAAGTAAATTGACAATTTCTTATCTAAATATTTCGATCGATATATATAATTTAAATAAAAATTCAAGTTCAAAGTCAATTTCTTTCAATTTTTTTCAAATGGAAAAAACTGATTTCAATTCCAATTATAAACAAAACGAATGTGAATTTTATGGTTTATATTTTTTTCTAGTGTGAACATTTTCGATCGTACCATCATCATAAAAACCATAAACTTGTGGTTCTAGTTGATGCTGTTGTTGTTGTTGTCAAGGACAATTTTCAAAAATCATCATTAATTTATATTAAACTATCAATTTAATTCAATTGAAAGTGATATGTCATTTTTCATTTTTTTTTTTTTTTCGTTGGACTGATTATGATTTAGAAAGTAAAAAGTTTCATGGATAACAAGAGTATTATTTTTGATGATTTTGATTCTACGAAAAAAATCCATTCATTTTGGCAACACAAATAAGAAATGCAATGATATCGTATGAGATGGTCGCATTTACCAAGGATCCACCATCGACCCAAATTCATTGATATATTCTTAATCATTATCATTAAATTATTTATTTTCATTTAGGATTGTTTAAATTAGGATTATTCAAGATTTTTCATATGATCATTATTACTCAGTTTTGTATAAACTTATTATTGATTTAAGTAAATTTAATTTCGATTTCCTGTTATCATTTGTCAATTTTTTTTTGTTGTTTATTAATCATTCATTAATTCATTCTAATTCCAATTCAATATTTTTTGAATTAAACTTCAAATGTGAGACAAATAATGATCATCGTATGTAGATCATGGACATCGTAAAAATGAGTAAATCGATTGAATGTAATTTTTTCAAATATAATTTTGAACTGTATTTTTCGCGCGAAAAATTTCAAAAATAAAAATCTAGCAAGATTGATGCTCCCATCTGACGACGAACATTTGAAACATTTTTATTAAAAATTAATTTTTTGAATTTTTCCAAGATTTTTTTAAAAACATATTTGATTCGATAAAATGATTAGATATGAATACCTGTTTTTTCCCCATGATTTTTTAATAAATTACGAACTTCATCCAATAGAAGATAGTTCACGTGTTCATAGATAATGGAGAAAAAAATATAAATACAGGAAAATTTTCATTTCAAATAAATTATCAGGAAGAATTTTTCATCCATTTTTGTGCTATGAGCATGTGATTTATTATCATTATGTTACATAGTTGATTTACGATTTAAAAAATTACATACATGTGAAATCAACACAAAATCAATGCAACAAAATAAATGTCCACCTTTTTGTTGCTTCTGCGTCATTCTTTTGTCATCATCACCATCAATATCATCATCTTGGAAACACACACATATGCATAGAGAAATTACGGTGATAAAATAGAAAAAAAGATGTTAATCGATGATAACGCTTTGAATGGTGTATGGGCAATGAAGATGGAGAAATTATTTGAACACTTACCAATGAAATCAATGTGAGAAAATATTTCAAATCCATTTATGAGATAGATAGCGAAATGAAAACGACATTTGCAGTAAGCTTTATCGTGTGCAAATGTGCCCATGTTATAAATATTTGAAAATTGTCATTTGCAATTTGAACATCTTTACAACTTTGAATTGGTCAAAATAAGTTTTGATACAAGAGGTCGTTGATAAAAGATCATATTGGTAGTAACAGGTGATCCTGAATGATATGCAATGTTGTGGAACTAATTAAAAGTCATCATCACAAGGCTATCTAATTTATTTTCATATTTGATAATTTTTTTCATCATAATTCTGAAATTCGGTTCATTTTTTTCGTAATTTAACAATGTCATATTTAAATAATAATGGTGGAACCAATAATAATATCGATGATAGCAAAAATAATAATGGGATCGATGATAAGAGTACCAATGCAAATCAATCATTAATAGTATCACCACAAAAACGATTATCATTAATTAATCGATTAAAAAATCCAGCAACAAAATATGATTCAGAAGAATATGATGAATATATGTCCAAAGGTAATGAAGACCGTGAAATAATTGTCGATCGATTGACAAAACATTATCATAATATATTGCTGGATATCGGTGAAGATCCTACAAAGCGACAAGGTTTACATAAAACACCTGAACGTGCAGCTAAAGCATTTCGTTATTATACTTGTGGTTATAATTTAAAACTTGAAGGTATGTAAAATTGCAAAAAAAACTAAAATTCATGAATTAATTATTTTCAATATTCGAATGTGCGCAAAGATATATTGAACGATGCAATATTCAATGAAGATCATGATGAAATGGTTATTGTTAAAGATATTGAAATGTTTTCATTATGTGAACATCATTTAACACCGATCATTGGTCATGTAAGTGCATTTTTTATTTCAAAGAAGAAAAATCGATAAATAAATAAATTGAATTGTCAAAAACATGAACAATAAATGAATGAGCAATAAATTAAATTAAAAGTCAAATTTTGAAAAAAATAATTGGAGCAATATTTTTTTCATTATTCACACTGATTCACATATTTATTGATGTGAATTTAACAATAAGAAAAATAATTGATTCTCTTTTTCATAAATCGATTGACAATTGATCTTGACTAATATTGAATGAATTTTTCTTCATTGTTATTACTGATAATAATGATGATGATGATCATATGAATTTTTATCAAGTTTATTGAATGGAATGTGTGTCTGTGTGTGTGGGAAACAAATATGTAATAATAATAGATAATAATTGAACAATTGAACATTGTTCAGTTTCACTTTCACAAAGATATCAATTCTGCATTATTATCGTTAATAATGTTTCCTTTCATATTCTCTATTTGAATCTGATGTTATGAGTTTCTATGGTGAAAATTTGAAATTTTTTTCGCCAGTCAATGTGATTTGCAATTATTATTCAAAAGCGAAATAAATTCTTTCAATAAAAAAATTCAATAAAGAGATAAAGTTTCAATGTTATTATTGATAACAATATCGAAAGATTATTTACTTGAAGTATCTATTGTGTGTTCAATATTGAATATTCTCGCTTATTATTGTTCACAGATAAAAGCAGAAAATATTGATTCTTTTTTATTGAGAATAGAATCGACATACGCTAACATTTAAAAATCTATTGAATTTTAATCATGCTATTAATTCCAATATTTCCAGGGTATTTCTATCTATTTTCAATTATATTTAATGATGTAAATGCTACATTATGCATCAAAGATGAAATTGAAAGGAGATGACAATTAAAATGATTCAAGATTAATGAGATTAATTTGATTCAACTTGTGATCATCGCTATCATGATCATTGAATTATTATTTGTAATTTTGAATGTGTTTTTACAATGATCAATTTTTTCTATTAATAATTGAACAGGTATCAATTGGTTATTTACCAAATAAAAAAGTACTTGGCCTCAGTAAATTAGCACGTGTGGTTGAAATGTATTCAAGACGTTTACAAGTACAAGAGCGTTTGACTAAACAAATCGCTACAGCGATTGTTGAAGCTGTTAATCCAAGTGGTGTTGGTGTCGTTATTGAAGCTGCGTAAGTTTCATATACATTCAAATTAATTATAAATACATTTTTTCTGTTTTGAACATGTATCATCAGACATATGTGTATGATAATGAGAGGTGTACAAAAAATCAACAGTAAAACCATGACAAGCTGTATGCTGGGCGAATTTCGTGATAACCCAAAAACACGTGAAGAATTTTTATCATTAATCCGTTGAATCAATTAATTGAATTAATTTCATCACAAAATCATCATATTCATAGTTAAAAAATTACCATGGTTTAAGGTAGTATGATTGACTTATAGTAATAATTAATATGAATATTATATCAAACTTAGTGTTAATTTTTTTCCGTTTTTGTTTTATTTATAATCATGATAATAATGACAATAATTGATTGATTGGAATTAAAATAATTAAAAAATCTAAAAAAAAATTATATGACACTATTCAAACATAATTCAATCGATTATTTGTTGAAGAATTAATCTTATTAGATTCGCATATTGATTCTTTGAAGAACAATATTGATGATAATTTTCAAATGAAGACCAAAAAATTTTTCTATTAGGGTTTTGTGTATATTCCAAACAGTGATTAAATCATAATTATTGAATAATAAGATTGAAGAAATGCATGATGATTAAAAATGATGGATCGCGAAAAAGTTGAAGACAGTGAATTTCAATACGGGCTTTGAGATGGAATAAATAAAATTGAATTACTTTTTGAAGTTCGAAGATTAATTTGAATAAATTTTGAATGCAATGATTAAATTTCACATATACCTTGGATTTCCATATCCACCGCCCATTGGCGCAAAACCTTGTGACATTGGTTCAGCGCGTGGCGGATGATATTTATTACTGTCATTCATCATATATTATCAGTAGATTTTCAATTACGAAGAATTTTTTAGAATATCAGGCGATTTACATAAAATAATCATTGTGATATGGCGATAGAAAGGAACGAAAAGAAGAGATCAAAATAATAATTTTTTCATAAATATTTTTAAATACAATTCAATGAAAATTTGATGAAAAAAATCTGTACTCGAAATATTGAGAATAAATGCAATCCAATTAAAACATCTCTAATTTAAATATTTGTGAAGAATATTGTAGCAAAGGTAGCAGAAGAGATTAGTTATTCAAATCAAATTATGCGATAAAAGAACAAATATCATTCGTTGATTAATCAAATATAATGAGAATAAAATTTATAAAAATGTTCGTAAATTTAAAATTTTGAGATAATTTCTAGGACTTTTATCAAAATTATTATCACATATCAATTGATTCATCATTAATGTCAAGATGAATTATCACATGCGATTCTTTTATATGAATATGTGGAGATTTGTACATTTGAATTTGATTCAAATACACACATATCACAGTCGAGATCATTGAACATGTAGAACATTTTTTTTGTGATCAACTCATTATTATGTTCATTGAATATCTAATTGCGAATATAATCCAATAGTTATTGATTGGACTATACAATGATGATAATTTTTAGTATCGAATACTGAATGATTGGCGTTTTCTGTTTATACTTTTGTAGTGAGTTGTAAGATATTATATTATGATAGGATAAGTTATTAAGAGAATCACCTATATTTTCATGGGTGTTTATCTATGGGAATCGGTTTGAAAATTGACTGGTATTTTTGGTTTTGCAGTGCAAAATTCGTTTATGTAAATTTAGTAGAATACATTCGCATAGCATAAAATGAAAAAAAATTAAAAATTAATCTAAATAAGTAAAATTCAAATTTTTTTTTTTACATTACCTTCTTCCATTTGGCGAGCGGGAACGTCTGGGAGCACCGCCATAAGGCCGATCATTTCGACCATATCTTGGTGGTCCACCACCACCACCACCTGATGGGAAACGACCACCACTATTACCACCAGGTGGGAACGGACGGCGTTTATCACCACCATCAAAACGTCCACCACCATTGCCACCGAAATTTCCGCCATCACGATTAATGCGGCGAAAACCCCCGCCATTATTACGATACCCGCCATCATTATTATTAAAACCGCGAGGTCCACCACCACCGAATGAACGTGGGCCGCCATCAAAACGTCCATTACCAGGACCGCGACGATTATTTGGTCGCGATTTACCGCCATGGCTATGTTCGACCCGAATTTTATTGGCTGAACCTAAAAATGGTTTACCATTCATTTCATTGACAGCCATTTCGGCTTCAGAGATATGATCATATTCAACAAATGCAAATCCAGGTGGGTTTTGTGCTACCCAAACATTTGTCAATTTTCCGAAACGTCCAAATTCAGTTTCAATATCTTCAAATATTTAAAAATAATAAGAAAATGAAAAATAATCAAATGTTTTCTTTACCTTCTTTGGTGACACGATCACCGATACCGCCAATGAAAACACGATTACGACGATCTGATGGTATGACAGGCATTTTTATTCAATATAAAGTAATGATAAATGTATTGATTGAAATTTAATTACAATTGATTTTTCTTTTATTTTATATTTTACAAATTATTTGTGCTTAATAATGATAGACAAAAAAAAACAAAATGGAGTCACTTGAACTGATCAACAAAGAAACAATGAACTTAAATCGTCATCGATTGAGCTTGCGTGTTTGAAGAAAAAAAAATTTGACAACAAAATCTAGCGTCATCTGTCGCCTAATAAAAAAAGCCTTAAATTTTCAAAAATTTTCTTTTAATTAATTTTCTTCATTTTCAATGGTTTAGTCTTAATGATTGAACTTTGTTGTTGTTGGTGTTGCTGTAATATCGGTGATTTTAAAATTTGATCAATAGCTTTCAAATGATTTGTTAATGGTGATTGCTTTTGCTGCTGTTGTTGTTGTTTATTACTATCAAAAACAGTTGTTATTGTTGTTTGTTTGTATAAATAATCATATTCTTGTAGTATCATTGGAAACCATGGATGGTTGCAAACATCATTGATATTTGGACGTAAATCAGGAACTGGTTCTAATAATTTATCAATTAAATCTTTAATATCGGCCGATAATTTAAATTCGATAGGTTCACGTAATTTGTAACGACGTTGCAATTGACATTCATACATTTTTTCTCTATCACTTTTATCAAATGGATATATTTTATTAATCATAATAAATAACATGATTCCAAGGCACCAAATATCAGCAGCAAATGGATTGTATGGTATTTGTTTAAGAATTTCTGGTGGATTGTAAGAAGGTGTGCCACAATATGTGTTACATTTTTGTACTTGTCCATCATCCATTACAATGACGAAACGACTAAAACCAAAATCAGTCAATATTGGATTCCAATGTGAATCCAAAAGGATGTTGTCTAATTTCAAATCACTTTAAAAGCGAATTCCAATAATTGGAAATTAAATTGTTATTACAGCTCATAAGCTTTATGATGAAATACGTACCGGTGTGCGATATGATGCTCATGCAAATATTTGACAGCTCTGGCTATTGGACAAAACCATAATCTAGCATGCCACTCGCATATTTCACCTTCATTACGTATACGATTGCCGATGGTACCGTTGGTGGCATAATCCATTACGATATATATTTTACATTGTGAACGCAATAATTTCTGTATTTTAATACAATTCGGATGTCTCAAGTTGCTAATAATTTGTAATTCACGTTTAATATCATCATCTAATTTTGTATTATTTGCATTTTCAATGTGAACAATTTTGATTGCAACAAATTTATTTTCAGGCAAATATTCAGCCTTATAAACACGTGCTTGTCCACCTGAATCGATTTTCATTAGATTCGCATAGCCACGTTTGAACAATACATCCATTGAGATTATTTTTGAATTTTTTCATTGGATTTTGATCAAAAGCAAATAAATATCAACAAACGCAATTTAACTTCAATCATTTTTATTTGAAAATTTTAGAATTTATAAAATTTTATTCGAATTAATGAGCGAAAAATGATTTATACAACAATTTTTTAATGATTATTTTTGATATAAATTAAATTCAATAAAACACCATTGATTCCTGTATGGCACAATTCCATGTCACGATAATGGATTATGCGCCTTACAAATTTAAATAGTTAACATATGCAAAAAAAAATTCATGAAAAAATAAAGTTTTTTTCAATTTACAACTTTTAAGTAAAAATGATGAAATAGAATTCGTTTTGAAAAGATTCAATGAAGTTTTAAGGCCCCGATTTAGTAAAAATTTAATTTTGCGTATACATATTCCAAAAGTTTATCCCAATAAAAGATATTAAAGGATGTAAAAAGAGTTGCAAGTCCACCAATGTTCATAGAAGATGAAAAATGTGAAAAAAGTATAAATTATGAACGAAGTTTATAAAATTGATGCGTCATTGTAGGCTGAATAATCATTTTAGGTGTTAAACCACCATTGATGATACTGTTTCCAGTTGATGATCGACGAGGTTGTTGGGATTGATGATGAGATTGATTATGTTTTGATTGAATGTTATTATGATTTGTTGATGATCCATCGACATAAAATTGATTATGCCAACCATTCTGTGCTGGAACTGTTGTGGCATTGACATAAGGATTTGATTTATCAATATGCCAACTGATTGGTCGTTGCTCATCATCAGAATAATTTTCATCACGGTTCTTGCCACTATCATTATGAACATCATTTCGACGAATCGCTGATTTTGCAATTACTTCATCCACTCTAAACGTGCAAGAACGTTCAACACTTGATGGGCTTGCTCTAGATGGTGTCGATGATGTTGATGATGATGAAGATGCTGATGTGCAACCACCTGACGAACAATTGCCATTACTATGATGATGCTTATGCTGATTATGACTTGATGTGTTTGTTATTGCTGATGATGATGTTAAATGTTGCATCGATCGACTTTTACTAGGAGGATGATCCAAAAATCGGTTAGATAATTGAAGACTTGAATCATTGAATAAAGCAGTTATTAATGGTAAGTTTAAATCTGAAGTTCGTTGACGCAATTCTTTTAAGCGTAATTCTTTGGATTTCTTTGGTACAGAAGTTGAAGCCGAATGTTCTTTCAAAACGTTTGATTTCAAATGCTGATTTGTTGTCTGAAAATTGCGATGAATATATTAATTGACATATATCAAAAAAAATATAATTATGATACTCACATTGTGTGGTGTTTGACTAGAAGTTGAGTTTTTGAATGGTGAAACTTGATCAAGAGTTTTTTTGTGATAATCAGCGGATGGCGGAGGCGTTATATAAATATTCGAATCAAAATTTGCTGACATAGTCTCATTTGGTTTGGAAAAATTCAAGATTAATGGCTGTTTTGACATCGAAGATTCAACTGTATGATTATCAAAATGATTTTTGTTGATGATTGGCTGTTTAGCAACTACTGTTGAGAGTTGAGAATGCTGAACATTTCTGATAGCAGAATTATCAGTGTTGTTTTTTGTACACATCTGTTGAAACTGATTCATTCTGTCAAAATATAAATTCGGCTCAGACCCGGCTGAAATATTTGCTGAATTTAATGAACATAATGCTTGTCCATTCAATAATGATGAAGGTATATTATGATTACTATTTTGTTGATAATGATTGGTAGCATGAACGCATCCACCTTGCAACAGTAAATGTGCCACATTTTTCTGGGCAGACGATGGACGAGACAATGATGATATTCCGATACGCATACCAGTACGATGAGGATAATTAGATGTTCCAGTTGGCACTGAATTCAATGATGGATATGGTCGTAATGATAAAACATTTTCAGCAGCAAATTTGTTCAAATTTTTATGCGGTGTCGTTATCAGAGCTTGCACTACTCGACTATATGCATTGTGATCATTTGCATTAATCGATGCATTGAATGGAACGTTCTCATAAATATGGGTATTCATCGAAGAATTATCATTACATTTTCGGTCGTTTGCATTTGAACTTTTGCTGCGTAATCTCCCGGCTGTCACGTGCTGAACTTCATCTTGATTTAGACTAGTGGAATCGATATGAAGTTGTTGTTGCTTCTTATCATGAATTCGTTTCTCTTGAGCAATTGGAGAATAATGACGCCATTGTGTATAATCATCATCATTATTTTCATCATCATCATCGGACAGATCTGAATCACTATCACTATCTGAAGAATCTAACGAAGAATTCAAAGCTGGCGGCGGTGGTATATTATCAATTAATGAATTAAGAATAATTTTTTCCTTTTCTTGTTTTTCAAATTGTTTCAATTCTGCCAATTCTATTGAATCAATTGTATTCACATTTGCAGCAGAATTATTGAATGCATCGATAACATCATCAGCTTCGATTCCTTGTTTTAATAAACGTTCTGCTTCAGGTTTAAGGATGGTCGATAATACTGTAACGTTACTCTTATTATTGCTTGAGCTGTAGCGGTTATTGTTATTATCATTAAAAGACAATGAATCAATTTCATCATTCAAATCAGAATAATCTGCGTTAGGAGAATTATTTGATAATTTAGAATCATTAATCTCAAGACAAAGTGAAACTTTTGAAGTATTCTCAGCATTCACAATTATTTCAGTTGTGGCAGTTTTCTGTGCTGCTGCAGCAGATGGTATAGTTTTAGCGGTTTTTACTTGTGAATTAGATGATGATGGAGACGGAATGGGACTCAATGCTTGATCAGCATTTGTTGTGATCATGATGTTTGATATAGAAATAGAATGTTTTTTATTTCGCATCATGGCAGATTTGGCAGCGAAATTATTCTGATGATGATGATTGTTGTTCCGATGATTATCATTGATAGGTTCACTCATCGCTAATGATTCCATCGATACTACGGGCTGTGGAGAACATCCAGATAAGGTGATTGCACGATGATGGTGATGATGACCATTTAATGACATGAGTAAATCAGACTCTGGATCAGAATCTTCTTCCCCTAATCCTGAGTGTATTTTATCTGATGCAATGCCTGATGTGGTATTCGATGATGCATTAGATATAACTGATATTCTTTGCTGATCTTCCACCAATATTCCATCGACTGAATCTTTGATTGAATCATTGCAATCCATGATACCGAAACAGACTGATGATGATGTTGTTGAAATATCTAAATCAGATGTTATACATTTTTTATGTTTTATTGCCGATTCTGTAGAACTATTACTGCTTGCCGATGAACCAAATTCAAAAGGTGATATTGATTTAGACGTATTACTGATTGGGACATTTGTATTATTATTATTATTAGATGCACAGCCACTATCAGAAGAATTACTGCCATTACTAGTTGATAATATACGATTATTTGTGGTCGAAATACAACTTTCACGATACTTTCTTCGATTGATTTCTGCTTCACGCTTCAACATTTCTCGCATTTTAGGCAGCACCATCAAATGAAATTGATGACTTGCACGTGAAAACCATAGTAAAAATCTGGCCAATTCTTCTGAGCCAGTGTAATAGGTAAATTTACGACTCTGAGGTCCAATCGAGCGTATTTCGAATTTTTTCTTGTCGAAAGATAATTTGCCAATATCTGACCATGCGAAAAAAGAGATCCTTGTTTTTAGACGCCGAAATGAATTGAGTGATGTCGGCACTGGCTCAGCTGCATATATCATCAATCCAGTTATTGTGATTGCAAGCCATGTATCAGTTGATGGTGCTGATGCTGGTGCTGTCGAATTTGTTGAGCTATTCAATTTTTTATTTGCAATCATTCGATATAAGTGGAAATTATGTGCAGCCATAGGATCAGATGCTTCACGTATGAACATTGATTGTGCTTCCGATTTCGACATTCCTTTATGATCACAGTGTAATGAGGGCAAATAACGTAGTATATAATCATAGCCTAATTCTTCGATCACCTATTGATATTTTTGAATTGAACAAAACGCAGAATTATACAATCAATTAAATAAGTATAATCTGAATAACACGAACCCATGATGGAAAATAATGATTAGGATCAAAATATCGATTCTTATGAAGTTTAGCATTATAATTTCCATAATCAGCTTGTAATGCATATGATGCTAATAGAAAGGCACGTTCTTCCGACATTGATTGCTCATAACGGAGGACATTTTCACGTAATTGATGATAATAATAATATTTGGCAACTTTACAACTATTTTGCAAAAAAATATATATGTCAATAGATTATTTGTTTCAGAGTAATAAATCATCAATTTACCTTATGAACAGATATGAATCAACATAGAATTGTACGCGAAAATATACATTGAATAATGGTAGACCTTCATTGTCCATACCCTGAGATTTTAATGAATAATGAATGATTAATGTTTTCAAATGTTTTATTTTCAATGCAAAAAACTCACATTATTCTGTGTTTTCCACGATTTAGGAGCATATTTGGATAATTTTTCAAATGGATCCAAAAACATAAATGTTTCTGCTATTTAAATTTGTATGAAAAATAGAAAAAAATGAAGTAATTAATCGAATGTATTCAAAATTATTTGCCATTTTAGTAAACATATTTTGATTTTATCAAATATCATTTACTAATTGTATTTTTTAAATGAGATTTAAGATTAATTGCATGCAACTGACAAGAAATTCAATGAGGTACTGAATCTTTTTTCCGTAATGATACGGTTTTCCTCAATACAACATATATTTCACATTCAATTTGCATTGTACAAATCAAATTTTGTCGGAGTTTGAATGACAATAAATGGTTGTCTGAAAAATGAACAATATATTCATGCAAAAGATGATTGAATGATAATGTTTTTTTTAATACTAACGCTTCCGCTTCATGTCTCCAAATGTAATTAATAAAATCCATCAAAGGAAAAATAATTTGTTGGCATTTACAAAAATCCAATATCAAACAACAATGAAACTCACCAGATGATCGAATAGCTAAACCAAATAATTCTGGTTCAAGTAAATTTAAAAATTTACTTATTTGTACGAATAATTCGCATACTTTTGCTTTGACCTGTTCAAATAAAGGAAAATGATAGCCGTAAATTACAATATTCAATAAATCAGTGAAAAAATCATGCAAGCAAAGGAAAAAAGCATAGAAAGTAGATTTGAAAATTAATAAAGCCGATGACGTGTTGGGACATTTTGATATACACTTTCGTCAATGGCTATTTTCTATGAAAACAAAGTTATGGTCATTCAATGATAGTGTCATCAATATATTTCGATATTTTTGAAAATGATAAAATACTAAATTTAGCCAGTTAACAATCTATAAATGGGAACACCATCGAAAAATAAATAAATGAAAAATGAAAAAAAAATTTATCACCTCAAAAATAAAACGTCCGAACAACTTGATGACCATCATTCATTCATATCATTCATTGACTGAATTTTTATTTATTTTAATTCTAACAAAATCATCATAATGTGAAGCATAAGGTAAATTTTTTGGATTTTCATTTAGCTAAGAAATATATACGTGAATATATGTCATTGAAATATTGAAAAAAAAATATTGAATACATAAATGCACACATATAAATTTTGTGGGCTTCAATATTTCAAACTTCATCATCGATATTAATATAAATGTATATTTTGATCTTGATCATCAATACTTATGCCTAAATATTCATAATATTTGAGACTATCATAAATTATTGATTAATGCTTGAAATTTTGACAAATCTGAAAAGCATAATTTTTCAATGACATAACTTTGATGTGGATTTCTGTCTTAAAAAATATCTCGAAATACTATTTTTCAAACTGATACATTTCTCTTGTATAAAATCATTTAAATAAAACATGCTAAATAATTGATCAACGATGGCTGAAAAATAAATTTTTTCACATGTTATTCAAACAAAAATTCATTGAAAATTAATCGCTGAGCAAAAGAAAAAAATTCATATTTTCAATGATTAAATTTCATCATTATTTTTCAATGTTTAATATTTTATTTGAATTATTTGATATACATCAGCGTGAAATTAACAATTAAAATTAAATGTTCAGTTTGTTAAATGCTAAAATTAAGTTTCAGAAAGAAAGAAGGAAAAGATACATACCTCAACAAGAAAATAGAGCGGATCTTCATTCTGAACGTGGACAGCGACAAATTTTTTGCCCATAGGCAAATTCGGATCATATGTAGTGAAAACGTTTCGACGCATTTTTTAAATCTTCAATTAGAAATTTTTCTTTTATTATTGAATTGAATGAATTCAAAGATTAATATTTAATATTTTGAACGATGATTAAATTTTGATAATGATGAACACATTTGATTTTCATTGATAATTCAATGCAAAATTGAATGCAAAAACAAAATTCATCAGATTATTTTTGATTATATTCAGTTTATTTGATTTTAATTTAAATCGTGTTAATCAAATAATTTTTAAATGTTCAATATGTTTCCTGATATTGAATGACAAAATTGGAATTTTTTGCTGCTGATGATTATATTTCATTATGTAATCATTGAATTTAAACAAAATAAAATTAAAAAATATTGTTTTTTTAATAAGTTTCAAATTAATTCATGATTTCATAGTACACAATATATCTTGTTATTGATGATGATAAATGATGAGCGTAAACATGTTTCGGTTGTTTTTCATTGATTTGAAATTTAAATTATTTGAAAATAAACAAACAGTTGATTGTAATATGATGTGAATTTTGAAAAATCAGGGTGAAATCCTGTATAAATTTGGACAAATGAATAAAATATTAGTATTATTATCATTGAAAAACAATTGGAAAATTGTTTTGATTTAATAGAAAATAATTTATAGAAAATTATTACATAATGCAACAAGATTTTATCACAGTTGAAATTGTAAATACAAAAATAATGATAATAATGTGTACAAAACAAATACAAATACTCAAAATGAATTTGTCATTGATGAAATGTAAATATCGAAATGTGTGTTCATATCGATTTAAATCAATCGGATTAATATGGAAACTGAAGCAGAAAATTTGAAAATGAAATTTTTTTGAAAATTTTCAATGGAAAAATAAAAATATTTTTGCAAACATTCAACAAGTTGATCATTAAATCAATGAAATATTTTTGTTGATTGTTTCAAAGAAAAATTCGAACAAAAACAAGCACAAACACGAGACACATGTGCACACATAACAATACACAGCGACACACTGACCGGCAAATATTTAAACTGGAAATTTTTTCAAGAATTGTTATTTACTTGGTTTTTTTCATAGACAATTCATATTATTGATTGATTGGTATTGGATAGAACGAACACTGATTAAAATCACAATGATTATGAATGAATTTATGTTCATTCATTTAACAATGATGATAAAATGGATATTTATTTTTCACAATTCATTCAATTGGCGACAATAATTATGACGACAATGTCGTCGACGACAAATTTAAG
The DNA here is from genome assembly GCA_002943765.1 of Psoroptes ovis. Classification (NCBI taxonomy): domain Eukaryota; kingdom Metazoa; phylum Arthropoda; class Arachnida; order Sarcoptiformes; family Psoroptidae; genus Psoroptes; species Psoroptes ovis. The sequence goes on from PQWQ01000006.1 coordinate 1,516,736, forward strand.
ACGGCGACGACCAAATATGTGACATTAGACTTGTTCAATTAAAAAATCAAGGTAAAAATCAATTAAATATTATTTGCTTTTAGGTACATATTGTTTTACAATATTGTAAAATGAAATAATTTTTGTCTAATATTGACATGATGCCGGCTAAATAAATATGATGGTCATCATCATCACTTATAAATGTATATGCACATAACCCTTTTGGGATCGATGAGTGAAATAAAAAAAAAAAATTATTGAATCGGTAAATATCAGGTTGTTACCTTCACTTTTGTCATATCAATCAATCAATAAATATATGATAAATTATAATAAATATTTTTCAAAAAATAAAAATTTTGCTGTTGTTTTAAATATTTACATATATTCACAAAGATTGTGTTGAAGATTTTCACAAATACTTCAAGGTTTTAAAACAGAAAAAAATGCCATTAACCATGTGTGGTTCGTGTGTGCATTCGAGTTCATACTACTTGTTGAATATGCAAATATATTATGTGTACACAGGTCGTATCTTGAAAAAAATTTTTTCCTTTATGTTCAAAAATATGTAGATAGAAAATGGCAAATAATTTCAAATGTGATAAAATATTTTCAAACATTTTGCACAGTCAAAAAAAATGAAAAAAAAGAGTCAAATTCAATTCCGAATACGATTCGTTTTTATTTTTTTCTGATTATTTCAAATCTCAATGCTAGAAAAAGGTATTGAGTATTTGAGTTTAGAGTATTTTCATTTGATTTCTTCATTTGAAAAAAATTGAAAATTTGAAAAAATCAAAGAGTGAATGTTTTTTTCTGTGGAGAGAAATGAAAACTGAAAAAATAAAGTATATCGCGTAATATGTACATATGCAAAGTACGACTTAAGCATATCAAATTTCATTGGACGTATTGGTACGTCTTTTTTGCCATAGCATTGGCAGTGTTGCCGGCATTTTATGATGCCAAAGCGATTAAATTTTCCAGTAAAAACTTGCGTCAGAAATACAACTGGCGAATCGAAAGAGAATTTTTTTCCATTTGATAGAAGCAAATGATGCTTATTTAGGATGTAATGGTGTTAATTTTTTTTTTTTTTTTTTTTTTGAAAAGAAAATAAAGGGGAATAAATTGATTAAATGAATAAATAAATACAAGTTTACAACAGCAGTAGCCAAGTGTAGTGGTGGTAAACAGCAACAACAGTGGTTTCAATGAAGAAACATCCTTTCTCATCATCATCATGATCATTGAACATTTGATTTAATTAAAATTGAAAATCAAAAGAAAAAAGAAAACCGACGGCATACATTTTCAATGAATCAATGAATGAATCGGGTTTTTTTCTGGTAATTTAATTTATATCTTTCCAGGCATATAATAATAATGAAACGGTAGCCTAATGGCCTAATAATTAGAATAAATACAATGAATAATGATGCCTTTCATACAAATATATACGAATTCGGGTTCAAATTTTATTTATTTATGCATTTTATATGGTTTTATACCTGTGATTTAAAATGTAAATATATATATTACCAAATGAAATATAAATCAGCCGAATCATACCTATACAATCATACACTTATACATTACAAATTAATTTTATACAAATCGCAATGATAAATAAATGAATGAATGAAGATGATGATGATATGAATGAATGAATATTGTGGTATATTGCATTGATAGATATTATTATTACTACCATCAAATATTTTGATATGAAAGCATCATGTTTTTTATTTGGTATTTTTATTATTATTATATAATAATGATAATGGTAATAATAATAATAATATTAATGAGATAAGTAAAAGTAAAGTAATGATAATAATAATAATAACAATTATATTTATTAGAGCAATGAACTTTAAATGAATTCATATACACATTGATATACATTTTGTATGATGATATTAGGTGAATACAGGTATATAGGTAAAAATTAATGATAATAGAACCGATTATGATCAACGAACCGCATCAATTTCAACGATTTTTTTGCAAATAAAATTCAAAGAAAATTTACAGCAAATTTTTGACGATTTTTCTGCCTCTAATATCATAATACGTGTACCCAGATTGGAAAATTTTGATATTGATATTTGGAAAAATTTGCTTAGACCTATGGGTACACCAATACACGCATATACAAATGAGTATTCCATTGTTCGTTAATTTTAAATGATAAAAATCCTTAGAAATGACATGAAAAATTCACAACATGAAGTCTTGAAATGTATGAAATTTTACCAACACAAATTATTTTTCAAAGTATTTGGCTTGTCCAATAAGTTATGTAGGCTCGTATGGCATCAATGCCAATGGAAAATTAGCAAGAACTTTATGGACAATAAAATCAAAATCAATAATTTTTTTTCGATGAAAAGCTTTGAAAGAATTTTCAGATTCTTTCAATATTAAAATGGACAAATAAACAAATAATAAATCGAATGATGGCAATAATTCTCACCAAAAGCAATAACTTGATATAATAAATAAATAAATATCGAAATAAATATTCATTCATTTGTTGAAATACTTACCTACTGATGAAAATGTGAAGAAAAGGTGTGATATTTATTTGTTTTCTCTTGTTAATAATTTTACAATCAGCAATGAAAGTGAACAACAATTGAGGAGGTTTATGACCTTAAAAATTGAAGAGGTAAAAGGCGAAAATGAAAATCACTTTCAAATATGAATTTTCAATAGAATTGACCACAGTTTGAAAATAAATTTGAAACTGATCAAAGAAAAATAAAAATTTTGCTTAAAATACGATTTATTAAATATTGTCTTTGACGTTGTTGTTGTTGTTGTTAATGTCGTTGTCGATGTAATTATAATTTACAAGAGTTTTGTGAGTTAATGATATTTTCTGATGATGATTAATTACGATTATCATTAAATATTTGAAATTTTTCGTTTCAACATTGTCTTATCAAATTTCAATATTTTTCTCTTTAAATATTTAGATATCTGCACTGACAACATGGAAAATTATATTTTCAATTTTTGGTTTTGTTTGATACCATGGTAATGTTTGCATTAAATTTTGTAATAGAAAACCGAAAACCAAAAAATCATTGATCACACATCAAATATGATAATGATGATGAAAACACTTGATCGATAATAATAAGGTAAAATATTTGTCATTCGATTTTGATAAAAAAAAAGTAAAAAAACAATCAATCGTTTCGAATAGTGCAAAAAAACAATCAATCGTATCAAGGCAAAAAACTTATCGATGTACACATGTTCCTGCATGCGAATCGATTATGTGTTATTGTTATTAATTGATTGGGTATATTTATTTTATTTCATTTCATTTTATTACACATTTCAACACATAAATTACATCCGGATTACATTAAATCATAAATATGTTTTTTGTTTTCAAAAGGAAAAAAATATGAAGGATATCGACATTTTCAAATGGCATTTTCAATTATTTTCAGGTAAAATTTGAATATTGAATCATTCAAACATCATTTTTATTTTAAAGTTTAAATTTTAAATAAAACAATCGAACTAAATCATATTCAAATTGCAATAATTATATGGAGCAACACACACACATAAATTGCAAAAATATGCAAACACGCCAAATGAATTAAAATATTTAAAATATTCAAATTTGAAAAAAATAATTATTTAATAAATTTGGGAAATTATAACATTTTTTTGTCTCTCTTGGGTGAAACAACCAGGTGATGCATTAACATAAAATAAAATTTGACTTAACAACGAACAACAACATAAATGAAATGTTTGAATACAACCAGGAAATTAACAGGGCGTACATTATTTTCAAAAAATTTTCTCTAATATGGAATAAATTCAATTCAATTCAATGAAGAAATCATATCAAAACAACCAGAAAATAAACAAACGTATATTCATTAATAATTTTACAAATAAATTCATTTATTTCGATGATTAATATCGAAAAGTTTTTGAAAAGTTGAATAAAGTTAGATAAATGTGTGGAAAACGGTTAGAATCTGATTTTGAAAACATATTTCAAACATCAAAGCATCCGATTTAAATAAATAATATGAGAAAAAATGTTAAAAAATGTCATCATCTGAATTGAATGGGAAATCGTTATAATTTCTCTATTTTAGCTGTTAATCATCATCGATTTGATGATTTTATTGTTGCTGTCAATGCAATTTTCAAACCATTTTTTCAATAAGTAAACATTTAATGTAAATCTTTACGGGCAAACTTTCATTGAAAATGGCCATGATTGTTTGAGAAATCATTGATTTAAGTTAATATTTATGATTCATTATTCGTTTATTTATTTTAAATGATTGTCAATTGAGAAAGTATTTCGCTTTCAAGGATTCTTGATGATGATGAAAATGAAAAATTTTTTCGCCTAAATTCAGGTGAATCGAATTTTTTCATCAATATTATTCGGTTCGTTACATTTCAAATTGAATAGGAAAAAAATTTCAAACAAAAAAAAAATCGAAAGGATAAATACATGATATTGTTTGAAATATTATTATCATTTTTTCAAAGGTGTAAACACCACATATGAACCATATACACCATGCTTCAATGATCATATAGTGTAATGCAATCAAAATTAATGAATATATGAATATTTGTGATGGTAATTTTTTTACCCAATTCGCAAAAAAAATGTGTTTTATTCAATTCAAAAATGTATGTATGGCATTCTCGAATTCCGAGACAAACGAATAAACCGGATTTTGTTGAATCACAAAACACCAATATATACAACACCATATTGACCCAAAGTGTCAATCAAAATCGACAATTTTGATTGAAATTTTTGTTACAAATAATAATAAATGTTTGTCAATTTATAATATTGCGAAAATAAAAGGAAAAAATATGAAATTTGAATGATTTATAATAAGATAAATGGATGGATGAATGATGATGATAATATTTGATAATAGCTTTAATGCAACAAAAAATATAACAGATCTTCGCAAAAAAATATGCTTAAAAATAGATTATGATACAACAAGTTAGCTACCTGTTTGATGATTATTATTATTATAATGATGATGTATATGCATGCATGCCTCAATCGTTCAATAATTAATGAGAGCATAATTGGCCGACAAAAAAAATGTTTCGAACTTCATATGGCCAGAGCCATATTAATTCGGTAAGCTTTGCAAACAGCGACGCATCATCACGTAAGCGGCAGAGGATTGAATTTTATTAAAAATGTATCGAACAATTGAGAAATTGGATGTCTTACAAAATAAAAAAAATTGGATGATGTTCAATTGATCATCATCATCTTCACTATTGTTTTTTTCGATCGATACATAAAAATACATTGATAATGATCGAGATTTGATTTAAACATCATTTGTAACATCAATATAAACACAAATAACATGCACCGATTGAATGAAATCGTATTGTCAATCAATGAGTTATTATTATCTTTATTTTTCTTTTTTGAAGCACATTAAAAAAAATGAATCACTGAAAATAAAATTAATTTCATTAGATTGGTTCATCATCGAGGAACCATCGAAAATAATGAATCAATTGAATTAGTATTTGACAGGCAAAATTTATTTAGTTTCTGTTTTTTTTACCGAAATTAAATTATAGTTACAATGTTAACGAATGATTCGCAGTGAAATGAATCAAATTTTGTTTAAAAAAATCAAATCAAATTCAATCAAAAAAAATTTTGGTTATTTTTTTATAATTAACATTATGATTATGATCATAATCATCATCATCGTAATCATTGATCAAAATAATCATATATAATAAAAAATAATGAATGATGAAAGCGATATTTTTTTAAATTTGATTAGAATTTTCATGTCTTCATATATATTAAATAATGTTAAAATTAGGTTTATTATTATAATTATTATAATTGTTATTTTGTATCGAAATTTCAAGTATTTGCATAAAATTTCTTATAATGCAAAAAGAATGCCGTTAAGATATTCAATTTCTAGTTGTGAAATGTCAGAGAAATCATGAATGTACTATCGGTAAAGACGAACAAATAAGATGACGGTAGCATTGGAGAAAAAAATACTTGTATTTGGTACGTCTTCAGCGATTTCGATCATTATGCAACTAGAGGCACTTGTTCAAATAATTTTGGTGATTAAATTAAGAAAATTAAATTAAAGAAATAAAAAAAGATAGGTAAAAATCATTGTATCCATGTGAGTATGCATTCTCTTCATTTTATTGCAAATAAATTTAAATATTTATTATTTTAAATCGCTTCTGGCGAATCACTTTGTTTCTTTTTATTATCATTCATTCATTCATTCATTATTATTATAATGCGAATTACGCATAAACACATTCATGCTTGAGAATTTGAATATATAGAAGAAATAAATAAATGAATATTTTTGAAATGAAACAAAATAAAGTGCATCATATATAATAGCTTTTGATTTGTTTTTATTTGTTTCTTTCTTATTTTTTACTTCATCAAAAATTCTAATTTGATTATTTGTCCTATTTCAATGATTTTATTTTATATTATATTTGAATAATAAATACAAAATTAAACAAATAATCAAATTTGATGAAAAATGTGTTGATGTAACAAAATTTGTCCACATCCAATAAACACATAGAGACAGATTTCGATTGAAAATCGATAGAAAATCAATGAAAAAGTCAATAAATGAATTAGGTCAAAATATTTATCACAAGGATTTGATAATTTCAAAAAAATTACAATCAACAATGCATCTGTTGATTAGTGGTGTGTTTGATTTCAACGAATTTGAATTTCAAAAGAAAAAAAATCGTGTGACTCTGTATAATCAGTTCAATTATCGAAATGAATTTGGATAAAGAGATTAATTTAAAATTCTTGTTAAGATTAACGAATTCGAAGAATAATTTGCAGATAATTTTCAAGATAAAGCAAACAAGGAAATATTTTTCAGTAACAATAAGTCAATTTTTTTTCTGCGAAAAAATTTTCCTAATTAAATTTAAATTGAAAAATATAACTGAAAATTATTGATAAATTAGATCAGAGAAATGAAAAAAATAACGAACAAAATACTTGAAAATAATAGTAAATATTCAAACAAATTAAAACTGGTAAATATCTAGGTTACTAGGGTGTGCGTGTGTGCGTGCATATTTGTATGTGATATGTATATTTATGATGATTATGATGATCAACAGGTATAAAACATATATAATAAACAATTGGTATTACCAAGACAACTAAACAACCGATCAGCGTAGAAAAAAATGGATTATTATTATTATCTAGCTAGATATAATATGATTTGAAGAGAAATATAAATTGTCAAAACAAAATGAAATGAAAAATCTAACTAATTAATGTCAAATACCCAGGTATATATATACCAATTACCAATTACAAAGACATATGTCGATGACATTTACATATATAGTATCATTATTATTTTTTTCCGGTTGAAAAATTACAAATCACATTACGCCATATTGACAAATAATATTAACGGCTGATAATAATAAAATAAACGAAAAATGTCTGATTATTCGAAATTATCGTTTCTGTGTATACTTAGTGTATGTAGTTGATGACATAATACAATAATTGATGGATAAATCAATCGTATTTCGGATCAATGATTCAATTATTGGCGGGAAAAAAGATATTTCTAAAAATCTACTTTTTTCTAGAAGTTATTGAAGTGAAATAAATTCAATTTCAAATATAAATTTTGTCGCTATGAGATGTCTGCGGTATTTTATCCGATTTTATTGAACCGATAATCGATCAATGATTGATTATCATTATGATGATCAATGATGATAAATGAATCATAATAATCTTTGAGCGAAAATCTGAATTTAAATTATTATTTTTAAATTCAAATTTGAAACAATAAGCGAATGAGCACAGATTATGTCGATTGTGAATTCGAATGTTAGATTTCAAAATTTTTAGGTCATTTTTCAAATGATCATCATGTTTTCGATAGATTGATTGATTCGCTTTCTTTTCTCTGTTTCATTAATTTATAACTTGGTTGGTCAAAATTGGTCTAGACTAGTGATGAATAAATGTGATCATCATCATCATCATCAAAATCATCATTATCAATTGATTATAGTTCAACATTTGAAAATTATACAAATAAATGGTAATCAACATAAAACCACAATTTTTAATCAAAAATTTTCACTAAAAAAACAACTCGTTGAATATGGAAATGACAACAACAAATATTATGACTTTGAGGCATAATAATACAAATACAATCATTATTGATCATTGATTTACTTGAATTCGTGACCATAGAAGACCAAAAAAAAATTTAATGCAAAAATCTGTATCGAGATGTGCACTGGAAATAATTATATAAAAGCGACAGATTTGGATTAATCGAAAATCGAAATACGATCATTTTCTGAAAATATTCGATGCTCAATAATCATTGAATTATTGAGATATTTTTAGTATCAATGAATCAATCGAAAACACAATACCAATTTCAATTTGATTGAAAATATCATTAGGAAAAAATTGAATCACATTTAGAGCTTTCAATATCGGGATACCGGGATCCCGAATACCGGGATACCGGACGATTTTGGTCCGGTATTGAATACCGGTATTCATGCAAAAAATACCGGTATTTCGGTATTGCTTAAATAGATATAAATTCAACTTTCGCACAAGAAAATTTATTTAAATTGATTTCAATAATTGATTTTCAATAACAAATTGATATTTTTTATCTTTTGGTGTGTAAATTATTTAATTTTTTGTTGTTTGGATTAAAACATTGATTAATCAATTGAATTAATCATACGGTAAGTTTTTATTTGTATTAATGTAAATAATATCAATTGTATCAATTTGTAAAATTATATTTATACGTATATGTAAAGATATCAATACGTGATATCATTTTTTTCCATTTTTACAATTAAATTTTATAAAATAACAAGTTAGAATGAAATATTTGTAGTTAAAATCAAAATTAGTTTAATAAAAATATGATTGAATTTTTTATTTACAATACCGGTTTTAATACCGGGATCCCGGTATTGCAAATTTCCAATACCGAAATACCGGTATTCAGAATTGGCCCGGTATTGAAAGCTCTAATCACATTCGTTGTACGAATGAAGATCCATCACAAAAAATAATAATGATTATAACGGACATGGATTTCTGAAATGATGATTGAACATGGGTAATTTCAATGATCAATAACAAAAAGAAAAAAATGAATGAATGATAATAACATATGTTGATGAGTTTTTTTTTCGATTTCAAACAAATGAAAGTTTGTACCGAGCTAGAAGTTATAGTTAAGTGTACGACGCTGCAAAAATGTATTTGATGATAGATTATGCCAAATCAAAATGATGAATATATGAAAGCAAAAAAAAAAAATGCGAATATTTTTCTTTGATATTGGTGGTCATTTTTTGGTGAAATTGAATATTTGTGAATGTGTCGTTATTTTATATTTTGAAAATGAAAAAACTAAAAATAGAATTTGACAAAAAAAATCGAAATTGAAAATCTTCAATTTCGATTCATCGATTTGAAAATCAAAAATTTCTTTTACTTATTTTTCAAATTTAAATCTAAAGATAACGAAACAAATATTTGGATAAATAATAATTTACTTCGACTACATGAATGATATGTGTTCAATGAATTAATATTTGCTTATTCATTTTCATCATTTTAGAAATAATTTTCAATGGTTTCAAATTGTAATTCGTTTTCCATATGATCGAAAGAAATTGATTGATTGATCTATCGTATTTTTTTTCGAAAAAATCAAGAGAAAATAGCAAAATAATGGAACGATATTTGCTTGGTTATGGTCGATTTGGCATCAAATTTTTAGTTAGTTCGTTTATTTACATTTTTGCTACTGTGATTAGAACTTGAAAGAAAATAAATTGAAACTTGGTTATTTCATGTTCGTTAGGCATTCAATTTGTGTTCAAATATACACAACAAACAAAAAGACAGTGAACTCATTGTTTTTTCTTGGTATTTCAAAACATCTCAGGCAAGCGAAAGAATTTGGTCATATGGTAAATTGAATATTTTGAATTAATAAATGAATGAAAAAAAATGATGTATTATTGTGACAGGTTTTGAGGTCGAATATTTCTTTTCTTTGGAATGGAATAGAATCGTTGATTCAACTTGAGATTCACATTTAGAAAAATATTTTGAATCTAATTTATTCAAATATGAGTTGTATATGAAATATTAATCAATTAGAAATTGCAAATATGTATTCCTGCTGTTAAAATTTATGTATATTATGATGCATATTACTACAATCAAATTTGTTCGTGTGTGTTCGTAAAGATGATTTTGAAAAAAATTGAATAACAATAATAATTAGCTCGAAGATAGATGAATCGATCTTAATCTTGTGCAGATAGATCGATCGATATTGATCATTTTTTTTTCATCTAAATATCTATTTTGATTCAGATTTAATCTATCGATCATCGATAATCGAAAATTGATGGACACGCGAATGACCCTAAAAATAAATATTTTTCTAATCCAATAGTAATGAAGAGATAAGATTATAAAATGATTGATTGTTTCGAATTTGAAGAAGAAAAAAAAATGGTCAAATTTCTGAACCATTCATTCGGTAGACTAATCAATCAATCGTATTGTTATTCGATGTTTGAAATGAAAATGAATGAACAGAAAGATATATCAATGGATGAATGAACGGAAAAAAAGTGATGATGATGTTCACATAAATATCAACAATCGATATTTCGATCAATTAATCGATAAAGTAGAAATCAATGATTATCATCAACATACATTTGATGAACATAAAGTGAATTGAAACAATGAAATGAAATATTTCTATTCTTAATGCGGATAATAATAGAAATGAAAGCAAAAATTGATCAAACAAAATGAAATAATGATATTAATTATGAGAAATAGGCAATTTCTAAATACTTTATACTAATAATAATAATGATAATATCAATGTTTGATTGACAAAATGAGAATATTTTTTTATATTTATTTTGTCTCAATTTTGAAATATTAATCAAATATTTATAATAACAATAATACATAAAAAATATGAAAAAATTTTCATCCGAAACAAACAAACGAAAATAAAAATAAAATACAATCAAAAATAAAGAAGAAAATTAAGGAAGAAATGTGAATAAATGAATGAATGGATGGAAAATGTATCAAAAATTCAATTTAACGAACGAAAATTGAAAATAACTGAAAAAAATCGTGATGACTTAATATTTTATAAATATTATTAAATAAAAATATTACATAATAATAATATTAAAAATAATAATGAAAACAACAAAAACAGAAACAAATCAGCATCCCTCTTATACGAAAACATTTACTTTCTCAATCATAATTACATTAAAATGTGTTTTGTTGGTTTACCAAACTATTCATAAAAATAGCATTCAATTAAATAATACGCGTGTTATCTATCTGAAAAAAATCTACAAATGGTACACCACACTGATGGCTGGTTTTCATCAAATATTGCGTAACAAAACAAAGAATGAAAATGAAAACGAATTTCTTCTTGGTATTGGACAAACTATTTGGTGGTTATTTTTAGGATTGTTTAAAAAGTGAAATGAAATAAACAAGAAAAAAAATAATGGATATTTTCCCCTTCTTTTTTCTGAAAACATCATGTCCATTTGAAATACATTAAATTATTTTTATTTATGGACATTTATTTATTTACACACACAGACAAACAAAAATATACATTTCTCATACTTTTTTTCAAATTCAATTCAATTCAAATGGACAATTTAAATTTTAAACCATTTTATTTTTCAATTATGTTATTATCATTAATATTATTATTGTTATAATCTAAGATTTAATATAATATGAAAAATTTAAACCATAAGAAATTTATCAGAAATGGAAAGTAAAATGGCAATATCATTTAAATACCATTATCATCTCATTCAGACATGTATTGTGTCAAAAAAAGAAAAATTCAGGATAAAAATATTACACGAATTTATCATTTCAAAATATCTCGTAAAGATTTGAAAAAATGGATGAAGAAATGTTCAAAATATTCAAAAGATGAAAATATACATTTTCTGTGAATTACTCTTACTAAAAAAAAATTCCATTTCTTGAAAATGATCAAATGATCTATTTAAAACAAAAACAACGACAGAACAATTGATTCGATTCGTACATGTCACTCCAACATTCACACAAAGATCGTTGAAAAATGATCTTATTATTCATTTTTTACATTATGGTTTATCTTTTCAGATGATTGGTGTCTCAAGTCTGAAGCCTTTTTGACTTGAGCTATAGGGAGATTTATTTTCAATATTATAGTTACACCTTGAAGAAAAAGTGAAAAATATTCATTGAAATGTGAAATATTCACATTTAAAACAAAAACTAAAAAAATGAAAATGATATTAATAGTATTATTAATCAAGATCAACATTTATATAATAATACAAATTTGTATGATCATTCATTTGTATATAACTCTGGAAAAAAAATTAAAGATTAAGCATTCAGATCATATTAGATTTATACAATATACAAAATCACATGGATTTACACCTGTGTGATGATTATTATTCATTTATTTTATTATTATCATTCCTTTTTTATTTCGGTTGTGGTCGACAAGACTCAATGCTTTTAACTTTGTTTTTGGCCAAAATTCTCATTTTCATAAAATTGGTTGCCTTCTATATATCTTCTGTGCAATGAATAAATGTTTATATATGATTAAAAATTTGATAATCGTTAAGACCATGAATATTAAAAATTATTTATACCAGAGAATAAAATAAGATTAAGAAAATCATGCAACTATGATAATTAGAATGAATCTTTAATGGCCGTTTGAAAGGATTGATTTCTTCTTTCAAATAGCAACTATTTCTTACAAAAGTATGAATATGACAACGATATGAAAGCGTCGATGACTATTCAAGTGTAATTTAAAAACAAACGTATTTATACACCATCAGCATTCGATGTGATAATAGCCTACTGACTTACTCATCAACATTTGAGATGATAAAATCTGAAAAAGAAAAATTCCAAAATAAAAAATTGAAAAAAAAATTTGTGATTGTCAGTACATTGAAATCATGAATAAAAATGTGTTTCTGTGATTCACATGTAGATGCACACACATACAATTGATTCACCTATGGTAGTTCAAAAACTTAAATAGACCATTTGATGATTTTATCTAATAACGATCGGAAAATTGAACCGATGGCAACACATGGAATCATCTATGATTAAGACTAAGTTAGTAAAAAATATAAGAAACGATTGACCCAATGGAGCAAAACAACAGCAAATCAAACAACTACTTGAATTCATAACACATTTATTGATATTTAAACATCACCCAATTGCTGTTTGAAAGTGGTCAGATTATTATCTTTGAATAGAGACGAGTGAAAGAAAAATAATTCAAGTATCATGCAATAGGTCGATATGAATCGATGAATTTCGATAATATGATCAATGATCAAAACGTGTTGGGAAATCGATTTGAAAGATAACAAATTAAATTGTAATGATTCAACATCAATGTTCGAAAAACGAATCATTAAAAATCATTTCTTTCAAGAAATCAAACATTTTCGAATTAATATGCATACATGTGCGTAAAGGGTATATATTAAGATAACATGTTGAAAAATAATAATATTAAAAGATTTCGACTATGAACAATACTTCATAATTCAATAGCATAACTAAATCAAACCATAACAAAATCTTAGAATGAGAGAATTTTTCAAAAATTTGAATATTTGTTTTACAAAGCAAAATTAAAACAAATCCTTCGAATGAATTTCAAGTATTCATACATATCGAATAGATAAACAATTTAATTTCAATTTAAATTCAATTTGTATGCATAAAATTATTGTATATTTTCTCACACCTTAAAAATATAATGGTCATTTTAGTTATTTACTTAATTTTTTCAATGGGTGATTATTGATGTCACCATTCATTGAACATTGAAAAGATTTGGTGAATTCATTTCAAGTGTGTGTGTGTGTGTGTGTGTGAGTTAACTAAACGATAATAAACTTGATGATAATCATATGTTGTCGAAATGTACAGATTTTTAGGGAAGAAAATTTTTTTAAAAGCAATTTTAAGCAATTAATTATCTATATTTCTAAGCTATTTATTGTTGCCAATTTTTGTTTTTCTTCACAACAACAACTAAGTTGATTTGACAATTCAGTTGATTATTGGAAATATATTGAACAAAAAATTGCATTCGATTGAAAAAAACACAATAATTGATTGTATTTGGATCAATTGATTTTTTTTATTTACATGAAATTTTTCGCGAAAAATCACATTTTTGGTGAAAACAAAAATCAGTGTATAAATTATCATTGGTAAAGGTTTAGATTTTTACCTCGAAGAAATTTCATTTTATTCGGGAAGAAAATTATCAATGAAGAAAATGGAAAAAAATTCAGATCAATTTTAATTGAATCTGAATAGCTGTACATTGGATGTTTTTTCTTTTTGATGAAATTCAAATTATTTTGATAATAATGATGATGATGATGATAAAATGACAAGATCATATATTGTGATTTAATAATATAAATGTGTTCAGTAGATAAGGAAATATAACACACACAAAACTGTGATATATATGCAAAGTGGAATGTGTGTAAGGAATGTTTCAAGTCAAAAAGAAAAAAATCGTAATTTCCCGTTGTACAGTTGAGATTAATAAAATCAAATTATCGAATTGATGCTGCTTGAACTGGATAGCAATGGTCAAAGCAGTGGCATAATGCGTAATGATACGCCATTCAGAGCATTAAAATCAACAACAACATTTATCATGAGCGGCGTTTGTTGGTGGAAATTTCAAAGCAAAAATTTAATCAATCCTGAGAGGCAAAATCAAAATAATTATCAAGGAGTTTTCTGAAGAAATTTTTTCTTAAAAAGATTTTTTGACAAACAAATTTCGTCGAAAGAAACGTATAAAGAAAAATTCCCTCCAAAATTTCTGATTCAAAGATTTCTGAACAAAAAAAAAAAAAAAACAAAAATTTTATCACAGATTATTATCATTATTATTGATCTAGATTTGATCATCATCATCATGCACACGAATAAACACAAACACACTAATTATCATTCAATTTAAAAAGATTTGAATTTATGAACAAAAAAAAATTGTTTCATCTATTATAATCAAAGAACGAATGAATGAATGCTCCATGTGAAAATTTAACTTTGAAAATATTGTTTTGTATATTCATATTTGATTCATAATCATAATAATAATGATTATGTTTAATATATAATTATTATTGATTCATAAATTTTTTTCTTCTTCTTCCTTGCAAATTGTTATTTACACCATTTACATAGTATAAATATAAATAATTAAGTAAAAATGAATATGAATATCTTTAAATAGAAAGTATTTTATTTTAGGAGAAAAAAATTATTTCATTGTTTACTATTGTTTTGATCATTTCAATAAATAGAAACAAATGAATGAATGAATGCATGAATATTTTCCATTTTATTAATAATGATCGAATGATCTAAATGTTTGAGTGAAAACATTTTTAAACATTGATTTATAGAATTTGAAAGAAGAAGAAATAAATGAAATGATCGATTATCATCATTGTTAAATGTATTAACTACAAAAAAAATGGTAACAGATATGCCAAGAGTGTCAAAAATTTTTTTAAAGATGAATGAATAAAATATTAATAAAATAATGATAATTAATGATTATCATCCATATGCAAAGACTTTCACCTTTGATTAAGATTTTTTTTTCATTTTTCTTAATTTGATTGTTTCTATTTATATGAACATTTCAATACTGACATCAATATTTCAAATTTTTTGTGAAAAAATTTTTCTTGAAAAAAATAGATCAGTGTGTGAAAAGATAGATTGAATAAAATGTACAGATTCAATCCTTAAGATTGTCGAATCGGTACAAATATACTCAGCTGAAGCCAAATATGTTTCAGTTTGTTTATTAAGTGTAATTATTCATGGTCTATGCTCGAGAATTTTACGGCATTTTTCGATGTCAATTGAAATTTTGACATCCAGCATATAACAGACACTTAAAAAAGACATCCTGAATTCTTTCATGAATATATAATTTGATTAATCGATTTTTAGTTTTAGTGTATATGTGTGATGATATTTTAACACACATATTCATTTCTTATTTCTATTTTGATCTAATTGTGACATGGAAATAGAAGAAAAAAAATAAATGAATTTCAATCAAATTCAATCAATCAAAGATAATGATTAGATTGCAATATCAACAACATATACGCATCACACAAAAACTGTATCCGAAAAGGAATAGATACTTTGATAATAAATAAAACAGGTAGAAATGAAAAGAAAAAAATTTTCAAACATCATTAAACCGCAATAACCGACATACATATGAAAAAAAAATGAGATCAAATCCTTTTATATCTAAATAATGAGAAATATTCGGATGTTATATATTTATTAATTCTCAACATGTAATCAAGTAGAGATAGAAGAAAAAAAGTACCAAATTGCCGAGATATTTTGTTTATTAATTATTTTTAATAATTGGAATTTACATCTCAAACAATCACATCCTCAAACGGAAAAAACGTGTGAAAATTTTCCACAATTAACACACACACAACACACAGACACACGACTAAATTTAGAATCATAGATTTTGTAAAAGAAAAAATTTCAAGGAAAAAAATGGAATTTTTCATTATGAAAATGAAAATATGTGCCAAATTATAGAGGAAAAATGGATAGATATTCATTTAATCAAACACACCGAATAATACTGATTGATTATGAATTGATTGGTTAAAAGAAAAAATTTCTTTTACCATCAATTTCATTATTAATCGATAAAAATAATAATAATATGAATATAAATCAATAGAAATAAACTCACACACACAGACACTTGTTGATTCTAAATATGGATTCATTAATTAATAACAAAACGAAAAAAATAGATGAAAGATCAAGTTTGCTGGCCATAGATAAGAACCTTTTCAGCATTTTTTTCAATGATCGATTGAATTAAATAGTAAAGAAATAGATGGACAGCTTCAAAATTAGAAAAATCATTTTTTCCAAGTCGATTTGTTGCATCATATTATAGGGCTATGACTGTGTGTGTGATCATGAAATTCATGTCGATTACTGATATATGGAATAAATAAATGAATGAGTCAGAAAAAATGTTTTTTTTCTTGCATTCAATCATTCATTTTACATAGGATTAATAATTTGATTAATAATTTTTTTTCAATTCAATTCGATTCAATATGAACTGGAAACACTTTATATATGTTTATTATTATTATTATTATTATTAAGAAAATGAAATCTTTCGAGGTTATCTATTATCTATTTTCATTATTATTATTATTATGATTTTAAGTAATACCTTTCCTAAAAATAGCGACAATGACAGTGAATAACAGTGATGGCAAGCAACAACAACAACAAGTGAAACAAACGAAAAAAGTTGGTCAAAATATTATTGAAGATTATCAAAAACAGTAGTAGTTATAGTATTCGATGAATTGAAATCATATGAAATGAATAAATAAAATGAATGAATGAATGAATAGATGGATTGATGCTAAATAATAATAATGATAATAATGTTAAATAATAATTCAATTTCATTAAATCATTTTTTTTTTCTTTCAGCTTATGATGATGATCATGATCGATCAACAAGTAAAATGAATTAATGAATGAAGAATAGATTCATCAAGATTGAATGTATCAAACGATCAACGAAGATAAAATAAATGGAAAATGGATGTTGGCCAAATAATCAAACATATATCGTTTGATCGATTGTCTGTTGATTTGTTGTACCGATTTTTGTATTAAATGATGAAGCAAAGCAAAAAAAATGGTCATAATAATAATCGAATCGGACAATTGCAGTGTCAAATATTCGATGGATTTTGCAATCAGAAAAATCAATCGAGGAAGATCATTGAAGAAATCATTCTCTTCATTTTGGTCATTAAAAGTTAGATTAAGTTTGCTTTGTTAGATGCTAAACCCTAAACGGGTAATGAATGCAAGCTCGTGTATGTGTGTGTGTGTGGTAAATTCAATTTTTAAAAAATTAAATGACACTAACCAATGTGGTAAAGCTAAATAGATGGTATACCTGTTCAAGTAGTAAGCGCAATAAGTAAGTTTGATATTGAACAAGTTTTAAATCTTCATTTCAAATAGATTGTCCGACATCTATCGTACGAGTTTGGAGTTTTTTTTGAAAATTTTCATTTTTAAAATTCGTATTCAATGATTTATATTTTTGAATCAACTTTCAGTGTTGCAAATAAAGTAGAACTCAGTTGTTACCGAAAAAACGGCAAAATTTAATTGAAGTATGAAAAATCGATTAGAAACACGTGCTATGCGCGCGTGTACGAATTTCTAAGTTCCAAGCAAGCAGCAATGATAATTAAGTGACTTTTATTTTGAAAAAGTTACACATTTTGTCAATAATGCTAATGAACATTTGAAAATAGAGGTCAAAGGTTGTTAGACAGGGTGAAATTGTCCCCATTGTTCAGTGTATGCTAAAATTCAGTGAAACTTTTGTTCAATTAATTAACCAAACAATAGTTTTGAAATATTGAAATAGCCGAAAGGTACTGGCTGGAGAATTGAAGCACAGCTGCACATTGACATCGACATGCCGGCAGCGTAATGATGCGCTCAATTCAAGCGATTGCAAAGTGTTACCGGCATTCAATAAACAAAAATGTAAAATTAAATTGCCGGTATTGGTAATGTTAGGTTTGAATGCCAATTCAAAATACAATTACAGTACGTAAGATGGCGTTTTGTAGCGGGTTGAAATGAATTATTCATTCGTTTTTTCTATTTTTAAGAATAGAAAACATTGGTAATCAATGGAAAATGTGTAACAAACACAATCGGATGAAAATTAATTGAATGAATGAAAAATGAATAAACGAAATTAATCAAATTCATTAAATTAACAATGAATAATGCGAAACAATGTAAATTTTCAATGACAATAGAAAAAATGAATGGCAATGAATAATGAAAAATATACGACACACAAGTTCGTTTCAAAACCGTTACTTTTTAGATAATTTTTGTCAGATGGGTTCCACATACCAATGTTGATTGTATTTTGATGTTGTATTTTGATGTAATTATCATGTTTTGAAATTGCAATTCAATTCATATAAATATCGATTCAATATTTTGAAACATTGATTTGGATCTGGATTTTGGAAATCAAAATAAAATAATGAAAGTAAAAATGAATTCAAATTGAATAGGAATTGATTGATGAATCTATTTTCCAACTGACTTGATATTTTTGATTCGAGAGGTTTTTTGTAGAAATTTTCACAAAATTTCCAGAAATTTCAAATTAGTTTTTTCTCACAATTAGTTCACAATAAAATGATTTGGTCTTTGAAAAGAATTTGTCAGAGGATTGTCGAAAGAAAAAAGAAAAAAAATTGACCTAAATTTATTTCGATGTTGGTCTAATAATGATAATGACGATGAAGATGATCGATAACGAAAAATTGTAATGAAAATCAAAAATTGAATAATCAATAAATGCCATGAGTAAGGTAGGCATACAGGAATTAAAAAAATAGACATAGAGGCGGTAGGGTCCTGTCATTTTTAATCTAAGGTCAATCAAAGATTTAAGACTAGATATTTGACATGCCAATTATTTATAGATCTATTTTTATTCATTTATTTATTATTTTTCAATTTCAAAAATCAAGTCAAAAAATTATTATTGATTATATTGATCTACAGCACGAAGGCGGATCATAATCTTTAAAACAAATTAAAAATAGATTAGCAATGATAAGATGATGATGTAAGGTAAGATATGTTCTCAAGGGACACACACAAACAAACACGTACAGCAGAATTGAAATTAATTCGGTCACTAATAGATATTATCGAAAAATGAAATTTTTTAAATCATCAGATTAGAAATCTATCAATAAAAATACATATATTTTCAATTAGATTATTATTATTATTATTATTACGAGTAGTGAGTGATAACAAAATATTTCAAAATGATTGATGAATATTTTTTCAAATGATATTTGAAATTATTTCAAATACATGCATGCATGGAATTCATACGTAAATTTCATTATTTAATTCAGATTATTTTAAAAACATTGGAAATTAAATGAAAATATCAATTTGTTTTGATATTCAAAAGTTTTTCAGTGCTGAATTATGGAGGTGAATCAACTGAAAATGCAAAGGTCATTACAATCGATGATTGATATTGATCAAGCAATGGCCCTAAATGAGACAAAAAAATTGGATTCGAAGAAAATGTTTTTCATTTTTTAATTTAAAATGCAAGGATTGTCCACAGATGCAAATATTTTTCCGTAATTTTCCACGATACATAATTGAAAATATTTGAAAAACAATAGCAAAATTTGAAATGAAAATACGCATATCATTTACTAATGATTCATTGAGGTTGCATTAAATGTCATATTTTTCTGCTACATCGGTACACATCATATACAAAAGGATAATGATGAATATGTTTACTATGTCATTTTGTGACGATTATTCCTTTATCCTTATATCATTAATAATTTAAATAAAATGTCAAAAATTTGTGCTTGTCTCGCATATATTGCCAAAATTGTCGTCAAATGCCTAATGCTTTCAATTGTGATGACACAAAAGTCAAAGAGAAAAAAAGATTTTTGGTCGAAACGTCAATTGCCCTTTATGATTGGCAAACATCATCATCATCATCATCATCATCATCCACGAAACAATCATCTGCTCGACATAATAATCTGTCATAACATTCATCGAAAAAAAATGATAACAACAATAATGTACAAAATGCACTTCATGAACATACATAAATTTCAATAGATATGAATAGGGATAATGGCACATTCATATTGAAAGATATGTATATGATCTTCATTGTTATCATTATTATTGTTATTATTGATAAAAAATAATATCAATAATAACGATAATGAACAAAGTCACGACAAATATTTATGACCTTGATATAATTTTCAAAATTGAAATTGTATCAAAATGATACGAAAATGATATTCAAAACAAAAGGATTCTCAAATGAAATGTTAATGAAGAAAATATTGGAATTTCAATGTAAAAATTTTTTTTCCATTCATCGAAATGAAAATTCATTACACGATTGAAAGTCGGCTGAAAAGAAAAAAAGAAATTCATGAGATTATCTTTTAGATATAAGAAAATCTACATGACATTTTGTTGAATGACAACAATAAACACTCACATATTTCAAAATTCAATAAAATGGAGTAACATTACTGATCCATGAAATTTGTAACAAAAAATTCAAAAATTAGTCCAATAAAATGGTGTAAAAATAGCACGAAACAAAAAATTGGATTAACAAATTTCAAAAAAATCATTTACTTCATTCATAAATCGCTAGACATTTACCATAATGAATACAAATGTTGGACAAAAATGTGTATGGCTTGATAATATTTTCATTTAATTTTCTCAGAGTTCAAAAATAAAAATCACGACCATTTTGAATATCAAAGCCATCATCATATATCATATTTAATGATCATATACAACATTTAAAAATACAATGAATCAAAATATTCTTTATTAAATTCATTAATCGAGTTTTTGTTAATTAATAAATCAAAAAAGAAAAAAATAAATATGATAATGATTCAATTTCCGAATGAAATCAAATGAATTTTTGATATTCAAGGGATAAATGGTAATATTACTGAAGAAAAAATATGTTTTATTGGATAGTTTTGTTTG
Source organism: Psoroptes ovis (assembly GCA_002943765.1). Taxonomy (NCBI): domain Eukaryota; kingdom Metazoa; phylum Arthropoda; class Arachnida; order Sarcoptiformes; family Psoroptidae; genus Psoroptes; species Psoroptes ovis. The sequence goes on from PQWQ01000006.1 coordinate 1,538,643, forward strand.
TTGAGAAAAAAATGTATTATTATTTTCTCATAATGAATTCAATTTTTCTATGAGAATATTTTTTTTATCATTACATTGGATGATTTATCATTTATGAATGTGGAAAATGATGAATTCATCACAAAATATGATAGTTAAACTAATCATTGGTATCAAAACACATGAATAATAATTGCAAAAAATGAATCAACTTACCTTACGAATCGAAATGAAGAATGATGATGATGATAATTGGCAAAATATGGACAATCGTAAAAATTGTTTATTTACAAATCATCGAATTCGAATGGATAAAATTACATTTGAAAAATTATTGAGTGAAAATCTATTCGAAAAAAATATATAAATGAAAATTGAAAAAATTAATTTCAAACAATAAGGGTTAAAAAAGTTTCGGTCTTTGACCTTTAGTGTAGTTAATTCTATTTCATGATCATTAGTAGACATAAATTAAAAATTAGTGATAGTGATAATGATTTTCATCAATTTATTACCATTATCGTTATGATCATTTCAGACAGATGCTGAGCATCTAAAATTTCATCTACAAAAACCAAACATTTTCAATGTATTCTCTAGTAAAATGAATATCTCACACACACACATGGATAATTATCACTACATTCACTATTTCCATTCGATTTCAACCAAAAAAATGATAGAAATTCGATAACATAACTGTTGTTGGTGATAATTACGAAACTTTCGTAATCGAATATATACCATTATATTTATATATATTTGCAATATCGGTTTATGCATATCAACATGTGCATATGTGTTTGAATCAACATTCATATCAAAATTCATCAATTACAGACATATCTGCAAAATAAATATAATAAAAATAGATTTGCTTCCTGGATGAATGGCCAAGAATTTATGCGTATTATTTGTTTCAATGTTTCTTGGATATTGTGAATGAAAAATTGAAATTTTATTTCATTTTATTCTTGATAATACTAAAATTATCATTATTATTCTTACAAAAAACAAAACGTGAATGTTTTTCAATAGAAAAAACAAAAATATTATCATGTTCGTAAATGAAGGTAATAAAAATTGACATAAGGATATTTACGATTACGAATTATGATAATAATCAAATGTTGAATTTATTAACAATAAAAATAATAAAACCAACCACTGTTGTTAATCAACGAATCTGAATTCAAGTTTTTTTTTTAATTCTTAAAGAAGAAGGGTTTAAAAGGTTCGAAAGAGTTATATTTGATTGCTCATTATGATTTGAATTTTTAAAGGGTAATTTTCTTCCATTATCAACATCATCATCATAATTGTATAATGCTCATAATACAACTAGAAGACAAGATTATTGCTGATGTTCCATGTTCAAAAACAAAACATAAAAATGAATTTTCATGAGAAAACATTATAATTATATATAACGATGATAATAATAATAATGATGTAATCGTAATTATTATACTTTTGATCATTTTATTTGAAAATTTGAAAATAATTTAAAATTCAAAGCTCAATAATTGTTGCTGTGTTATAGCCATTGATCAACACGAAAATCATCAATGACGTATTGATCCTTCTTAGAAAATATTGAATGAATGGTTGCTCAGTAATAGGAGTTTTGAAATGCTCAACGGACATCGACAAAATGGTAAAAAATTACAAATTGCATCACTCATAAAACGGTGAGAAATGAAATCAGATTAATCAAATATTTGATCATGAAAATGATTATATTGATCGTTTCAAAGAAAAATATTTCCTGAATTTTTTCTTATAAATACAATGTTTTAGATTTGAACAAATGCATTGAAAATTTTTTTATTTATTTGATCTAATTTTGCCAAGAAATTTTCATTTTTCTATGGATCAAATGAATAATTAAAAAAATTCATTTCTGCTTGCTCAAACATCATGAAACCAATCATCGATTATGAATGGAAAAAAATCAAAATTCAAATCTGAAAAAATTGAAAGTGAATATTTCATTGAAATTTCGACAGCGAATCATTTCGATTAATGTTTGAAAATTTTTAATTTTTGAAATGTCAAGGCTAAATTCAATTGAATTTTTAATATATAAAATATGATAATAGATTTTGATTCGGATATCAATTCGAGATCAATTGAATATTAATAATATCACGGGAGGAGATTGAATTGGAATTTTTATATAATTAAATGAAATAATTTCAAATCGAATATTTTTGAGATCTTCAAAAAAAAAAATTGGATCAAATTTGAATAATTAGACAAATTTGGACATTTGAAATCTTATTATTAACCTATATATTTTTTATTGTAATTATTATCAAAAGATATGGATGAAAATTCAAGAAAAATTTTCTAATCATCAAACGTTTTCTAAGGTAATCCAATTACCAATGGCGTATCAATACGTTTGATTCGCTGTTAGGTTTCTTTATTATTATTACGAATAATTGATTCAATTAAAAATTATGTGTGTCAATCATACAGCGAAACGCGAATGAAAAAATATTCACACAAATAAAACAACACATTTACACCCAATCGTTTTTAATTGTAATCAGAAAAAAACTTGAAAACCACGAAAAATTTTCAAGATTATGTAATTCTAATGTTCATTATTCAAATTAAAAATTGAATTTAGAATCAAAGAAACTAAATTTATTCATTATTTTTGCTTTCAGTTTATAACTAAGAAAATATTAATCAATCATTTATTGTTCAGGGATAATGAATGAAATTAAAGGAGTAATAATCATGTGATTTGTAATTGAAGAAATAAAAAATGATAACATGTAAATGTGTGTTCATTCGAGGACATTGTCATCAAATGATGATTACAATCATCAATTAATAAGTAAACAACATGGAAATGGAAAATTAAGTAGAAAATTCCTACAGATGAACAAATTAATTTGATTATCATGATGATATTCAAATGAATAGAATGTCATTACCCTGTAGCAAACTGCTTAACCTTGTTCGAATAAGATTTCAACTGAAGAAAATAAATGTTTAGGCCATTTGAAATGAAGGAAAATAATCGTTTAAAATATTCGAGGAATGTGCAAATAAATTTACAACAATTCATTCACAATTCGGCATATATCATAGAGATTTAAAATTAAATTTTACCCTCTTTTGAAATTAATTGAATGGATGATTATTTCATGATACTAAGAAGAAAAAAAATATTTACATTAAAATTAAATGATTTGTAATATAACATTACGGAAGGAATAATTGAAATTAATTTCATAAATGTACGCAAAAATTAAATTGAATGAAATGTAAAAATAAAATGGCCAACAATGATGATTAAAGGGTTATACACAGAAAATACAGTGGAAAAATTAGATACTGAGATATTTATATCATAATATTGAATGTATGAACATACATGATGTAATTATTAACATGAATGAATTATGGCCATTTTTATCGTAGGAAAAAATGGGATAATTGATTTTCGAGTATGGAAAGAGTTAAATGAAAAATTTTGATTGAATTATACGGAAATTCTAGGGTAAAATAATAATAAATGGCAAAACACGTGATTGATAAGTTATATCATAATCTTATGATAAAATCAAATTAATTTGGCAGAATTATTATGAATCTTAAATTTATTCATATGGGAAATCAACAATGATCAATGATTCAATCAATGATTATTATTGCACAAGTAATAATTCATAATAAGGCAACAGATATATGTCGTTTATTACTGTAAAAACAATCGGAAACATCGATGATGAATCAATGATAATTGACCAATAACAACATAAATCGGTGATATTTGATAGTCTTTCATCTTTTGCTTTTTTGTTTCGTTGTGTTTGAAAATGATATTTTAATAAGAAGAAATTGAAAATAAAAATTTTACTCGATTGTGCTTCCGGATTGTTGTATGTTTTGTTTGTTTTCATATCATTGAATATGTGATGCTTCAACTTGCCAATAATTCATATTTGTCAATAATAATTATGATAATCGATGAATAAGAAATTGAAAGATATAAAATCAACATCGTTTATTGTTTGTTTTATTTTATTGTTTCTTTGATGATAATATCAAATGATGATGATATCAATCATCATATCAATATTTCAATGAAATTTAGCCTTGTTTCCGTTGGAAATCAATCATCAATTTGTCCATTTCGAAAAATTCTTTGTGTGTCAATTGAGATTTTCACAGACATTTTTTGTTTGTTTGATCATTTTTGCATTTTGCATCTAGGAAAATCATTACGAATGATATTTTGTTTTATTTGTTTGTTAGTTTTTTCCATTAAACACGTGCGACGATGGAAATATCACACCGATCAATGTTAGTGTCATTTCATGAACGCAAAAGTGCGTGCGTGCGGAAATGAGTCAATTTCACGGAGCTATTTCAATGAAAAAAATTTTAAATACTCTTTTCCTGTCTTATTATTCATTTTCTGCGGATACGACACATTCAAATCACTTATTTGTTTTTTTAATTCAAAATTTTAATTTCAATATTAAAATATTATTTTGTAAATTAACCAATAAATATTTGACAATCATGAATTTTTTTTCAATAAACTAAAACTGCAAAACTCGTTTGGACGACGTATCGATCCGTTTTCTGTCAGCATACATTTCAAGCCTTGCATCAGTGGGACAATGTCTACGATGAATCAAAATTGACCGGCATCACAGTCGAATAAAAATCGAAAGTTTCTTGGCCGGACATTCATGCTTGAATTTATTTGAAAAAGAAAAACACTTTCAATGATTTCACAAAATTCTACCTACACACAGCCAAGTTCTTGGAAATATTATTGAAAAATTAAAAATATTCAAATGATATAAAAATAAATTATAAATTCATAGATCAAAAATAAAATCAAATTTATTAGAGAAAAAAATGAATTTAAATTCAAATTCAAATGAATAATCATAATATCTATGTTTTACGTTTGAATGAACGAATGATTTAAAAGTTTCGTAAAATATATCTAAAAATTTAATAAATTGGAACAAATGGAACAAACAACACATTTGACAAGTGATTTATTATTTGAACATGAACGCCCTCAACAAATAGACAATAATCGTCAGTTAATCTGTGTGAGCGCACAAATCATCGAATTGTGAACATATTTAGTCAATGAATCAATATTTTGATTTTTCTTCTTTCAACAAAAACAAAATTACAGCTTTCATTTACATTCAAAAATGAAATATAAGTGATTAAAGGATTGAATTTTGAATTCAAATAGATAAATCTTGAAATGTATTATTATTTTTTTCAAATTGAAAATTTCAGGAAGAGTTGAGTTATCTTTGTAAGAATAACTTTCAATTGGTCTTGTGGACCCACACGCACATAGACACACAAGCACTCAGACAATGATCACAACTATATGAATTTAATTCAATTTCATCATCATACTTTTGTATGATGGAAATCATCGGAAATAAACGTATTATTAGTCTCGAAAAGATGATTCAAAATATGTAGAAAATGAAAATTTGTTAATAATAATGCAATTTAGCATTCGCTAAAATAAACAAAACAATAATCAAGGTCTCATGTTAGCTAATTTTGTGTTAAATATTTGATACATAAATGATACATGTGTCGAAATTTATCGATGGAAAATTGATTTTAAATTTACAAATATTAATACGTTTGAATATTTCATTTTGTTTTTTCCATTGATATTGAATCAAAATAGTTTAAATTATATCATTTGAAACAAATTATCATTATTCAAAAGATGGTGTGTGTGTGTGTTTTGTAGCAAATTAAGCATCGTTTCGAGGTGAAAAAAATAATCGATTAAATATTCATACTTGAATTATTCAAATAGAACATCGGCAATAATCATTATTTGAAGCGAGCAAAATATTGGAATCAAATCACTCGCATTCATAATCATTACTTCGAAGAGAATTCAGTTAATTTTGCCAAATTACTTGACATGCACAAATGATGCTCGTGCATTGGAGTGCAATCGCGTATTGATTTGATTTGAAATTTGATTATTTGTATGATTATACACACCACTCGTGTGTGTGTGTGTTTGTGCCGATTATATCGACATTGAATTTCAGAAATTTTTTTCTTTTCTGATAATTCAAATGTCGTAATCGGCAATTAAAAATCAATTTTTTAATTTCTAAATTTTCTAAATATGTTTTGCTGTCGAAATCAATGGAAAATCTGTGGAAAAACAATTTTTTAGTCCGAAAAAAATCAGAAGAATTTGATTAAAACTACTTCGAATGATGATAATTGTGAATTGTGAACTGAATAGTGATAATATTAAATAAATTTAAGGATTTCGTTTTCTATTTTCTATCCATTTTGAATATTAAATTAAATTATCGTTTTTAAACTAATATTTATAAATTTATTCATCAAATTAAAATCAAAATTAATCAATTCATAATGTGAATACAAAATGGCGAAAGTGAATTTTTTTTTCTCTGAAAAATTTTTATACATTATCATTATTTACAACCAATGCAAAACTATCAATTATTTTATCATTCAATTTTCTTTTCGAATTTTCAAACAAAAAAAAAAAATAAAATAAAATAAAATATTTTCAAAATTTTCTAAGTAAAAATCAAGAAAAATTTTAATGCATTTTCTATGATGATGATGATGATGGACTACTTTATCAAAATGAAAATCATGATATATTCATAATAACTTTAAGAAACATGTTCGAAACATTTTTTTTTTAATTCAAACATCATGTAGCATCATTCAATTTGAATTTTCAATTCATTTCATTTCAAATGCATCCACGTATTCATCTATCTATCCATTTATCTATCCATCATCATCATCATCTTCATGATCTTAATCATTACGAATTATCATAAGAATTATATTCACTGAATGAAGAAAAATTCAGAGAGAGAATTCATTTGTATATAAATAAATGACCACAAATCATAACTAGACGATGTCGACGACGACGACGACGACCAAGGGAGGTATGAATGATGGCATGGAATGGTGAATAAATGAATGGCGAGCAAATGAATGTTATTCTTTTTTCGTTATGAAAAAAAGAACATTGATGTGAATTTTAATATTATATAATTATGATAGTTTATATAATGATAATCATGATTAAAAATCAGATTGATAATTAACAAAATTAAACAAAGATAAATAGATAGATTCATCATTTCGAAAAATTTTAGAAATATTAAATTTCTAACTCCAAAAAAAAAAAAAAAAAATTCTCCCCAGTGAAAAACTTTGTAAATACATTTATATTTTCCCTATGATAAATAACAAGAGCAAAACACGAGCATTTATCGAGTACATATCTGTATTTAAGAACATTTGTTTGAGCATCCAACTAAGCATTTCACATTAAATATATGAAATGAATAAAGAAAAAACTTGTGGACAAATTGATGCTTAGCTAAAAACAAAAAAAATTATAAATGATGATAAGTATATTCTTTATTTCATGCACACACTTAAACATATTACATTCAAGGTTGAAATATAATGTTCATTGATGATGATGAATAATAGCCATTATTATCACTATTATTATTAGTATTATTATCTGAAATTCACGCTGGTACTATTTAGAATGATTCAAATATTTGAAAATGCAGGCATTTGTGGATGCGAAAAAAAGTATGTGAAAAAAATGATATGAAAAAAAGTAAAATTTTCAAAATTTTTAGCTTTCATCTTTCTTTAATAACCAACAGTAACGAGTAGATGTTATTAAAGGTAAAAACAATAAATAACCAACAATAAACGATAACAATTTGCCATCATTATCATTACAGATCTATTGGCGTTTTACATTTTGAATCAAGACTTCAAAGAATTTCAATGAGAGTGAAAAACAAGTGAAATAAACTGGTGTACAATGGTGTAGAAATACGTTTTCGTACCGATTCAATTTGATTGCAGCCAATGTGTGGTGATTCAACCTTTTAGTCATGAGGCATAATACGAATAATAATAAGTCTACGGCTATTGCAAATAGAATTGGAAATTTTTATCCATTTTTTCAAATCATACATTCAAGTGTTCGAATGAATCAATGAATTAGCAATTTGATATGATATTTTTATTTGTATACAAACACGATCTCACTCACACACACTTAATTCAATAATGGCGATGAAAGGGTTTATATTAATTCCTATGAATTCAATTGAATATTTTCACACTTTTTTATCGTGAAAAATAATAATAATAATAATGGTGATGATAATGAAAGAAAAATGTTTAAGATGCTTAGTAGGAAAAATAGAGGAATAATCATTAAAAACAAACAAACAAAAAACAAATAAAAATATTTTTGTAATTGTATAGTTTCGATTATAATCATTATTGTTATTATTAGTGATGATGGTGCAGTATCATTAACATATTTTGACCATAGCAACAATAATTTTTGCAGGTGGCAAAAATTATTATTCAGAAATGATAATGATAATAATTTCTCGAGAAAAGCCATAGAGTTGCTTGTATTCGTTTTTTTTTTTTTTTTTTTTTTTTTTTTTTTTTGTTTACACATGAGTAATGTATTTGTATTTTCAGTAATCAATTAATTAGCGATAGATTTTTTGGCCAATCGACCAGTTTTGAATCAATTTATGACCGAATTTCTGGCAAAGAACAATGAAAATAGGAGCAAAAATTCAATTTTGAACTGAAATTGTTCGAATGTTTCAAATTATCAAAAAGAATAAGCAAAAGAAATGAATTTTCAATGAGTTAAAATCAAATGTAAAAATAAGAATAGGATATTGAAAATCATCAGGAAATTATTCTCAAAAAAGAAAATAAAAATTGCCATTGATTCAAGATTAACATGATGATTGACCTTGTATGACTTAAAATATTTCTGTGTGATGATTCGTCGTTGTTTTTAGTTAATTTTTCCGAATATTGAAGCTACTTGTTGTTTTTTCTGACAATCAAATGATTAAACATTCTCAACATTGAAAAACTACAGTTTTTTTGACGTATTTGACTTTATATTTATGGAACAAAGACAATTTATCAACACCAACGACGTATATTTGATTTGATAAGTTGTCATAGCGATTATTGACTAATTTGACAAGCAAAAGCGCAGTAGTCATTTAGAAGTTCAAATTGTTTTCAATCGAAGAATTTCTCGAGGAAATATTTGAAAAATATTCATTTTTCGCTCAAAAAAACCTTGTATTAATATGAGTAATTTGTCGGAGAAAAATTGATGTTTATTGAAAAACGAAACAAAAAAAATTGAATATATTATCATTAGTGTCGATAATTACATATTCAATTTCATTCATTTATATAAATGAATGTGAATTTTGGTTTGTTTGAACAAACAAAACAAAAAAGAACTGAAAAAGAAGAAATCTTTAAAACAATACGCGAGCACACATACAAATCAGAAAAATCTAATTTGATTTCAAATAGAGAAAAAAAAAACAAAGCATAACAAATATGATGAATTCATCACATATATGGAACAGAAAAGAAAAAAATTTGTCCAAAAATCCGTTGAAAATGAGTAGCAAAATATGGAAAATATATGATTAACATTTTATGCATTGAAATATGAATTTCACGAAGAAATTATCATTTTTTTCATTGTTAATTTGAAACAGATTTGAGCATTTTCCACGCAAATAATAGTCCCGTTGGAAAATTTTTGCATATGTAAACATACAACACGTGTCAATTATGATGATAATAACAATGATGATGATCTAAGTATATAATTGACCACAAAATGACAAGGTTTAATTATATTTTTATAATTATGTATACTTTGAGTGCAGTTTTTAATCTGCTGCTGTGCATTAAATTCAATTCAAAATTTAATTCATAATCAAAAAAGCTAAAAAACATCATAATCATAACTATTCCATCGTTTATACGTAAAACAACGGACATTAGACTACAGCATTGCAAATGATCTCTTTTTTTGATGAATAATTAAGATAGATTTTTGATATTTTCAAGAATTTTGAAATGGTATTTAGCTAAAAGCAATTGAAAAACAGAATCGATACCTTTTGAAAAAAATTATACCTTATAAAATGATTTATAACCATTCAAATTCAATTTCGAAAGATTTCAATAATGGAGACTATAATATGGACTGAAGATTCAATTCTCAGATGAATATTTTTCGATTTTATTAATGGATGATTCGATATTTCAAAGAACGAAGAAACTTGAATTCATTTTCTCAATTTTGTTTACAGGATTTTATTTAAAGGCAAACATTGAAGCATTATAATATTACGCCAAGTGAACAAGTGTATCGATGATAGTATCATCGAGGAGAAAGTATATATTTTTTATTTTCAAAGATCACCATTTCATTTAATTCAAATTTAAAATGATGAATTCACGATTGATTGGCGACGGTTTGGCTCCAGTAAATTGAATTTTTTTTTTCTTTCGATGCATCTAATCTATTTGTTATTATTTTAAAATCGAATGGAATTATTCTGATTTCAATTTGAATATTTATTTGAATGCTTTTTCCATTTATCCAACTGTTGCTTATATTGAACAGTAACCAACATTTATCTAAAAACGAAAAAAATTTCCATTTTCTTCCATTCACAACAACAACACCACACAATCATTCAATCGTTGAAGGTCGATATATCTAAACAAAGATAGATAGATGACGAAATAAACGATTTTTGACAATTGTTTTTCATTTTGTTGGCTGTGAAAAAACTACTAAAAACTTTTCATAAAAAATCAAAAATTCGAAATGAAATACTCGGTAAGAATTTGCTCAAATTTGTATGTGCATAAGTATGTAATGTCTCCATCTTTGAAAGTGAAAAATTTGAAAATTCAAATATAAATTCAATCAAAAAAAAAATCGAAGATTTTTTCTTCATTTTCCAAGTTGAGTTTGTTATTTTTCGTTGTATTAGTTGTATTATTATTATTGTTATTATCATCATTATTAGTGGTGTGTTTGTAACTATCAATTATTTTTCAATAGATTTCGAAAGATTATTTCTTCAACTTTTTCGTTGAATCGGAGAAAATTAAGAGAAATTTTTGTATTTTGAATTTTCGTTTCGAAAATAAGTTTTTCAAAAATCAAAGAAACTTGAAAAAAATTGAAATGTATAAGATCTATCAAATCAAAGATATAAGTAGCCTAATGTACATTAGAATACATACATTCTAGTATATGTTATGGCATATCTTTTTGTTGTATATGACCTTAGAAGGTGAGAGTTCAATATTTGTACTGTATACAGGTAAACAATACACAACAAACAACAACAGGAGCAGCAACATCAAAACAATTTTTCTCGAAATTTAAAAATAAAAAAAAAATTATAAATGATGGGATAATAATGACCTAAACTTTGATTGTTTTGAAAAAAAAGAAAAGTATCGAAAGTACCAATATTCACGAGTATAAAAATGAATAAAAATAAATAACCACACTGCTGCTGCTACATCACAAACAATGACCATTACAATCAAATGATTATATTGATAATAACAATAATAATATTGAATGTGATTAAAGAATGAAAAGGTGAAAGTTCAAAAATTTTTATTTAAAAAAATACTTTTCATTCTTTTTTTGAATTAATCAACAATGATTAGATGGATTCCTCATAGATAACAATGATAATGATGGGCGATAACAATGGAAATTGAATTCTTCATTTTTCATTGTTATTCTTTACGTATTCAATGTACTCAATCGATTTTTTTAATGATGATGATTAAAAGAATGAGAGGAAAAAATGGAAAGTTGAAAATACACGGAATGAATACAATAATTATTAAATCATTGAATGAATTAATAACTACGGTCATTCATTATTTGTATCAACCAGAAGATGAACTAGTGAGTGATGAACGATAAAGAATGCAGAGAAGAGAAAAAAAAAGAATCGAATTCCTAGATTTAATCATCAAAAATTAAATGAATTGAATGGACAAGAAATTAATTTCTCATTCAATTTTTCAAATTTGATTAGAATCGAAGATTTTTTCAGTTTTTTTTTTTTTTTTTTTTTTTTTTTTTTTTTTTTTTTTTTTTTTTTGGTAATTTAAACACACCTGAAATGAAATTTCGATTTTTTAAATCATTTTTGGCAAATAAAAAATCAATTGAATTTGATATGCAATTTTTCTAAAATTTTCCAAATTGATGAAATGGGAATAAGAGATTTTTGTTTATTTTTTTTCTTACTTTTTTTCGGGTATTTTTAGTTTTATCATCAATTTGAATTGAACATTATCAACGAAAAAAAATTATATCGATGGTTGAGATGGTTGGTCGGGTAGGTATGTGCACATCGAGTGAATATATTTTGCTTTATTTTTAGATAATTGTAATTAACATCAATTTATGTAATTACAAATGAGAAATGCACATGAAATTAATTTAGTCAAGTTTTTAGTTTGAATTTGAGCCCATTTTAACTCGAATCGCCGCTAAAAATTTAAGGATTTCATTGGATGCCACGATTCGCTTTAAAAATTCATCAATAGAAAACGTGTTTATACGTCATAGGCACTTAAAAATTTGCGGACATCTTTTTGGAAAAAGCCGTAAGGTGTGTGGCGTGTGTGCTTGTAACACTTTCGATTTTTGAAATTTCAACCCAAAAATAACAATATTCGATTGATAATCAAAGCAAAATAATACACAGTTCAAAATGGTATAGACAAGCACACATCGAAAACACACTAAATGATCGATAATTATTCGATGGTAAATTATAAATGCTGCAAACAACACTTGTCTTTCTTAGTTTAATTTGATTATTTTTTTTTCCAAGGTTCCAGGCAAAACAAACTGTGAGACATTGAGCCAATAGCACCCAATACTGGCAAAAAAATGTGTGAAGTTGGGAATATAAATGAAATAAATATTTCAAGAGGTGCAAATGCTTGAGCAGCGCACCGAGCAATAAAGATTTATTATTATTATTATTATGAAATAATCATCTGAAAAATCAAAGCATTTTCCGAGAAACCAACTAAGAGAGCATTCCAAGCCGACAAAATCAATGAATTATGCATCGATTAGAGTTAGCCATTCACTCAGTCAGTCATTCATTAAGTCAAATTGAATCGATCCAAAATTCAAAAATGAAAATGAAAATGGGAAAAATAATAACATGTTTAAGCGTTATTATTATAATTATGATTATCATATTAAGTCCATAAATATTTCACTTTTAAAATGTTTTTCTTAATTTAATATTCCAAGAAAAATGAAAATTTCATTGAATCTAATTATTTGTATGCTTGTGTTTGCTGAAGATATATTGTATATTTTAAGAGAAACACAAAATGAAAATGAAAATTTTCAATTTGAAATGAAATGAAAGCCAAAAACATTCAAAACCTACGATCTTTTATTTGGTGTTTTAAGGTTTATAATAATTGTTATTTGACCATACAAGATATCGAATAAATATAATAAATACATATGCAAACAATGCACACGCACACACACTGATTGCAAACCCTAAACAACAGATCACCAACAGTGTGTGTGTGTGTGTGTGTGTGTGTTTTCGTCATTTGGTGAATGCAACAGGTGACTTTTTTTTTATTTGATTCATTCTACCTACGATTTAAAATTATTATTGTTTGTATTCATGATATATTTGAGACGTTCATTTCTTATTGTTTAATTTTCATATGATTGACAGTTTTTTGCAAGTGTTTGTGTTCTCGATTTTTGGATTTATAATCAATCAAATTCAATTGAATCAAAATGAATTCAATTCAATTTATGCACAAAATATTCTTATTGAATAATAAAAAATAATAATGGAAATTATGAGAGAAATTTTTCATTGCATTTTTCTATTCATTTTTGATTGACATTGAAATTTTATTCACAAGCCAAATGAATGAATAATTCGTAATTCAAATATGTGAGAAGGGTAGTTTCTCAGCTAATATTTTCGGATAGGGAATTGTATTCATGATTGAATACATCATCATCATCGAATGGAATTTGAATAGAAATTTATTTATTTACATTCCGGATAATTTATCAAATGTTTCAATTTTAATTTAAGAAATGGATAAATAAGTGAATAATAATATCATAAAATCTAAGCTGTATCTAACAAACGTCATTTCAGATGAATTTTGCAGTGAAAAAAAACTTGAATGATGCGATAAATATATCTAAGATCTTTGACATGTGAACGAATGAAAAGCAGAAAAAAGCAACGGTTTAAATCTTTAAGATTTTCCAAAAATTTTCAACGAGAAGTAAAGTTATTAGGGAAAAAATGATATATATCTATCTACAGGTAGACAAATTAGTTTTTGGTATGTGTTTGTTTGTTTGTTTATTCAAAATATTATCTAAACATTAGGAAAAAAATATGACTACAAATATGACTTAAACCAAAACACACACACACCTGGTCATCGATCATCAAAAATGATAAATGTAAAAGATATAAGGGCAAGAATTTGTGCATATTTCGAATTTCCCAAGAAAATAAATAAATGAAACAAAATGAACAAATTGAAAAGCGGAAACAAAAAGTGAAACAAAAAACAAATTCATTTCTGACAGATGAACAAATCCATTCAGAAGTAGATTTGAATTAAGAAGAAAATGGTCAAAAAAACAACAATCATGGTGGTCGTTGAATGTTGATCATGATGATGAGCTAAGTTTAAATCAAAAAGATTTAAGAGTATTTTTCTGAAATAATCAACATGAAAAATATATTGGAAATTTGGATGAATCGTATCGAATACGAAAAAATTAAACTGATCAGCCAACAATTAATAGAAATTAATTAATAAATGGAAAAATATCAATTAATTAATTAATTTTTTTCATAATAGTTAAGTCAAAATTAATAATTAAATGAATGAATTCATTCATATTTTCATTGAAAATTCGTATTTACGGAAATGAAAATTAGTTTGTTTTCTTTGCTTTGTTCAATTCAAATATCAAAACATTGTTGCATTCAATTACATTGAATCGGTAAATATGAATAAATGAAAATGCTTGATACATTTTCATTTTCTCAAAGTAAAATTGTTTACATGTTTATGATGACCACACCTGATTCAATCAATTCATTCATTTACTGATTTGTTCATTCATTATCTTATCAAGTGAAAATTATTTGATTGTTTTTTCCCTTTATTTACAGTCATTTTTCCTTGGGTTGCTCGTGAAATTCATTATCTTCATTTTTTCAAATGCTAACACATATTATCTTGAATAGATGAATTCATGAAAATCAAATTAATGAAATGAAAAAATAACGAAAATGAATGATAAATTGAAAAAAGTAATTCTTTTCAAAACCATAATTGCAACAAAATGAATTGATTTTTTTTCGGAATGATTTGTGGTGTAATTTTTATTATCATACACAAACTGCACATACAGGGGTAAGAGTGTTTTGCATTGGTCTCTTATTATTGGAATGGCTACGGTCGAAATTGAATGATGCATGATTTTAATTAATTTGAATTTTTCTGGTTGTTTTTTTTATTTATTTATGAATAAAAAGTGAACAAAGGTGATGAAGGTTCTGAACATCATCGAGAGATATGTACGGTAAGATAACTGTTTATTCGCTCATTTATTCATTCATTCATTCATCGGATGATGATGATGACCGATGATAATCAAAGGTCGAAGAACCAATGATGAGTTTTTTTTTTAAATCAATCCACCTGTTGCTGGTGTTGTTGTGTGGATGAAATCAAATGTTCAAGTGTAGTGTTAAAACATTTTCAATGAGAAAAAATCAAATTATTAATAATAAATTTTCATTTTTTTACTTAGAATTTCCTGATATTTCAACTTTGAATTGTTATTATTATTGAAATTCTATTCATCATGCAAAATGTAATCAAAAGAAAAATATGATTAAAAATTTTGAAAGATTCTTGTTGGTTATCGTTATTATTATTATTATTTTAAATTGATTTTTGCGTATCTGTCAGAAATGAATTTTTCATTTTACATTTTTTTCAAAAAACTTCCTTATTCATTATGATACAATTAATTGATTATCAATATGAATGGCTGGCTGGCTGGTGTTTTTTTCTGGTCAAAAATTCTGATAACGTGTGGTAGTGTGTGTTCGTTCATTGTTTGCAATCAAATCGAATTATTCATTCATTGAATAATGCATAAAAATGTTTTGGAAATTGCATCGAAAATTTGATTCAATTTAGTTATGATTGCAAACATAAATGTGAATATTAATCATATGAAATCAACTACAAAAATAATCAGAGAAATAACGAAATTGAAATCGCACATATTAAAATGGAAGAATAATCATCATTCATTTAAAATTCATCAAAAAATTAAATTTCGATGATGATGATGATGACCATGATAATCATAGTGATATCATTGTAATTATTATTATAAACAGGTTTTTTGATTAAAACATTCATCATACATTACAGTATTAATAAAATATTGTTATTGTTTTTTTCAGTTTTTGTCGATGTCCATCAATGAATGTAATACCTGAAATTTTTTATTTTGTAATTATTCATAAATACAAGACTTCACTACCTTTTCATTCATTCATCATCATCGTCATTGATTTGAAAGGATTCTGTGCTTATGGATACACATAAACACACATACATACGATCAATGTATTATGGGAACTTAAAAAATTTTTTAAATTTTTGTTCTCCTGTCAATTGAATTTTAATTGACATTATTATTATATTGGAAAAGCATTGAAATTAATTTGAGAATTTTTAAAATTGAAAAATTTTAATTTTAAATCCATTCAACCATGATTTTTTTACATGTTTTCTCAAAAACAAATACAATGAAATGTACCGAGAATTGACCATCATACATAGGTAAATACCTATGAATGAATGGCTTCAAATGTACTGGTTGAAAGAATGAAAATGCAAAACAATTACGATTTTGCCAATTTATGTCGATTTTTCAATTTATTATTGATAATTTGACAGCTGTCAATATCCGTGATGGTGTGTGATAAATGTGTATGCGCAAATAAGGAATAAAAGTGAATAAAATTCAAATTTATTGTTATTAAATTGAAATGAAAATTAAATGCAAAAGCACCAACAACAACAAATACTAATAAATCATAACGGACATGGTTAAAAGGGAAGAAATTTTGTTTTCGAAAAAAAATTGTCAAAAAAATAAGGTAGATAATGAATTTTTGCGTAAAATAAAAAAATTTTACAAAATAATCTTGATTATGTAGGTAATTTATAAAATGTAAATAATGTAGCTTATTAAAAATAACTGTAAAATTGTAAATTGAAAAAATAAAAATTATCTTGAATTAATTTGAAAATTTACTTGTGAAAACAAAACTATTTGAAATGAGAAATCATTTTTCAATATGTCACAAACAGCACATATAATCCAAGTAATGAAAAATATATACGGAAATGTTATCGAAGAAGAGTGATTCATCCCTGAAAAGCTATTAGATTTTAGACTCATTTTTGTATGATTTTGATTCAAGAAAAATGTAACAGAATGATTGATTCCTCATCGAAAAATTTGTAATTTCAAAATTGAAGTGAAAATGAAATTTTTCATTTTTAAAAAATATTTCCACCAAAAATATTCAAAAACA
This sequence comes from Psoroptes ovis, assembly GCA_002943765.1. NCBI lineage: Eukaryota > Metazoa > Arthropoda > Arachnida > Sarcoptiformes > Psoroptidae > Psoroptes > Psoroptes ovis. Next base: position 1,556,246 of record PQWQ01000006.1, read on the forward strand.
ATCTACCACGATCATCTACTGGTAACAAACCAAGCATAACGAATGAATAATTTTATCGATTATCAGTGTGTGTTGCTAGCTGTTTATGAAAAAAATAAACAAAATAAATAAATGTTTTAACACATGTTGAATACTGCAAATGCCATTAATGATAATAGAAAATGAAAAACAAAATAACAAAATTGTTGTAGATGAAATAATGATTAAATTATATTTTAAATGATTAATGAAATGCAAAATCACATGTACCATATGGTTAAAAAATTATAAATAATTTTAAAAATTTTGACTTACCTTATTGAATTTGAAGATAATAATAATAATGAAAAAATGATAATTAATTGATGATCAACGAAAATAATGTTTGTATTTGAATATGTACAGAGAATTGTGTTTGAATTTAGAACACACCGAAATGAAGGTAAATATTTTTTTTCAATTTCAAGTAAAGGAAAAATAAATTCAAATCACGTACAATACACGCTGGAATCAAATGATAATGATGATATTTTGATTTTAAAAAAATATAAATTGAACAAACACAAGAATATATGTTTTGCAGAACCGAAATGATGCACAGGTAAAAATCGTTAGGGAATTGTTGATAATAAATATTGTAATTACAATAATTATTTACAGTGAAAAAAAACCGGCAAAATATTAGATAATTTGAAGAATTTAATGCTGCAAAATGCTGAAATGTACCTGTGAAAAATGGAGAGAAATAAATGAATATGATTATCATACAAATACAAAAGGAAATTATGGAAATTTTAAATATTTCGACAAAATAATGTGAGCTTTTGGGTAAAAGGAAAAAACTTTCAATTTCAATTCATGATGATGATAATGATAATCAAAATAATAATCATCATCATACATATATAAAATATTATTAATCGGACCTCACCCGAAAATTTTTTTTTTCAAAAATATATTTTCAAAACAATTATTGTCATTGATAATATGATAATCATTGAACGAAAACCAAAATCACATGTGCTTAGTATGTGTGTTTATTTACATAAATGAATATAATCAACATCAACATAAACATTAATAAACACAAACACACTAATACACACAATGCCCAGGTATCAAAATGAATAAATTTCATTTTTTTTCAAAAATAAAAATTTAAACAAAAAAAATTCGATGATATCAAGGATCTTCAAGGTTAATTACTATTAATCACTATCATAATGATGATGATCATGATCATTGATGATCACCATAGTAAGCATTATATGCTGTATAATACATGTTAAGTATGTATGATAAACATAGAACAATGATAATAATTTTTGTTGGAAAAAAATTTCGTTTATTTTCAAATGTTAAAATGACAATTATTTTAATAATAACCAAGTGAATTGTAATCATTCAACAACAGCCGCAACAGCAACTTATCATTGATGATAAATGATGAATAATGACTGCTGCTGCTGTTGAATCGTCAAAAAAAAGAGTAAAATACCTTTATGACTATAATCAAGTGTATTTAAATTGTAAATTGACACATCTTTTTTTATCGTTTCTTTTTCAATTTCACTTGTGATGCTCAATGCATTTTGTATGCATACACATTATCATTATCACCATTATTATTCAAATTTGATAAAGGAAAAAACAAAACAAAAAAAAAAACGATAAAATTTTCAATGTCAACGCATCATCATCATCAGTAGATATGAGCAAAGCATTGAAAAATGAATAAAATAAGCGAAGAACAGTAATTGCTATCTAACAACGCTACAAGAGAATCTTAAATTTTACATTTTACATTCGTTGTTTGTTGCTGTTGTGGCTTGGTTTGAAATAGTTCTGTGAATTGATTGTGTGGAAAAATTTGTTTTCATTTTACTTTATACATGTCAAACAAAATTTAAAAATTATAACTTGTTTAATTTCTAAAATAATCATTTTTCAAATGATAATAAAAACAAATGAAATATTAGTATTTTGACCATTTTTTCATCTCATTCATTTGATTTGCATGTGATAAAATTTGCATATGAAGATGGCTTTTCATATGATTTATCATAAATTGTTGTACCACGCATCAAAAATTCTTGATTCAAAGAAAGCAAAAATGAAAAAATTTGAACGACCCTTTCACATCACATACCAATCTTCTTTGGCTAATTCAATCAAAATGGACAAAAGAAACATCTTCAAGAATGAAATATAGAAACGATTATTCAATTGTAATTATTCAAATTTTTTCTACCTCCACACATTTGATTATCATTGCTCACTGATAATGAATTCGTCAAAGGCAGAATATTATGAAAAAAATGTACACAATTCGATGCAATGATGCAAGAATTTCATTTTTAATTTTTTTTTATATTAAATACTGAATAGAAAACATGTGATAATTGTGATTTGAAATAACAAATACCGAAGGAGAGGCTTTTCAATTTCATCATTTGATCAATGAGAAATGAAATGAAAATTTTCTCATCCAACGCTCGTCAACAAGGGAAATCGGATAAAAAATTAAACCTTTAAACTCGAGCGGTGAGCATCACTCACCATAAGATGTAATGCAGCAACTCGATAGGCGCCTCTCAGTCACTATTTGACATGAGTGTGAAAAATCGTCGAGCCGCTGGCTCCCTTGCGCTGTGAATGCCTCGAGTGCTAAGGGTTAAGAAATGTCGAGATTTTTAAATAACGATTAAATCAATGAATGACCACCAGAACAATGTCGAAACGCGTCATCAAAACTATGATCAAATGTTCGGGTAATTTTTTCCTTTTTGAGTAGTGACATTGTGGTTTTTCAATAAAAATTACCTGATTGTTTTTATGACTGTTTGTATGCAAAAACAAACAAAAATTAACAAGAAGTGGTGAAAAAAATGAATAGTTTGCATATGTTCAACAGGTATTCATCATCAAATGATAACAAGGAAATTTTTTCTTTTCTTTTGGTCTTAATAAATCTTAACAATAATCTTATCTTAATAACTTCGTTAAAATAATCATCATTTCGATCGACACGTAGTATTATAATTATATGCAAAAGTAAATAATGAGTCTGAAATGATTTTTGACATCAAAAATGGTTATTTTCCCGATTATTCATTCATTTATTTAGATCTTGTGTTGATTAACGAACGAGACAGATAAAAAATAATGCAAATAAAACATCGTTATTGTAATTATAATTATTTGGAGCAGCGAATATCGGTAGAAAAGCAACCAACAAAACATAACCATTCAACAGTAATAATCACTATTTATTAATCAATCCTTTTCTTCGTCTGATCACGTATGAATACGTTTATTGAAACGCTTTATCAAGTCTGTGGCTAACGTATCGACACGTATTGATTTTGTATTGTCATTTACCATTTGCTTAATCGCATCGGCTCTTGAATTAAGTCGAATTTCTATATCATAGCGGAAGGTATGTTGATTACATGATTGATATAATAACCATTGCATGCGGTTAAATGGATGAGAAAACTGAAAAAATGATGAATGAATCAAAGAAAATGATTGAAACGTGAAAAGAAAATTAGAAAATTTTCGAAAAAAATCACACAAATAATATCACAATCAATGCTGATCAATAATATATGTGATGATCGATCGATCAATCGATTGATTCGGAAACCAAATCAGATTTGAAAATAATGGATTTGAAACGAAAAATAAAGGAAAAATGTTTCCTATAATTATATTTCAACGATTTTCCAGTGAAAAAAAAGATTCCAATTCAAACCAATCAATCAATCATTTTTTTGAGCTGGTAGTTCAGAGAAAAAATAATATCAACTTGAATTAAAATCGGAAAAAATCAATCCTTTCAGTACATTTTCAGCTGAGAAATTCAATTAAATTTTTTATTATTAATAACTTCAGGTGGTCATTTTATTCATGGAAATTTCAATTAAAGATGTTGAGAAATTAGTGAAAAAATATTTTCCGGTCAACTATCAAGGAATAATCTTAAACAATATGATGCAAAATATTAGCGATTTGCGTACAGATGCAACATCAATCAATCAATACGATCTTTCGATTCAATCATTTTTTCAATTTGAAAAAATTTCCAAAAATAAATTACAAAAACGTATCGAGGTAGGTGCGCTAACCTTTTGTTTGTTTGCTGGTGATTTTGATGAGAGCAAAATTTTTAAAAATAAGTTGGGCGCCATTTTTCGGTTTACTCTTGATTATTATTATAAATACATTTTGTACGGTCAAATTTTGTAAACAAGTTTAAGCAAAAACAAAAAAAAACGGATCACTAATTAAATTCAATTAATTGAATTAAAAATAAAAAACTAAATTGTGGTCAAAAAATAGCAACAAACGAATGACGAATTGACCATAAAATCGTTTTGGGAAAAAATTTCTAAAAATAAAATTTATTAAAATTACGAAAATAATAATAAATACTTCTCGACTCGATTTTATATTTTTCGATCGTAATTTATTTAAAAAATAAATTTCAATTGAACATTTCTGATGGAATTGAATCAAAATAAAACAACGAAAACAACAATGAAACAATCAACAGATGAATTAATCAATTATGTTTATTTTTGAATCACAAAAATAATAGCAAAACAATCGAAAAGAAAAAAATCTATCAAAAATCGATCATTTCGAGATGATCAATTTAATTTTTGATGTATAATCATTGATTGGAATTCCTGGAAAACGTATTCAAACATGCAAAATAATGCTTGAAATGTAATCAAATCGATTGATTGGTTGATTGATGATATCGTTATCATCATTTTGTGTATTTGAGCGATGTAATACCAGAAAAAATACAAAAAAAAATTCCAAGTGAAAGTTATGCAGCAGCAGCAACAACAATAATAATAGACTACGATGATCATCAATCGAATGATTTTCATGATTTAATCGATCATTCTCATTTTTATTTTCGAGTTTTGTTTCAAAATTTATATCATCAAATTCAAATTTGGCTCAATCGAAAATGAGTACCATGAGCAAAATGAAATGAAAAATTCGCCTGTCAAAATCGGAATAAATTTTCTTCCAAAAATATTTTTATGAAAATATTTGCGATTATCATATCACAATAATGATCAGACACAATTTATTTTCACAGAAAAAAAACAGATAAGGAAAACCGTTTATATTAGTTTCGCACATTAAACAAATGTGTGTGCATTTCAAGCATCATCATCATCATAATCATCCACAATGCCTACACACACAAATATGCTAACACACCCAAACCTAGGTAAAAAAAATGAAATGAATTTCGAAAGTGAAACAATAAAATAATTGAATGAAATCTTCTTTTCCGAAGTGTAATAACAATTTCAGATCAGAACAACAAGAACAAAATCAGAAAAAATCAATTGAATTCAAAGAAAATTTTTCAGTTTCATGCGAAACGTCCGCATCTCAGTATTTCATTCTGACCAAAGCACAGAAAAAAAGACGTATCGACTGCTGCATCGGCGTTCACAGATTATCAAATCGAATTATGTTGAATCTAACTGATTTTAATGTGAAAATAAACATAAAAATTATGATGATGATCACAAATTTGAATAGACACTTGAGCATTTTTTTTAGTTTCGATTAGTATTTTTTTCACAACCAAAGAAAATAAACATCTATGAGTAAATATGCTAAAAATAACTTACAAAAGGCTGAAAATGAAAATTAAAAATTGATTAAGAGCGAGCAAGGAAGTGTATGCATATTTGTGTGAATAATTTCATCATTTCATGAATAAATGCGTACTGGTTAGCCTGTTTGTCGATTGGTCATGTATGATTATAACTGTAATATGAAAATATGGGAATATTACAATATGGACAAAAATCATTGTGAAAAACAAATATTTGCCAATGATGTATGGCACTAGTCATCATAAAACTGAAACATGGACAAAAATACTCGTCATTTAATTTCATTATTCATCAATGTCAAATTCGCTGATATAACCTCAAAGGTTATGGAATTCGGAACATTAAAAATTTCAAACATTGACAAAAGCTAAGGTCATTCAATAATAATAATGATAAAAACTGGATCAAAAAGTGCAGCAAAATTTTCTAAGAAAAAAAAATCTAGGTGCAATGGGCATAAGCAAATTGAATTTGAATATAAATAATGAAAATGAAAATAAATAAATAAATTACCTTTGAACGACAAAATTAAAAATTAAATTGAAAATTCAAATCTTTTTTACTTTGATTTAAACAACTTTTAATTATTTTTCGATGATTTTCACACAGGTAAATTTATAATTTATTATAGAAAAACATTCAGAAACAAAATCAAGAAAGTGATGGATTTGTTTTCTTCGAGGAATTCGTGACGTTATTTATAATGAATTCAAAATGATCAATGAGTGATGATGATAATTGTTAATAGTTTTGTTCATATTTGATGTCAAGTTTTTCTTTTTTTTTTTTTTTGGAAAAAAATTTCGATTTCAATCAAAACAAATTGCGAAAAAAATAGGGTTCATCAATTGAAATGTGGAGAAAAAATTGAATTTTGAAATGGAAAAAAGTTCGTTATAAAAATTGCTTGAAACTCCCAAGAAATTTTTTATTTGCAAGTAAATTGATCAATGATTACATTGAAATTGTTCATTTATGATCAGTGATAGTTCATTCTTTAGTACATACTAAGCCACTACAACTGAACCAACAAACGAACATAGGGGCAAAATTTGATCTAATTTGCACGCACTTGCAAGGTATTGAAGGTAAACCAAAATTTCAAGAATATTGCAAGGACAAATTTTTTTTTATGGACTGACCAATGACCAATGGAGCTACAACGGTCAATCAATGATTCAAAATTTTTTTTTACGAAATTTTTTTTTCTAAAAATTATAACAGAAGAGGTCATAGGTCAATTGACAAATAAAAAAATTGTTTAGACACATGGACATATTTGTGTTTGTTTGACCATTCGAAAACACATTCCAATCGAATATATTTATTCAATGTAACAAAATATGGACCAAGATGATCAATAATAATGATAATAATAATATTGAAAACTATAAACTATTTAATGTGATTAGCCTTATCAATATGTTGATCATCGAAAATACCTGTGCAAGTTTGTGTGTGTGAATGCTTGTATCAGAGTTTGACAATTGATAGATTAGGCCTTAGGGCACTTGAAAAAATTGAAAGAAGAAATACGGTTCACCCAATTCATTAAATGATGAATTGGCATTTTATTTCTCGAGGAATTTCCTAAGATTTTTTTTCTTTTCCTAGATCTAAACAAAGAAAAATCTTGGAAAAAAATATCTCAAAATCTATACTTTGCTTGCATTGGTCAGACAAAGCAGAAATTTTTTTAAGAAAAAACAATGCTTAGGCCATTTTATAAAGTCATCATCTTTTGTTTTCTTTTATTGTCATCGACATTGACATTGAAAATTTTGACATGTAAGCGCGCACATAGATTCTCTGGTGTAAATTATGTTGAGAACAAAAATCATTTCAAAAATTTAAAGACTTAATTTATTTATCAAACATTTTATCGAATAAAATCAATGAAGATGATTGCAATTTTTGATTGATTACGATCGTATGGTGCAAAGGCGATTTGCCTTATTTGACCCTTAGTGTCTTTTACGGCAGCTCAATGTCTGAAGACAAAATCAGGTATTTCAGCCATTTTTTTCTTTTGTATTACAGTCAATTAAACAAAATGATTTTTATGAATCAATATAAAGCAAGAGAGAATAAGATTATAATGACTGATCGACTGTTGCTCATGAAAAATTTTCATTTTAAAACAATTCAAAGGTGTTATTTGATAGAGATTAAAAAATTATCAATTCGAAAAAAGTAAATTCTTGAAATGACATTGAATCGAATTAATATTCAACAATATATGCCAAAAATATATTGATAAGTTTCATATTCACTAAAGGCTATTGCCGTGTTGATACGTTCAATTTTGTCATGAAAGTATTCATGATGCATTCAAGAATGCATTCAGACATTTTTCAAATTTCATGCGTCGAACAAAAAAGAAAACGTGAAAAAAAATCAAATCGAATCGCACATAAATACTTGAAAAATTTACATTAAATAATAATAAATATAAATCACTTTATTTTTGAACAATAATGAAATGAAATAAAAAAAATACTTATAAATTGTGCATTTTGTGCAAGCTTGAATGGAAAGAAAAATTTTGAAACTGTCAAATGACAAAATGAATTATGTAATAATAATCATAAGCACTGTAATAATGTGCAAATTCAGAAATAAAAGTAAAATTAAGCAAAAAAGAGGTAACCAACCACTGATAAACCATCCAGATACGTATAAAATAATTTATTGAATAAAATTGAAAATTAAATTCCACCATTTTTCTTACCATTTCGTGAAATAAATAAACCAAAAAGAAAAAATCAATGAATCAATGATTTGTTTCACATTTGAATTCTTCACCTTTTTTCTTCTCTTTGAAAGCAAAAATGCCAGTGAAATCCAAGATTTTCCTTCGCAATCAGAACTTCAAATATCCATATCTCAACAACAGCAGAAGTATGGAAAAAATTACTAACATGCATCTGCAGAATATCTTTCACACAAATGTGAAGAGGGTAACGAAACACAGAAGAAAAATGAAATGGACATTTCTCAATTTCTTAAATCATTTTCTCGAATGAAAGAAATTGAAAATTAAGCAAAAATAAAATTTATTTCATTTTTTTTTCTTGAATTCCAATTAATCTTATCTGAATTTAATTTTAAGAATTTCTGCAAGCATTTTTCATGAAGGAAAAAGTAAAGTTAAATATTTTGAAATTTGATGGAAAGAAAAATAATTTTCATGCAATCAAAGCAATGCATTTAGAATGATCGTTATAAATTTTCAAAACATGGAAAAATAATGATAATTCAGAGCATCGGAATAAATTTTATCAAAAATTTTTGCATACAAAAACAACACACGATAAAATGATTGATACATGATAATTTTAGTATTTTCAGTGTTTAATGGTGCATTTTGGTTCTGACTTCAACTTACTGCAATGATGCAAACACCATTATTATTATTTGCAACAAAAAACACAATAAAATTGGTTGTTTCTCTTGTAAATTTCGTTTTTCACAAGTCAGAAATTGACAGGTAATCAAATCAAACAGCAAAAACAACAAAATAAAAATTACAAGTCATGTGATAAAATTCAAATTAATGACCGGTGAAAACTTTAAAATTTTTCATTTCTAACATTTGAATAAAATAAAATTTTTTTTTAAAGGTGTGCGCCTATGATGTTTGAGCACGCTTTACTCTTAGCAAAAGCATCGAATATTATTTTTGCACCTTTGAAAATGATGTTAAATTCAGCAAGAATACATTTTCAGGGCTTGCCTGGTGTTTGGTGTGCGATGATAATTCCATTATTCATGAAAAAAATGGACCAAAATGCAAACTATAGCATACAGCATATGCAAACGCGTGCCATTTGTGCTAATATTGATTAATGATAAATGTAGTTTGAATCATCATAAAATTTCACATCATCACCCAACGTATATCGATTTATAATTCATTTGAATCAACAAGTGATTATGCAAAATCATGATTTTGTTGTTCGTTGACCAATTAAATATTTTTCAAATCAATAAAAAGGTGAAAAATCTGAAAATACAGAATTCGTGATTCATTATTTATTTTTCATTTAATCCATTGAATAACAAATAATGCTCACAATAATAAATCAACGAATGAATTGACAAAACTTGTCAAATTTAGATTTTTTTCTCTTTGAATTTTGCTCATCATTTGGATATGTGAGTAAAATAACTAATTGTTAGCATTAATTTGACATTGAAATCATTGCTAAACGTCCGTGCAAAATTTGTTTTGAACAAATTTGAATTTTTGGCCGAAAAAAATTGCAATTGGATGTTTGATAATTCGAAAATTTGAAATCAAATATTTCAGTGAAAAAAAGTATTCAGTTTGATTGATCATTTTTGTTTATTCATCGATTAAACAAGACATATGAATCAAAATTCAGAGATGTATAGTCTTTTTTCGAAAAGCAAGTCAATCACTGAAATGCAACATTTATTATATAAGAGACTGGTGATTTTACAAAAGGACAATATTTTTTGGAACAATAATCTGCATCATTCACAATTAATATTGAAGGACAACAATCACAATTGTCGATAATTGTTGCAATTTGTTCATTTTAAGGAAAAAAATTTAAGCAAAAAAATTGTAACCAAAGAAACTTATGAGAAATTTCTCATGATTTTTTCTTTTTTTGCATTATTCCATTAAACAATTTAGAAAAACATTAGATTGAAATTGTTATAAGGTTATTATGAAAGTTGTTTTGTATATTACTTAACGTAGAAACACTTAGTGTATTGCATTAATTTAGTGTTGTATGCTAAAAAGGAAAGTTTTTTCGATCGAAATCAAAATTGACATTTTTGACTGATAAAATTGAGTAAATTTTAAATATTTTTAGATAAAAATGATGGAAAATTTTCTTTTAAAAAGGTTCTCTACAATTTTGATCAAAATTCAAAAAAGAAAAATTTCAAAACAAAATAATAAATTGATTCATATGATTAAATTGCTTATTTATTAATTTATTTGTTTATCAATTATGATCATTTATGTTCATTTTATGAATTTCAGAAAAAAAAAATTTCATGTGAATATTCATTATTTATATCTTATTTAATGTATTTGCCATTATTATTATTATTGATATTGAATACAATGAAGGTCATCGTTGAGAAATGATGCTAATAATAATAGTAATAATATGAATGACGTTTCATTCATTACAGAGAATTTTTCATCGTATTTCATTCCATTTTTTCTTACATTTTATCTTGAAAATTTCTTTAAAAAAAGAAAATAAATGAAAATCAAAATCAATGAATGTAAATTGATGATGATGCATCTGAATGTAAGTACGAAAGAAATTGATGATTGCCACTCAAAATGAGCTTCAGATCAAATTGTGGAAATTATCAGTTTTCATTTTCTTGTTTCGAATTCAAATTTGAATGAAAACCTAATGCAACGTGGTATGTGTGTGTGAGTGTATGAAGCACCAACGCACCATTTCAGATAAAAGATCAAAATAAATCGAAAAAAAAATGAAAATTCAGTGAACTTTTAAAATGTTTGTCAAATGAAAAATTGAACGTAGGCAGCGAATGTTGACATATACTGAGATTATGAAATCAATTTTTAGTTCTTTCTGAATAGTTGAAGAAACATCTGAAAAGAAAATGAAATCTTTCAAAAACCTAACATTCAAAATTGCATTGAAATTGATTGAAAATTTTAATTAATCATAGAATTAATGATTGTTATTCTTTCATCAATGATGTTTCATTGAAATTCAATTACAAGGAAAAATTAATCATAAAATCATTACATTACTTTGAAAGGGTTGAGGGTAATAAAAATAGAAGAATTCTCAATATTACATTTATTACATTGAAGATTATGATGTTATTACATTCACACTTTTACAAATTATTTTTTCAAGAGAAAAAAATTTGTTGTCACAATCATTGGAATATCGTCATTATATTTAAACACAATAATTTAACCATGACATCATCAATATTTTGGGATTTTTTCGAAGGGATTTTTCATTCGTTGCAAAATGAAAATTCTAAGGTCAATGATTTGACATTTACCGATTCACAATTCCTAATCAACTAAATTTGTAGATAAAGTAGCTCTTATTGCATCAAGCATTTTATCATTGATTACCATTAAATATGTGTGCGTCAAGAATGAATGCATAAATAAAACCTTTGGTATTTATTCAAAATGGAAATCCATGATAAAATTCTTCAAATGATATAATTCACATAATAAAGTGAAAAAATTTCGAAGAAAAAAAGGTGTATTATTTGAAAAATTAGAAATAAATGTAAATTTCTAAGTTTGAAAAATAGCGAAAATCATCTAATCATAAAAACTGCCGATAACGTTTTATTACGTTTCTAACAAGCTTGATTTTAGTACATTTTGAATTTAGAAAACAGTAATGTAAGATGCTTTTTAGGAGGTAAAAAAATTGGCATTTTAAAATATATCAGCAAAAGATTCCTTAGATATTTAATGGATGAACGTTTTTTTTCGAAAGAAAAATGGTCAAAGAACTTTTTTGATTAGAGTAAAAAAAAGTAAACTAACTTACCACCAAGTTGATGTTCACTTTGATGAAGAAAAAAATAAAGATAAATTAAGAGATGAGAAGAGAAGAACAATCAAATGTTTAATTTTGGAATTAAATGAAAAATTAGTTTTTTTCGTAAATGAAAATGAAAATTCATATATCCACAAGTAAATTCGGTTAATTCTGCGACAACAAAACAAAACTAAAAGTCGTTTGAGTTGATTTTGATGCTTATCAGCGAAAAAGTAAAAAAAAATTCAAAAAAAAACTTTAAGATGTCTCAAATCTCTTGTCACTGATTGAAAATTCAATTGAAGAAACACAAATTCGCCACGACTTTCACAGGTGAATTTTTAAAAATGGTTTTTAAGATCAAAATGGTTTAAATTGGTCAAAGAATCAATGTTAAAATTTCGTTTTTAGTTTTGGCGCGAGTTGAGACAAACACAAAAAAATCGGAATGTTTGAAAAAAAATTAGTTGATACACATATCAACATGACAAAAGTTAAAAGCAAACTGATTCATCTACCAAACTGTATCTGCAATGTTTTCCAGAAAAAAATTTGATAGAAAAATTAAGCAATTCGTCTCAATCACATATCTATGCGTCTAGCAGCCTCTAAAATTTGTTTAATTAGAAAAGTTTTGAATCACTTTTAATTGATGCTTCTACCTGTTGATTTTTATATTTTTGTCGAATTATTGTTGAAACTTTCTCACTGATGAATGCTACTACGTTTTTGGCAAAAAAATTTGAGAAAAAACGGTAGTAGAAGCAACAGGTTGTGTGACATAATTTCAAACTGCTTCTTGTGTGAGTGTGTTAGGCGAAGAATTCGAATTTTCGAATTTCGGATTAATTCGAAGAATTTCCTTTGTTTACATTTAATGAAGAAAATGTAGAATGAATAATTGAATATGAATGAATCACCCAGAACTACGATTGAAATTTCTTAGGAAAATTGATAAAATTACGAAATCTTTGATATGAATGAATCAATTAAATAAAAAATGCAATTCAAGAAGGATTAAATTGGTAAACTCAATAAAGATAATAATATTGATGATAATAATTTGATTGATTATGAAATATCGACAACAATGACAATAAATTTTTTCCCCTTCATGAATTTGTTATTTGTTTATTAATATTATTATTATGTGAAATTCATTTTTTCTTCTATTGATTGAATTTTTTCTTTACTGAATGATAAATGGTGAATTATGATGATGAATTCAATGAGTAATAATTGTGAATGGGTCAAATGAATGAATCAATGCAAATTAAAAAATCAAAATTTAATGAAATTCATACATGCGGCCACCAATTGAATTCAATAATAATAAAAATGAAATTGATAAAATGAAAAAAAAATTCGAATTGATGTTCTCCACATCATTTCATTGTATATTATTATGATATTGTTGTCAATTAATGAAGATATGTTTCGAATATTTCAAAATGGCCAAATTTCTTCCAAAATAAAAGACTTTTGATGAAGAAAGATGAAAGTATTTTTTCTCCATTATATGAATTTGAATTTATTTTTTTATTGACTGCTTATAAATCAATGAAATCAAAATGAATGCAGCAAAGAATGGCAGCAAAATTACAAAATGTTAGTACATAAGTTTTTTTCATTTATTACGCTATATGCACTGTGATAATATTTTTATTAGACTACCTGCAGATTGAATTATTGTTTTCTATTAATTTTTGAGTATTTTGCATTTGATTACATAACAAATATTGTTGTTATTATCATCATTATTATTATCATTTTTCACAAATGATGATAATATGATACATCTTTGTTTAATGAAAAATCGTACGGGTCAAATTATATAAATTTTGTTCATGCGTTCAATCGACAGCAGGTGAATTATTTCATTCTGTTTTTTTGCAATTATTGAGTAAAAATTATTGTTAAACGAATGATGAAAAAAATTTTCATAACATTCAATCAATCAATGACAAATCATTGATTGACATTGAAACAATGGAAAGAAAGCAATAATTTTTCATTTGTTCAAATGGATTTCTAATAATGATTCAACTATATTTCCTTTTCCTTTCAGCGAAACTTTATCATTAAAATTCCATTGAAAACACACGCTTGCATGAAACCGAAATGCAAAAAAAAAAAAAATTGAAATTCTTCCACGTATTTAGATAACATTCGATGTTTTTCTTCTTTTTCTTATTGAATGTCGAATTGCATTTAATATTAAATCAAATCAAACGAATTTCAAAACTTGAAGGTCTTTTCGATTGATTAATGATACGTTAATGATAATGTAAAAATATTTTCAATACTCTCTTCTCATCAATGATCAATTTTGATCCAAAATATATTTCGAAAAAAATAAAATAATAAAAATGATATAAAAATATTTACGATTTGTGCCAATTATCATCTAATAAAAAAATGCATTAAAATAAAATGGAAAAAAATTTCATTAATTTCAAATTCAATCGATAATTAATTTGTTTATTGTACTATCATTGAATCAAAGATGTGAATTTTTGATAATAATGAAATTTGTTTACTTTTTATGAAATTTCTTTCAAGGTAAAAAACGATTGTCATTTTATTGATTTCACAATATTTCAATTATAATATAAATAATCAAATCGATTCAAATCATTTCTATCGGATAAATTATACCTGACTTCGATTAATTAATTAATTAGTACTAAAAGTAATTATCAAAATGTCCGTTGAATGACCTTAATGTTTTTCCATTCATAAATGTTTTTGACTTTGAATTTTTAATCAATTTTTTCATTCATTTGCAATGACCAGATCAACAAATAATTTTGTTTAATTTACTTGTGATCAGATCGATCAATCAATCAAACAGTATTCATTCAATATATCATACATCCCACAATCAAATGTTTTTTCAAATTAATAGCTGTCGCGTGAGTGTGTTAGCAATTAATATTAATGCCGGCTCTATGTTATTTGAAGCAAAAAAAAAAAAAAAAAAATTAATTCATAAATATGTTTTTAAAAGATGAATGTTATACGTGTAAATTTTTTTTCCCTATTTCATTTGCCAAAATATTTAATGTTCGTACTTGTGTATATTTCATTTTGTTGTGAAAAAAAAAACATATTTTTCTATTCCCATAGAAACATTTTTATATTAGTCATGGCTTTTGCAAGTGTTAGTTGTTCTGTACGAACAAACAAGCAAAAATGAAATCAAAATTTCATGGTCTATATGATCTTATGATCCATGATTATATGATGATGATGATGATGATGATGATAATAACATTAATTCATTTCAATCATTTTTTGTTACAATCGAAAAAAAATATTGAAATTGATTTTTCCATCAATTTTTGATGAAAAAATAAATGCATTAACAAACAACACTATACAAACATCTCAATGATAATATCTCAATTATTAATTCATTCATACATTCATATATTAATTATGAATTTTATTTCTTTATTTATTTATCTTAAATTTGAGAAGAAAATTATTAAACAGATGGAATTTGATGAATAAAAAAAAATGTTAGCAAATACACGGAAATATCCCATGGATTTCATCTCTTGATGTTGTTGTTTTTGACATTAATTATGAAAATGTTTTTTTTCATTATGATGATCTCAAGATTTTTTCGTTTTTAATTATTATCAATATAAAAATTTAATATTCTCATTTTTTATTTCTGTCAAATTTATTCATTGAATCTATCTTTGAGAAGCAAAAAATAACAAAATAAATCGATAAAATATAAATTTCAATGATAATTATATTATTATGATTGCAAATGTACGAATGAATAAATCAATGAAAGCAACGAATGTTAAATTTTTACCATTGCTTCATTGAATTTCAATGAATTTTTTTTTAGATTCAATTTGAATCAGTATTTTTTCTGTGTTTGTTTTTCGATTTTGCATTTGCATTTGTTTATGCACATCTAAGTTTGGTTTGATTCAGATTATCAGCATTTATTTGATGGGTGATTCACTTTTTCGAGTATCGATTGATCGCAAACTAATTCAAATATAATAAGATATTTCGTTGATGAAATAGCTGAATTGAGTCAGTTTTTTTTCTTTGAATCAAATTCAAAATTAGGACCATCATTCGAATTATTCATGGTACCAATCAATATCCTTTGAATGAACCTGTGATTTAATAAGAAAATTATGGCAATAAATGATGTGAGGTGAATGAATGAATGGAAGAAAATTGATAACAATCGAATTTAATAATGATGATGATAGGAAGCTACAAAAATGAAAAACAATGGCCCATTTTTTATTAAATACAAATCGTTGTAAGATTTTCTTTTCTTACATTGAAAAAAGATCAATAAATTTTTATTTGTTTCGTTTCATCGAAATGATCGAAAAAATGACTAATAATTATGGTTAAAAAAAATAATGATTGGTGACCAAAATATGATAAAGTCAAAATTCAATCGATTTCAAATCAAATTTGATCCAAATCATCGCCTTTTTTTATTTTCCTATCGATATATAAATATTTACTCCACCTCTATTGACATCATAATATTGTTTCATGTATTCATTCATTCAGAAGTTATTGATGTCATTCGATGTATTTGATGATAGAATTTAATTCAAAAAACAAAAAACAATCAGTATGGTGTGGAATGTCAACGGTTCCTAATATGAAATATTTTCAAAATCAAGTTTATCAATGTGTTTTTTTTTCATTCGTTTTTCCATGTCATTAACCGTCAACAAAATGAAATGGAAATTATTCATATTTTAAGTTCATTAATCGAAAAAACGCGCCCAACGACTATATTATTAAGAAATAAATGTATCAAGAAAAAATGACAATTATAATATCAATCAGTACGATCAATTTGAGAATAAATGCATATTAATTGATCGAACAATGATAAAAATGAAAGGATAACAATCGAATCATTGTTGTCATTGTGGATTTTATGTGTTAAAAATTGTTCTTTATCCAATTAGCATTGAAAATTGACACAAGAAAATTTCAATCATTTTGATTCTATTGTAGCTCATTTCTTTTTATTTGAACTTTTTTCCACACTTTCAATCAATCCATCAATTTTTACCTAGATTTTCACTTATTTGATTACATAATCGCTATTATTTTTCAATTTTTATTACTTGTTTATAACTTAATACATAACGATTATATTTCTTTGATTCAAAAATGATAATCATAATAATATGTGTTATTTTTTGTCATAATTCCGAAAATATAACTAAGCTGTTTTTATTTATCGAAAAATAATCAATTTTATTTGATTCATAATTCAATCATTCGTATTCGAATCAATATATGATAATCATGGTAAAAAGCGTGGGACAACTATTCTCAATCGTCATTTGTATTGAATAAAATCAATTCATTATTCTATGTATTTCATCATATTCAAATGTGAGAATAATTATTTGATTGAAATTTGTTATTTTTAAATTAATTTTCTATTTAATCAGGAATTGATTTAAAAAGAAACAAAACAAAACAAATTGTCAAATTGTTAATTGATTTTTTAAATTATATTTGTTCTGCTTTGTTATTTTACATACAAATTTTTAATTACTGAGCATCGTTGGGCTTTTCGCCAATTTGTAACCTTCACTAAAATGTGACTAAATTTCAAGATTATTTTATTTCGATTTATTGATCATTCATTGATTGATTGAATTTAATCGCAAAGAAAAAAAATATAAGTGAATAATTGACTGATTTAAGGATATTTTGCTCACTTACTCAGCATTTATATTTCACAATACACAACTGCCAACTTAAATCCATTTTTTTTCAAAAATTTCCACTACTTTGAAATACTCTGCTCATTTTTCAAAATATAAACTAAAATTCTAAGTTTTTTTCTAAATTATGAAATTTTCATACTATTTATACACGTATCTAATATTAAATTAGATTCACTTCATTAAATTTTCATTCATCATTTTTTCCCAATGAAAATGGGTTTGATGAATGTTCATGTGAAGAATAAAACTAATAATAACTCTGTTATTGTTTTGTCGGCGTAATATGTGCTGCAAACATATAATAACATAAACACCATAGAAATTTTTTTGTAAATCAGGAAGACTTCTGGATTCACGATTTTCTTATGTTTTGCCCTAAAAAAATCCAGAAAAAACAACGCTATTGTTATTCTTTCTCTGTCTTCCCTTTTTTTCATTGTTCAAATCAATGCCAATTAATTCATTCATCCAATTTGTTTAGTGTTATTATCATTATTATTGTTTTTTATTATCATTGTTTATTTCATACATGATAATGATGATCAAGTTTATGTTTTTTTTTCTTTTCACAAAGATGCAAACTTAATTATATCAAACAATTTCATTATAAATATATTCATCTCATACTTATTATTATTATTTGATAATGATGATCAATGCATGCATGCTTCAACAATTGCAATAGATTACGGAAGAAACATAAAAATCGCAATTAACAAGAACAAAAACGAAATTGTCCTTTGACATTCGATGTTTTTTTCTTGATCGCTGAATTGAATACAAATCAATTTTCTTCAATCAATTAATCTATGTAAAAATTAATGATTTTTCAATAATATTTGTCCACCGAAAATAAAAATTAGATTCATGATTTGATTATCATTAACATTGATATAATCTACAATTTATTTTATGTTCAATGAAATCTAACTTTTAATCATTTTTCCTTTCTGAATGGAAAAGAATTAATTTATTATTTGGTGTGTTACTGTGGTCCAAATACCTTATGTTGTTCGAGTATATCTGTTAATTTTTCCTTTAGATTAAAACAAAAATCACTAAAAGAATTGCAAATTTCAGTTTGATAAAAGGAAAAAAATTGTATTGTATTGAATTTAATAATAACATCATTTCAAAGCAATGAGCAATGATAATGATAAATATTATTTATGATAATAATATGTTTGATCTATTGATTATCATTTCCATTATTATTGTTATTCTTTTATCATGCGTCTTTTATGTTTTGTTTTGAACATTCTATTTTTCTAAATTATGCATAAATATTAATGATAAAATTTATTTTTCCATATCTTGTTATGATAACAAAGTAAACAATGATGTATGGATAGATTTTTATGACCTGATAATTGAAAAAAATATGAATTTGAATTGTTTTTTGTTCTTTTTCTTTTTTTCCATCATATCTCAAATTGAATGGATTAAAAAAATTCAATTCAAAAATCAATATTGAACATTGACCTGTTTATATATGATGATGAATACGCGTATTGATAGTGTGTTTGTGTGTGTGTGTTCCTTGACATTATAATCATAAAATAATCATGAATAAATGAATATCAATATTCATACATTTTCTCTATTTTTTAATGTATCCATAAAATTTTTTTATAATTTAAAATAATTTGAAATAATTTATATATCTCGAAATGAAATACATAAAAATCATAATAATAACAATAATATACCTGTCTGAAAATATATAATCAATCAATCAATAAATACAAATCGATGATATTGATTCATTATGACAAATTTAGATTTTTTTTCTTTCTTTTAATCAAAATAAAGCTTTTGTTTGTTATTATTTTGTATTGAAAAATATTGTCTTTATTGAATATTGAACATTCAATATCCATATTGTTCAAACATTAATAATATCATTAATGTGATCGAAAAATGATGATAATGATTTTGATTGCATGTATAGAATCGCCATACAAATCATTCTTGTCTTTTGATTATTGTTATTGACATTACATGCTTTACAATGCATATAAAATGTGTGTTTGTTTTGTACATGGCGATGTTTTGAAAATTTTTATCAAAAATTTATTTTTCTGTTTAAATAATGTTAACTAGAATTGAACGAATATTGAACGCACCTTTTCACATTCATTTAATCATTCACTATCTTGTCATGTATCTGTCTATTTTTATGTCTATTACTAATATCTACAATACTAAAGCATTATGGAATGATAATCATGTTGTTGCTGTTGCTGCTAATGATGATCAAAATCAAAATCATGTTGAAAAATTTATGCTAACATCATCAACAATATAGATTGTCTAATCTCTTCCGCATCTTATTATATTTATATGATTATGATGATGTTGATGATGTTGTTGTTGATTTTGATGTTAATAATTTTGAATAGAGTCAATGAATGAATGATTGAAATAAAAAAATTTTGCAATTTGAAATTCATTTTACGATATAATTGGATTGAAATTTTTTTCTTCGATAAAATGTTTTTGTTTGTTTAAAAAAAATAACGAAATATAAAATACATCTAAGGCTGAGATATCGAATTCTTTAATTTATCATCAAACATTTCATGATTTGATGATGATGATGATGATGATGATAATATCAAATTGATAGCAAACAAAAAATTTATTTCAAAAATTTGATTCAATTTATTCCAGGCAATAGATGATCGAAATTGGCAATGATTTCCTGCGATGAATTTGTGATTGATTCGTTGTTGATAATAATGTTTATAATAATAACAATCATTATTCATTTATTTATATCTATAAATTGATATAAAGTCAATTTGATTCTTCATGTTTGATTATTCATTGATTAACCTTCAATGAAACAAAATAAACAAACTACAAACAAACAAAATCAAGCTCAAATTGAATTTATTTTTCGACCATCCATCCAATTGTTTTTCGTTTTTTTATCATTTTTGATTGATTTTCTCTATTCTATTTTTGATTAGTTTTCAATTATTCATTTTGATTTTGATTCGTGCATAAATAATTTTGCAAATTTTTTTTTCATTGAAAGAAAAAAAGAAAACAATTTCATTCCTTATTATTATCATCCATCTAAAATTTCATTGCCAATGTTTCATGATATTTTGCCTAGTATTTAGTCGAATACAAATCAAATTTTGCATCCTATTCAATTCCTATCATTTTTTGTATTATAATTGATGAATGATGTATCGAATTAATGGATTTCAAATTATTATTATCATCATCATCATCAAATTATTTGATCCGTGGCTTGAATTTACAGTTTTATTTCAATGTTAATCGATCATATATTCAAATTTTTTTTTTGCTTTACCCCTTGAATATTCCAATGAATTTTAATTTTTATTGTTGTTTTATTCATTTGATAAAATCATTTAATTTTCATGATGCACAGGATGAATTCTCATTATTTTTTCATTTAAAAATCAAAAGAGTAATTGATTTGGTATTAACTTATTTAATATGTTTCATCATATTTTTTTCAAATAAATTTGAAGGCCAAATTTTGATGAATTATGACGGAAATTTTTGCAAATATAAACTGTAGTTGTGGCTCAGCGAACAATATCTTTTAAGAAAATACCGAAATTCCTGGTATTCATTTAAAAATCCCAATAAAAATCCGAAATTATTAATTTTCTTATTTCATCAATTATATTAAATCACAAGTAGCATTGTAAAAAGATCACATTTTATTTTTTTGACACATAAAATATGTCTATTAATTAATTGATCAGCAGCGTTTTTCCCGTAAATTACATATCTGAGAAATTTCATTTCTTTGAATTTTTTAAAATTAATAATCATCAATCAAGATTTTGAAGGTGTTACTCGATCATCATAACCATCATCATATGATGATGTGTCTTAACGGTAAAAATTTTCTGTACAATCAAATAAATAAATACATAAAAAGTTGAATAATCATTACAAGAAAAGGGGTAAATAGTACCTATGAGATAAAATTGTAACCGTGAAATTATGTATTTATTTATTTGTTTATTCGTTTATTTGTCTTCACACAGTTATACTAAAAAACATCAGTATTCTGGCTGTTTTATATGACCATTTTGTGTAAATATTTGTCTGATTCTCAGATCTGCACACACAAAAATTCTCCTTTGTGTGAAATTTTTTTGCTTGTTTGTTTTGTTCGTTGCTTTACGAATTTTATGTGAAAATCGACAAATAAACATCATAATAATGGCAATAATTCTTGTCTTATATTCAATGTTTATTTTTCTATGTCATGCATCCTTCATTCATGTTCATTATAACTGCTATTTCAAAACATAATCATAGCTGTATTTATTTATTTGAACCAATTATTATTATTGTTGGAATGATAATCAAAGAAAGAAAGAAAGAAAGATGCAATAATCGAGGTAAAAATATATTCGAGAGTAATTCTAATGATGATGATGTGTGTGTACACTGACACACAATGGATGATCAAAATAAAATTTAAAAAAAAGGTTTCATCAATAAATATGATCATGATCAAGATTTATTATACCATCATTAATCACTTGAACTTTATATAAAAGGAATATTAGTGTTACAGTTGTGGAAATATTTAATATTATTAAAATTATAATAGAAATATGTATCAAACAAACAAACAAACAAAAACCAGAAATAATTTAAACTAAATTGCTGTGCATCTGAATACAATAGCTAATAGTGTGTTCTATTTGTTTTCTTCTTGAATTTTTAGCTTAAATTATAAAAATAATAATTTTCAGAATTACTTCATGATATTATTAATATTTTTATTACATATTTTTTCCCCAATTGATAATGATAATTACCATTTGAATCCATTAATCATTATTAAATATTAATTATACAAATAAATCATCGGCAATACTCTCGTATACTTTTCGTAAACAAATGATTATTTCATATTATTATTCCAATTTGTTTTTTTTTTCATATAAAAATATTCAAACAATGTTGTTATTGTAATAATATTTTTCTTCTAGAAAACCTACATTATCATGACTGAAAATTGATATACGCACATCATTCATGTAATGTAAAATATGTTTAGCTTAAGACAATTACCTAACTGACTTACTCACTTACTTACCTATCCACCGAACTAAAAATCATCAAAATAGAAAAAAAATTTCTGATGAGATTTTAGTTTTCATTAAATGTAATTTTAATTCTTCATGATGAAATTACCATTCTTTTGGATTGATGAATGTATTCTCTTGTAATATTGCGTATTTTATATTCAAAATGAAACACAATAAATGACTTTATAATTACCGTTGATTTTTTGTTTTAAATTATTTTCTATTTGCCGTTAATTGATACCATCATCGTTCATTTTTCTGATGATTATCTTAATATGAATTTAATTTTATACTGAGCAAATTATCTTGGCAAATAATTGTATTGATGAATGAAGGTCAATCATCAATATATAATCGGCCATTCACATTATTAGTCCGGTTAATAAAGAGTTCTTGAGAAAAGGGTACCATATTGTGCGATTAATAACAATGATAAAGCAAAAATTCCGATTATTAGATCCGAAACGATCGATTTTTCTTACTAAATACCTTGATTTGATGATAATGTTAATTATAATTACGATGAAATCATAGCTATCATCATATGTATGTGCGCCATCATTATGATTTAATCGAATGAATGTATAAGCAAATCTGGATTTGATTATTGACTGACACTTAATTTCTTTGATAAATATCCGTTCGGAACAAAATACTTTGAAATTATTACTTTATTTCAATCTCATCACTCACATTATATACAAGTGATGAAATTTGTTTTTGTTTTTAGCTCAAATTTCAAGTGGATTAATACATGTTCCAATTTAATGATATTCAAGAAAAAATTATTGGCAAAACGTGTTGAAAAATTTCAAAAATTCTTTAAATTCTTAATTCAAATTTTAAATATTATTTTTAAAAATATTTTCTGCCATTAATTCATTATTATCATGATCAATGAGATAATTTTTTTTTATAATTTATCTTAAACAATAACCTCGAATATTAGATAAGGTTATAATTATTATTTTCATCATTTTACCCTTCAACTCGAATCAATGTTATGATGATGTTAATTATGATCATAATGATGTGTTTGACTTGTTGATGAAATGGTCATTATCGTTTTTAACATCATCATCATAAACACCATTATCTACAAATTGAACAATGATAAAAATCGTGTCTTTATAAAATATAATAATTTTAATAATAATCACTAATAGCTCTGATGATAATGAATTCAAATGATAAAATTCATTATAGATGAAATATCGAATGACCTTGATATAATTAGGTGTTCGGCATGATGTATAATGTGCATTACACTCTACAGATTCCTAACGGTGTTCATTATATTACAATGGTGATTTGTAATCACGATATCAGTTAATAATCATGTTGAATTCTTGAATCATTTTTAATTGGCCATTTCGTTTTTTCATTGCTTAAATTCTATCTCGAATTTGAAAAATTTAATATGATCATCATATTCAATTCGAATTTATGACTAATTTACCATAATATTAATGATTCGGTGTCATTATCATTATTATGATTTAGATCTTTTTTTCTGGTTGAAATTTTTCGAAATTTAAATTAGTTATTATGTTGAATGAAATCATTGTCATTTCTCGATGTCGTAATGACAATGAAATTATTTTCCATCTCCATAATGAATGATGTTTGTTGTTTTTATATGAATTAAGTCATTTTCATTTTAACTTTGATTGCTTATTCAGTGAAAAAGTATATAATTTCAATGTATATTCTGGGCGTTATTTGCTTTAAGATTCAGGCAAATCAGTTTTCAAGTTTAAAATTATATATTATCTTTGTGACTAAACATTTTTTTGGCCAGAAATTTTGCCAACTTTATATCATCATAGGTGTCAATTCATTGATTTTCTTTCATTATAATTATGATTATATTCATTGTCATTATTGTTATTTTGATTTCTGGAAAAAAATTCAAATTTCATCGACATTAATTCATTCATTGATTATCCATATGTGCACATAGTCATTATTAACCGGTTTTTTTTGTTTTGATGCTTATTTAAAACAATAAACGAACATAGCATGATCATTAAACAAAATATTGATAACAAGGAAGGTATATAGTCATAGCCAAACAACTGATTGATCGACTGACTGACTGACTAACTGACTGAATTAATTCAATGTAGAATTTAATTAGAAATTCTTTTCTTGTTCTCTATGTTAGACGAATAGGAAAAACTTTAAATTTTTCAAATATTTGTTTTATGTTGTTTGTTTTAATAAAACACATTATTGAATTGGTCATCAATAATAATCGACATTTCCTCTTTGATAGTTGATGAAATATACATTTACGAAATCAAGCAATGATGTTTAAGCATTAATTAATTTTTTTTGTGGTCATTCATCAATCAATCAATTCCTCAGTGCACTGGTGTGTGTAGGGGTCTTTCTTGTATTCATGACGTAAATGAAGAAAAATAAATCATATTTTGTGAAGATTTTTTTTCTTATACTTCAATTTTAAATTTAATGAAAACTGCCCTTCATCATCATGATCTACCCTTCATCGTGAATGTTTGATTACTACCGGGGTATTTTTTCTTTGATACAAATTTAATGTTGTTCGGAATGTATTTGAATGTTGAATTGCAAATCAACTTTTCCTCCACAATCATTTTAATTGATTAAATAATTTGATAAAGAAAAATATTTCAAAATTTTAATATCAAAATCTTGAATAAATAAATGAAGATTTTTTTGAATTTTTAAGAGATGCTCATATATTTACTCTGCTCTTTTCACATTTAAATATTTGTGAATGAATTTTGAAGTAATGTGTATGAATCTTGATATGAACTTGTGTTGATTGATTGTCATACATACACACATATTCAACGAATGTAATTTTCAATGTATAAATCATAATTTGATGAGGTCTAAAGGTCTAATCTTTTTGAAATACACTTAATCCCTATCCATTATTCATTTTCTTCAGTTCTGCTTACACGATATATTATAGTAGAGCAAACACCTGAACAAAGCATACCGGTGAATACCAGAGCAACAAATTAAAATTGTAGAAATTTGTCAAGAACAAATTGCTCAAAATTTTAATCCAAAAATAGTCCTTTTTTTGCATCTTAATGAATTTGATCATTTAAATTAAAGGCATTTAATTCATTTAGAAATTATTTCCAGACAGGTTCTCTGCTATGATTTGTGTTTTACATTTGATTTTTTCTACATTCAAGTTTAAAAAAAACTTGTGTTATTTGACGAATCATTTTATTTAAATAATATTACCTTGTCCGGCGTAAAGTTAGGGTGACATCTATCTAAATAATTCAGCAATCGCTTGATGTTTCGGGACCAAATTTTCACCACTAGTACTGGGACTAATGCTTCATCGAAAAAAAAAAGAATTTTCTAATTTCCCTCAGAGATGACCCTAGAGTGGCCCATTTTAAAAAGGTCCAATAAAAACAGCATGATTTTGACAAAATCATCAAAATTCCAGGATTCACAGCTTCCAGAATCCAAAAACAATTGTGGGAAATTTTGATGGGCCTAGGATATTCTCAGAAAACAGAAGAAAAATCGATGATATCAATCATCAGTAGGAGAAAAAGCTTAAAAATGATCGAAGACTAGTCGTTTGTTTAAGGGTTGAAAAAGACCCGAGAATCCGAGGAATCAAAAAAATGTTTCAAGAATGTAAGAGCCTGGAATGTTGGTGATCTGTCCCTCAAATTTGAAGTTCCTAGGAGCAGTGTGTGGAACATTACACCCCTAAAATCAAAGCAAGTCAGATTTCGAAAAATTCAAATCCAACATTGGGACCCAAGACCAAATCACTTTGAAAAAAGATTGATGTCACAAGAGTTCACTTTGCTCGACACGTCTCTCAAAGTGATAGTGACACATTTCTCCCACTGAAAAATTCTGGGCCCCACTACAGCATTCTCTTGTTGAAGGAAGTGGAAATTTCACCCAGTTAAAGAAGAGCTAGGACCAAAATTTTTACAACAGGGATCGGGTGAGAGAATAGCATTCTCATCATGACCATGGATATCCTTGTCATCGTCTTTCGGCATCTCTGGCACGAAAATTAAGCAATAACAACCAAGGCCCATAGGACGTTAATCGGGACCCATGGCCCCGTAAGAATGGTTGAAAAAGACTGCAAGGATATAATATTCTTCTTGATAATGTTTGGTTCCATGAAAATTAAGTTGTCACGTGATTATCCCTGAAAAACTATTTTGACATTTAAAGTCGGGTCAATATGACCCAGGTCATAATTTTTGTGACCAAAACTGTCTTGTCTCGTGAAAATATGGATTTCAAGCATTCGATTACAAAATTTAAATATTTCCAAAAATACTGCTAATTTGGTCATTTTGAACAATTTGCAAAAGGGCCATTTTGACAAGGTCCCTAGGGTACTTGGGCCTTGAAAATCATTCATAAGGTTTGAAGAAAACTAAATTTTATTATGTTAAAGTTTCGCTAAGACATCTTCAATAGTTTTTGAAAAAATTGAATTTGAACACTCCTAACTTTACTCCGGACAAGGTAATATGACAAAAAATAAAAAGAATACAAATTGTTACAATTTTAGATTTAAAAATTTTTACATTTTTCAGTGTTTTTGACTTGATTTTGTCAAAAAAAAAAAAAAAAAAAAAAAATTCAGTCATAACGAAACATTTTTTTTAATATTTAAATTCCAATTATAACTTTGAATATCGCTGCATGATCCTCATAAACTTGCATGTGTGTGTGAATGATGAAAAATTTTCATTTAAATTGGCTTTGCATATTCAATCATTTGTAATTATAAGGAATCAGTGTTTTCTAAATTTCTTGTGTATTTGAACATTTTTCGCGTGTTTGTTTTAAATTCATTGATTTATTTATTATCATTGAATTTTTTTTCAAAAACAAAAATCACGTGTTATTGACCTGTGTTGATATCAATTGCATTTCAATCGATTCACAGATTCACAGAGTCGTATGATAGAATGAAGTAAAATCGTGCAAATAGGGAGGCAATACAGAAATGATTATCATTATTATTACAGTATTTTCAATTTTTAATTTTGATTTTATTTCAACTATTACAAATTACACAGTACACGAATGAATGTTATGACGTTTTTTTTGTTTTTAAATTTTTCGCAATCAAAAATATTCATACATTACACGTACAGTAAAGAGTAGGTCGTTTGATTGATTGATTTAAATATTTTTTTTTTCAAATTCTAAGAGAGAAAAATAACAAAAATTTTGAATCTATTCCATTGAAATTATTTCAATATCACAAATCTGATTTAGATTTTTTCTTTCATATATTATTTTAGGCAAAATTTATTTATTTATTTATACAAAATTTTTATTTATCAAGATTCAATTACGAAAATGAAAATTATTTAAATAAATAAAATAAATCTTTTTTATAAAAGAAAAAATAATGAATTGACCTGAATTTCATCGATTTTCGTTTGAATATCTTATTCAAATTAACACTTTTGAATATGAAAATTCAAATCAAATCATTTTAGTAATATTATCGATTGGTTTTTTCAATTTAAATTCCAAAACAAATTGTATCATTGTTTGTGATTGATTTATTGAATTATTTGTAATTTTTATTAATTTTAATTTAAATTTTGTTTAAAATTATTGATTAAAAATTTAATTATAAAATTCTGATCGAACATTCAAATATTCAAATTTTCATTATAAACAACATATGAATTTATTGAATATAAAATCCAAAACTCTTAACAACAAAGTTGATGGGAAATTGTTGTCATTTTTGTCATACTGATCTATATCTGATCGTTGCAAATTAATTGAATTAAATTTTTTTCATTTGAAAATTCATTTAATATGCATCAAAACAAATTCTAATTAAAAAATGAATGACAACGGGGGAAAAAATGTTATGTTATTCATAATTTTTGAATGTTTACAAGATTGTTTCAATCGATTGATTTATTATTGCTTAATAGTTGTGGTTAAATAATTGAAAATTGAATGACTTTGATCTCGAATAATTGCCTAACTCGTTCGTTAATATGTCAATTGTGTATGTGTGCGTATGTGTGTATGCAAGTGAACATTTCAATCATTCAAATTATCTTTCTTCATTTATCTGATTACAAATTGAAAAAACAAATAAAACAAATTGATCATATCGAAGAAAGAAAAACTGCAAAATCAATGAAATATTGTTTTTTTCGAATGTAAATACATTCGTTTATAGTGAAAAAAAGCAAATAAAAGCTCAAACGTTTGTATTTTATCATTACAAAACGCACATTTTCTCACTGGATCGCCATTTATTTATTTATTCATTCATTCATATATTATTTTATTTTGCCTCAAAATATTTTTTCATTAATTCAATTAAATGAAATGAAAATTCAAAATGATTTTCCTCGAGATTTTTCTCCGAGTATTTTCGATTCAAGATTTTCCATTTAAAAATAGTAGAAATTTTTAAAATAATTTATCACAATTTTGTCATTATTATCATTAATATTATTCCCTTGCAGCAACCATCACACGAACTTGACAAATTTACACAAGTTGTTGTGAATTGAGATGAATACAGAAAAAAAGCGGAAAATTATTTAAATTTGAATCATTTTTCCACTGTTGTTCATTAATTTTATTATCATATTTCCCCCTTACACGCAAACGAGAAAAAAGCAACAAATGAGGACACAAACAACTGATTTTAAATTCACTTTCATTTAATTCAAATTTTACTTTTTTATTTCTGATTATCACAAATTTGTGATAATCTTTATTGAATTATTTTGTAAAATAATGTAAAAAATCAAGAAAATTTATTAACATCTTTGAGAAAAAATTTTGTATTAACATTTTAATGTAATGAAAAAATATATTTTGGAATATTTAATCCAGATTTCCTCTTGAGCGCATACAAATCTTTTGGTTGTAAATAAAATTTACATTTTTTCTTCTCAAAATCATATTATCTAAGTGAATAAGATTTATTTTTTTCATCTTTTTTTCCCTTTCATTTAAAATATGATCAAATCTTGAACACTATTTTATAATTTCAACTTATTGAATAATTCAACATTGTGTCATTTGGGCAAATTTTGCTCAATTTTTTTTTCTTGCATCCATTCATTGAGATGAATATTTTTGTTAAAAAATGTAATTCAATTTTCGATTATTTTGAATTACTTTATTATCTTTTACTTATTTTCTTCATCTCTCACAATTGTTACATTTTAAAAAAATTCTCATTGAAATTTCGCATGAGATAAATAACACATCTCGATAACGGTTTTGATAAGCACTGAATTAGCTGGCTGAATACAAATTGTTTCGGTCGAATGAGCGCCGATTGCTTGCTTAGATTCCTCGCTAAAAACCCTTGAGCAAAATGGCGTAGTAATCCTTTGACAATAGAGAAAAATTTGCACGTATTCAATACGTATTTATACGTCATCTTATGTGGCCAAATATTGAGTCTATTTTTCCAATTTTCAACAATTTGATGAAAATGATTAGAATCACAAATAAATAGGTCGCTGTTAATTTTAAAAAATGGATAATTCCATAAATAAAAATAACAATTGAAGTGATAAAACTTGTTGAACGTTCTTTTATATTTCGTATTAAATCTATGTATTTTCAAAATGTTGCAAATTTTAATGTTAGTATTCGTAATTCGTGATCAATAAATATAAATATCAAAATCATAATAATCAAATCTTGATTTAATTTTTTTTCTATTTATTTCATTACATTTTCCAACGAATAACGTTATGATTTTTTATTATTATCTCTGCTTAAAATGTATTTATAATTATTTATTTATTATTCTTGTGTAAATCGTATTTATTATTGAAAAAAATCAATCAATCAATTGATCAATCGCCATTGATTTGGTGATAATCTTTCAACTCTTTCTACGCAAACATTTTTTTCTTATTCCAATCAATTACTTTGAATTAATAAAAATCAAATTACAAAATATTCTTTGATTATAATCATTAATTAAAATCATGATTTATTTTGTGTGAATTCCTTGCATCTCGTTTATCTACATTTGATCAAACAATTTTTCAATTTCAATTGACATTAATCCAATTTATGTGAAAATTATTTTTTTTTTCATTTACCTCAATTGAAATAGAACATGTGAATTTTCATATTGATTGATATTATCATATTGATTAATTGAACGTACGACAACAACAGATAATCTAAAATTGTATCAATTATTCAAAAATTATGAGATAAAAATGAACGAAAAATCAAAAACGATTTAATGATAAAGTCAGTCGTTCTTATTCACTATTTTATCCATGATTAGTGCTTGTAATTTTATGGGTGACAAATTTAAAATAAATGATTTCTAAATTTTTTTCAAAGTGTTGCTCAAAAAATAATTACAAAAGCTCCAAAAATGGTCGATTTCCAGACAGCTCAATTTCCATTACTAATTGACCAAATTTGTTTTCGTTTTTTTCTATTCAAAACATTGTTTAAATCAAATATTTTTTTTTGACATATTTTCTTGTTAATAAAGCATTGATTGAAACAATCACACATGAAATCCCATGTAAATCATTGACATTGACTGGTAAAAATAATTTAAATATTTTCAATATGAACATAAATAGCAAATATATGGATTTATGTCTCCATAAATTTGTCATGTTGTCGCTGTTGCAATTATTTCAAAAATTCAATGATATTCAATCGTTTATTACCATTTAAGATTTGGCATTTTTTAATATTCAATTTATCATCATATTTGCATTTTATGATGATAAATGTTTACATGATGATGATCATTTCGGTGAAATTTCGTCAACTATTAACGATTAATGTGTCTGAAATTCAAACATTTTCGAAAAAAATGGCCACAAAAATATTCAATATCAGCGTGATTGTATTCAAATGATGATGATGATATAAATTATTATTATTCTCATTATCATCATTTATTAATTGTTTTTTTTTCAATAACGCAAGCAAATCATAAATATATTTGAAAATATTCATATCCTAATAAAGCGATTATAGTTATTTTTGAATATTTCTATTAATCCATTGTTTTTGTTATATTTTGCCAAAAGATTTCTTCACAAAATTCAAACCTCTTTCCTAGAAAAAAGCTTTTACTGTGAACATCGATGAACATATTCGCATTTCATCAAATGTGGAAAAAGAATTTCTTCGATACATCTTTTGAATCAACCTTCAGTAGATGCGATTGATAGTCGAAGCACAAACGTTGCGGTTGATCATGTCATTTCGAGAATTAATGAGTTTTTGAAATATCAACTGATTGTAATGAAAGGAAAAAAATTGATGAAA
The DNA here is from genome assembly GCA_002943765.1 of Psoroptes ovis. Classification (NCBI taxonomy): domain Eukaryota; kingdom Metazoa; phylum Arthropoda; class Arachnida; order Sarcoptiformes; family Psoroptidae; genus Psoroptes; species Psoroptes ovis. The sequence goes on from PQWQ01000006.1 coordinate 1,588,597, forward strand.
TATTTCATTTTTTTCCATACAACATTGAACTTTGACCTTTTCAAGATGTGTGATTTGAAGAGAAAAAAATAATTTCTTTTCAATAAATTTCATTTGATAAATAATCGAAAAAAATGAAGGAAGTGGTTGTGATGATATTTATATTTTCATTTAATCTGTAATGAATTATATTATTTTAGTTTCGATATTTCAATGCATTTTTTCTCAATTTTCATTAATAACATTTAATAAAGATTGATTCCAATTAACACCAAATGGCGCCGGCTACTTTATTATATACCTATATTTTCAATTCATTTCGAAATTATTGAAGTTTTCCTACTTTTTCATTTTGTTGTTTCTGCTTTATAATCCATAAATTGAAATCTAAATAAATACGATGAATGATCATAATGGTAAATGGTGATTATCATTAATTTTTCATTCATTCATTGAACATTCTTGTTCAAATTCAAAGAAAAATAATCTGATGTTTAAGAATTTAATTTTTTGTAGATTTTTTTTCTTATTCTTCTTCCGTAAAAATTATTTATATAAAGATGTTCGGGAATTTCATCAAATATTTAAGTTATTCATATAATTTGAAGCGATTATGAATTCATATATTAATCATTGTGTCATGGAGTTGTCATTTTAAAGTTTATTTGTTCAAGTGACTATGAGTTTTTGTGTATGTGTGTGTGTGTGTGTGTGTGTGTGTGCAAATTGTTACAAATCTTCAATTATGATGATGATTATGAACAGGATGTGTGTGTGTGTTTTTGTCAATTGGAATTTTGGATTAAATTTTCAATTTCGAATTTTAAGATTTTTTCAATCAATTAACCACAGATTAATTGATAATTGAATTAATTTCTTATCATTAAATTTTATTATTCCAATGAATGATATTTGGGCTCATTTGAATTTCATTCTCAACGACAAACTTATAATTACTATAATCGTTATTATCATCCAATTTCAATTAGGAATTAGATTCAGGAAGAAATTTTATTGTTGTTGTTGTCGAGCATTGTTGTTTCGCATGCTGTTAAATAATTGAAGCAATTTTGTTTTTTTGCCAAATTTTATTTTCCATACATTTTGTGTACTGTTCCTTTTTCACTTGTGTTTATGCACAATATTTTTACATCAATAATTGATTTTTTATATTGTGTGTTTGTGTGACCTAATATTTAATTAAAAAATCGCTTAATTGATGATGATGATAATGAATATGATTAGCCATGTGTGAGACTGATTCGGTTATTATTTTCTAACACTACACTGTGCTATTGAGCGAGATGAAGTAGAAAAGGGTTCATCATTGACTTGTATTCATTGTTAGATTTTATCGTTTAATGGTAACACACAAATATTCCTAAAAACAAGTTACAAATCATAATTATTAGTATTGTTTTTCATTCAAATCTAATGAGCGAGCATGAAATCATCGGATGCTTGAAAACCATCAATGACCAACATCAATTTGTGATCATTCGTTTGTATAAGTACTGCACACATGCCTGCACAATGAATCTCGAATTCAACAGAATCATTATCTATGATCACTGATAACAACAACAAAAATTAATGATGAAAAATTCAATTAAACTCCTCATATGCTATGAAAATGATTATAAAAAATCAATTCAATTTGGATAAATGAATCAAATTCATAGTGATCATCTTAACTTTTATTTCTTGTGGTTTGCTTCATTATCAAGATAACAAGCCTTTTCCGCATAGAGTGCCGATGGCTAATTATCAAACATCATTAATTGATAATTATTTTAATCATCTAAATTGTAAATTGTGTAAGATTTATTCAGACATCCCAAATGATTAATGATGAATTTATGCATCATTAACAAAATATTGCAAATACAATTACATAATACAAATCGAACATTGAATTGTATACTGATTTGAATATAATTTCTTGAATGATATGTTTTATTGAAGAGTCCCTTTGATGTTTATAGCAAGAAAATTTTTTTCTTGTTAATTGCAAATAAATGTAAATTAATTTTTTGGTTGATGAAATCCATTCCAATCATAAAGATCTAATTTCGATTCGAATCCGATAAATTTTTGTACAATTTGAAATAATTCACCTAATTGTTGATAATTTGGTTTTTGTTCAAATTCTAAATTTTTAACAGTGATTAAATATTGTTCGAATTCTGGTAACATATTTTGGCATAATAAATTAGCTGACTTTTCTTTCATCTCGGCAATATGCCTATGACGTTCATCTTCTTCGATCAGATTTTCATAGCACATCCATGGTAATTGGCCACGAAATAAATAAACTAATAAATAACCTATCGATTCGAGATCATCTCTTCTACTTTGTTCAATACCTCGATGTGCATTAATCGACATGAAACGAATATGTGTACCGATTTGAATTGGACCGCTTACTTGTCTCATTGCAATATGTGATTTTTGATCGTCTTCAAGATAATTTTTACACCATTTAAGATCGATAGCATACATCCACATCCATTTGTCAAGCCCGCTAACACCATATAAAAAATGTTCTGGTCTTATGTTTTGATACACAAATCCTCGGTCATGAAAATATTTCATCAAACAAACTAACTGATAACCGATTTGGGCTAATGCCCTAATAGAGAATCGTTTAGCACATCTGTGCCAAACATCCAATAAACTTGGTCCAAGTAATTCGATTACCATAGCTTCATAACAGAAAATTGATCCAAAATAAAATGGTTGAGCTATTCGTAGCATGCCTCCAGTTTTTTCCAATTTTTTATAGACTTTATATTCCCATCGGATTGATTCGATTTCGTCTCCATACTTTTGGTGTTTCATTTTGATAAATATCCAACGTGTACGGTCAGAATCATGATATGTGCCGAGATAATAATTATTGAATATTTCAGTATTGAAATGCTTCTCAATCAAGAATCGATTGTCCAACAAGTGGCCGATCGGAATAGGAAATTTTGGTTTAGAATTTCTGATTCTCGATGAGGATTTTGATCTACTTTTTTCCATCAATAATTTTTTTTCAATAAAAAGCAACAACTTAAACAATTTGAAAAAACAGCGAAAATTGAACTCAACAAAATGAATTCATTCAAAGTTTTTAAAAAATAATTGTGCATTTTATACCATTTTAATTAATAATTAGAACATTTGATTTTATTATTTCTATTATTTATAATTCAAATTAATTTGATCATCATTATTATTAATGAAAGTATTAATTAATTAATTGATTTTGGATTTTCTGATTTAATTGTTAAATTCACCAATCGTTTCAACATCTTTTATTATTATCCATGGATGTGTTAGTATTTGTGTAGTAGATAATCTCATTTCTTCATTCGTTTCCAGTAATTTCAATATTAAATCTTTCAATTCTTCTGATAAATCTTCCTTTAATCTATGGATCAATTCCAAACAAAAATAGTTATAATCGAATAAATTTTTCAATTTAAAATTACCTAGAAATCATATATGATTTATCCATATGCTCCATCATCATTCGTTTTGGATCTCGATGATGAAATGGAAATCGATTATGTGTCATAGCATATAATAGAACGCCCATTGCCCAGGTATCCGCTTTAAATGGATTGTATGGTTGACGTTGAAAAATTTGTGGACAATAATAAGGTAATGTGCCACAAAATGTTTGACTAAGTATATTATTATTATCATCATTTATATTGATTACATCAGTAGCAAAACCAAAATCAGTCAATTTGACTTTCCATTCATTGTTTAGTAAAATGTTTTCTATTTTGATATCCCTATGTGCAGTCCACATATCTTCATGAAGATAATATAATGCTTTATTAGCTTGTTTGAACCATAATTTTGCTTTCGTTTCCGATAGTGCTCCATGTTGTTTCAAATATTTAGCCAGATCACCATTTGCTGCATATTCCATGAATACAAATATTTTCTTATTCGAACGAAATATATCATATACTCGAATTATATTTTCATGCCGTATTTCCATTAATGTCGCCAATTCTCTTGGCAGAAATTTTTGCATATATTTTTGACTACATCGTTGTAGATCGATTATTTTCACTGCACATAATGTTTTATTTTTTATTTTTTCTGCTTTGTACACTTCACCATATGAACCAAAACCGATTATGGTCAATAATCGATAACCTTTCTTATTGAACACTAATGATGTACGTTCATCGATTTGTGGTGTCGTATTCGGATCCAATAATCGTGTACGTCTTTCATCACGTCTTTTAGACATTTGACTTTGATAAAATTTTCCCTATTGAGGAACAAAATAAACATCAGCATAAACAAATCTGGTTCTGGGTTTTTATATAGAAACATAAGCAATCGTTTTGTTTAAAATTGAGAATAATCAAATTCTAATCATTTAATTAAATTAAAATACAAATTCACAGAAAAGAAGATAGAGAAAAATAGTTTCAACTAATTCATATATTATAATTTTTATAATTTTAACAATTTGAGTACAATTAATGATTTATTGTAGAAAAAAATGGCATTTAATTATTAAAATAATAATTATCAGAAATTGATCCCATGTTTTGGATAGGCAACGTCAAGGTATTATATATATAAATTTCAGAAAGGTTATATTTATTTTGATTCATCTATAAACACTATGATCAACAATTGTTGAATTGATTTCGGATTTATTAGATGAGACTTTATTACAATTGACAATATTGTCATTGTCATTACTATTTTTATTATTAGATTTAACATCATTCGTTGTCGTATCACCCGAAGAATCATCATTGTTGCTATCGTCGATTCCATTTTCATTAGAATTGCTTTTACTATCTGCCGATGAAATTTGCAATGTAGAGAGATCACTATGAAGTTTTGATTTGCGCAATTTCATTAAATTCTTTCCAGCACCATCATTCACAGAAACTTTTTCGTTGATAGCTTTTCGATCTGTTGGCTGATTCATGAAATAAAATAAAAAAGCAATCAATTTATTCATAGAATGATTAATCGAAATAATGAGAATAATAATACCTGAGTATAAGATTTATCAACATTTGACACCGGTAATAGATCATCATCGCCCAATAATAAATCTGCATCATCAATCATGTCGTCCATATACAGAGACGAATCACTGTACATATCATCAAAATTGCCCAATGTTGCAGATAATTCTTCGAAAGTAGGATTCTGTTTGGCAAGATCATCAATTTTTGACCATAATTCTTTACGTTCTTTGATTTTAAGTTTTTCTCTGCAAAATATGCAAATAATTTGAATTCATAACTATGTAGAAAAAATTCAGTCAAGTTACTTACTTTTGCCGTTCTGCTTTGAATGAACGAAAACATTCATGAAATAGAACATGATTCATCTCCATGAATAATTTTTGTGCATTATAAATAAGACCATGTATTGTACGATTCCAATGTGATTTTGCATTACGATATAATGCAGGAAACATGATCGGTAGTATCACTTCAACATTATCGGTCATCAATGTTACAATGTATTCATTATTCCAATAATCAAGTGCACGTTCAGCGACTTGAAAATGTGGTGATGAAACACATTTAGCTAATTGTTTGAATAGAGGCACCATGATTTTTTTGAATTCTACCGGTTCAATTACATCTAATATTTCATATAGCTCATTCAAAAACATGACTTCTTTAGGACTGTGAACTTTTGGCCAATATTTTAATAAACTTTTAATAACCTGAAAATAAATAATTACAATCAATAGTCTAAAATAATTTAATATTCAATGACATACCGGCTCAGCTAGGCTAGGATCTTTTTCTAAAAATTGTACAACACAATATGCCAATTGTGGATGGTAAACGCTCAACGACTTGACCTTATGCAATGGCATCAAAACTTTAAGTAGGAATACTTTATGTTCTTCTTTCACTGGTAAAGAAAATCCATTGATGATGCTTTTAAAGGAAATGGGCAATTATTTTCAATTAGGAATCAAAATAAAAATAAAAAAACACGAACCTCCCCAATATTTCCAATAATTCTGCAATGCCATTGTGTCGCTCAGTTTCATATATGAAACGATAAAATATATTATTAATTTGTTTTCTGATATAAGCACGAAGTCCTAAAAATTTTCCATATATTCGATGCAATGATGTTTTCAAAAAATCACGTTCACGTGGATCTTCACTATCGAACAATTCTAATAACTTATCATGGGATTAAAAATAATTTAAATCTATATCAAATTATCAATTCATTTTAAAAATATTTACTTGAAGAACAAATTTTTGATCAAAATATTTTTTTGCAATCGGCGCCTGAAAATCTGGTGATTCTAAGAATCGTAAGAAAAATTCATAAACATATTGTATATGTGGCCAAGCTGCTTCTAATGTTGGTTCATCTTCTTCTGGATCAAATTCGGCTCCGTTAGGATTTGATGATGGCGGCAATACACGGAAAATATTTACTGAAAACTTGAAAATGAAAAAGTGATAATTATTAGTTTATATGTGACGAAAATGTACATTAAGAAGAATACTTGAATATTATTTTTAATCAATATGGGAAATTCAATTAAAATGAAGAAATAATTTCTTTATATTGATCCAAGATTCAAATTTAAAAATATTTTCTACTAACCATATGAACAACTTCTGGATATATTGCCTCAGTAATGACATTATTTTGTGTTGCAATATAATCTACTAATTCATGTAATGTTTGTCTTTTAATATCTTTCCATTTAAGATCAGATAATGGATCAACACTGAAATCAAACAATACACAACATTGTCGAATTTTCTGTATGAAAAGTTCTTCTCGATCAGGTAAAGGTGAATCTTTTATTGGGGGCAATTTTTCTAATTCACGATTTTCACTGATTTCAAAACGTGAGGCACTTAATCGACGTTCCCGTTTTTCGGTGACCGGCGAATGTGGTTGATTTGTCCATGGATTAGCACCGTGACTAGCAGTCGAAAATCCTACTGTGCCATCTTTGTTCAAAATCTGTAATGGATTTATTGCTGGCACAACTGAAGATGATGATGATGATGATGATGTAGAGACAGTTTGAGATGATACAGAGGCAGATGACGTTGTTGTTGTTGCATTATTTTCAGCTTTTTCATCAGTAGAACTTGTCGCAGGTTCGATGGGCCCTATTTTATCCGTTGAACCCGTTGAATCTTCGACTACTGTTGTATCTGATGATATAGGTGACATTGATGTGACTGTTGTCGTCGTGTTTGTATTGGTTGCCAAAGATATATTTAATGTTGATGAGGATGATGCTGATGATGAGGTTGTATTAGTTGAAAGACTAGTTGTATCTTTTACATCAATATTAATATTATCATTAATGTTCATGGCTATTTGTTATTAGTTTAAAAAAATTCGAATAAAATTCAATTTTCATTTGATCGGATTCTCTTTTCTCTTCAATAATTTTGCCTTTAGCATTTTGAAATATTTTTGTAACTGTTAATAATGAAAAAAATCGCTGCCATTGATACTTTGACAGTGCTCATATTACTTCGATTTGACATTCAACTTTTGATTTTAGAGCAATCAGATATTATTCATAGGTGAATTTTTATATTATTTTCTATGATTTAATAATACTATGAATGTTGAAGATATTTGATTCACTTTTTTTTTCTCAATTGATTTTTCATTTGCTGAGACAATAATCTTCTTAGTGAGCTTCTTATTATTATTTTTTGATTATATCTGCGCAAATGTATACAAATAGACAAGGAAAAAAATTGAAATTTCATTAATTTCAATCAATATCAATGAATTTTAATGAATTAGTATATAATTTAAAAATATTGAAAACATTATTTGTCACAAAAATATAAGAAAATTGCTTCTCCATTCCATATGCAACACACATTCATTAAGAACGTATTAATAAGAAGTATTAATATTAATTGAAAATTTGCAAAAATAATTAACAATTCATAATTAATAACAATATATATCGTCATAATCATCGTCATTATAATATTTGCCGTTTGATAATTTATCAATCTATCTAATATCAAAATCTAGAGAGAGAAATGACAACGATACCTTGATTTTTATTAACATTTTCATTCAAAAAACAAAAGTAATAATTATAAATCAAACATAAACCAAAAGAGAAACTATCAATGTATTTATGAATTATTTCTATTCAATTGACTTTCATACACATTAACAGACAAACACACATGATTATCATTGATAAAATCATTTTTAGAGAAAAAAATGAATATATAATCAGTAAATTATTTGAAAAAACTATAACAAAAAGAGAAAAATATCGTTTTTTTCAAGTTTTCAATCACATTCAAACATTTACTAGGAGAAAAAAATACGAAAATTCGATTGATTGATGCATTTATTATGATGATTATGATGATCATCATCCACATCATTCCTGTATTCATTCAGCTAAAGCTTTTCGTTTGCATTCATTTATCTCTTCATACATTATTTTTTCCTTTTAATGTCATCATAAACAAATGAATTGAACGCAAAATGAAATTGAAAAAAACAAATCAATCATTTAATAAAAATATAAATAAAATAAACAAAAACAATATTTAACCTTCTAATATATGAATTATAATGATATTAGCAACAGTAAATAATAATATTAATGATGATGGTGATAATGACAAAGGAATGACAGGGATATTTTTTTCATGTGTGTGTTTATTTTTCAAAATTCAATTCTTAATCTTTCTTATTTCTTGCAGAAATTAAATATTCGTTAGTTTTTCACCTTGTTTTTTATTATCATTTTAAAGATGTTTACATAAGAATTTACGATGATTGGTATTTGAATAATTTAGAGTTACTTTTGATTTCAAACCATTTGATTTATTAGAGAATCTATCCAGCATTATAAATTTATAAGTGAATATAAATAATTATTCGTTACATCACAAAATTTTTACAGTGAAAAACTAATTATTCATTATTCGATAAAAAGTTTGCTAATTTAGTTTATTTTTCCTTCTTTTTTCTGAATCAAATCGGCCTTGATATTTGATTAAAAAATATTCTTGAATAAATATTTGTTAACATATCTGTTATTTATCAGATTAATTGAAAACTATTTTTTATTTTCCTTTTAATCATTTGAAAAGAGTTTAATTTTAGCTATTAATGATTTCAGTTAAAAATGCATTCAAATCAATGACGACAACTTTTTCTTCTTTCTTTAAACGAAAAAAATAATTGAAAAATAATTAATGAAAATTGATTCAAAAAGTTTAACTACTATTATATTTATGAAAAAAAATCAGATTATTTGATTTTTTTTCAATAGATTACATGCCAATAATCTAAAAATTTGATAATATTCATCGTTTCTCTATGACTGAATCGACAGATATAATTTGAAAAAACAACAAATATGGATTTTCATTTTTTTTTGAAAAAATGACATTAAAAATTTAAAAAAATATCAAAAACTTTTTCGCTTTCTTCTTTTTTTTCTATTTTTTCCCCAACATCAAAAAAAGTCACGTCAATGATGACATTTTGTTAAAAAATGATGATGAATAAATAATCATAGCATTCGTATGATGAAGCATGTTTCATTATTCGGAGAAAAATTGACAAAAATCGAAAGGATTCATGATTTAATAATCAAACACACACACAAACATCATTTATTATTAATCGGTATTATTGAATATAAAAGAAAAAACAATAACATCATTTGTTGTTATGTCAGATAAATAATTTCATATATAAAAATTTTCATTTATTACATACATTTTGATAAGATTTTTTATTTCGATTTTTCTTCTCTGTGCATCAATATAGCATTTAAAACAAAACAATGACATTCATTTATGAATGATGACGATGATGATAATGACAATTGCTATTTGTTATTGTTTTCTAATGAATTTATCAAGAAATAATAATGATGATAACAGAAAAACAAGTTCAAAGTTTTAATTGGATGAAGAAAAAAAATCAAATCACAATTTTAAAATCAATTTGAACAAAAATGAAGAATTTGATTTATAATAAGCATTGTTTCTCGTCATACATTTCTTAATTAAATTCTTACGAATCCCCGGAATATTGTTTTAAAAGTTTTGTTTTCTAATTATAAATTGTAGATGCACAATACCTCTATGAAAAATAAAAGAGAATAAATAAAAATTAGTGAAATTCGTACTCATTTTCAAATTGAAATTTCTTTTTTTAAAATAAATGATAATACTCATAAATACCATTTATCGTAGAAATTTTTAAAAGATTGACATTCTTATTGATGGGTTGATTGAAATAGTTTAGTTGATAAAATAGTTGATTTTCAAGATAAAATATCCTGGTAATTTAATTGTCGGTTGCTGTTAATGACAATATTGATAATAATAATTAAATGTCTAGATTTTTTATGATAATTATTATTACTTTATCGATTATTTTCATCTAATAATTTCAATATTTATTTATATCACATTAAATACATTTATGCATAGGCTATAAATCAATAAATTTTCAACAAATAAAAAAGAAAAAAAATGCGTTTATATATATTTTTGATTGAAATTAAATGAAAATGAAAATAGAATAATTTTTTTTAAGGAAATTGTTAAAGTGGAAACACACTCGTTGTTTTTACACAAACAAACAGAGCAAAATCCATCATATATGATATTTTGTTTTATTTGTTTATTTATTTTCTTTATTTCCATCATTTTCTCATTACGTCGTTTGCACACTACTACCATGCATGTGTATTTGTCGAAGAAGCTACGATTTGAATGTTAAAATTATTTTTTTTTCAAAATAACAAAGTTAAGCATGCTCAGCACACAGATAGCGCCCACGACACACTATTAGTTAAGCGTTTACACGGCCGAAATAAAAGTGGCGCTTAAACGTCCAAATTTGAAAAACAGCTGTTTTTTATATTTATTTCATTTTTAGTTTGATTCATAAATGAAATGTAATTGTTTTTTAGATAATTTTAACGCACGTTTTCTAAATAATTTTTTATTCGAGTGAATTTAAAAATATATTTTTAATCAAAAAATGAAATTTGTTGCACTATTGAGCGGTGGTAAAGATTCATGCTATGCAATGCATTTAATTTCATCAAATCCTGACAATAAATTGGTTGCCATTGCTAATTTAAAACCTCCAGAATCAGGTAAAGAAACTGATTCATACATGTATCAAACTGTCGGACAAGATGTTTTGGAATTACATGCAAAAGCATTGCAAGTTCCACTATATCAATGCATCATTAACGGTAAACCAGTCAATCAAGATATGGAATACAATTCGCCTGTTGATGGTGATGAAGTTGAAGATCTTTATGAGCTCTTATCGAGAATACATCGTGATTTAGAATTTGATGCTGTTATATGTGGTGCAATACATTCCAATTATCAACGATTAAGAGCTGAAAATGTTTGTTCAAGATTACGGGTCAAACTATTATCACCACTTTGGGGCCGTGATCAAAAAGAATTATTGAAAGAAATGATAGATTTCGGCATTGAAGCGATTCTGATAAAAACTGCTGCATTAGGTCTTGATCCACGCAAATATTTAGGTCAGAAAATTGATTATGATTTATATGAAAAACTTTTACAATTGAATGAAAAATATGATCTAAATGTTTGTGGCGAAGGCGGTGAATATGAATCGATGACAATCGGTTGTCCAATGTTTAATGGAAAAAAAATTATTATTGATGAATATAGTATCATCGATAATAGTCAAGATAATCATATAGCCCCTGTATCATATCTCAAGCCTATTCTAATGCATTTAGAATAAATTTATTTTTTCATTAAATGTTATCAACCATCACGGAATTCTTGACTTTTTTTCTCATTGATAAAATAAGGAAATAATTTGCGAAAAATTTGTGGTAAATAAACTGCTAAATAATGTAATACCAGCACCGGTTGTAATGTGATCCATGATTGATCAATACGGTTAGCTAATCCGACAGCCATCAAATATGCACAGCGATCTGATGATAATTTTCTTTTACTATCAGCTGGTTGTTTGCCACCCACTAATTTACCATTCACACCTGTAAATGCTTTTTCCAACAAATTCGAGAATACAGGCCCTACACAAAACATTGTTATGGATATATTGGTGCGGCGACCAAGTTCAGTTCGTAAACATTCAAAGTAGCCATGAAGTGCATGTTTTGAGCCTGTATATGAGGCTGAAAACGGTACACCAAGAATGCCGGCAGTGCTACTGGTTACACCAAATTGTCCATCAACATTGTGTTCGAGGAAATATCGCAAAACGATTCTAGTCAAATTGACTAAACCAAATACATTTATATCAAAGATTTGTTTATCAACTTCGGGTTCAATCTGTATGAATGATGCTCTTTGACTGCGGCCAGCATTGTTCATTAATATATCTAACTAATAATCAATCGATTAATTATTTTAATTTATCGTATGCCTAGTTTTAAGAAAACTTACACCATTGAAATGTTGCAAAACTTTATCCATCATTTGTTGATGACAATTAGAATCTGCAACGTCAAATGGTAAGACCAATACATTTTTTGAATCATATTTTCCTATTTCTTATTATCAAAATCAATTTAATATGTTTAACATATTGTTCATATTCAATGATTACTTACCAATGCAGCGTTTTGCCACATTATTCAATTTCTCTTCATTTGTTGCTGATAAAATTAGCTTACAACCAATTGATGCTAAAACATACGCTAAACTTTCACCGATTCCCGATGATGCGCCAGTAATCCATACAATTTTACCGCTCAATGTGTCTAATGTGGAAAAAAATCAATTTTTCTACATTTTCTATTATTTCACTGACTTGCCTATTGATTTTCCAAATTTTAATGCAAAATATGTTTCGAGATCGCAATCTAAATGATAGAACCACCATAGCCAAGCGATTATGACTATTGAGATTATTATGGATAACATTGTTGTTTTCTTACACTTAAGAGCAAACGAATGTACCCTTAATGATTTCTTATTTTTAGAGTCGTCTCTATTTTGCTCATTCTTAAAATGATATATATAATAGATGTTTTGATATACATAATTTGAATTTTCCGATTTTTAAAAAAATTAGACCGAATGCTCCCATCTGGTGATTTTGCATTCATAAAACTCCATCTACATCATCAACTCTTTATCAATAGACCAATTTTTTTCGGCCTGAAAGGAAGTCAGATAATGACATATCTGTTTATGAAAACTTAATTCTTAATGATTCTCAAATCCATCAATTATTCATTTTGATATATGAGATGCTATCAAAATCATCAGTCATCAATGAGAGAAATTGTGAAAGAGCTAACTTTTAGAAAATTCATTAGAAAAATTTTCATATTTTATTCAGAGATAATTTAAACTCATCTACATAATTGATACAATCAAGGTGGTGATTGCAAGACAATCAATTCATATTTAACACAAAATGTGTTGAGAAAACAATTACTCAAGTTCATCATCATCATCCAATCAATGTATGAATTTTCACTGTTAGTAGATGAACTGTTAGTAGCTGTGGTGATGAACAATCATGTACATATATAAATGCGAAATAATTGTTGTTTTGTTGTTGCTGTTTTCAATGTTAGTTTTAGACCATCAATGTGTTAACATCGCCACTCACCACAGCATTGTTTTATTTGTTTATCTGAATATTTGTCACCAATCTTCATCCACGTTTTTATTTACATTATATTTATTATATTTATAATCAATAAAATTATATTCATATATTTCAAATCAACCATCAAATATCACGAACAGGTTATGGATTCAGCCGCACCACGCATTACTATCCTTACTTCAACATCATTTGGACGATGGTCGGTGGAGATCGTCGCTGCACTACAAAGCCGCAACTTGTATGAATATATTTCTAGTGATATTGCCGCAGATAAATTTGATGTTCAAAAAGACGCTCAAGCGAAATTAATTTTATATAATTCAATCGATGATGAAAACTATCAGAGAATCAGATCGTGCCAGAAATCGAAGCAAATTTATGAATCATTATGTCAATATCATCTAGGCGAATCAAACGAGAAAACCGAACGATTATTGCGACAATTGCATTGTCTTAAATGGACTGAAAATGATAGTGAAATATTTTCTACTGTTCGATCAATCGCAGCTGAGTTGGAAAATCTTGGGCGAAAACTTTCAGAAGAAGAATTGTGCTCCAAAGTGATAACCATGTTACCACCTAAATATATTACGATTAATGTGTCAGTCATGGCTATGAAGAAATGTGGTAACAAAGTAACATTGAATATGATTGAATCAATGATAATGGATCTAGCTGATCATCTTAAACAAATTGATTTGACTGGCAGTAATGATAATGAGGTGACAAACAGTAATAAAACCATGTTAGCGATGGCCAAGAAAAAGATTATCCGATGTTATAATTGTCATAAGATTGGTCATGTAAAACGCAATTGTCCGAAACGAAGAAATGGTGACAGATGGCGCAGTGGTGAGCAAAGAGAAAGTGGACCGAGTGGTAATGCTACGAAACCGAAAATACTTATGATGGCACTTAAAGAGAGTAAGTCGAAGGGGCTCGGCAAGTGGACCAAACCAATGATGAGTGACAATGGTCAATATGAACATTGTCAAGTATTTGTAGATGGAGGCGCTAGCCAACATATGTTTAACGACAGCAAATACTTTTCTGAGGTGCGGTCGCATGTCGAGGACAAGCTGATATCACCTGGTGGTATTGCTAAAGCTTCGGCGGTCGGAAACGTAGAGTTTGAGGTCCACGATGGTACTGAATGGCGAGTGTTGGAACTAACAAACGTATTGTTAGTTAAAGATTGTCCGATGAATTTGGTTTCGATTGGTCAATTGACACTTACTGATGGTGTAACATTTGATGGTGATAGATATCACACGACAATCTATAAAGATGGTGATAGTTTGATGGTTGCTGATCGATCGGATGAATATAATAACGTCTACGAGTTACGTTCCCGGTTTGCAAAGAAAAGGTTATCGATGGCTGCTATATCCTGTAATTTATCAACATGGCACGAGCGATTCAATCACGTCAATAAGAAAATATTGATCGATATGACAAAAGGGGCCCATGTAATTGGAATGCCAGCTAAACTTAATGATGATATTGGCTTTTGTCATGGCTGCTGTGCAGGTAAAATGATTGAATCGAGTCACCCGAGTGCACAAAGAAAGTTACGAGCCAGTGCTGGAGAATTTCTCCATTTGGATATAGCCGGTTATATGAGTGAACCATCGATTCATAGAAATAAGTATTTCCTTATTGCTGTTGATGATTATTCGGGTTATATCAAAGTACGATTCATGAAAGATCGATCCCAGACATTGGAAAAGTTTAAATTATTGTGCAACGAAGTTAAACTTGAAACTGGAAATACTGTTAAATGCATTCGAAGTGACTGTGGCTCTGAATTTATGTCGAATGAGTTCCAGAAATTTTTAAATCAAAATGGTATTAATCATCAGACAGCAACGGTTGGTGTGCCTCAACAAAATGGTCGAGCTGAACGTAACATACGCACCATTACTGAACATGCTACAGCAGCGTTGGTTGGCAAAAATCTCCCGAAATT
The DNA here is from genome assembly GCA_002943765.1 of Psoroptes ovis. NCBI lineage: Eukaryota > Metazoa > Arthropoda > Arachnida > Sarcoptiformes > Psoroptidae > Psoroptes > Psoroptes ovis. The sequence goes on from PQWQ01000006.1 coordinate 1,604,186, forward strand.
TTTATGGGATGAGGCTGTGAATCAGGTCGTATATACTAAAAATCGTGTCTTGAATAGTTTAGGTGTGGTACCGTACACCCTTTGGTTTGGTAGAAAACCTGATGTATCGAATCTCCGAATATTTGGCTCAGAAGGTGAAATGTTATTGAAAAACGTTGGTAAATTCGAGGCTAAAACATTGCCGGTTATCATGGTTGGGTATGATGGTGACACTCTCTACAGGTGTTACTCGAAAGTTAGAAAATGTATTGAGGTGACATCATCAGTCAAATGGAACGAAAAACCCAGTGTACAATTTCGTGTAGTGGACCAACCACGAATTGAGCCAAATATTGATGCAAATGAATTATCTACAAATGATGGTGATGCTGATTCGAACGAAGTTAAATCTGAGACCGATATTGATGATCAACAAAACCCGATTTGTGAATCAGGGGAGCACAGTAACGATGAAAAGAAACGTGGACGACCTGTTGGTGCGAAAAATCGTACATATAAAATGAATATTAATCGAAAACAATCATTGCGAAAATTCGCAGGTTTTAGTGGTGTACCGAAATCGTATGATGATGCTATCAATTGTGATGAGTCGAATAAATGGATGGAATCTATGAAAACAGAATATAATGCATTAATCGAAAATGATACATGGGATATAGTTCCACGACCATCCAATCAACAAGTGATTTCGGTAAAGTGGCTGTACACCATTAAAGAAGATGGCAGATATAAAAGTAGACTGGTCGCACGAGGTTTTGAAGCTGATGATAGTGATTACGATAATTATGCGCCAGTGGTTAATGCCGAAATCATACGATTTGTTTTTAGTTTAATAGCCACATTTGATATGGAATTAATCCAATTCGATGTTTCAACTGCTTTTCTTAATGGTTTTATTACACATGACGTTTTTATCGAACAACCTCTTGGTTTTAATGATGAGACTAATCGTGTCTGCAAATTGAAGCGGGGCCTGTATGGTCTTCGAGAGAGCCCAAAAGCATGGAATAAAAGATTCAACGAAGTGATTGTTCAATTTGGTTTTAGTGTATCAGAATACGAACCATGCTTGTATTATAATTTCAGTGATGATTCGATGACAATCATAATATTGTACGTAGATGACGGCATCATATGTTCAACAAATCCAGATATGCCAATGAAGGTGTTCAATTATTTAAATGCAAATTTCAAAGTCAATCAAATATTGTCAAACGTATACGTAGGATTTGAATATCATCGTAATCGTGAAATGAGACAGATACATTTGAAATAAGAAAAATATATTATCGATAAATTGAATGTGTTTGGCATGAATCAATGTAAAGAAATGAAATCACCATGTTCATCAGATAATTTGTATATTGAATCACCTACAAATGAATCATATCCATATCGTCAAGTATTGGGATCATTAATGTATTTAGCGTATAAAACGCGACCCGACATTTGTTTTATTGTATCGAACTTAGCACGATTTGTTGAACGACCGACTGAAATACATGTAACAGCTATCAAACGTGTCTTAAGATACTTGAAAGGAACTACGAAAATTGGTATTACTCTAGGTGGAAAACGTAATCTTGAAATGACCGCATATTCGGATGCTGATTTAGCAGGTAGAAAAGACGATCGAAAAACTACATCCGGCTTCGTAATTATGATCAATGGTCCGGTTCTTTGGAAAACAAAAGCTCAAAAGGTTATTGTAGACAACACATCTGAAGCCGAATATATCGCAGCCGGAATGTGCTCAAAACAAATCCAATTTTTGATGAACATATGTAATGAATTGAAATTGAAAATGAATCGTCCCACATTGTTTATTGATAATCAATCAACCATTGTTCAATTAAATCAAATCAATATATCAGCGAAATTGCGGCACATCAGTATCAAATATCATATGATCAAACAATTAATCAAAAATGAAATTATTTATGTCGAATGGATTGAATCTTCAGAACAATTGGCAGATTGGCTGACCAAAGCTGTTAGCGTGGCACGTCATCAATCGTTAATGCAAAAATGGATAATTCAATGAATCGGTTTTAAGAATGTATGATACGAATTTTTTTTTTAAATTGTTTTTATTTATTTATTTATTCATTTATTTATTTATTGTTAATATTGATGCTGATGAACTGGAGTAATCAGGGGAGTGTTGAGAAAACAATTACTCAAGTTCATCATCATCATCCAATCAATGTATGAATTTTCACTGTTAGTAGATGAACTGTTAGTAGCTGTGGTGATGAACAATCATGTACATATATAAATGCGAAATAATTGTTGTTTTGTTGTTGCTGTTTTCAATGTTAGTTTTAGACCATCAATGTGTTAACATCGCCACTCACCACAGCATTGTTTTATTTGTTTATCTGAATATTTGTCACCAATCTTCATCCACGTTTTTATTTACATTATATTTATTATATTTATAATCAATAAAATTATATTCATATATTTCAAATCAACCATCAAATATCACGAACAAAATGATTTATCTATGTTTTTAAATAATGATTCGATGAATTTCTATGATTGTTTTCATTTTCATAAATTATTGCATTTGGAGCACTTTTCTTTGATAATAATTTGGTCATATTTTCATTATTGTCTTCGATACAGTTCTTGTCGAATGTTGTACAATGTTTAATATTGATTCGATTCAAACTGTTCATTGAATTATTATCACGATTCTTGCAACTATTATCACCGATATTTAATGACGGACCATTCAAATCGTTGGCTAAATTATCATGATGATCACGAGTATAATTCGTGAAATTGACAGCATATGAATTGGTTATATGTGAAAAGGGTCGTCTTTGTCGTTTATTGCCGCAAATTTTAAAACATTTGAAATGTAATAACTTTAAAAATTTTTGACGAAATTTTCTTCCAAAAACACAATAAATGATGAAATTTATTGATGAATTGATACAAACGAGAATATTTGAAAATATTGTCATTACTTCAAGTGCAGGTGTACCGACTTCGAACGTTGGCTCCATGCAATTAACAATAAATGCTGGTGCATTACAAGCTAAATGATATAAAATAAAAAGAATCACTTATTAATAGAATTGACCCTATTGAATCTTTGAAAGAACACAAAAATAAGAATACCTATAAATATTGCGACAATAGCAATGAACATTGATGCTAAATGTAATTCACTTTGTCTTGCTCTTGTTAAATTATTTCTATTTTTGCTGGCTTGTTGTACACTTATATATATTTTAACATTCAATATAAACAACAATGATAATGGTATTATATAATTGAATGTTAAATTCAAAAATATGTAATAGACTTGATAATAAATTTTATTATGACGGAATTCGGTTGCTTTCACTTGATTGCAGCTGGTATCTACTTCAGCAAATCGAGGTAAATTGAATATAAATGCCATTATTGATAAGATTGATAAAGCCCATATGGCTCGAGCTTTTGTTGATAATGTCATTGTCATTAATGGATGGCAAATAGCTAAATATCTTTCAATTGTAATTAAACATGTAGTCCATATTGATCCTGTTTGTGCAATCAATGCTAATGGATATACTAATTTTACATAATATACTAATGGAGAATATAACATTGATCCATCATCATATGTATCACATTTTGTATCCATTTGTTGATATTGTTGTCTTTGCTGCTGTTGATCCGATTGACAGCCTACCATAATATTCTTATCAATAGTACGTATTATCAGTGATATAAATTTCTCTAAATTATCCAGTGAAATCTGTCCATTAATCAAGTTATCATCTAATATGGTCAATGTTTCATTTAGGATTTGTAAGCAATTATCATCCATTTTTAATCGCATCGATTTTGAATTATTATCATTATTTGTATGGATTTTCATTGATTTGATTGTATTAATTGTTTCGTATGAATAAAAACGTAGTAATAAACGACAATACAATGAATCAAATTTTGATTTAATATTATCTTCATAATTTATGTCATAATAATGACTATTAGCATCATCGATTGATGATTGTTCATTGAAACATTGATCAATAAATTTATTGAATGATTCATTTAATGATTGTAGCAGGATTCTATCATAAGGCACATTTGAATTAATTACGTTATCGTTCGTCGAAAATAATATTGATGTTGTAGATGTAATCTCTGCCGAATGAAATCGTTGTTGATCATCATTATTAGCAATTAATTCATTGTCAATATTTGTTGACAGCGCTAATATTCGATTTTGTAATTGATAATCAGTTATTGCTGGTATATTGAGCATAAGCACAGAAAATATTAGCACACCATTATCATAAAGTGTTAAGACAGTTAAATATATATTGATTGTTGATTTTCTCATATCTGTATAGGAAAACAAATCAAAATTTTATAATTTTTATTTTATATGTGATCTTTGTTTGAAATACATTTTCTAGTTCGATTGATTTTTCAGTAATAATTCTACAATGATTAATTTCGAATCAAAAATCAAATGAATGTCAAATCATTCATATGAACATATTACATGGAACCCTGGAAATTTAGAAACATTTTAACTAAACAAGAAAAATAAGATGAAATTCTCAATAATTCAAGTTTGACATCAAAACAGAATATGGAAAATTTTTTTCTTACAAAATAATTACATCAAAGGATTCTTTTTTGATTTTCATAAATATAGAATCCAATAAATTGTATCGAATTTTCATTTTTCATTTTTGTGGTTGTATGAAATTTGATACTAATTAGTAATTTTAGAAATTAGATTGCTGTTATTTCAATTATATTTCTCTATTCCAGTCATTCTCAACCTTTTTGTCGCCGCGGCACACTGAAAAAAGGAAAAGCCTTTATTTCCAAAATCTTGCGGCACACCAAGTAAGGGAATAGTAAAGGAATGAGTTAGATTTACGAAATTTGGCGGCACACTTTTGGAATCTGGCGGAACACTAAAGTGCCGCCGAACACAGGTTGAGAATGACTGCTCTATTCTATTATGAATGCGATCGTTATTATCAAGATCTTTTGATAATGTGAATGAGATGTAAATGAAATGCTAAATGTAAAACATGATGACGCTGATTATGTCAAAAAAACTGACAATCGGAAAGGATGATAACAACATTTATCCATTAATTTTTTTTCAATACTGACAATGGATTCATTCAGAATTTATTACCACCAACTGGCATCTAGCAAAGCTTTTGAAGCTTCACATATGTATTGATATACCATCATCCAATCAGGAATTGAAAAAAAGGGTTTCAATGCATCAATGAGTATAGAATTTATTATCAGATTGATTATTTAAAAAATTAAGCACAAGTGAAATATGATTTCATCGAGAAGTAGAAAACATTTCTTGGTGTTGATTAAAATATGAATAAATTTGCGAGAGACAGTCTGCATAAATTCAAAAAATTGACTTTCAAAATTCTATGCTATACTTAATTTTTATTTTTTTCATTTGTATACGGAAACAAATACAAATAAATAAAATGTGAATGTAAATATATGAACTCTGAAATTATTCATCAAAATATTAGTATTGACATGTAAATCGAATGTCAATTCAAATATATTCATAACATCATTGACATTATTATTATCATAGAAATTAATTCATATTAATAGCATTTTTTTGAATATACATGAATCTAATTAACAAATATTTTCATGATGTCAAAAACAAATAATAATTATAATAATGATGATAATAAACAACTGAACACAATATTTTACTCATCATTCTTTTCGAATTAAAATAAAAATAATTTCAAAAATACAAACCTTTGTTAAATATTAAAATATACAATGTAATTGTATTCAACAAAAAACCCATGGCAAAGATGAACATATTTAAATGTCCATAATAATAATATTTTAATGTTAATAGCCATATTGATGGTTCTTTATTCCAGTTATCAGTCATTATTTTATTATTATTATAATTTTTATTATGGTTTGATGATTTTTATTTTTCATGTATTTTGTTGGATGACGAAGACAAACATGAGTTTATTCTTATAAAATTAAAACAAATATTCCCATATACCCACATCGCACAAATGCATGAATAAACATATTAAATGTAGAATAAGCACTAAACTAAACTTAGATCATCCTATTCAATGTTGAATAAATAAATAATTCAATATATTTCTTTACTTATATATTTTTAATCATTATTTAATCGATGTTTATTTTTTTAAATTTAAATTATAACTTTCAAAAATAACATTTTGCCATAAAATTAATGTCCAGAAAGAAAATTTTTCGTTTTCTCCTAAGAACGATGTAATATGAAGGAGAAAAAAGCGTATGACAATGGAATTTTGAATGTAAATGAAAATTTTTTCACACTTATTTATGTTATTTTCAAATATTAATTGCATCTTGAATTTTTAATAAGAACAAAAGAAAAGAAAAATGGCGACAACAACATAAAAAATAATTAATTCTCTTCTTTTCTTAGTTTCTAAATGTCAAAATACAAATTATTTATAAAGCTATTGTACATTGTATTGATATTATTAAGATCATATTAAAATATTATTATTATACATATGTGGCTCAAGGAAATTTTAACAAATACTGATATAATCTCTTGGATATTATTATAATGTGTATTAATAAATGCAATATTAGTATTATCATTGCTATCATCACTATTATTATTAGTATTATTAGCAAAATATGGGAATTTTTCTCAAATTAAGAAAATACTTATTTGTTGAAAAAAAATTAGTGTAAAATTTTCATTTTCCATTTCATATCCATATTTATATAAACTAAGACTTCGAAGATTAAAACAAAGGCCCAATACAACTGAATGAATTTTAATGAATTGTTCAAAATAACAAAAATGTATCAACCATCGATAAAAATATGAATAATTTATTCGTAATTTGTTATTTGAAACGAAATTTTCCCCACATTTCAATTTGTATTGTTTAAAAAATAATAATACTAATAATACCTACAGTTCTGGAGCCAAGCATCCATGTAAATTAATTGTATGACAATTTGTAAATGAAAAAATGATTGTTTTTTGAAACCAGGGAAAAAATTGAAATTCCATGAAAATATTTTCAAGACATGAAAAAATTAATTTCCATGGAAAATGGAGAAAAATATAATTAATTAAATATTTGAAAAACATCAAATTCAGATACAGTCATTATTATTAGTTTTTTGTGATTTTATGATTGCGGAACATTTAATTTTGATTTCATTCCTTTTTCCACCATTTATTTCATTATTTGATTCACATTCATTAGTAATTATTTGTGAAATATCAAATCAAATCAAATGAAAAATGTTGATTTTCAATGGAAACAAATTGCTAATCAATGAGTGCAATTCATTTTAATTAATCCGAAAGGTCAAATTGAATCATCAACACATATAATTCTAATCTGTCAATAGCATGAGGAAAAATGGCAAAAAAAGGAGGAAAAATTGGGAAAAAATGTATTTCTCCATACGAATTCTTACCTTTACTCGAATTCAAAATAAATAATGTTAATGTATTGCCAATTATACCGAGTGAACAAATTAAATTGGATAATATACCGTAAAAGTAGAATTTAAAAATTTCCATCATTTTTGTATTTTTTTATTTTTCTTCACTTTTTCAATATTACAAAACAAATAATCAATAATTTTTTTCAATCAAAGAATGTAGCAAAGAAGTATGTTACTTTGAAACACACACGGACACAAACAATAAAAAAAATTCAGAAAAAAGTAATGGCTGAATTCATCTTTTTATGAATGATAATAAATCGATTAGTGAACAAACAAATAAATAATCAATCGAAAATGCATTTAAAGTTGTAAGATTCTTTTTACAATCGATTACAAATGATGAATGAATTGAAAAATGAAACTATTCAAACTATCATAATTATCTTAATAATTCGATGAAATGGTTGCTTAAACTTGATGAACCATAATAATCATTAGCGATGATTCATTTTAAACAATTATTTTGTTTGTATGTTTCTCTATTACATTAATTTGACAAATTTTGGCAATTATAATCGATCAAGTAGCCTAAAGATATTGAATCATTTCGATTATTTAATTTTATCATATTTTTTAAAATTTTGAATTTATATACAATAAAATAAATTTAATTCATAACATGCACCCGCATCAGATTAGCAATGATAGCAATCCGAAAATATATGAAGATGTATAAGATTAGAAAATAATTTCACTATTTAAATTCTATTTCAAATTTTTAGAAACTAAGATGTCATCAATTCATTATTATTATTATATGATGATGTTTACACCATGGAATTTCAAATACAATTGAATAGAAAAATGATGAACAAATGTTACCCTCATTGTATACAACCTATGAATTTTTTTTTCAAAAATAATTTTCAAATGGAGTCGGCGCTATGATATCGAAATTCGTAAAGTTGAAAATTTGGTATTTTTCGATGTTATTTTTTTCACACTTCAATTTGAATAAATTTAAATATCAATGTATGAAATCAAGGAGCAATGTGTTAAATAGTTAATGCAACTCGATTCTGGACATATTGGACTATTGTTATTAATAATAAACGGAAGTTATAACGAATAATGAGTGAATGAATTATCCATGAGTTTTTAACATCTTTTGTTTTTCGATCAATTCAACTAGTGACGTAATTCTACGGTATCCATAAATATAAAATCTCGTGCAATATTACGTTAGCATTCACATTACGTGGATAACGATGCGCTTCAAATCGTCCGGCTCTCTTCAAAGGATTTAATCGAAATTACCTAGTGGTCATCGAAAGTATTTCATGAAGAATTTAATCAAATTAAATTAACGTCTTGAAAAAATAGAATATTCAAGTAGATGTAACAAAAAAAAAGCAAAAACATCGAAATAAATAGAATTAAAACTAATAATCGAATATTCTTATTATCATCATTTTCTAAGTTATGATTTTCTTTGCATTCTTTCCATAATTATTTATAGAAATAACAATGATCAAACACATTATCATATTAATTATATTTGATTTAATTTGGAATATTTTTTCATTGAACATATATTTCTTCCATATAATCATGTAATATGTATTCAATACTGGTGATAATGATGTTCACACGCATTTATTTGTTCAACATTTTATAAGGATGATAATGATTATTTAGATATTTGTTCATTCATTCATTTATTATCATTATTTATTACATTATTTTTAAGGTATTTGGAAGCATTCAAATGCATAATTTTGATTATACATTAGAATAAATGACAGACATTATTACTGTTCATCAATTTTTCCACATTATCAAATTTTTTTCAGCTAACCGTTACATTCACATTATTAAAAAAAATACAAACAATGAACGGAAATTATATTATTCATTAGAATGAATACAATTAATAATTGAGAACCATCTTGAATCAAATACATCTGTGAAATAATGAAATGCCACACATACCTGACACATATAGAAGAATTCATTTGATTTCCTCATCTGCTGCCTTTTTTTCTAGATTTTCACTCCTCTTTTGATATTAACTCATTTTTCGGACATTATGGAAATATCATCACGGTTCTCAAAAGAACATGATTAAGGTTCATTCGATGGTAGAACATTCCATAAAATCAATTTGAAAGAATGTTGAAAATTTAAAAAAAACAATGGAATAAAAAGAATTCAATTTGTATAAATTGTTAGTTTTTCAAAACCATTCATTGTCGAAATATTCCATTTTTAAAACAATTTAGAAACATTCAAAAATGAAACACTATTCCGTAGAATGCCTAAAACGTTAGCGGCAAATCGAAATTGAAGTTAATTTAATTTAAATTTAAATTTGAACTAAATTGGATTGTAATTCAATATTCGAATATACAGAACCTCAAAGCATTATTTCAACTGTAAAACTGTGTAGATAAAGTTTAAAGAAATAATTTATTTGAAAATATCTGGCATAAATATAATTTGGTGAGAAAATTAAAGTTCCTGAGATAATATTATTTTTAAAATATTTCTAAATCATCAATTATTGAAATGAGCGAAACATCGATGAATTTCAAGAATGTTCCGATTGCTTCATCATCAAATGCAGTTGCGAATCAACATCATTCAATTTCAATGAATAACAATAATGCTAGAAATTGGGAAAAATGGCGAAGAATTTCAAAAGATAATCTCACTTCTAATGAGAAAATGATGTAATTATTATTTGTATTTGATTCAATTAAGTATAAAAAAAATTTCACAAATTTTTTTCTCTGAAATTCCGGAAGAATTTTATTGCAAAATTTTAGCCAAGAACAACTCAGTCGTTATGAGATATATCGTAGATCTAAATTTCCAAAGCGTGTGATTAAGAAAATCGTACGAACACTATTCGATATTAATATCAATGACCGTACAGCAATTTCGTTAGCCGGTATTGCCAAAGTATATGTTGGTGAATTAATCGAAACTGGTATTTTTTTTTATTTGAAAATAATTTTCATTTATTAATTTCATAATTGATTTTCAAAAAAAAAACAATGTTAGCATTAGATTATCAACAACGTATCGATAAACAACGAGCATCAGGACCATTGAAACCTCATCATTTGCGTGAAGCATTCAGGAAATTAAATTTTCGTCAAAAAGAAATGTTTGCTTCACTGCCTTGAATTTGAATTGAAATATGAAAAACAATTGACACATTTAATTCTCATCATTTTTTTCTGTTTGATAAAACAAAAAATGTGTTACCAAATAAAGATAATTTCAACTTTTCAAGAAAATAATAATAATCATTGATATAATATCGAATTCAAGTACCACATAATTAAAAAGTCATTCTGCAATATTAATTGTTATCAAATGATTGTTGACGCGTTATTCATTACAAATTCATTGAATATTGTCATTATATTTTAGTGAAAATTTGTTTATTAAAAAAAGAAATTGATAGAGATAAGATTTAACAAAATATTCAAGAATGAAAATATTAACAATCTGTTTTATTTGGTAATTCATTTAATATAATAAATTAAATAGTTGCCCAACATTTTGAAGATTTATGTAGACTTATGATATCAAATAAATAAATAAAGTAAAAATTGAAATTGACATCCAAAGTTGAATATTTGAATGTATAGTATCTCTTATGTATTTGAATTTTTCTTCCATAATATAATGGCCCATAATTTTTGGCCTACAGAAAAATCTACTGTAACCAAATGCCGATCTTCAACGTTCGAGTGTATATTGAAAAATAAGAAACAACAACGTCAAATACTTTGAAAATTAAATTGGTAGAATCACGTAAACAAATGGCTAAGTGTTCAATTAAGTAAAATTTGTAAGAAAATTCGGTTTGATTTGATTCTTTGTTACAATAAAAATTTGTTGTCTGTACATGTCATTCTAATTTGATTTCATTTTTTATTTGGTATCTCAGGATTTTTCGTTTCATTATGCATACTTATGTAAATGTAAAAAAATATATGTTTAAGTGGAATCACAATAATTTTTCATATGAATCTTCCAAGAAATATTTTCAATTTCGTTCAAAATTCAGTTCTAACATCAATCCAATTATTTGGCACCAAATTTTATTGAATTAAATAATAGAAAATATTTCAATCAGGATTTTTTCATTTGAAAGTATAAAATAAAATTTCATCGCTTTTAGTTTCGTGGTTACTGTGAATTTGAAAATGGCGAATGATGTTTGGAAGTAGTTCTTTAAATTCCTGATTCAGCCATTGTTTCGTCGTCTAAAATATGTCGGATGAATTCATATTTCAATTGATAAGAATGATTTTCAATTTCGTATGCTCACCTTCGTATCCTTGATTTTCATGCATTTCAATCAAATCTTCTTTGCCTTCCAATACACTCATAAGACATTCATGAATGCAAATGTATTGTTGCTATTGGCGTATGCATAAAAAATACATAAATTGAATATTAAAAGTTTATAATTTCGAAACTTACCTCATTTTGCACCATCCATACACGTTCTTTACGCATTTCATGTACAATACCAAATATATCGACAATTTCGTATTTCTTAATATGCTGTATAATACGATCCAATGCGATGAATGTGCCTGAGCGACCAACACCAGCTGAACAGTGAACAATTATCGGTTTATTATTATCGGCAGTGATACGTTCGCGAAATGATCGCACAAATTTAACCAATGTATTCGGTGGTTCTGGCACTCCGAAATCTGGCCATGTTGTGAAATGAAAATGCCTGACAATACGATATTGATCACCCTAAAGAAAAAGATTGATTATTTTTGTGAATAATTGAAAAAAAAAGTTATGCAAGTTGAAAAACTTACTCTCATAACTTTGAATTCCGAAATAGTCCAATCTTGATATTGTGTTTCATTCAATATTGTGACTTGTATATTGCCATAAAATACTGGCTGCGTATCATATGGCCAATATCGATCGCATTTTTCTCTACCCTTCTCAATACATCTTGTTAACATTACGATTGCTCTTGAATTTTGTTCCCAAACCATACGCCAAAAATCATCACGAGTCGAATGTAATGGGCCTTGTGTAACAATGAATTCCCGTGGTGAATTAAATCCAGGAATATAATTTGCGTTTATATAATCAGATCCTTCTTCATCATCGGTGGGCAGCAATTTGACTCTTGAATGATCATATGGTAATATATTAGTGAAACGATTTTTCGGTCGATTAACTGGTAAATCAGCTGCATTACAAGGTCGATCACGCCCTACATGTTTAAGTAATTCGAATTCTTCACTAAAACGAAAATCAGAATCAGCCGACATGAGTCGGAAATGATCGGCAAAATCTTTGAGTTTGATAGGTCGATTTGTTATTATTTCACTTTCGACAATCGATAAATTATCACCAACAACAGCAGGAGCATTTGTTAATACATTAACATTGCCTAAACTTGTACCGTCTTTCAACATAATTGGCATGCCATTAGGCCCTATGGTTGTAGCAGTCATATGATGATGTTGATGCATAAATTTTGAATCACTGTCTTTGAATGGGCCTAATCGATTTCGGCGCAAATATACAGCTAATAGTATTAAAATAACTAAAAATATAAATGGTGCTAGTATGGAAATATAAAGTGCCGTGTTATCTGGATCTGTTATCATGGCATATGAATAAACAGTGTCAGTAAATTTTTCAGGGCTGGTAAAAGCACGTATTTTGATTTTATATGTTGAACCAGGTTTTAGAGGGCCATTACAATATTTTGGTGAACCACCACGGATCGATGTTGCACGTCGCAGATGTTGTTTGATATCACATTGTTCAGCACCAATCACATAATCTTCAATTTGTGAATTATTGAATGGATAAAATGGCTCTGTTGTTTGATATGGTGGCCATACACTATAATCTTGTACATCATACCATGAAGGTAACTCCAAAACATTAGAATTAATGGTATCATCTTCGGCAACAATAATCGCATACGACTGAATTGAGCCGTATACGCTTGAGAAGTAATTTTTTCGGAAACGTATTCGTATTGTACGAGTCGAATGTCCAACTTCAGTAGGGAAAACAGTGTCAGCTGGTGCCGGTGCAGACCAAATGGGCATCGTTTCTTCCCATACAGCTTTATGACCAGGTCCAACTTTTGTATGGGCTTGTATTTGAAACACATATGTTTTTCCAGGTATTAAATTGTATATAATACCTTGTGTTTCATATGGTTCAAATAATTGATGTTTAGTAATTGAAGATGGTGTTGCTGATGACGATGATGCACTATTAGATTTTATCCAATAGACTATTTTATATCCAGTGAGTATTCCATTCATTTCTGATTGAGGTAATGACCATTGTAATGTAATTTCATTTGGTTTTACATCAACCGATTGAAAATATGATACTTTTCCCGGCACGGATTCGAGTGTGAGAAATGTTTGCGATACAGGCGTAGAACGGAGCATTGTCGACGTACCATAACCGGAAAGGGTAGTGACGATAAACGTATAATTATTGTGTGGTTTCAAATTATGATATTCAATTTTTTCAATCAAAGTTACATTCACTACCAAAGTTTTTTCATGTGGATCAAAATACTGTACTTCGTAACCATCTTTATCACCATATGGAACATCCCAGCTCAATGTTATTTCGGCATCGGTTATGGATAATCCATTGATGTTGCGAATGGGCTCTGGATAAAGACGGGCTTGTCTTTGAATTGGTACTGATAATGTTTGACCACTAATGGTCCAAATCGAAAGATTATACAAGCGGCCAGGTATCAAATTATCGAACAATACAAAACGATTTGTATCGTTCCATTGTTTTTCCTGTGGTGGTATTGATGTGCCAGATAATTGAAAACGATAACGATCAAACACTACATTACGCAATGGGGTTGGTGTATATTTGATTCCAAGAGTTTTTGTTTCGTGTTCCCCAACAATAACATTGATAACTGAATCGATTACTGGAACTAAATAAATTTTGATTATTATTAATTTATATGAATTAATCTTAATTTATTAACTTACTTGTTCGAATTTGTACACCAATACCTTCGGAACGTAATTTGAAACTTATGACATAGAAACGGAATGAATATTCTTCACCTGGTTTCAAATCCTGTATGAACACCGTTATCAGATCACCTGGTCTTGTACCATTATAATAATTAATACGTTTGGATTCTTGCAATTTAGGTTGATTCACCGGATTATATATGACATTGAAATAATCGATAACACCTTCAGGCGCTGTCCATTGAAATGTAACATTGCTTGAATCCACCAATGTTTTGATAGCAGCGATTGAATTTGGAAACATTGTTTGCTCTAATTCACGTATATCTGGACTTTCAGCACGATTCGATACAGACGAAACACGAACGGTATACATTTCACCTGCTACAAGATTTTTTATTTCCATCGATGTTGTATTCACGATGCCCAAATCTCTCCATACTGTTTGCCTGGTTGGACGATATCTGGCTATATAATGATCTACTAATGAATCTTCAGGGGCTGACCATACTAACATCATTGATGAGTTCGTATGTTTCGATACATGTAACGCTTCTGGTGGCCGTGGAAATATAGTTTGGAAATATGAATGTGGATCACTGATCAATCCATGGCTGATAGCATATACAGATATTTCGTATATGGCTCCTGGATATAAATCTTCTAAAACGGCCCAATTCGAACGAACGATACGTTCTTTCTTCTCTTTAGTGTCATTTCGTATCCAAATTATTTTGTATGAATCTTGTTTGCTTGTTACATCCCATTTCCAGCTGATATTCAATGTACGGCCTGAAATTGGCTCCAGAACGCCGATAACTGGTGATGCTGGCTTTGTCGGTTGTGATATGACAACATAATCAGAATAAACATTATTTGATATGGCAGCAACTGAAATTGAATAATTGCGACCAGCCAACAGGTTTGATAAATGCACATAGGTATCTTTGGTCACTTCAATGGCAGCATCTGAATTGAATGCATCCAATTCATGATATGTGATTATGAAAGAATCTTGTCGTGAATGATTTTCTGGACGCCAAGAAAGATGGATACCAGAATATTTATCCGGATCTGATTTTAAATCTAACACCGGTAATGGTCTTGTTGTAATGTTTGTGGCTATAGCTGAAGATATTACATTGCCTGATACTGTTTTCACAGTGACTTCATATGTTTCACCTGGCTGTAAACCTTCATCAGAAAAACGGACAATTCTCGGATCATCTTTGAAAACCATTTTCGGCGAAACATTCTTCAAACCAATGGAAATTTGATAACGATCGAATTCACATTCACCTATAGGCGGATCCCATATCACATCGAATGAAGTCGATGTTACAGTTGCGCGGTTAAAAGAAAGATTAGAAGGCGATAATGGTACGGTGCGATATTGTGCTTCAGTAGGATCCGATATTTGATTACGGCTAACAGTTTGCACGGTTATGTTATAAATTCGGCCAGGTACCAAACCATCAAATGATGTTTGAACTGGGCCAGGAGGATCGGATTCTTTTTTCACAAACAATACCGATTGATGTGCATCTTGAGGGTAAATTGATACTTTGTATTGATCAAAGATACCGGAAGGATATGGAGGTTGCCATAGGACTAATAAAGTTGTTTCATTTCGGAACCAAACGATAAAACGACCAGGTGTGTTTGGTTTAGTCGTAAACGTCACCGATTCATTGCGTGATTGTCGACCATTAGATATAACAGACACAAATATTTCATAAGTACCACCGGCTGTAAGATTTCGGATGGACAATGGCAACCGATCATTTACAGATACATCTAATTGATATGGACGAAAATCATGCTCAGCTTTCGGCTCTTTCGGCACAACCGTAACTTTGTAACCATCAATGTTGCCATCTGGATCCATCATATCACTGGTTGATGTTTTCCAATCTAATTCAACTTGTTTACCACTCAATACTTGCACACGTAGATCATCGACAGGTGGAACTGAAAATATTATATTAGAAAATTTGAGACCAATTTGAATTTGAAATAAAACTATTTAATACATGTAAGCCTACCGAAAACTGCATCAATTAGTGTCATTAAATGAAATAATAATAATGGTAATAATATTAGTTTGAATAATTGCCATATTTGTAATTGACTAGATGATTTGTTGTTATTGTTGCTATTATGACAATTCACATTCAAATTTTGAAACTTAATCGTTGAATTATCAGATTGTCGTAATCTTATACGGCGCCGTAAATGATAATGGTTGGATTTTTTAAATTGTTGTCGTTCATTTGCACCGAAACTCATTGAATGATTTGATTGCTTTGCCATGATCTTTATTATGATTCCAAATTGCATGAAATCAATGCTGGAATACAATCGAAATTCTTTTGGATTTAATTTAAAAATCTTTTGTGTGAATTGTGATGAAAACGTATAAATACGTCAGCAATTATTAAAAATTCAAGTTTAATGGAGGCGCATTCATACCACTTTGGTGTAGATAAGCGCGCTGTTGATTAAATAAAATGAATGGTTTAGCTACCAAAAAAAGCTGTCTGAGCTGTGAATCATTTTGAATTTAATCATTGAAAATTCACTTGATGAGTTGATGTTTATGGCTATTAATGGTAATGAAATCCATTTATAACTACCAAATGATGATATTGTGTCATTTTCTATCCATTATTATGCATAAAACATTAAACATAAATGGATCATAGACTCACAAGTATGAAGTGATAATAAACAAGGATGAATTGACGATTTTTATTTAACACTTTGACTTGAAGCACAGAGAAAAAACTATGGAAGTAAAATAAATTTATTTAACTGCGATGATGGAGAAATGTGATGGACAACAACCTGTTGTATGTGTGCGTATGTTGAAATTGATTCAAAAATGTCACAAATAGTGCCAATATTGAAACATTTAAACAATATTTAAATTGAATTTAGCACATCTTTTTGATGAAATGGTATTATTTACATGGAAAAGTAATAAAACACAATTTTAGACAAATTTACAATGGAATTTTAATAAAAGTATCAAAGTGATTGCAATAGGTTTTATTTGGTCAAACATATATCATTAAAAGACGAAAATATTTCTTCAAACGTTGCGATAAATATCATTATTGTTGTTGATGTTGATATGGAAGAATTTTTGTTCAAAATATTTTCATTTCATTCAATGAAACTTGTTTCAAGACTTCAATTCTCAAATATGAATCAAATTTCTCTTCATGTTTCTCCATATGTATCCTTGGATCCATTTGTAAACGTGAGACGTCATCAAAAAAGAAAAAAAATAAGTTTGTATTTGGAATAAGAAGAGCAATTGTCATTGAAATCGAATGGAATACAGTTTATTCATTCATTCAGTTAAAATGTTTAATTATCAAATGCATAATATTGTTTATGGAATAGCAAATAATGATGCTCACCTTCATCATAATCATCATATCAACTTCTTTTCTCATTAATCGATAATTATTTATACTTGTTGCGTTAGTTAACACTTGTATTTCGGCATAGCAAAACAATGTTCGTACTTATATCTATGCTATGCTACGAATCAAATGGTGGTCATTCTACAATTTTTCTTTTGTTTGACTTTTCAATAGAAGAGAAATTACACAAGGCAGTGGCATTTGACATTTGAAAATTGAAGAAAAATAAACGCGATCAGTAGAATAGCGTGAAGATCAAAGGAACAAAACTGTTGCTGACGTATTAATGCAGTTTTCAAAATATAGATCGATGAATTTTTTGACGTACCGATACGTCATAATATTCGCCATGTACATTGAGTGCCAGCATTCATAGATAGGATTGTGTGAGAATCATTTTCTTAGCAAAATCTTCAGAAATGCATGTTTGTTGACCTCTTTCTTTCATTCTTTCTTCTACTCTCTCATTTTTCACTTTCTCACGCATCTTTCCAGTTCACAGTATGAATCGATGAACCAGAAACAAAACAAACCTCACATCATTTCTTGAAAAATTTCCAAAGTACGGAAACCTGATCGAAAATTTCCAATAAAATAGAGAAATTTGAATGATTTGAATTCAATTACTTGATCCATAGACTAGTCATTTCTATTACGTAAAAGGATTGAAATTTAACATTATGATTGCAAATTTCAAAATGAAAACTGAATATTTTCATCATTATTAGATGCCATTAAACTGTTAAATGTTTGAATGGAAAGAGAGGAAAAGTCTAGAAACAAGGCAATGTTTTACAGAAAAAAAAAATTAAATATTCAGATATAATAGATTCAAATTATTCATAAAAATTTGATTTATTTGAAAATTATTTCTCAAAAATATAAGTAATTTTATAAATTTTAAATATAAATAGTTATATTATGTTGCTAAATGAGCACATTAAACTTAAGCGAATAAATGATAATTCTCAATGATGAATTGATGATGATTTTGTAAAAAATACAAATCACGAATATGGAATTATGGATAATTTTTTTTAACTTCGATATCATTGCAAAGTTTTAATTCAAAAAAAGGGAAAATTTAATATTTAGAAAATAAGTACACAACAATCAGACATGATGATTATGATTAAAAAATTAATCACAAAAGAATTTAAACATATAAAAGAAGAATGTCAGTGAATTTTTTTCTATTGATGAGCGCTTATTAAGCTGTGATTCATGATGACCATAAAAACATCTTGATGGGCAAACATCTGCCAAAGATTGATTCAATTCAATCAAAGAGCGTATATGACAGTCAGCAACGTTTTTGAAGTATATCATCACAATAGTTTAGTCAACATCATAAGGTTTCATCGAATTATTTGAAGTTATTTTTTTCAAATTCACTCCATGCATCATTTAATTCCATGAATATATATTTAGCCAATTCTTCATGTGGACTACCAACAAGCTAAATTACCAATGAAACAATTTTATTGATCAAAATTCTTTAAGAACATTAGACACATACCTTATCCGGATGCACAGCTAAACATGCCTTGCGATACCATTTTTTTACATCATTTGGTGTCAACAATTGATGCATGCCAATTGGCGTCCAATTACAACCTTCCCATATGATAGTATTTAATGAACAAAGTAATGCACGAATGTTCTTTTCTTTATTCTCCGTCCATTCACCAACTTTTAATCGTATTGGATTTGCCCCCGATTTAAGCTTTATATTAGAACATTGACACATTAAAATCCATCAATTAATTCAAAACAATTTATTTAGATATTTACCAATTCAGCTTTGCGTATTTCAGCCATAGTTTTATTGGCATTACTATCAGCAGTATTAGATTTTTTGAATCCACCCAGAAGATCTTCAAATTCATTACCAATCACTCGAGGCGTTTTCAAACCTGTTGATTTTGTAAAAATATCATTGAAATTTCGTCGACTATAATCAGGACGATTAATCGGTTTGTTTGCATTGTTCAATCCATTTTTAATCTCTTTATTATTTTTGTTCTTAGTAACATCATCAGGGAAATTATTGAAGGAGGCAACACGTGGTATTGATGATTGTGGTATCGAAGAATTAACATTTGTATTGGATTTATTAGAAAAATTCAAATAATTATTAAGATCATTGAATGGATCGAATTTAGCAGCTGTGGCAAGATTCGGTGTTGAAGGATTTTTAGATTTGAGATTGCTGCCGAACGTTGAAAATCCACCTAGTGGTGTTGATTGCACTGTCGTAACATTAGTAGGCATAACTATTTGATCATTTATAAAATCAAGTGACTGATCCATTATTGATGCAGAATTTTTAGCAATTAATTCATCAGTCACATCATCAACCAATAAATTAATACGTGGTTCGTTTGATTTAGACAATAAATCTTCCGATTCATTTGCATTCTGTGCCGCATCATTTAAATCATTGAAACTTAAATTAACTAATAAATCGGTGTTATTTCTTGACGGTTTCGGATTCCGAGACAATAGATCCACGTTTGTGTTTGATGTATTTAATAAATTGATTTCACAATCATCATTTTTCCTACGAGAATTCAGAATCAAATAAAAATTTCATCGAGTTGTAATGGAAAAATAACTACTTACGATTGTTTTTTATCAAGATCTTTAGACGTTTGATCCACTAATTGCGATTTTAATTTATCTATCGAAATATTTTCTTTATTCAATTCGAGAAACTCTTCGAATTCATTATTATCAAT
Source organism: Psoroptes ovis (assembly GCA_002943765.1). NCBI lineage: Eukaryota > Metazoa > Arthropoda > Arachnida > Sarcoptiformes > Psoroptidae > Psoroptes > Psoroptes ovis. The sequence goes on from PQWQ01000006.1 coordinate 1,624,859, forward strand.
GAAAATAGAATCTGGTTTATCAATCAATAATATTTCTAATTCATCGATCGATTTTGAATTTCGATTACTCAATGACTTGTTTTGATTATTAGGAGTAGGTGAATTAATAATATCATAATCGATCTGTATTTTGAAATCAAATGGAAATCTATCTAAGTCTTCATCTAATAGATCTAAATCATTCAATGCAAATTCTATGGTATGAGGACCACCATTCACCGCATTTGTAGCACTTTTATTACAATTTTCAAAAAATAAATTACATTGAAGTGATGCTATACGTATTGCTATAGGTTTTTGTTGATTCAACATTTTCGCTCCTAACGATGATCTTGCATGTGATATCAACAGGTAAAGGTCCGAATTCAAATCTATCGTAACATCAATATTCCTCCATGTTACTTGTTCATCAATACCTTTTGTGTAATGTATCAATTTTTCGTAATCATTAAGGGTTGAATAAAGTTTTGTCGATAAATCTGTGAAGAGCTCAACGAATGGCCGACAACCATCACGAATTTTTGTGTATAATGGTATGCCAATCATGCGTATCGAGCGAATTATCGATTGTTTATGCGATGAAAAAAAGTTATTTAAATATTTTTCCTTTCTTATTAATGAAATATAATTCAAATAACGATATTGTGATGGATTTAGTTCGAATGTATTACGTTTTGATTTGAAAAATTTCAATGCTGAGTTATAATCATGAAATAATCCGATTAGTATTAAAAATGATACGGTTAATATTGATGAATTGATTTTACCATCCTGAGAAAAAATGAATGTGATTAAATACTTCCAAACTCATACAATACACTTACCAAGCAATGTATAACGATTGTATTGCGATTATTATTCATTACCCATTTGAATAGATGATCACATATTGCTATAATCGATTTTAATGGCGTGACTCTCCTCACATCTCTCCATAGTGCTCCACCATCGATCACTTTAATTTTTGAACCAAATTTCATAGCAGAATCATATGATCGGCCACTAATATTGACAACACAAAATGGTGCATCACGTGACTCAAGTACAGCTCGCACATCATCAACGTGATTACGAAAATATGCCGATTCAAGTCCTTCAGCAGGATAAGACATGACTACAAGTCGTGATGTGAAAAATGTCATGTCCAAATCTTGTCTTGCTATTGAACTAATTTAAATAGAATTGAAATAATGATATGAAAAAATATTAAACTACGTACTTTTGCACCGTTTGCATAACTTTATTTGATGTATCTTTGATGTATTTAGTGAATCCAGAAAAATATGATTGTGCGGTGCCTGGTATTTGGCTATTGGATGATGATAAGTTTGATAACAATGGATTATTCGTTGTCGGAGAAAGTTTTGCCGAATGTGGCGCTGAAGCTTTCGGTGCAATACATGGAGAATTTAAATCGACATAATTTTCTTCCATGAGTCGTAGTATGTTTGAACAATCAATACGTTCACTTGGATTAAGCTGTAAACATTTTCTGTTAGATGTTGAAAATATTGTTATTGAATGATATTTGATTACGAAAAAAAATTATCAATTTTACTTAATGATTTCAACAATGGTGTCTTGTTGATTGATTGATGTCAGCGGGATCATGTATTTACAATTAATTATGCGTAATTTGGAGGAATCTTCGAATGGATGCTGCCCAAAACGTAAACAAAATATTAAACAACCTAATGCCCATATATCCATTGCTGTGTTGATATTATAATTGAGATATGTATCAACAATTTCTGGTGGTCTATACATAGGCGTTGTATGACGATTCATCTGAAAACAAATAGATAAATAAACTCAGACTTTTGAGTAAATAATTATACTTGCTTCATCCTCAAGTAAAGAACGCTGCATTGGTGTCCAATTATGATCCAATGTATGAAATTTATCAGTGGCCGACCCAAAATCGCATAATTTTACATAACCTGCTGCATCGAACAATATGTTTTCAATTTTGATATCACGATGTATGATATTTAGCTGATGTAATTTACAAATACCAAGTGCTGTTTGATATATAATGCGATTCAATAATTGTTTATTGACAATCGGTAATGGTATATCTTTCAACGATCCATTTGTACAATTTTCACTGTATTTTAAAATATACAAAAATGAACGATCAATTGAAATTCAATGAATTTGGCTATAAGACCTTAGCCTTAGATTGAACATGCAAAAACATACCATAAAAGATAATAAACATTTGATTTGATCACTGTATAACCATAAAATTTAATAATATGTCTATGTGATTGTATGCGTTGTAAAATTTGTATTTCATTTTCAATTTCTCGTTTGGATTCTTTATCTGAACATATCATACGTTTTATTGCATATGTTTGTGATGTTTTAACATCTTTAGCGTTGAACACATAACCGAATCCACCTTAGGAAAATGAAATTAAAATCAAGATTATGTTGGAATTCGTTCACGATTCTTCAAAATACCTTCAGCGATCAATGATTCTAAACGTAAACGATGATCACCAATATCAATTATATCACCAATTAATGGATTCATTAATGAATTTTCATTATTAATGGAATTTGTGGAATTATGATTATTTATATTTTGATTCATTGATGATAGATTTGATGTTTCTGTTGTCGATGATGATGATGATACAAGGCCTAAGTTTCGAAACAATTCATTCATATTAATATTGTTTATGCTATAATTTTATATGCGAGATCAAAGCTTCATATGATTGCTGATCAATATCACAACAATTTCAAATTACAAAGATATTAATGATTATTTAACAAAATGTTGAATGATCAACAAATAAGAATCTAGAACTAAAAATATCAAATTTTTGTTTGAAATGAATCAATTGATTATTAGAATAATTGAAAACTGATAACTAATGGGAGAAAACAGTAAACAGTTGGATTTTCATAATTTTTCTGCCAATCATAACAATAATAATGATGAGAAAAATATCGCTAACATTTTCGCAATCTACATTTTCTTTGATGATTTTGCTGTTAACGTATTGATACTAATTTTGCATTATTCTCAAAATAAAGCCCTTAACGTGGAGGTACGTCTTTATGGTCGTTGTATATCCTATGCAAATATTGGCGTTTGGAAATTATGATCAATCTCTCGTTTTCATTGAATAGCGTTGATTTGTCATAAGCTAGAATTTGAATAACAAACAATTGTGAATCAAATTTCGTAGTTATTTTCATTGTTTTATGAATTAAACAATTATCCTCCTACTTTTTACTCATTTTAAATAATGCCATCTGTTGTCTTTTAAATTTTATGATATTTAAATTTTCTTTGCGATTAGCATTCATTTTAAATCATTTTCTTTAAATTTAAAATTTTATTTAATTTATTCAAGAATTTATTCATGCCAATCAGAAGATTCAAATTCTTTTTCAATCCAATCATCTAATTGTGATGGTTTTATAAATGCATATGTAAGAAAATAAAAAAATGAAAACAAACCAAATGTTAATGTGAATATTGTTTTAGATATATGATCAATTGTATTTGCTAAATGCTCATTATAATTATAATTGTTATTATTTAATGATTCATTATTTAATGTTAGCAGATAAGGACGCCGTAACCACTCGACGAATATATTTTTCATTTGTTGCATATTTAATAATTTGTCCATTTCTTGTGTTTGTTGTTGTTCCGTTGATGTTTGTGCAGACATTTTGGAATATTTTTCATCATAATTTAATTTTTTTATCGATTTATTATCTTTATCATCATCATCATTATTATTATCATTCAAACAAATACGATATGATTGATGCAAGGATTGCTCAACTGGTAAACCTTTATCATTAGAGACATTTTCATCAATTGCAGGTGCAATCGCTGTTTTTGCAGCTGATGCATCGCCTTTGATGAAATTATTTCGGATCAAACGCAAATCCAATTCTGTTGTTTGTTGACGTTTAAATTTTTTGAGAGGAATTTCATTGATTTGTTTTGATGTTGATGAAGACTTTGAATCTGTGCTGTGGATATTGAGTGGTTTCTGTAATGAGAATTTGAAATTAATTACCATTTAATATTGAATGAATTTTGATTCTAAATACCTTAATGCGCGAGTCATGTGAGCGAGTTGATGACGCTCGATTATGATGAGAATGTGAACGCTGCTTTTGCGATTGTGATCTCTGTCGATATAAATGTACATTACCTTTACGATAGATATAATTGACAATAATGAATTCAATCATAGATGCATAAATGAAAAACATGCATACAAAATCCCATAAATTCATGGCATTCAAATTCGATACTACCGGTAATTTGGAGCGGAAACTATTTGTTGTGGTACAAAAATTCAACATAGTAGTAACGCCGATCATAACACGTGCCGGGACAGCATTCACATCTAACCAAAAACTAATGAATGAGCTTGTTACCAATACCATACCGGGTACGAATACGGTGGAAAAATAAAATGATTGATCACGTGAAAATACTAATAATACACTTATGCAGCTAAATTCTTTACGCCATGAGTGTTTACGATTACAGCGCGTTGTTTCATTCCGTATCATATAGGCGTTTATTGTTTTTAATGAATCTGAGACCGTGATAGGCACTTGTTCATCCCATTGTAATCGAATTTGATCCTCTACATGTGATACTTTTAAATGAAATAATTCAAATCGAATAAATTATCAATCATGATTTGATTATCAAATTAAGTGAATACTTACAGCTTTCAATACCGAAAAAACATTTAGGACTATCGAATGGAAATATTTTCAAATTACCTTCACATGTTAAGATCATGTTACGACGTGTTGTATAAACAACTGTGCCATTTGAATAAATATTCAATGTGATATGTAATGGATCAAATTGATCAGTTGTTTGTCGGAATTCGCCATGCTTTATAAAATAAGTGTCCGGCAACCAAATGCGATCAGTATGTTTCAAACCATTCAAATAATAATGATTAGTATCATTAGATAATGTTTCCGGCAATTCATATCGTAATCTTGGATCATGCCAACGTTGTATTAATGCGAAACCAATCTCATATGTTACACTTGATTCATCTGGGGATGATAATGTTAATATTATTATGCTCAAATTGACTAATGTCTGCTCTGAAATATTAAAAATGAAATCAAAATATTATCAATCCGTCTAAATTATACGCCATGCAGCTATCTGTACCTTGAGGCCTCATGTGATGATCATAATTTCCAGATATGATAATATCATCTAATATTTGTTTGTCAGTTAAATTGAAATGTTTACTAAACCATATTTGATTGAAAAAAATATAACGATTTTTCATTTGAACATCAATAAATGTGACATACCCGATTTCATCATGATTGATAAATTTTGTTTCTATTGTTATCAATTTTGTTAACATTTGTGTTATTATTAATAAATAAAATATTCTACTCATTGCTCAAATTAAATAAATTGCATTCTAGTCGATTGATTATGATAAATTTTCGATTGTTGAGATGTTCAGATATCGTACATTTTCATTTTAATTTGGCGAATTAATTAATATGTTTTGACGCTAATGCACGCCATATACCATAAAACACCACAACCGCCACCACCGACCCCAACAGGAGTAAATATATGATGAATTCAATTCAATGGTTAATAATAATAATTATAATGAAATAATGAAATTGTGACATATATACGCGAAAAACGATTGCAAACATTTTCAATAAAAAAAACAGTTGTTCAAAGAAATCAATAAATTTTTTTTGGTAAATTTATGTGAAATATTCTTAAGAAATTTGTATTATTATTGATTTATTCGTCGTTACTGTACGATTTCAGTCTTTTTTTCAAGTTTTAATTCTAGTAATGCTGTACTTTTATTCAGGTTGCGTGAATATTCATTTCTATTGCCAAGCACCGATCACGGTGCTCAAAAAGCATCATTAAAAATATAGTGCGTGTGTCGATACGATATATGATAATGATATTTAATTCAATTTTTTTCTGAAACGATCGGCACGTTACCGGCAAGAGAAGGTTTTACCCTTTGAAATAAATGCATGATTTTTACCATATACCTTTTTACCTTAACTTAATAATTATTTCACACGATGAACATGATGATGATGGTAATAGTTATGAGAGCAAAAGAACCTTTGCGTCGATGATTTTTTCGCATGATTCCATGAATTATTTAGTTTATTTCACATTTGAATCACTACTGCTGAAAAATTCAAAGCTAAGTTATCTTCATTAATAATCATATGAAAGCTATATTGGATTGAATTTATTTGAAATTCAAATTTTTTTTTTTTTTTTGGGAAATGTCTCCTATTCTCACCTTGCTGTGTCAAGTTTTGTCGAAATAGTTGAATCACAAAATCGAAAACACACTGAAATGTGAATCAATGAAATTATTTACGAAAAATTGGAATTAATTATGATATGAATAAATTGTATCATAAATTGTCAAAATTTATGATCGATTAAATCAATTAATAAACATATGTAAATAAAAATTGTGTTATTTGATATATTGAATTTATTGATCCATGATTTAATTTTTATTAATGTAAATGTTTTCTATTATTGAGATTAGTATTATTATTGAATTTGATTTTTAAAAGAAATATGACTGAAGAAAAAAGTGAAATTCAAAATAAACCAGCTTCAAATGATCCAGGTATCATTTTTTAGGAAATTTAATTAATTAATTTTCTAATTGAATATTTCTACTAATTAAAGGATCTGAAGGTGAATATCGATCTGCATCACCTAATGGATCAAATTCTAGTTCGATACGATATCGATCATCATCGGCAGAACCAATTGAAAATGAACGGTCCAAAGCATTAATTGGTAAATTATCAAAGATTGATAACGATAATACGAAACGTAGCCACGATGATAAAAATAGAAGATCCACATCACGATCACCAAATTACTATGCCAAGCGTATAGATTTCCGTCGAAGACCATTCAAAAAATTTCATCGCCACCATCAATATGAATTCCATAATCGAAATCGTAAATTTAATCGCTACAATAATAATTATCGCAAACGGCGAGCATATTCACGATCTCGATCTCCATCATCAGATTCATCGAATGCATCCATTAATCATAAACGTCACCGTCGATCATCACCATCAATATCAAATAAAACGCAAAAACTCAAGAATGACACAACAGGAGAAAAAACTGCCGACAGTGACAGTGATAATGATGGGAAAACAGCTAATGTATTGAAACCGTCTGACATTAAAAATAATGCTAAACAATCTGCGAAATCTTTTCTAGATATGTTGGAAGAAAAACGAAAAATGTCTGAAGTTTTCGCAAAAACAGTACTATTGCCAGTAGAAACGAAGAAACAAATTGCAGTCAAAATGCCGAAATTCGTGAATACATTCAATAGTTTATCAGCTGCCGGTGGGACGACTACGACGACCACAGCTGATTCAGCTGACATGATCGCTAATGAAAATGCAAATAAATCTCAAACAGCACCTAATGCGGTTAAGAATTCATCGTGTGAAGAAGGTGAAATACGCAGCGATTTGGATGAACAAAAAGGCAAATCGAAAACGAAAAAAAGTAAAAAGAAAAATGATCTCCGAAAATTGTCGAAAAAACAAAAGAAAAAGAAATTGCAAGAAATAAAATCTGCTAATAATGAAAAACGCAAAAATAAAAATTCAAAAAAGAAGCGTTCAAAGCGATCATCATCATCCTCATCGTCGTCGACGTCTTCATCTTCGTCATCATCGACTTCAAGTAGCTCTAGTTCTGAATCATCTAGCGATTCGGATAGCGATTCATCGGTATCAAGCTCATCAAGCGATTCAGACGCAAGTGAATCAAGCAGTTCTTATTCCAGTAGCAGCAGTAGTAGCAGCAACGAATCAAATCGCAAACGTAAGCGTAGCAAGAAGAATGCACAAAAATCTAAATTAAAGAAAAAGATGTCAAAGAAACATCGAAAAATTAAGAATGATGCCAAAAGATCATCAAACAAGCGGCCTAAAAAATCAATTAAAAATGGTTCGAAAGCATCTGAATCTTCGGATAATGATTCTAAAAAAGAATCAAGTCCAAGTTTATCAGAACCTTCGAAAATCGCTGAAAATAATGCATTACCATGGCCAAAAGAAATGATTTTATTCACTAAAACCGAACCGTCGATAGAATTTTCGATAAATCAATTGTGCTCTAACGATTTACCGGAGTTGATACCTCAATTCGAGGCTTACGATCCTAAAAATAATCAATTATTCTCAAACGAACAAAGTATTAGTCGCAGAACCCCTGTAGATATCAATAGTCCCAATGATGTAATCGCTAATAATGAAATTATATCAACCGATCCAATGAAAATGAACATGAATCATGACTACGATTATTATTATCGATATTATTATGATACGAATTTACCATATCGTTGTGATAATGCTAATAATGATGATGGTGATATTGAATTACAAATGGCATCACATTATCATTCATATTATCGCATGTTATCAAGTTATGATTATAGTCAAAAACAATTAGAGGAATATGTTTCTAAACATGGTTATCGTCTCATTGAAACAAATAAATATGATCATCATCAAATTATGGAACAAAAAAATGAAGATGAAAAATCGAATATTTTCAAAGTTGAAGATTCATTAATCAAAGTTGTAAGTAGTTCAGTAGTCTAAACTTGACACTAAATTGTCTTTCAAATGAAATTTATTTCTATGATAGCTTGTTTTTACACATTCACACCCATTTTGTTTGAATTCAAATTGATTATTTTCTTTTAATTGATAGGAGCCTAAAGACGAAATCAATGATGAAAACAAAAACGATGAAAATCAGATTTATACGATCAATGTTATGACAACAAACAATATTTCATCATCAATATCGAGTGATTACATTCAGTATTATCCAAAAGGTTTCAATTTAGAACAATCTTCACAACAAGCGCCTGGACCGCCCTCACCACCACCATCGAGACCAATTATGACAGTGTTGGAAACAACCGAATGGATTGATTTACCAACTGGTATCAAAGTTCCACCAGGGACAAAACAAATTATTGTTCATCCTTATAATCGACCAATTTATTGAATATAAAACTTTAATAAATGACATTATTTGATTTGAAATTAAATGCATAGAAATCTTTATAAAATCAAGTATAGTAATATTGTAGTGATGGCTAATCAACTAAACAGGTTTTGCCATTGATTGATTTCGATGATGTTACTGGTGAATTAATTGCTAGATGCAATCAATTTTTTTGAATATTTATGCACAGCATTTATGAAAGTTGATACATTTTCCCATTTGACATCAGGATATATACCGTGGCCAAGATTTGCGATGTAGCGTTCACCACCAAATTCTTGTACCATTTGTTCAACCAAATAATCAAGATCATCCTGATTTGCGTATAAGGCACATGGATCTAAATTTCCTTGTAAAGTAATTTGGCCTTTAGATGCTTGTTTAGCACGTGCAATATCGATTGTCCAATCAATGCCAATCACATTATATTGCTGGCTACTTGTATCACATAATTTATCTAATGCATAATGTGCACCTTTTGCAAATAATATCATCGGTACATCTTCATTTAATTGTTGTTTGCGTAATTCATTTCTTACTTCACTGCTAGTGCGTTGTAAATATGGCAAACAAAATTCATCAAATTGTTTTGAACCTAAATAACCGGCGTGTGATTCAAATATTTGCAATAACTGTGCACCAGCTTTTACTTGTCCAACAAGGAATTTAATGATTGATTCTGTTAAAATGTTCAATAATTCATGACTTTCCACAGGATTTTGATAAAACCAACGTTTAACCTTGGACATTGTTTTCGAACCTTGACCTTCCACCATATATGACATCAAGGTAAATGGACCGCCGGCGAATCCGATTAATGGTACTTTACCATCAAGTGTATGCCTCGTTAGCGTTATAGCTTTATAAACATAATCCAACTCTGTGTCAATATCATTATCTAATTGTAATTGACTTTTGAATTGTTTTGGCGTTTGCAAAGCTTCCACAACAGGACCGATTCCTTCGACCATTTGAACATTCATACCTAATGCTTTAGGTATGACAAGTATATCAGAAAAAATAATAGCGGCATCAAGTGCAGGAAAACGACGTATCGGTAACATAGTTGCTTCACAAGCTAATTCAGGTGTTTCACATATATCAAAAAATGAATGATGTTGACGGAATTCACGAAATTCGGGTAAATAACGTCCAGCTTGTCTCATAATCCATACAGGAATGTATTCGGTTTTTTCACCACGCGCAGCACGTATTATTGTATCATTTTTCAATTCTGGAAATTCTTTTTGCATTTTTGTGATCTTGTTCTGAGTATCAAATAAATTTCATGCAAATCAATGTTTCACTCAAATTTTTGAAGTCAAATGACGCTGGAATGTTTTTCACAATTAATCTGAGAAATTAATAAAAAAGATGGAATGATATTTTGGGTTTGTTTGATTTTTCTATAAATTTTTCATTAATTTTAATCAATGAAGAATGTTTTGATTTGAAAATTAAAAAAAAAAATTGATTATCACATCATTATTTCCATTGAATGAATAAGAAAAAGCACATTGTAAACAACAAAGATTGAAAGCATAAGCAGCACACGCAAATTAACAGCGGCCTAAAAAAAGCAGAGAAAATAGTTAGCGAAAATTTGTATTGCCAACAGTTGTAACTGTTAGCTTATGCTTGCTATGGTCGATCCCGCCTATTGCATACGACAAGCAGCTCCCGGGCAAACGCGTCCGGGGTGAGTGGTGTCGTCATATGATTAATTAAAATCCCAGATAAATTGCACAGAAATTTATTGAAATTGCATTGCAATTAAAATTCATACTTTGCTAAAATTTGCAAAGTACGAATTTTAATTTTAATGCAATTTCAATGTATTTTATTGAAATTGCATAAAATCAAATTAAAATTATTATAAAAATTAAATATAAATTATAATTAATAATAAAATGCAACAAATATTGATCCAAATCGTTAGTCTTGATAATCTTAACCGGCTCGAATGAAAGATATAAGTCGCCACCAATTGAAATCTTCAATGTCCCAATCGTTATTGTCGTTTGCTTCCGGAATAAGTAATTGATTGATTGAATTCTCCAAAATAATCAAATTTCATCGGCCATTAATAAGAAGTTGAATCTAAAATGTTAGATAGAAAGTATCAGATTCATAATTTCAAGAAAAGTTAAATGATTTACCTCGAGATTTTCGTTGAATACATTTATGAGTCAATCAATTGATCCAATCATCAATGAAATTGAGTGAATATCAATCACTTGAATAATTAATCAATCTTATTGATTCTTTGATCAAATGATGAAGTAAAATGAGCAATGGGAATCAAGACAAATTGATCAAATGTAAAAGTCAACAGTGGCCAAGTCAAAGCGGAAGTCGAAACCCAAACAACAAACGGCCGGTTCAAAGAAACGTCAAAGTTTGATCAGACGGATTCACAATGTTCATTTTTACTTCAACAATTTAATCAAAGAATCTCAATGATCAATCAACAATCAAGTTCAAAGTATTTACTCAATCATCAATGATGATGATGATGGCCGGACTTTGTTCCTGACATGAATCTGAAAGTCGAGAAGAGATTAATGATTAGATTTTGAAATCAATTTTATAAAATTACCTAAAATCGGGAAATAAGTTTAATATAAAAAGTCTTTAATAAAGAAATGAAGAAGAATTAAAATCTTTTTAACATGAAGTCAGTATTGATTACCTTTATCTGAAATATCGTCACCATCGCTGACATGGTCCTGATCAGAAAAATAAATTGTATTAACACAATAATTACAATCATCGTAACTCACTTCAAACAAAAAACATTCAGAGTTAGATCAAGTTGAATTCAATGTTGGAGCTAGAAATGTTGGAACGAAAAGAGAGTATAAATTAATTTACATTTCAAGACAATTAAATTGATTACATTTTACCATTTTGATTTTGATGAGAAATTTACAAGTGATTCGGTTTAGTTGATCATCAAATGAATTGAAGCCATGTTTTGACTTTGAATTGCGATCGATCATCGAAATTCCCTGATTGAACAGTTTAAGACAAAGATGAACATATAGAATTAAAGAAATGCCTATCAAATAATGGCCTTGTCGAAGAGAAAGTCAAAACCCTATTGTCAAATGGCCAAATTAAAATGCTCAAGTCAAAGGAACGTCAAAGAAAGTCAATCAATAATTTCATTAATCCACAACGTTCATCTTTACACCAACTGTTGCATCATCAAATTTCAATAGATTGATAACAATTAAATTCAAAACTTGTCTTCAATTTTAAATGATGGTCTGGATAGGGCTCTGTTTCAATAATTTGGAAAAGTTGTCAAAGATTAGGTTAAATGAAAATTACCTTGAATTTTCAATCTGAATAGAATTGATTATCAATGATTGAACGCACATCAGCTACAATGTTCCTGGCCATTAAATTTTGCCGTTTCAATATCCTCGATTCTCCCGAAAATCTATTTAAAATCATTGTTGGGCTAAAGAAATAATCTTTTAAAGAAACAAAAAGATATGGTAAAAATTAAATTTAAAATCAACTTAGCCAATTATGATGATTGGACATATATAAATATGTTCGCTTGATTTGTCCATAGGGTGTTCGAGATTGCATAATATTCGACTTACAACACTTTTAGAACGATCGAATAAGTTGATTGTGATTAATTTGACATAAAATTTATCAAATTTATTGCCGAAATTCAATTAAATTTTGATGAAAATAATATGATTTAAATTAATTTAAAATAAAAACAAACACTTGTTGACAAAAATTTTCAGCTGTTTTTGCGAATACGTCTTTATGGACGGCTCTTGATATTTTTTTTATCAATTTTTGAATTAAGCACTACCCATTCATGCGCAATAATTGGAATTTTCAAATTTCGATTTTGTCAACTCCTCAATCTGTGGTAGGACCTACGAAAAAAAAATTTGCCTTTGCTTCTCCAACATCAAAAATTGCTGGCATTATCTTGCGTGTAATCAAATAGCTTGCATGTGCATGACATGCATAGAAATCACTATTGCACGCACTTGCGTACAGCTAGAATGTTGCCGTTTGCTTATTAATACGTTTTTTCCACCAAGATTCGATTATGTTTTTTGACGTATTAATGCGTTATTTGATTCCATTCAATCACGATTCGTTTCATCGCAAAATGAATAGTCATTCTGTTGCAAATATTAAGCGGACAAGATCTACTGTATTGTTGCTTTATGTAAATACGGAAAAAATTAATTCCAATTTCACTTACTCATCATTATGGGCAGTCTGTATCTTGAAATACAACTTAATCGGCTCATTTTACACCTTTTTGACCGAATTTCTGGGCCATCTTTTACATTATTTGTTTGTGTAAGAACATCATGTATGCATCACTAAAATAAGCATTTAAAATTGCTTTCAAAATATGAATTTCATGCTAAAAATAAAATGAATTTTTGAAAAATAGCCAACACCTGTTGAATTTAATTTTAATTACTATGATTATTTTAATTATTCTATTTCCATTGTCAATGTGATTTATTGCATGAAATGATTAAAAAAAGTGAGATAAATTATAAATCATTCTATGATTTGTATTAACACACACTTAAACAATGATTATGCAGTTGATGGTAACGCTCTACCAATGACGAATGTACCAAAGTATGAATGATATCAAATTTCGAGAAATGAAAATGAGTGACAGAAGAGAAAATCGAGATTAGACAGACTATTCAAACTGCTTACAAACACCCATTTTCGCGGCCATTATCAAAAATTAGTCGACTTTAAATAGCTCAAATAAAATGTTTGGATATCCAACTTTCTAAGGATCAACAAATTAGATAATTGGTCATTTTCATTTTTTTTTTCATTTCAATTCTTCATACAGGAAAGAAATTGATGCATAAGGCAAAATTCATTATCTATGAGTAAATCACAAAGCTAATTAATAATTAATAAATTAAAAACAAAACAAATAGTGTGAAATGGAAGCAAAAAGTACCAAAGTAATATTGATGACAATAGTCATGATTCTCCATGAATTAAAGATGATGTATGGCCATTTATCCATTTATCTATTTTTTCACTGATTATTTCGCATGAATTAAATGGAGATTGCAAAGATTTATATTGTGTGCTTCAATTTGGACTGGGAAATGAGATGATCCAAAATATTTTGATTGGTCAAGAATGTGCATAAACAACTTGTCAAACGTACAATGAACTTTTATTTAAACTTTTGTGGTTAATTCTTTGAATAATTTGTTTATTTTTCCAAAGATAAAACAAACAAATATTTATTTCATTGTTTTTTTCGCTATATGGTCATGATGATGATTGATATGTATGTTTGTAGTGAAAGAAAAAAAATACCTGGATACCGTCAAATTATAGTGGTCACTATTGAAAAATGACCAAAAACAAAAAAAAAACATGATCACCATACCTTGCATAGTGTTGCAATATTGGATGGCAAGCGTATGGCGATTGTTTGCCAGTGATTCACATGAATTTCATTGCATTAATTCTGATTTTCATGATGATCACCGAAGATAATTTTTTATTGTCAATAAAAAAAAGAAAATATTTCAAATATGATTCAACAATTTCTAATTTGGCGCAATTTTTATTTTGATTTTTGAATTTATTTACATGCATTAATCTATTGTCGACGTTGTTGCTATGATGAATGTCATTCTCATTCATTAATAGAAAATTCCTTAAATAATTTTACTTAAGAATTGACTTCTTTTTCTTCACAATCATCATCTTCAAAAAATCAATATGAAATGATATTATTTTCTATGGTTACCATAGAGAATATTTTTTTTTATTTGTCATATGTATATCGATTTATTTTTGTCAAATTTGACTTTTTTATTCATTTCATAAAAATTTTTCCAATTGTTTTTCATCAAATTATAATCAACCAATCAATCAATTTCAGGGAATAAAACAGTGTATTGAAAATTTGTATCAAATTTCGCAACATCGAATATAATAATAAACATCATGTAAAATTATCATGTGAGTAAATTTATTTTTGAAAATTTCATAAGATTAAGTCAAGATTAAGATTTATTTCTTCAATTTTCTTCTCTCCGATACAAGTTCAATGGACACATATACAAAAGAAATTGAAAATGTGTTTGTCAGCATTCGCATACGACCATTCATATCCTTTTCAAATTGAATATATGACATTATTTATTTCTTGAAATAAAAAAGATTATTTTTCTTTAATTTTATTTGTTTCAATAATATTTATTTATTTTCTCTTCGCAAAAAAAAAAACACAATCAACGAGAAAAAAAACGTTCAGCAAAATCAATAATATCATTGATTGATAATAATAGTATTATATTAAATCATCCAGAAGATGAAGAAAATCGTAAACGTTTTATTTATGATCGTATATTTTGGTCGCATGATGGCTTTAATGAAGCACAAAATGGTTTATTGGTTGCAGATAATACACATCCAAATGGTGAAATTTATGCCGATCAAGTATGGATCAATAAATTTCTTTTTTATCATTTTATTTCTTTTTATTTATTTATTTCTTTAAAATTCAATTGTTTTTTCTTTTTTTGGGTTTATCAAAAAAAAGCAATGTATATTTCAAACGATAGCTTTACCATTGCTCAATAATGCATGGAGAGGATATAATGTATCATTATTTTGTTATGGCCAAACTGGTTCAGGAAAATCGTATACAATGGTCGGTTTAGGTGCCAATAAAGGATTAATGCCAAGAATTTGTGAAGAATTATTTAATATAATTGATAATCGTAAAGGAATGGACATTAATACTGAAGTGAATTTTTCAATGATTGAATTATATTCAGAAATCGTTCGTGATCTTCTTGATGCTGAATTATTAATGAAAAAGAAAGGATTAAAAATTCGTGAACATCCTGTTAAAGGATTTTTCGGTAATTATTTATATCATTGTCATTATTGGAAATAATTTTATTTTTTTTTACTATGCTATATCAAGCTGAAGGACTAGTACGTTGCACAGTCACATCGCAAAATGAAATTCTAGAAAAATTCGAATTAGGATTGACGAATCGTAGCATATCAGCGACGAATATGAATGAAACATCCTCACGTTCACATATGATTATAACGATTACACTGTGTCAGTGTTCAAAAAGTTCAAATGGCAGTGAAGAAACAAAAACTTCGGTTATAAATCTAGTGGACCTTGCAGGAAGGTATAAATTAATTAATTAATATGTAGAATTTTAGAGACATAAAATTTTGTTTCAAGTGAACGATTATCGGATTTAGCAGGCGGAAGAAATTCAGTAACTGGAGATCGATTCCGTGAATCTGTTGCCATCAATCAGTCATTGTCATGTTTGGGTAATTGTATCCATGCATTGGCTGAAAAAGCTAATGGTCGTAATGTCAAAGTACCATATCGAGAATCAGTATTGACAAGATTATTAATGAATGCATTGGGAGGAAATAGTAAGACGGCCATGATTGCCAATGTAAGCCCAGCTGATATTAATTATGATGAAACATTATCAACATTACGATATGGTATGTGCTTTATCAGTGAGAAATAATAAATATTTTTTTTCTGAATTCTAAACATGATTTTTTATACAATTTGAATTCTGTTTTTATTATTTGATGATCATTGATCATCATTCATTGATTAAAATTATATGGTCCGATTGTTTTATTTAAAAATTTCTATCTTATTTTCTGCCATTTTCTAATTTTCTTTTCAATGTTTTTATTTTCATTATATGATAATGATAATTGATTATTTTCAATTTAGCCGATCGAGCGAAACAGATTCAAAATTTTGCCAAAATCAACATCGATAATACTGATAAAGTAATACGAGAACTTAAAGATGAAAATGAAAAATTAAAAAGATTATTAGAAAGAGAATTCAATTTAGCTACAGCAGCAACAGCAGTCACTGCCAACGCTTCCATATTATCGTCTACGCCATCATCTCAACAATTTTATTATGGTATGGAATGTTATTAATTAATTCTATGAGTGCTTGAATTTGATGATGATGATTGCCTATTATCGTGATATTTCAATGATTTTTTTTCAATTTTCTTATCTAATTTTTTCTTCGCTTCCTTTATTATAATTATTATTATTAGATGATAATAGAGCCAAATTAGAGGAAGAAATCGAGGCTATTATGAAAGAGAATGAAAGAAAATTGAATGAATTACGACAATCGTATGAAGATCGATTGCGAAAGGAACATGATGATCAATCACATAAAGATTTGGAAGAAAATCTTAAACAGAAAGAAAAAGAAAAACATGAAAAAGCAATGAATCCACATTTGTCCAATTTAAATTTCGATGAACAATTAGTTGATAAAATTATTTACATTATAAAAAAGGGTACAAATTTAATTGGAAAAAGTTCAGATTGTCCAATACAAATGATGGGTCCAATGATACAAGACCATCATGCTGTCATTAATCGCACTGAAAATGAAAAAATTATATTAGAACGAATTGATGATGAAGCCCGTATATTACTAAACGGAGATGTTGTCACACATAAAGTTAACTTAGCACATAATGATAGGTGTGTACTATTCATATCTATGTTGAATAGATCTAATTTGTTTTCATCTTATTTCATTTGTTAATTGACATTCATTTCATTGTGTTTAGGCTATTATTTGGCACATCACAATTGTTTGTATTTAGAAATCCTCTTGATAATGCCATTTCCCATGGAAATTCATTAAATGTTACATATGAATTAGCACAAGAAGAGATTGCATCAAGAGCAGGATATAATTTTAACAATGAAGATAACTCAATTGAACAAGCACTACTGAATAAAGAATTATTAGAATTGATTCCTGCTGTTGAAGAAGCGAATGCTATCAGTGAAGAACTGGAAAAAATGGTTCATTTTGAAAACGTTTTAGTTTCACCAATATTTCTTGGCAAAATCGGTCGTAAACCTGAAGTAAATATTATTAGATCATCAATAATTAAATATGATTCGTGATTTATCATATTTATGATTTTCTATTTTCAAATAGCCATATGTACACGTAGTAAATTCAAATACAGGACAAGAATTTCTATGGAGTAAAAATAAATTTATGGATAGAATTTATTTCATGAGGCAAATGTATCATTGTTATGAAACTGGCGAAGAAGAATGGGATGTTCCATTGGTAATATGATAATTTGGTTAATTTACCAGCAAAAAATGATTTCATTTTTTTTATTGAATTACATTTCTACTTTTTTTTGTCAGGAAGAAGATCCATTTACAGAAAATCTTGATGCCGAATGCTTGATAGGCACAGCACAATTATATTTACAACCACTTGCCTACATGGTCGAAATAAAAGAACATCTCTCAATCAATGATTATACTGGTCAAGAAATCGGCATTATCAATGTTGAGATAATACCATGTGATGAAAATGGTAAAGAATATGATGAACAAGATGATGTTTATGTAGATACGCCGCAAGAATTATTTGGAAAATCATTGAATTTTATTGTCAAAATAATTGGTTGCCGTGGATTGCCAAATAAATTCACGGTAAATATGAGAAATAATTTTTTCTCTAATTTAATCGATATTTTTTCATTCATCTAGGAAATTTATGTTAAATATTTAATGTTTATTGATGAGAATTACACTGTTTCAGAGAAAATTGGTGTTTCTGTGAATCCGAATTTCAATTTTAAGAAATCATTTCATTTTAGTCATGTAACGCAACCATTGATTGATTATTTGAAAGAAGGAATATTAAATATTGAAGTATGGGGCCGACAATTATTGAAATCTGGTTATGCTATACCGACAGCTAATGTTTCATATTCAATGAATGGTAAACAATATGAAACGACAGGAAAAGAATTATTACAAGAAGAGCTAGCTAAAGCCGGTTCAGATTTGATGAATGGTTTCAAAATGAATGGACGGGTCATCGATCCAAATAAACAGAGTATTATTGTTGAGCTACTGTTGTTAAAAAAACAGCAAGCCCGGATGCATCAAAGAATTGTAATTTATGTTTATTTTTATTTCATTTTTTTCTATTATTTTATTTTAATTCTATTATTCAATTCAATTGAATTCAACTTCATAAATCTTGAAGTATAGTGAAGAAAAAAAATGACATTCTATGTAAATTGATGACTTTTTCTTTATAAAATTTTTGTTTCTATATTTTGAATTCATTATTATTTAACATATGCCACATTTTTTTATACTTTTTCCAATAAAATATAGGATAATATGAAAAAATTGATTGAAATTGCAGAGAAACAACGTCTTCGATTCATTCCAGTAAACATATTGAAAGAATTAATTTTCACAACATCAGCCGAATCTGCCGATGAAATACTTGCACGTATGTTGAATGGTTAGTTTATTTAATTTATAAATGAATAGAAGCAAAAATTCCATAGAATTATTGATACAACAATCTAATCAATAATTTATCTTTTAATTTATTTTTTATTTATCGAAAAAAAATTACCAAAACATTTTTTTCTTTTTCTTATACTTACATAAGACGATTATCCATTGATGGGAATGAAAAACACAAATCAATCAACAACATGTAATATATCTTAAATTATTCATAACCGATGAAGATAGAAAGAAAAATTGATAAACAACTGCAATATACCCGATATAAGCTTTGCATAAAATACATGAGAATATAAAATCGAAACCAACACACTGTATTTTGATTAATATTATTTTTTTAATTAATAACATCTTTATTTATTTATCAATTTTCATGTTCGAAATAAAATTTAAAAAAATTGTATCAAGTTCAATGATTTTCTATTTCGTTTTTTTTTTTTTTTTTTTTTTTTTTTGTTGTTTTGTTTTGATCATCCATACCATTTTCACGTTCATCAATTATTTACATTTATACATTTCTGGCAATCAATATATAATACATATTCTATTGATAATTGATGAATATTTGATTTATGGCTAGCAAATATAATTTATGAATGGTAATGTATGCAGAATATATCACAAAATTCCATTAATAATGATTTAAGAATTATTTTGAAAAATGTTCAAGTTTTGCCAGTGTTTAATATTAATATTTATGAGAAATTTGGTCGATCAAATGAAAATGCTCGATTAATTGATGTACCCATTTGTTGGCGGTGCTTTAGGTGTGATGATGCTGGAAAATTAGTCAGCATTTTAAGACTCATGTCTTTATTTTTAATTTTTTGTTGATTATCGGTATTTTTTAGGGATTTATACGATGAATTGTATATTTTGAATGTGAGTGAAATGAATACATGTGAGAAAAAGAGAATTAAAAAAAATGAAAATGAGTAAGAATAAAACGGAAACAAATTAGAAAAGGAAGAATTCTTTCATTTTTTTCTTTCCTGTTT
Organism: Psoroptes ovis; assembly: GCA_002943765.1. Taxonomy (NCBI): domain Eukaryota; kingdom Metazoa; phylum Arthropoda; class Arachnida; order Sarcoptiformes; family Psoroptidae; genus Psoroptes; species Psoroptes ovis. The sequence goes on from PQWQ01000006.1 coordinate 1,645,346, forward strand.
TTGATTAATGATGCGAAATACATACTAGAATCACGAATTATGGCTGGATGCCGTGGTAATTGTTGATGATGATTCGTTGAATTAGGTGGCAATGGTACTCGTATTATTCCATCAAGCGGATGAAATTGTCGATGATGATGATGAAGATGAGAATGACTAGCAGCAGATATTGTACAAGTATTATTATACATATTATGAATGGCTGCTGCTGACGATGGTGATAGTGTCGACAAATTTTTGCCATTTTTATCGCCAATATGATTATGAAATCGCCGCTCATATTCATAACTGTATAGATGGGATGGAGATTCATATAGATGAGATGATGGATTTGTATTATTGTTATTATTATTGACATTCATTGTCGAATGAATAGGACTAGAAATAACATTGAAACTATCGTCATAAATACATGATGATTGATGCGTTGGATAAATTTTTGGTGAGCCTAACGACATTTGACCAGCCGCCGATGTTAATGTAAGAAAAGTTTTGCTTGTGTCTGAAAGTATACTGATAGAATTATCACGCGTTTGTTTTGAATCTATTGAAGATGATGCTGATTCTACCGATTGACCAATTGGATTGTTAGCTGAATGTATATTATTATCGATAATATTATTATCATTGTTGTCATCATTACTATATGAATGATGATGATCAATATTTTTCGATGATTGATGACTATCACCACATTTTACAATTAAATTGTATAGATATTTGACATTTATGAATAGAACAAATGTCAGGGAAATCGAAATGTCAATTCCAATCATGGAATATGATGTATGACGATTGTATAATGTATAACATAGACATCCAACAATACAGATCAAATATATTAAAATGGCAAAAATCCATATTAATATATATTTGCATCTTTAATGTTCAAAAAAAAAGAAACAAAAAAATGTTATCAAAATTTAGCATATAAATAGAAAAAAATGATGTATGTCACGATTTTTAATATGACAAATATGAATTCTTTTAGATTTTGATATTTATTTATTATCCATAATTTATACCTGTTAAAGAATAATTTTTTGATATATTTTTCCATCAATGATGTATCATTTTTGGCCAAAACAAAACTGAATGGCATTGTATTAATATTATTTGTGGCTGGATAATCATATTCAGAGAATATACGTTTTGAACAATGTAGATAAATAATGCCAATAAATAAAATCTGATTTATATGTAAAAAAAATGAAAATGCAAAATCATAAATTCACAATGGAATCAACATTTTTAGATTATTTCTTTTTTGTTTTATTAGAAAGATAACTTACCATGATTATTTGTAATATTGGTGATGTAACAAAAAATAATGTCACGATCGAATTGAATAATGGCCAACAATTTATTTGAAAATCATGGTAAAATGTGTATAATATGAATAAATATAATAATGGTGAAAATAATGTGAATAATAATTGCACATATTTCACCATACGTAATGTTTGAAATAAGATTTGATAATTTTTTGTCAAATATATTTTATTCGCCAATAATAATAATACTATATTATGGAATAAAAATATTGTAAATAATGAACAAACAATTTGTAATTGATATATTAGCAAAAATATTCTCGTGTGACACCATTTTGTTTCCATTATTAACCAATTGCTATTATTATCATTATCAATCATTATTTTGAGAATATAATTATTCATAGAAAAAAATTCAATCATTGTTCGTACAATACAAAGTAATAATAATATTGTGAAATTTGATTGATTGAAAAAATTTTGATTATATCTATTGAATTTGGATATATGAATTAAAAATTGAGAATAAATAAAAATTGAACCATGTTAAAAACTAATAGAGTTGTCAATACCTTAATAAAAATAATGAAACCCATATATAAATAATTATTATTAAGGATATGGATTCATTATAGCTTGAATTAATGAATTTTTTCGATATCGTTTGATCATTAAATCCTGAATCCTATTTTTTGATTTCAGAGATGAATGAAAAAAATTATTTTCAGAATTAGGATATATCATATTATCAAGAATGAAAATGAAGTTGAAATTGACGTGAATTCAAAGACTTATTTGAATTCAATGTTATATGTTTTTTCATGCGTGCGTATTATATCTTTTCTTTGGAAATCATTAACATGAAAAAAATATGCAGTCTATTGAATGCACGATCAAAATAATGACGATTGACATACCAAAATAGTCAAATTATAAGTTGATTGTTGTTGTCGACGCTGTTGTTGATTATTTTGATGATGATTCTTTGTTCCGAAAGCCAATATGGTACAAATTGACAAACCGGCCATTTTACATCGACAAACAGAATGTGTTATGTTCGATTCTACCAATATACAATGCTCATCGGACCATTGACTAATTGATAAAAATAAAAAAAGAACGAAAATGACATTTTTTTTATTTGATTCGGACATCGACATTTGGATTTGAATTAAATTTCATTTTTATCTCATTTAGAACTTACTTAAGCGATTCATTCCAATGAACACATTGATGATGCATGACATTAAAGCCATTACTCCTTGCATTATCATCATCATCATTATTGTTATCGTTAACATTATTATCATTGTAATCGACTAAATGTTTAAAAATAATTTCAAACATGTAATGATTATTGAATATAGACGATAATGGTCGAGTTCTATGGCCATAAATATTATCATCATCATCATTATTATGTTGATTATCATCATTCAGAATAATTTTTTCATCATTAAACTTTGTGAATTTCACTATTTGTCCATTAATGAATGTATCCATCATATCATTATTACTATTATCATCAAAGAGGAATGATTCTGTTGAATCTATCTGTATTAAGTTTAGAAAGGATTCACTTTTGATCATATAATCACTATTAATATTAATGAAATCGGTGAATATATTCATATTCGATAATTGAAAATAATTTTCCAAATTCATAGGTATTATTATTGAATAGTAAATATTTTCTGTAATAAGAACGAAAACACCAAATGAAAGAAAAAAAATGTATTAAGGAATAATTCAAAATAAAATTAATCCAATTCAAATTTAATCAAATTTATGATACAAACCATTAATAATAGCATTTCTATGTTCATCACTATTATTCAATATAAAAAAGATTTTCACTTTATTATCATAATTCATTGATGATAATATTGTTGTTGTTGGCATTGTCGATGGTAATAATAACAATAATTCATATTTAAATTCACTATAATTCAATTGTTGTTGTTCTCTTTGTTCAATAAATTTATTCCAATTCATTTGGAATTCATGTATCAAATTTGAAATTGAAAAACATGACATAACTATAAATGTTGATAATTTTGAATGATGTGATCCATCAATAATACAATAGGAACAGATACCCAGTTACATTTTCAAAATCGATAAATAACAATAGCAAAAAATTTTTTTTTTTGTACCAATTTTTCAAAACCCGAATCGAATTCATTATTCAAATTGATTTTTTTTTATCAATCGAAATACAAATTGAATTGAATTGAATTGAATGAATGAATGAAAGAGAAAAGGAAAATTAGGACAAGAATTTTTTTTGTTAATGAAAATTTCAATTCAGATTGAAATACATGCATGATTATTAGCATTATTATTGTATGAGCAATATGAACATCGGAATTCGTTAGGATATCAAATAACTTACTCAAATTTGGTGATTGTTTGATGATTTCTTTTGAATTCATTGTTGTTGTAGTTGCTGTAGCTGCTGCTGTATGCTCAATCATTCTATCATTCAAACAGTTCAATAATGAAAATTTACTTATTAAATTAATTAAATTTACAGCATTCAATTCACGTTTTTGTAGAGGTAAATCCAGCCAACTTTGTTGATGTTCAATGCTCAATATTTCGGAAATAATATCAAATATTGCCTATGAAAAATAATGTTAAAATAAATCAGAGAATGAAATCAGAATACAATTTCATTATTTTGAATTAGTATGTATTTACATTTGAATCCAATATTTGATTCATAAAATTATCATTATCAGTCTTAATCGTGAAACGATTTGATTTATTATCAATATAATTAAATAACCAATTTTCTAATAATAATATTAATTGATTTATATCACCACCATATAGATGTTTAATTGATTCAGGACGTCTCAGATTAGTCAATATTATATTCCATATATGATAATTATTATAATTATTTTGATTGTTTTTCTGTAAATAAAGAAAAAATACGAAAAAAAATTTGACTGAAAAAGCTTTTAATAAATGTAAAAAATAGGGAGAAAAAATTCAAAATGAAAAATTATTCGTTGTCGTTGTTGGGATTTGAGTAACGATCATTTTTTTTCATTAAATCCATACTTTTGAATAGAAAGAATAAATAGAATGATGTAAAAAATTGAAATAAATCATCAAATCAGAATTTTACATTTAACTTAGAATAAGAATAATGATTACAATCAACAACATCAAGAGCAGCCAAGATTCAATATAAATTTATATTTTTGTAAAAAGTACTATTTTGAGATTTTTTTTCTTTTCATTTAAATGAAAGATACACGCGATCCAATTTGTATTTATTCAGTCATATTTCTTTGCCAAAGAATAGTAACGATCATGAAAAATGAAAATTCGTTGCTTTGTTTGAAAATAAAAATTGAAAGAAAAAAATATAAATACTAACATGAATTGAATTCAATTGAAGAAGCCAACGTGAATGACATTGTGAAAGATCAGGCAAATGTATCCAAGATGATGAAGCTCGATTTGAATCATTATTATTAATAAGGTGGTCAATATTCTGCTGTTGACTGTTCCCTGTGATTGTTTTTATTGTGGTCGAATTAAATGTTTTTGCCACAATATTCGATGTTGGACTATCAATTGATGATGATAATAATAATGATGGTGGTGATGGCGGCGGTGGTTGTAAATTTTTTTGAATTTGTGACATTGACGTTGATAGTTTTGAATTTGAAAAATGATCATTTTCTTTGATTCTGTTGTTATTATTATTATGGCTGTCGTTGATAATGTTTCCACATTTCCATTTTGCCAATCCTGTATGTGTTTAATGTTTGAGAAGAAATGGGAAAAAATTATGAAAATAAAATGGAAATTCAATAATATCATTATTATGAAGTGTATGCAATGTAATTTAATTATAATTCAACGAAAAAAAAATGGAATGAAATGAAATTATGGCCATTTGCATGATATTTTCGGGATAAAAAAACAAAGCAAAGAAATAAAAATGACAAAAAACAAATGATAAATGAATCATGATCATCAACAACAGCATCATGAGTATAACAAATTTACTGCAAAAAAAATTTAAATTTTTTTATAAAAAACAAAAAAATCAAATTATCATCATGAATATGAATGCTGGAGCAATGAATGAATAAAAAATGAAGAATAATAAATGGGGATAAAATTTGTCGTTGTTATTTCAATAAAAGTGTTCTGAAAATGTATAGTCTAAGACTAATAAAACACGCATAACGACGGATGTTCATTCTTGATTCTATTGTTTTTATTTATTTCATTCGTTCATTTTTCTGAATATTTGTTTTGTGGTTTTTTCTTTGGTTTTCATTTATTTGCTTGGTTGCTGTACATAATAATTGTTCATAATAATTCTTGCTTAATATCCTATTCTATATTTATTATTATCACGATACATGTACTGTATATAATTCAATAATGAAAATTACGAGACAGCATTTCATTATTATTATTATTGTTATTTATTTAATTTTCCATGTTTGTTACGAAACAAGAAAAATGAATAAATAAATAAATGAAACATTTTTGTTACTCACCAGTACTATCATGTGGACATGGACGTACAGCGATCGAACCAGCTAATGTTGGTGGCCATTGAATATCACGATAAATTATCGAATTGCATGTCATTAACAATGATGATGTTGGCGATTCATTCGACCGTTGGCTATTATTCGTTATCGATTTATTATTAACATTATCATTAAATGCATTTTTAATATCATGAATATCATCTATTTTTTAGGGAAAAAATGAAAAAAATGAATAAATTGCACAGAAAAGAATGGAAAATATACAAATAATTAAATAATATACCAAATTTATTTATCGTTGTAGTGAAGCTCATTGTTTCATCGGAATTTTTATGATGAATATTATCATCATAATTATTATTGTATGTTTTAGGCACAAATGGAAATAAGCTATGTGGTTGCTGTTGATTTTCTTCAGAATTATCCTTAAAATTAGTCATAATTCTTTGATTTTTTTGTTTTCGCATTGCAAAATGATCACGATTCAAATTTTCTTGTAAAATAGTTGGTGTAGCTTTGGTTGTTGTCGATGAAGATAACATCATCATCATCATCATGGAAGAATGATTTAAATTATCATTATCACTAATCTTTCTCATAAAATATAAATCTGATGGTAATTTTAAGCCATTATTATTATTATTATTATCAACATTATTATTTGTAACAATAGTAGAATTAGCTGAAATAGATCTGTCAATATTATTATTTGAATTACGATACGATTCAATACGTTCAAGTTCTGCAGAAATGAAAAAGAAAATGAAATAAGTAAAAAAAAATTAAAATTAAGAATGCGATTTATATCCATTGATTCATCCATATCCATGTCTATATTGAATGATAATTGTACATTATTCTTCAAATTTCAAACAAAGAAAAAAAGAAGTTATTTTGACATTTCTCTTTGTTTTAAAAGCAGAGAAATATGCTGGTACATAATCACATAATGGAACATGATATCGAATATTATTCGATCATAATACTAATAATAATTTTATTATTATTAAAATGATAACAAATTTAAATTAACACATTTACTATTGCTGTTCTTTTTGTTTTGAGAATCATACGTTATAAGATACGTTATCTAATAATTTATTTGACTATTCATTTGAATGTGTGTGTGTGTGTGTGTATGCGATAATGGAAAACCTCATTCGTTTCATTTGCAAAATGAATTTCTTGAATATTTTGTTTTAAGGCAAATGATCACAAAAAATGTTTGCCTAAATATCAAAAAGTCATTAATTTGTATTTTCATTTCCATTTCCATTCACATTCTTCCAATTAAATATTTGCCAAAATATTGGATTTTCATTTTAGGTTTCAATTTTCAATAACATACTATTAATGCCAATAATAATAATAGAAATAATATAATCAAAATGTGATTTCCAATTTCATTCAATTTTCAAACGAAAACACACACAATTATATTTCGATGTATATTTTTTCATTTTCATATTATTATTGTTGAATTATTTGAATAAATAGCAATAAAATAATTCTTTTTTCGAAATGAAAGTGGTAATGAAAGATTATTTGATCATCATCATCATCATTTTCATTATGTTTGAATGAATATTATGTTATTATATGCCGTATAGTAATAATAATAATGGAAAAAACACATCAGGAGTTAATTAAAATTTACTTCCTATCATTCAATTTCATTCATTCCATTTCGTTCAAAAATCATTGCACATTCAATTCAATTTGAATGATTTGCACTGATTTTGTACAGAAAAAGAAAATACATTAAAAAAGAATAAACCAATTTCATATATATTCATGTGACGTCAATACGTGACATTTGTCAGGACCACATGGAAAACTTGACGACCTTGGTCAAGTATTGTAAATAAACAACATTTCTGTTTTCTTATCATACTAACATAACTAACAATACTAACAATAAGCAAATGACAACCAAAATTCAATATAAAAAGGGTAATCAAATTTGCCAAAAAACACACTCGTGTTTCGACCTGGTCACCATGCCAGTTTTCAAATAATTTTGTATTTTGAAATATTTCAATAAAATTAACTTCCATGTTTTTAAATTCAAAATAAAATAAATCAAAATTAAATTTAAATAATTCAAATTCCAAATAACAAACAGTGAACGCACAAAAAATTAAGCGTCACATAAGCCAGCAAGATTAAACAACTTGTATTGAACATCGGCTGCAAACAAATATGGAAGACTTATTGAGACAGCATGAAATCTTAAAGAAAGTAATTTCGGCAAGATATGAACTGGCAAAATCGAAATTATTGAAAATCAACGAACACACTGTGTCACAATCGTTCGATCTAATCGATAAGTATTTTGATGTTAATGACAAATTACGAGAAATCGGTTGCGAACAACCCTATGGTATAATATGGCTGAAAAATCACATATTGATGGGCTACATAATGAACAAAGAAGTTACAGCAGATGATGTTTATGAAAGAGGCATATTAGAATCAAATTTAAGTATAGAAGAAATCAACAAATTTATTGAAAGTGAATTTAGTGAAAATAATGATAAAAATAATGAAAATGATGTTGAAAACAAAAATGAAAATAATGAAAAATTTAAAGAAAATAATTTGAATAATAATAGTAATGATATTGAAGTGAGTAATGAATCACCGATCGAGAATAATGACGAAACCGATGATGGAAATATTTCACCATCATCAACCTCAAAATTATTGGTATCAGGTGAATGTGATTTCAATGTAGCAGCAGCAAACATTGATGATCAACAAAATATCATTTCGAATAATAATGAAATCAATTATAATGATGGAAGCGACAATATCGAGACTCGCATGCAACTCGTATTGGATAGCAACCAACAACCAAATAATGATAATTTGATGAATATTGAACCAACAAATGATTCTAATTTGAGTAATGATAATGATGAAAATTTATTGAATATTGAACATCCTAATGCCTTGAATTTGAATAATGATAATGCATCAAAACTTAATGAATCTATCGAAATTTGTGACCAAAATAATGATGAAATTAATATTGAAATCAACGACAAAATATCAACCTGCGAAAATATGGTAAATGGAAATGATGAAATCGAGCAACAACAAAATCCAACACCATTATTGAATAGTGAAAACAACAACAAAAGTAAAATCGAAAACAATGGTCAAATGAGCAATATCAACAACAAAAAATCAAATCGAAATATTGTTAAACGCCGAACAAAAATCAATTTTAATCATAAAATTATTGTAAAATTTTCAAAGATCAACAACAAAAGAATTAAAATACGACAAATATCGAAAAAGAAAAATTATGATAAGAAGAAACAAATCAATATTGAAAATCTTGAAAAGAAAACTATTAAATTATCAAAATATGAAAATGATAAAACCAAAGCAATAAAATGCCGAAACATTGGTAAACGTCGTCATAAAAATCGTAAAATATTGAAGAATAGGCTCATCATCGACCATCAGCAAGAAATGAAGAAAAATTATTGGCATTTTGGTATGCAAAAGAAAAATTTAAGAGGATTATCCAAATATTGTTTTGATCAGCATGACAAAAAATTTGAATATTGTAAAATTATTGATAACCATCAACAACAAAACAAAATTTTTATGCTAATTACCTATGATAAAAGAAGAAAGAAACAACGTGATCAAGTTAAAGTCGAGCATGGACAAACATATGGATCGAAGAAACAGACGTGGGGAGAGGCCCCTAAAATTATTGAACTGGTACTAACAAAAAATTGGCTTAAAAATTCTTTATTGATTCCACATTATTGGAAAACCAGGAAAAAAAAATCCTTTGGTACCGGTTATAATCAAGAAAAGAGGTGGGGACATGTGACGTCAATACGTGACATTTGTCAGGACCACATGGAAAACTTGACGACCTTGGTCAAGTATTGTAAATAAACAACATTTCTGTTTTCTTATCATACTAACATAACTAACAATACTAACAATAAGCAAATGACAACCAAAATTCAATATAAAAAGGGTAATCAAATTTGCCAAAAAACACACTCGTGTTTCGACCTGGTCACCATGCCAGTTTTCAAATAATTTTGTATTTTGAAATATTTCAATAAAATTAACTTCCATGTTTTTAAATTCAAAATAAAATAAATCAAAATTAAATTTAAATAATTCAAATTCCAAATAACAAACAGTGAACGCACAAAAAATTAAGCGTCACATTCACATGAATTCATTGTCAATTAGAATATAAAGATGAAAATCCAAGCCAAACGAAAGCCAAAAAATGTCAAATTACATTTTTTGGGCTTTCTTGAATATAAATATTCAAGAATTGGAAAATATTATACTGTAGAGATTTGGTATAGACTTTATCAGAAGGTTAATGATAAATTTTGGTTATATTTTATTTGAACATGTTAAGGGTTTATATACAATTTGAAAAACATAATGAAGTTATGATTAATAATTACTAATTAATGAATTGTGAATTTATCAGAATATAATGAATCATAAACTGACAAATCAATGAGTGATAATGACAAAGAATGAATAAGAATTTAAGGTAACAATGAATGAATGACTGAATGATGAATTAACGAATCATTCATAAGTCATACTCTTCATGCGTCCCCCCTAAGATGCTCGAGGTCGACCACGTGACCTAGGGATGTTGAATCGAACGTTTTTGATGTTGGAGGACGATGGTTTTAAACGATCTATCGATACAGATTCTTGAGTTGAACCTTTTTGGATGATGTATGTATGTTGACGACGTTCCAGGACTTTAAATGGTCCGATGTATGGTCGATCTAGAGGTCGACGTGGAGCATCGTTTCTGACCAACACGTACTCGCACTCTTGCAGTGCTTTCGGTGGTTTTAAAATGGGTTTGTTTACCCTCGTTGGTTGAGCTGGTAATTTCTTGATCAATGATCGAAGTTGTTCCAAGAACTTCGAGGTATCACAGGAAGGATCTACTTGTTCAAGGGGTAGATCAGCAGGCATTGGTACGTTTTCGCCAAATGTCATCTCGGCTGGTGAAGCACGGAGATCTTCCTTGTAGGTAGTTCTAATACCTAGCATCACCAAAGGAAGTGCGTCTACCCAATCTTCGTTGTTCCATAATACGCAGCGAAGTGAGTCCTTCAATTGACGATGAAATCGTTCCACCATTCCGTTGGCTCGTGGGTGGTACGCTGATGTTCTGATGCGTTTGGTACCCAACATCTTGAGCATCGCGTTGAAGAATTTTGACTCGAATTGAGTACCCTGATCCGTGGTTATCGTCTGCGGCACACCATAACGGGATATCCAGGTATGCATTACTGCTGCCGCTACCTCCTCCGCAGTTATTGAACGCAATGGTGTTGCTTCCGGCCACCTCGAAAAACGATCCACCATTGTCAATAAATAACGATATCCCTTGCACTCATTCAAGATGACCAGGTCGATGTGCAGGTGCTGGAACCTCTTCCCAGGAATGGGAATTGGTACCGGTGGTGTTCTTATGTGACGAGTAATTTTTGAGGATTGACAGTCGACACATTCCTGACACATCTTATGAATATCGTAGACCATGGTCGGCCAGTAATATTTTTCTTGAATGGTGCGTCTGGTTGGACGATAACCAGGATGATTAATACAATGATAAGCGTTGAACACTGCGTCTTAACGCAAGTGGGATGAACGGTTTGCCATTTTTGGTGATAACCATTTGATTGTTGGATATGACAACCGGAACCAGAGTTTTATCATCTTTAAGCTGATTCAATTCAGCATCATTTTTCTGAGCTTCGATCAATTCTTCGATGGACCAAGATGTTTCGTTGATATCGAGTGCAGCAACTCGTGATAAGGTATCGGCCACTACATTCGCGTCACCATTGATATATTGAATATCATTAGTGAATTGTGATATAAAATCAAGCTGACGTGCTTGACGAGGTGACTTTTCAGTTGTTGATTGAAGTGCGAATGTAAGTGGGCGATGATCGGTTAATACAGTAAATTTCCGACCTTCTAGAAGGTAACGGAAATACTTGATTGATTTATAAATTGCCAATAATTCTCGGTCGAAAGTTGAATATTTTTGTTCAGCTGCAGATAAAGATTTCGAGAAAAAGGCTAATGGTCGAAATTCGTTGTTGATCTTCTGTTGAACTACAGCACCAATGGCTGTGTTGGATGCATCAGTGGATAAGAAATATGGAGCATTATCCACAGGATAATTTAGCATCGTCATATCAGCAAGAAGGTTTTTCACTTCTTGGAATGCTTTGGTATGATCATCCGTCCAAAGGAATTCTTTTTTCGGTGATGTCAGATCGTATAATATCTTCAACTTATCAGCTGCCATCCAAATGAATTTGCGATAGAAATTAAACATACCAAGAAATTTCAATAGTTGTTTACGATCACTTGGTATCGGAAATTTTTTGATTGCTTCGACCTTGTCGGTCATCGGATGGATACCATTTGCATCGATGTGATGGCCAAGAAAATCAAGTTCGGTCTTCATGAATGAACATTTGTCAAGGTTGATGACGAGACCATTATCTTTCAGTCGCTGGAAAACGATTTCCAGATTCTTCAGGTGGTTTTCTTGCTTTTCATCACTGATTACCAGCAGATCGTCCAGATAAGGATATATGAAATCCAAATCTCTGAAGATGCTGTCCATAAATCTTTGGAATGTGTTCGGAGCATTACACAAGCCGAAGGGCATGAATAAAAATTCGAAAGACCCAAACGGTGTGATGATTGCTGTCTTTTCAATATCTTCAGGTTTAATCGGTATTTGATGATAAGCTGATTTCAAATCGATTTTCGTGAAGAGTTTTGCAGACCCTACGTTATTAAAGAAGTCATGCAAATTTGGGATATTATATCGATCTTTTTTGGTCACTGAATTCAATAATCGATAATCACCACAAGGGCGAATTGAACCATCAGGTTTTGTGACGCAATGTAATGGTGATGACCATGGTGAATTGGATGGACGGATTATCTTCAATTTCAACAGCTGATCGAACTCTGCTTTGGCCAACTTGTACTTGTCTGGCGCAAGGCGTCGACATCTCTGACGAATTGGTTGACCAGTTGTGATGATTTGATGTTCAACAGAGTGCTTCACGGGCCCATCAATTTTGGTTAAAGATGGCCGGGCAATTTCTGGATATTTTTTAAGTAGCAAAGCTACAGGTGAAGACTGGTCAATGATGTTGATGCTGAAAACACGATCGGTGGTGTCAGCTTTAATCGCTGTGTTATCCGGCCACCCGTGGTACCAAATCAAAATATTCTAAGAAATCGGCTCCAATGATTGGTACATCGATTTGTGCGATTACAAAGTCGTATAAAAATTTTCTTTTAAAACCAAGATCGATTAGCTTGGTGATGGTACCATACGTATATATCTTTGAATTGTTTACTGCCGTTGCGTAAGATGTTGGTGATGGCAAATTCTTCATGAACTTGGCTGGCCAAACGCATATATCGGAGCCAGTATCAATGAGTATCTTTGTTCGAGAAATACGGTCGAAAACAAAGAGGCGTTTGGCACGGGGAGAATCGATCTGGTTTACAGATGTTCTCCCCGGTTCGAGTTTTCCGAAGCCGGTGTTTCTGGTATCGATGCAACCGATGCGGTGCTTATAGCACGTGATAATGTTCTGTCGATGGAACTGACGATACATCGGTTAACATATTGACATTTTCTTGCATTTGCACCAAATCGTCTATGATAATAACAAAGTGGTTGGTTCCTACGTGGCTGGCGACGCGAACGACGACCAGGGCTTCGTCCACGGGACCGATTCGATTGTTGCTGCTGACCATAATGTCTGAAAGGCTGTTGTTGTTGCCTGCTTTGATAATTGTATGGTTGATACGACTGGACGGAAGCCACGTCCCGTTTACATGTATTCCAAAATTGATCAGCTATTTGCAATAATTTTTTTCTATCGCTCACCACTGTTTGAACGGTATTGACTTGTTCTCGGATTTTTTCATGGATACCAGACATAAATCTGTTCCAAATGACATCTTCACCAATATTCAAATTCTGAGCCTTGTTCAACAGGCGTTGGTAAAAAACAGATGGTTTTTCGTTAGTCATCGTCATTCCATCCAATATTTCATTCAATCGGGATTGTGCATTGTCTTCCATCACTTGCAATACGAGCTTTTTCAAGTCTTCGTACTTTTCTTCGTACCATTCAGACATCAAGAATCCAGAAATATCATTTTGTAAGCTGGTAGGTAAACGACGTAACAATAATCGAAACTTGTTGCGTTCGGTGAATTTCGCTGAACCAAATACTTCTTCTACCAGAAAGAAGAAAAGTCGTACGTTGTCGGGATTGAATGTTGGCATTTGATCGTTTGCATCTTTCAACGATAGAACACTGACTTGGTCTTTATCGTTGAGTGTCAATCCAGCGATTTGTTCGGTCAAATTTTCCACCGTGGACGGACCTGGTTCAAATGGATTTGTCAACGTGCCACGACCTGAATCGTCAATTCTTGATTCAGGTGATTTATCGGTTGGAATTGATGGATCTTGAGAAGAAGACATTGATTAAGATTGGATGGTTGAGGAACGATAAGATTTGATGTATAGATGGTGAAGATGAGATCAATGAATGATTAAATGTAATGAGATGAGATCGATATGGATACGATTATAGATATTATGTACACAGATATGATGGATACAGATATGATGGATATAGATATGATGATAATTGACTTGAAAAAATTTTGTAAACAATCGAAGATATAATAATGAACAAAATTAAAGCAATTGAATTGAAAATTTCAACGTCGGGTCACCACTTTTGTAGAGATTTGGTATAGACTTTATCAGAAGGTTAATGATAAATTTTGGTTATATTTTATTTGAACATGTTAAGGGTTTATATACAATTTGAAAAACATAATGAAGTTATGATTAATAATTACTAATTAATGAATTGTGAATTTATCAGAATATAATGAATCATAAACTGACAAATCAATGAGTGATAATGACAAAGAATGAATAAGAATTTAAGGTAACAATGAATGAATGACTGAATGATGAATTAACGAATCATTCATAAGTCATACTCTTCAATACAAAAATAAAAATATATTTAAATTAAGTCACATATTCGTCTGAGCATATAAAAAGATATTTGCGACCGAAAAAAATATGAATGAACCCTTGTGTTTTATCTATCTTTTAACCAAACACAAATACATCCATGTGAATATTTGAATATTTTCGTGCATTACCCATCTATATATTGTGGATTTTACCACCTTTTCACTATCCATTTCAATTTTCTTTGAATGTTTTCAAAGTATTTTTTTTTTTTAATATTCATCTTTTCCATTTATTTCACTAAATATCACTCCATTTTCAATCGAAACACTATTCAACGTTGAGATTTGAATGCATTTTGGAGTCTTTTTTGGCAAAATTGGTTATCGACATATATACTGTTGGCATTCGCGTGTGTCTGTGTTTGATGATTCAATAAAATGGATAGACCAAGAAAAATCTTTTCAAGATTTTATTATTATTATTTCAATTCACTATTACTTAAGTGAATTAAATGTTTTAGCACACAAATTCTTGAAAAAAATTTTCAAAATACTTTTTAATTCTCAAGAATCGATCCTAGAATATTTATTATTTACAACAATTTTTGAGTTTTATTATGACAAGTTTTTGGGTATAAATTTTTGTTTTATATACACAGATATTGATATATTTTATGAAACAATCATAGACATACAGAAAATAAATACAAAATGGTCCATTTTTGAGGTCTTTTTGCTTGATTTATTTTTACTTTTTCACCCGAATCTGTTTATTTGTAACAAATATTAAAATAATAATCGAAGTTTATATTAAAAATGAATGAAAAACTTTGAACTAGTCGGAATCATTTTACACCAGGAAAATTTCAAAAAAATCGAAATGAATGTAAATCATTACGCGATCACAGCTTGAATAGTGCTTACTGGGAAAATATGAATAAAATTTTAAAGAAATGAAATGAAAAAACATGAAATATTTTGAATTTATTCTATTTTTCGATAAAGTTCATATAATATATTGTGCATCTGAAGTAGCTATTATCTAAGATAATAAAACATCTTTTGGTTAAAAGAAAACTTCACTGATTCTTACAGGGTCCACCATCGATCGATAAATTTTAATAACACTACAAAACAACAACAACAATAACAATGACAACACTTAATCGATTGACATTCTTTGTCTCTCTCTCGTTTGATCATCATTATCACTACCATCGTCATCATCGAGATCGATTAAAACATCTTTTTGAATGATGTTAATGATGAAATTTTGTTTTTGCATTGTTTTTCATATTTCAATACCTTTTATACACATAAATAATCGTCAAATTGTGATTGGTAGTGTTTTTATCCCATTAATAATAAGAACAATTAATTTTTCTCAATGTTCACAAGAATTCTTCACTAAAAACATTCAAAGAGAAAACTTGTCATTGTTGTTGTTCATTTGCGATCCATTTATTCTGCATTTTGAATGACATTTTTGAGCGAAAACAACAATTGTTGTTGTTTATTTTTCTCCACACAATAAAAGCATATTTATTAATTGAAATATTTGCAAAAGATTTCTTTTGTTTTTTTTTCAATTGAAGAAAAATTTTTTTGTTTTAAAGTTGTCTAGACTATTTTAAATGGGATCAATGGGAGAATAATCGTCGTACACAGCGAATAATTCCAAGTTTTTTTCGATCATTTGTTTTTGCACCAAGAATATGACGATTCGGAATCACCCGAATCGAAATTCTGTTCAAAATCAAATGTTCAATTTGATTTAATTTCTGTATTTTTTAGCTTCGGCCACATCATTATTCCGTTATCTCTTTGACGCTCTCATATCCACTGTTGTATGACGAGCGACTTGTATCAAAGATGTAAAATACCAAATAATGCAAATACAATGAACATTTCGTTTGTTTATTTTGTATTATTTTCATATTTTCCCTGTTAAATACATGGTTCGCTGTGGTTTTCTATTCATCATCAGCGTCATCACCGTATAAATATTAATTAATGAAAAACATTCCTCATCACACCAAGAACCAGATAGAGAAGAGTGAGAAAACCGGATATTTATTTTGTTTAATGAAAACTAAAGTTGTTTTTTTTATATTTTCATTCATTCATTCATTTTTTTAGTTTCAAATTCATATCCATATTTATAATATTTATCGAAAAGGAAATTTTCAATGATTTGACAATAATAATGAAAATATACAATTTCCTTTTTGAATACATGTTTTTTGGTCGAAGATACACAATTTGAATCGATATTCTCATTCATTTTGTATGGAAATTATTGTTATTAAACGAAAATATTGTGAAACGTTTGTATGAATTCATGAATTTTTTCACCATTTATCTATCAAAATTATCATGAAAAAGTAATATCAAATCATGGCATAGCGATGGAAGAAAAATGAAACTTTTATCAAATAAATGTGTCAAATATCTGCAAATATTTCGAAGAAAATAACATTGAAACATTGATATATCAAGGTGTTTCAATGTTTCCAGAATGCCAGAGCGATTCTTGCGAATCAAATGAATTGAATACATTCATTCATTTGATTTCAATGAAAATAAATATTTTATTTTTAGAATAAACAAACACACAAACAAACAAAGACCAAAAATAATCAAACAGACTCCAGAATATCAAAAATATTAGCGAATATATTTATTTCTTTTCAAGATTTGACACATAGGAAATTATTATTTTCAATTTCATTTCATTTATATAAATGAAATGAAATAATAATAACAATAATAATATTGATAATATTGACTTTATTGATCCGCAATAAAAATTTTCTCTCAGTGTTTTATGTGAAACAACAACAACAAAATAAAAATATTTCACTATCATTTTGCTATTGGCCGCCCATTGATTGGTTTTATTTTTATTTTTTTATTTTATTACAATTTTTATTATTATTATTAGATATTTCATTTGAAAGATTTTCATTTTGCAAGATTCAAAATGAAAAATTCAATTGCCCTTTTTTCCAATCATTTTCGGTGGTCCATAATAAAATAATAATAAAAATAATGAAAATAATAATAAGACCACCGAAAATGTGTGCATTTTATACTATTATACTGTGAATGAATGAAAATTATTATTATTATGGCTATCGCGTTTTAATATTAATATAAACAGCTTGTTGTAAGTAATATACAAGGGGGAAGATAACGATAAAACTGTGGAACAAAACATAAAGAATAAAAAAATATCGAAAATGTTCCAAGTGAAAATGTTCAGACCAATGAATAGAGCTACATGGAAAAGAAAATCAGAGTTAATGGCCATTCTTAGCATCAATTTTGTTTTTTCATTTTATTTTCTTAGTTTCAAATCACATTTACCGATTTCATTTTCATTTCATTTCTATTTTTCGCTTTCATTATAATACCGATAAAACTTGTACACACATAGACATCGGAGAAAAACATTTTTTTCGATCAACATTAACGCCTTTAGTTTTTTTATTTTTGGCATTTTTCTGGTATTTTTTGGCCTATGAAAATACAATTATTTTTATATTTACTAACTTTTTGAAAATAGAAATGAAATTACGAATTGAATGATATCGAATTCCTTATATTTTTTGCCATGAAACAAAGAAATCAAAATCAAATGAAAAAATTTCAGCCAAAATGCGGGCAATGTTGTTAACGATAAGTGTGAATCAAAATGCAGAAATTGACGAGAAAAAAAATCAGAAGAAAAAACGTAATGAATTAATTTGATTTACACAATTTCATTTCTTAAAGTTTTACCGAAATGAAATGAGCGAAAATTTTCATTGAAAAATGATTGAAAAAGCCTTTTTGGTATGAAATGATCCATTTTAACACAAGTGAAAAAAAGAGAAAAGAAATTTTCATCAAGCAAAAATGATTGAAATTTTTTGTATGGCAAAAATTAAGTAATTTTCATCGAATATTGTCATTATTTTTTCAAGCAGAATACTTTTGCTAATGAATGTATTGAATGCATCCTAATAATGAAATATTAATGGCCATTATTATTATTATTAATGATAAAAATTCAATGAAAGCTGATCAATTTTTATTTTATTTTTTTATTTTTATTTTGCTAATTTTTCTTTTATTATTATTAATCATCGAAAATATTGAATGAATAAAAGCATTCAAAGCTTTCAAAATTCAATCATTGCTCAAATGCATTTCCTTCGATCAGACGCATCAATCAGACTTCAATTTCATTTAAAAGGATTTTTATGGAGAATTTTTGGAGAATATAATCTAATAATGGTTCATTGGTTAATAAATATGTATCGAAGACGGAATACAGACAGAATTTGAGCAAAATTTCTTAGTGAAAAAATTCACAAAATTTAAATATAAATTTTGTTCTTTTGTTGTTGTGAAACAATAAAAAGTTTAGGATTCATAAAACAATAAATTCACTGAATACACTAAATTTTAGTGAACACGCATACATGTTTGGAGGTATCAATCTAGAATTTTGTAGATTTTGAATAAAGTTACGTGAAATAACCATCATTGATGGAATAGACTTTTATTTTCTTGGAAAAAATGAATTTCGAAATTTAATTTCAAAAATTATTTTTTCAATTTCATGCATTGGACATTCAATAAATTATTCAAAACCAACATTTTGCTGGCCAATTTTACAATTTTCAATGATTTGAATGATGTTGCAAAAATATTTTAGAAATTCAAAAATTAAAGAATTCAAAAGCAATTCACAATTCATCAATTATGAATGAAATTGTAACAAATTCATATGATAATGATAATAAAAATGGCAAAACAAAACGCGAACCATTGTAGATAATTGATAAAAATTGGTGAAAATAGATAAAAATTGAAAATTGTGAGCCAAAATGGAAATATTCAATTCAATGAAATTGATTGAATTTTAGTGATATTTTCATTCGATATCAAAAAGTGAGAAGATAAAATGGAATGATTTTTTTCCAAATTTTTCATTTGTTGTTGTATGACTTGATGATGAATTATACATCAAACATGAATTTCAGAATTTTGTGCGAAGAGAGAAAATTGATAAAATGGAAAGTGAATGAATAAATGGATGAAAAAAATTTCATTTATAAAATTATAAATTGTATTGAATGGATTTTTCCATTCAAATTCCAAATAGTTTTCTAAATAGATTTGAAATTTGATGAAATAAAATTGATAGATTCACATTCAATCATTATTATCATTATTAGACACAGGAAAAAATGATGATAATAATAACGATATTCATTGGCGGTGGTTGGTGAATTTAAAGATCAAGTTACAATCAATATTCGACGATATAATCAATAATAAATGATAATCAATTTTCACTATCTCAAAGTGTATCTAGGCAAAGAAAAAAATGGGAATAAAAGGCAAGGAAAAATCTATTGTTTTTCAATTTTTTTGAATATATCGAAAAACAATAGAATCAATGAATAAAATGAGATAAAACAAATGAATCCAAGTGATAAAAGGGTTATTGAATGGAAATTTTTTGAATCAATGAATAAAAAGCACAAAAACACAAACACATTCCGCACATACCTGATATACAACGATAATGTACTTCCAAATATTTTGCTGTGCCCGGACATGGATCACCAAATATTTTACTCGATGCTTTTATTGAGCATTTATTTTGATTCGCACATCTTTATATATCGCACATTTGTAGTTTTGATGATTATTGAAATATATATTCAAAAGAAGAGATAAAAACAAAAGAAAATGAATTCATTATCATTATTTAATTATATTTTAGGGAATATTTTCATTAAAAGAATTGGGATTGAAAAGAATGGAAATTCATTATTGATGATAAATCGAGTTTTATGGCCAAAGAAATATATATTCAATGATATTAATACACCCAACAACAACAGCAAAAAATAAAATCATGTATAAATAATGGTAGTATTAAATTCTTTATCAATATTTTTTTCCTTTTACCATCTGCAAATATATTAAAAAAATAAAATGAAATGATGAAGGTTATCGATCATTTTCTTAGTTTACAGAGTCGTATTTAATATTTTTTATTTTTTCATTATTTTTTGCTTTGAAACTCATATATCGACACTAACACAAACTAGTCGCCAAGTAGTAATCATAATTCATCATCATCAATAAATAAAATATATATATTTTCATTTATTAAATATAAATCAATATTGAAAATAAATTAAAGAAAAAAAATGACAAATTGATCAATTTCAAATGAACCATATATATTTTTTGCTGCTGCTGGTTGGCCCATTGATCCATTATTACTTTCATTATATAAAATATTTATGGAAAAATATATTGAAAATATGTTAGCATTGAATTTGTATGAAATAAAACAATGATGAATATCTAATAGGAATGAATCACATTTGTATTATAATTATTAATCGATTTAATTATTTTATGATTCCTATTTATTTGGTTATCGTGATGTTGAAGCAAAATGAAATCATTGAAAATTGCTTTTTTTCGTTGGTCAGAAATGAAATGTAATGAATTATTATTGGTCATTCGAAATCAAACAACAAATCAACCAAAAAAGAAATGAAAAATAAATAATATTTTTTCATGTCTTTCGCTTCAAGAAATATTGTTATTGGAATGAAAAAATGATGATAACATTTGATCAAGAAAATGTGTGAACAAAAATGATATTAAAATATATGGGTGTTTGATGATTTAATTAAAAAAAATAATTTTTTGATATTTTTTGATTTGAAATTTGTACCAGCTGATCTCCGCTGAATGTCAAATGTTTCATTTTTCTTATACATGTCAACGACATTTTTTTTCTAATTTTTCCTTCGATTAATGACAAGTATTCTGGACACATGCACAGACACAGATGGACACATCGATTATATATTTGAAATCAAAACTACAGCAATATCAGATCAAGTAAAAATAAAACAAACAAATGAAATTGATTGAAATTTCAAGATTTTATCATCAAACACATAGATTTGTAACGAGATGTTTCAATATATTTGAAAATAATATCTAAAAAAACTTGAATTGAATCAATTTAATCGAAATATTTTCGTTTGATGATCATTTTCGATTGAACGATGTTTATCATCATCATCATCATCATCAAAATCATTATTCTTTGACAATCGTTTGAATCCAATTTTCAATATGTTGCTTGCTCATGTCAAAACAATTTTGACGAAATACAAAAATTTCAAGTAAAAATAATAACACATCTGATCTAATATAATATTATTATTATTATTATCATTAAATGTCCGAATATTTGTTCAAAATGTTTCAATTTGGGTTTCCAAATCATCGTTTCATCAATTCAATCCAACAAACAAAATAAATAATGGGTTGTCCCATAAGTTCTTGCCGTTTTTCAAATGAGAAAAAACCTAAAAAACGGCAAGAACTTATGGGACAACCTAATATATGGAAATCAATAAAGTTTTTCAAGGAAACTTGTTATTATTGGATCGAATATCGATATGTTTTAAAACGATGGACTTTGAATTATCATTATTATTATTTTAAAATGATCAAGATAAATAGATAAATACAATGTTTATGATTATAAAGTTTTTTCTTTGAATTATTAGTTTCAATTGAATTAATAATCAATTGTTAGAGAAATAAAGACATTAATAAATGATGATGAAGATTTAAATAAATGTACGGAACGAAACGAAAAAATAATAATTTGAATCGTTTGTTTACGATTGATTATTGAGTAGACCAAAAATTTTCTTTGTTTTCAAGAAAAATTTCTTTAAAAATAAAACAAAAAAATTCTATTTGATTTCATGTATTTTTTTATTTTTGTTAAAATAAGCTAAATTTGATCACGATTCACCAATCCAATTCGTTAAGCATCGAGGCTCTTTTCCATTGCTCATATTATTATCGTCGTCAATACTATTATTATAAAAATGAAAACTATTGTCATCAGAAAAAAATGAAGGAATGTTGAAAGAATAAAAACAAAACAAAAAAAATTGAAGAAAAAATCTAAGAAAAATTCCAATTCAAAAAGTTTTTCTTAAAGATTTTCGCAACATTTTCTTTCGGATAATTTCATTTGCAATCAAGATGGAATATTTCTGGACAAGCTGGTGCTCAATCCATTCGACTAAAACCAATATTATATCCCAAAATAAAAGCTACAAAGTTAGGCATAGAAAAAGCGAAACATAACATTAATTTCAAATTTCGAGGTTTTCAACACACACACACATATTTGTCGAAAAACGATGACGATGATGATGATGATCGAAGCAAACCTAAACAAACAAACAAACAAATATTCGATGAAATGAAATTAAAAGAATATAACTGGTTTTTCATACATATTTTGACAGATCTTTGACAACAATCTACAACAACAAGACTGAAGAAAGAAAAAATTTAATATATTAAATATGATCAAAGAAAAAATATATCAAAGATGAATTGTTCAGGGCAACAAATGAACAAATAAACACAAGGGATAGTGTTCGAAGATGGGCAGAGAGAATAAGTCAAAATATATCACTGAAATATTTGAAAATTGGACAAAAAAATTGCATTCAAAGTTTTGATCGTTTCAAGAAAAAATATCGCGAAAAAAAATATAAGGAATTTTTCTCGATTCTTTGGATATTTGAATTGATTATTCTTATTCTTAATATTGATAATATTAAATTGAATGATAATCGTGAGTTTATTTTATTTTCATGTCCAAGAATTTCCATTTTTTCCTTTATTGATGAATATTATTGATTTATTTCAGATGATCAAATGTGCACATAAATACATCATTTCTATGAAATGCATTGAATGTATGTGTGCTGAGAGAAAATTTAATCATTAAATATGAAGAATTTTTCGTTTTTTTCCCAGTAAAACAACATGAATATAAGAAAATGAAATGTAAAATACAAATTGAGCTGAATTTTTCCATTCAAATTCTATTTCTAGCATTTTTTATTTACCAAATTCACTGTATTTCAATCCAAAATTATTTGTCAGAAAGTTGGTGTGAACAAACAAGCAAACAAACAAAAAACTATGAAATGAAAATTTTCTCATTTTTTCAACGATAATTCCCATTGGGAATTATTATTTTTGTATGTGTTAATGTTATTTTTAGCAATGAATTTATAAGGCTGTATGGTGCGAGGATGGTAAATTCAAAAAATCAAATCGATCCATCAACATTGTTTATTGTTTTTCTCGCTTGTTTTTCATTGATTATTGATTATCGCATGAATGCATTGCTTAGTGAACATGGTGGTCATCAACATCATTATAATCATCAGAATTCACAGTCACTCATGAATAATTATTATTACTTGAGGATTGGCAGAATTTTCGCCCATTTTCTCGTTCTTCGATTCAATCAATTCATAATAAACAACAGAGAAGAAAATAATTTGAAATAATCAAATTAGTTTAACAAATTATTTTTCATACATTCAGAATATGGTGAATTGAAGGAAAATAAAGCAAACGCTATTCAATCATCAAGGAAAAACTTGGAATAAAAGTTCATTTCTTCGAACTTTATTCTTTGGTTCATTTCATTTTCAATTGATTGTTGTAAAAAACAGTGAAAATTGGCAAAAAATACAAACACAAACATTGATTTTATAGCCCAAAAAAATTGAAGCACCTTGTTTGCTTGCAACACAGAAAAAAAATTTCATTGAATAAATCAATGAAAATTATTATTGATTCAACAATTTTTTTTCGAAATTCAATTGTGAATTCAATGATTATCATTCATTTTTTTGTGTTGTGATTGGAGCGTGTTTGAAGCAAACACACAAACAATAATAATAATAATCGATTCAATAATTTTCGAGCAAATAATCAATAGGAAAGTAAGCAAAAACTATTGATAATGATAATATTGAAGAAAAAATCGATTGATGACAGTTTAAAAAGTTTTTTTTGTTGTATTTATTTTCAAAATATTTATTTAATATTTTTTTGAATCCAATTTCAAAATATTATTTAAAATGAATGGTACGAGAGAAAAATAAAATAACATCAATGAATTCGAGAATTGAAATTCAGGACCAAACAAACGAACAAATAAACAAACAATGTTCAATTCAATGTTTGAACAAAACTTTTTTATCATTATCAAACAAATGAAAATAAATAAACAATGTTTTCAACGAATTCAATTTTTGGGAGAGTAAAAATCAGAGAATTTTGAAGAAAAATTCTTTGATTCAAAAGTTTTTATTTTGCTTCAATTTTGCTTTGTTTGAAATGATTTTTTTTAAGCCAAGAGTTCAACACAAATGAATTTCAAATTCAATTCTTTCATTGATTATAATTATCAAAAATGAATAAATAAATGAACAAAGTGCAGAAATTTAAAGGAGGAAAACAAAACAAAAAAATGGCAAATGTGTAATTTTTAAATGTTCCAAGAGCCCCTTTTGAATTCCTCTTCATTCTTTGAATCGTTTATTCGATTGAAATATTTGATTCAATTTGAATTTATATGAAAATGAACAGAAATTGAAAACAAAAGGATGCTAAGTGGATAAAATGCTGCTTCTGTTCAAATATTAGCAATGATAATAATAATTGAATGAAATGTTTTTAATGTGTTCAATGTTTTGTTTTTTTCATTCATTTATTCGTACGTTCATTTTTTAAAAAATTTACGAGATGAATTCAATTAAAAAAATAAATAAATAGAAAATAGATAAATGAATAGATAGAAAACCAAACAATAACAATGGACTATTTACAAAACATGAATAAACCATGCACATAATCTGGGAACATAGGAATGAATATAAAATGGAATAATTTTTTTCTATCCTTTTTTCCCTCATTTTCTTTATTTGAAATTTCAAATCATTTGATGCTAATTTATTGAAAAAATTTTTTTTTCCTTCATTTTTGAGTATATTGCACTTGAAAGAATAATGAAAAAACAAACAATCGAAAAATAAATAGAGAAATTTTCAATTATGAACAAATACAAGTGAATAATTGAAGCGAAAAAATTTCAATAATAAAATGGAAATTGAATGCAAAAGCAAACATGCATTTGATGAAACGATTATCATGTCAAAAAATTGGTTTACAATCGAAAATTTAAAAATTAGAAAAAACGCTAAAACTCGGGAAAAGCTATTTATTTGGAGATTTTGAGAGAAAAAAAATCATCAAATAATCCAAATTAATCAATAATTAATGATCACAAATGGTTTTGATGAAATGGATAAAAGAGTTCAATTTTTTTTGACGAATCACAGCTGATAATTGGTGAAAATATCAGGAATAAATAAAATATATGTTTCAAGAGGCTTTCGATTCACTTTCGGAGGCTTTTTTCATTTTAATCGGATCTGTGATTATTTTTATTATGGAAAATGAAAACGAAATGGAAAAACTCTAATCTTATTTGACTTTGACTCGAGAGAATATGGGAAAATGTCATCATATATGAACAGAGAGAAAATGGGAAACGATTGAATGTGTTTGAATGATGGTTTAAATTAACTTTGAATAGGGCTAACCTTTTTTTTGGTGATAAAGCATATTAATAATGATAGTAATAAAAATGTTAAGTAGGTGAATATTTCTTCTCCTTTTTGGCAGAATTTTTTCAGTGTTTTTTTATGCGTTAAATTATATCGAAATAATCAGATATTTTTTTTTATATATTTCCACATCCCATATCATTTCAAGCAAATAAAAAGTTTTTCCACATGAAAAAATATTCCTTCAACATTTGACAAGCGACAAGAAATGTGACAGAATATTTAAAAGCAAAAAAAAATGCCAACAAATTGAAGAACCGGAACGGAAATATGGAAAATGATAGAAATTACATTTTAGAAATTATGTGTGTCATTTCGGCGAATAGATTTTCCAAAAAGATGAAAAGAATGGAATGAATTTCATGTTTTTTTGACCAATATTCGAGGCCAAAAACATTTGAATATAAATTGAAATTTTTCAATATTTAAATTTTGTTTCACGTTTGGTCATGTTTCATTCAATTTTTGGACGATTCTGGGTAAAAATGAAAAAAATGGAATCAAAATCCCTGTAATCATTGATTCATTTTGTTTTCAGTGAGATTTCCATACATTTTCTCAGAGTTTTCTTGAGAATTTCATTAAAAAAATAGAATATTCATTCTACAATTTTATCGTTCATTGAAATCCTAGAACCGAAATGAATTAACAACAAGATTAATATTTTGATACGGTGTTTCTGTGTCTTTGAAATGAAAACAAGCCATGATAACAACAACATGATCATCATTATCGTAATCAACAACGTTAAGAATATTCTATTTTCTTCCTGATGTGTTAATAAATGAAATTGTGGCTGGTGAATAAATATTTTTACATTTTACAGTTATTACTTCATTACAGCTAAATGTTTCAAACATTAAAGATGTTTAAACAAGAGCAACAACATTAAATTAGAGCGAGACTAAAATGTACAAAGAATAATTTGTATTCGTCACATACTAAAATCATAGACAGACATGAATATTATCATTATTATTATGATTATGATTATTACTGAATGATGGAAATGTTTCTTTTTTTTCTTTTGAGAATTTAACTCGATATTATACGGTTATAATTTAAGAATATGTAATGTTTTTTGGTAACATTATTTTTTACAATACATTAAGAATATGTGTGTTGTATGTGTTGAAAGTAATAAGATAAATACCGAATACAAGATACAGAATATCGAGAAGAAAAATGGGCTGAATAATATGAAAAAATAAATGACGAACACATGAAATGACAAAATATTTTGATACAAAAAAAAATTCTTAGAATAATTCATAACACGAAACAAATGAGATTGAATTAATGGGTTGAATCTATTGACGAATGTCTTTACTGTTGATAATCGGTCAAATTACTGAGCTTTAGACCAAATTCGTGCTTAACAAATCAATAATAAACGAAAAAAAAACAATTATTATTAATATTATTATTATCATAAAAATTTTTTCAAACGAATAACGATAATCATAATGACACAAATAATGCATGCAATAAATAGTAATAATGAAGATTTAAATCCATTTTGTACATTTATTCATTGCCAACAATAATAAATGGTGGCAATATGTATCTATTGTGTTTGTTCAGGAAATTCAATACCTCAAAAAAACCGAAATAATCGATCGTATCGAATAAATGAATTATTGTCCCATAATAACAGTAAAAATATCAATAAATAAAAACATAAATGTTTCATGTTTATTCATGTTTTTATATGGGTGTTTTAATTCAATAAAAATAAATGGACATGAAAACAATTTCATTGTTTTAGCATTAATAAATGGTAATTTCATATTTTTTGATTCTTAATGGCGAAGTAAACATGAATCTAAATTTATGTTTATGCTATGTTTATTCGATCGTTTAGGGCCAATAAATTCAATGAATTAATTCAAGCAACTCGTTTGGATTTATGTTCCACTAAATACAAATAGTCATAAATCGTATAAATATCTAAGAATTTAAACATTATTGCATTTGAGAAAATTATTATTTTTACTGGAATATTATTAGCTTAATTTATTGGATTTGATCATCAAATTGAACTAATATTAATTAAAGACGTAGCAATAATAATAATAAATTTTCGTTATTCTCCAAAACGATTCAATGGTTTCAAAGAATTCAGTGTTTAATGAATTTTGGATTCATTGAATCATTCGTTTGAATTTAAAATCATAAGATTGATTTATAATTGATTGAATATAGAAATGACAAATTCAATGTGTTTTATGTATCGATTTATAAAGAAGTTATAGTAAAAAATGCATTCACAATAACCTCAGAATACGGCCATCGCTGATTTTTATAGACATGAGCTGACCTCACGTCATTACCTCTAATCGTTCAGGAATCAAATAAATAGAAATGATTTCAGATCAATAAAAAATTTAATATATTTTCTCGTATTCTCATTCATCACTTTCAAGAATCAATTTAAATTTAAATTGTTTAACCTTCAATTTTTGATGATCGTCAAGAATTCATTATAAAATCAAACAGACAAAACATTATCGAATCATTACCACAACGAATAATAAACATTAAATAAAAGATCATGAAGAATTTCTCTATTACATTTAAATTCTATTATTGTTTGCGAAACATATCACAAAAACAAAAACAAACACATTCAATTCAAGGATCAAAATCCTAGAATTGAATGCAATAGTGGAATGGAGAAAATATCATCAAATATTGAATTAGGAATAACAATATCGATAACAAATGGTACAAAAGAAAAAACAATAAATGGTCGATGGAGAAAAAAAATGAATGAAGAAAACATTGTAGACATGGTTGAAATGACATTTGAATTTTGAATCAAAAATAAATACTGAAAACAATGAAAATGAGAAGAATTTCTACAATCAAATGACCGAGTGTACAACATGTATGATTACATACATTAATAGAATGTAGACAAATAAAAATAACATTGTTAACTTGCTTTCGCTAGAAATGAACATCTTCACACAACAACAATTGCAACATTATTTGTTTGTTTATTATCAAGTGAATTATTAAGTTATTACTATTATTCTTTTTAATTTCTTCTACAACATCATCATATGATCAAAATAATGATGATAATGTTTTATAGAAAACAAAAATAATAATATGAGAGATAAAAATATCAATAGAACAAACTAAAACACCAGAAAAAAATGCACGATTCCGAATGGGTCATGGCAATAGTTTAAACAGGGTCTTTGTTGTTGTCGTCGTTGCCGCTGTGTACAAATCATTATCATTAGTAAATCATTGTTCGTTGGTTTGTTCCAAAATAAAAAAAAAACAGTTGAAAATACTTTTCACACATTGAAAGAGAGATGATAGAAGAGAAAAAATCATTAACAAATCGTTATCTTATTCGCGAAATTCAAGAGAATGGCTAAGGATGGCTAAGCATCTACGAATGCAGCGAAAAGCAGCGATTGTAACGCTGAAAATTTTGTATTGTTTTGTATCAATATTCCTTATGGCTTCCTAATAAGGAAAAATTGTATCAAAAACACATGAATCCTAGGATTTTAATAATGGAAATCACATTGAAAATTGATCTCTATTTTTTGCATAGAAAATCAATGAAATTCAAGGCAATTTAATTCGCTGAAAATTTGCAAGACAAAATCACCATAGCAATAATTATTATTATTTTTTGTATTCACATTTATATTCTTTGATTGATTCTTTTTATAAGGAAATTTTTATCATCATCATTTGCTTTTAATGACGATTAAACCAATATGAATCTAATTAAGTTAAATATCTTTTTACATATTAATATTATTAATTTGCCAATCATTAGATTATTATCTATCACTGAATTTCAATTTCATCAAAAAACTTGAAAATGAAATGAAATTCAATTCAAAACTTATCAATAAAGGAAAAAATTGTCAAACTGCGGAAAAGACGAGAAGCAAAATTCTTGAAAAAAAACTTTAACATCTTTGATGTTTAATTTCATTTCATTTTTTTCCTATCATCTTTTTAAAAGTAAATTTGATCGATGATGATAATGATGTAGATGATGATGATGATATTTCGAAATAAGATAGAAGAAAAATAAAGAAAATGTATGAAATGTAATAAAAAAAGTGATTTGAATATGTGATTGATTGATCGATTATATTATGTGAAATGAATATTTCTTTCACTCTTCTTTCCACCCTAAGTAATTCATGAAGATTCAAAAATAAAAGTTGAGCAAAAAACTATTAATCCAACAACATTTCATAAGCATCATTCAAAAGCAATTTGTTTGAATAAAAGAAAAAAATATTTTTGTTTTTTTTAGGATCAGTCAATGAATTTTGAATATTTTTCAATCATTTTTTCTTTGGAAATGTATTTCAAGAAACTTTTGTATGCAAATGTAAGAGGCATAACTATCGTGAAAATTGAATTTCCAATTTCACAGTTTAACCGCTTTAGAACGAATATGGCACCTATATATGGGTGACATATAAAATAAACACAATTTTTAAAAATGGCATGTTATTTATTAATTTATTTACAATTAGTACTAAGTCCCAAGACTGAAAAAATGACATATTCTTCATGCTTAAAACAACAATGATTAAAAAATGAAAATTTACAGTGAATTTACAGCCATAATTTAGAAAGAAAGGATTAGGGGCAAAGGGATAGGTTCAAGTTAGATATGAACGTACGAACTAATGAAGGCGGTATCGTACAATTAGCTAGCAAATAAATGAATAAACAAGAATGTTGCAATTAAAACCACATGTTGTTAACCCTTTGGTTAGCAACATGCACTGGTCAAAACTAATGTACGTCCAAGAACAAATCCTAAGAAAATTCCAATCAGTTATTTGACTTTAGGACCATAAAAGTTTTTATCGTGAATTTTCAAATCTTAGATTTCCTCGTATGATGACCCCTTGTATACGGTCTCATTACACATAACATAATCAACAACATGTTTAAATTAATCAATAGAAATATATCGATATGAAAACAAGGAAGAAAGAATATCGAAAATAGATAAAATTCCTACAAAGTAAACATAAAACCAATAAGCAATGTTGGTTTATATTGGAGCAAAATATAGAGTAAAAAATCAATTATTAATGATAAAAATATAATGAACAAACAGGCGAATGTTTCATCAATGGAAAAACAAAGCAAGAAAAAATAGCTAATTCATTGAAATCAATCAATGATTGGTAGCAAACAAGGAATTGTAAGATCAATAATTGAAATACAATTGACTAAGGATGATGGCAAAAACAACTCAGAAAAAAAGTATTTCACAAAATAAACAAAACAAATAATGAAAATAATAATGAAATAATGAATGGAGATAAAGAAAAAAATTGCAACAAATTAAATTGTTACAATCATTTGGATAAATTATGATCATCATTATTGTTTGATATCTCATTAAAGCCAAGATAACACGACTATTATTAATGAAAATAATGATAACAAACAATAATAATGTTTTTATCAAAATGCAATGAAGAGAGACACGACAAGAAAATTTGACAATAATAAATGGAAATTAGCCTTAGAATCTGATAATTTAATAATGATAATAATAGCGATTTTCGATAATAAATTGCACTAATCAAATGTAACCAAATCGAAACAAATGAAATTGAAAAAAATGGAAACGAATGAAATGGAAAATGCGAAATGGTGAATACGAATTCAACAGAGGCGTTGAATAAATATAAATAGAATAGAATAAATAATGTTTGTTCATGTTCATGATGATTATGATCATCATGAACTAACCAGCGAAATAGAATGGAATCAATGTCTGCACAACGCCCAAAATTCAATGTGTTGGTGCGTGCGTGTGTGATTTAATATGATATGATCATTATCTTATTGATTGTCAAATAATAATAATAATGAAAACAAGATATCTTATGAAACACACCATCGAATGACAACAATAATGATGATGAAGATGACAAGTGAACGACATACGAAATATTTGAGAAAAAAAATGATGGAAATAATTTGTATTTTTTTAATATTTTTCATTCAATTCAATTCAACAAATCATCTATCTTTTTTGAAGAGCCGAAATTTTCCTCATCTCTCATCCGAGATAATCATCATCAACAATGATAACAGTGATAATGATGATGATGATAATGGAAATTACATTTATCATAATACTATCCAAGATTCATTCAAACATTAGAGAATTAAATATTTCTTGGAATATATTTTGACATGATTTCCGTTATTTTTAGTTGTATGAAGAATTGCGAAAAATTAAAAAAAAAACTTTTTATTTTCTTTAAAAAAAATATTGAAATCTGGGCCATTTCTTCGGTTAGAAAATCTATTTCGTAGTAAGAAGCAAAGTGTACCAAGTCTTTTTATAATTCTTCCACGAAACACTTTTCCCTGATATGATGTGAATTATTTTTTTGAATTTTTCATTTTCTTAAATGAAGAATATGCAAATTTTCTAGCAACATTTTCTCAGAATTTTCTCAAAATTTTTTCATCATTATTATTTTCCATCAAAACTCATTGAAAAATTCATTGATTCTAACTTTATTTTATTTTTTTATGTTTAAAAATTATTCATTTCACATAGAGAAATGAAATGAGAAAAAACTGAGTCACTCACAGTATGTGAGATTCGTTTGAATCGATTCTCTCGTCTAAGAAAATTCATTGAAAAAGAGAATAAATAACATGTGAAGAGAAACGCGAAAAGATGCATTGAATAATAATAATAAAGATGAAAATGAAATTAAATTATAGCTTGAACAAAATAAAATTATGAAATAAAAAGTTACAAGAATTTTTAATGTTCGAACACATACAGTTCGTGTTCATAGTTGAATTTATTAGATAAATTGAAATTTTCAAATTTTTTTTATTTGAAATTTTGCTGAAACTTTAATTTTGCCAAAACACGATTGATTGGCAGCTTCGTGGTTTTTTATTTGCTGAATTTTGTCTTCAAATCAATTGATGTAGTGATGGTAAGATGAGAGATAAATAAGTTCAATAAAGGAAATGAAATAAAATGAAATGAAAAATTCATGCATCAATTTAATTAAACTGTTTTTTCAATTCGACTTTGAAGTAGAATCGGACTGAATTCCAAAGAAAACTTGAAGAAAATTGTGTCCAATTTGAACGAAAAATTCATTTCCGAATGGAAGTGAAGAAAAAAGTGAAAATCAATAAAGGAAAACACGCATACACACAGAGACAAATAAATGAAATTTGATTGAAAATGGAAAATTTGAAAGTTTATTGTGTCTCAAATATGTTTTGGAGGAGAATCAATGGTTGTTAGAATCATTTTTCCGCAATCGCTTCAATTTCTTTGACTTCGATTTGATGCTTATGGGGTAAATCTGAAATTCAAAGTTTTTTAACAAAATTATTCGCATAAAAAAACATAGAAATAGCCATAGAAGTTTGAAATTCAACACTATTAAATATTCAATTCAATCAAAAAAAAAAAAAAAAAAAAAAAAAAAAAAACTCTCAGAATTAAATTCAATTTCATGAATTGGTATGAATCAAAGATGTGACAATTGTTGTTGTTGTTGTTGCTGTAGGTTGGCCTAAAAACTTTTAGAGGCAATTTATTCTTACTTTATAATCATTATTATTATTACTATTTATGCAGTTGCACACAAATCAACAACACTAAATTGTCGAATACATTTCCGTTTCGAAAAATGAATGAAATTCATTTAATTTCATTCAATTTGATTTGGCAAAATGAAAGTAAATGAATAAAAACGAAAAAGATGCTAAATTGATTCCGGACATTTAAACAACCAACAAACTTCAGAGAAATACAGAATAAAAAAAATTACCGGACAAAATCTAAAATAAAACTAAAACAATTTAATGACTATACAAAAACAACAGCTAGTGATGGTAACGACAAATAGATGAAAATAACATCAAATGATTTAGTTGTTGGTACAGAGAATAGTGGTCTTTTTCTTCATCTGAGGCCTCTACAATGATCAAACATAATTATTATTTGCATTGAAAAATAAATAAAAATTTCTACGTATAAAAAAATTCATGTTCACAATTCAGACAAATGTTTGATCAACATCAACAACACGAATTTGTCCGAGTGTACGAATTTGTGTCGGTAATATTTGTGTTGATAAATGTTTTTGCTGTTTGCATTTGTTTGTCTTATATTTGCCTACTCAATGTGTGTGTGTATATTTGTGTAAATAATAATTGTTTTCGATGCTTGAATGAACATTAAAACATTGAATGATTATTAGCATTAGGACATTGGAAAATAGAAATAATAATAATAATCAAGAATCTATTATAGAATTTTATCATCATCATAATAATAATAATAAATCTTTATTGCTCGGTGCGCTGCTCAAGCATTTGCACCTCTTGAATATGATATATTATCATCATCATAGAATATTCTTCATTTGAAAACACAAAACAAAAACATCTGTGAAATTTTGTTTGAATTGGATTCGAAGATCAAAATATTTCGGAAAAAAATATTTTTCAAACAAAAACAAATTAAAAGAATTTGCATTTGCAAATCGGTGAATTTGAAATACGATTCAAATGTTGATTGTTTATTTATCTATTTTCCTCTCGATTCAAGTGATTTTTTCATGAAAAAAAATCAAATAAAATGATTTACATTGAAATTATAAATTTTCAATTATCGACTCAAGTATTCTTGATTGCCATCAATCTCAATGATCAAAGGAAATAGTTTGAGAGAAAAAGTGATTCAATTTGATTTCGATTATTTAACCATTCAGTCTAACTTTTAATCAAAGATAAATATCATCAATTCCATCAATAATAGAAGTATTATCGATTGATTATTATTTTTTTTTTCGAAAGACACGAATATTGGCAATAAATAACATACCATATGGCATAAATACAATTGGTATCAACTGATATTTTTTCCCTGAGAAACCTT
The DNA here is from genome assembly GCA_002943765.1 of Psoroptes ovis. Classification (NCBI taxonomy): domain Eukaryota; kingdom Metazoa; phylum Arthropoda; class Arachnida; order Sarcoptiformes; family Psoroptidae; genus Psoroptes; species Psoroptes ovis. The sequence continues at coordinate 1,680,732 of PQWQ01000006.1, forward strand.
CAAGCATACAAAATTGATTCACTTACAGATACCTTGACTTTATCATATTTTTTTATATTTGAAAAATGATTTTTGAAAAAATATTGAATAAATGAATAAAACAGACAAACAATAAATAAGAAATTGTTTTGAAAAATGTTTAAAAATTATTTGTTCAGTTTTAGAAAAATTGTTATTATCATTTTTGTTATTAAAAGATTGCTATTCTATTTTCTTGGGATATATGATTATTATTTTTACATTCAATTTCAAATTTATAAAATATATTTGTATGAATGAGTATCAGTGTAAGAGCGTGTATTTATATCAATATCAGCATCAATCTTCAATGAGAATGTATTTAAAAAAGAAATAGAAAATCATAGATGCGTGAAATGAAAGAAATAATTTTTTGAACAAACACACAAAAACGAATACAAAACGAAATCAAATCGATACGAAACACAAAGAACATAATAACACCATTGGAACCGATTGGGAATTTCTGAGAAAAAGAATAAAAATTTTCAAAATTCTTTCATTTTGACAGTTGTCAATTACATTCACTCAAACAATACATTCAACTAAGAAAATTTTTAACAAATTCGGAACCAGAAAAAATTGAAATTAGCATTTGTAAAAACAGTATAAGAAAAGAATTGTCAAAAAATTATTCATATTCTTTAATGTATTCTGGTTGATTGAATTTCAATTTATTGAAATTGATAGTTATTCGTTCATTCATTGTTTTCTTTAAACATAGAAAATGAACACAAAAAGTAAAAATAAACAGATAATTAATTAAACCATCATTATTCTCGTCGTTGTTTCACCATTATTTCCATCAATCTTGGTCTTGGAAAGGAAAAGAAAAAATTGCTTTGGTTGAAGAATTTCCAAAATATACCAAACAAAACAAGAACGATTAAGAAATAATTAAACGAAGGAATTAAACAGAGAAAGAGAAGAAGCGAGAGAGAAAAACTAATGTCAAATCCAATTCTAATTAGCAATTTGCTGAGAATAAGAATAAGAAGATGAAGAAGAATAAGATTAATTTATGTTAATTAAAAAAAACCAAACTCAAGAAAAACTGGTGTCAATTTGAATAATTTTCGCTGTAATTTATTCAGCCACATGCATTGGTTGGTATGTCAGTTCATTCAAGAGAATTATATTCTGAAAAGTGAAATGAATTTTCGTTGTTTTTTCTAGAATTTCAATCAGTTATTATTAAATGATAATAATGATAATTATTCAACCAAGTTGAATGAACTGATATTGAATTGTGTTTTTTCTTTTAATTTCATGGTTTCTACTGGTCACAAATAAAGCAAAAAAAATAAGAGAAAATATTCATTAATATTTGGCCAGAAAAAAATGATCGAATAGCCACAGAAATTGATTTCAAAACAGAGAACAGAAAAAACATTAATAATAATTCTGCTTGAATGAATCATTATTATTACTATTACTATTATTATCTTTTGATATTTTTACAACTTTTTTCACTCGGTCATAGAGTTTTTGTGCGGTGATTATTTATATTCAATCATTCATTCAACAGTAGTAATCAGTTGTTATAGTGAAAAATAATAGTGAAATAATTGAAATGATCCAAAATGTTTAATCATTTCATTTCAATTATTTTACCATGTATTTTAATATAAATACACATAATGTATGATAAACAATAGTAAATCACAAAGAAATTCTGTATCAAACATTTTAGTTCGTTTCAGTATTTTTGTTTATTCATTCTTTAGATAACCTCAAGACATACATTCGATTCAACTCATTATTCATTTTATCAAAGTTTTTATTTAGTTTTACTCAAGTTTGAGAAATGAAATATTGACAATAAAAAGGAATAAACAACTATTAGAATAATAAACAAAAAATATCTCAGAAAAAAAAACAATTTGAAATTTAATTAAAGAATAAAGGATAAAAGAAAATGAAACATTTATCATTTCGTTTGTTTTTCATTTGTCATTATGAACGGAGAAATGAATTTTTTCTCATTATTATTATCATCAATAATATACAAAGAAATCCAAACAAAATTAAATAATTCAAATGAAATCCTAAATAGAAATCGAACTTGAAATGAAAAAGAATAAAATGTGTGTGCAAATGGAAAAAACATCTGAAACATTTTCATTTACAAAATGAATCGATGATGATGATGATGTAGGACAGCCATTCTCAACCGATGTTCCGCGGCACTTTAGTGTTCCGCCAGATTCCAAAAGTGTGCCGCCTAATTTCGTAAATCTAACTCATTCCTTTACTATTCCCTTACTTGGTGTGCCGCAAGATTTAGGAAATAAAGGCTTTTCCTTTTTTCAGTGTGCCGCGGCGAAAAAAAGGTTGAGAATGACTGATGTAGGAATTGAATGAACACAACAGCCAATGAATGGATTAAATAGATATTATTATTCTTATAATAAATATTTTCTCCGTTATTTCTTATTAGATTAAAATCTTTATTTATTTCTTCTTCTTCAAGTAAAAAGAAATGAAACAAAATCGAAATCGAAATGGAACGAAAAAACGAATCGGATTGAATTTGTTGAAAAAATTCGTAATTATGATGTTTTTGCTTCTGAAATGGAATGAAACATTTGAAAATATATCGAAAAAAGTAATGAAAAGTTATTTTGTTTTTCTTTCTTAGTAAATGTACGAAACAAAATGAGTAATTTCATAGTTTTTTCTCAAATGTAAATCTTGAATCATTATTTTGAATCGAAATATTATTATTTCAATATTAATAATAATAATGTTAATATTCTCATTATTAATGCTAAATAATGATTACTATTATTCAATAATAATAATAATAAAAGTAATAGTAGTAATGACGATGGTTTAAAGGATATTTGAGGATTTTTCTCAAGGATATTATTTGAGGATTTTATTCTATTTTGTTTTTGAGGATACTTATTCTCGTAATCATTCAAATATTATTGAAATTCTTGTCAATATTGTAAAGAAAAAATATTTTATTTTTGTTAAAATGAAAAAAAGAGGATCGAAGAGATTTATGGACAATGGGTCAATCATTTCTTTGCTTATTGAAAAATTTCAAATTTGAAAATTGAAAAATTTGACAATTGGAACATTTTGGTTAGAATCATTTTTTCGGGCAAACATTTCCACCTAAAACTTTGAATTGAAGAAAAAATATATGATGAAGAATGAATGAAAAGTTTCAGTGAATTTAATTTTGTCAATTTTCAATGCGAAAAACAGCATCAAATTGTTTAAAATTGAGAACCCAGTGATTTCCACTGTGTAGCCATTGGTGAAATTGTTTCGATCATTTAACACTAGAACTACCAGCAATTTCAATATACCGATTTCTACCAAAACCAGTCAAATTGACTGGTATTAAAAAAATGCTTAACGGAGTTTTCCGTCTCCATAAATCCTCAAAAATGATGAAAAGAGTTCAAGAATATTAATATTTATTGATTAATAAATTTGTGGTCATCGTCAAAACAGAATAAGACTTGATTTTCACAATTTCAAAATATGTAGATTTTGCTTTTTCTACATTTTCCGCATACAAAATTCTAACATTCATTGCAAATATTAGGTTGTCCGAAAAGTTCTTGCCGATTTTTCAATTATTTTCTACGATATAACCGACAAAAACTTTCTGGACAACCTAATATTTGTGGACCTATTGTAATTGCAATATCTTATTCGCCCAGAAATCTTCCCTGCGGTAGTTGATATATGATTCAGCGTTTGTTCCCTAGAAGTCTGATATTCTACTTTCACTTTCACGATCTTATGATTCTTAGAAGTCATAATATCTTCATTTTAACATGACCAGTCATTTTGACTGGTTACGGTCGAAATTAGTGCAACCAAAAATATCTCGCTATCAACATAATGTAAGGTGAAATTGAATACATAAAATGTATTCTCTACTCAAAGATACAAAAGTCATAACATCATTTTTTAAAAAAAATTTTGATGTCCTAGCAATTTTGAATTGAAGTAGCACGACCAGTCAAAATGACTGCTCTGGTAGTTCTAGTGTTAAAAAATGAATGAAGAACTGTAATTGAAAATTTTATAAACAACTGAACGAGGTAAAAAAGGAAATCAAATCACAATTTTCATAAAAATTACTGAAATAATGGGGTGTTCATTGATGTTTAAATTTGAAAAAAATAAAAAATTCAATCATAATTCAATTGCAAATGGGTAATAATGTAATAATGAAATATGAACAAAATAAATAAATAATAAAATGGATGAATAAATTTCACAAAAATGAACAGGAAAAAATAAAAATGAAAAAATTCGCAACAAACCTTTCGATTAAAATTGGCAAAATTGAATTGCCGGAAGCACAATTGACGCTCCAATCCAAAAAACCACTTGGATTACACAATTGAATGCTAAAACGGCCAAAATTAGCTCGCAATACATCGATATGTTTATCATTTTGTCGACATGACAATTCTAATTGATCATCTTCACATACATAAATTGATTCACGAATTGATGTCGATGATGATGATGAATTGCCATTAATTAATGATTTATTCATTATTAATGATGATGTAGATGATGATGATGGTGATGAATCAAATGATGATGTCAATGATGATGATAAAAATGGAAAACGTTTTTTACGTTTCATTACATTGAATGTGTCATTATTATTATTATCATTAATTTTATTATGATCAAACAATTTCAAAGGATTGCTTTCTTCGAATTCATTTATCATCAATGATTGATGAATATTATTATTATTTCGTTGCTGTTGTTGCTGCTTGTATTGTTGTTGTTGCTGTTGCAATGAATCTAGCATATTGACAAAAAATAAAATAATAATAATACAAAGGTTTCACATTAAAAAGTTGACAAAAAAAGAAAAAATTGAAATTTTCATAAAATAAAATCTAAAAATGAAAATTTTTACAATCTGTTACAACACTGGCAGCAGCAGTGTGATACTGCTGTGAAAACTTGAAACAATGACAGAGCCCATTGTGATGGTCATTTCTGGTCAAAATCATTTTCGAATAGAAAAAAATTGAAACCGATAAAAGTAATAAATCATTTTCACATAGAAAATGATATTTCCATTTCGTGTATACAAATAAATACAATAGAATATTACGTAGTGTTTCAATTAGGAAAAATAATAATAAACTTTTTCATTTTTTCTTTGCTCTTGAAAATTTTTGAATTGATCCCCAAAAATTTCAAATCTTGATCAAGCTTACTTCGAGAAACAAAATCGTATATTTTGAAAAATATGTGCACAAAATGGATTTGTTGATAATATAAAACGAAATGTGAAAATATTGAATTTGACCCAAAAGTTCAAAGTCAAAATACAACAACTTTTGTGCATTTGTTGGCCAAAAAATGATCACAAAAAAATTTATGACCTACTCATACATTTATTCAATTGAAAAAAAGTTCATCTCTTTTCCATCTGGATTCAAGTGCCAATAATGATGATGAAATTCCATTGAGAAATGAAAATAAATTTGAGAATTTTTATTTGATGATCGAGAAATTCTCTAGTAAATACAAATGTTTGATAGCACACAAGTTACGGTAAATTAATTTTTAAACTTTTAAAAAGATTTTGAATTTGTTTGAAATCGGTTCCTGCAAGTGTTTCCAAATTTCGACATTTGAAAATCGACAACAAATGAAACGAACATGTGCAACGATACTTGAATTTAACAAATTATTTAAAGGAAAAAATGTTTTCGATTCTATTTAAAAATCAATCAAAGAATAGAATGATGACCATTCATCGATTATAACTTTTCTTCAATGAGCAATTGTCTCAAGAATCGATTGTTCATTTCAAAAAATAAAAAATAATAGTAATAATAATAAGAACAGAACCATAAACAGCGATAATCGATGAGAAAATACATTCGATACAAGTGAAAATACATTGCTTGATGAGTATAAAAATAATAAACAAGAAATTGACTTTGAAAAATGAATGAACGAATGAATGACATTTATTTGTAAAGCAAAAAAAGATGAATACCTTTGAGAATTGCAGTGTATTGTTAATATATTATTTTTTGTTTAAAAGAATTTCCAAAAAATTTTTTAAAAGTTTGTTTCAAAAAGAAAAAAACAAATCAAATATTTGTCTTTTTTTCTTAAAAAAAAATTGAATTAAACTCACAAACTCATATTTTGTGAATCAAACAAATGGTGGAAAGCATCGAAAAAAAACAAATTCAAATATTCAAACGATGAATATTTTTCACCGAAATGAAATGAAAATTGAAAAACAAACTTTTATCATCTAAATTAAATAACCATAACACAACAGCAAGGCAATAAAGCAGCAGCAAACAAAAACAATAATAATCTTGTTGGATTTAAAGAAAAAATTTCCGTTCTAAGAGAAAAAATGGTAAAATGGAATTTTAATTCTTCACGAAGCATTTTCAAAACTCATGGATTGAATTTTTTTGCTTTTCTCCTTCCTAATAGTTTCTGAACCATTTGAATTACTTTTGACGAATATTTTCAAGAATTTTTACCTTTTAGAAAATTGCGTGAAAACAGTGAATGAATGAACGGAGCAAAAGTTTACGCTGTGCCTAAAATTTCGTAATAGAATTTGGAAAATGGGAAAAAGTGGCTAAAGAAATTATTCTACCATTAAATTACTTTTCATATACTCTCGTTGCTTGCTTTGAAAAAAAAAACAATTGAAATCATTTTTGACAATAAAGAGAATGATAAAAGATTAAAAGAATGAAAATCAAATTGCAAATTGCAAAATTAATAAATAAAAAAGAGAAAAGATTGATTCCAGTTTCATTTCAGGTTTACCAAACAATAGCATTGGAAGCTTCACTAAAATTCAAAGAGAAGAGTAAAAGATTCAAATTCAAAGATGATTATGATCCCTTGGAAAAACGTTTCATTAAAATAAAAAAGCATTCATCATTTAGCAAGACATTGAGTCTATTGATTCGTGCTAATATTAAACAATGAATCATCATCTCAAGCAGCGAATCGATGATGATCGAAATACGATAACTCGACAAATGATTCTAAAAGTAGGAGATTTGAAAACGAGAAAAAAAGAATTATCATCAAAAGATCAATGATTTCAATTGTTAAAATGGAGTTTATTGTCATTATTTTTTTGATGAAAATAAAAATTGAAAATTCGTAAAAATTGAAGCAAATTGATTGATTATCAACGGAATTCATATCACATTTGTTTTATTTTCAAATAATATCATATGGCTCACAATCAATGGTGAATTATTATCATTTTCTATCATTGAAATTCTTTATTTTTATTCTTCATCTCGTAACCAAGAAACAACCAAGTGAATTGGCGAAAACTAAACAAAAAAGTATGAGCTATGAATCACTAAAAATCCGAATAAATAAAAACCAAGATTCAAAATTTCAAGAAATAAAGAGAATAAATAAAAAACTGATTCATGATTCCGATTCTGATTCTGGAAACAATGTAATTTGATTTTAAAATTTTTTGCTCTTGATTTATTTGAAAAAATTTATATTTTCCATATATTTTAGTTTGATTGAATGAAATTTATTCTTATTTCACCCAAAACTTTTATTTTGGCAAAGAAAAAAATGGAATAAAATAAATAAGATTCCTGTTTGGATTTCGACGAAAAAGAACAACAAAATTTTGAAAACAAACGAAGACTTTGAGAAAAATAAATAAATTCTCGAATCATCGTTTGGCCTGTATGTGTGATGTGCGTGTGTCTGCATCCAATGATGGCAAATTTATGTTTTTTTTTTTGATCCAAAAAAAATGGAAAATCAGAATTATTAGTATTATTATTATAAACACAATCAGAATACATGATTTTCATCCATTCATACACGCATCTATTATATTCATTTACTTCGAGAAAATGATAATATGGAAGAAATGTAAGATATTATGAAGATGAAGAAGAAAATAAATAAAATAAGATGAGAAAATTCGAAGTAAATCAAATGTAATTCTGAATTTTGATGAATTTTTTCAAAAATTCTAAGCTCAAAATTTTGAAAGTTTGAAATATGAAATTCATCAAAAAAAAAAAAAAAAAAAAAAAAAAAAAAAAAAAAACCAAATCAAAGCAAAATTTTTTTCTTTAGAAAAATTGAATATGGAAGAAAACCAACATGAAAATTCACAAAAGTTTGTGATAGGAAATTATGTTTATGTTATGTTTGCCATTTGTTGTACATGGTGAAAAACGAGAAAAAATTTGGAATAATTTGAGAAAATTCTTGACTAAATTATGCGATAATAAAGGCAAAAAATAGACTGAAATTCCATTTCGTCAATTGACAAAACAAAAGTTGATGAACTTTTTATTTGTTAAATATGGGAAAATGAAAAAGAAAAATTTCAATTTACAAATCAATGCACGTTGTCTGATGTTGTTTGTTGTCATTTTCATTGTCACTGGCATGTTTGATTCAATTTTCAATGTGTTATCAATATTTAATTCGTTTCACAGATGACTTTGGACAAATATTTGTCAAGTTTTTGTCGAAATTCTTTGATTTTGGAATATTTGAAAACGCAAATATTTCCACGCTACAAGTTCAAATGTTAGCTGATCTAGAGCTAAATCAAAGCTGAGATAAAAAGCATGTCAAGCATATGATTTTTTTTGTTTGTTTGTGCGAGGAAATGAAAAATTCTTCAATAGTGAATTCTTAAATCGGCAGAATGAAATTCTTTTTGAACAGATTTTTTCGTCACTTTCAAAGAATGCAATGCATTGAATTAGATTTTAAATCTATAATTCGATGAAATTGTCATCCAAAATTCACAAGACGGTTACAGCATATATCATTTTCCAGGACTATGCATTTGTGAAAGATGAGAATCAGGGGAGAAATTTATATTTTTCTCCCATAAATTTTATTAATTTCTTTATGAAATTTTCCATGAAATTCACTTGAAATTCGAAAATGAAATAGACTATTAATAAAATGACTATAAATTTTCATTTAAAAAATAATTTATTTCTGCATATTTTGACAAATAATCAAGAGAATCTATCAGATCTCAGTATGCATCGTTTCATTTTTATTTTTTTGGTGGAGAAGAAAAATTTAGAATTTTTAAATTCTTCCCATTGATTTCACATTGAAATGTATGTGGTGGCGGTTCACGAACACCACATGTAATTGAATTTTGAATGAAAAAGAAGAAAAAAACTATTGAATTTCAATGATTGAAAAACGATTTGATTGGAGAAGAAAATAGAAAGAAAATGAAATGTAAATTGAATGACAAATTGAATAAATTTCAATTTCATGTTTGTTCATTCTTATTCGTATTCATTCATTTGTTCATTCACTCATAAGAATGAGAATAATAATAATAATTCAACAACCAGCAAATAGAATATAAATAAATACACACACAGATAAAAATTGATACGAATAATGATAAGCAAAAGTAGAAAAAAGAAAAAAATTCCGGCAAAAAAACAGCCGAAAAGCATTTGAAAATGTACATAAAATAGTTTTGAAAATGATGATGATGATGATAATACCGTATGGTCTTCAACCATTTACCAGAAGTAAAAACAGCAAAATTGAATTGAATTTAAATGAAATGAATCAAAGAATGAATAAAAATTTGTCGGAATTTGAAATTTATTTGAATCATTCATTCGTGTTGTTTGTTTTGCGTATTTATTTATGTTCATCATTTGCGTTCATGGTAAATAATGAAAGATTTACAACATTTTACAACAACAATCATTGAATGATAAATATTTTATTATTTGAAAAGCAAAATTACTTAATATAATTGTTTTTTCTCCTTTTATTTATTTGTTCGGATTCAACAATTCAACGATTCACTATCTATTATATCTGTTCCTATGGTACCACACACATACATCAGCAAACATACAACAATTCATCGTACAGAATATGCTGCCGTGGAAGAGTAGAGCACAAAAAACCATTGAAAGTTTGGCACAAAAAAAGTTCAAATTTCAAGATTTTTTCATTTTACTTATACTTAGATTTATATTCTTCATTGAACAATGAAGAATAAATAAATAAATAGAGAAAATCATTGATCGAAATAATAATAATCATAATAATAAATTGGCATCGATTATTTAATACATATATTTTGATTATTATTATCAATGGATATAATGGGATCGAAAATCTTCAAGATGAAGAATAAAGACTAAGAAGACCAAGAAGGCCAAGAATAAGAAAAATAATAACATCATCTTTATCGCTCGTTCGTTTGTAATATAGAAATGATAAACGAAAAATAAAAGATGAATGAAAATGGATGAGAACATTTTTCACTTGAACATTTTTGTTTGGTATTTTGAATCTTATTGATTACATTCGACGGAATTTTTCCTTATTATTGAAAGATAATAAGAAAACAATGAATTGACCAATGAAAACGACGATGACGATAATAATGATAATATTAATAATAATCGTAATATAAATAATAGGAATAATATTGCACAGTAATTCCTTTACTTAAATCTTGATTTTTTTCCCGTTTTATTTCAGTAGGCGAATAAAACTAAGAAAATCAAACACATTTTTCAAATTATTTTTTATATGGAATGACATGAAATATTTTTACTCGGATAAAATAGAAAAAAAAATGGATTAAATTTTTTGCTTGTCAGTTTAAACAATTGAAAAATAGTGAAATTAAGGTTTTTTATTTTTTTTATTTGACATTTACTCGAATTAATTATATTTTTTCAAAGAATAAAATTACAAATGTCAATATTTGGCATAGCCAATAATATTAGTGATAATTGTTGACCTTCTGGCACAGTAAAATAATCTGATTCTAAATCAAAGGATTGATCAAAGAAAATTCACTGAAATTCAGTGGAAGTTTTCACTTCATTTGAACCATTTTTTTTTTGCTGCTGGAAAATAGAAAATGAGTCTCTCGTTGTCACTGAAATTTGATGATCAATTGAACAATGTGTATTAAAAACACACACAGACAGCGAGAGACGCACATTAGTTTAATTAAAAATGATAAGATAAACACACACAGAGAGACAGAGAGCGAAATAAATGGAGAATCTTGAACGAATGAACGAAAAACTTGTCAACTTTTTATAAATAATAATTCAATAATGTTCTTCAGAATTAATTGAAAGTAAAAAAAAATATTTGAAAATTGCTTTTAGCATTATCAAAAATAATAAAAAGCAATTGAAAATAATAATTTTTCAAAATCATTTTTTACCAACGCAGATTTCCATCGAAATTGGTAATGACAGAGATTTTTTCATGCTTCTTTGTGCTTTGCACTTTAAACTAATAATAAAAAATTTGATTTCAAACAAATTGGTTCAATGATTTATATGATTGGGCTATTTTCTGGCATCTGTTGTCATTCGGTGCTGCTGCTTATGATGATGATGTTGCTGGTGAATGAAACACTTCTAAGTGAAATATATTTTTGAAAAAAAATGTCATTGCTTTTCAGTGCCAGAAAGAATTGAAAATATGAGAAAAATTGGAAATTTTATATTGGAAAGTAAAATAAAGTTTACTATCATTGAACATCGATTGTTCAATTCAATTTTATTGCATATTTACATATTTATACATCAGTAGCAAAACAATACAAATTGAACAACAAAACTAAAAAAATTCATTTTAAATTTCATGAATTCGCAAGAAAAATTTTTTGAATAAATAAATAAAAAGTTTTTTGAAATTCATTGATTCATTCATATTGAATCAATTTGAATTGATTTAAGAAACAAGAATGCACAAGAAATGTCCAACAATAAATTATGAGCGAAAAACGGGCGAAATTTTTTCGAATATAGCATCCGGTAATGTTATATCATTTTCAATACAAAAAAGCAATAAAAATGCATAAAAAATAAGCACAAATTATGGAATGAAAATATCAATAAAAATATCGCAACATATGATAAACACATGTCAATGATAATGTGTGTGTGTGTGTGTTCTGGCGATAAATTGTTTTTCGAATCATTGCAAATGATGGCAAATGATAATCTTCTTCAAAACAATAAAAAATAATTGAATAAATATTTGCACAAATTGAATATAAAGTCAAGAATATTATCTTGAAGAGAAGATGCTAAGATGCATGGTGGCTTACCTAAACACAAACAGACACACACATTGTCACAAAATAAAACTTTGAATTGAAATTCAATTGAATTTTTTATTCTTTTTCAATTCAATTATTATCATCATCTGATAATCTTTGATATCAGCTTGCATTTTTGCATTCATTTTTATTTTTTCCACTGTAAATCATTCATGAACAATTGAATTTATGAAATGATTTTCTATCTTCGATTGCAGCAGTGAGGATTGACGAAATTGAATTGATGTTTCTTTTGTTTTTTCATTTGTTAGTTTCTCCACTTGTGCATACATAAATTTGTAAATATTGATCATAGACAAGAATAATACTGATAATAATGATGATGATGATCGACATCTAAAAAAATCTGAATACTGATAACAATAACAATAATAATAATAATAATCATAATGATAATAATAATAACAAATATTTATGGCCATTATCATCATGATTTTGATTATTATTATTATCGATAATCATTAAGATGATGATCATCATCATCATCATGGACAAAAAGTCTTCGTATGATAATAATAACAATAACTTGAATTTGTAATAATAAAAATTTTTTCTTGATAAAATACTAATAATAATGATAATCAAGTAAAATAATAAAAATGAAAATTATTGAAAAAACAACAAAATTCATGAAAATTCATTGATTCAAATGATTTTCATTTTATTCTCATCATTTTTGGCCATATTTTGTTCATGATGTTTATGTTTTAATATCATGATATTAATATACAACACAATATGATATTTGTATCGCAGAGATTTTTATTATATTATTTCTTTTGTTATTGTTTTTGCCGTTGCTGCTGCTGTTGTTGTTTTACTCTACCATTTGACAATAAAATAAAATAAAATAATGAAAGAATCCGGAAGACTGATAATAATGATGATAATAATAATGATATTAATAAGATAATAAATAATAGCACAAAAACTGAAAAGATTTGAAAAAATTATCAATGACAATGAAGAGAAAGTAAATGCAAAGAAAAAATTTAAAATTTAAAATTTCAATTTAAAAATCATCATAGAAATAGATGAAGAGATGAAATTTGGCCCAGTTTCCTTTAATATTTTATTTCCACCAAAAAAATTCCATTTTAAAATAATGAATTACGATAATTTTCAAACATATTTATATGCGAGGAAAAATAAAAAAATTTCAATTCTAAGAATATATTCTCTACTCTGAAAGAAGAATCATTAATCTTATTTTATTTTTGTTTATTCTATTTTATTTTCATTTTTTTCTTATTTCAATTTACAATTTTCAATTATAAATCATTGATTCAATATCTTATATCTTCTATCAATAAAATCAAAGAAAATGAAGAAGATAATAAATAAGAAATAAGAGAATGAAAATATTAATAAAGAAAATTGAGAAAATAATCATATCGATTGTCATTCAATTCGATTGAATGATTTTTTGAAAGATGGTAATAATATTAGAAATTAAGCGAATTCAAAGTAAATGAATGCTATAAATTTAGAATAAATAAATAATCATTCAATTAATTCAAACATTAATTCTTGATTCAACTGAAAAAAAAAGAAATGAAAATCCATTAAAATCTTTTAATGAAATTTAATTCATTATGAAAAAGAATAGGAAATACTCAAATTCAACCGAAAGTTATGCAGACAGTTTTGAAATGAATGAAATATTTGCAGATATCACTCGGGAAATTCTGCTCTAAACGAAATGACTCAATCCATTCAGTTCATTCAAATAGAAATTCATTTCATATTTTTTCAATACTTTTAAAGGTAATTTTCATATCTTCAAATTATTATTATTTCTTCTTTCTTTTCAAAATTAAATTTTTCAAAAAATTTTGCTTTTTAAAATATGAAATTTTTAAATGAACTAAAACAACTTTCACATTTGTTTTTTGCTGAAGTAAATTGCAATAATTTCAACTTTGAAAAGCTTGAAAGCGAGCGAAAAAAACTGCAAACTACAGCAAATCGTCATTAAAAATAATTTTTTTTCCCAAATATTTGTAGAATGAAATCATCAACATCATCATTATTATTATTATTATGATTGTTAATGAATTAAATGAAATAAAAGTGGTAAATTTATATTTATTATATACTACAAATGAAGATAATCAAGCAAATTATGCTCCATTTTCATTTCAAATTTCTATTCTTTTTTATTTTTTCGAAGTTAATTTGATAAAACTTTTCTTAATTTTCATTTTTTTTAAATTTAATTTCATGATTTCTTCACTCTCAATGAAACGCCCTTTTAAGACATATGGTCTTAGTATTTTTTGGCATGGATGGTAACATATAAGAAGAATAAATGAATGGATTTTTCAACAAAAATTAAAAATTTTTTCTTAAAGAATTTTGATAATTTGAAATGTTTAGATCAAATATATGATCCGAAATGGATTGAAAATTGATAGAATTAAGAATGAAAAGCACGATTTCTGCTTCTATTTTTCTTTGTTTAATTCGTTTAGAGGCAAAATTTCTTTTTTGGTTCATCTCTGGCGAAAATTTTCGCCATATACGCAATATTCAATAAGTATGACAACAAGGCTTGGGGTAACGAGGCTTTGGACATCAAGGTTCTAACAAGCCAATTCGTTCATTTATTGATTCATACAATTACCATCATTTTTTTGTTGGGTTTCAATTTCATCTTCTTCATCTTTTTTGTCATCATCATCATCAGTTTTATTATTTTATTTGTGCTTGAATTGTTTTTTTTTTTCAGTATTATGAAATGGAGAAAAAACAGAATCAAATTGAATAGAATTCAATTCAATACAAACAAACTAACAAACAAAGAAAACAAAAACAAATTTGAAATGTACGGTGATTATTTTATTTATGTATTTTCATTTTATTTTATTTTCTGGGTTAATTCAATTATAGAAAATGCCACATACACACACATAAACACAAACGAACACATCAGAAATTTTCAATTTTTTCTGGTGTCTGCTTTGGAAAATTGGCTGATATAACCGTAATAACAGTGAAAATATCGAGAAAATAAGGCAATGAAACTAGTCGAATAGGCTTGCGAAGCTCAAAGAAAGTAAAATAAAATAATAAGAAATAAATTAATGACATTTTTAATTATATCGACGACGAAAATTTTTCTGTATTTTTTTGATTAAAAACACATGTGAAGAAATCAATGTGTGTGTTCATTCATTCAAATATTCGATGGTTCAACGACATTATCATTGATTGCATATCGAGCATGATTAATTGGCTAAGGATTTCAATGCAAATATTTTTTTCGAGAATCTTTTTGAATATTGAAAATTAATCAATCATAGACGAATGAAACTTTTTGAAAATTTCGCTCTAAATTCTCTGAATGAATTTTCCAAATGCTTTCATTCATTCGTGTATTTTTGTATCTAGTAAAAATATATAGAAAAAATCACGAAAAGGTATTTAAACTTAGAACATTACTTCTTTTTCAACTCATTGGAAATGATTTGATCGATGAATTTATGAGAGATTTGCGGCTGGTAAATTTGGCAAGTCGAAAAAAATCATTGAATCACTCCACGTTAGAATAAATCGGCGAAAAAAGTGAAACAAGGTTCAATGATTAACAAAAAAATTAATTTTGAAAATATTTTTTTTCACTCCCAGAATCAATGTTGAAAAACAAAGCAAATAATAATAATTATAGTTATAATAATTAGTGATTTTTCGCAGCTACGATCACGCAACCATCATCATTCATTATCATTAATTCAATGAATTTCGAGGAGAAATTTATAAATATTAATGGAGTTTTTAAGAATTATTCTGGGAAAGAAAAGAATAAAAAGAATCAGTTTTTCAAGAACCGAATATGTTTTCTAAAAGAAAATAAGTTGAAAACATTAACATTTTAGTACGAAAAAGATTGAAATTAAAATCAAAACAATGAATGATCGGAGAGTGTCTAAATATCAAATGTATTTATTCTATTTTTTTGTTTTGTTCATATAAATATTCATAAAAATCAAAGGAAATCAATGGGAAATCATTTCTAAAACCTTTTTAAAACGAACAAAAAATTGGAGCAAAGACTTATTGATTTTTTTCTAATATTCATTCATTCATTTATTCATTTTGCATTTGTCAGAAATTTTTTAGGTCAAAATATTTGAATGTAGTTTGAATCATCATCATTTAAAGATTCGATTCGATGTTTGTTTCAAATTTCAAATATTTTTATCTTCAACGCATTCAGTTGTTGTTTTGACTATTTTTTTACATTGAAAATGTATTTCAAAAAAGGAAGAGGAATGAAAATGAAAAAATATAAAATCAATGAATAAAATATATTTGTGAATTTGTGCATTGAAGAATAAGCAAAACAAATAAAGATTTTTTGACATTTTCAACATCATTCTTATGAAAATTTCGATAATAATAATAAACACAATTTTTCATTTTTGTGGGGAGAATGAATTGATTGAATTGAAATTAAAATTTTTAGAAAAATGAAAATAGAATAAATTAAAATTTCAAATCAATATTCAATATGAATTATTTGAAAATTTCGAATTAATTTATTCTTGTTTTGAATCAAGACAAATGCAAATGAAATAAAACATTTCAAAGAATTCATTTCGAATCTGTAAGTCTGCCAAACATCCTAAAATAGAATTCGAAAATTTCAAGAATAGAATTTTTAATTATTTTCAAATTAGAAATCATAGAAATTCATTTTAAAAAGTTCAAAAAAATTGCATTGATTGAAATGCAAATTCAAATTTGAAACAACAAAAAATCCCAAAAACAAAAGCCATCAAAATGAGACAAAAGACACACACACAAAGCAAACAGGGGAAAACCACACGAACAACGTGAGTCAATTCGTGACAACTTCAATTTTCTAATGGAATCACATTGGTAAAAACAATTGTTAAGCATACAAATTTTTGGTTGTTGTTTTGGTTCATTCAAACAAACAAATAAACAATGAAACACGGTAAAACACAGACCACCGAAAACGACATTTGGCCAATCATTTTCTCATCAGAAAAATTCTCAAACTTGGAATCAAACAAATTCAAAAAGTAAACTTTCAAAACAATAAACGAAACTATTCAAATTTTCTTCCAGTGTTGTTTGGCGGAATAAATGAAAAATGGTCAAATGAGAAAAATTACATATATTAGATTATGATGACGATTATTTTATAATCACTTTCCGGTAACAATGAATAATAATAGTAAGGACAACAATAATGATAATGATTATTATAATGCTGACAGAATAAATGAATGCACAAATATATGTAAACCAAGAATCAAATGTGAAACCCATGATTTTGTTTTTTGCTTTTGGGTTCGCGTGTATTCATCTGATTTTCATTTTCACAGTTTAGTTTCATCAATTGTTGTTGTTGTATTTGGTTGTTTGCAAAATTAAGGGAAAAAACATTAAATTATAATAATTAGATGTCATCACGTAACGTTGTTATTTTCATTATTTCATCGCTGTGTGTGTGTGTGTGTGTGTGTGGGTGTGTGCATGTGAATTGGATGAATTTTGGATGAAATTTCCACTGTTTTTTAATAAAACGACTCATTCTCAAAGATGATAGAATGCTATCAATGTGATTCGGCAACGCTATTCATAATTTTGTGAATTTTTCATTCTTGTTGTCGTCTATGTTCAATTATATACAAATTTTATGCAGAATCGATGCATCATTTTTGTATATTATTGTGAGGATAGTGCTAGAATGATAACAGATATTACATACAGACAAATAATCTCGAATATTGAGATGATGATTATCAAATATTCAAAATAATAATGATAATAATAAGTGTGTATTGAAATGAATTTTGAAATTTTTGAATTCTATTCATTTCGCTTCAACAAATAGCGATATTTTAAGCAGCGCACCATTAAATAAATATTATTATTATTATTAAATAGCGATATTTTTATTATTTTTTCAAATTTCACTCTTTTTCACAGTGAATCCACTGTAATATTAACGTGAATAATGATATAATGATATTATCATAGTTCGAGTGTGAGGAGACTAATAATGGATAGATTAAAAATGAATATAGAATTCAATGAACGTGAATGACTGAAATGAATTTCAGAATTTCATTTTTGAAAAAATTAATTAATTCATTCATTCATTTTTTCCAGAGTTTGAATAATTTTAAACTTTTAAAAAATATTAATCAAAAATGATATTAATCTTTTCATACAATTCATTTTTCGCTGATTTGTTTGATAACTTTTCAATGATAATTCATATTTTCTAAAGTAAAAAGTTGAAAAAATTCAAAGTTTGAAATGATTTTGAAAATTTCGGTAAATTCAAAACTGTCAGAATTTCATATTTGAAAGTACTAATCAAAAAAGTGTTTGAATTGAACCAAAAATTGATTGCTCAACAAATTTTCAGTATTTTTCACTTGATCAGAAATTATTTTTGCGGCAATTTGCCTCAAGTGCATTTCTCATAGCGGAAAATTTATGAATTAAAACCATAATTGAATCGCACTAGTGTCATAAGTATTCTGCTTAGAGAAACTATGCAAATCCGGTAGCATATGATCCCAAAAAAAAACTTTACCCAAAATATTTATTATCGATTGATTAATGTTTGATTGGTTGATCTGAATATTTTAAATACTTTTATTTCAATTCACTGCATAAACTTTTAATGTTTTTTTTTTTTTGGAAAATTTTGTTCAATTTGAATATTTAATCTCGAATATCAGAATTATTAAGCAGAATCATTATTATTTCTCAAGAATAATGGCCATTGAATGAGCTATTATTTGATATTATCGTTTTGAAATTCACTTCGATTCAACGAAAAAAAAAATTGCCCGAAGATTTTAATAATTTCTCCAAATAAAACTTGAAAACGTTTTATTTTTTTCCCCGAAAAAAAAATTTCGAAAATTTACAATTGAATTTAATTTTTATTTTCTTTCGAATGAATTTGATTTAAATGAAGTAAAATATTTGTTTGAAAAAATACATTCAAAATTGAAATAAAGTAAATGAACAAACACACACACATCTAACATTGAGAAAAGAGACTAAGAAGCCAGAAGCGAATAGAGAATTACAGCATCAGCAGCTGTAGCTACAGCTACAGTGAAAAATTTATTTCATTTCATTAATATGTGAAATCTTTCATTTTTATCAATTTTGATAATAAATAAATAAAACTGAATCAAAATTCATAGAGAATTGAATGGCAAATGAATATTTGGAAAAATTCAATTCAATTCAAAGCAAATATAATATTGCAATACTTGTTATTTTCTGCAGTCTCCATTCTCTGTCTCTCTTCTAATAACCACCCAGCATTCACTACAGAATATGAATATCTAATTCACTACTTTTGAAATTATCCAAAATAAAATTGTGAAAATGAAAATAAATTTTGCTTACAGCAAAAAATAAATAATCAAATAAAAAAATAAATAAATACAAATAAAAAGAAATGATATGAAATGAAAAAATTTAAAATTCAAAACTTGATTATGAAAATATAACGAAAATATATGATTCAACAATTGTAAATAGTAAACAAATAAATACACTAAAAATAATAATCAAAATGAATAAATAAAATAATCAAATTTTGACAAAAAAGATTGAATTTCTGTTAATAAACAATGAAAAGAGAAGAAATATTTAATATTCTTGAGAATTATCAATTGTTATTATTGTTTTCAGTGGGATAAACTAAACATTCTGGTAAATTTTTTTTCATTTCAAAGCTTGAGAATATGTATGAAAATGGAGAAAAAATTGAAAAACATTCATTTTAATTTATTTTTTTTCGTTTCCTTTTGTTTCGCCATTGTTCTGTGCGAAATTATGAGCAAAATAATATTAAAAAATTTTTTTGCAAATGTTCATATTCATTTTCATCATTTGAAAATTTTCTAAAATTCTTTCATTACTTCTGATGATGATGATGATGCTGATGATGAAGCATACATAATAATAATATTCAAATGGATCTATAATTTATATCTCTAAATTTCACGATTATTATTATTCCTATCATTTTTTTTCAATTTTCATAATATTTTTATTGAAATAAATGAAATTAAATTTGAAAAAAATAATAACGATATTAATAATAATAAAAGTAATAATAAATGATGATAATGGTTCTGTTTTTCATCGTTTTTTTCAAATTCATTTCTTTTCTTTTTCATTCATTCATTCATTCATTTTCCATTCATGTTTCCATTTTTAATATGAAAAAAATTCATTTTTTCTTATTTCAATCTTTTCATTATTGGAATTGAATATTTAATTTCTTCAATTTTTTTTGGCTTGAAAATAGTTTCATGAATCAAACATATAGTGACAAAAAAATTAAAAAATATTAAAAATCGTCAAATTATGGCAATAAATATCACAAAACACAATGATAATGAATGAGTAAATTGTTTTTATGATGAAAAAAATTCTTAAATCTTAAATTTAAAATGGAAACCATTTTCTATTGTAAAATCATTTTCATCAATAAAATTAATATAATTAAAATAAGGGAAAATCAAAAAATTTACATACTTGATTGAATGGATGAATTTTTAGACATTTGTACATGTTGTCCATGGTCATCAATTTTGTTGAAAGAAATTGTTTCATTCATCAATGCATTTATATTAATAAAATTTAAAATAAATAAAAGAATGAATAGTAATCGTTGAATGTGATGAAAATTAACGATGAAAATTTTATCATGAAATTTTAATGATAAATAATTGTAATAATTATTATAGTTATCTTTGATTTTTGTCGCCATTTTTCAATAGAATAATTAAGATATTTGCGATTATGAATAAATTATATAATTTGACAAAAAAAATAATGAAAAAAAACCAGAAAAAACAAGAAATTGGTAGTAAGAAAATCTATATATTATCGTAAAAATATGCAATTTATCTTGAGCTTTTGATGATGAGCAAAAAAACAAATCATTTCATTATGTTAAATAATGATTATTTAGAAAAAAATTACAGTGTTACAAAGAGCAAAGGGATGATGAAGATGATGATTGATATGAAACAATTTTTCATTTGAAAATATTACATAATCTCGAGAATTATTAAGGAAAATCCCAAGAAAAATCTATATTCAAACACAATACATATGATTTCATTGTGTATATCAAACATTATTCTTATTGTTTTTCATTAATATCATTGCTTTTTAGTTTTTTAATTCATATCAATATCAAAATTGTTGTCATCATTGGTATGAATATTTTGGTCACGTAAAATTCAAATTTTTTTCTTATTCTTACTTTTCTTTATCTTATTTTGTGTTGTTAATAATTTGAAAATATTCTTCATACAATAATAATGCACAGTAAAAAACTTATCAAATGAATTTCTTATAAATGTATATTCTTCATTTAATTCTCTCTTTTCTCATCCTTAAGGATTACGGAATCAAAGATGTAGAAATTCTTTTTTCAAATGAATGTCAAATGAAAATTTGAAATTTTTCGAAAAACTTTTGAGTTAATTTTTTTTCTTTGATGACAAAATTTGTAAAATTTGCACAAAACACAATTCAAATGTAAATTTTTTCAAGTTTTTACCAGTTATTATTATTACTATTGTTACTATCATAAGAAAATATATTTTTCATTCATTGTCACAAATAAACGAAGCGAATCCGGTATCAAATTCATGATAATAATGTTTTGTTTCATCATCTTTTGTCACATCTTTTTTTACTTGGTGATAATCACATACTGATGAATAAGAATGTATAGTTAGTAGATTGGCAGTACTTTCTTCTAAATTTGCTTTCGGTACATTGCATTTACATTTTCATTATGATGAATAAGGAACAAATAAAAATAAATTGAAATTGATGTGTTGCAAAACCAAGTTCAACAAAGAATGGCGCCAATCATTGAATATGCTTTGTTTTTTATACATGTAGATTGAGGCACTAACAAAAGCAACAAAACAGGGATGAAAAAATGGGAAATTGTTCTTCGATATTCCATCGTTATCAAAATTTTTTGGTCTCGCGCATTATCAGAATATTAGTAGAATAACGAGACGCTTGCGCTTTTAATTTGTTTGACAGCCAACATAACAATCGAAAATAAAATGGTTGGAACGTGTCAAAATTACTTTAATCGAATGATCCAATTTCAAGTTGAAATTCTCATTCAAATATTTTTTTTAAATGGAAAAAATCTAAAATCGATAATAAAATGAAATTGTCGCATTGTTGCTATCATTCATTCATTACTGGCAGGGAAATCGCGTTTTTTGCTATTAATTGCCATTGATTTTGGAATTAACGAAACCAAACAAAAATGCAAAACAAAGATCATTTTCTTCAAGAAATTAATATTGTTTTAGCTTAAAAGGATTTAAAACATTAATCTTAAAATGATTTACAAAAAACAATTCCGAGCATCACTTGATCAATTTTCGAATTTCGATTACTTTTATTCTATTCGATAGATGGCATTGTTTTCGGTGAAAAGTGATGAACAACAAATATCGATGTTTGTTCGGATTGCACGCCTTTTTTTTCCATTCATCACTTGAAATTGATGTATGAAGCTTCAAATAAGCTAAGCACGCTTTTTTTTCATTGTTCAACAATTTTGAATTTTTTTATCACAATTTTTGAACAGAATTAATTAATTAGTTTAGTGATCAATTTATCTGAAAAACAATTAATCAAAATGGCTAGTGTAGGCACTTTAGCTTTCGATGAATTTGGTCGTCCATTCTTTATTCTTCGTGATCAAGAACGACAAAAACGTTTGACTGGCACTGAAGCTATCAAGGTAATGTTTTGAATGACATAAACTACATAAGTTTCAATTGATAACTTTGTTTAATTGATCAATAGAGCCATATTTTAGCTGGTATTAGTGTAGCTAAAATATTACGAACATCACTTGGACCAAAAGGTTTGGATAAAATTATGGTTTCAGCTGATGGTGATGTTACTATTACGAATGATGGTGCAACTATACTTAAAATGATGGATGTTGAACATCAAATCGCTAAATTATTGGTTGAACTTTCACAATCTCAAGATGATGAAATTGGAGACGGTACCACTGGAGTTGTTGGTATGTGTTATTTTTGGTTGTTTATCCCACAATTACTAATTACTTTTTCATTAGTTTTGGCTGGAGCTTTACTTGAACAAGCTGAACAACTGCTTGATCGTGGCATTCATCCTATTAGAATCGCAGATGGTTTTGAATTAGCAGCCCGACATGCAATGGAACATTTAGATAAAATAAGTGAAAGCTTCCCAATAGATCCGAATAACTTGGAACCATTGATTCAGACAGCAATGACAACACTAAGCTCAAAAATTATCAACCGCTGCTTGAGAAAGTTTGCTGAAATAGCTGTCAATGCTGTAATCTCAGTTGCTGATCTCGAACGCAAAGATGTGTCGTTTGATTTGATTAAAGTTGAAGGCAAACCTGGTGGAAGACTTGAAGATTCAATTTTGGTGAATGGTGTAATTGTTGATAAAAATTTCAGTCATCCACAAATGCCTACTGAATTGAAAGACGTTAAAATGGCCATTTTGACATGTCCATTTGAACCACCAAAACCAAAAACTAAACATAAGTTAGACGTAACATGTGTCGAAGACTATCGTAATTTACGAAAATATGAAATTGAAAAATTTGAAGAAATCGTGCAAAAAGTTAAAGATGCCGGTGCTAACTTGGTTATCTGTCAATGGGGTTTCGATGATGAAGCTAATCATCTTTTATTGCAAAAAGAATTACCAGCTGTTCGATGGGTCGGAGGTCCTGAAATTGAATTGATCGCCATTGCTACAGGTGGAAGAATTGTTCCACGTTTTGAAGAATTGACTTCGGAAAAATTGGGTAAAGCAGGCCTCGTCCGTGAATTATCATTCGGTACCACCCGTGATAAAATGTTGGTCATTGAACAATGTCCTAATACCAAAGCGGTAACTATTTTCATTCGTGGTGGTAATAAAATGATAGTTGAAGAAGCCAAGCGTTCAATGCATGATGCCTTATGTGTGGTAAGAAATTTAATCAAAGATAATCGAATCGTTTATGGAGGTGGTGCAGCTGAAATATCTTGTGCATTAGCTGTTTCTGAAGAAGCTGACAAGATTACATCGTTAGAACAGTATGCTTTTAGATCATTTGCCGATGCATTAGAATCTATACCATTAGCTTTGGCTGAAAATAGTGGATTATCACCAATCGAAACTGTTGCTGAAGTGAAAGCAAAACAAATCAAAGAATCGAAACCACAATTAGGCATTGATTGTGTGCAAAAAGGAACGAATGGTTAGTTGTTTAATCTTAATATCAATGATAATTGGAATTTGACAAATTTAATTTTTTTCCTTTGATTTGACAGATATGAAAATTCAAAACATAATCGAAACATTGAACAGTAAAAAACAGCAAATAAGCTTGGCAACACAATTGGTTAAAATGATTTTGAAAATTGATGATATTCGTTCATCCGAAGGAATGTGAGGAATGCGTGATTTTTTACCACTTAAAAAACAATAATATTTTTTAATTGAAAAATTAAAATTATTTGATTTCAAAAATAAAAATATTTGAATTTTTAAATTTTAAAATCAATCGATAGATGGGGTTAGTTTTACTTTGAAAAAAGAGGCGGAGCTGAGCCGGCAGCTGCCATTTTCTTTTTTTTTCACGAACGCAATTTTTGTCATCAACGAGTCAGTGTATTTTCTATTTATTTATATTTTGTTTATTTAGGTTTTTTTGATAATTCACAATTAATATTTTCTAGAGTTTTTCGGTAATCCAATTTAATTTTGATTAAGAAAAACCATGGCTGATGCTAAAGTTGAGGTACGTGTTTTTCTACATTCTAAGAATGTTGATTAATTATCGAAATATTGATTATTTAGCAAACAAATGGCCAAAATAATGATAATCAAAAACATGAGCAACATGGGGACAGTAGTAATAATAACAATATCAATGTAAAAATTGAAATAGATGAACAAAATGCAACGAATGAACAATCATCTAAAGATAATGATGTTGAATCGATTGAAAAAGAAAATGAAACTTCAAATAATAATGATCAAAATAATGGTTCAAATAATAATAGTAATAATAATAATAATAGTAGTAACAGTAATGGTAATAATGATCATAATCAAAATGATGATGATGAGGAAGATGAACCAGAACAATTTCGTAAATTATTCATTGGTGGTCTAGATTATAAAACCACCGAAGAAACTCTTAAAAATCATTTTCAACAATGGGGTGAAATCGTAGATTGTGTTGTTATGCGTGATCCACAGTCGAAACGTTCACGTGGTTTTGGTTTTATAACGTATTCCAAATCATCTATGGTTGATCAAGCCCAAAAAGCACGGCCCCATAAAGTTGATAATCGTGAAGTAGAACCAAAGCGAGCAGTTCCGCGAGAAGAATCAGGTAAACCTGACTCGCAAGCAACGGTCAAGAAGATTTTCCTTGGAGGTCTCAAAGAAGATGTTGAGGAGAACGATCTCCGCGAATATTTCGAGCAATTTGGTAATATTGTAAATGTCAATATTGTCACAGACAAAGAAACTGGGAAAAAACGTGGTTTTGCGTTTGTTGAATTCGATGATTATGATCCTGTTGATAAAATAGTCTGTAAGTTGTTGCATTTTTCTTTTATTTTCCATGAATATAATTATTTATTTTAATTTCTCATTAGTGAGGAGACACCACAACATCAAAGGAAAGCGAACAGAAGTTAGAAAAGCTTTATCAAGGCAAGAAATGGACACAATGAAGCGTAAAACTGAAGCTCGTAATGTCAATCGAGCTGGTGGTGGAATGCGTAATGCACCTGTGTGGGAATCAGGCCCAGGAAACTATGGCGGAGGATACGGTGGAGGCTATGGTCAAGGGTGTATGTTTTATCTCTGCAAAACATGATATTATTTTAAATGAATTTTTCTCATCAACAGATGGTGGTTATGGTGGAGGATACGGGCAAAATAATTATGGACAGCAAGGACAAGGTGGTTGGAATCAAGGCCAAGGTGGCTGGAGTTCTGACTACGGAAATTCTGGTTATGGAAATCATTATGGTGGCGGTGGACCAATGAGAAATAATTACGGCCATAGAGGACAAGGACCTTATGGAGGTAAATAGATTATATTTTTTGAATCTCTTTAACCAATCCCTAATCATTCTCAGGTGGTTATGGAAGTAATTATGGCGGTGGATATGGTGGAAGACGTTGAACATATTTTTTCTCTCATCAAAATCATCCATTTTCATCTACTTGTCGACATTTAAATTTTTGCCAAAAGAATTGAAATTTTCAAGTAAGTTTCATTTGCTTTTTTTCTTAATTTAAATTTTTCTTTAATTTGCCTGACAAATTCATGTTGTTTGGTATTTAAAATTTTTAACAGAAATGATAGTTTGGTGTTTTTTGAAAAAATACTCATAATAAATAATCAATCTTTTTTCATTCTAGGGTTTATATTTTTTCCATATATTTCTTACAGTTTAAACAGTTTTATTGAGAAAAAGAATAAGGACAAGATATTCAGTGAAAAAAAGACAGAAACAGGAACAACATTCATAGATCCAAATAGTGATCAATTATAAATATCAGAAAAATCAATCAGAACAGTACAGAAAATTTATTATCATTTATCATTAAGTAAAAATAAGTGTATTTCAATACTAAAATTATAATCATAAATTCGTTCGGTTAATTTGTAATAACAGAAAATTCCAGAAAAATAATTATTGATTGATATTTAAATGAAGATGAAGATTGCAAAGTTATGATTATCATTATTATTATTATTATTGTTCGTAATAAGTTGAAATAATTGTCCTTCCTATCTTTATTGTCGAATCACATGATAAAACTTCAAAAATTAATGTTTTTTTTTGCATAGAAATTTGCACATATTCAAATCACACACAAATAAACACTCTTGCAAACAAATATGAAAATTTAGTGCCAGAATTTTATCAGATATAATTAATAACTCTGAAATGATTATTAATTGTGGATTTTTTTCTCCTTCAAATTTAAATTAAATTCATCCAGTTAATCGTAAAAGATAAAATGTCGACTTCACACACAGATTCACGAAACAATTAATTCCAATATCATATTTCTCTTATTCATTTCATATATTCATCTTTTTATCTAACCATTATTTTTCTTCATTTTCCCGAATCGTTCGATTATCATTGATTATTATTACAATTATACCATTATATCGATAATAAAAAAAAAGTTTATCAAATTAGACAATGATTTTTAACAAAATTCAGTTTTAATTTTTGATCGAGTTATACTTATTTTGTGAAAGATTTTTTTTCAATCTGAATTATTTGTAACATTCTATTGTAGCTTTTTTATCTATTCGATTTTATCTTAGAAAAATACAGAATAAATTTTCCATTTATTAATTATTACAGTACCAACACCGCTAATTGAACACACAGCTCTTTTACCACACATTTTATATTGAATTGATTTTGATTATAATAAAAATAATTGAATGATCGAAAATAATCATCAAGAATTATGCTAAACAATCGATTCAAATTCGTTTTTTAGATATTCAAATTTCAAAAAGCTTGTCATCGATTTTTTTCTTTCATTCACTTCACACACAAACAAAAACAATGTTAAAAATTTTTGTTGGCTTTTTCTATGAAAAAAATGCTGTTTTATTTTTGATTTTAATTTAACTCCAATTTTTTCTCAATTTTCAGAAATTTCAGTAATTGGATAAAATATGGAGATTGAATTTTATTAAGTGTTGCATGCCACATTGATGGTATGGTATGATATGGTAAGTGAAAATTGTGGTCTGATTCTATTCAGGTAAGTTTTATTTTCGTTTCTGTGTTGTACGTGTTGAATTTTTGAATTATTCAAATTTTATTTTGTTGATAAATCTTCAGTCAATTTATGAGAAATAAATCATGATTTTTTTTTGAAAAATTTTTATTCCAATTTCAATTTGTTTTTTGATGAAATAAAAATTGAATAAAGGTGACATTTGAAAAAAATTGACAATTTTCTCTGACAATGAATTCAATTATTCTATCGTTTACGACGTAATTGTAATGTATTTCGTCTGCGCCAATTACCACGTCTTGAACCACCAATTAGTTTAGAATAACCATGTCCAGAACCACGTAAACCACGATGTTTTTTACCTGAACTGGTCAAACCACGCAATTCACGATGTTTATGTACAGCATTACAAATCCAATTGATTTTCGGATCACGACGAATAGCTTTATGGAAAGGATCAACGCAAATAATCTATATTGGTATACGAATAAAAATTAAGACAGATAAGAAGATATTTTGATAGACAAAAACATACTTCATAAAATTTGAATGTTGAATCTTGTCCGACCCAATATGAACCAAGAACACGCAAGGCGTGAGCAACGCGGCGACCAACACGTTCTTCGGCAATAGCTTGTAAATTACGTGTAGGTTTCAATTCATTAACACCATGGTTCTTTGGTTTGCCATAAGTGGCACCTATTCAAAAAAATGACAAATATGATTAAGAAGAATATAACGATTAAAAAATTAAATACCTTTTGGACATTGACGTTTTCGACCACCACGGCGAACTCTTACCCGATAAATAACATAACCTTGTTTAGCTTTATAGCCTAAACGGCGTGCTTTCTCGGTACGCGTTGGTCTTGGACATCGTGTGATGACATTCAATTGACGATATTGCCATGTGCGTACACGTAATAAAAATCGCATAACATCAGATTGTTTATGACGCCATATTTCTTGCATATATTTGTATGCACCCATCTTTAATTATTTGTAGGGGAAAAATTGAAAAACCTGAAAATGGATAAAAAATGAATTGATTCACAATTCCAAAATTAAATTCAAAGGAAAAAACATACCAACTTAGAAATATAAGCACACCGCAGAATGCAAGAAAAGGAAATCAAATTTTCAAAAAAAAACTGTAAACAACAGAAACTCGTGTTTGTGTGGCAAATAAACAGACACTTTTTTAAAGGCCATTCAAAAAAACCAGTACCGTGTTTTTTATATTATTACTGAAAGATGGCGCTGTTTATTGTTCAAAAATAGTTTCGAAATTTGAATTTTTTCAAGATTTTTCTAAGATTAAAATAATTCCTTAAAAATTAATCAAAATTTTTCCATTGAAAACATTGAATTTTTCCATTTTTACGCTTCGATTGTAACATAATCATCTGAAATCATTGAAATATTCAGAATATGCATTTATTTTCATAATCAATTGAACCTATTTTTTCTTGATTATTTATTTCAAATTTAATCTTATCTCTCATTGATTTAGATGATTGAATGTGAAATTTAAAGATTTCTGTTCATTTTCATCAATAATTAGTTTTTTATTTTCAACTGATCTATTCATAACATTCACCAACAAAAAAAAAAAAAACTATGAATGATTACAATATAAAGATTGAAAATGAAAAAAATGACGTCGGTGTTAACAAAGATATTAACAAAAAGAAGACATGAAATTTGGTTTCAAATTTTTCTTTCGCTTAACATCAACGCACTTAATTCAATTGGAATGTGTCATTACTCAATCTAAATTAATCAAATTTCATATGATATGATTTGAATTTTTTTTATAACATATTTTGTTTCATTAGATTTATTTCAATTTATTTTGTTGTTTACTTCCATCGATATGATGATTTTTATTTTTATTATTAAGATGTTAATGATGATGAATAATGATCGATTTCAAACATTTATTTTCTATGATTGAAATAACATTATTAGTGATCGATTAATATCCATTTAAAATCAATTAAGAATAATAAATTTTTTCTTCGTATCATTATTAAACCATTATTTTTTTGTTATTGTTGTTATGATTTTATCTTCTTCATGCATCAAAAATTAATTAAACTCAATTGATAATAATAATAATGAATGAATTAAAACACAATGATATTAATAATAATGGAAACCATAGTCATATTAAACATGATCGTATGAATATTGGTGAAGATGATGAATTACTTATTCATGGATTCACTGATTCATTATTGAAAACAATTTTAATCTGTATTTGTATTATATTCAGTGGTGGTACGTTATTGATTTTAATGTTATTAAAACCAACTTTAAAAATACGTTTGACAAAGAAACAATGTACACTGGATAAAGCACAATTTGTTTTATTAAAAGTATTTATTAATTCATCATTAAAGTGATCATTTTGAAATTTATAAAATTGATGCTAATATGATGAATCCTTTTTTTATTTAAAAAAATTTTAAACAGGATAAATATGGCGATGAATATGTTGAACAAATGCAAACAATGCCTAATCTATTATATCGTTATTTTATGCATAAAAAAATTAAATATATTTGGAACGATGAATATAAACATTTCAAAAAATTAAGAGGATTAGATCAAGAAAAATGTAGCGTATTGTATAGTCAAGTAGAAGGTGCATCATCATCAGAAGCCAAGAAAAAATTGAATGTATTTGGACCTAATTCTATCGATATTGAAGTATTACCTGTCTGGAAATTAATTTTTAATGAAGTATGTTTGATTTTGTTTTTTTTTCTTATCACAAATCAATAATAAGAATCGCACTTATGAATAGATAACTGGACCATTTTATCTTTATCAATTTTTCATCATTTGTGTTTGGCTAATTCAATATTATTACCAATTTGCAGCCTGTATTCTCATATTGTCAACAATATCAGTATCAACGCATGTCTGGCAAACCCGAAAGGTAGAAGATAATCAATTTGAATTCAAATTCATTTTGCAACTAATTTTCATCAATATTTCAAAGCAATCGATAGCATTGAGAAAAAAAGTACATTCAGCTTCGATTGTAACAGTGATTCGTGATTCAGTACAAGTGAGTAAAATTTCAACTGAATTGATTCCTGGCGATGTGATAGTGTTGCCCAGACATTTGCAAGCAAATAATTACATGATGGAATGTGATGCTGTTCTTATGACTGGCTCATGTATTATGGATGAGAGCATGTTAACTGGTGAAAGTTTACCGGTGCCGAAAGTTCCATTGGTCGACAATCCTACATCAATATATTCATCATCGATACATAAAAGTAATACACTATTCTCTGGTACTAAATTATTGAACGTTTATAGTCGAGAGAATTTCGATGTTTTGGCTGTCGTTGTTCGAACAGGATTTTCAACAACCAAAGGTGAATTAGCACGAAGTATTCTTTATCCAACACAAATGAATAATAACATCAAACATCAAATGATTAAAATGTCGATTTTGTTTGTATTTATGATTGGGATACCATCATTCATCTATACATATTTCGCATTGAATCGATTTGATTTCCCAACAGCAAGCATTATAATTATTGTTTTGGATGTTGCAACATTTTTGATACCACCAGTTTTACCTGCCGTATTGACTAGTGTTAATGTTCATGCACAAAGAAGATTGAAAACTCAAGGAATCTTTTGTTTAAATTCACAGGCAATTGCATGTGCCGGTGAGATCGATACTATGTGTTTTGATAAAACGGGAACACTCACTGAAGACACAATAGATTTTGCCGGCATAGTTCCTGTTTTGAATGAAAAATTCTCATCAATTCTAGGTGATATAAAATCATTACCACCTGATAGTATTATTGTCAAAACCATGGCCTCGTGTCATTCGCTGGTCGAATATAAAGGAAGCATTGAAGGTGATGATTTAGATATGAAACTTTTTCTTGCAAGTGAATGGACATTCGTACATGAAATGAATGATTTACAGAAAACATTTGGCCGAACACCTGAACGTATTGTGACAAACACATTTTCCGGTCCAAATCATCAACTAATCGGTATAATGAAACAATATCCATTTGAATCATTTCTACAACGAATGTTAGTCATAATTAAAGATGTCAAAGAAAATCGTTTGATTGCTATTGTTAAAGGTGCACCCGAAGTTTTGAAATTATTTTGTTTGCCCAATACGTTACCAGATAACTTTAATGAAATTTTCGAACAATATACTAGCAAAGGATTCCGTGTAATAGCTACCGCATCCAAAGTCATAGAAACCGATGATGTTGATGAATGTCTTGAGATGAGTAGAAGTTCCCTTGAAAATGATATGACATTCAATGGATTTTATTTATTTAAAAATAAACTCAAACCATCTTCACGAAAAATCATTAATGAATTAATGGATGCGAATATTCGTTGCATAATGGCCACCGGTGATAACATCCTAACAGCAATGTCTGTTGCACAAGAATGCAATATGATTGATAAGTCTGATGCAATTATACGAGTACGAGCTATTGTAAATAAATTAGTACCGAATCAAATATCATTGCATTATGATTATGTAAAATATCCTGAATTCTTGATAATGATGAATAATGATGATAAAGATTTAGAGGCAAATCCAAATACTGTAATAGAACAACAACAATTCAAATATCATATTGCTATAGATGGAGAATCGTTCAACATAATAAGAAATTCAAATTCTCAATTAATTGATCGAATCATACATAAAGGTACTATTTTTGCACGCATGACACCAGATCAAAAAAAAGGTTTGATAACAATTTTACGAAAACAGAATCATAGTGTTGGAATGTGTGGTGATGGTGCCAATGATTGTGGTGCATTGCGTGCCGCAGATGCTGGAATAGCATTGTCAGTAGCTGAAGCATCGGTGGCATCACCATTTACATATAAGAATAAAGATATTTCATGTGTGCCATCTTTGATCAAAGAAGGACGATGTACACTAGTCAGTGTTTTTGGAACATTCAAATATCAAAGCGCATATTGTTTTATTTTGTTAGGCGCTGCATTAGTTTTATTTTGGCATGGGCTGCGTCCATCCGACGGTACATATGTATTTGTAGATGTTATAATGAATATATTGCCACCAATGGTGTTTGCAACAACACATCCATATCCAAAATTATCAGATAAAATGCCTATAAGAAATTTACTGAGCTGTGTTCATCAAATGTCTTTATATTCATTTATAATTATACAAGTTTTTATCTATTATTTGGTACGAACTTATTTGATTAATCAAACCTTTTATGTGCCCGCAAATAATACTGATATCATCCAACCGATTAAAAATCAATTATCATATGCAATTTTCTCTGCAAATACGATGTCTTATGTGATTGCAGCTATTATATTTGCACCAGGACCACCATTCCGATTAGGATTTTTTTCAAATAGTAAGTCGATATTTTATCAAGTACAATTTTATTGATTTCTCTAACTATTGTTTTCATAATACACAGAAATTTACATTTTTATGGTGTTAATCAATTTTTCATTATCAATATTTATGTCATTGATATCGCCTAAAAGCCTCATAGAATTTTTAGAATTCATGCCAATACCGTTTAATTTTCGCATGAATATTTTTTTGATTTCTTTGATAAATTTTCTATTGTCGTTTCTTGTGGAAAAATATTTTTGGTTCAGTTTTATATCCGATTATTTATTGCCGTTGGTCCGTAATCGTTTACAAATAAAATCAAAGAAGAAATTTCAAATAATCAATGAACAAATCATCAATGATAATTGGCCATTTGATCATGTTATTGATGATGATTTCATGATTATTGAAAAAAATAATCAACAATTGAAAAATAACAATAATAATAATGAAAATAATGATAAATCAATACAAAACATCAATGAACATAGATTTAAAAAATCGTCTAGTTTTCATTTTTGAAAATTTTTATTCATTCATTTTTATTAGATTTAATTTAATGTTTTTTCGCAATGTTAATAAATAAATTTTTTAAATTGATAAATTCACCGTAAACATAATAATTGATAATGATTTGTGAATTGATTGCTCATGATTTTAATCAATATTATCATCATTGGATTTATCAAGCCAAATAAGATCTGCCGCGAAAAATTATGTGGAAATTATTCAAATTTTTAATTAATTTTTCTTATTTGTTTTTTCCATTTTCTTTTTCTTTTTTTCTTCACGTCGCTTTTCTTTTTCATTCAAATTTTGTATCAATTTATAGACGAAAAATCCTGTATGTAAAGCACAGATAAAAGATAAGAATTAATTATCAAATTTTAAAACAATGATAATATTAATTTATTATATTAAAAAAAATTCAACAAATCTACCGATAATTAAAACCGGAATCAGAACTAAAAATATCCAAAACATTTTCAGTGTGAAATAATTTTCATTCACAATCGATACGTAATGCTAATAATACTAATGATGATCGATGAAAATATTATGACTATTTATTGGAAAATGAAAATTATGAAAAAAAGTATGATAATTTCACCATAGATACATAATAATTTTGAAAATAAAACAGAAATCGTTTTGCTTTTTTATTTTTGATTTTTTTAGTTGACGTATACAATAATTTTTATCAACATATGATAGATAAATTAGTATGTATGAATGTGTATGAGAAATGACTGATGCTACAGTGAAAATGAGGGTCGAGTGTGAAGAAACGAAAAAAAAAATTGTCGATGCAACCAAACTGACTGGTTTTGCTTCCAACTATTCAAATCTATTTGATCACGAATGTTTGATCAAACAAGCAAATATCAAATGTGGCGCCAAATTAAAATTCAAAATTCATTTGATTGATTTAATCAATGAAATTTCTATAAAATTTGAAATTAAAAAACAAAATTGGGTCGATGAAATTTTTTTTCATCCAAAAAAATAAAAAAAATGGATTTTCGCAAGTTTAAATTTTCAAAACGTCGCGTTACATTTAATGTAAAAACAAATAATGATGATAATAATAATCATAACCAAAAAATGAAAGAGGAATCAATTGCAAGAAAATATGATAATTTTTCACTATCAGAAATAATCCAACAAATATTAATACCGTCAATCAATGATAATACAGAATCAATAGAATTTATGAAAACTAATACAGTGATTGATGATGATCATGAATATTATACGCCACGTGAAAAAGATGAAAAACAAATTGATAATTGGTCAAAATTGTTGAAAGATACAGAACAAATGATAACAAAAAATTCATTACCCGATAATTTACAAATTGAATATTGTATCGAGCAAGATTATTTAGATAATATTGAAAACATTGTCAAATCAAAATTAATCAATAAAAAGAATCATTATTGAATAACGAATAAAAACAAACCTATTAATGTGAATATAATGATGCCAGGACCAATAAATATCCAATTATTGAAGCCATGAGATATTATTCCAAATGATTCAGAATTTCCTGCTAATTCGACCATTTTTTCATTGATTAGATTTTAATAAAATTTTTCAACAATTCAATTTTTCTCCCATAAAAATTTAATTAAAACATATAAATTACGTTTAATTGTAATACAATTTGAACTGTCAAACTTTGTTTTCATTGAAAATAAAATTTCAACTATTTTGACAATTTTGGTCCCTGAAAGTTTCGATAGGCGCACAACGTGACTCTATTTTTCATTTTTTTCGTGATTATTTTTTAAATCATGGATCTTTTTGATGTGTTTGATTTGGATCAACCTCAACAGCCTGATCAAGAACAAAATAGCAAGCTTGCAAATGAATCATCTGAAAATAAAAGAAAATCGAATGAAAACAAAGATAATGATATTGATAATAATTTGATTGATCAATTAATAAATGATGTAAAACGTCAGAAAGGTAATGATGACAACAACAAGACTATCAATGATGAACAAATTTCTATGAATCATGATAATAATATCGATGATGACATTGAGAATTTGGATGGAACATTCACAACTCGTGTCGCAATTCATGAATTAGAAACAAAAGGTTCATGTGTGCATGAAGTTATCATTCCAGTCGATCTAGAATATGTACCATTACGTGATCATAGTGAAAATGCAAATTATAAACCAGCTAAAGAATATAAATTTGTATTGGATTCGTTTCAAAAAGAGGCAATACTTTGTATTGAAAATAATCAAAGTGTTTTAGTTTCTGCACACACATCAGCCGGTAAAACGGTTGTAGCTGAATATGCAATCGCATTATCTTTTCAGAATAAACAAAGAGTTATTTATACAACTCCAATCAAAGCATTAAGTAACCAAAAATATCGAGAATTTCAAGAAGAATTCGAGGATGTTGGTTTAATCACTGGTGATGTCACAATCAATCCAAATGCTACTTGTCTAATCATGACGACTGAAATTCTCCGTTTGATGTTATTCAGAGGCAGCGAAATAATGCGTGAAGTTGGCTGGGTAATTTTCGATGAAATTCATTATATGCGTGATCGTGAACGTGGTGTAATTTGGGAAGAGACCATCATCCTTTTACCAGATACTGTGCATTACGTTTTTCTATCGGCAACTATACCTAATGCCAGACAATTTGCCGAGTGGATTGCCCATCTTCATCATCAATGCTGCCATGTGGTTTATACTGATTTCCGCCCAACACCATTACAACATTACATATATCCAGCTGGTGGTGAAGGTTTACATTTGGTGTTGGATGAACAGAATAATTTTCGTGAAGATAATTTCAATTTGGCTATGAATGTTTTACAAAATCCATCTGGTGAATCATCAGGGAAAGGTGGCGATCAAAGTTGTATTAAAGTTATTCGTACAATCATGGAGCGTAATTTAGCTCCAGTCATTCTGTTCAGTTTCAGCCGTAAAGAATGTGAAATTTATGCATTGCAAATAAGCAATCTCAAGTTGGACTTTAATTCAGCCGAAGAAAAAGCTCTAGTAGAAGAAGTGTTCAATAATGCGATCGATGTGCTTAGTGATGAAGATAAAAAATTACCACAAGTGCAACAAATATTACCACTTTTGAAGCGAGGTGTAGGCATACATCATAGTGGCCTTTTACCTTTGATCAAAGAAACAATTGAAATATTATTTGGTGAAGGATTAATCAAAGCGTTGTTCGCTACGGAAACCTTCGCTATGGGATTGAATATGCCCGCACGTACAGTTGTATTCACTAGTGTTAGAAAATTTGATGGCACTAATTTCCGATTTTTAACATCGGGTGAATATATTCAAATGAGTGGTCGTGCTGGTCGACGTGGTCTTGATGAACGTGGCATAGTCATTTTACGTGTTGATGAGAAAGTGAGTCCAGCTGTTGGCAAAGAAATGATTTGTGGCAAGCCAGATCCATTGAATTCAGCATTTCATTTGACATATAATATGGTATTGAATTTATTACGCGTCGAAGAAGTGAATCCTGAATACATGTTGGAGCATAGTTTTTTTCAATTTCAACAATATCTTGAATATCCTAAATTATATGAAAGTAAGTTTAAATTATTATCATTTCAATAATCAAATAATTAATTTATTAATTTTATTAGAGTATAAAAAATTAAAAGAAGAAAGTAATATAAAAATAGAGGATGAAGAGTTCATTGCTAAATATGTGAAATTACGTAATCGAATTAATGAACTGAGTAATGAATTTCTCCAATACATTACAACACCTCGTTATATTCTGCCATTCTTGAATAGTGGTCGTTTATTCAAAATTGTTAACAATGATAATGTTGATATGGATTGGGGTGTATTAATCAATTACAATAAGCCATCTGATAAAAGCAAGCATTCACAATCACAAGAGACATCAACTTATCAAATTGATTTATTATTACCTATTGATAAAACATTTGATCCATTATATAGCGATGTATCGACTATCATACCACCAACTAGCATGGACAAATGTGAAATGAAAATCGTTACTTTACGCTTATCGAACATTAGACAAATAAGCTCAGTAAGAATTTATTTGCCACAAGATTTGCGTACATTTGATAGTAGGCAATCGGTATTGAAATCCATTCAAGAAGTTAAAAAACGTTTTAGCGGCAATATTCCATTGATCGATCCAATAGAAGATATGAAAATTAAAGATAATGATTTTCTTAACATTGTCAAACAAATTGAAACAAATGAGAAAAAGTTACAAGAATTCAAAAAAATTAATCTAGAGAGCGTTAGATTATATGAAAGAAAAATTGATTTAGAAATTAAAATGAAACAAACAAAAGAATTGATGAAAAAAACACGAAGCTTATTGCAAATGGATGAATTAAAATGTAGAAAACGTGTATTACGTCGTCTTGGCTATTGTACATCTGCTGATGTCATCGAAATAAAAGGTCGTGTTGCATGTGAAATTACAAGGTTTGTTTATATGCTTTTATTTATTATTGATCAGTTCTAATTGTAATTTTTCTCAACAATAAAACAGTGGTGATGAATTATTATTGACTGAAATGTTATTTAACGGCTTATTCAATGATTTGAATGTTTATCAAATTGCAGCTCTATTAAGTTGTATGGTGTTTGAAGAAAAAACTGACGTCAAACCGAAATTGTCAGATGAATTATCCAAGCCATTAAAAACGATGCAAGAATTGGCTAAAAAAATCGCCAATGTATCGCAAGAAACAAAATTGGAAATTGATGAAAAATCATATATCGAAAAATTTCGTCCAAATTTAATGGATGTCATTTATTCGTGGACAAAAGGTAAATCATTCTCAGAAATCTGCAAAATGACTGATGCATTTGAGGGATCAATTATACGTTGCATGAGACGATTAGAAGAATTATTAAGGCAAATGTGTCAAGCATCAAAAGTAATTGGAAATACGGATTTAGAAAACAAATTCTCAGAAGCAATTAAATTGATTAAACGTGACATTGTGTTTGCTGCAAGTTTATATCTTTGAAATATCTAATTTTTGTAAATATATTTTTCTGAATTTTCGATTAATGAAATGAAACTAATTTCTTTATTCAATGATTTTTATGAAATTAAAATTAAGTAAATAAAAATTTCGATTTTAATCGGAACTATCACCGCCTAATCCTTTAATCATATCTTCAATTTTGTCTATATTGGTGACGATTTTTCTCCACTCTTCCATGGATAAACTTATACCTTTTTTCCCCGGTTTACGTTCACCATCTTCGTTCAGATAATATTCGCGTATATCGACTCGTACTTTATTACGAAATTCTGATATTGTCAAATAACGATTATTACTGAGTTTAATTGAATTTGAAGAATCTTCGTCGGCAGCTTGTGCTTCAGCTATTCGAATGAATAATTGAATAATTAAATGTTTTTCATGATTTATGAATTAGGATTAAATTTTACCTTTTTGATATTTCTTTTTGCTTGACATGATTGATAAAAAAGCGCGCTTATTAAGCCGTCAAGATTGAATGATAAATAAAACGAAATTGCATTCGATTTTTTGCCTTAAATTTTATTATGTGCAGCTATTTCAACTTTATTAGCTCAAATTAGGTGTAAAA
Source organism: Psoroptes ovis (assembly GCA_002943765.1). NCBI lineage: Eukaryota > Metazoa > Arthropoda > Arachnida > Sarcoptiformes > Psoroptidae > Psoroptes > Psoroptes ovis. The sequence goes on from PQWQ01000006.1 coordinate 1,720,270, forward strand.
ATTTAATCAAATTCAAAATTCTAACTCCTTAATTTTCTTCTTTGATTTCGACTTTGATTTCATCGATATTTTTCAGCGTAAATGCATTGTTAATACTTTTTATTCTTTCTTTCCATACTTCAATTCTAAATTTGAATATATCCAATGCATTTATAAACATTTCGGCAGGCTCCTTCATTCCGTACGATTCTATGATAAAAATTAAATGATCACGATAATATTTAACTTGGACTGACTTATTAACATCATCATAATTTTTAAAACTTCTCGTATGATGATCTAGCCGTTCGTTTTCAACGAATGGCATTAATTTACCATTCGACGATAATTTTGTTTCGATAACACCTGTAGGGAATGAAGTTTTGATTCTCACAGCAGTTTCGGGTGTTATATTTTCATCATTCATTATTTTGATTTGTGAATGAAAATAATAGCGAGCAAAGCCTGGACTGAATTTCATATGATCAAGACCACAGCCTTTAACACAATGTAATCGGCATATAATCTCTTCGTTAGGTTTCAAATACATAATCGGTATTTCATCATACAACATCTTTATTGGCGCTAACAATTTTTGTCTTGAACCGATTGGTTCCCAAATAATGTCCCTCGAATATATTTTAATTGGTTCATCACCTGTGTTTTTTTTATTCAAGTTCATTACAATGCAATTATCTGTCGTTAGACGTTCAGGCTCATTTTTATTGCGAAATTTAAAATCATTTGGATCAGCTAGAATGGGCATCAGCGCTAAACGTTGTGAAATATAATCACAATTGAATAATGTTGAAGTATTTTTATGAAAATAAACATCTTCGATTGCCATCGTTGGGATTTCATTTAAAATCAATTGTCGTAGTGTATTAACAAAAAATGGCTTTAGACCAATTATGTCAAAATCAATTTCATCATGTTTCATAGATTCAATACGAATTGATATCACTGTCAATGTTTTGTCGATTTGATGTGCATCTGGAAAGCGATACACATAATCTTTGAAATTTTGAATGTCTGTCATTTTGATTAATTTCGAAAATTGAAAAAAAATTGAAAAGTACGAAAATTTTCTTGGTAAATGTGACAAATCACGTGCTTCGAAGAAAATGTATCGATAGTATCGGAACTTGATTCAAATTTTATTTTTCATGAAATTTTGAAATATACATTTGATATCAAATTATATCATATTAAAAAAATGTGACCTTAAATGTATTTTCATCCACTGTGCTGAATATATGACCTTCATCAACCAAAAACTGAATAGCATCATCGATTTGTTTGGGTGAAACACCGGTCATATAATTATGGATTTCATTTCGTTTCAATCCGCATGTAGAATCGCGATGTTTGCCCAAAATATTTAATACGCCACGTTGAATTTGGGTGAATCCACCATTATTGGCTCCCGACATATCACTAGCTTGAATCGTGCTCGTATCACTTTCACCTTTGGAATTTAGTGTATGATTTTTACGTTTTTCCAAAAACAATGCATCATGAATTATTTGGAAAAAATGTAGTTGGATCAAATTCGGATTAGTTATAGTCTCGATATGGAAAGCAATGACAAATGGTTTTTGTTCACTATACGATACTTTTCCAGTAACACGAATATATGTTCGTTCCAATACAGTTGGCGGTACAAATGAAACTCGAGTACTTCCATCAGATCCTGTAAATTTAAATGTATTAAAATTTAAGAGATGGAAATAAATATAAAAAATCAACCTTCAGGTGAATTTTTCCATAGCTGTACTTCAATCGGTGAACCAGGCGTATGATCATCGATAATATAAACATTTTTAGTTGTTAGCTCTTCAACACTCAAAACAACACCGATGACAATGATGGTATTGATTTTTTGCCGGTACAAAATTAATCCATCTTCTTGTCTAGTTAAACGAGCAATTTGTGAACACGATACATGAGCAATATTTTGATTTGATTGATTATCTGATCCTTGTTTATTGGTACTACCACCACCGGCACGAAGTGTCTCATCATGAACATCAACGTTTGAAGTGTTGAAAAAATCACTCATTTTTTTATTAACCGAAAAGAAAGATCAAATAAAACAATCAATATGACACTGTTTACAATCAAAATTAATTACAAATTTCAAATCGAAGAAACAAGAGAAAATGATACTCATTCGCGCCAGAACAATGGACAACCAAATCGATACAATCGATTTTAATCGTGAAGAGAAAATTTTTTTTGTTAATTTTTCCATTACTAATTTTTGATAAAAAATATGAAAAAAATAATGATCACTGAGATCATTGACTTTTACACAATTTTTTTCAAAGCTACTATCATTTGCTTTGTGTTTTATTAATTTATGATTTTCCAAATGATTATCATCAATCAGATCAAACGGGATTAAGGAAAAAAGGTTCAAACATCTCTGAGACTCACAAAAAATTGATAAATTATTGACCATATTCCACAAATATAAATCAAGGACATAACCTTGAACCGTGTCTCATTGAAGTATCAAAAAATTTATTCACCGAAATCAAAAATGCCGAAACAAATTCTCGAATTCAATTTTCGTCCTTGAGTTGACCAATATAAATTCACCGAATCACGTGGCTACTATTATCTAACTATTTGACCAAATAAAACAAACAAATGTTCACCACGTGCAAAACGTGCTGATTTTGGAGCTTAAATTTTTTTTAGAATCTCGAAAATAAATTTTTCCGAAAACCTGAAAATTCTCAACAAATTTTTCCCGAATAAATTCTAACAAAATCTTTTGAATTCGCAATGAAATTCATCTAAACATTTAGAAGTTAGGGTGAAATGAAAAAATATTAAAATCTGGTAAAGAAATGCAAGGGAAAATGATTTTGAAATGAAAAAACAACGCCTGTAAATAAAGTTTTCAATATAACAACAATGACGACAATAATAATAATAATAATAATAATAATAATAATAATAATAATAATAATAATAATAATAACGATTATTATAATGATTATGATGATGATAATACAATAAATATAACAATAAATGAGATGCACATCTTGTTTCAACAAAAAAAAAGTAAAGAAAAAAATATTTCAGACTTTTAAATTATAATTTTTTTGGTATGATTCGAAGAGGGTAAATGTTTACTATTTTCAACAATTATATAATTATTTTCTTTATTTCTTCATTATACTGTGCTACTACTACTCCCAATCACTTTTCATCCTCATCTTTTTGCAATTTTTACTATTTGTCATATCTATACCTCTTCCTTTGGTGTAGTCTTTTATTTTTGTTGGAGATATATTCTTTCGATTATTCTACTATCTTTTTGTCATTTTATTCACAATATTTGCTAATATAAATAAACAACAACAAACAAAATAAAAGCAGAAACCATAATTGAGAGGAGGATAATGATGATGATGAGGAGGAGGAAGAGGAAAAAGAAGAAATCAGTGAAGAGAAGGCATGAAAGGGAGCAACAGAATTAAAATGATGAGAGGGGTATCCATTGAATAAAAAAATCTCTTTTCTTATAATATACCATAGTTTGTTCCCGCTAGATGCTTGCAAAAAATTGCATTTTTGCTCCTCTTTGACTTTTGCTCTGCTCCTCATCCTCATCAATCCACTCATATCCCTTCAACATTTATTCTTCCTCCTCCATTGCTATTGATATATCACATTCATCAACATTTTTTTTCTGCTCCTCCTCATCTTCCTCTTTACATTTCGAACTCATTTTTGGGGCTCGATTTTGATTCAAGAAAAAGAAAAAAATTAATTCAATCCAAATTAAATATTATGGTTGTCGATTTTTGTCTGATATATTCGAATTCAACACTAAAAACAACAATAACAAAGGACCAACTTGTACCAAGACAGCGAACAACAACAAAAATACGAAGAAAAAAAATGATCATTTTATCTTGATATTTCTTTAGATTGTATTATTATTATTATTATTGTTACTATAAATATTGTACCAAGCAAAACTAATAATAATAATAATGACGATGAAAAAAAACTACAAAGCGTTAAAGCTACATACGCATATATACATCGAAAAATATTATTATTATTATTATCATCATTATTGTTGTTGTTGTTGTTGCTGTTGTTCGTATGAAAATGAAGAAAAAGAAGAAAGAAAAAAATGAAATGAAATAAAACACGAAAATGAAATAAAATGAAAAAAATGAAATATAATGAAAAATAGTACAAACAACAACAGCAACAATAATAATAATAAAAATCACAAACATTAAGGGGGAGGAAATGAACAAACAACAATAATAATAATAACGAAGAAGCAGTTTGTTGTTGGAGCTTTTTTTATTTCGAAGATTTTTTTTCAGTTTTTTGATTGAGCTTTTTTCATTCATTCATTCATTTATTTGTTTGTTCGTTCGTTCGTTCATTCATTCAAACGTTTGTTCGTCATATTACGAATGATTTGAGAATATATTTTTTTTCCATAAAAAATAGAGAGAAAGAAAGAGAGGAGCACAAAGAGCATGAAACGATATGAACGAATGAATGAAATGACTGTGAATGAAATTGACTGAATTGAATCAATGAAAAAAAAATGAATTCAAAAAAAAATGTATGAAATGAGAGAAAATTGAAATAACAACAACAACAACAACAAAACAACAATAACCAACGACAACGAACAACCGAAACAGCAGCAGCAGCAAAAACAAAATGGTATGAAAATATGAAAAAAACGAATGATGATTAGATGAATGAAATGAATTACGAACATGAAAAAAAAGATGCCAGAGATTCATCATCAACAACAACAGCCACAACAACAAAGATATGTTTGATCGATCATCAAAAATCGAATTGAATAAATGAAGAAAATATAGAAAATAGAAAACAACAACACCATTGTCTTTGAGTGAATTTTTGTTTTTTGTTTTTTTTTCTTTGTTATTTATTCATGAAAATTTATTGTTTTGTGTGAATTCTTTTTTGAATCAAAATTTTGTGCAAAAAAATGAAAAATTTTAATTTAGATTTCGAATTTTAAATTATCAACCAAGTTTATAAGTTATTGAATGTTTTTTCGACTAAATTAGTAATTTTATGAATCATATTTATCCCATTTTGAAGCTATTTACAACAATCTCCGAGACGATTGAACATCTTTAAGCCATCTTGTCACCATCTTTGAATCAAATCTTGTTTTCATTGTTTGTATCAATTTGTATCACATTATCATTATGTAATAGCTCGTGTGTTTTGATTTGTTGATTCCAATTTTGGCGCTAATTTTTCCTTTTTAATTACAAAATTGTCATGAATTAACCGGCATTTTCTGTACAAGTATTATGTTAGTGGTTGTGTTTATCCAATTGTCAAAAAACATTTCGTAATGTTTCTTCTGGTGTAATGATCTTCGTTTTTAATTTCTTCAAAAAATGTCAAGCATTTTGTCATCATTATTGTTTACTAATGTGTTTCCAAGAGAAAATTTGAAGCAATTTCAAAATCTAATTCATCAATTTTTGTGGTGACATATTATTAAGTGTTACATCAGTATTGCATAATATTTCATGTCAATACACACAATTTTTTGTTTTTGTTTTGCCCTAAATAATCAACCATATAACAGTAACACTAATCATCTGCAACTATCTTCGACAAAAGGTGAGTTTTTTGAATTAAATTCATTAAACCATAAATTTCTTCATCTAACCATACGAAAACTTTTGAAAATTTGACATTTTAAATTCGATTTATTGTGTTAATTTTATTCAATTAAATAAAATAAATTAATATTCGAAAAAAAATTGGTAAACAAGCACAAATATTTTTACCACTACGATTATTGAACCAAATTTATGAGATATATTTACAAATTTGGCATATAAAACTCAAACACCAATCGAAATGAAATAAAAATGTTGTTGTTTGTGTTTAAATGCTTCAAACAAAAACATCAATAATTATTCAAATTGAAGAGGGCAAAGAAAGAAAACAAAGATGATGATACAAATATCATTAATTGTTCATAATGTTTTTGAATGTATAAATTACAAACAAAACAAAGTTAAAATTTACAACATATCAAAAACAAACGAAATAAAACACACTTATACATATAAAAATTGAATAATCAAATCATTATTATCTTTAAAATATTTTTTCTTCTTGAAAACCGGATTATTCAAAAAAAAAAAAAAAAAAATGAAAAAAAGAATAAACTATGATTATCATCATAACAACAACATTAATTCATCATAGTAGATAATTTTTTCCATGAAATCTCAGTAAAAACATCTGTAAATTTTTATTTTGATGTTAAAAAACCTTTAAGATGTCATTGTTCTTGAAGCATTCTTTTTTTTCTTTTGTAAACAACGGCGAATTCCAATCGTTTCAAGTTTTCATCTCCTCATTATTCTTATGATCTTTTAAATGTTTTTGTCAAACATTTTTTTGCTCATATGTCTGTGATTATATAATTCTTCCACTCAATAAACACTTTCTTTTTTGACTATTGATTTCAATATTAATCAATATTGGGTCTAAGAGTATGATGATGATAAAAAATTATTGAAATTCATCACCATCAAAACATAATTAAAACATTGAATCTGAATCTTATTTTTCAATGCCTCTTTAAATCAGAATTAGACCGAGAAAATTCAATTTTTTCCTATTCAATATAAGAAAATATTCAAAAATTTGCTAATATCTTGAAAATTTTCTGATATTGGAGAATATTCAATATAGTTGACGTTCTACGGACGTTTTCAATCAAATTTTATTTTCAAACAATTTTTAATTTTCAAATTAAACTTTCATTTTTAATAATAATGGTAAACAACAAGCATCGTGTCATCTGTTATATACAAAAGCCAGGCTATATCTACCCAACTGAATATGTACATGAGTATATACATGAGTCATACATACGACTCCTCCCCCCCACGTTTCAGCGGTCTCCCGCGGACTTGAAAACGGGCCAGCGGATAATCACCAAGACATTTTTTGAGATGATTCAGATGTATTAATCTTCTTTTTCCAATAGCATCCACCACAGTTGCTACTCGATTTTCACTTATTTCTTTAATTACAAACGGGCCCCGCCACCTTTTGTTTAATTTTCTGGATGTATTTCTCTGTTGCTCCTCTCTGTGCCAATAAACGCGATCACCAATTTTACATTTCGATGGTCTGATCGTTCGGTCATAATATTGTTTGGTTTTGATATTTCTATTTTTCAAATTTTCCCTTGTTTTCATCTCAACTTGCAACGGATCATAACTCGGTAAGATTGTAGGCCACTTTTCATCCAAGGGAGTCTTAGGTTCTTGTTTAAATAAGGCAACGAATGGTGCAACCTTTGTGGTCGCATGTGGTGATGCATTATAAGCGTCAATCGCAAGTTTCACTTTGGAGCACCATTGCTTTTGATCATCGATAGAACATCTAATCATCTTTTCCAATGTTTGATTGAATCGTTCAATTTGACCGTTTGCTTGATGATGATAATCGGAAATATAATTGATTTTGACATCATTATCGTTGCAGACACGTCTGAAATTTTGACAATCAAACTGCGTTCCTTTGTCTACAATAACGTTTTTTGGTTTGCCGAATTTCTTCATCATGTTTGTGAACCAATCTACAACTGTATTCGATAATATGTCGGGAATAGCTTGACCCACTACGAACTTGCTGAAAATATCCTGAGCAAGGATAACATATTTGTTGCCAAAATTTGACGGTACGAATGGACCACACAGGTCTATCGATAAAGTTTCCCACGGTTTTAGATTTTCAGCCTGTCTTAAGACCATAGGCTCTTTTGTTTCAATATCATCTTTCTTTGTCTGGCAACTATAACATTTTTTCAAATATTCTTTCAATTGATGTTTCCACTTGGGCCAGTAGAATCTATTACGTATTAGCTGGCTGCATTTGTCCAGACCCAGATGACCAAATTCATCATGCACGATGCGGAATATTTCACGTTGTGTTGCCTGATTATCAATTATTAATCGCTTGTTGGAACCAATTACTAAATATTCATTGCCATCAATAATTTCTCTATTACTCGATATATTGGAAATCGAGCCACATTTTTTTTGAGATTGACACAAATTAATTTCAAGTCTGCTTAATGCATCCGCAACGACATTTTCTGACCCTTTTACGTACTTGATGTCGACAATATCAAATTCTTGTAAAAGAAGGGCCCAACGGCCAATTTTACCAAGGCAGTCTCTTTTACTCTGTATCCACCTCAGTGGTCTGTGATCTGATTCGATGATTATCTGACTACCTAGCAGATATGGTTTCCATTTTGTTAACGCCGAAATGATCGCTAAAGCTTCTTTTTCAATCGTACTATATTTTCTTTGTACATCATTCAGCTTTTTACTAAAATATTCTATTGTAACACGGTGGCCATGTCGTTTCTGCATCAAAACAGCCCCTATAGCTAAATCTGAAGCATCGGCCATAATAATAAACTTATCATTCAAATCTGGTAGATGCACCACTGGATGCGAAGACAATTTATCTTTCAATATTTTAAATGATTCTTCACATTCATTAGACCAAATAAAATTCTTTTTATTTGCGGCATCATAGAGAGGTTGTGTTATTCTGCTAAAATCCTCTATCAAGGATCTATAGAAATTTGCCATAGCCAAGAAACGAATCAGCTGACTAGAGCTCGCTGGTCTGGCGAAGTCCACTAATGCTTTAATTTTTTTCTCTGGTATGGACTTCGTGCCATTTTCAATGACGTAACCCAGGAATTCGATTCTTTTCTTAGCGAACTCGCACTTCTTTTCATTCAAAACCAGATTTTCATTTTTAAACCTATTCAAAACAATATCGATGTGTCGTAGATGTTCATTCAAGTTCTTCGAAAATATTATGACATCATCCAGGTAACATTGAACAAATTTCAGATCACCTAAAATTGTCATCATCAGCCTTTGGAACGTTTGGGGTGCCGTCGCCAACCCGAACGGCATCCGAATAAATTCATATAGTCGGCCTTCCCAAGCAAAGGCAGTATATTTTCTAGCGGCCGGGTTCATGGTTATCTGGTAATAACCTTTACAAAGGTCTAATTTCGTAAACCATACAGCTGACGATAATTTGTCCACTATTTCATCTAATCGTGGAATTGGAAATGAATCCTTAAACGTTTGTTCGTTTAGCTGTTTGTAATTGATTGCCATTCGAACCGAACCATCTGGTTTAGCAATAGGGACAATTGGTGAACAAAATTCACTTTTAGAATGTTGAATGATACCTTGCTTCAATAATTCTTTGATGTGTTCATCTAATTTAATACGCCATTTAAATGGACATCGGTATGATTTTTTAAACGGTTTTCTTTCCTTTAGAAAGATGTTATGCTGAATGCGACTATTACAACCAATACCGCTGAATATGTCTTTGTATCTATTCAATATTTCTACAATGTTTTTATCGGGTGATTTTTCAATAGGCTGTTCGAATTCATTTATTGGCACAAGATCATCTGCAATTTTCAAACTGTTGTTCGCTGTTTCAACCACATTATTGACGTTTCCGATATCATGGTTACTGATTTCTATCGGCATGTTTTTATTAATAATGTTGTCACCGAAGATAACTGTATGATTTTTACCTTGTCTTAAATCAAACGCGTCAATCATATTCAGACCAATCAAAGCATCTTTATTTAATTTATCCAACACAAGAAATAACAGGTGTTTTTGTTTGTCGGCTATTTTCACAGAAAAGCTTGCCCTGCCCAAGCATGTCCAAACAGACGCATTAGCTAATTTGATTTTTTTTGGAATTAATTTTATTTTATTATTTTGATTCAACAGTTTGAATATTTCATAAGATATGCAGGAAACATCTGCTGCTGTATCATATAGAGCTTTAAACATCTTTTGTTTGCATCTGATAGGAACTTCAATAGATGAATGGACAGGGCCCACTAGTTTAAACAGTTATCTTCATTCAAATTATCATCAACATCACTTATCGATAAATCATCAACGTTTTGAATTCTGTTTTTGTTGTCGTTTTGTTTATTGTTTCGATTGCATAAATTCGTTGAATGTTTCGCTGAACAATTTCGGCATTTGAACTTCGAGCGGCATTTGCGGCTCATGTGGCCAGATCTTAAACACAGAAAGCATAATTTCAATTCCGAAGCTTTCTTACGACGAGTTGCTGCAGTTGATTCATCACACGACCAAGTCTGATGATTTTTTTTGCACAATAAACAATTCGACCCGTAATTTGTGCGGCTAGAGTCTTTAACCGCATTTTTGACCACCATGATTTCCCGAAGCTTTACAGCTTTCTTTTTTGCCAAATCTATTCGTTCCTTTATGGAGTCCACTTCCATTATTTCGAGACAAATATTAGTCGGAAGCACACGAGTTAAAGTATTCTTAACTACCGCGTTCAATTCATTAATATCCACGTTGCAGTCTTTCGCTTGGTTATAAAGAACATCTATTTTATCCACTGTATAAAACAACGACTTTTTCAATTCGATCGCAGCTAGATCTTTCAATATTTGTTTGCCAATTAAATTTGAATCGCCGAATTTTTCGGTCAATCTTTTCAATGTCCACGACAAATTATTTTCAGAAGGAATCAACGGCAAGTCTTTTTTCAGAGATTCCGGTAAAGCATTGGTGAACAATATGAACTTATCATGTAATGCCAAATTGTTTAATTCACACGTTTTTTCAAAATTCTTTCTAAACAGCAACCATTCACGTGGTTCACCAGAAAATTTGAGATTCAGATTGAACGCATTTCTAACGCCAGTCGATTTCTTTTGCTCGAAATAATTCAGCATCTCGCTAATTTTTTTTTGTATAATCAGATACAGCTTTTAAATCATCTGCAGACGGTTTTTCCAAGTCTAGGATCCTTTCATTATCTTTAGCGATAATAGACGCCAAATCTTTGATGTACTCTTCTTTGTTGGCCAATTTGTCGTACAATCGCATCTCGAATTTATTATAAAGTTTGGTGATGATGCTTTTTGCTGTTTTTGGTTCCATCACTCTTGGCACCAGTTGACGTTCTACGGACGTTTTCAATCAAATTTTATTTTCAAACAATTTTTAATTTTCAAATTAAACTTTCATTTTTAATAATAATGGTAAACAACAAGCATCGTGTCATCTGTTATATACAAAAGCCAGGCTATATCTACCCAACTGAATATGTACATGAGTATATACATGAGTCATACATACGACTATATGCTATTAAGGAAAACAACGGTATTTCTAATTCAATACATTCATTTGAATTCATTTAATTTCAGAATTCATTCAATTTTAATTCTGATCATCAAATTTAAAATGTAACAAGAAAAAAGTAGAAACCAAAAAATCTTTCACAAAACAATACAAAAAAAAAACACATCAAATAATACATTATCATTGTTTTTTTTTTTTTTTTTTTTTTTGGTTCTACCACCACCAAATGCCACCAGAAAATAAAGAAAATTGATGTTGATGTTGTCGATGTCTTTGATATTGATGATGATGATGAAAATATACAACAAACAAATACAAACGAACAAATACGAATAATCATCTTCAACGACAACCAGAAAATTAAATGAAATAAAATGAAACAACAACAAATGTGTACAGAACAATAATAATGATAATAATAATTCTAAAGATTGTAAAGATATATTCACATTCACATATCCAAAGAATGGATGAATTGAAAGAAAATTTGAACAAACACACAAACATTTCACATTTGAACATTTAAACATTTGAAACATGTACAAACACACAGTACAACAGCATTATAATAACATACACACACATGCATACATATATAATACAAAAAAGAAAAATATTTCTCCATTTTACTTTTTTTTTATTTCATTATTTTCTTGTATTTATTTCATTTTTTTTTTCATTTTGAACCAAATGTCCTGGTTTTTTCTGGTTGTTGTTGTTGTTTCAGACGCTAAACATTTTTACCAACATGAAAAAAATGAAGAAATTTCCTTAACATTTACAGTGAATCATAGAAATGAAAGTTGCAGAAATATTCAATTTCGAAATATAATTTTAGGCTTCAATTTGTTGCAATCTTGATTCAAATTGTTTTGATTATTATTTATTATATTTTTCTTGGATCAAATGATTTATCTGGTTCTCGTGAAAAAAGAAAATTTTCTTAGGTTTTATCCTCACTGATTTGCGCTGATTTTCGGTAATTTTTTCTCATTTATTTCGCAGATATTTCTGTGATGTTTCGAAATGTTTGAATGGTAAAATATCTGTGAAACATTTCTGACAAATCAATTGGACAATCTTCTCCCTAAATTCGCGAATTATCACCGAGATTTTCGAATCCAACAAAAAAAATGTTTTTCAATCAATTTTTTTATTCGTTTTCTTATGATTTTGGTGAATTTACCGAACATTTTGCATCATCATCGCCATCATCAACGTTTGCTGCTTTTTGATCATTTTTACTACGCTCTTTTGCATAACTTGTACCATACACAACAACATCACTGATTTTAGTGTCTTTTGAAATGAATTTTTTTTATTTCATTTTATTTGATTTTTTGTGAATTTTTTTTTTGTTCATTTCTTCCAACAAATACTCAAACACACACATAGTAGCATTGATGAAAATTGAAATGGAAAAAAATTTCAAATACAAAAAATGAAAAAACATTTTTACATTCATTCTTCTCTACTTATGGTGTTGTGTGTTTGTATCTGTGTTTCTTGTGTGTTCGTTTGCACATAAACATATATGTAAGTAGATAATTCAAAATAATAATATCTTTGAGAACTATTCATCAAAAGAAAGAAATGAAATATTTAAATGAAATGAATAAAAAAACAATTCAATTCAATTTGAATCATTCGTTTGTTTGATTCGTTGATGAATTTAGTGCTTTTGTGTGTTCTTAATGTGAAATATTCAATGAATTCTCATTTCAAAATGACATTTCACTCTAAAAAATTGATTAAATGGTTAAATTTCACGATAAAAATACAATTAATTAATCTACTAATTCGCTTTAAATGATTTTTGTAAACATTTCATTCAGGTATGATTGTGATTTGATTGTGTGAATTTGAATTTTGATTATTCAAAGAATGTTCAACCATCAACTGTTTTTAAATAATAATGCATTTTTTTTTTTAATTTTTCAATTTTTTTCCTTCCTTTTGAATCGTAAATTTGAAAACAATTTGACAAATTGACCACCAAATTCTACCATAGTAATTCCGATGAAACATTACTCGAAAAGTTTCAATTCTTGTCAATTCTCAAAGAATTCTTGATTCATTTGAAAATTTCAACAAATTATTTCCATTTATTTCTTATTCAAATCAAATTCAAATTCAAAATTTTAAGTAATCCAGACTATCAAAAAAATTCTTTGAAACAAAAGCTCATAAAAGAGCACCAAAAAACATTGATTCAATCTTTAGACATCATTTATTTTTATTTTTCATTCATTTATTTAATTCAAAATCTATACATCTTTGATTATGTTTTATTTTTCATTTTATTTTTATATTTTTCTTTGAGTTAATGAAACAATAATAATGATTATGATGATGAGCCTATTTCTCTCTCTCTCTCTCTCTCTCCTTTTCATTATTTTAGTTTTATTTCATTTCATTTAATTTTTTTTTTCATTTTATTTTTTCAAATATCAAAATATATAATACACAACGCAAACACACGCAAAAATATTATATATTCTCACACATTTTCGATTTAATATTATCATTCAATATTATTATTATATCCTTCCACCCTAATTTTTTATATGAAAATAATAATTTCTTTTTCAAACATTTCTCTCCATCCATTCACTTCATTCATTCATTCATTGATTCATTTTTTCATTTGAAAAAAATATACTAAAATATATACAATTTATGAATGTTTGTTGATGATGATGTTTGATATTATTATTTTTTTCAAATAAAATTTGTGGTAGTTTTACTTGGTTTATGGCTGTGTATCTGTGAATCTGTGTGTGTTTGTGCATCTCTGTATTCGTGTGTGCATTTTTGTTGGATCTGAGCGCGCGTTTTAACGATGATAATGGTCCAAAATGATATTTAGAGAATCGAAAAATGCGAAAATAAAATAACAGCAGAAAATGTTTATTAAATGAAAATATGTTTCACTGTTTTAATTCAATGTATAATTCATTTTGTTTTTATTTTCATTATTATTTCAAATATTTCTTTGTTTCATTTCGTTTCATTTGATGTTGATGTTGTTGTTTTTCAAAGCAGATATACAGAAAGAAATATACAGACACAAAAATATACCAAAAGTAAAAAACTCAAACAACAGCAGCAGCAGATACAACTTTTGATATAACTTTGACAGCATCATCATTGAAAATGATAATAATAATAATAACAACAAAAAACATGCATAATGCATTGAAAAATCTATACATACACTGATAAATGTATTGTGAATATATATGGCAAAACATCATCAACAACATCGATATATCGACAACATCAACAACAACTCTACCTATTATCAAATATTATTTGACATTGTTGTTGTTGTTTTCAATTTATTTTTGGTATCATACTTGATTATCATTTGATAATGATTTTATTTGAATTTATTCAATATTTTGTTAGTTTCAGTTTCAAATAATTCATTTATTCATTCATTCATTTGTTCATAGTTTGATTCTCAAAATTTGTTTTTGAATCAAGTTTTCGATTTGAACATTTTTCATTTGTTTAAATTTGAATTCAATATGAATTCTGATTCAAATATTAATTTGAATCAAATGAAAATGAAGCAAAATTAATATTCGTAGAATATTGTATGTTGTTGAATGATAATTGAATGTTTTCTGAATTGATTTGAATCATGAATTATCATTATTATGAATTATTATCGTTATTACTACAATAATTATCATTTATTATATATATCGTCGTGATCATCATCAACAACAATAATAATGATAATGATGAATATTATCTTTATTATTAGAAGATGAAAAAAATAAAAGTAGAAGAAGAAGACGTAAATATATTGTGTTGTATACGATTTTTTTTCATTTCATTTCATCTCATTTCAATTCATTCCATTTTATTTCATCTCGATTCACATATATACACGCATTCATTCATTTTATTCTTTTTGTGTACACTGTTTTTTTGTATATTTCAATTGATTCATTTTTTCTTTTTTATTTCAATAATAATTTCATTTCTAGTTTTTCATTTTTGAGTATTTTTTGTTGTGTGTGTAATTTAAAATGATAATAATTCATGTTAATAATGGTTTGAATATGTTTTGTATGTTCGTGTGTGTCAAAATTGTGAATTTCGTTCACATTTATTGTTTTGCATTTTCATTTTTTCGAGTATTTTCAATATTTATTTTTGAATCGAATGAATCATCTTTGAATTATGAGTTTGCAAAAACATATTGAAATAATGAAATGATTGTTTTGAAAAGTTTTTAATTTTAAAAATTTTGAAATTAAAAATTGAAATTATCAATAATTTAATTATTTTTTTTCCTGTTTTTTTCTAAAATTTTAGATTTTTAAAATAAATTTTAATTATTTTCAATTATTCAAAGCAGACATAAAGGTAAGTTTTCACATATTCAAGATTCATTTATGACATTTCCTTTCCATTTCTCTTGTGTTTTGTTTTTGTTTTACTTCCTAAATATGTTTAATTCATTTCAAATGATTCATTTTACCGATTATAATTTACTTTTTCGGTCCAAATTAATACATATATGTTACTTGGTCTTATATTCATGTCTATATGTTTATTCTCTTTTCTCTTCTTTTTCTTCGTCTTTTATATTATTCCAAACGACAAAAAATGAATGAATATTAATCAAAAAATATTCAATTTTTCATAATTAATATGAAAAATTAATATCAAAAAGAAAGTATAAACAAATATTGACAAATTAATAATCTACGAATGACAATTTCAAATGTGATTATGCAATCAATTCAATCAACAGCTTTAAATCTGAGATATTGAAAAATATGAATTCACATTCTTTTCATTTATATTATCATTGCTTGGAATTCTTATAATGATAATTATTATTCTTTTTTGAAGAAAAAATGCAAAAAAAATCTTTCATTTCTTATTATCTTGCATATTTCATAAAAAACAAAAATAAATATTCATTGAACAATTGAATAATTTTCTTGAAATAAAAATTTATTTATCTAAATAAAATCTAACAAAGATTTCTATTTTACCAAGTGAGTTATTTGAATAAAATTTATTTTCCATTTTCCATTTGTTTCGCAATAAAATTTCAATCTTTTCTATTCATTTCATTCATTTTAATCATAATTGTTGATATTTTTTTTGAATAATAAAAATGATTTACTAAAAAATAATTTCTTTTTTCTATCTTTTGTAGTGTTTAACCAACAATCAGTATTGTATAATAATGATGATGATGACGATGATGATCAAAATCAAAATCATAATGATGAAGTGAGTGTAAAAGCAGCATCAAATAACAACAATAATATTGCAACTCAAATAATAACAACAAAAATAAATAATAACATCACAAATATTGAAGATTTAGGTTCAAAATCATCAACATTATCATCATCATTATTATTATCATCATCATCATCATCGATATTAGATCATCAAAATTTAAAAATCAATGATAATAGCAATAATATTGGAAAAATACAAGATCAAAGTTTTTATTCAGATAATAATAATATCAAAACTAAGAAAAGAACTAGGAAAAAGCAACAACAGCAGCAAGATTATTCATGTCTAGTCAAGAATACCACCACAATTTGTACAAATAATAATAATAATGAAAATGATTTTGCTGTAAATGTAATATCATCATCATCATCGACATTAATAACAGCAACAACTAATACAACAACATCAACTATTGTGAATAATAATATTCAACAACCTCCGCCTTCATCATTGACAGAAACTTCTTCATTTTCTTTGTCATCATCATTACTTACAACAACAATAACAACCACAACAACAACACCAAAATCAACAACGAATTTATTTACAAGTGTTAATAATAATATTCAACAACAATTATTATCAACAAACATAACATTACCGTCCTCCACTTTTTGTAATAATTTTAATGATTTTTCAACTTCCATTAAAACATCATTATCATCATCATCGATAAAACCAACATTAAAATATTCAATTTTATATGAACATTTATTAAAAGAAACGATATCAACATCACCAACAACGATTATCAAAACAAATAATACATCAACAGATGATATTGAATTAATTAATAATAATGATAATATCAATAAGTAATTATTATTATTATTATTATTTGTTGATAATTGTGAATTTTTAATTAATTTTTCTTCTATTCGTATTTAATTTTAGATTATCATCTGCTGCACATAATGAACAACAGTATTCATCAATTTTAAATGACAAATTAAATAATAATCTTGATAATAATAATAATAAAAATAAACGAAAAAATAAACGCAAAAATAATTCAAACATTTTCAAAAATCATAATGATAATAATAATATTATAAATTCGGAGAAAAGAAAATCTAAAAAACAATTAGAAAAAGAGCAAGAAGAAAACATAATAAAATCATTACAACCGATACAACAAATTGTAACAGCATTATTTTTCAATAATAATCATTTTAATAATAATAATAATATCAATTTGATCGAAATTAATAATTCTGTTGAAAATTGTGATGATAAAAATTTTATTGATACCATTACTAATAATAATTCGAAGACAAAAACAACAACATCAAAAGAATATAATCAAATTGATAATATAATGAATCTATCAACAAAACAATCACCAATGCCAATAGCATTGACAACAAAGAAGTCCAGTAATAATAATAATAATGCTAATGATGATGTTGTTGAAGATGATTTTTCAATTCCTTTGAATTTATGTGTGAAAAAATCATCATCATCAACTTCAACGACAACATCTTCTTCATCAACATCTAACATCAATAACAATAATAATAGCAATGCAAATATATCATTGTCACATAATAATAATTACTTTAGCAATAATAATAAATCTCATCATCATCAACAACAGCAACCAGATTCTCATACATTGAATATAGTCAAAAATATACAACAATTGCATCAACAAAATTCTCAACAAATACAGCAAATATTACAATTCAATAATAATCTGTTATCGCAACAAATATCACAACAACAACAGCAGCAGCAACAACAACAAAAGAAACGTGGAAGAAAACCTAAAACGACAACATCGGTATATGGAGATCCTATTCCATATGCAAGCACACAACAACCGCCTCAACCATCATTACAACAACAACAGCAGCAACCACAAATACAATCAATACCGTTGCCTGATATTGCCGGTATACTGGCTGCATTCAATCATCAGCAACAACTAAATTTTCAACAACAACAGCAGCCAAGAAGACGTGGCCGACCGCCAACATTATCGCCACCGCACAATGCACATCAAAATAATGTACCTAATTCTAAAGTAGCTGCACCGGCTACAACTCAACAAGCTACCAGTGCCTTTCATCAAAATAATTATCCATTTAATTTGTTAAATACTCCGGTGGCAAATGATGGAATCATACCGAATTTTCCTGGTCTCAATGCATTATCTTTGGCAGCAGCAGCAGCGCTTGCTGCCGGTGGTGGCGGTCAATTGCCCAACCATCAATTATTCAATAATGCTGTTAATCAATTTAATTTTTTACAGAAACTTAATCCTAATTTATTGAATCCAAATCTGTTTGCCAATGTGAAAAATCCCATGGATTTGGCAAATATATTGGCAGCAAACAATGAAATTGTCAACAATAAAAATTCATCAGCTTCATCATCGACATCATCATCATCGAAATACATCGATCCAACATTATTCTTACAAAAAGAGCTAAATGAACAAGTCCAATCCGATTTTCTCACCACATTACCTACCCATAAAAATCTAATCAGTGATCTTCATCAATCAAGCAGCAATAATAAAAATTTATATGCTCATTCTAAATCTAATTCAAGCGATAAACAATATCGTATTCCATTGAATCATGGATTTCAACGTTTTACTTACATAACTGGGTTCTCGAAATCTGGTTCAATCGAAGGTGATGTTATTTATGTTGCGCCATGTAAAAAGAAATTGAAAAGCTATCAAGATTTGATAAAGTATTGCAGCAAAAATAACATTGTCAATTTAAGTCGTGAAAATTTTAGCTTTGATCCCAATATTATTATTGGCCAATTCATTCCAAATATCGCTCAAATCGAAAGTGATGTAAGTGTCATTCCTGTTGCTAATTTTCATGGATTTTATCTAAAAATTTTTGTCATTCTTTTCAACAGGTTATATTGACAGAAAGTCAGATGAAAGTTCATTTGGAAGAATTGAGCAAAATTCGCAATCTCGATCTATCATCAACTAGTATAACAGCCATACCTCCACAACAGCAGCAACTACAACCACAACATTCTAACCAGAATAGTAATCATATTTTGCCTGAAAAGAAAAAACGTGTACGTGATAGCGGTGGTTCAAGAAATGTTTATGATTCTATCAAAGGTTTCAATACTCGAAGTAAGACAGCAGCAGCTGCTGCAGCACAGCATCAAAATGATCTTAAAAATCATGAATTCGAGCCATCAGTCACGATAACGATACAGAATCCAACCACCTTAAGAGCACCAGCACCCATCAAAGGCACTAAACGCAAATCATCCGAACGACATGAAGCAGCTAGGAATGAAAAATTGTTGAAAAAACAGCAAGAAGAAGTAAGTTATTCTATGAAATCAGGAAATTGATTCAAAAATTTCCAAATATCGTTTTTCAAATTTAGTTCGAACGAAAACAACGAGAATTAAAAGAAAAAGAGGAAGAAGAACGAAGGGTAAGTTTTAGTTTCATCAGAGAAAACAAATAATCAATTCAATTTTTTTTAACCAATTCACAGCACAAAGAACAACAAGAAAAGCTTCTGGAATTACAAAAACAAGAACAAATGAAGATATCAGCTGAAATTGAACATGAACGTATCAATCAGCATCAGATATACATTCATACTTTAAATGAATTGATATCATCTGAAACTAGAGATACAAGGAAAGAAGAACTTGGTCTAGAAAAAGTAACATTACAAGAAAGAAAATTATTAAAACGTGTGCTAGAAGTAGAATTATTGAAAGAATTGAAGAAACCAGTCGAAGACATGATGCTTAAAGATCATAAAAATTTGCCAATATTCAATCGAATTCCTGGACAAAAATTGACTGGCAAAGCATTCGCTGATTTATTAATGGTGTTTGAATTTCTTTGTAATTTCGGTGAAACAATAGGATTCGATGTCGAAAGTCTACCGACTCTTAATTCATTAATGATGGCATTGCTTAATTTAGATGACGAATCGGAAGAAGAATTGATGTCTGTCGTTAATCATCTGATCATATGTGCTATTGAAGATCCGGGAATGCCGAATAATATGTCCACAATGATGGGACAAAAATTGAAAGATGCAACAGTAACTGAACATAATGTTACGGAAATTTTACGATTGTATTTTTTAGCATTTAGCAATGCTGTACGTGAAGAAGATGAACCTAATCGTATTGAGTGTCAAATTTATGAGCGTTTATGTTCTGGTATACCATTCATTGCTTTGGATGCTAAGACTAAATTGGATATTTTAGTCTTTCTTTGCAATGAATTATTATGCAATCAAGCAATTGTCAAGCAAATCGATGATAGTATTGAAAGTGTTTCTGTCTATAAAAAAGATAGATGGAATATTGAAAACGATATTCGCAAACTTCGTTTGGTAAAAATGAGACGGGACCGAATTATTGAGGAGGAAAAAGCTAAGCAATTATTGTTGCAACAGGAAAAAGACAATACTAACACTAATCAATCATCAACAAATAATAATGAAAATGGTGTCGAAATTTCTGCGTCGAATACCGGTGAGAACAATGCCAATAATAAGACCGGGATCATTGATAATAACACTGTGATCAGTGAAAATGATGAAAGCAATACCAACGTTAGTGCTGTCACTTTATCGAATTCAATGACCACAACAATCAATTTGCCACCGATCGAATTTGATGACGATATTGATATGACTAATGAAGAAATCGAGAAAAAAATTGAAAAATTGAATAAACAATGCAATCAAATGAATAATAAAATGCACAAAGCATTAAATTCATTTCGAGTATTTCCACTCGGTCAAGACAGGTATCGACGTTCTTACTGGGTATTACCGAATTGTGGTGGTGTATTTGTCGAAGGTATGGAGTCTGGCGAGCCAGAAGAATTGTTAAACAATGTTTGGAGCGAAGAAGAAATCGAAATCGAAAATGCATTGAAAAGTGCTATGTATGATGAGCAAATAACAGATGTCAATGCCACAGCAGCCGCTACTGGTTATAATGAAGTGAAGAGTGAAACAGATAGACAGTCGGTTAATGATGATAATGAACAAACGGAAACTATGTCAATCAAAGAAGAAAACGATGATCGTGAAAATCTGACAGATGATGAGAAAAAGTCAAATACTGATAACAAGGATCAAGATGATAAATCAGATAAAAATGAAACTAAAATGGAAACAGATGATGATATGAAAACCGAGCCAAATGATGATGAAATGATGAAAAACAATCAATCTGTAGATAAGAAAGAAGATCTATCTGAAGTCGAACAATTAGAAAGTGCGCAGCAATCCACATTAGAACAAATTGATGTTGATGATGTCAAGTGGTTTTTTCTTGATATTGACTTTGAATGTGATGAAAAAATTGAACCATCGTTTTCTGTTATTGAGTCTGCGGCTAAACCTCAGACTAGTGTTGACGAAGAAGAAAGAAAAGAAAATATTGACGAAACCATAAACGATATTGATGATAAAAAAGGAATGGAAATCGATGATCAGAACCATAAAGGTGATAAAAATGAAGTAACATGTAACAAAGATGATAATGAAGAAAATAATGATGAAGATGATGCTGAGCCTAAAGAAGAACCGATGAGTGAAATGGAAATGGCATTAACAACATTCATGTCAAAAGAAACACTTGATTGTTTATTTAAAAATGCTGACAAAAATATTGAAAGTGCTATTCTTAAAGATAATTTATTAAGAATATTATCAACATATGCTCGCAGTGCCATCACTACAAAATTTCCAAACAATGATGTCATTGAAACCGACATAACTGTTTGCCCAACATTACAAAAACGTATTCAATTATGGAAAATATTACAATATGAAACGGTTAAAAAGATACCGCGTGAATATCACTTTGGGTGGTGGCGCATTACCGATGGCATTCAACTCAAATCATTGATTGAAATACTTCATTCAAATGCGATACGAGAAAAAAATTTACAAAAATATTTAATCAAGCATTTAAATTATGCAACCATATCATGTAAATATTCTACAGCAAATTTAGATGTCAGTGATTATGATCGTGATGCATCAGATTGGCGTCAATTCGGTGCACCTACTGAAAATCGTTGTCCGCATCGTTCTTGCAATGCTAATAATAATAGTGGAAAAAATTATTGTCAAGAGGTTGCATTGAAAAAAAATATACAAGTTCTTGAATTGATTGAAGCGTTCGAAGAGAAAATTCTTTCTTGTAGTATGCAAATACGCAATTGGAAGCCTTCGAATAAATTAACTAGCTCAGATTTTAAAGCAAAATTGAATCAAAATAAATCAAAATCAAAAAAATGTCGTAAAAATCAGAAAAACAATGTAATTGAGAATAATTATGATTTCAGTGATGATTCAATGCAAGAGAATGGTCTTGCCGATGACGATAGTATCCTGAACAATGATTTATTAAAATTACAAAAAGAAAAATTATTAGAAATTGAAGCGATTATTGAAAGAAGATATTTGAAACCTCCATTAGGTTTTAAAAATAATCAAAACCTTCAATTCCTATCGGATAATGCGAATGGTGATGACTATAATGAGTATGCAAACGACGATAATGCTACGACCGGCTTGATCAGATGGCGTGATGCTGCACGTGAATCAACATGTAGTTCACAAATCGCAATGTGTTTACATTTTCTTGAAAATTGTATTGCATGGGATAAATCAATAATGAGAGCGGTAAGTTTTTGTTGTTTGTTTATGCCTTTAACACTTTCATTTCATCACTTTTTGTTTTGAAAAATTGACAAAAATTTTTATGCTTAGCTTAAATCAATGTTTTTTCCTTTTTCCTTAAATTAATTTATCTTAATTTTCTTGTGATTCTTTCTAATATAAATTTTGTTTTTTCTCCAAAAAATAAATGTGCGAATGTTTGATAATGATGATGAATGAATGAAAATGATTGATTGAATGATTTTTTAATGATGCCTGCGACCATTGCTTTTGATACCCTTCAAAATAATTTTCAAACGAAACGATACATATGGATATTATAATAATGATAATGAATGAACATGAATGATTAAATGATAATTATTTAAATTTAGAGTTGCCAATTTTGTGGTTCGGGCGAGAATGAAGCCCAACTACTTTTGTGTGATATATGCGACAAAGGATACCATATGTATTGTTTTAAGCCTAAAATGGATACTGTTCCGTCAGGCGATTGGTTTTGCTTTGACTGTCAAAATAAAGTAATTTTTTATAATTTGTTTTGTTTTTTATTTAACACCATTCGCTTTTTTAAATAATCAAAATTTGTATTTTTTCTTTTTCATTTATAATTTTGTTTTTATCATTTTCATATTTTCATTGATAAATTATAGAATACCATCGATAAAGTGTGTATTGTTTGCGGCAAAAAAGGAAAGTTATTGAATTGTGAAACATGCGCCAAAGTATATCACCCAAATTGTCTTGAACCACCGGTCAACAAGTAAGTTTTAATATCTTTCTCAACATTCATTAATTTTTTCCAATTCAAAAATTTCAAGACAAATCAAAGGAAAATGGTTATGTCATATGTGTTTACGTAAGAATAAAAAGAATTCAACTGGTAGTACCAAATCTTCGAGAAAATCTAAATCTGAAATCTTTATGAATAATACTGATGACAAAAATAATGATTCATTGAATTCAATTGGAAAAGAAACAAGTTTAAAAGAATCAAACATTAGTAAGCGTATAACGAACGGTGGTTGTAATAATAATAATGCTAAAGAAAATACCAAAACTGACAAAGAAACTGCTGCGGCAACGAATAAAAAAGAAAGAAAATCAAAGAAAAAACAACAATCGCAGCAAGAAAAAATGAATGATGATCAAAATTTGATCCAAGATAAAAATGAAAAAGTCAGTATTAAAATTCTAGACAATCCGAATGGTGATGTAAATGTTAATATCAACAATAATACGACGAATGAACAATCAAATGATAATCAATTGAACCCGATTGATGATGAAATCGCATTATGCAAAAAATTAACCGATGAAATAATGGAACAAGAAACAAGTTGGCCATTCATGGAACCAGTCAATACGAAACACTTTCCAACATATCGTAAAATAATTAAAAAGCCTATGGATTTCACCGTGATCAAAAATAAATTTCTGAACAACAGGTAAATTATTATCAGTTGTGATTTCAAATTTTTAATTTTCTGAAAATTTTTGTAGCTATAAAACCAAAGAAGATTATGCGGCCGATATACGTTTAATGTTTGATAATTGTGTTACATTCAATGAAGATGAATCCCCAGTAGGTCAAGCTGGCCACTTATTACGTGCATTGTTTGAAACACGTTGGAAAGAATTATTCAACACAACAATTTAATTTATTAAACAAAGAAAAGGGATGAAATTTTGACATATAAAAAAATACAAAGAAAAAACGTAGTAACAAATATTGATACTATTTATTTTTTGAAAATTTTCAATATCAATTTCTCCTATAAATTCAACATTCAAATATCTTAACAAACACATTCAAATTTTCAATTCTTATCATGTTCATCATTCATTTGTATTTATGTATGTAATGATTGATATGAATTAATTATTGTACAGATTTTTTTTAATTTCACCACATTTACAAATTATTGTCATTATAATTTATAAATATCTGCCATATACACATAAGACCTGTATTGTACATTCCAAATTTTTTTCTTAAGGATAACAATTGTAAATATCATTCAAATTCAAGAATTTTCAATTGTTTTCTAACCTCATTGAAGTCCAACATTTGGGCCAATCAAACACAGCGACACATACACGCACACAAACAAATTGAACACAATTAAATCATGCTGTAATACATTGAAAGGAAATTTTTTTGATATGAATTAATCGAATCGAGCAGCATTACATGAGTATCACATCTGATAAAAACCATAAGGCATCTTCATTTTTTCCTCACTCGAATTCAATATGTTTAAACCGTAGAATAATTCTTAATTACAAAAGTTGTATTTTAATTTGATTTTTTTTCAAAAAAAAAATCTGACTGAAATTACAAATTATCAATACAATAATTCACATAGAATTCCATCTTGTTTTTAAACAATTCAACTTTATGGATCTCAAAGATGGAATTTTTATTTTACAAATAAACAAACACACAAGAATTAGTTTCAATTGCGAGATTCAAATTACATAATATGCAAACGAAACACGTTTAATAATAAAAAATAAATGATAAAATTTGTATTTTTATATTTGATTTACGATGATTAAAATGATGATAACAATTTTAATAAAAAATAATAATTTTAATTATACTCAAAATTACGTGAATCGATATCAATTTAGCCGGTCTAATCTTGATTTGTAAGATAGTAAATTTGTTGAATCATTCATCGTTCCTGAGGCATTCTTTATTTCAAAAATTTAAAATTGTCAAAATTTGAAAATTGTTTGATTTTTCAAAAACTTGATGGCAGCAAGTGGTCCATGGGTTTTTGTTATTTTCATGGAATAGTCATTATTATTATTGTTTATTTTTAAATGTCATTCATTCATTCATTTACATTCATGACAAAAAATAGAGATTAAATTGTTTTTTTTTTTGTTTTTTTTTTTTTGTTTATTATATTGATAGACTAAGAGTGTTTGATCTAAATTTTCCATTGTTCGTTAAACAATACTCAAAAAAACAAAAAACAAAAAAGAGTATTTTAAAAAATAAATCTCAACGTTTTTACGCATCAAACGCAGTAATAAATGGGACATTTGAATATCATCGATAATAATGGATAATGGAATTTTGAATGAAAATTTCAACAATACATAACCATGACTGGCAATAAATATTTCTTCATTGAGAGATTTATTCATCGTTAAACTCATCATCATCATTATTCATTTCATTTTATAAAGTTTGAGTAATAATTATAAAGATTATGATATTGCATTCTATATTTTGATTTTGTGTATGGGGTTTGCTGATCTGCTGCCAAAAAAAAGTCATTTCCTCGATAACATTTGTTTTTTAATGATATTTTTGATATAATTCATAATTTTTGTATTATTTATAAATTTGAATGAATCGAAATCACCAACAAAAATGAATTCATTTGGTAAAGGTTTCGAATTGTTATCGTTTGAATTCTCATTACCACGTACGTCTTGCTGTATTTCATGTCCAAATTGTGGTTATCAAATTTATAATACAATATTGCACAAAGGTTTGATTGATTTATTATATTCGATTTGTGATTCTAATCAATTATTTTATTCTCACAGTTAGCATATCTAAAACTTTGATATTATTTTGTTGTGGATCTGTCATTTATTGGAGTTATTTGAAAGATCCATATGCAATGATCTCATTGTGGACATCAGCTAAAGATTTGCTACAAAATGGTATCGCTAGTCTATTTTGGTCTTCGTCATCATCATCATTTACTACAGAACAAATGACAACAACATCAATGTTTGTCGATCAATCAAATACTACAAAAATATTGAATCAATATTATCAATGTTCGAAAAATTCAGTCCATAATCAAGTTATAGTCAATAATTGTAATAATAATGAAGAAGATAATTGTGATGAATTTTCATCACAACCTAATGATTCAAATGATTTTTCCTCATTGAATATATCGCCATTGAATTCGATTGGCAATAGCACTGTGGCCAAGTTGGATGGCATGTTGAATGAAGTTCGAGAAATTCAAATGTATGTAAACGATTCTTGTAATGAACTTGGATGGTTTAACCTTCAAAAAGGACAATTGTTAAATGAAACAGATTTAATGAATACACATAATCGTCATATTTCTGACGGTGATTTAACAACAAGTTTACCAAGTTTAGAATGGGATTTGAACGATATAAACATGCCTAATGATGATAATTTATCATTCGATTGTAATCAATTAAATTTAGATGATGAAAATGGGAAATTATCATCTTTTCAACAACAACAACATAACAAATCGAATAATTATTCGGCTGCCATTCATGATTATCAAAATTTTATCGATAGTGACGCCTTATCGCACATAATTTTCAATAAAAATTTTGAATTTAAAGATGAGAAATTTTTTCGTATGAAAAAACAATATTTGAATCTGAAAAAAAGACTAAAATTTATGTCCAAATCATATCATCAAAATAATATTAATATCCATAATAATAATAATAATGGTGGCCAACAGTTAAATCATAATAATAATAATCATAATCTAAATTCATATAATTATAGAAAAAATCGTGATTCAGCTTTCTTTGAAGAAATATAGCTTTTTACCAACAATCATAATAATGATTAGAAAAGCAACAAAATCAAGACAAAATTAATCGTATATTCATCAATAAATGAAGAAAAAAATCAATGAATCATTCATTCATTTATTATTATAATTATTAATATTAATCAATTATTGACAAACATTGATTGGAAATTATCTTTCTGTAAATGTATATTAGATTTTTATTATTATTTTGCATTCAAATTACACCCACATTGATTCAACATAGCATTTCTTTATAACATTTAAAAGTGCCTGTAAATTATCATTATCGTTATTATTTCATATCTTCTTTTCTCTTCAAATTTGGCATTTCAAAAGTATAAAAGAATCTTATAATTATTGCATTCAATACATATATTAGACAATAATAATTAAATGAATTCTTTTATGATAATTTTAAGTATTGAACAAAAAATAATAACTTGAATAATTTATTCATATTAGTTATCTGTATATTTTTATTTGTTTATTTATTTATTTATTTTAAAAAATCTATTTCTCGATTATATTGTCAAATGTTTGTGTCTATTTTTTCTTTCAAATTTCTATGAATATATTTTAAATAATGACAATAGTTTTGAAAATCAGCGAAATACTTGAAAACAATGAGAATAAAAAATGCATTATTTAAATTGTATAACTGGTGACATAACCCATTCATTTATTTCTGTTATTTGATTTAACTTTTTGTCTTTGTAAAATAAATAGTTTATTTTAATAATTTTGACACATTTTATATTTTACATAGATGATTCATTCCTATGTGTTTTGTTCCTGTTTCTCCAAATTGTCAAATCATTCGATTCATACACAATTAATGTGATACAATTATGATGATTAAAAAATTCATCGACCAAATGATGATCCCTTTTTTCAATGTTTAAATTTAATTATTTCGCAACGGTTTTGAAATTTAAAATTTCAAAAATGACAAATGTTTTTGAAATTTTGAATTTTTAACATTAATCAAAAACAAAATCTCTATTTGAAAAGTGTCAAATGCATTTGATTTGTTCATAGAAATGAACAGACAAAAGTTGAAAAATGAATTTCGTTTCCAGCAATTTACTAAATCAAATTTCAAACCAAAATTTTCGCGAAAGTGAAAAAATTTAAGAAAAATGAATTTTTATAAGAATCGAAACTGTCAAACAAAATCAATGTGATTTGTCAAATGTCATTGATGTGATATGAATGTTTTTGTTTTTTCTGTTTCTCTTTTCATTTCTCAAATCCAAAGGCGTTTTGTCAAATTAAATTTCTGGATTTGATCTAGATTCAAAAGCACATCGCTTTATATGGTTTTGTTGTTGTTATTTTCAAACACAATTCCATATTTTGTTTTAAACAATTTTTGAACACAAACACATTCAGACACACATACAAATTCTTAAATAATCAATCAAATTAGGATATTAAACATAGTAACAAAAGGAGAAGCATTGTTTTGTCCGTATCACGGAGAAATAACAAGAAATTATCACAATACAAGCAAAATATCGAGAAAGAAACATCATACACCAATGACATAGTTATAAATATAGAAATAATTGTATTAATTCAAATCAAATTAATCAAATCAAATCAATTGATCGATTAATTAATCGATATAATTCAAATCCATCATTTGAAATAATATTATTCATTGAATCACCTATTGAATCATGATTTGATTTATTATTATGATTATTATCTAAAAATTTAGAGGAAAAAAATTGTAATCATTTGCATTTTGATTTCGATTTGATTTCTCAATGATTGAAAATACTCAAGTTTATCATTTATTTCTCATCTTTGTGATTACATTTTCAATGTTACTGATTTCAATGATTTGCCATCAATGTTTTATTGATTTTAAATACACATTTTTGGTGGATAGGAGAAAAATTCTCGTCATTTTTCCAAATCAAACCCTAGGAATATACGAATGTCCATATTTCCATAAATTCAATCGTATTGAATTTTGTCTCTTTGTTCAGTTATCACCAATTTTATTTCAAATTCAATGCATCATTCATATATTGCCATCAATTGATGTTTATTTGAAAAAATCAGGCAAAATTTTCAGCCAAATGTTTTCTCTTTTGATTACTTTTCAATAAGTGAAACAAAACAAAACCAAACGAAAAAAAATGATAACCAAAAAAAGCCAAAAATAAACAAACCAAACAATCAACCAGCAAACAACCATCAATAAGAAGAAGAACAAACGAACAAAAAGTTGATGCTAAAGTTACCAAATATGGATTTATTTAATCGATAATAATAATAATTATAATAAGTTTTTCTGGTTTCTGAATTTGCTATTCCATGTTGGGAATGTATAGAAAACTCTTCCAAATGTATGTGGACTTGTGTGCTAAAACATCAATTTTCTAGATATTAATCATTCTAGATATTACATTAATTATGATTCAATCGAGTTTCTTTTCCTTTTTTTGAATATATAAGTCGTTGTTTGTTTATTACATAACTTTTCAATTATCTATATTTAAATATTTTTTGTTTTGTATTGTTCAAGTTTTCATTCAATATGCTTGAAATAATAGTGTTGAAATGCAAAATTTTATCTATTTCTTTTATATGAATTTATTGGTGATAATTAACGCGTGTGATAAGTCGCGTGTTTATTCAAAGTTTCAATTTTTAATTTAATTTAATTTTACATTAGCAAATTATCGGATTGATGATCGTCAAATTCAATTGATGAACGGCAAATTTGATCCGAGAAAACAATTGATGTTTTTAGCTTGGTTATTTTAGTTCAATTATTTTCAATTAAATTTTTTTGTTAATAGTTTGTTTATTGTGTTTGTTTTTCCAATGTTTATTTATTGTCAAAAATTGATTCACACACACTTCCCCAATTGTTTGTTCTAATGAATAATAATAATAATAATTTTTGTTCTATTTTGCCATCGTTGCAAGTGACAAGTGTTTGTATTAGGATGTGTCTTAGGATGTTTGATTATCTATTTTTTTGATCAATGATTTTTTCTCCATTCAATTCCATAAGGTCACCAGACCCAAGAGAATGAAATTTCATATTTTTATATGTCTATTTGTTTATGTATAAATGAATGAGAAAAGAGAAAATTTACATTAAACTTTCCATCTTTTTTTCTCAAAATTGATTGATCAATCAATCGATTTATAAAGATCGATCAATTGATTGTAAATATTAAAAAATGCTAAAAATTCTAATGGGATTTTACCATTTGTCCCATTGAGGCTTTTTAGTATTTTCTTTTGGTTAGTTTGTATTTGTTTGATTGAATTACGTATATTCTCACCAATTCGTAAAAATATTCGTCTGTTTTGTAATGTTTACGCAATGGCAAACAATTTCAATCATTTTTCTGGTCAATGTAAGAAAAAATAAAAATGAAAATCGATTAATGAACCAGGAACCATCTTTAGAATCAATTTTAATCATATCGATTAACCTATTGGAAGCTATTTTTCTGGTTAATTTCATAAGTAATTATGAAATTTTGATTCAAATCAATTAAATGTGATTTGATACTTTTGAAAGTCGTAGCTAAGATTTGAAATTCCTGAATGAAAATGGAATCAAAATTTTTGATTTCTCCTTTTTCCTGCTTTGAAATGAATCAAAAATAATTTCCATAAATTTTGATTTTGCATAATTATTTTCTCCAAAATTCATAAATGCATTCCTACGATCATAATGATGATGATTATGATCACGAATATAGAGTATTATTTCAACTGGCAAAAAATGCACAAGTTTCCACCATAAACATTACATATTCATAAGCATTCATTTTCGTTGATTCCACTGTTCTAAATATAGAATATATTTCACTAAAGCATTGAAAATGATTCGAATATGTAAAATATGAAAAAAAATAATAGATGCAGCAATGAAAACATCTTTGATTTCAGTGATTTTATACAAGAAATGATGAAAAAGAAGAAAAAACATTTATTCATTGAATATTCGCATAAATAAATAAATAAAACATTTACTTTTTGTTTTCCTGAACATTTCTTATCAAATTCATTATTGAACAATATTTGTTTTCGTTTATTCATTTTCTTTTAACATCATCATCGTGTTTATTGTATATTTGATTGATTTTGAATACACATATGAAATTAACCATTTTATATATGTTCAAAATGTTTTATAAATGAAAAAAAATGTCTAAATTGTTGTTAAAAGCATAAATAAAAAAAATTATAAATCAAATATTGAAATATTATTAACCATCTGTCGATCACTGTTGTGCTACTGCTGCATGCTTTCAACACTACAAATTTGATTCCTTTTTGTCAGATTTCACACATTTATTTTAATTTATTTTTATTCATTTAGGTAAAATAATACATTTATTTGTTTTAGTGAAATTTAAAACCGGACCGAAAAAATCGGTTTTTTTTCATTAAATTTGATTCTATTCAGGTTACTATTCGATTAATTTATCACATTATGATTTGATTGACACTCCATTATTTCTGAGAAATTAAGCAATTTAATCATTATTAAAATTGATTATCGTCATTTTGTTTGTTTTGTTTAGTTTTTCTTCCAACAAATTTATCATAATTTAGGTGATCTAAAGACATGTAATTTGACCATTTAATTATCATTATTTTATTTGTTTCTTGCCAATTATAAATTCTTCATTTATTTGATTGATTTCAAACTAATATTTCAATCATTGTTTCATGATTTAATGATCGTTATTGCTACACGCATGTCATTAATGATGATCGTTTTTCATTCATTTGATTACAATCAAATGGAAAAATTTGAAATTCTGTTATTATGATGTTCCGATCAGAATTTCTATTCTCTCATGGTGCATTTACGTATGTAAACACAATTTCTTCAATTCTTTCACAATTGAATTCATTTACCACTAGACAACCAATCTATATACGAAATGGATCACAGGAAAAAATTTTCAACCAAGAAAAAAATTGCTGCAATATCCGAAAATAGCACCGAAAATAAATTTTGAGTGGTTGTCAAACATTTTTGTCTTTGAACAATTAGAAGTTGTTGCATCTTTATTTAATCTAAGAAATTGATATTCATTCTTGGAAATAATCTAGTTTTAATCAAGACATGATTCATTCAATTTTAATATTTACAGTTTTATGTTCATTGCAATAAATGATCCAAGACTGATTATGTTGGGTGCATGTTGTCGTTGTTGTGTGGGATGATAATACAGAACAAAATTAATAATAATAATAATAGATTCTATATAATATATCATTATCATGCTTTGTTACTCTTAGCATGTGTATTCCATTAATATTCTTCAAATTTTCATAGCGAAATTTGCACAAAACAACAATATGTAACCAATGTGAATGAATAAATTGTATTAATATATCAATATTAATATATATCAGAATATATATGTGAATGAAAACAAAGTTACAATCAAAAATGATAAACAAAACAAATTTAATCAATCAAATCAAACAAAAATTGAATATTGAAAATGATATTGTCATTATTATTACTGAACGTTCAGTAATATTTAGTATAATGTTCCGTAGGAACATTATATAAATCTACATTTATTCCCATATATATGACAGCGTTATTCTATGGTTTTTTTTTCATTGAAATGAAATTCCAATTGAAATTCATCAATGAAATTTAGTATTTTTTATTTCGATATTTTTACAGGAAAAACTGCATATGAATGAATGAATGCAAGCATATTCTTAACTGTTCATTGTTTAAGCCATCCATCCATCCATCAATCAATCAAATAATCAGTTATAATAATAGACATTTAACCACCACCACCACCACCGCCAACAACAACAACATAAATATCATCTAATCGTTATCAACAATAACAACAACCAGACATCTAACCAACTAACTAACCAACAAACCAACCAACAATCAACCACCACCACCACCAAATTTTTTTATCATCAAAAATACATACGAAAATTCTCTCAACAATTTTTCTCCAATGTTTGTTGCATATACAAAAAAACAAACATACACACAAGTATGGAATGAGTGTTTGTTATATCGAATTCATTGATATTATTTGGGCAATGTTTTGAATTATTTCCAATCATACAAAAGAGAGAAAGAGAAAGCGAAAAACAGTACAATTCTTCTTCTTTCAAAATTTGATTGTGGTGAAAATTGCTAGTTGTTCGTTGATAATCATCATCATCATCATAATGGTCGTTGTTGTTGTTTATGTTGCTGTTGCTGTTAGTGGTCGTATTTTGCAATTTACCAACATAACTTTCTAAATGATGTAAATAAATTGGTTGTTAGGTTGAAAATCATTGAAAAAAAAACACATACATTGCCAAAAAAGAAAAAAATTAAAATTGAAAATGAAATCGAAAACACAGTATAATTCAATCGCAACAACAACAACATTGGTTATTATTACTATTGAATCAACACTTTTAAATCGTCTAAATTATCGTATCAGCATCTGAAACAATATTATCGTGATTATATTTGCCATAGAATAATAAAGCAAAAATTGTGATTCTTTCCAAAGAAAAAAATCAAATTCTGATTCATCGAAATCCGAAACAAATTTATTTTGAAATTTTCAAATAATTTTGATTCAAAAATTAATGAATTTACCCTCTCAATTGTCACTTCGCAATCGCAATCGTTTTCTATTTGTCATTCAATCACCTAATTATTGAAAATAACTACAATTATATTTTGACCTGAATTAAAAATCGTGAACAAATGATGATCAACAATAAATAAGATCACCTCTATTTATTACCTCACATTGATTGTGGGTGTTGCTATTGTTGTTGTCGGTGTTTAAGGTTTTAGCATATTTGAAGAACAGAACAAAAAACTAAAAAAACAAAGCAATGACTTTGAAAAAAACATTTGAGATCAAATTCGGTAAAATTCATTGAAATTTAGTGCATTTATTTTTTTGATAATAAAATAATCACAATAACAATAATGATAACCGCACCCGATTGATTAATTGAAGAAGATTTAAAACCAGCAAGAAACAAATGGTTTCCGAAGAAAAAATAAATGGTAAGTCATAATTCAATTTTATTTTATTGTTATTTGAAAAATTTTATTAGATGAATCGAAAAACCCTTTGAATTAATTATTTCTGTTTGAAGGGCTAAGAATTAAAAAATAAGAATGAAAAACACCCATCGTGATTGGAGACAAAACATTCAAATCTCAAGATTTTGTTTAATTGATATTTTTATCAAAATGTTTTTTTTCTCCATTTATCTACCATATAAAGAGTTAAAGAGTTATCATATGTTTTAATTGCATGACATTTTTCCATCCAATATTATTAATTAATCAATCATTTGATATTCATATTTTAGTGTATATCTTAACCATTATCGTGAATCACAATTCACGATTGATTTTGAGTGTAATTATTTAACATTATCCAATAATATGATTCATCATATCCAATGATTAATTTCACATGTTGTCTGCCAAGAAAAATCACTATGAAATTCCCTAAAATGAACATTTGATTTCATTCCTTTCGTTTTAATTTTTTCTCATCTCTCACATTCTTCAAATAGACATAGACTAACAAAAGTTTATAAAAAAATTCTCACAAAACAAATTAAGATGAAAATGAAACATATTATTTTATTTTTTTCACTTTAATCAAATGATCTTATCAATATTAAATGATCGCAAGTGTTTAATAACGATAATAACCATGACAACATCAAATAACATCAAGTTTATTTTCATTTTATTAATTCATTTTTATCACTTAGATTAATAATCTCATGTCGTCGTTGTTGATGTTGTTGTTGTTTATATTTGAAATTCATCGAAAAATATCAAAGAAATTTGATTTTTTCTCTTACTTTTGTAAATCTAAAAACCTCAAACAAAAGCAAACATTCATTGATAAATTTACATTTCCATATCTTTGATTTTTGCTTCTTTGAACAACCATGATTCGATGATTTTCTGCCATAATATTTAGCTTTGTCACGAAAATCCACAAAAATTGAAACAAAAAGTAGCATCATCTTATTAATTATTTTGATTCATGAATACATTCGAAATTCTTTGACATTCTTAGAATTTCTTAAATCTCATATATCGAATGAATGTTGGAAAAAAATGTTATCACTTGATGATTTATTTATATTTAAATCCAGAACATTTTTTTCTGCCATTTTACCATTCTTCATATTCAAATTTTATATTCATATTCACCCACACACACATGTACAACCATGAAATGGTTGAACGCAGATATATTCAAACTTAAAATATATTTGTCTTAAAATATCTTATACGAAATATCATTAGTAACAAAGAGAGGAAATTTATTTTATTTTTCCAACAAAAGCAGAAGAATGTTGAAGAATTTAATGAAACACATGTGTTTTTCAAATATTTCTTTGAATAAAACATGGTCCTTTTTTTTGCTTAAATTAATTCTTTTATTTCGAAAAATATTATTGTTATTATCATTAGTTATTTTAATTTCATGAACACTCCAAAAATGTATTTGAAAGGTCAAAGGTTGTTGTCTGTTTATGTGTGCATGGATAATGATGAAAATAACTGTCAATTATTTGTGTGAATTAAATTCGACATGGTTCGTTCTCGTTTCACCATTCAAAATTGAAAAAATTTTAATGGAATTAATAAAATTTAAAATGGCCACGTGTGCCATTTTGTCGTCGTATTGTTGTTGTTGGGCAAAATATTCTCATATCAAGAATATAATAATGATCAGTAATCAAATAATAATCGATGATGATAATCATTGTTGACCATCGTTGACCAAAAATTATTGAATTTTGATATTTCGATTTCAAAGCAAATTAAATAAAGAAAATGCCAAAAATAGAAATTAGACAGTAATAAAATTCCAA
This sequence comes from Psoroptes ovis, assembly GCA_002943765.1. Classification (NCBI taxonomy): domain Eukaryota; kingdom Metazoa; phylum Arthropoda; class Arachnida; order Sarcoptiformes; family Psoroptidae; genus Psoroptes; species Psoroptes ovis. Next base: position 1,756,918 of record PQWQ01000006.1, read on the forward strand.
TATGAATTTTCAATTTTCAAAAATATTTAAAATTCCATTTCATTGTTATTCAATTTTTTATGATCGATGATAACATCTTTATTCAACTTTATTTCAAGCAATAATAGCTTCGATGAATGAATATAATCGAAAATGTCATAATTCATTACATCTTTATTGGATTTTGGACAAAAAAAATGAAAATTCCTATAGCATTTGAATTGTGGATTCATTCTTAAGTTGAAGCATCGATATTTTCAGAATTTGTCCTGGTGCTTCGCAAATTCAAAATCCGAGCTCTGATTCTGATCTCAAGGCGCCATCTCTCTGGTGAGAATTGTATCGATTTTTCTAAATTTTCTAAACAAATTCGAATTGCGACAATTCAATTCACGTTGAATTATCAAGAACATTTATTCATAAAATTCATTCATTTTTTAAAAATAGATTCGTTTTGAAAAATGGTCATCTGATTATCTATCAATAAATTGAAATGATTATCATCGTTGATTGTTTCCTATGTGTATTATTGTTGTAAATTTGATTCGTAAATTTGATCAACTCTCGATTAACCAAATATTGAATTTCGATTCACTTTTCTGCCATTTTTTCCTTTGGTCTTAGCATGTTTAACATTGAAATTCATGGATACTAAAACAGAAAAAAATTGTAAACATTTGTTCAAATGTTTGCAATTTTTCCCTGAGTTAAAATGGGCCATGTGTTCACATAAAAACACTGTGATTCTGTATTTGAATTTGTTTGTATTTTGAATACACATATAGAGACATATAAAATGTATATTCAAACCGTTATTTACTGCCGCCATACAATAAAAACTAAAGAATTTTTAATTTTCTTAAAAGCTTTTCATATTGAATTGAATATACGAAATATTTTTAAAAATAAAACAAAGCAACGAAGAAATTCAACGATTCTAATGTATTTGTCTGTGTTTATGTATAGTTGGACGACATTATTTTTATATTTTTTTGAATTATATTTATAACATGAATCAATTTTTAGTATTCAATGAATAAATAGTTTTATTATAAACGATTATAGTAATAATTGTGATGATAATAATGATAATAATTCGGCATTCATCTTCAGTACATTTCCAGTACGTTTTCAACCCTAGATGCGAACATCATCATCAATTGTATCATCGTCATCATCATCATCGCATTGTAATATATGCAATTGTATCTCTGTCTGTATTAATCATCTGATTGCTATTCATCTTCTTTGTCCAATGTGCTGGAATATTATTTTATTTATGATTTTATTTCAATTTTGCTTATTTTTATTCCAATTCATTTCAATGAATTTATTTTCATTTCTGCCCTTTTTTTCTTCGGGTTCATGATCGTAGATTTTTATCAGCCTAAATGAAATTTATTATTATTATCGTTATTATTATTAATGAGAATAATATAAATCAAATCAAATGATTGTATGAATGAATGGAATGAAACGAATTGAATTGAATTGATGAAAATAACGATGCTACTTATTATGGTCAAAATGTGTATGTATTTGAAAATATTTGAAAGATGGAGAGTAAATAAATAAATAAATTTCTTTTCCGTTGAAATATGCGAAGGCGAAATTGAAAAATTTTTTTGAAAAATTTCACATAAGAAATTTTTCAATGAATTCAAAAGACCGGAACTTAAAAAAAATTTAAATTTTTAATTAAATTTTATTGATTTTTCAAAGATTTGAAAAATGATGAAATCGAAAAAGATGAAATAAAATTTTTTGATTTTTAAGGTTTGTTATCTAGTTTTTTGTTTAAAATATGTGATTATGGGTTGCATTTAATTTGAACGAAAAAATAAATGAAAAATTAGTTTTATAGCCAGCGCAGCAAGCAAGCACATTGTCAAGCATCAAGGAATCATCATCATTGAATGAACTTTGCAAATTATCCTACGCCATTTTTCTTTAACATTTTCTGATGATTAAAAAATGAAAATTTTCATTTTTTCTATCATTTCCCTTCAGAAATTAATAAACACATATTCTATAATTAATAATAATGCCTTTTGATGAATAAACATGGATATTTGCTTGGGTTTTTGTCTATCAATTTGATTTGATTGTCATTCATCAGTAGAGGATTAATCTGATTTTGTACAACATTCACAGCATTATTTCATCACTTTCATCTAAAGATTGATGAAATGATATTTTGTGAAAATGTTGAAATTAAATGGAAAACACTCCTGACAAGATAATTCATGTATTTTCGTGCCTTCAATTGATACCGGTTTTCAATTAACATAACGAATCGTATCCTGTTTCGTTTTGTTTTCGTTTTTGTTTGTTTAATTTTCGGTTTATAATAAATTACCAAAATATTCAAAAGATTATTCGAATGATTTCAATCAAATATTTGAATATTAGCATTATTCTTTAACGAATTTAAATGAGTAAGAAGAAAACAAATCTTCATTTTCATCATTTTTACAAAATAAATTTCAAAAAAAAAAAAAAAAAAAATGGTGTGTGGTGTGGCCGCCAAACACATAATCAAGCATCATCATCATCTCAAAAATTTTTTTGGTATATTTGGTATCCATGTTTGTTGTTGGATTAATCAAATCAAATCAAATAAAAATATTAATATTAAACATGGAAAATATAAAAAATATGTATTGCATTCAATGTAATGTTGTGTTGTTGTTTATTTTCATTTTATTTCATATATGTGTGTCGGCGTCGTCGTCATCATCATCATCATTGTTGATGATGGTAGAAAAGAAACAACAACAACGATTATGATGATGATGATATTTAGTGATGGTTTTGTATGTATCTATCCATTCCACTGAAAAAATTTTTATATTTGTGTATGTATATTTGATTTTTTGTGTGTAGGATGGGATTGGGCTCGACATTTTTTTGATATTTTGATTTTTTTTTTCTCAAAAAAAGCTATTATATTTTATTTTTTGTTCTTTCCGTTTTATATTTTTCTGATTATTATTCTACCATTATTTTATTTTTTCATTTAAAATAAATATTATCATATACAATTCATTCATTCATACATTTGATAAATGTTTTATAAAGATTTTATTTCAATTTGTTAGATTCAATTCACAATTCATTTTGAATTGAAAATTAACAAAATTTAATTTGAAAAATTCAATGCAAAATAAATGAATGAATGAATTCAATCTGTTTGTAATTGAAGTGAATTTTTGGATATATCCAACAAATTGTTTTCTTTTCAAAGATGTTTCCCATGTTTTTTGATTTTCATGACACAAATTCCATGTGATTCCAATTTTGAATCGGATTTTACTTGAAACATATTTTTTAAATGCATGTGACAATTTGAAAAATATTGATTCATTTTTTTGCCTCAATTTTGACCTGATTTATGATTTACCTCAAAACTAAGAAATACAAAAATTATGTAAAACACTAGATGTTTGTTTTTATTTTTGAAAATCATTAATTCATTGATTGATTGATATGTTTCATTTTTATTCGTGTAATCAGCTATCAGTAAAATCTTATCGATCAAAAGGTAGGTGTCATTTCTTTATATCTGATAACATTTGAAAAATTTAAATTTAAAATTCGATAAATTATTTTGAAAATTTCATCAGATAATTCATTAAAATGAAAAAAAATTTCAAAATATATTAAAACAAGCGCACACACACACATTTCTCTGCTTGAAAATAATATATATTTCTCGAAAATTAATGTTTAATGACTCGTCATTATCGTTCAAAAATATTAACAACAACAACAGCTACATTATCACCATCATTATCATCATTAGTTTTATCATTTTGTAAATATTCGGTGATAATAAATAAATAGATAGATAAGTAACTGAATAAATAAATTACCATTTGTGGTTGAACTCTGTAAATTTTTTTTCAAAAATTTTTATTTCAAAAGTAAATAAATGAAATGTAGTTTACTTCATCATCATCATCATCATCGTATGAAATCATCTAAAATCATTATCAATCCATAATAATAAAAAACAACCGTCATTAATTTCACTGAAAAAGTCATAATGATGATGATGATTTGTTTTTGATTTGCTTTTTGTGAATTTGTTTGAAATTTTCTAACAATATATTTATTTTTTGTTTGGAACACATTAACAACATGTTAATGATGCTTATTTGTTCGCAAAAAAGCTCGGAATTCTCACTGGATCCAAGCAGATATTCATTGAATTCTTCAACGAGTTCAAAATGATGAAATGAACCTTTTTTTGTTGGTTTCCATTTTATGATGTAATTTCAATGATGTTGACATTGATCATAGTGAGCATATAACAATAGATTCCAAAATCCAAAAATTTTGTTGATTATCATTGAATTTCGTTTGTTTTTTTTTCAAAACAAAATAATAAATTCAACATTTCCTTATTTATTTATTATACATTTTGTTATTTCATTTTTTTCAAAATAACAATAAACAATAGACCCTATGTGTGTGTGTTGGACCTCTTGTAGCGCTTTTGGAAGGTTGCAACATCCAATTTATAATAACAAATTTAATGTTTTTTTTTTTGAATTTCATGAAAATATTTACAAATTTTTTTTTATTATATTATTACATTCAAATAATGATGAATAATGTGTGTTTATTTATGAAAATCTAAAAATGATCTAAAAATGTTCATATGAAAAACATTGACGAACATTATCTATGTAAAATTGAATGAATTTGATGCCATCATCGAAATGGCTATTGGCCATCATCAATTTTGTATGAAACATTTATTTCCATATATTTCGACGATGATGAATATATTAATATCTGAATAAATTTCTATGTTTTCATTTTCCAAAAATTATATGATCAACATAGATATTTTTTGATCAAGCGAAAATTTACTTGAAACAAATTTCATTTCAAACAAATACAATTCCGATTTCACAATTTTAATATCTTAATTTTGTTTCTTATTTTTTTTTACCTAAATTTTGCCTTGATTACTTTCATTAAATTAATCACTTCAAATTAATAAAATAATTATCAATTATGAAAAACCATTTCATTTTACAAACGTGGAAATTACATTCATTTTACCATATTTGATTTTCAACATTTGATTTTGTAAGTTTTGTATTTACAATTAATTTGTTTCAAAAGAGAGAAGGTGAAAGAAAAATTTGAATTTGTAAATTAATTCCTTTGTTTGTTATTATTATTTTCATTATTAATTTGATTTTCATTATTTTGCAAAAATATCTATGAATGACAATTACAATCTTTGAATTTGAATCTTATTTTTCTTTGAATTGAATTCATTTTGAAATATACGAAATTCCTTAGATGGTAATTTTCCGTTTTTTTCTTGTAATTTTAGTTTATAATTTCTACTTTTATTCATTGGAAAATTCAAGTTTTTTTTAAATATTCATTCATTCATATATTCATTAGACACCGACACACAAACGCTACATCTTTGCAAATGATTGAAAACAGAAGATGGAGAAAATTATGAATGAAATTAAATTTCATTTCTTCATTATTTCTTCTTGATTATTTCATCGTGTGCGTTGTGTATGTTGCTAATGAAATTGTTTTGACTATTTATGGTACACTGAAGAAGAAAATAGAAAAAGAAAACCTTAGAAATTGAAAATGTGTTGCTTGTTTGTTTGTTTGTATTAGCCAATTGATAGTATCATTGATGATGATGATGCTAACACAACACAATCACTGATTGAATTGTATATGTTTTTTTCTATTTAAATTTTTGAATGTTATTGCGTTCTATGAATGTTGTATTTCTATGGCAATTTCTATATGAAAATTTCAATGTGCCCACGATCGTTTCTCCTTTTTATTTTTTGAAATTTTTTCACTTTATTCAAAAATAATTTTAAATAGTAGAATATTATAAATACATTTTACGTGTTTTTTTCATTTTCTCTTGATTCATTCATTTTGCTTTGCATAAAACATGTACACTGGTTGACTAAAATATGAGTGAAATAGTAGACATCTCTCCAAATCTTTTGAAAATTTCTCTTTTACGAAATTTGCGAATTTTTTTTTCATTTTCTTTCATAAATTTCCGGCGGCCATCAAGTTCAAGTATTTGTGTTTTTTTCTACTTTCAAATATTTTGTTCATGATCATTTTTTTATGTTGAATTAATCATTCCAAATATGTCATTTGTTTTTTGTTTTGTTTTTTCCAAAGAAAATATTCTTGAATTTTTTTCATTTTTTTGGTAAGTTTTCTCTTTGATTTGTTTTTTTACAAATGAAAATGATTCGATTCATTTGAATGAAATTGATTTGTTTGAATAAACATTTTCTGCATTATTCAATCGCGTAAGGGCTCAAATTTTCAATTAGACATAACCATGCTAAAGCTATGCGAGCAGATATTTGTGATTTTGTGTATGTCTCAGTGTTCAGTTGATTGCATGTTTATTAGATATTATTTTTATATTTTATATTTGACCTGATTTTTTGTTTTTATTATAATTAATTTGTGTGCTCTAATTTTGTGTCTAATATCGTGTCGGATGTTTATTATTTCTTCAGATTTTGATAATTTCAATTTTGTTTATTCTTGCCAACAATATTCGGTGCCAAAAAATAAAATGAATCAAGAATTATATGAAATGAATAAATAAAAAACAAACAAACGGAGCCATCCATGAGTAAATATTCTCCAAATCAAAAAAATAAAATTCAACCAAAATTGAACTAAATTAACACAAAGCACAAATTTCAAATTTTTTTCTTGTTTTTCTCAAAATTATCCATACGTTTTGAATGTAATTGTTGAAATTAAATACAATCATAACTAGAAGACGAGGGGGTTTTTCGCTATTTTTTGTTTGATTCACATTTAATGTAAATTTAGAATCAAATTAAAAATTCAATTGGTTCAATTTTCATTCGTTTAGGTGACATTTTTTCCCGCAAAAACGAGACACCAACAGCAACAATAACCACAACGGTAATTATGAAAACTTTTGATCTTTAAAAAATGTGATGAATGTGTTTCTGTGTATCTTTTAATTGTTTGAAATTTCAAAATATTGCCTCGTCATTGTTAGAATTGTATCATTGTTAACAATGAAACAAACAAAAATTGAACAACAATTATATTATCGAATGAACAATTATGATTATATCAATGAAACATTATAATTTATAATTTCTATGCGTGTTTGTGGGTAAATGTGTATGAATGTGATCAAATGTTTTCCAAATTCGTTGTTAATGATTAAGTGCTCAAAACCCATAAGTCACAATTCATTAAATTATTATTATTATTATTAGAATGACGAACCCTAAATTTTGAATTTCATAAAAACATTCCAAGCATTTCAAATCTCATCTCTTACTCCTATTCTTTCTTCATATCTCTGATTTCTTATGAATTATGATTGTAATAATTTTCATAATTCCGAAACGAAATATAATTCAATTGCTTGATATTAATTCATAAAATTTTATACATTTCGCCTTATAAAATCGCATTTTAATGGTGAATAGAATAAAATTAATTTAAATGATGTTTTAATTTAATTTAAAACTGATGATATTATTATTATCATCATTGCTACATTATTCATTTGACTTGTATATAAATTGAATAAATTAATTTTTAATTCAATTTTTCAAATAAAAATTTTGTATTTGAAAAAAGCCTAAAAATAAAATTCAAAAGTCAAAATGAATTTTTATTGCAATCCTTTTTTATATATATTCAATGATGATATCATTCATTCGTATCATGATCATTATCTGTACAATAATTCACAAAAACACATTTAGTCATGATTCATCTCTAAAAATTCATATAATTTAGATCAGTGATTCCCAAACTTTTTGGAGCCATCGCCCACTTTCACAAAAAAAATATTCTTCATCGCCCACCCCTTAAGAAATCTCCATTGCCCAATAATGTGCCAATGGACCATTATCGCCCACCTGAAGCGCCTAATCGCCCAAGGTGGGCGATATCGCCCAGTTTGGGAATCACTGATTTAGATGAATGTGATGCCTAGCCTAATCAATTTGTTTGGCAACTTTGAATCGGATAGGATTTTGTTGTTTTTCGTCTTTAAATCGTCCGAACAAAGCAAATTGTGACCAAAAAATAAAAGTTTTTATTTTTTGCAGATCAAAAAATGATCCAATTCAAAATTCCGAAATTTCATCATCAGCGGCAGAATACATTTCAAAATGCGTACACATCGTCTCATCGTTATTATTATTATTATTACTACGCATATATTTTTCCGAAATACATTTCCGATTCATTCAGAATTTCAAAACAACGAATAAAATATGAATACTTTAATTTATTCCATATTTATTTCTTTTTCTCGGATTCTTTGAAAATGAAGAATATTTTATATTTTCAACTTTTATTCTCCATAAAAATAGGAGCAAAATTTCAAATCATTTCCGATCGATTCTTGAGTCATTTTTTGATATATATCTATCTATGTATTAATATATCTTTGAAGCCGTTGAATTAAATTGAAATAATAATAATAATAATAATGATAGTAATATAAATTACAAATAATCTTATATTAATGATATGATTATGATTATATTATACATTTCGTCCCATATAAATATGTATGTGTATTCTTGTCATCATTTCATCTCAAATTATTATTATTATTATCATCATCAAGAATTATATTTCAATTTTTTTTTCATTGAGTATTTTTATGGGAATCAGAAATCAGAATCAATTCATTTTGAAACGACAATTCTTGATGACAAATCAAAATTGTGAACATTGAATTACATTGAATATGGAATAGGAAAAAATTCAAAAAAAAGTCGATTGGTTTCGCTTATGATCCCGATGATGATCATGATCATGATCATTTTCTTAATTCAATTCGATACGATTCGATCAATCTTCATGATGTTTTATTGATGGTGTATGTGTTTTTAGTTGACTTTTTACCATCGTTGCTGCTGCTTCAGATGTTGATGATGTTTTTCTTGGGTGAATCGGATCATTGCAGAATTTGAATTTTTTCGTTTCAATGCGGTAATTGATTTACACACACTTATTGCTCATTGCTTTTCAATTTAGTGTCATCGAATTTGAAATGATGGAAGAAAAAATGAAAAAACCAGTAATGTATCGTTCATCAATTGATTTTTTTTGTTTCGACGTTGTGTATGTATTTTCGATTAACATTATAAACATGGCAACAACGACAGCAAAAAATGCCATCAAATAATCATCAGTCATCGATTTATTTTATTTTATTTCAATGCTGTTGTTATTGTTTAACAACAAAGATCAGAAAAAAAAATAAAAACATAAAATCCCAACATCCAAAAACATTATACTTGTCATCCAACGAAAAATGGGGAATAATAACGACGATTTTGTTTAGTTGTTTTTCAATGATGATTCCATTTACAATTTTTACTTGAATGATTCAAATGCAGCAAAGAAGCGAATAAAAAATTGTCGATTTTCCGACTCGTAGAATTTGACAATTGAAAATCAAAAAAGAGAATCAAGGAAAAGAAACTTGGCTCTTAATGTTTTACGATAATAAAATTGATGATGATAATATGGAATCATGAATGGTTTATGAATTTTTTCTATTCTTTCCTTGTTTTTCTTGTATTATTCTTACTGGAATGTTATGTTTTGCATACATTTTAGAAATTTCGAATTCTGCATCGGCAGCAACGACAGCAAATAACGAAAAATTTCTAAAATCAACCAAGATGGAAAGAAAAAAGTTTTTTTGGCCATAATATGTTCAGCTCCATCTCTCTATCTCTCTCTATCTTTCCAGTGTTTGTTAATTGATTGGCTTTTAAAAACAGATGAAAAAATTGTACGAAATTAAAATCCAATGTCTTTAAATCATTAATTCCATATAAAAAAATAAATAAATGAAACATTGATATCATTATTTGGGTCCGGATGATGAGATTTTTTCTAAGATACTGGAGTACTATAGTTCTTTTTGCAATTATTTTGTCCATTTTTTGTCATCATTCTTCCATTTTTTATTTTATTTTCGGTCGATAGAATTAATTATCGTCTATTCTCTGATGATGATGCTTGCTTGAAATTCTAGTTTTTGAGAAAATGAATGATGATTGCGTGTTTTATGTTAGACATCTCTTATTTTGATTATTGTTTTATTGTCGTCGTTTCAATGGTCGTTGTTGTTTGTCAACAATTAAATCGAAAAAAATTGTTTTGTTTTATGGATTTTTGTTTTGAATCATCACTCACAATTCTCAACGATTTTTTTGTTGTATAAAATGAAATGTTTTTTTTCATTTCAATATTCCATGTTTTCAGAATTAAACAACTACAACAGCAGCATCAGCAGCTGCAGTAATGATGATCCCCATAAGAATCACATTTTCGACTATGGCGATGTTCTTTTTGCTTTTTAATCAATGCTTTCATTTGCTTTTTGACTGCCATTTTCTTAATTGTCATTATTTTTCAAAATCCGGTTCGCTTTGTGCATTTATCGACCAGTGATTTTGGCGCAACGACTGAGAATGAGAATTAAGAATTTGTCACCAAAGAAAAAACTTTTTGCTTTAATGTTTTCATGGATCGACGAATATCTTGGCTCTTGATGATTGTCTGTCTGTGTGTGTGTGTGTTTGTGAGCGTGTATATTCCTAGATGTTTTGGTTAATCATCGCTGCGACAATGACCGAAACTGGTGGATGAATTCTTAAATTCATTTGTCAAATTTTCTATTTGTAGCAAAGAATGGAAAAAAATTCAAGAATGGAAATGTTTAATGATTATAAGAATCCGGACTTTCCATTCAAAACGATGATGATAATTATTTGATTGTGAAAATTGAAAATTTTCAATTTATAATCGATTTTATCATTATCATTCTTATTATCATCATCATAATTATCATTATTTGTTGACCAGACATATTGTAATGATGATGATCATTTTAAATGTTTCAATTTAATAAAAAAAAATGCTCAAAAATTAAAAGGAATGAATGGTAAATGTCTTAACCCACAAATAGCATCATTATATTTTCATTTTTGACTTATTTCTTCATAGAAATGAGGAAAATTTTCCATTAAAAAAATGAAATTAAATCTTTTAAAAAAATGATCATTTCCTAAAGATCATTTCAAATCAAATTTGGCCATTATTTTTCGTAAAAATATTTCTTATATTCTTCAAATGCTTTAATCTTATAGAATTATCGTATTATTCTTGAGTATTGAATGATTTGAATTTTTTGAAATTTATTTGAATTTTTCACATAGAAAACTAGAAAATAATGATAATGAAAGCAATAAAATTCCAAAATGAAATTTTTAAAATTATTCAATTACCAACAAACAACACGATTCTTTCATCTATGCATATTGAATATATCGCTTAACATGATGATCATGTTGATGATGATGATATTGCCATACGCATCACTTGTTTTTTTGTTGTTGTTCTTTGTTGCTCATTGTTATCATCGTATCGTTGATTAACAGTAAAATTTATTGTTGCTGTAGTTGGCGATTGTCCTTTTTATTGTATTTTTATTCTACAAACACATTTTAAAAATGTGAAAATGAAATAAAATTCATTGTCATACATTCATATATTTAATACATTCAATGCCCCGTACAAGCAGATGTCCGTTTGATTATTGAATATTATATAATATATTCTATGGAATGAATACGGAAAAATATGACCAAATTTTTGATGGCCATCGATGGCATTTTGCATCTATATTTTTGGCCCAAAATTTCCATTGTTCTCGACGTGATATATGTTTACAAATATCTGCCAAAAAATGCAAGTGAAAAATGAAAATTATGGGAATATTCTTTAATATATTCCGAATATATTTTTAAGTTTTGTGTTCTTATATATTTTTATATATGAAATATTTCCGTTTTCCGTTCATTTTATGTTTTTGAAACCAGAATGGATGATTCAATCGTTCATACACATTTTAAAAATATATACTCGAGCACGAAGAACTATTGAATCATCGTTCATTGACCGAATGAATTTCAATCATTTGAAACACCGTCCATTGAATGGATGCGTTGATGTTTTAGTATTGAAATATTATTCCTATTTTCTTATTTTTTGATGAAAATTGAGAAATTCTTATTTACATTTTACATTATGAATTTTTCGCTCTATTTTGTAAAAGAATACGCCTTTTATTTGCAATATATTCACCATTTGAAAAAAGTTTATGTATTTGTCGTATATTTGATATGTGCATTTGCATTGTTCCAGGAATTTCTTCTGGTTTTCTTGTATTTCTCGCGTGGTGTTGTATTCTTAAATTTGATATAGTTTTCGATTGCTTTTAGGTTTTTTCATTTTATTTATTTTGTCCTTTATGAATCCAAGAATTTCATAATATTTTTCCGCATATTCATGGTACTATATGTGTTTGTTGAAATTTGGAAGAAAAAAATGAGAATTTTTCCATTTTGAAATTCATCATGAATCAATATACCAAGTGATATATAATATTGCAGAATCGTTATCACATCAAACACACGCAGGAATGCGATTGTTCCTGATTTCAGTAATTTCGATTCTAAAAAGAAAGAATCAACCATCTTCCTTAGTTATATATGATTATATGTCAACTAAATAATCTTGCTACTGTTGGTATTGTACTGTATTGAACTTTTAATTTGTTCCAGCCCTAAATTTTGCTTGAATACCGCGATTTTTTTCTGACTATAAAATTAATTTACCGTTATGTACTGATGATCATTGTTATTATTATTATTGCATTTTCTACCATTAAAATGTCATGCGCTTTTGTTTATTTTTTCAAATTAAAAAAATGAAACTTTTTACGATTGTAAATTATTATCCAGATAGGAAGAAACAAACACAAAATTCAATTGTTCAATCACATTTTAACACAATTCTTGATGTCGGTGAATCAAAACAATATCATTCATTCATTTGTCTCCATTCAACGCATACACACGTAATCAATTCATTTGAATGATTCGCTTTTAAAGAAGAATCGTAGAAATTACCATGTTTTTTACTGTGTTTGTATAACATCAAAGTAAATGTCCTAATTGCTTGAATGTATTTTAAAAATAGAAATAAGATTTACGAAATGAACATGAAACATCATTTCATCATAATCGCTCATAGAAGTTGGAAGAAATTGGAAAAAAATGATGAACTTAATCATAGTCATCAACAACGACAGAATCTTCGGCGACAAACAACCATCATCGCCATTAGCATCAATGATGATAATATAATTTCATTCATAAAGAATTATTTTTGAATTTATTCATTCATTTTTTATCAAGAAAAATGAAATAAATAAATTTCAAATTATGAATTGAAAACACACATAATTGCAACAAACGCCTACATTAAACGACGAATCATTAAATTATTTCATACGAATCACATCATTTCAAGCCAACAAATGGGTAATGTGTTCGTTGATAATAAATATGAATTTTGTACTGAGAAAATCAAATTTGTCTTATTTTTCTCTCTTGGTTCAAAATGAATTAGTTTTTTGCCCTAAATTTCCAATGAATAAAGGAATATTATTGCAGATAATAATGATAAATCTTTATTCTGGTGATCTGCTTGGTAGCATTTGCACCGTGAAATAATTGAGTAATGTAGAATATGGAGTAATATTGCAAATGATTATTAATAAAATGATAATCATTTTCATTATTCCAGTTTTAATTCGAGACAAAACTTGAAAAATATGAATTTTTTCATACAATTTTTCAATTTCAATTTTGTTTTGTTTTTTTTCGTCATTCATTTTTTTGAATAACTCATTTCCAACAATCTTGAATTGATGATGGCTTTTTTTATTTTAATTTATTTACTCAATGTTACGTATGTATTTGTTGTCGTTGATGTTGTTTATTGAAATTTTTCATTAATTTTATATCACTGATATTTTATTATTTTTTCAATATTTCATGGCTGTTCAATTCAATATTTTGTTGTCAATACTGTCGTTTGAAAGTGCTTTTTTTCATTTACTTTCAATAGCTCCAATTGTCCATCCGCAATACGATGAATAAACGAATGTACAGATAATGATGGTGAAATTTTTCATTTTTCCTGTCATTTTTTTCATGATTGTAATAATAATAATAACAATTATTTCAATTGTGCTCAATTTATCAAATTTTTGTTTGTTCAATAATTTTACATTTTTTAAAATTTCGAGTTGCAAAAATTTTCAATACAAATTTGATTAAATATTCCAGTGATTAGTCTTCGTTTGTTTGGTGGTAAATTTGTTTCAAAGAAATTTTCTCTTTTAGAAATTATCCTTTCAATATCACTCAATTTATTTCAATCCATTTGATAATAATCATATTCCCTATCATTTTGGTGTGTTTGTGTGATTCCATTTATCAAATTAGTTTTTATTTATTTATTTATTTGCTCCCATTCATTCATTTCAATCATATCAAATCTAATATACATTTATTTATGTTTCATTTATTTATCTTGTTTATTTCAAATCGTTCATCATCATCATACATACACCATACATACGCATCATCATATTTCAATGTAAATTTACAATTTGATAAAAAATGGAAAAAATTATATCAATACATTGTCATTATTATTTGTTATTTGAATTGCTTGTCAAAAGAATTTGAATCAGAATTTTTCGTTTTATTCTGATCGTTTTAATGTCTAGATTCAATAATAATAATAATCATAAAAAATAGTTATGATTGTCATTTTTTCTTATATCATTTATTTACTTATTATTATGATTTACATTTTTTTATCATTTCAAATCATTGATGATTGAAATAAATCTATTAAATCATTGAATGAATGAATCAATGAAGGAATGAATGAATGAAATGATACATTAATTTCAACATTCAATAAATAATTAAATTATGTTAGGTTTTATTTTATTTCATTTCATTTCATTTCGTCTTGTTCATTCATTCATTCATTTATTATTATACTCTAAAATCATTGAAGCGCAAATATTTTTCCGACTACAAGTTAACTTTTATTTATTTTTATTCATTTATATTTATTTGTTTCATTGTTTATTTCAATTTTGTTTTATTTTTCTCTGTATAACGAATTGAATTGATTTGAAATGAGATGAAATGATGTTTGATGATTGAACATTTGTTGTTGTTGTTGATGGCGGTGGTGATGATGGTGATGCACAATGTGTGATGATCCGTAAGGTCTCTCATTGACTTTTTGACAAAAAATTTTTTCGACTACCGCATACACACACAATGGATTGCTTAATGTTTTAATGTATTTATTTTTATTCTTTTTTTTTCCTGGTGAATTCACCAATGAGAATTTGAAAAAATTAAAAGCGTGCACGCGTTCAATGTTTGATTTATTCCCGAAAACATCGTTGAACACGTGTTCTATGATGTTTTCAACAACAAATTTTTTTATTTTCGTTTTCCTAAGAATTTGATTGTTTGTTTCAATTTTAATTTGAATTTTTGTGCTCAATTTGGTTTTCAACAGATTTTTGTTTTTTGTTGAAACAACGAATTCATTATAAAAATTGAAAATTTCATTTTTTTTATTCAAAATTTTGTTTTATTTTTTTTCTTTAATTTACAACAGATTGATTATTAAAAAATATTATATGTGACAACAAAACAAGATACACATATCATATTCTTGGATCAATTATTGCGATAAAATTATTATTAACCGACGACCTTTATTTGAATGCCTTAAATTTTGTTATTTACTTATTTATGAATTATTAAATGAATAAATATTTTAAATGTGAATCAATGTTAAAAATCTTTTTAAAACAATATTGTGGACAAAATGCCTAAAATATCATTAAAAGTACATTTTCCTGGTGGTCATGAATCATCATCACCTGATGTTACGAAAAAAATTCAATTAGATGCATCGCTTAAAGTAAAGAAAGCGATCGAAGAAATTTATTCAAAACAAAATGAACGTCGTGCACAAATGGGAAAAAGTAAGTTTTGAACTTAATTAAGCTTCTAATTTTGGCATTTTTTTATTTGCATGAACATTGATTGATTAAATTTCGAATTTGAAAAAAATAAAATTAAAAAAAATTAGGTTCCGATTATGCATTGTATTTCTTCAAAGAAGAAAATGGAAACAAAACAGGATTTTGGTTGGATCCTGAACGTGAATTACAATATTATCTATTACGTGATGATGATAATGTAGAATTCCGTTATAAAATGCGACCATTGAAAATACGTTTATTAGATGAATCGATTAAAACTATAAATGTTGACGCAAGTCAAACGATCGAAAATCTAATGCCAATAATTTGCGATAAATTAGGTGTGGCAAATTATGAAGAATATTCCTTATGTCGCGAGCCTACAGATGTTGTCGATGCAGAAAACATGAATGGTATCACAATGAATGGTACGATGAGAAATACATTGCGTAAAAATAAAGATCAAAAGATGGAACAATTGAAAAGAAAATTGAAAATTGATGATGATATGAATTGGGTTGATCATATGAAAACATTAGAAGAACAAGATATTGGACCGAATACAACATTAATATTTCGTCGTAAATATTTTTACTCAGATCAAAATATCGATTCACGAGATCCGATGCAATTGCATTTATTATATGTACAAACACGTGATGCAATCATAAATGGTACACATCCAGTAACAATGGAACAAGCATGTGAATTCGCCGGTATTCAATGCCAAATTGATCATGGTGATAATGTTGAAACTAAACATAAAACTGGATTTTTAGATTTGAAAAATTATTTGCCAAAAGATTATGCCAAACAAAAGAATGCTGAAAAACGCATTTTCATTGAACATAGAAATCAACGTGGCCTTAGCAATGTTGAAGCTAAAGTTAAATATGTTACAAAAGCTAGACAATTGAATACGTATGGTGTCACATTCTTTTTAGTCAAAGAAAAAATGCAGGGTAAAAATAAATTAGTGCCCAGACTGCTTGGTGTCACCAAAAACAGTGTATTAAGATTGGATGAAAAAACTAAGGAAATTCTAAAAACATGGCCATTGACTACAGTCAAACGATGGGCACCCACACCAAATAGTTTTACATTAGATTTTGGTGACTATTCAGACAGTTACTACTCAGTACAAACTACAGAAGGTGAACAAATATCAAAATTGATTGGTGGCTACATTGATATTATTTTAAGACGTAAAAAAGCTAAAGATCATTTCGGCATTGATGGTGATGAAGGCTCAGCAATGATTGAAGATAGTGTATCACCATCAAAAGCAACCATCATGCAACATCAACCAGACTCCAAACCATCGAAACCAATTATTGAAGATGTTGCCATTCCAGGCATTATTCGCACTGGCGGAGTCGGCACTCCTCAAGTCATCAAAGTAGATCAAGTACCTGAAGTAAAACAAATACCAGTAGTTAAATCACAAGCACCATTAACTCAATCACCAGTGATGGCTGCACAGCATCCAAAATATTTACAGACTGGTCTTTCTGATCCACAACGTGCATTATTAGGAACCATTGGTACTGGTCAAGATGCCGTACAAAAAGCATTGAATGAACTGGATTCTAAAGCACACATACCAGAATATGGCCCTGATTTAGGCTACAAACAAGATCAATTAGATGTCAAAAAAGAAACAGTTTCATCTCAAATGGCTGCATTGAATGCTGCAACAGCCCAAGTTTTGACATTAACATCTGTCCCTGAAGATGAAGTCGACCATCCTGCTTTAGGTGCAGCCATCAGTACTATCACGACAAATCTGCCTGCCATGGCTAAAGATGTGAAAATGATTGCTGCTCTCACCGATGATCATGATCGTGGTGAAAAATTGATTGATGCTGCCAGAAATCTATGCAATGCATTTTCTGATTTGTTGAGAGCAGCCGAGCCATCAAACAATGTTCCTCGACAAAATTTGATTACAGCCGCCAACAAAGTTAGTGATGCAACATCTAATCTCCTTTATAATATTGATGATGATAATATCGATAGAGATGCATCGGATACATTGCTAAGTCTATCAAAACCAGTAGCCAATGCAACAGCCAAATTGGTACTTAAAGCAAAAGATGTTGCATCAAGATGTGAAGATCAAGCAGCCAAAAATCGAGTTATTAGTGCTGCAACACAATGTGCTTTGGCCACATCGCAACTTGTATCTTGCGCCAAAGTGGTCGCTCCAACCATTCATAGTCCTAATTGTCAAAAGCAGATTGTCGATGCATCTAAAGAGGTTAGCAAAGCAGTTGATGGTATCACACGAGTTTGCCAAGATTCCGTACGTGATCCTTATTTGAATGGAGAAGTTAATCAAGCTGCCAACGAAGTTAATGATGCTCTGAATAATCTCTTGAATTATGTTCGTTCTTTGAGTGGTGCAGGACGCGGGCATCGAGGACGACCAGGCGATGATGGTGCAGTTGATACAATTCTAGATGCAACCGATCGTTTATTTAGCAGCACTGGTGATGCTTCAGAAATGGTCAAACAAGCAAAAATATTGGCTCAAGCCACATCACAGTTGATTCAAAACATTAAAGGTCAAGCTGAAACACAACCAGATTCTGACATTCAAAAACGTTTATTATCAGCGGCCAAAAGTTTAGCTGATGCAACATCACGTTTGGTGGAAGCCGCCAAAGGATGTGCAACAAATCCAAATGATTCTAATTCACAAGCTGCTTTGCGTGCCGCAGCCGAAGATTTAAGAAACGCTACCAATTCGGCTGCCCAAAATGCTCTCAAACAAAAACTAATGAACCGATTAGAATCGACCGCCAAATACGCTGCTGCAATGGCAACCCAAAATATTGCTGCAGTGCATGGATGTGCACAATATAACCAAAATGCGCACAATCAAAATGAAATGAATCAAATGTGCCGTGAAGTGAATGGAACAATTCCTCCGGTAGTTAGCAGTATCAAAGCCTATCACAATGAGCCGAACAATTCTGGAAAGCAATCACAATTAATAAATGCTTGTGAGAATTTCATGGGTCCTGCGCTTCGATTGGCTAATGTATCATTATCATCGTCGCCAACTATAACGGATAAGTCAGCCTCCATTCAGTTGACACAGTCCGCCCAACAATTGGCCGAAGCATTATCAGAACTTAGAAGTTGTTTGAATAAAGCATCAGAAGCATGTAGTATCACCAATGAAATCAATGCAGCCATTGACAATATTCGTCAATTGAATATTGAATTATCAGAATGTCGAATGGCTGCTTTGAAACATACATTAAAACCATTGCCTGGCGATAATTTTGATCATTGTTCATCACGTTTAAATGCTGCATGTAAATCAGTTGCATCCGCTATGGCACAGTTATTAAGTGCAACATCACAAGGTGAACAAAATTATATCGGTACAGCATCAAGAGAAGTGACAAGTTCGTTGAAAAATTTGACCAGTGCTGCTCGTGGTGTAGCAGCCACTGCTACTGAACGTGATGTACAAATGCAAGTGTTGGATCATTCAAATCAAATTCTTGAATTATCTGTAACATTGTTCGAAGAAATTCGTTGGGCTTTAGATAACTGTCAAGATTCTGAACGACATCAACGTCTCACAAATATAGCCAAATCATTATCGTCGGCATTGCAAAATTGTGTGACATGTTTGCCGAGTCATAAAGATGTTGATGAATCAATACGTGTCATTAACGATTCAACACGTACGTTAAGTTACGATAATCATTATTCGCATAAATCATATGCTGAATTACAAAATGAAATTTCAAATGCTGCTGCACGATTGAACGAAGCAACATCAGAAGTTATTGAATCTTCACGTTCACCATCGAAATTGGCACCAGCATCCAAAAATTATGCCAATCATTATTCAAATTTGTTCCAATTAAGTAATGAAATTTCTGGACAAACAAATGACAATGCTGTTAAACAACAGATAATGACGTGTTTGGAAGGACTTTCAGCATCATCAAGTCGATTTTTATCGTCAGCCAAAACAGTATCAGCTGATCCGAATGCGCCCAATTCGAGCAGCCAATTGGCTGCAGCTGCACGTGCTGTTACACAAAGCATTAGCAACCTACTAGACGTTTGTTCATTATCGGCACCCGGACAAAAAGAATGTGATCAAGCTATTCAAAATATTCAAATGATGAGATCATATTTAGATAACCCAAGCGTGCAATTAAATGATTCGACATATTTTGAATGTTTGGAATTAGTAACGGAAAAAAGTCGCCGTTTAGGTGATGCTATGACTGGCATTGCAAATTATGCTCGCCGTAATGAACATGAAAATTTTGGTGAATCTGTCAAAGATGCTTCAGATTCAGTGTGTGGTCTATTAGAAGGAGCTGCTCAAGCAGCATATTTAGTTGGTGCGTCTGATCCGTCTAGTGTAGCTGGACGACCTGGCATCATTGACATCAATCTATTGAATCGATCACAAGAAGCAATACACAATTCGTGTGCACAATTGATATCACCGAATGCAACCAAAGATCAAATTATCCGTTGTGCAACCGATATTGCAAAATCAACATCAAATCTATGCAATGCATGCCGTATTGCGTCGGCCAAAACACAAAACCCATATCATCGAAAGAATTTTGTGCAATCTGCCAAAGATGTTGCCAATGCAACAGCAACATTAATCAAAGAAATAAAACCACTAGAAGAATCGAATGCACAACATATTAACGAAAATTGTCGTCTTGCTACCAGACCATTGATCGAATCGGTTGATAATTTGATTTCTTTTGCAAATAGTCCTGAATTTGCATCCGTTCCGGCACAAATCAGTCCAAAAGCGCGTCAAGCACAGCAACCAATCATCACATATGGCAAAGCAATTATTGATGCGTCATCCAATATGATTATGTCAGCCAAAACTTTGGCTGTGAACCCGAAAGATCCACCAGGATGGCAAACATTGGCTAATCATAGTAAAAATGTTAGTGATTCGATCAAGAAACTTGTCACATCCATTAAAGATTCTTCACCTGGTCAAAATGAATGTGATGAAGCTCTTGAAAAATTGGGCTCTTGTATCAAACGATTAGATCAATCATCGTTGGATGCTATCAACAAAATGTTGCCTGTTCGTAATGATAATACACCCAAAGGATTCCGTGAAGCAGTTGCAGCATCGTTGTCTGAAATACGTGAAAATATTGATCCAGTTCGTGTGGCCGGAAAATCCAAAGCAGAAAAATTGGGCCATGCAATAACACAATTGATCAATTATTTTGATCTTCTAGTTTCAAATTCAATTGGATATGTATCGAAAATACCAGACGATAAACAACAGAATCAAATTTTAGACAAATCAAAAGGTGTATGTGAAAGTGCTTTACAATTGATTTACACTGTGAAAGAATGCGGTGGTAATCCTAAAGCAACATCATTACATGCAGAAATTGAAGATTCAAGCGCTGAAATGAAGAATGCTATCAAAAATTACGAGAATTTATTGCAATCAGCCGCCTCTGAAGAAGGTCATGTAAATAGTATTGTGGAACAATTAACGAAATCATTAACAAGAATCGAAGAACGATCATATGCTTATTCTAATGGATCAAGTCCGGACAACATGTCTTATGTTGACTATCAAACAAGAATGGTAGCTTGTGTCAAAGAAATAGCTAGAATAGCACAAGACATGGTAGGTCATGCCAAGAATAATTTGATGAGCACTTAAATAATTAATCATTTCTTTTTTTAGAGTGCTAAATCTGCAACCCAAGTATCTCAACTTGGTGCTCTATGCACAAGACTATCGGAGAATTATGCCAACTTGGCAAATGACGTCAATGGTATTGCTGCAGCCACTAACAATATTGAGGTATGTTTATTTTTTCCGCAAGAAAAAACTCGATTTCACACTTTGTTATTTGTTTTCACTCCACAAACAAACACACTTCAGACTGCATCCCGTATAAAAAGTAGCGTACAAGAACTCGGTACCGCTTGTGTTGACATTGTCAAAAATGCTGGTTCCTGTTTGAGTAATCCGGGTGATACTTATAGTCAACGTGAATTAGCTGATAGTGCTAAAAATGTTTCGGAGAAATGTTCCTATGTTTTGGCCGCATTTCAAGCAGGATCTCGTGGAACTCAAGCTTGTATTATGGCTGCAAATTCTGTGCAAGGAATCATTGGTGATATAGACACTACAATATTGTTTGCTAGATCTGGTGCATTGAATCCTGAAGATCCAAATGATTCTTTTGGAATTTATAAAGACGAAATACTTAAAACAGCCAAAGCATTGGTTGAAGATACTAAAACATTAGTAGCAGGTGCGGCTTCAAGTCAAGAAGCATTAGCTGTTGCTGCTCAAAATGCAGTCACAACAATCACACAATTGACAACTGCTGTCAAACAAGGAGCGGCCACTTTAGGATCCAATAATTCAGAAGCACAAGTTATGCTGTTGAATTCAGTGAAAGATGTGGCCATGGCATTGAACGAATTGATTGAAGCAACCAAAACAGCATCTGGCAAGAACATCAATGATCCTGCGATGATTCATTTGAAAGAATCAGCTAAGGTAATGACAATTCAATTATATAATTAACATATTCTTATTCAAAATCTTTTTTGATCGAAATAGGTTATGGTAACAAATGTTACATCCCTATTGAAAACAGTTAAAACAGTTGAAGATGAACAACAAAGAGGTACACGTGCATTAGAAGCAACAATTGATGGAATTGAAGGTGAAATTCGTAGTTATGAAAGTGGTAGCATGTACATCAATCAAGATGTTACGCCAGAACATTTGATTCGTGCAACAAAACCTGTCACGATGGCTACAGCCAAAGCTGTAGCTGCTGGTACTAGTGGACAACAAGATGATATTATTGTTGTTGCCAATATGGGTAGAAAAGCTATTCACGATTTGTTGCAGGTGTGCAAGTCAGCTGCTCTGTTGGCCGACAATCAAGAACTTAAAATGAGAATTATTGAAGCTGGAAAAAAATGTTCACAAGACTATCAAGAATTGTTAAAGATTATTTTCAATATTTTACAACGTCCAACCAATGCCAATGATGCCAAACAACAATTGTATCAAATGTCAAGAACTATTGCCCAATCGGTCACCGAAATCGTGTCATTGGCAGAAATGTTGAAAAATGTTGACTGGGTCGATCCTGAAGATCCAGTTGTCATTGCTGAAAATGAATTGTTGGGCGCTGCATCATCCATTGATATGGCTGCACAAAAACTTGCCAATCTTCAACCACGTATCAATAGTATTAAGGTGAATTTTTGTAACGAATAATTTTATGATCTATGGATAAATGAACATTGAAATTTTATCATTCTTTTGGTGATATGTTTGATATTCTTGGTTGTACTATTCAAAAATTATTCAATCAACCAAGAATCAGACATATAATCCAAGCGTATGATATGACTCATCGAATTGTTTTTCTTTTCATCAAATGATTGATTGATTCTCTATTTAAAAATCAATACTATACATAATAATTGTTTTTAATTTGTTTTATCACATTCATAGTTGCCAGATGAAGACATGAACTTTGATGAAATCATTTTGGAAGCAGCGAAATCGATTACACAAGCAACGGCTATGCTTATTCGTGCTGCTTCAAATGCACAAAAAGAATTGATCGCCACTGGTAAAATGGATGCACATGGTGTTCATCAATTTTCTGATGATAGTCAATGGTCTGAAGGTCTTATTTCAGCTGCTCGACACGTGGCTGCTGCCACTCATAGTCTGGTTGAAGCTGCAAATGCATTAGTTTTAGGGCAAGCATCTGAAGAGAAATTGATTTCCGCTGCCAAACAAGTAGCCAGTTCGACAGCACAATTATTAGTTGCATGTAAAGTAAAAGCTGATCCAGAATCACAAGCAATGAAACGTTTACAGACAGCCGGAAATGCAGTTAAAAAAGCAACGGATAATTTGGTACGTGCTGCACAGCAAGCAATTGAACAAGAAGAAGAACAAAGTTTAATCATTAGTAAACGTCGAGTACAAGGAATCACCCAAGAAATTGTTGCACGTGAAGAAATATTGAAAAAAGAAAGAGAATTAGTTGAAGCAAGAGAAAAATTGGCCGCAATTAATCGTGCAAAATATGGTAATCGGCCACCAGATGAAAAAGATTATAGTTTCACATCGGTACAACAATATAATACTTTTTATCAACAAGATCAAACATTCAATAATATTAATAATCATCAACCAAATAATCATAATCATAATCATCATCAACATTTTAATCATCAATTTAATAATCATTTTCATCAAGATAATTGATTTTATTTTGTTTTATTCTATTTTTTCTGGATTCAAACCTAAGAAAATTACAAGATTAAAAGATATTTTGTAACATCTTTTACTCGCCATTTGTTGCCTTTGTCACCATTTATTATCGATTATTATTTTAATTATTTTGATTATTTCAATTATTAATTTTTAAAATTTTTCCTGCTTTATTTTCAAAATGGCCAAAAAAGTAACCAATAATCCCAACAACAAATAACACTTTGATCATTTCATAATCGAAAATATGTATTTGAATTTAAAAATTGTTGAAACGCACACATTTACATTTGAAGAAATGAAAAATTAATGAATCAAATTAAAGAAATTGTCCAAAATCTTATAATTGTTCACTAATTAACTTGTACCTTTACCACAAAACGGAAAATTATGCTCAGTGCCTAAAATATCTATCGTTTATAAAGAGACATAACCAAAAAAATCAAAAATCATTTTTTAAAAATTAATAAAAGATATATTTTATTTATAAATTTTCGAGTTGAAATTTGAAAAAAAATTTCGAAACAGCAAATGTGTTGATATTATCAATGGAAGGTGTTTTCAAGAATTATATTCTTAATTATCAAATTATTTTTGGTGTGTTGTGTTGCTTGTTTTAAAACTAAATTGTTGAACAATCAAATAATGGTAATAAAAATTATGATAATAACAATGATGATAAAAATAAAACGTTTTTTTTTTTTTTTGGAATTATATTTTGAAATGAATTGTTCAATTCTATAAGTTCGTATCAATTGTCCGGAGCTAATTCAAAAACACTGCCATCACATCTTCATAATCATCGGGATCATCATAATAAATGTGATTCATTTGATTTCTTGCAATCAAAATAGGTGAATTCATTTCGTCAAAATCTATCATTGACAATTCATCAGGTTTTTTATCTTTAATTACACGAAAATTATTCATTTGAGCGAATTCTTTATTTTTTTGCTTTTCATCATAAATGTCCGGTAAATATGACCATACATATCGTTCAGATATTTTGCGACAAATTGGACATGAATGCGATTTTTTGCGCCATTCTTGTGTACATCCAAAACAAGTAAAATGTTGACAATTTTCATATAATGCCCAACGGCGTCTAGTGTGAAAAATTTTATCACATATTTTTTCAGTACATATTGGACAAACTATTTGACAATATTTTTTTTTAAATTCATCAATAGCTTTTCTATTTAAAAGTTCATATTTATCCATATAAAGTAATTGCATTTTTGACAAATGAAAACCATTAAAGCATTTACGAGATTCATTTTGATGATAACGACATTTTCCTATAAGGTAAAATAAGCATACATACGATGGCATACTTCTACAATTGTCTATATTTTTCGATTTCAAATGATTAAATTGACATGGATTATGATGATGATTTTCGCATTTACAGCTGCCATTATTTTCTTCAAATGGACAACGAAACATTTTTAAAATTTCGGCCTTTGATTTTTTTGTTGAATTGTCATTTTGTTTAATGTTAATTTCATCATTAAATGATGAATGCCTTGGATGAATTTTCGATGTTCGCTGAACATGATTCGATGATGATCTTTCATGGTGATCATTATTCTGATCAATGAATAATGAAGAAATGCTTGATATGAATAAACGATTATTAGTGAATGATAGCAATTCATTTGATCTATTTGAGCGATAATTAACGGTTGTAAGATTATACGATGTCATCATGAACAATGTTTGATCTATAATTGTAAATATTCGAAAATTCACTTGGAGGCTAGATTTGATGCTTATCACTAACGCTTGCGTATTGTTTGTAAATCGAATTTATAATGTTCACATAATTAGTACATGAAAAATCGAAAATAACACAATGTATTTGAATGCAATAATATGCAAAAAAGTTGAAATGAAAAAACTCCTAAAAAATTTAGATTGAGCCATCTAATGCTGCTTTTTCCTGCGAAAAATTGACTAGAATTTTCTCGTAGCAACACAAAAAAACATTTCCCAAAAAGTTTCCATCTGATTTAATTCTGCTTTTATTGAAATTACTAACATGTTTTTTGATTTATTTAAATAACAAATAAAAATATAAAATTAAATTCTACAAAAATACCTAAATGTTTTATTTCTTATGATTATCAATTAAATCATTTGCAGATATCGTTACATTTTTTGGATTATAATTCATTGATCTAGTTGATTTAGTTAATAAATTTTGACTAAACCATTTCGGTCGTTTATGATCGAGCTTGATTATTTGATATTTTTCTAAATTTTTTCGAAAATTTTCATCAACATTATCATTATTTTCATCGTTCGAATCATTTTCATATTGAAATAATACTTCTTTTTCTTTTGGTTGTAATGGATCAATTTGTTCGCGCATTTTTTCACGTATTTTCATTGTTTCTTCTTTCACTTTTTCATAACATGTATAGCAAATTGCATAATATTCATGATGATCACCACAACGTTCACAAATGACTAAATCATCGCGTGTTCGCAAAATTCTTGCTGTATCTGGGTAATTTTCAACACCAAATCTGCGTTGTAATCGTTTTTCAACAGTACGGCGTTTTTTCGGCACACCCCACAATATGCCATCTTGCATTAATTCATTGATTGATTGATTTTTTGAATTATTTACACAATCATAATTAGATAATTGTAAGATTAAAACTGGTGTAGCTATGAACAGAGAATGATTACGATAAATTCATCATCATAAAAATACAAATGATTACACTTACTTTGCTCAAAAAAATGATGATTGAATTTGATTATTCCATAATGTTTGATTGTTAATAATAGGTTCTTAGTAAGTGCAAAGAAACGATTCATTCTCTTGAATAATTCGATTGTAATTAAAACTCTATGATCACATGTGTTTTTGATTGGTAAATGCAGAATAAATTTCCTGAAAAGATGAATTTATTTTTGTTTTTCGCTAAAAAACTTTACAGAAAGCCTTAAAATATAAAAGTGTTTTCTATTTTCCAACAGATGTCAGCAGTAATCATTAAAAAAAATTTCTAGTGGCAATTTTAAACTGCTGTCACTGCAATCCGTTAAATCAATCCATAAATTATCTACAATTTTAGATCATCAAACAAATGATTGTAAAATTCAAAGTTTAAAAAAAGGATGTAAGCACATTATTCTATACTACTAAAAGCTTCCATAAGAATTGGAGGGATTATTTTTTACATTTGCTTTGGCTTTAACAAAACAAGATAAGTGAAAAATTACGAAACATTTAAACAGTGGCAATTAAATTTCATTATCATCAACATCAGTCCTAGTAAACGCATAGAATGTTGATGACCACAAACGATGGTTTAAAGAGAATAAAAAATGAAAATAATTTACGATTATAAACCAAAGTTAATTAAGAAAATTGTGTTTCATCAAAACTTTTATTTTATTGTACATTAAATTCATCATCATACATTCATCATTATGATAATTGTTTTTTTCATTTTAAACAAACAAACAAATAAATAAATAAACAATTCAATGAATGATGAAATGTATTTGAAAATCATTTATTTTCATAAATAAATTTTAAATTTAAAACATGTCTGACATGTTATAATCATCACCATTATCATTCATCATTATTATCACCATTATCATCATAATCATTGAGGTAAATTCAACCAATTCAAAAATGAAAAAAAGAAACGATTTTCGAAAGAATTGAACATGTCATCATTCCAATATTGAAATCATGTGTCTGGTTGATTATAATAATTTAGAAATTTCATGTTTTACAATGTAAACAATTATAATTGAACGATTTCGAACAATAAAACATGAAAAATGAAAAAGTTGAAAATATTTTTCAAAAAACATTAACATGAATTGAATATCATCTCCATTACCATTATCATCATTAATTTCATTAAAGAAAAAATCTCATCATCATAATTGAATTTGGCTTTTTTGGCCTGAAATTTTCACTTTTTTGTTTACACATTTAGTCATCTCATTCGGTGTGTATGAATGAATGAATGACTAAAAATAAATATTTATAAATTAAGAAATGAAATGAAAAGATTGTTATATAATCGAAAAAAGAGAAATTTTGAAACTTAAACATTTGGATGTCAACAATTCAAGTGAAACTAAGAAACGAAACGAAAATGAATTGAAATAAATAAATTAGAAGCATCGTATACGATGTGAATGGACTTTTTCACAGGTAAATATAATACAATCATACATCGAGAACAAACCAATCTTGGAGGAGGATGATTTTTCTAGACAAATTCACATCATCAATCACACGATATCAGTTGTTGTTGCTGTTGTTCACATAAATCTTAGAAATGTATTCATCTTGCTCTCAATGATGATGGACATATATATCATCTTTGGTATCGGTTCTATGGTGGAAACTAAATGAAAAAATATCTGATAATGAAAAGGGAGTCGGTGTGAGAATTTTTGCGATTCTACAAGCTCACACACAGTAATTTTCATTGTATAATCTCTGGTCGACCTTTAAGAACAATAATAATGATGATGATGATGGACAAACTTGACAATGATCATCATATAAATGTGAAAAAAATATCATCATCATCATTACTATTATTATTAGTGTCATTCAATTTCATTTCATTCAATTCTTTTTTCTGATTTTCTATTACGAAATGACAAAAATAATCTTAAATGGTTTAGACATTATTATTATTATCATCATTGTTATTATATTGTCACCATTTATATTGTATGTAATACAATAATGATTGTATTACATAATATTTTGTCAGGTTTCATTCATTTTATTCATTCATTCGATCAATTTTTTCAATAAATTCAAGATTCACAATGAAAACAACGAACAAAAGCAAATATCATCGATTGATTGATTGATTTTAATCATTTTTATTGAAACAGGATGACCATTGTGTCAATCAAATGATATTATACATTGATAGATTTTCAATTATATTTTTGTCAACATGTAAAATTTTTCCTTTTTTAAATTTTCAATATTATCAAATGACAAAATGGAAAAAATGATAATTCATTGTTATGGCTATGGTTTTTGAAGATGACAAAAATTCAATATGTGCCAAATACATTCGTAATAATGATACATAATAACATTGTACATTGATAATCATTATGTGATTACATCCTTGATTATTATCATCAGTTTGATTCGTTTGTTTTTTCATCAAAAAGAATTTTCAATGTGATGTTCAATGAACCAAAGAATCAAACGAATACGCCAGAAAAAATGGTTGAAATTTGGCCAAATTTCACTAATCAAATTGATTTTGGATTCTTTGTTTTTGTTAATTTTATTTACTTTGAATGTCGGTATCGTTGCATTATGGCAACATGATTCATATCAGTTATGGTTGAACGATTTCCGACTGAATCTTTGATTATCATTATTTTCATTATTATTATCGTATGTAATCTATTGTTTGATATTTCCTTTTTTCATTATTTTTATCGGCTTCAATTCAAATACAAATATATGAAAATAAAAAACATTATTCGACAGCCAAACTAACAATTTTCAAGTTTACTATTATGCTTTTGGTATATTTTTTGTGTTTACAATGTATATAATAATAAATATAATTGCTGATCCATCATCAAATGATCAAGGTCCATGACCATATGGATAATTTCAATCTATAGTTTTGAGGCTTGTTATTATTATTTTTTTGCCTTTTTACCATTTACGTATGCGTGCTTGTTGTTCATTTAACAATCAACGATAATAATCATAATTTCAGGTGTTTTGATTGTCAGCAGGAGCTTTGAGTCAAATGAATGAAAAAACATTTACCATTATGGTTTGGTATTGATTCATTTTGGGCTATTTGCAAATATTGAAAAAGTTGAATTTTGGAATAAAATACAAAAAGTAATTCAAGAATAAACACACCTGTTGTTATTTGCCAATGTATTTGAAGATTTACAAATAAGATATACTTGAGAAAAATGGTAAGATTTGAATGAAATTTAAAAAGAAATCATTCGAAAACCTTTTTCCTTCCAAAACTTCATAACCATTCGTATGGTTTTCTCAGTGGTTTATGCTTTGGAGAAATCAAATAGAAAAAACACAAGAGCTTTATGATTTTCTTCGTACCTTTGGTCATGTTATTCAAACACATATCCAAAGGTTAAAGTTCTTATTATTTGTTTGCATACATGTTGGCTTATGTGTGTTAGGGCAACCTAAAATCATTGTTCAATATATTATATCAGTCATTCTCAACCGGTGTTCCGCGGCACTTTAGTGTTCCGCCAGATTCCAAAAATGTGCCGCCAAATTTCGGAAATCTAACTCATTCCTTTACTATTCCCTTACTTGGTGTGCCGCAAGATTTTGGAAATAAAGGCTTTTCTTTTTTTCAGTGTGCCGCGGCGAAAAAAAGGTTGAGAATGACTGTATTATATAGTATCACTCATTTGTTTCGTTCGTTTTGTTGAATTCAAGAAATCATTTACCCGCGCTTTTTCTGAACGAATGGTTTCAACCATTTTTTTATCATTTCTTCCATTCTATTTCTCAGTTATTGAAATTAATGAATGAATGAAAACATAATGAATTCATAGAAATAGAAATACAAGAAGAAGCAAAGTTAACAACAGGCGCAACAAGTTTTTCAATTCGACATTATCAAAATCAAATCCTCCAAATCATGTTTGCTGCATTCAATTTTTTTTTATAAATTTTGATGGAAAAAAGAGATTTACTGATACATATTCTCTTTACCACTATTCGACTATGCAACTATGATTGTAAATGCTCTTACTACAATTTTTTTGCATTTAATTGAAAGAAATCTGTTGTTGTGTATTAACACATTGCAAAGAGCTTTTATGTTTTTTGCTGTGAAGCAAATTTTGTTGTTGCCAACAAAAATCTAACAGTCCATTTCGATTTGATGTTGGAGATACAATAAAAGATTTAATTCGAAGTTTATTCCGAAGATATGTAATGAATTTGGTTGAAAAATTCAGTTCATTTTGATTAAATTTTCAATGAAAATTATTTGAATTGACTTAGAATCGACAGAATTTCAATATTGATTTTGTGATTGACTTAATTCAATTCTTTCAATTGATACTAAATGCATTGCCTTAATCTAATTCAGTGATAAAAATTGTCGATAATTTTAACAATTAAAAAAATGGTGAAAAACATTAAAGATAATCCAACATCGGTGACAACAACAACCGCAGAAACAATGTCAAAGTTCATAGTGAATGATTTTAATCATAATGTTGTTGATACTGATGATGATCATATCAACATCAAACGCCAGCAACTGCATCAATTATCCATGATCAACAATAGAAAAATGAATAAAAAATTATTCAATAAATTTAAATTGTTAAAATTTCAAAATTCTATTTTAAAACCTTACTATAATAATTATTATTCATTGATATTTCAATTATTACAAATAATAATATTATTATCAACAGCAACAACGATTATTACATTAGCATATGCAAAACGTAAGTTTTCCCCCATTTTCTTACTCGAAATTATTGTTAATCTTATAAGAATTTTTGACATGAAATCTTTCCTCACCGCTGTCAACGTGTGATGCATACAATTTCAATGAAATTCTATGTCAAGAATATTGAAATGTAAAGCGAAAAAAAATCATTCTTTGAATTTTTTGCGGTATTTACACTTCGAATTCTTAGGAATTGAATCAAATTAAGATTTCAAACCCTTGTAACACAACACAGTCTTAGAATAAACAAATGATCGAGATTATTGTTTGATCAAATTGATTATGATGATAATGATGATCCAAAGTCATATGAAAGTAATTAATGGGAATTATTTTCTATTTTTCTCGGTTTGATTGAAAGAGTATCAATAATTATTGTAAAACCATTTTACGCTCATCATTTGTTGATTTATTTATTTTCTAAAAAATAGATAATTGACAACAGCAACAACAACGATTATAATTAATGACAATTATCTGTTTTAGCTTTGATATCTGTGAATTTATGTTTTTGGATTTCTTGATTTTCTTGTTGCAATTTTGAGATTCATTGGTTATTATTTTGTTGTTGGTTAATTTGTTAATCATTTTATTACTCAGGGTTTTTTATACTAAAAAATCAAAAAGTAAATCATGTACTTAAAAGTAAGCAATAAATCATATTTAATTTGATGCTTTTCTTTTTTTGGGAATAGAAATGATAATTAATCTGGTCAAATGAAAATGTTTTCAAATGATATCACTTTGCTTTCAAATCATTTTCGAAAATAAATAAAATTACATCATATTTCATATTTGAAATAAAAAAAAATGAGTCCAACAACGAGTACTCTCGATGATGATAATTTTATAGTTGACAATGTTGACAATCCTCTACAGTTGATGATAATGTTGATAATGACATCTCAAACTGAAACAAGCAAGGGTAATCATTGCAAAAATGATAATCATTTTCTAATGATTTCATTTTGAATTATTAACTTGTTTATCACCATCAGAATTAAGACCTTTTGAGGGTTTCAAAAAATTCAATTTTTCTCCTTTCGAAAATTCATTATTTTTAATTCATTTTTAATTATGTATAAGATTGGCTATTTGGGTTTTTAATCCTATGAATTTCAATAATGATTCGTGATATACATTAATGGGTATCTGAGTATTTCTAAGATTTAGTTTTTGCATTTTATTTCCATTTGCAAAACTTATTTGGCTGTAATATGTATTGTGTGTCATAGTTTAAATAAAATATCATTTTAGACTCCAATCTTTGATATATTTTCAAGATTAAATGAGATGTGCAATTTGCATCAAGTTTTTTTATATTCATTTGCAATTTGCAATCACAGTATATCATTTGGAAAAAATCATTAAAACATTTAAAATTTTGACCGTTCTTTCATTTATGTCTGTACTGTATTTCAACCATCATCATCATCATCTTAATCATTTATTCAATCGACTTAGTTTTTTTAATAAATATTGATGTGTGATTCTCATCGAATTTCGATATGATTTTTTCTCCTTTTCTGTCCTTCATTTGAATGAAATTAAACGAAATCAAGATATATCTAGTCTCTTGTATCATTTGCTTGCATAAATCAAAGATTTTTTTTTTTTTGTTTTGCCATCCATCCATTTACTGCAATCAAATTTATCTGCGGAAATCAATGGCGAATAATTTTTTTTTTCGCTTTGCTTTCTTGATAATGTTTCTGCTCCTTTGATTACAATTTAATTTTTGTTTATTTTTATATTTTTTTGAAAATTTAAAAATTTTTTAAAAATTTGTTGTCTTTTTGATTATCGCTGATCTCAATCTCAACAATTTCAATGTTTTTCATTATAAAAATTTAGTCTTCTTTGCCAATCATTCAATTTCAAGATCAAGAACATTGATATGGAAATTTGTCTTTCGTTTCAATGATTTCAATGCTCGCATTTCTTGTTTGAAATGTGTTCATGAACTGAAATCCGGTTACTTGTCAATCATTTGTGATAGGTAATTGGTGGTAAACAATGAGTAAACTATAGGAAACACAAAACATTCAAACCCCCTCTCTCATTCACGAATTATTACCCTAAGATAATCTAATAATGTTTGCAATGTTGTTTGTAGACAAGATAATCACATTGCAAAACAACTACAGCCAATACGATCACATATACACACAATCACACACACGCAATGAATCATGGTTATATGATTCATTGAATTTCTTATTTATTATTCAATTTTTCAATTGCTTAACAACTTGTTGATGTTTTATTTCATTTGTTTGTTTATTTGTTCAAGTTTACCAGTAAAACAAATGAAATCAAATTCAATATCATTCAGCATCTGTGTGTGGATGTGTTTGAAATGAAATAAATAAAAAACAAAAATGATTCATTCATTCATTTTATGATCGAGTTTTTCATCTTTTTTTGCAAATAAAGAATGAAATTATCTGAATTATTATTATCATTATTTGAATTGACAGTCGAATCCCTTAGTGTTTTCATTTATTCATTTATTTTTTTTACTTTGAACCCTAAGAAAAATAAATTCATTGTTCATTCAAAGGTTTAGTCATCAACCGGTTGTTATTGCTGTTGTTTATTGTTGTATACCATTTTCACATGTATTGCATTTCGCTATTTGAATTGATTTGAATAAGAATAAAACTTGATTTTTTATTCATTTTCCATTTTTTCGGTTCCTTGTTCCCAATTGTTGTATTTTACAATTGTTTAAAGTAGAATCTAACAAAACGAAGAGCCAAACAATAGCCAGCTTTGGATGCTAAAAATTAGAGGTTTTTTTTGCTTTATTTGTTTGATTCATTGCATATGAATATCAGGTGTACAAATATGAAGTGAGCATTTTTTCAGAGAAATCATCTTAAATTTTGCAACGAAACGAAAATCAATTCAATTCAAACTACTGCCCATAATTTTCTACACATTTTGACCAGTCTTGAGACAATTTGTGTGCCTACTCAATTGAACCTAGAATCTCTAGGACCGAATCAAACAAACAGCCCGATTTTTGACATCTTCATAGGAATCGAGTCCTTGTTCAGCCCATGCATGACCCAGCGCTGAAAACAAAGATTAAACTGATGGGGCCAAGTCCGACGAATACAGCGGGTGTGAAAATTTGGTCCTAGCTAAGCGATTCGATTGTTTTTTGGGCCAGTTTTGTCTAAGTGTGCTAAAATTAATGTAGTGCATTGCAGTGAAGCAAAATTGCCCTGCCATTACTCCATGACCATTCTGACCTTTTTTCGATTCAAGCATGGTTCAAACTTATCAGCTGATCTTGGTAACGATTAGTTTTCATTGTTCCACTCAGTTCGAGCAGCTCAAAATGCACCACACCCCTTTGGTCCCAGGAAATGCATAGCATGACCTTCTTCAAGAAACGACCCGATTTTGCAGTTGGGACCATCTTTTTCTGGTTACAGCGGATATGGCATGATGGCCAGAGGCTTTGACCATCATTTGATCGGTTTCAGCAGCAGTTTGGTTCAAATGAAACGGAAAATTAGCACTTGCCGCAAAAGGTCAATTTTCCATGCAAATTTGGTCATCTTTGACATGATGAAAAAATATGACCCGATTTTTCAAATGGAATAATTTTTGATAGAAATGATTGCCAGGGGTCCTAGATTCAAATCCCAAAACAATTTCCCACCCATTTTGACAAATGCACCCTCTAGGAACATTTTTATCCGAACGCTCACTTCATATTTGTACACCTGATATAAATTCTCATCAACTTATCAGAGAATTGAATCTTGTTTCATTCAATTTCGATTATTTTTTTCAATGTCAAAGTATTATATAAATCAATGAAAGAGGTAAAAAATGACAACAACTTGTGAAGATGTTTTCAAATCAAATAAAATGAAATTCTATATGATTTATATAATTTATTACATAAACTTACATACGGGCACACGTTAATCGATTTGACAATCGATTCTGCACCTTTTCGGATTTTGAATGTGAATAAATCAAATCAAATTGAATTGAATTCTGAATTATTGAATAATAATGTAGCAATCTTGAACAAGAATAATAATATTCAAGGTTTTCTCTATGTCTTATTTGTCGAAATCAATTAACAATGATACATTTATTTTTGTACTAATGAAAAACAGACTGATTGATGGAATTGTGAGCTAAAGATGATAATTAATTTTGAAAGGTGAACAGAATCTAGAGAAAGTAAAATTAATTTTTTGCATTTTGAAATTGATAATTCTAATCTTCGAATTATAATTATAATTATCAAAATCAAAGACAAATATTGATTAAAATGAATGAATTATTATTTTGTTTAAAAAAACAAAATACATCATCAGCAAAATACATTGATTTTGTTCTTCAGAAATTAAAATACATTTAAATTTATTAATATTTCATTATTAATATTCCTTATTATTATTATTCCTTATTCCTTGTTATTATCATCATCAAAATCAATATTGATTATTCATTAACATCTTTATCATTTCTAATTTTCTTTATTTTCATTTTATCATTATTATCGTTTGACGTATACATTTTTCAATGTGCATATATGCTTGTTGTAATTGTAATTATTATTATTATTATTCATTCGTCACCAAGTAACATGGACATGAATAATTAATTGAAATAAATGAATAAATAAATACATTTGATGATGGCAAGAGATTGCCATTTTATATTTATCATACATTTTTTAATAATTTTTCAATATTTCAATATTAAACATTTATTATTATTCACAATTATAATAATAATCATTATTATTATTTACATTCATTGCATCTGAAAGATGATTAGTGTGATTAGATTCGTGTTTGTTGTTGTTGATTCAAAGTGTGTTTCGTACATTTGATTGTTTTGTACATTGTGTGTGTCGATATTAACATTGAATATTGATTTTCTCTCTCTCACTCTTTGCATTGTACTGTTCTTTTGAACACGCATGTTGAATTAATAAATTGATGAATAAATAATATTTAATGTTCAATGATGTCTTGTGATTATTTGTTTTTCATCGATTTATGTTTGATTGTTTGTTGCTATGCTCTCATATATTTCGATGTTTAAGAAGAAAAATTAGCAGCAACTTGGCCACAAACATTCAAATAATCAAAAATGAAATAAATTTTAAGAAGCTTAATTTCTTTTTATTATTCTCAATTTCGCAAGTAAATTACGTACGAAGATGTTTTCAAATCCTTGCAACCCGTTTGCTATCTTCATATGTTCGATGTCTATTCATATGTGTTCTACCTGTTTTTCTTATTTTTTTCGATTTATTCCATTTCATATGATGATGAGATGATTACCAGAAAATAAAATTCAGAAAAAAGGCTAAAATTTGTTCGTGATCGTTTCTAAATGTTGAATTGGATTGTTTTCATGTACAAATTCATTTTGAATTTGACAATAGCTTTACCCTGAATGTTAATGGATGTTTTTTTTGAGCTTTTATATTCTTATTTTTATACACTCAAATTGGTTAAAAATTAAAGTAGCCAAACCAAAGAAATGAAAACAAAACAAAATGTGTATGATTGGCACAAAATCATATTTCTTTGTTTGAAAATACATGCGAATCCATATGAAAAGATAATTAACACAAACACACTCATGAGCCACAAGACATAAAGCAACACGCCAAAATCTTTATGTAATTAACTATGTTTTCTACCAAAATTGTTCGTTACGCAAAATGGAAATGAAATTATTATCATAATTATAATTAATGTCAATTTATATCATTGATTTGGTCATTGGTTCAATTTTTTCTTCTGTTTCTGCTGTTGAAGCATTTGGTCTAAATTTTCGATTCCATCTATGAAATGATCATTTTTTTTTCTTCAGATATTACAATTATTATCATTGTGAATCTCCCGAATATCATTCAAGATCACGATTTTGACCAATTTCTATTTTTAAAATTTTTTGTATTTTGAAAATGATTTCAAACAAAGAATAATGAATTGAAAATTCTTATCGGCAATATAATGATAATGATGGCGACAATTTGAGTGCAATTTTTGACGTCAAATTGTCCCGGCTTAAAATAATTTTTATTGTTATGGTGGCAATTAGCCTTTGTTTCGTCTCATGATCAAAGGTTCAAGTACAATATATAAGGGTTCATATGTTTACAACCCTTTATTTTTTCTTTTCAGGTTTTTTTCTGTTCGATAATAAAAATTCCATTTCCATTTAATTTTCTTTGAGTGATTTTTCAATGTATTGATTGTCTTGAGAAAAACAAAATTAACAGTAGCTATAAAATGAATGAAACGAATCACGAGACATACAATTTTAAGCCAATTATAATTGCAGTTCTTGTTTTTTTTTGATGAGTTGATGAGATAATGGGTGTTTTCTGGCAGAAATCATCATCAAGAATATCAATGTCCAT
Organism: Psoroptes ovis; assembly: GCA_002943765.1. NCBI lineage: Eukaryota > Metazoa > Arthropoda > Arachnida > Sarcoptiformes > Psoroptidae > Psoroptes > Psoroptes ovis. Next base: position 1,795,107 of record PQWQ01000006.1, read on the forward strand.
TTCCTTTGCTGTAATAGTGACAATCTTGAGTAAGAAATTCATGAAAATTGAATATTTCAGAAAGATTTTGATCCAACAAAAGCAAAAATTGTATGGCTGCATGTTGTGGTTTTTGGCCAAAATTTTTTTCCATCTTTTGATTCATTATTCTGCACACACAATGATAATATATCACGTAATTACACCAAATACATTTGCTATGGATGTGTAATTGTGTAAATAAATGGAAAATGGTAAAGTTGTCCGCACCCAAAAAGAAATTATTCACTACATTAAACAAAACAAAACAAAAAAAAATAGTAACAAACATCGACAGATCGACAAAAAAATACATGACTCTAATTGACCGGTTATTGTTTATCATTATTTTATTGTAATATTTGCTGTTGTTGATGTTTTGTTGTTGCTATGGTCACATCGATCAATCAAAACATTTTGATCGGATACATTTTATTTATACTCATTTATAATATAAAATACATTTTATATTATTCCATTTTTTTATCATCATTATTCAACAGCAACAAATATTATTATCATCTAAACAACGCTCGCCACAAACACAAATTGTAAACAATTTTCCATTTTTGGTTGCTTGCATCATTACTTTTTTTTAGCTAAATTTTGTCATAGTTGTTGACCGGATCGAACACATCCGAACATTTTTTTTTTTTTTGAAACAAATTCATCTTTTCTTCGCATTCAACACATTGTTTGTCAATCGATTGTTTTGTTTTTTTTCATATCAAATCTTGATACTCATGACATAAAACATCGATGTTTTGTTAGTTTTTTAATGTTGATTTGCATATCAATAATGATAGTAATCATGGAAATTTTTGCATAAATCTAGAAATTTTAGACATGGAATAGAATACGATTATTATGATGATTATAATCAAATCTGTTAGAGCTAAAGAGAAATTGTTGTTGTTGCTGATTTTTTTTTTGATGACAGAACTGTAAAAGATTGATTGTGAACCGAGAATGATAAAATATTTTGGTAGATAATTATCACTTTTGTGCTTGTTTATAAATTTTATGTTTTGATGTATTACATTTTGATCGATCAGTTGATCTGTAGATTCGATTAATTGATTGATGCTTTCCGTCGATGAAAGAATAGACAATCCGAAACAAGAAAAATGAAAGTTACTGCTTTATACGATCCAAAAATATGCCAAAATGACATGAAAATTCACGCCGCAAATATGGCTTCTGTGTATCATTATTATTGCTGTGATTCGGTGATTTAGTTCAGTGAAAAATGTATAATCTATTATTATTATTGTATGAATGCCATTTCCATTCAACATTGATTGAATCTAAATCAAAAAATAAAAATGGCGATATATTTATATTTATATTCATTCATTTCCATTTATTATGATTATTATAATAACGATGATGATTATCAATATTATGATCATCCTCATTCAAATTCATATCATTGCTATGATTTTGAAACATTTCCTCAAATATAATTTCTTTTATTTTTTATTTTTTGATTGCATAATTTTTACTTTTGAATATTATCATTATTACTTCGGATATGTTTTGAATATTTTTACATGATTCAATTAAATTTATATGACGTGTTTGTAATGATAATAATGTTGAATAATTGTATTGAATTTGAAAAACATTCATATATTCGTGCCAATTTTCAATTTCCATTCCATTTCACATTCAACAAAATATAGGAACAAACTGATTGTGGACACAATAAGTCCTAAGCATAATAATGAATTTATATTTAATGTTTTATGCAATATTTTGTTTTGTTTTATTTTAAATTTTATTTTTATTTCAAGAAAAAATAATGTATTAAATGTATTTGAAATTCATTTACGATCAAATGATAGTAAATAATAATAATAATAATGACATTTTTTATCATTACTACATGTTTTCGCCATTCACATCGGTGATTGTGATTGATCGATAATAATAAATGAATATCTACATACATCATTTTGATGCTTGAAAAAATTTATCAAAATATTTTTATGTTTATATATGTTTTATCAAAAATAAACATCCGATAAACGATATCTAATATATCATTATATATATATCGAAATGAGAACACAACTCACCGTTGTTACTAGCTCAATCGTAATGATACCTGTTGACAGGACAATATAATGATCAAAGAAGAAAAATGAAATCAAATGTACCGTTGTTCAAATGATTTTGATTTCATATTTCTATGTTTGATTTCGGCTAAAAAATTTCATTTTTTATTTCTTGATATCATTACCTTCGAGAATGTATTTGTTGATTGAAAGTTGAATGAAAATAATGATTATATTTACCTGATTGTTGTTGTTTTTGCGGTTTAAATATTTACATTATTTTATTATCATAATGATGATTTGTTCTTAAGATTTATAAACCCTTTCATCATTGATCGGAAAAATGCAAAAAACCGTTACGAGATTATCGTCGAAATTATCCTTTCTTTGATAGATTTAGAATTAAAACTAACTGATCAAACATTGATTCAAATGTACACAAACATAAATATTTTCAACAAGTAATTGAATGAAATCAAAAATTGAAAAATATATTGATTAGATGATCGTTTTGTGTTTACATAAATCTTCAATGATGATAATAAAGTTATTAATTGAATATTTCCAAATAAAAAAATAAACGAAAAACTTGAATTACATTTCCTTATGTACTTCGTTTTAATTTTCAGTCGTTGGTTTTGGTTTTCAAATGAAAAAAAAATTTTCACTTGAAACACTATGAACACTAATCATAATAATTATTATTATTATGATTATCATACATATTTACTGTCAATTAGAAAATGTCCATTTAAGATTAAATTGAAAAAATCCAAAATCATTTCACATTTAATTGATATATATCAATTAATTTCTCGTTTTGATCCGTACAAATAACAAGATAATCGTCTTGATTTGAAATGAATGTAAATCATTTTTTAAATACTTTGTATGAAAAAGTATTTTTTCTCAAAAATTCGGACAAATAATAATCTTCTTAAGGCTATTTTCGTTTTCAGATACTTTTTCAATCAATAATTTGAGCCATGGATTTAACAAATAGATATATAATAATATTGTTTTAATTATCGATTAATCGATTGATTTCAGATATTTTTTTGTTTTAATTTTTAAATTTTACTTTTGCCTACTTCAATGAATCAATAAGAAAATTACCTTTTACCATAAATGATGTAATTTTATTTCGAAAAAAATATTATCTATTTCACATTAACACAATGACACATAATTTGAAAAATATTTCAAATAAACCATATTCATTTGAACAAATTCGATTGGCGATTGGTGAATTTCCTGTTTTTTTTTAATTTCTTCTAAGAAAAAAATATTTGAAATATTTGAAACCTTTAATTTAACGGTAAACAATTTATTCGAAAGCAATAGATACGTTTCAGCACAAACAAATAAACAAGTCTAAGTTCAAAACAATTGAAATTTTTAAGGTTTTATTTCTTTTGATAATAACGGATAATAACAAATAATAATAATAATAAATAATCATAGGCAAACTTGCTTACTCGCTCATATAATTTCATATATTGATTTTAATTTTTTTTTCGACTGACTTTGACTTTGATTATTTTGAATGAAAAAATCTGACATTTAAAATTTTACAATCGATTTCAATTATTATTATTATTACATATTAAACTATCAACTATTATCCAACAATTACCTTTTTAATATTATTCATTTTTTTCTTCGAAACGTAAATATTGAATGAATGAATGAATGATCGCCCTATGACTGATGATGATGATGATGGTGGTGGAACAATTTGTTTGTTTATTTCTATGTTTGTTTGCGTTTAATATCTTCAATATTTGATTAAAAAATGATCCATTATTATTATTGACATTTTTCTTTCTATTTTCCATTGATGCTTGCTTACTTCGCACAGCGAAATTGTGAAATTTTAAATGAAAAATTTTTTTAAAAATTGAATTTTTTGAATAAAGCAAAAAGCACATTAGCATCACTATTCACAATATGATATGTAGCAATCCATCGTGGCGTGTCCGAGTGGTACAAACAATAATAATAACAAAAGAAAGCAACGAGGAAAAATTCAATCGACAATTTGATTAAAAATTGTAAAATTGAATTGAAAAATGAATTAATCTTTCAATTTTCAATATTATTATTAATTTTTATAAATGTGTGATCCAATCATATACTTATTGTTGTTGTTGATGTTGTTGCTTTAAATTGAATGAATCTATTGAATGGCATGTAACAATTCATAAACCAATCAATAATAAATCGATAATAATAACAATGATAATGAAATTAACTCTTTTCAGCTTATTCTCAGCTTAAATATTTTTTTCATCATTTAAATGAAGCAAGCTTTGTCCTTGTTTTCGTGTGTTCTTTGTTGAATAATAATAAATCTTTTTTGAACTTGACCATTCTTTTTTGTGGTGGCCAAATATATTTCAAAAAAAAAAAAAAAAAATTCAAAAGAAATCGATTCAGTTCAAGTATTTGATTGTTTTGTGTTTTTTCTTCAATATATATCTAGTGAATTTTTCACTGATGATAATGAAGGAGATACAGAACAACATAAAAAAATTGAATCAAATTCAATTGAATTTTTTTGGGAAATGATTGATTGATTGATCGATTGATTATCGGTTTTCAGTCCTCATTATCATTCATTCGAAAAGGGTCTTCTCTATTTACAGTTAATTGAATGAATGGAAAATGAATAAATTGAAAATCCAAAAATAAATAATTGATAATAGATATTTGGGTGCAGCAGAGTCAATATTCACTGCAACAAATACACTGTGAATCAATTTTATTTTTTCTTTGAGAAAAATAAAGGTTCAAAGTTCATTGTGATGATCACAAAATGTGTGATGATACGTTTAATAAAGAAAAATCAAATGAAAATAATGATTAAACACTAAATCAACATTTTCAATTGATTTGATATTGATTTTTATCAAATTATTGTTATTATGTACACAAAGTACTCTTATCATCGATAAAATTTCCATGTTATAAATTTCAAAGTGAACCATTCAATTGATTTTTTTCGAAGTATTTTTCAATTTAAATCAATTTTTTCGCCTTGCAATTGTATGCATTTTCCAAATACTTTAACATTAAACGACAATTTCAGCAATGATCATCCAACAACAAATGATGTTCACATGATGATAATTTTGATGATTTGTTGATAATTTTAATATGATTATCATTGATGAAAGAAAAATGGAAAATGAATTCGGAAATTTAAATTATTTTTTTATGAAAAAAAATTTCAATAAAATTGAAATCTCAATGAATGGAAATGCCTTTGTTTGATTTCGAAATTTTTTAACTAAACGAAACTATTATTGTGTTAGAATGGAAAAAATTTTTCAATTGGATTGTATTTTATGGAAAATGAATAAATTTATATTTGCATAAAAACTTAATGCACGTATTTCGTTGTTGTTTTCGCATATAATAATCCATATATTGATGATTTCATCAATTTTTGATGTTTGTTTGGCTTATTTAAAATAAAATTTGTAAATATAAAAGGATTCTATGTGAAATTTTTTAATTTTCTAATGTTATTACATTACATTAATCTTTTTTTTCAATCTTGAAATCGAAATTTCAATTCAATTTTTTTCTACAATTTTTAAATTTTCTCATATAATTTTTATCAAATACATAGATGCCGATATTGAACGATATTCACATCCTGAAATACAACATTACAAACCGATGTTATTCGATGCAAATCGTCTCAAATTATTGGTTGGTGCAAGGTATGTTTCATTTCGATTAAAATATATTTCAAGTGAAATTCAATCTGAACTAATGGAAAAAACATCTTATCAAATAATGAATGAATTGATAAATATTCAAATCACATACACACAGGCAAACAACAACATCTAAATGATAAATTAACTTAACCTTATTACATAATAATTATATGAAATGAAAATGATTTTGTCTAAATTTTCATTATTTAATTATAATTATTATTATTAATACAATTATAACTATTACAATCAATTAAAACAATGTGAAATGAAATCATCAATTAATTTTTTTTCAAAATTAATACTTTCAATCCATTTTTTAATTTTGGCTTTGTACTGAGATACAAATTATCAGATACAATTATACAAATCATTTCATTCTTGTTTACTGTGACAAGTTTTAAAATTTTGAATTTTTAACGTCAGTTTTCATTTTGTTTTAATGATTACACACTCACAAATGCACAGTTTACAAGCAAAATTACACAAATCCATGGAATGATCTTCAACAAAAATAATCATTATGATGATTATGATGATCATTTGTTTAGACAACATAATTCATATTATCAATTATCATTATGATTTGTGAATGAAAATTCAGAAAGATGAAATATTTTCAAATAATGTTTTGTTTGATTCAAATTAAATTTGAATGATGTTAATGATGAATGAATGAATGCTGGATGGATGATAAATGATAATGAAATATGAAAATGAAAAAAAAGTGAATGAAAAAATTGTAAAAAATATTTTAATTGAAAATACAGATAATTAATAATAATTACAACAATTTTTGTTCGTGCATTCAACAATGATAATAATGATGATGATGATAATTGTTAATTATTTGTTATGGTTAAATGGCATCAATTAAACTGTTGAAAATTTCATTTGACCTTATTCACTTGTAACATGGTCAATTTTTTTAAAAAAATAAGCTAATAATATAAAAAAATATTCAAGTTTAAAATATTTCGTATACAAGCGAATATAAACTTTTGATACTAGTCGTAACCATCTAGATTTGATGATGCTTTTTGAATTATTTCTTTGATTCAATCATTGATATAAATTATTTTGCATACATTTGTTTTAAATTTTTCGCATATCATTTGGACGATTTTTGTTTGTCGGTTTTTATGCTAATTTTTTCTTTCAGTTCTTTTTTCTTTATCATCACCTTTCATTGCGAATCAATTTATGCATTTCACCCCGTTATTTTATCTTGAAAGTGATGTTGAGCGTGAGATATGATGATTTGATGATTTTGGCATATGATTTTTTCGTTTATCATCCAAATTTTAAAAATAGAAATTCAAAATTTGCCACTTGTTTTTTCAAGCAAAACCTTTTTGTGAGAATAGATAACAACCATCAAAATATAACAGGTCATCGAATATTTATTTAATATTTTTGAATGTATTTCAAATAAAAAAAAATAATTCTCCATCATAGATAAACGAAGTTTGATTCACATTTGTTTATCATATTTTATTTCTTCTTTTATATTCAAAATAATCATTGATTGTGTAAGTATAAGATCACAGTATGATGATGATGATGAGGTATACTTATTATTTCCAATTCATTTCATACAACATATCATCATTGAAAATTTTCTGGTATAATTTTCATTTGAAATTATTATTATTACCAGTTGAAACAAATATTTATAAATGTTATAAAAATTCTCCATATTTACTTTTGTAATAAGAAAATTTGTTTAAAATCTTGACCATTCTCATCATCATTTCAATATATGGTGCCATTTGAACATTATCTGATATTTGGTCAATATTCTCTGCATTTATTCATTCATCGCTCATTTCATGTCTGTTTATTTGTGCTCCATGTTTACTTATTTCATTTATTCAATGTTGCGGTCATCGTCAATCTATCTATCTTGTTTTTATCAGATTACTTTCAAGCAAACACACAAATGAACAAACAAACATTAATATTCATTGAAAATGAATGAATAAATAAGCTAAAATGAATTGAAATGATTTGAATCGTATGAAGATAGATATTACATAGATTGAACTATGGATAGATATTATTGGATGAATGAATGATCGAGTCGAAAACTAGAAATGTACAGCCACAAAAAAACATATGATAATTGTCCTTGACTGGATTTATGATAATAAATAAAACTTGAATTTGAATCATTTTCTTACAATTCAAATTTATAAAATATAAATTAGTCTTTTTATATTTCAATTTTCAATGTCCGTTGATATTGAGATTCTTTGATTTTCGTCTCTGAATATTGAAAAATCATTTCTTTAAAAAATCAATATTAAATAAGACTATTTGAAAAAAATAGATAAATATTATTATTATTTGAATTTGAAATTGAAGAAAAGAAATTCTAAGAAATCGAGGTCATTTTTTTGAAATTTTATGTTTATTTGTTTATTTATTTTTACGATTATCCATTTTGTATATGTAATGTTTACGTGTGGCCAATTGAACATTTGCAAATGAAGCGAAATTGTTAATGAAAATTTTGTTCTTGTTTTCATTTTTGTTCAAGGGACAATTTTTCATTTTAATATTCCAAAATCAATTTTACTCTCTCTCCACATTCATTTCTACATTGATTATGATGATCATTTATGCTTTCAAGTTTGAAAACTAATGAAAAAGAAAATGAAAATGGATTGATAGAAATATAATCAATCAATTAATTGATTTGAATTTTTGATTTTGCTTTCTTTGCTATCAATCTTATGCATGTATTTAATGCTTATATTGGAAGAGAAGTGGAAACTTGACCGAGGCGAAAAGTTTCATTTCATTTCCATTCATTTTTATTCGTTCATTATTAATCAATGTATTGATTTGCTCATTTTATCATTAATTTTCAATGAATTCATTTTTTTATTTGAATTCTAAGAAATATAAAAGGTTTGAAAATCATTGTGTTCAAGTTTCTTTGAAGCTTCACGCAAACATCGCACAAAAAACATATTTTGTTCGTAATGAAATCATATACACTATGTCTCAGAAGACATATTCAATGTTTCATTATTGTTTATCATAGTTTTATCAAATTTATAACTAAATTTTTAGAGCTTGAAAAATATAAAATATGAAATTGAATTCAAATTTTAAACTAAATACAGGTTTTTCATTGATTTTGATTTCTATGTTTCTTAATGTTTTCTTCTTGCTTTATTCTGATTATAAACTGATTTACTTTAAAATGAAATTTACAAAATGAAAAGGGTATATCGTTTAGTTTCATATATTACTGTGTAAGGTAATAAGGGGCAAAAAAAAGGATTGGTCAAAGTAGTCAGGTTGGCTCTGACCATCATCATCATCATCGCCACCATCTTCAGCACCACCATTGCCCTCATCTTATCAGTGTGTAAACAGCTTTTCTTCAAAGTGAAAAAAATGAATAATAAATGGAAGATATGAATAAGTAAAAAACCTGTTGATTCAAAGATTGATTTTATTTTTCTTCCTTTTTTCCATTCATTCTCAAGGGTTAAGGTTCGAAGCTCAAGGTCGACAACATAAAATTGTTTAGTTTTTATTACCCGAATGAGTTTTATTTTCTTCATTTTGAAATAAACCAAAACATTTTATGCCATTTCAAAATTTGACTGATATTCTAAACATATTTCGTTTGATTTGGTCTGATTTTGTTTTGTGAAGAAATGAAATTTATGTTTATTCTTAAATTATCGACCAAGGTGGTTATGGTGGTGTTGTTGTTGTCTTGTTATTCGTTATTATGTTTATGCTATGCATTCGACATATGCACGATTTTTGAATCGTTATTTGTAACAAAAAAAAAAAAAAAAAAAAGACAGCAGCAATAACAAGGAAACCGTTGAACCGTTGTTGTTGGTCATCTTTGTGTGTAAATAAATCAGTAAGAAAATAACAAAAAAATCTCGTTATATTTTCTTCGATTGATCGAACTAAAAACGCGAATTTCAAGGTTCAATTTTCAAAGTGGAAAGAAAAAACTTGAATCATCAATAATAATAACAATTGATTATTGAAATTTAGAATAATATAAGATTGACATGAATTAGTGTATTGGAGTGCGAAGAAATGGGAAGAAAAATTGATCAATTTTCTTATTTTTTGAATGTTTCTCACATGATCAAATAACAGCAGTTATTATCGACATCAACAAATGACCGATTTTCCAAGGTCTTTGGGTCTTCAACAAACAACAAACTGGTCCAGGACTTGTCTAGGACTAGAAATTGTAAATTTGTAGAAAATAAATAATGAATAAAATTCAAGTGAAACATTTATCATTTGATTGAATGATAAATCGAAGAATTATACGTGAATGCAAATTATATTGGGTTGTCCCATAAGTTCTTGCCGTTTTGAATAAAAAATTCAATACTTCAAAATTCAATAATGAAAAAAAAATTCAAAAAACGGCAAGAACTTATGGGACAACCTAATACAAAAAAATTAAACCTTGTCCAATAAGTTCTATTTATAAAATCAATGCTTATGTCCATTGAAAATCGTCTCTAACTTTCCGGACAAAGCTTTTGACTAATTTTTACATTTATTATTACGAAAATCAATTTTTTTCATTTCTCTTTTATTCCAAATTGTGAAACTGAAAATTTTAATATTATTTAAATTTGAATATTTCAATTTCATATTGTTTTTTGATTTAATGATATTTTCGTTATTATTATTATTGCAAATAGTCATTATATTATAATATTCATTTTCATTTCCATTTCAAAATTGTTTTAAATGTTTTCTTCCTTCATAGAAAAATGAAATACAACATTTAGAACAAAACTAAACGAAATAAAATGAAACGAAACAAAATTTCCATATAACCGATTATTGTTTTGTGTTTCATAACCTGTTGCGCGTGCAAAGCATTATTTTTTCGTCATAATGCAAATGGATGTATTTGAAACAATCAAAATAAAACTGAAAAAACAATAATAATAATAATTGAACGAAACAAAAATGCTATAAAACTCCAACCAAAACAAAAAACTACCAAATTGTCATCATATGTCATCTCTAGACATGAAATGATCCATGTTTTTCTGTATGAATCTTTTCATACAAATAGGATTTGTCTACCAGAAACATCGGCATCATACCAATCTTCCATCGCATACTGCGAATGGTAATGGATTGTTCTATGGAAAAAAATGACTATAATAAATTCATACATGCCACAAGATATCATTATGTCTTTTGTTTTTGCTGTTTTCGATGTACCATTTTGCTGTTGGTGTTTTTTTGTTTTTAAATTATGAACAATTTTTGTTTTCGTTTACTTTCACCATCATCATCATTAGGGAATGATATAATAACCAACGAACGACAACATCATCAAATGATGATGATGATTTGAAATTTTCATTTTTCAATTTAAAAATGGTAAAAATGAAAAATGAAAACCAGAAAAATTAAAAATAGACTTGTAGTACATATATTTGTCATTTCTTTCATACATTTCTTTGTTTGTTTGTGTGTTGATCATACAATGATTTCAATGTATGTAATCATTGTTATTATACAAAAATAGAGAAAAATTTTCGTTTTTCAGATAAAATTTCTTTGATAATACGGAACACAAAGAAAGAAACTAAAAATGACTTTCTTGTGTTGTTTTGTTTTCATTTTCATAAAAATCATTTAAATCATATGATTTGTATGGAAAATGATGCAAAAAATATGATTTAAAAACCCAAACCTAATCATTTTGTGGACATGTTTGCTCCTAACATCATCATTTTTTCGGCAAAAAATGATGATAATCCATTTGATTATGGTCATGTTTGATGATGTTGACGCTAATGTTGTAAATGATAATAACAGTGATGGTGAATCTGGTTATTGTTATTTGTCGTTGATTGAATCGTCTTTGAAATCATTCATCCATCATTAACATTCATTCATTCAATGATCCAATGTATAGACACATACTACTGATGTCATGTAATCTTGTTTTTGTCTTCAAAATTCTAAGTTATACATGACAGTTTCTTATGATAATCATAGCACAACAAATACGTGAATTGAAACATTGTTTATCGATTATTTTTGAGTATTTTAACCTTTGGAACGATTTTTTTACATTTGGTTTTCATTATTTTCAATTGTAATTTTATCATTTTCTTCTACATTTTCCATGTTTCAAGTACTCTTCGAAAAATATGGATTTTGTTTCATATAAAAATATATTAATTCATTTGAAACAAATGTCAAAATGTTAAAATTTTTTACATCTGGACTTGATATTCATTAATTTTTTTGGATAAATACATTCATAACAATGTCTATGATAGTGTTTCACATTTGTCAAACATTTACTTTCATTTGTTTTTTCATTTCATTCTCTGATTATTATTATGAACCGAAAAAAACCAAAAATTAAAACAAAACCATATGCTTGTGTGGATATGGCTAATGTTTGATATCATTTACTAAATCCACACATGTCAACCATATTTGCATTTTGTATAATTTTACATTTTCCTCACTAATTTTGATCCTGATTGAAACCAAATATATTCATTAATGATACCAACCAAACAACTAAAAACAAATACATGTTCAGCAATCCACTTCTTCGTGTAAATCGTACAAATATTAACAAAACCAGGAATTACGACATACATATGTGTGTATGGATTCAAAATCTTAAACATAAGATCACATTTACATGTTTAGCGTTTAGCTAAAGCAAGAGATGAAACTCAAATACGATTTGAATTAATAATTTTACGTTTCTAATATCAAACGAAATAAATTTTCACCATTTTTTTGTCTTAGATGAAATATCAATCATTTGAATGTATAAGTCATTCGTACTCTATTATTTGTTGACATACTTAATCATTAGTTGCAGCAGCTGCATATGCGTTTGACGATGATCTGTTTTGATCTTTTCTTCTGTTCGACTTAAACTCTTATAATTTATACAATTTTAATATTAGCTTAAGGTGTGTGGGTGTGTGTGTTTTATCAAAAGATTATGGCATTTTAAAGATATATTTTGTGAAATTCAGAAAAGAAATCAAATCAAATCTATTTAATTGGAGATAAAATTATCAATTAATTTTCAAAAATCATTTACGTATTCTTCCATATACAAAAGTTTAAATCGTATCAATTGATTGATTGATTGCTTGTAGTTTATTTAACAAAAAAACTATGAAAATCAAAAACAAATCGTTTTATCATTCGATATGACCTAAAATTTTTTTTTTGAAAAGCCAAAAAACCAAAACAAAAAAAAATTGTTGACAAATTTCGATAATGATAAATCATGTGAAATCATGCAAATTTTAATTGATTTTCTATGATCGTTATTATTATTTTTCAATCAATATTTTCCATTCTTTTGGTTGTTTGATTGTCAATTAATCAATTTTCGATTCATTTACAAACACTTTCCTTTAATAAATGTTTGTAAATGATTGATTTTTTTCAACTATGTGTATTTGAAATGTACGAATTTTCATTTTGAATTCGCTGATCGACCAACCAACGCAAAATACATGGCATTTTTTTCTGTTGAACAAAAAATTTCTTTGTTTGTTGGAATTTAAAAAATATTTTATCAAATTTGAAAATATAAAACATTTTTTTCAAAGGGAACATTATTTTTCTCATAGAAATTGCATTTCATATCAGCAGATAGATGAACTGATCAAATTGAACACATTGAATTGTTTATACATAAATCAGATGATAATGATTTTAATTTTATTTTATTTTAAATTGGATTCAATTTGAGCATTTTTAATGTGAAATATTTTGTTCAAAGAAAAAAAATGTAACTTAAACATTTGAAAGTGTAACAACAACTAAATGGAAATTATCAAGATTACAACAATATGAATTGATGCTAAATTTAGTCATTATTTGAAACGTATTACTAAGTGAATAAGTTGAAAAAAATGAAACAATTTCTCTTTGAAAACAAAATGAAAATTTCCATATTTGTTCATATTATACAAATAAACATACGAAAATAATCAAAACATCTATACATTCGAGATAAAATGAATTAAAAACAAATTTGATTAACATCAAACATTAAAATGAAAAGTCATTAACAAACAAAGTGAAATGCAATTAAATTTACATAATCGATATATGATTTAATCAAAGATCATTGATTAAATATATAGACAAAATATGATTTTTTTTCTTGACTCCTTCTTTTGATTAAACATTTGAAAACATTAAAATCATATCTTCATCTCTGAATAATCATTATTGTTGTTGTATGATTAACACAAAATTAACTCATTATATTGCATGTCCAATTAAGCACACAGGTAGACAACAACCTATTCAGTCAGTATATATTCGTGCATTAAACATTGAACAAAAATAATTAAATTTGTTGTTGTTGTTGTTGTTTATCATACATAAACCCAAATGTGTTTATGCATTGTGATTTTTGATGATGGTTTAATTTTCTTTTCTAAATTTCAGTTGAAAACTACCAAAAAAAAGTGATTTGATTCGTACATATGGTCTTAATTTGCTTCTTTTTGTTACTTTTATAAGGTTTGTTACTACAGTAATTCGGCCAAAATAATTCAATGATTTCAATTGGTTTCTGGTTAAATTGGATCAATTTTTTTGAAATTTCCAATTATTTATGATTACAATTTTCTTTCGGTTGTTGTAACGTTCAATGATCATCTGCTTCCTTTATTTTTACACTATAAATACATTCATCTATCAAAAATACATACATTTATTATTGAGTTGTATTAAATTTGTATCATTTGGTTGTAACATTTTTTCTGTTCTTAAAATATCGATATCTCGACAATATATATCATCATTATTAAATAATAAATTATTGTCCAATTAGTCCAATGATTAGGATGATGATGATTATGATTGCTTGATGATCGTTGTAGGGCAAAAATGGAAAAAAATCGGCTCAACTCTACTTCAAAGGTGGAAAAAACAAAAAATTCTAAAATATATTTCTAATTGATATCGAAATGCATTTTGAATTGAATCAAATTTTGTTTTCTTTGCGTAGAAAAGGTAGAAACAACCACTATTTTTGCCTTTCAGTTTCATTTTTTATTGTTTTTCTATTAGGTTTCACTATACCTTGTACAATTAAAGTCAATGAAAAGTCAAAAAATAATAATCAAAAATCAATCAGATGTGTTTACCACGTTGATCATTATCATGATTGCTACTTGGCTTAATTTCATTTTCTATTTCTCTTCATCTATTCGTTTAAATATATTTTTTAAAAATAAAAGATAAATTATTTTGATCCATTTTGTTCAATAATAATAATAATAATAATACAACAGATAATCATCATCATCATTGTCGTCAATTTGCCTTCGAGATAACCATTGATTATTATTATTATTATTATCCATTTTAAATGGGTATCGATGTATTAACGTTTGTGTGTGTGAGTGAGCGTAAAATGCATGATATAATTATCATCGTAACATCTTCAATCGTAATTGTCATTATGATGCCACACATATTGATTACTAAATGAATGAATGGATTGATGTTCCATGATGCTGTTGATGTGAAATCTTGCTTCCCCTATGTAGGAACAAATCGAAATAAGCATCATTACTTTCATTGTTTTCATTGAGAAATGGAAAATTCATTGATTAAAATCTTGAAAGGAAAAAAACGAATCAAATTGATTTTCAAAAATGATTTTATCGTTTCATTCACTTCTGATTTTCTGATTTTTAACTTGTAAAACTTTTAGCATCATCAATGATATATTCATTCTTTCACTGATTTATTTAATTTGATTTCAATTTATTCCTTGTTCAAATTAACTTGTTGAAAATATTATTTCAAAGCACGATGATCTTTGATGATGATATGTTGTTGGTGATGATGATGATCAAAACAAAGAATATTTAATATATCATCATCATCATTGGAGTTGTTGTTATTGTCATTTATTTTAAATATTTTTTTTCAATGTGTTTCAAGTATTATCATATTATTCAATTCACACCTTATTTGGAGCCCTTGTACACAAAAATTTTTGAATGTTTGTGTGTATAAAAGCATTAAAATCATTTCCTTAAGATTTTAAAATTTTGATAAATAAATATTTTCATCGTTATTATTATCGTTATCGTTATTATCATTATCATTATTACAAGCACACACACATATTCACCATTTGAATAATTCAACGACAAATATTGAACATCATCATCATCATCTTTGTTGTTGTTGTTGAAAACAAAGTATTTTACGAATAATTTTTTAGATTTCACTTTGTTTATTTATTCATTTATTTGGGCGCGTTTTCATTTTTTTTAAGTCTCCGAGTCTCAGTCATTTATTTTTTGTTTTCACAAATATTTTATGATTTTAGGAAATCCAATTTGATTTTATTTTATCGTTCTTTGTTTTCACCATTTTTTTACAAACCAAACTGTGTTCAAGTGTTTTTATTTTCTACGAAATTCATTTTATTTAATTGCTGGATACTGTGATGATGATAATGCACACTCCCTCGTGTTTATCGTGTTTATTTTGTGATTTGAATATTTGAATTTTACGTATTTTCGCCAGAAAATGGAAAAAAATACGAAAAAAATCGGAAACTCGAACGATGCATCTTTTGATGAATTGAAATTTTCGCATAAAATGTCATTTGTTCATGATGATCATTATTCAATATTTATTATCGAGCATATTTATCGAAAAATATATATCATTTGATCAAGTGTACATTATCGTTATATTCAAATTTTAAAGTTGATTGTCATTATTCAAATTCAATAAATTTTAAAAGATAAATTGAATTTGAATTTTCTTCGTTTTTCGATTGAAAAGAAAAACCAAAAATAGTTTTTGGTTGATTCATTGCTTCGAAAAACTATGATTTTACTATTTTTGGTCATGTTATAAATTTATCTGTAGATTTTTTTTCATTCATGAAGATTTGATCGTAAAAATTGACATTCACCATGTGAATAAGTGCTTTTGTGAAAGCACACTCACACACACACCTTAGATTTTTGAATGGATTTGAAGAAATAAAATTGAAAGTTTTTGGATGCTTGATTGCCATTTATCATATTATCTTTATGAATAGTAATATTTTTTTTAACTAACAATTTACCTATTTTGTTTGATTGTGTTGTATGCAAATAGTAATTTGTCAATTCTAAATTTAAAAAAGATGATTGGAATGTGAACACTATTAGTAGACATCTATCTATCAATCATTTATTCGTGAATCACATCATATATCATCATTTTTTTCTCTTAATCATTCAATCATATTGTTCAATATTAATATTTATTTTCCTTTTTTTCCAACTCACACTCTCCATTTATAGAGATCACATTTTGGTTTTAAATTTAAATGATTTTAGTTCAACATCTAAACATGATCTTTATATACCGCCAACAATTGAAAAGAAAAGTAAATGTCATATGAAAGGAATGAAATCGGATGAATGTCATAATTTCATAACAACATTGTTAGAAATACCATCAACAAATTATAAAGATAAACAAATATTAGTTTGTGGTACCAATGCATATTCACCTGAATGTGAAATAAGAAAATTAAGCGACTCATTTGAATTGGTTAGCAAAAGTATATCGATAAATTCATATTGTCCATATTGGAATACAACATCATTATTGACTACTAGTGGTGAATTTTTTTACGGCGGTCCATTAGATCTTCGTGGTATTGATTCATCAATATTTAAACAAAAAGAAATTATACCACCCAAATCACCATTAGCTGCATATCTTGATCGTCGCATTGTACGAAGTGTACAACATGATTCAAATTGGATTAGTGCTGATGCAAATTTTGTGTTCAGTTTTGAATACAATCAACATGTTTATTTTCTATTCAGAGAAACAGCAGTAGAATATCTTAATGTTGGTAGACGTGTTTATTCACGAATTGGCCGTGTTTGTAAGGATGATCCTGGATGGCGTGAAAATTGGACTTCATTTTTAAAAGCACGAATAAACTGTTCATTACCGGGCACGTTTCCATTCTATTTTGATGAGATACAATCAGTCGATTTGATTAATCATGGTGGCACACCTACACTTTATGCTATTTTCAACACACCATTGTAAGTGTTTCATTTATTTTTCCATTATTAAATTTTACTTCCAAATTTATGTTTAGCTTTTTTATTACTTTATTCATTTCGTTACAATTTTTTTACACCCACCATCATTTCTTAAATGAAGTAAAGATAATTAATCAAGAAATTTTTTTTCAATTTCATAATATAACTTTCATAGAAACTCGATACACGGCTCAGCTGTTTGTGCATTTACAATGGATTCCGTACTGGAAGCATTTCGTGGACCATTCAAGTATCAGCCATCGACATCACATTTATGGGAACGTAAAGACGATAATCATGATGTATTTGAATGTCAAGCAACCGATACTAATCAATCCAAAATTTATTCAACATTACGTTTAAATTCAAAATATCAGCAAATGGATGATGCAGTCCAGCCTATTAATGGACGTCCATTTATGTTTTCCAAAAATGAACATTTTAAATTTATTGCTGTTGATTTGGTCAAAACAAAATATTATAATAATATTGAAGTAATGTTTATTGCGACAACAGATGGAAAATTATTAAAATACGTTAAATGGCCTGATGCTAATGAATCTTGTCTAGTTGATGAAATTCAATTAATTAACACAAGTGAAAATCAATTTTTATCAATGCAATTTTGGAAAGATACTGAATCATTATATTTTGGTACTGAAAAAGAATTTATTCGTGTATCAGCACATCAATGCCATAATTATCATACAAAAGATCAATGTATTCAAAGTGGTGATCCGTATTGTGGATGGAGTGAAATCAAAATGAAATGTATTAGACCTCCAAGCAATAATTTAAGGGATGAAAATTGGATACAATCAGATCAACCTACATGTTCTCCTCGATGGAGTAAATGGTTCACCTGCCGTGAAACTGGCTTAGATGTGTCGGATAAAATTTGTAAATGTCGAAAGAGGCAATGTTACGATCTAAGTCAAAGTTGTTTTGATGGCTATGAAACTGAAGTATCAAATTGTACACAAAATGGCGGTTGGTCAGAATGGTCAGCTTGGTCATCTTGTTCTCCATCATGTGGACGAGGCATTCAATTTCGCACTCGTAATTGTAACAATCCCATTCCGTCTGAAAATGGAAAATATTGTTCTGGCAATGATCGAGAGGTATTGGTTGTTTTAGTATGATCAAATTTAGTACTATGAACAAATTCTAAACTTTTTGATTTGTTTTCTTTTTTTATTGTAACCACACAGGAAAGACAGTGCGAAAATCTGCCATACTGTACATGGACACCATGGAGTGAATGGACTAATTGTACATATGATTGTATGGGAACAGCCAAACGTACACGTCAATGTCTAGATTTTAGTGGCCATGCTGTGGATAAAGATTTTTGTCAAGGTCCATACATTGAAACAATGAAATGTGAATGTAAAAAAACAATCGAATGGTCGGATTGGTTTATCAGTGATCTCAATACTAATGAATTAGTCGAACAACGTAATGAAATTGTGATGCATAAAAATAATATTTTGCCTAAAACTGAACAACGTGTTGTTTCATTGAAATATTGTGACAGTTGTGGTGGAAACACTTATGATTTCAATGGAAAAAATTATTTAATGTAAATTTTTTTCCCTTAGATTCTAATTAATTGTTTTTGTAATGATTTTATTTCTTCAACATTTATAGTAAAGAGTGTAGCTGTGATGATGAATCTGAATGGTCCGAATGGAGTGAATGGACAGTTTGCCATAATGAAATTCAAATACGAGAACGTGTTTGTCAACTTGCAGATCAATCTTGTAATGGACATTTCAAAGAGACTAAACATTGCCATTCTAATGGTATTTATCAGCGGCGTACCGAACATGATCAACGATTGAATTGGAAATTATTTTTCATTTTTATCATGCTGGCTGTTATATTGAGTTCAGGATTAACATCAATTATATTGATTTATTTTTTCCATAATCAAAATCAAAAACATGAAAAACCAGATTTAATGATGAATCATACGATATCTAGTGAACCTAATACATATGAAGAGCCGGAAAAATATAGAATAACAACACCATTAAATAGTGGTAATCATTATGTTGTACCATCGACATTGACTAGAGTTGCAACACTTAAGAAACAAACATCATTTAGAGCGAAATTAGATGATAGTAGTTATTAGCTTCATTTTCTTCTAATCATCAAATAAATTGGAAGAAATGACCATCTAACAAATTTTGTATATAAATAAAGATTGCTGCCTAAGATTGTGAGAAAAATAATCAAATGTCAAATGTGGTTATCTGATTGATGCCGCACCATTGCGGATATTGGAGCATTATGAAACATTTACCATAATGGTTGTGTTCAAAATTTAATGTAAATAATTTTTTTATTTTTTAATTAAAAACACATTTACAAAATATCATGAATTGTATTTATTATTGCTATCATTATTATGATTTTATTATTTCCATGAATTTTATTAGTTTTTACTGATTGTAAATAAATGAAAAATGAAATCGTTCAAAAACAAAATATACTTATGTTTCCATTAAATTTCTTTCAATTTTTCTCATAAATAAAAATTCGTTAAACCTGTTGATTAATTTAATTTATTCCTCATATTGCTTAAATTAACAAACGGGATTGCTCGCGCAAAATTTCAAAAAAAAAGCATAATCACACAGTGAGGTATCGATTATATCGAATAATTCGTCACTTGTCAAGTGTTTTGATTTGGCGTTTTTTTTTGTTTTCGCTTAGCTGAAGCGAGAGATGTACAATTGTTGCTGTTATAACAAATGTCAACCCAATCTAATGGATTTTTAAAACAAAATAAATACGTCGCCAAATTATTTGCATATTTTTTTTAATTATTTCATTTTTTATGAAATATTTATTATTTTTATATTTGTTATTTTCAAATTTATTTTTTACTTCAATAAAAAAGCATGGATTTATTGAAATTAATTGAAAAAATTCGCAATCAGCATGTTTATATTCAAGATGAACGTCATTTCATTCATAAATTAAATGTTGATGTATGTTTTCAATGTTTTATTTTAATTATTTTCATTTTTAATTAATTTTTAATTTGAAAAAACAAAGGTTGATGAAGAAATCAATTCATTGATAAAATCAATGTGGATTATTAAAAATCAAAGATATATTTGTGATAAATTACATGAAACACAGCAATTAAGTAATGATCCAATTAATTTGATTAACGAATCGAACAAAATACAACGATTGGAATTTGTTTTGGGTCATAAAAAATTTGGTGCAAACGAATCATCGTTGAGTCAATTATTTAAACATTTACGTGATAATCCTAAAACTATATCATATCTATTATTTTATGCAGAAAAAGAATGCTCGAACTTTTTAGACCTTATTTGTAAGATAATCATTTCGACCATTTATAATCATTGTTTTTTTGATCATGATAAAATTTCATTGATCGATATGATGGAAGAATTGATTGAAATTTATATAAATTTTTATGACGATCTTCGCCGTCATTTACATAGCAAGAATTCATCATTTGGTATTGTCTATCGTAGTTTTTGTGAACAATCAGAATTGAAAACATTTTATAAACTTTCATTGACAAAGCCGATTATGTCAGTTCTTTCTGAAGATAGTTTATATTTAGATATCGATTCTAATCGTGCTGTGATGAGATTTATGAGCGAAGAAAGAGAAAAACATTTTGGACTAGAAAATACACAAGAATATAAAGAAAATTTAAATCGTTATCAAAAATGGACCATACACAAATTGAAATATTTTGTTAATAATTTTATTCGTTCATTGAAAGAAAATATTCATGCTTTTCCACAATCATTAGTATGGTTAATGATTCGAATGTACATTAAATTGATTGAAAGATTTGATTACCAAAAAGTTAATGCCATTTTCGTCGATATGATCTTTTTCTTTTTATTATGTCCAGCTATACAAAACCCAGATCTATTCGGTATTACCGATTTACATATCAATCACATTGCTCATTATAATTTGATGCAATGCGCGCAAGTACTTCAGATGTTGGCATTATCAAATTGGGAAAAAATTACGGGTCCATATCTACATGTTTGTTCATTATTCGATCGAAATTGTTTATCATTCATAATCGAACACATATTTACTATTGCTAAGAATACCGTGACTCATCCTATTCAACGATTGTCATCAATTGACTCAATACAACTACCACATTTTTTAATATCAGATATTGAATTGAAATTTTTATTGGAATACATTGGATTATTTTTAGAAAGAAATGATCAGCCAGATCAGCCACTGAACACATTCTATCGTAAATTATCTCCTTCACTTTTAAATTTTGAACATGATTTTGGACGTCATTCATTAAAATCAGACAATAGTATCAAAAGTATTCGCAAATCTAAATCAAATGATTATATCAATGAATTAGATGAATTTTCTAATCTTAATATCAAAAATTTATTAGCAAATAATTCAGAAAATTGGCCAACATTGAAATGTCTATTCAATTCCAAACAAATACTAAAAATATCGAATCAAGATTATCAAAATGAATTCATTGGGGTGAAAAATGAAGATAGAATTCTTAAGTATTTAAAAGATAAACAAAAAATGATTCTAAATGATGCTGTCGACATGCTTAGTGAAGAAATTGATGAAATATTCAATTTAGAAATAAATCATAATAGTTCACCAAATGAACGCAAGCATTCAATGTTAATCGATGAAGCAAGCAATAATTTAGCGTCATTATTGTCTTTGAATGATAAAGTGGAAGAACAAACTAATTCTGTTGAACAAGCGTCTGATTTGATCAATTTTTCAACGATGAATGAAGAAGGCGATTTTTTTGCTGAAAGGACTATGCAATCTTTAGGCACATTGACTCTGCAACTTAATGATTTAGATGATATATCTCATTCTTCATCTGGTTCAAATTTAGCTGAAATAGATCGTAAAAATTCTACTGAGCCATCAAATTCAAATGAGTCTATTTCAAATAAACCGAATGATCCTATTGCGAGTAATCAAGTTGGAAAAAGAGTTATGTCGAGTTTTAAAAATATCAAGGATAAAATGAAAATTTCATTAAATAAAGATAATAATAATAATAAACGTTCATCAATCGCTGATTTATCAACTGGCAAAACAATTGCGATCATCAAACAAACTGTAGATATTGAAACAGTGAAAGCTGAAACTTTGAAAATATTGGGCAAATACCGCTCATCAACAGCAATGAAACCACAGCAAAATCCAGAGACTAATGAAATAACTGATAAATTGATTGATTTAAGTGATAATAATACTGAAAACAATAAAGATTCATCATTGATTGTTGAAATTGATTTCCTTAGTGATATACATTGTAAAATTTATAAATTACTATCATTGATAGATTTTTCTCATGTTCATAACCGTTATAAATACTTGAATCTTCATAATAAAGATGATTTTATCATGTTTTTGAAGATATTATTATCACAATGTTGTAATGAAGATAAAACTACTGAAATGTCAACATCTGTATTGATAATGGATATTATACGAATTATTGATGATATGGATCAACAAGAATTATTGAATATATTCGAAGAAATTGAAAATAAATGGAAAACAAAAAATTTTTATATTATTTATCTTTTAAAATCACATCAATATTTACTGCAAAGATTAAAACAATTAGATTCTATACAACAATCATTTAAAAAAGATCAATCGTTGACGGATTTCATAATTGTATCATTCTTGGTTCGACTTATATTGGAAAAGCAGGAAATGAATATCCAAGATTTAATGAAAAAATTCCGGGATCCGACAAGATTGACCGATGAGAAAGCATCATTAATACAGAATTTAATTGATAGTATAATTAATAAATTACGAATACAATTATTTACTGAAGATCAATTGATATTTTTACGACAAATACTTGAGCGTCACATAATGAATAGAATTTATCTATTGGCTTTTTATCCAAACGGTGATATTGATCAATTACGTGATCAGATATTGCATCAACAAATCAATCAATTATCGTTAACATTGACACATAATTCTAAATTATTGAATATACCGAGTCAATATTTCACCACTAGTCCATGGCCATCGGCACAAGCTGAATTATTACAATTATCTGCATATAAAACGCCAAGAGATAAAATACAATGTATCTATCGTTGCTGTTCTCACATCATAACATTACTAGGTACTTGTCAGAATTGTATACCGTCAGCCGATGATTTGCTACCAGTATTAATCTTTGTTGTTGTCAAATCGAATACAAAATCAATACTATCAACTATTGAATATGTTAACACATTTTATTTGAATGAAATGGCTGGTGAACAAGCATATTATTGGACACAATTTTGTTCAGCCGTTGAATTCATCAAGACAATACTCAATGATTCTTAAAAAATCAATTTATCATTATTATTATATTATATATGGAATAATTATACAAAATTTTAGAGAAATTTTATTTAAATGTTGTTATATGAAAAATAGTATAATAAATTATATATTTATTCAAGTAAAAAGAAAGAAAAGTTTCAATTTTTTCATTTTAAAATTAAAATAATATACAAAAAGAGATGAGATATGCAAAAAAACATTTCTTTTTCTCGATTTAACATTTTATAATCAATTCGATGATGATTCTATCGATTGATGGTGATGATGATTTGTATTATTGATCGATTCCATTGATCTTGTTGTAGCATTTGATTGAATATTTGTTGAGGTTGTTGATGATTGAATATCTGATGCCACAACACTTGTTGATGATGCTGTTGCTGCTTTATTAATTTGTTCATAAAGTAATTTTTGAAATTCTTGAAAATCACTTATATTGCTTTTGCTACTTATTACATTATCCATGCTATTTCCATTGAAATGTAATGGAACATTGTTTGCTGTTGTAGTCATTGATGATGATTTAGAATCTAATAATAATAAACCATTAATATTATTATCATTATTTATTGGAGATAAATTTTTTAATTGCTTAGAATCATTCAAATTCGTTAAGGATGATTTCATTTCGGATTTGGAATCAGTGAGACCATTTTTTGATGACTCAACAACACCATTAATTTGTGAATTATTGCTTGATTGTATTTTATCATTATTATCTACATCAACAATTGTTGCAAGTGATTCAAGAATACTATTGATTTCTATGGAATTTGATGGGGAATTTTGTTTGCTATCAGATAATGTTGTGAATTCCGCAAATCCATTATCCCCGTTTGTTTGCTGTTCATCAATCATATTTGTTCTATTATCACTTCTAATAATGCTATTCGCTGATATCAATTCAGGCAATTGATCTGAATCATTTTTATCTGACTTAATATCATCAATATTGGACGTTTCTTTATTTTGTGAATCAATTTTTGGTGATAATTGATTAGTGTTGATATTGTTAGGGCAATGTTGAATGCTGCCTTCTTCAACTTTTTTGATAATTTTATTCAACAATGTCATCGGTGATGATGAACGCGAGGAGCTGGATGATGATGATGAACATGTTGAAGAAATAGAATCATGTCGTTTTTGTTTACATACATTATTATCATTCAGACTTCTGTTAAAATTTGATTTATGATTTTCATCTATCTTCAAGAATGAATTCGGTGAATTGATTGGAGAACTGATTTGATTTGAAACACTAGGAATTATTTGATGCTGCTGAGGAATTTTGCTATTTTCAATTTTCTCTTCGACTGTTTTTGTTTCAGTTCGGTATTGTGATAAATTAATATCATTCACTACTATAGATTCAGTCGTAACAGTTTCATTTAAGATCTTTGCTGATTCAACATTTGAATTCAATTCGATATTATCACTTTTCCGCTTTCTAGTAGCTAATCGTTTTTCAAAATGATCACTTATTAAACGGCATTCATCTTCTAGAGATCTTTTATTATATTCATATTCCTTATTTATATCATTAACAGTTTCTGTTTTAGATTCATCGATTGCCATTAATGGTGATAAATTAGGCGCAGGTGGTATGCATGTCATGGGAGCATTGTCACTCATTTTTGATGTCGAATTCATATTATTAACATTTTTCATGGATGGCGATGAAGAGGATGATAATGGTGTCAAAGCTATTTTATCCGAGAATTTTGATATGGAATTTCTTCGTTTACTTTGGGCGGAACGATCATTATTGATTCTGTTCAAATCAGGTGATGATTGTGAATTTGCAGAAGGGACTAGCATATTGTTATTATTGTTAGTTTTATTAAAGCTGCGTATACGGCGACGATTTGAATTTATCAATTTATCATTTTTTATGCTGTTATTTTTAGTGGAATCGCTAATTCGACGCATTTGTAAACGTGTTTGTCGTAATGATTGCTGACGACCGCCAGTATCTGAGAATAATGATTTGAAATTTATTTTGGAATCATTATTCACCCAAATATAATCATCATGTGTCTTATTTGGTTCCAATATCAGATAATATAATGGTATTGGAATATTCTAAAGTGGGAGAAAAAATGAAAATTTCAAACTATTATATTATTTATGAATAATTAAAAATACGTACCCTTCTCCAAGAGTAAATATACGCAACATCCATTATTGTATAATCATCTTTGAGACGTTCGTGTTTATAGAAAAAATCTACTTGTATTGATTGATCAAGCTCATATTTGTATTGAATGAATTTTTTCAAATGTAAAACTCTCATCCCAGATTTCACTAATAGATATCTCCTTTGATTGAGATTTGTTAATTTGATATTTGAATTCTCATCATTATTATTAAATGATAATAATGGATATGGATTAGTAACTTCGGGAAAATATTCAATCGTTATTTGTATTTGATCATCATTTGATAATATCAATCGTTCACCATTTATTTCCCCTTTTTCTTCATTTGAAAGACCGATTGCTAAAAGAATGAAAATTAGATATAATCTGTGAAAAATTCCAATAAGCAATCTTTACCTTTGTCAGGATGACAGCGATAAAATTCTTTGCGGCGATTCATTTCATCTAATGTCAATGAAAATGTAACAATCACTAGAATGCATAATTCTAAAAATTTTAAAACATACTTTTATAAAGTCCTGGAACTAATTTATAAACAATATCTTGTCTCGTTGGATCAGATCTTATGTTCAATTTAGGTTTTGTTTTATGAACTTGTGTATTACATTTAGGACAAGACCGCGATTTTGTATTATTATCATCATCATCAAAATATTTTAATATACATGTTTTACAGACTAAAATCAAAACAAGAGTAATTAATTTAATTCAAAATGATACAAAATAATGCAAAAAACTTACAAGAATGAAGACATTCATTTATTGTTGTTGCATCAATTAGATAACCTTTACATAGAAAACACGTAATGACATCATTGAAATCTTTTAAATAATATTTGATTATTTCATCATTAGTGGAACAGGATTCATTTTTGGAAGCATTAGATTTTTTATTATCACCATCATTACCAATATCATCATCATCAGTATCATCATTGTTAATTTTTTTACTTATTCCATTATTCAATGATGATGAATGATCAGATTTTTGTTGATTACCATTAACATTATTTGTTGTTGCTGTTGTCGTTGACAATGTCATTGTTGTTATAGTTGTTGTTGATGGTAATTTCATTGATTCATTATTATTATCAACAGGCATTGTATAAATCTTTAATTCATTTGTTATGATTTGTTTTGTTTATTCTTTAATTCCAAAATCTACTAATTAATATTTCATTCTAATTAATCCAATTTCAGAATTTTTTCAATATAATAAAATGATAATCGGGTATGAAAATTGAGCACGCAAACTTGAACAACAAAACAAAAAACAAATAAACAAAAATACACCACCAACACACATACACATATGCGTAGCTAGCAAAGCTAAGCAAGCTATTTATTGCTAGACCCTAGCAGCAGCAGCAGCAGCAAATATTTGGGTATTATTTTTTTCTTTATTGCTTTTCATTCAAGCAGTTTTTGCCCCTAAATAATGAATTTTCATTTCAAACATGGGCAAACATTTATTTTTGAAATGCTGTGCATTGAAATTGGATGGACAGATCGACAATAGGCCCTTAACAGAGCAATATATTGACACAACAGAAAATTAAAAAAATATTCAAAAATGAAAACAAAATCAAACAGACAGACAGACAAGCTTTGAATTTTGCATGCTGTGTACGCGTTTTTTCGTTTGGTTTATTAGTTTTGAATATTTGAAAAATAAATGGAGATTGAATTGCAATCACTAATCCTTATATTCATTTTACTTAGCATACTTTCCATTTAACCACCA
Organism: Psoroptes ovis; assembly: GCA_002943765.1. Classification (NCBI taxonomy): domain Eukaryota; kingdom Metazoa; phylum Arthropoda; class Arachnida; order Sarcoptiformes; family Psoroptidae; genus Psoroptes; species Psoroptes ovis. The sequence continues at coordinate 1,823,322 of PQWQ01000006.1, forward strand.
CTACCGCAACATTATGCATGCGTTTGAGCAATTTTTAATTCCACCAGTTTTTGCTCGCGCAGTTTATTTCTTTCAAAAAACACAACAATAAAAAACAAGGCAATACTCCCCATTCACTTAGCGGCTTATCGAAAAAAAAATTTGTAGAAAAAAAGGGCAGTGGCATTTCATGTTTTGAAATTAGCGCCAAAAAATTAAATATTTTCAATTTTTTTTAATTTATTCATAAAAGCTGTTACGCAAAAATGAGATCTTTCAAGCCATAATCAATCATTCTCAAGATTAATTAATTGAATTTTTAATTTGCAAATCATATCAATAGCTATGAATTATTCAATTACTTACATGCTACATGATAATTTATTGATCATTGAATTGATTAATTAATTCAAAAATTAAATTAATTATCAGAATGATTTATAGTTTTTATGTGCAATTTATAATCAGATGACAGCATCATAGTCGAGATTGTCTGTTAGATAGTCGAGACATTTCATGACATATGAATAACACGAATATAAATTTGGACAAGTCGATGACGGCGATGAATGATTGTCATAATCAAAAAGCCATCGACCGAGTTTCAAATCATTTTTTAAATGTCATTTGTTCATTTTTGTTATTTTTATTTCAAAGAATCCTTCTGTTTTTCAATGGAACATTTTACCGTGGAATAATAGTGAATCAAATATCGATTAAATAAAATAATAATTGATGCTCTTGAATCGTTTCAATTACATGTGTTTCTCAGTTAATATACTTCAATTTTCAAGTGTTTTTCAGAAGATTAAGAAATTTAAAAGTTTCAATTAGAATTCAAAGATGATTTTTCATGAATTCATGAGATTATGGAAAACTTTTGAGAAATTTTGAAAAACTTTCAAATTTAAAAAAAATTGCCTAAAAAAAAGGTAGTGGCCATTGCTGATTTGCTTTTGTTTCGCATTCCACTACCATTAGTTTTTTAAGCAGCAATCAAAAATTGGTAGTGGACAATCATTCGAATTTCGAATGATCTGATTCTTTAGCTTAAAGCAATCATCAAATGCCATCATTCATATATATTAAGTGTCTATGACTAAATGGTGATAATCAACAAAATTTGATTTTTGAGCATTAAATAAAATGATAATAAATACAGAATAAATTGCTACAATGATTGAACAGTAAGCAGATTGCGGTGTTTTTTTCTGCATTTAAACTTTCATTTAATTTTTGTTTTTTTTTGCATGTGCTCTGCAATTTCGATACGTGTGTGTATATGCTTTTGTATGTACATTCATGTGCATCTGCTGCTGGCGTTGCTGGCGTTTTAATTTAATCAACAATTATTAGAAAATGAATTGATGAAAATAAAAAAACGAAACAAAAACGATAAAGAAGTAGAAGAAGAAGAAGAAGAAGCATAAGTAAACCAAAAGAGAGGAGGATATATTACAACAGCAACAACAATGAATGATGAAAGCTAAATTTTTTTTTCGAGTAAAAACATTTAAGATAAAAGTTGGAAAAAAAGAAAAAAATAAACGTAAAGAAAGTGAATGAGTGAAATTTGGCATGAAAAAAATGAAGAAAACCCAAAGGAATTTCAATACTACTACTGGTGGTGAATAATAGAAGAAAACAACGAGGAAGACAAGAGGCATAGGAGGTAAACAAAGTATGGAAAAAAAAGATAGAAAAGAGTTTCCAGAAATTTTTTTTGCAGATTTGTCTGTTTTGTTTTCAACAAAATATTGAAAATTATTCTCAATTTATTACTATTTCATTTGTTTTATTATTTTAATTATCATCGAACTTTGAATTCGGTATTGTGATTCGATTTATTGATTGGATTTACAAAAATTTAGCAGAATTGCAAGTGAAAATTGAAAGAAGAAATTGTTAGCAAATACACACACAGTCGACACCTCAACAACACACGCAACAAAGCATGCGGTGCGGTATAATTTCAATTTGAAATCAAATTTTTTGTTGAAATCATCGCTCTCATCATCATCACCACCATAATAAGTATGAAGTATTTGTGTCATCATTAGAGTATTTTGTTTAAATTAACCTTTTATTTTTATTTTTTATGCTAAAATTATATCTAATAATCATCTGTGATTTGATGGAAATATCATATTAGTGATACCCTCAAAAAACTGCGTTATCCATCTTACGAATTTGAATTTTTTGTTTTTCATAATATTTCATAATAAATGAAAAAATTACATATCCAAAGTGAAAAGAATTCAATTTGAAAATTTATTTGTGTCTGTGACAATTATTTATTTGTTTATTTAATTATTTACTTCATATCATCATCATAAATTCATATATTCAAAAGAAACAAAACAGAAAAAAAATTATTTAGCGAAATATGTTCGCTATTGTTGTTGTTAGTGCTGGTGTTAATATTCACCCCTCAGCATAAATACATAAAAACACACAAAACAGTATATTTATTTAATGAATAAATGAACAAATAATTTATATGAATTTATTTATATAATAATATATTCCAATTCAATGATATGAAAATAAGAGAATGAAGTGAACAATGATGATGATGTGATTATCATTAATATTATTACGATGATGATGAATGTACATAATTTAAACTAATAATGGCAGCAACAATAACAGCAGCAGCATGAACAAAATTAAAAACAAATAAAAAATTATTCATCTCATGATAGAATAATAATCAGACGAATAAAACAAAGATTATCAATTTTTTTGTAAATTTTTCAAATTTTGGAATTGTTAATTTCATTTTGAAAGATTTTTGTTTATTTTAATTGTTTTCGAAGACACGCGCATCATCGGAAAAAAAACAAATAGTTGTCGTCGTCGTTGTTGTTTGTAAGCAATCTCATATTTTTTTCATTCTCAACATTTAATCAACATAATCAATCAAGAAAAAAAAAAAATATAATCCATGATTAAATTTTTTTTCTGTTTTTCATTTGTATGTTATGTATTGTGTACTACATCATCAGCGACTAAACAACTATTAGATCATTAAAAATAATAAACAATCAGCACATTCAAATATTTTAAAGAACATAACTCAATCAAAATAGATAAAAGTGTTCGATGATATATCTATGATTTATACATGTGTATATGTGAATTTTGATTGTAACATTTCTTTGATTTAATGATTTATTTTATTGATTATAAATAATTGTTTCTTTTATAATCATCATTTTATTTTTATCAACGATAATTGTCAACATTTATTTTATTAATAATAGTTCCTTGAATTTTTGTTTTCATTTTTTATTCCAATTTTCGAATATTTGTCCATCAAAGTTATCAGTTTTCCATAACATCGAAAAGAATTTCTCTCAAAATCATCAATTTAAAGAAATGAAAATCAACTATTTACTTTTAAAAGAATCTGTTTCCTTCAATTACAATGAAAATTGTTGCTAGTTATTAATATTTGGATAAATCACTTAATCACCATTTTTAGTATACTATTTATATAATTATTCAATATTGTTTTTCATCGATTTTTAAAATATTTCTTTGTTTATTTGGTTGCCAATGATATATAATTGTAAATTATGACCGAATATAAATTGGTTGTAGTCGGCGGTAATTATTCAAATTGATTTATTTTTTATACTCCATTTTTATTTATTTTCATTTCCATCAAATGTCATTCACATTAAAAATTCTAAGATATCAAGGATTATTATAAAAAAGATTTTGATAAAAAATTCTATGATTTGTTTTTTCCTTTCTGGTCATTTTGATTTCATTAGTCTCATTAAATAATTATTCATCAATCATATAGCCAAAATTTCAAATACAAAAATAAAAATGTTATGTTCCACTTTCATAATTCATAGTAATTTCCAATCCTAATCCTAATTGCAGAAATAACTATATTATGCACCAGACATCCAGATCATTGATGTTGAATAATAAAATATGCAGTTTCTGATATATATAGAGTAGATGTTTGCACTTGATGTTAATTTACTAATACCGAAAATAAAAATTAATTTTTAATATAATTTGAAAATTATAACCATAACAACTTGAAAACAAAAATGAAAATATAATTCTTTCATTAATATTGATTAACATTTATCTCTTCATGTTTTTTCCACAATTTTCCTTTTTATTAAAAATTTTCATTAAGTAATAATAATGATAATGAATTCATTCATTCATCATTTTCATATTCAATTTCACCAAGAATCATAATAAATAAATTAATTAATTATATTTTTCCTATTTTTATTTATCATCAAATATTAATGTGAATAGCTGGTGGTGTCGGCAAAAGTGCCTTAACCATTCAATTAATTCAAAATCAGTAAGCATTTTTTTCTTCCTAATGATGGATTTGATTTTAATTTCTAAATTTCAAGCTTTGTAGATGAATATGATCCAACTATTGAAGATTCTTATCGTAAACAAGTCGTTATAGATGGCGAAACTTGTTTACTTGATATATTGGACACTGCTGGACAAGAAGAATATAGGTAATCATAAAACTATTGATCAATTTACATATAAGTTCAATATTTATATTTTATCTATCCATGAACAAATCAGTGCGATGCGTGATCAATATATGAGAACTGGCGAAGGGTTCTTATTGGTATTTGCTGTCAATAATGCGAAATCGTTCGAAGATATATCTACGTACCGGGAACAGGTATATTAGAAAATAAATTTAAATCAAAATTAATAAATTCTTTGTGTTCAAATAGATTAAACGTGTAAAAGATGCTGAAGATGTTCCGATGGTGCTAGTCGGAAATAAATGCGATCTACCAGTACGCGCAGTTTATATGTGTGGAGCTGCAGAAGTTGCAAAAAATTATGGTATACCATTTGTTGAAACATCGGCCAAAACAAGAATGGGCGTCGATGAAGCCTTTTATTCATTAGTTCGTGAAATACGTAAAGATCGTGAACGACGTGGTAAAGATAAAAGAAAAAATCAAAAATCGTCAAAAAAGTGTATCATTCTCTAAATTTAAAATCAATAATATATAAAAATCGCAAAACATATTACATAACATTCATACAAAAACATATTGGATCAATATCAAAATTTGCACACCGCTGAATCAAGCACATTAGTTGCACCCCTGAATTTTTTTGTTTTAATAAATATTGAATTATTGAAAATAAATACATTTGAATTCTGGTTCAATTTATAAAATATACTCATCCAAAAATCATTATCAATTAATTTTCATATTATTAATCAATTAATTAATTGATTAATTTTTTTGTTGAGTAATTTGTTAATTGAACAAACACATAAATTATTGTTTTTGAGTGATCATATTTTCAGAAATCATTTGTCTAAAAATTGATAATATTTTATATGATTCATTAATTGATCAACATCAAAATTAATCGGCTGATTTATTAATTATATAATATTATCATCTTTTTTCATTTAGGAATATTAATTTTAATTATTTGTAACAAATATCATTGATTTGATTTAATTTTATTTTACAAGTGACCGTTAAATTGTAACTGTGCTTAATTTATACAGAGCTTATGGAGCTCAAATGTCGTCAAAGCCAAGCTTTATGTCGAAAAGAGCCATACTCTGCTTTGTGCGATGAATGTTGGTGACTTTTCAAGTTGAATGATTTATCCGCCAACTAAACGACCTTTTGGATCAGACTTATAATTCGCATCAATACATACACACATTGATGCACCGATTTTTTGACAGGCTCAATGATCAATCTTAAATATCAGCCAAATATCTTGATTTAAATTTTTCTTTTATATATATACACACTAACACATAAATCAACATACATCTTGTATACTTTAGAATTATTATGTAATTGAAAATTCAACACTTTTTTTGTGTTACATTTTATTTTTTTGAAAATCATGATTAAAATTTGTTTGATGTTTGATATTTAAAAATAATGGTAAAAAATGGTTTTGAATCAGTTGTTTGAATCATTCAAAATGAATGCAAACTTAATTTACCGAGTTTCACAAATTTTAAATCAGCCTTGAAATTCCTTAAGGAAAAATCGATCAACAGAAATAATTACGATTATAATAATATCTGTGTTGGTTGAAAAAAAGAACCGGACCCTAAATGACCAACCAAGCGACTAATTGTAAAAAAACTTTTTGAATTTTCAAAATTATAAAATATAAAAACGAATTTATTTATCTCGTTTATTTCACTTGATTTGATTCAAAAAAATCATAATGAAATGAATGGAAAATGGCAACAAAAATATTGAAAACAGAAAAAAAACATTTTGATCACAAATAATCCAGCAACAACAACAATCAAATGATCATTTTGATTGACATTGATGTTTATTTTTAGTGTAAATCTGCTGATTTTTTGAAAATTCGATTCAATATTTTTTTTTGTTCTATCTTTGAATATATTCAAATTTATCTTTATTCATTAACATAAAATATAATTATAACTGAAATATTTAAATAACAAATGATAATTTATTTTCAAATTATTTCATTTAAAATTAGCATATTGATCGAATGATTGTAGATAAGCGAGTGCCACTTGATGCAAGAATAGATATTGTTCCTGGTTTTTAAAAAGAAGTGAAATGAAATAAAATCATATCAGAATTTTTATTATTTTTCATGACAATAAATATCGATTGTATTTGATCGGTGTTTTTTTTCAATTTCTATTTTTGAATAATAATAAACTTACATAATTGATGATAAATTGTGGACGATTAGCGCGAATTTTTTGTACAGCAAGAAAGACATCGATTTGTTGTTCTTCTTTGATACGTTCGAATAGAAAATCGGCCGCACAGAATAGACCACTTAATTGTACACCATCGCTATTGATGATAAAATGAGAAATGATAAAATAAAGAAAAAAAGTAACGTTGAGTACATTTTAGGTGAAATTTGATCATATTTAAAAAAATTGAAAAAAAAAGAAAATACTTACATGCATTGAACAACCAACGGATGTGTCGTTAGTGATGATAATGATGAATTATTATTATTATTGGTATTACTGTTATTATAGATATTCGTATGTTGATCCAATTTTTCTCTTAATTCAATCAATGCACAACATAATTGTGATAATGATGATTGTGATAGTGATGTTTTTGTTTTTGTTTTTATTGTTATCGTTGTACCACCATTTATATTATTTAAATCATTTTCCATTTTAGCACTATTATTATTAACAATGAGTCCATCGAAATTCACACATTTTAAATGGTATTGATGTACGATAAGTTCATTTGGACGCAATTGAAATGTTCTTAACACTATATTTGATCCGGATAATATTTCTTCTTTGATTAATGTAACTGATAATTCATTATTGTTGAAATCAAATTTCTTATTAACAATTGTTGGCCAGTACTAAACGATTAAAGAAAATAAAGTTAAAGCAAAATTTAAATTTAAATTTTAACAATTAGCAATTATTCAGTTCAAAAATAAGTATAAATTCATAAAATCAAAATCTTTAAGTTACAATTAGTTCATCATTTTGAATTTCACCCAATAATACTATTGTTGTACATCTTGTATTTTCAATCATTTTCCAAAATTGTTGCCGATTATTTTCGAATGGTATTTGTGTAACAATGTACGCATCTTTTCTGCGATATCCCTATTTAATTTTAAATTTGAAAAAATATTAATGAAAAGGGAAATATGGAATTAGTGATAGCTTATCAAATAGTTGAATAGCTTTTTCAATAGATTTGATATTATTTACATTAACATAAACAGCATTTATATAATCTTCATGATTAGGAAGTATAACACGAGCATGGTCAGCTAAAATCAAAGAATTGGAAAAGAAAAAAACATTTAGTAGAATAGTCAGACTTTCATAAATAATCGAAAAATATTTTATATTTGGAATATTGGATTCACATACGAGGTATAACATCTTCACGGCGATTCAATTTATTATTGATTAGACCAAATTTCGATATTTGATTTGTCGATGATGATGATGCAGCTGACAATAATGATGTGGAAGACATTGATGGTTTACGTGATGACATTATATTTAATATATCAAATTGTTTACGCAATCGGCATTTATTATCATATCCTTTTTTTGTCATACGATCTAAATATGTTTCAAAATCTTTACACGATATATCAGATGATTCATGTGATAATGCTTCGACCAAAATATGATAAACGAATACATATTGTGAAAATTTTTCAACCATGTTTATTCGTTGTAAACGCATTTTACAAAAATGTCCTAATATATCAATTTTTTTTTCTTTCCGTGCCATTTCTAACATTGAATCGATAAGTATAAATGCACCGGTTCGACCAATTCCAGCCGAGCAATGTACAATAATATGAGGTGCCTCTTTATAAAATGGACTTGTTCTAATGCGATTAATGAAACTAATTAAAGTACAAGCATATACTGGTACATTGTGATCAGGCCAAGATATGAAATGATATTGATTTACAATCATCTGAGATTCATTTTTTTCACATAAAAATGTTCGTATTACATAATCGGCAAATAATTCAGTATTTTGTAATGTCACTTTGATATTTCCATAAAATTTACTATTATCAGGCCAATATTTCTCACATTTCATTCTTCCACTTTCCTCCAGATTCGTTAGCATCACAATCTGTTGACATTTGTATTGCCAAATACAGCGCCAAAAATCTTCGACCGTTGCGCTAATTGGTCCCTGTGATGCAATATAACGTTTTGGTCGTTTATATCCATCAATAAAGTTTGCATTAATATAATTAGTATCTTCAGGTGAATCTTGTTCCAATAAAACTCTTGTATGATCATACGGTAATAGATTTCCATAACGATTTTTTGTTCTGTGCTGTGGTAAACGACCATCATTCCAGCTTTTCATTTTTGATTTTGGTACACTATCATATTCTTGTCTTATTCTATCTTCATTCAATAATTCTGGTATCATCGATACTATTTTTTCAACATATATTACATTTGATTTTGGTTCGAATATCACTTCGGGTGCACTTTCGTGATCATTATTTATTAAATGTGTCCGCATCATTTTATTACTATTTGAATGGTATCGATTTTTACGCCAAAAAAATATACCATTTTGTCTTTGTTTTTGATTTCCACAATAATTTCTAATAATTTGAATCAATCACAAAAAAATTAATAATTTAAAATCACAGAACTAAAATAAACATGACATCACTCACATGTAAATTAACATGATTAACAAAATACAAGTTATAAACAATAAAAATCCAAGAATGATAATCAATAATATTTCTGTAGTGGAAGAAGTTGATTGATTTGTATGAACTGGAAAAATTGAGATTGAGATTGAAAACATGAATTACAAAAAAAAAAAAAAAAAAATTAATCAAACTTACAATAAAATACTTTTGGATGTAAGGCAATGTTTACGACACCAGTATGATCAAAAAATACGATACCAAATTTAAAACGTGCATTCGGTGGATGGAAATTAGTCATCTCTGCTTGTCCAAATGTCATTGTTGGCCGATTGATTTTGATTGAATTAACTTTGTTCATATCTAATTGATCAATTTCTTTGATAAATATTTGATCGACAATCGATAAATCAAATATGTACAAATATATTTCCAATTCAGATAATTGAAGACATTTATTTTTTATCTTAATCTTGAATGTATTATTCATTTGTGAAAATACTTGAAATAAATCCGTTGGTGAATCTTCATTTGTTGAATTACGGGAAAAAATGTGAATCAAAAATCTGAGAAAAAACTATAAACTAATGAAACTCACCATAACAATTTTGAATTGCCGATATTGTATTTGCCGTATCTGATTTGGATTGTCCATTGATGATAGTGATTGAGATGAAAATTATCAGTAGACATAATAAATCTTTACCAGAAAATGATTGATTAAGCATCAACATTTTTGAAAACATATAATCTTTTCATTTGAAATATGATAGGCTCAAAAAAAAATTTATTCATGGAAATTCATTCAAACATCAATGAAAAATATCTTTAGTTCTTGTTTTCGATTCCATTTAATAGAAGATTTTTGATGAATAAATTAATTTTCGATTTTGAAAAAAATATGATTTAACATCAATCAATTAATTTTATTATGAAAATTTTTAATGATTTTAATATTTTCTATGACTTTCATCATTTCTTCTTTATTTTTTCGTGACAATTATGACTATGATCTTCAACAGAGAGAGAGGATATGATCATATCCTTTGTAGATATTGAAGTGAAAATGAAAATGAATAAATATTTTTTTCAAAATTTCCTAGTAAAATCAACACACCGGATCCGATGGATGGATTGTCCTTCATGGATGGCTCATATTTATTGGCTTTATAGAGCAAAATATAAATATGAAATTTTCAAATTTTGACGTAAAAATCATTTCATACAATTAATTTTGAAAAAAATAAATCAATTCGAAATTGATGCAATCGTATGCATTGGGATGACCATGATAACGGAATCGAATACGGAAAATAGTCTTTTCATTAGGCAAAAAATGAATTCTGTAAGACGATTGCGCTATCTTGTGTGCTGATGTGTGAGATATACATTGTGTTTTTCCACATACCATCAGCTGATTTCATTGCATGAAATAGAATCAACAAATGTTTTTTTTTTGAAAAAATTATAATGATTCCCAAATCAATTATTCCAATTATCGATCATCAATCATCAAAATCATTGATAAAATTAATCATACGTGCAAAACCGGGTGCAAAACGATCACAAATTGTACAAATTGATGATGAAGCTATCGGTGTACAGATTGCTGCACCGCCAAGGTAACCACCATATTTTTTTTTTTTTTTTTTTGATTTTCAACAAAATTCTTGCCGATTCCATTGAAAATTAATTAATTAATTATTCTAATTTAAATTCTTTTTTTCAATTTTATTGATGATTTTTAGAGAAGGTGCAGCCAATGAAGAATTGATTGATTATATGAGTCACGTTTTTGGTATTAAATCAAGACATATTTCATTGGATGTTGGTACAAAATCTCGAAATAAAATTTTATTTATTGATTTCGATACAAATAGTGCAAAAAAGACAAAAAATGTTGGCGGCGGCGGCGGTATGCAGCAGCAACAAAAACAACAAGAACAAATAATGACAGCTGAAAAAGTATACGAAATATTAAAACAGAATATGGAACATTGAAATGAACAAACAAACAAAAAAATGAATTTTGTTTTCTCAACTAATAATAATGATGATGATATTTAATGGTGACCTTGATGGTCAAATTATTGGTGTCGTTGTCTTTCAAAATAGTTAAATTCAATTATTGTGTGTTTCGAAAATCATTCAAATAAAACAGCAACAACAACAATAACATCACGTTTTGAATGGTTTGAATGGTCACAAATTTTGATCATAATATTCAATGGTATATTATTTGATCGATACTTTGTTTTATTTCAAATATTATTGTTAATTCTGCATCTGGATTTCTTTTTTTCCATTTTTTAATTATCAATTTAAAATTTAATTTATAAATAATGGAATCTTCATGCAAGAAATGGAAAATAAAAATTTATAAATGGGAAAGCCGCGCCAAAACACGCGGAATTTTTTTTCAATTTTGATGTTTTTGTCTCGTTTTTTGCTGCTGTTGTTGTTGACAGGTGCATCTAAATTATGATAGCAAAGAAACAAACAAGAGACAACCGTTAAAATTTTTCATAAAAATTCATCACTCAAATTTAGACAAAAAAATGAAAATAAATAAAAAATTTTATGAATCATGTATTATAATGTTTGGTTTGTGTTTATTTTACCTGCTTGTCATTCATTTGCAAAGGTATAAATATAGAATGTTTTATCATTTAACATTTTCCAATCATAGATAAAAGATTAAAACAAAAATATTTTTTCAATCTAATGGAAACTTTTAGTCAATCATGATTGAGCCTGTTGATATTGATCAATTTCAAATTTCCAAACTTCAATGATTTTAATTGAAATATTAATACATGTGCCATCATCTTATGAATATAATCGTGATAAAATAATGTCAAATAATAATAATAAATTATATACATCAAATTTATATGATTCAAAGCAAAAAAGTAGATCACATTTAGTATTATTCGAAACAATTGATGTTAATAAAAATGATAGAAAACATGGAAATAAATCAGCAAGACAATTAGAACATTCAAATGCTTTCGGTTATCTAGGTAAACCATTTATAGTAGCATCATCATCATCGAATACCGCAGCATCGCCCGCGACAACAACAACAAAATCAAAATTTAAACAACGAAATCAGCCAAGAAAAAATATACAATATCGATGTCAATCTATACATAATTTATTTGATTGTAACGATGGTAATCATCGACATCAAACACCGCGAGCATCAACGCCAATCATACAAACATTAGCGAATCGTAATGAATCTAATGGTGTACGATCTGCATTAATGTTAATCGATCAAAATGATTCAATTCCTATTTCCCAAGATTTTTTAATTGATAATTCTATTGGTGATCATTATTATGATCATGAAGATGATGATGATGATGGATATGTTACTAATATTAATAAAGAAGCTGATAACGATTCTGAAATCAATGAATTATCTTATCGATATGATTATAATGGTTGCAAAATAATAAAAATGTCGAATAATTCTAATGATAAAAAAATTTATGACCAAAAAGATGAAAGCACAACGATGATAGATGTCAACAATAATACAATAATAAATGATTATAAAATTATGAAAGATTTATCATTGCAACTGCCATTACCTTCTTCATTAATTTTATCATCAACAAACCAACCGAAAAAAATGGTTAAACAAAATGAACTTTCACCAGATAATGGCAGTTATTTCCTTCAAATACCAATGCATTCAATACACAAACAAAAGCAGCAAATGTCAAAGCCATTAATTTATCAAGATAATGATGATGATGGAAAAAACTTGAATATTAATAGGCAAAATCGGCAACAATTTCATCAACCCTCTATGAATAATGACAATGACGCCAACATTATTGTTGTCGATGTATTTAAGAAGAAGCATAAGCAAAAACAACGACTCCAAGCTGCTAAACAAGGACAACAAATAAGAAATATTAACAATAACAATGAATTATTTTATTCATCATCAATAAATGATTTAACATCATCGTCGAAAATTTATTCAAATATCGATCCGTCATTGAATAAAACACTACCATTAACAACACCAACAAAATTAGCAGCTAAACAGAAAAAATTTTACAAATATCCATACGATCAACAATTACAAAGTTTCTCATTGACAATGTCTGATATGGATTTACGGCAACAACAGCAACAACCCGAAGATGATGAACCAGAGGTTAGTTATTTATAATTTCTTGAGAATTTTCCGAGAAAATAAAACAATTATCTTATTTACCAAAAATAATAATAAATCTCGATTGTAATTAACACTTTTATCTCTAATATTTTTTTTTTTGTTTTTGTTTTTTTTTTATTTGTTTGTCTATTCCTTTACTGAATCAATGATAATAAAGTCCAAAAAAACTTTAAATTTTCACATGAAATTTTTTTTCAATTTTTCATTATCCGTGCATATGATTAACATCATCATGATTGTCATTGTTCATTGAATGTTTATTTCATCTTTTTCATTTCTGTCAAAACTTTCCAAATAAAACTAAACTAATTTACCATCTTTAAGATATTTGATAGAGCGTGACTTAATAAAAATGATCTTTATGTATTTATGTTTGAGTTTTGATTTATTTTAATGTTCTTGAAATTTATGATAAATGATAAACAACAAATGTCATGAGATTATCATCATTTGAAATTTATTTTTGAATAAATTCAAATTGGTTTCATTTGAAGCTTATGATTATTTCACCCTCAAATGATTTTGAATAAGCAATTATAATTTCTTACGAATGTTGTTCTCAAAGAAAAAACATCTGATTCATCGATTATCATCATTTGTCTTCGTGGATTCACCATCACAATTCTCGTATTTTGTATTCTATATATGTATTGTATATGAAATTATCGATGTTTTCAGATGTTCATTGAACTTTTGCTTTTGGTTTTGTTTTGATTGTGTCGAATGATTGGCGCGGTAAATTATTTGGAATGGGAAATTCCAAATGGCCATGGAAAATTACCGCATTTTACCCGGATTTCATTCATTCATTCATTGATCATCTGATCTATATAGCCAAATAACCTCATATTGTGCTCAAAACAATTGATTTAACTACCGTTATATGCATTTAGTTTCCATGGCTTAGTTTCGATAATACAAATGGTGACAACACCCCATTTGAATACCCGAAAATCATAGAAAACTTTCCATTTTTTCCCTTATTTCGGACATGAATAAGACTTCAAACTAAATAAATCGATGAATGAACGAAAAAAGATTGCGCATCATAATACCCAATGAACAACAATAATAACCTCATGTCGGGTGAATATTTAGTGATTATTATAATACCTCTCTAATAATAATATATGTAAAAAATAACCATAAATTTTAGCAATTGTTTACCCAACTTTGTCTGAGTACATATTTGAATTAGTTCGTCAAAATTGAATAGAATTTACTATTTTTAATAAGTATTTATGTGTATGATAAACACACACACATATATTTTATTTATTCACCATTTTTACCATCATTCCCATCTAAGCGATCTAACCATCACCAGAATTATTCTTCAAATGCTTATGTATGTGTTTGTGTTTATTATGTGTGTGTGTAAGTGCATATGAGTTTTTGGACTGGTTTTACACTAAAATTAATATCTGATATTTATATTTCATTGAAAAAAATCTAAAGAAGAAAATAGTATTCCCATAGTTGTTGTTGTTGTTGGTGGTGGTGTTAGTGTTAACACTGATTTCTCGCAATATTTTCATATTATTTAGTGTGTATTTAGTTAGTTTGAAATCATATTTGAATTATTGTATACAAACTCTATGATGTGGAAGCCATTTGAATTTCAAATTTGAATTTTTCATTTTTCCCGAAATTCGGTGAAGCACATCACACACCACAAAGAAACTTTTCCATTCTTTTCATTCCATCAAGTTCAAATGGAACAATTTATAATTCACTAAAACAATCGTTCACAGCTAATTCATTATCAAATATATGACAATCATTTTTTATCAGATTTTATCCACAAGTATTTATTTAAAACAAAATTTCAACGTTTGTGACTAGAGTTAAGTGGTAAATCGCTTTACAATACTCGATATTATCATTATAATCATCATTATACCTGTGTGTGTGTGTGTGCAAACCTTTACCAAAACCACCAACACCAACAACGATCATAATAATAATCAGCCAAAATGAAACAATAACCATTTCTATTGTTTTTTGGCATAATCAATTGTTTTGATATTTTCTTTTGATAATTTTTAAATCATTTGCATTGTTCATGTCAGTAGGTATTCTATTGTGATCTACGAGAGAGAAAAGTGTTTGAAATTTATTTAAAAATTAGGTGTATTGTCTGTTTAATTGAATTGAAACAAATAAATAAATAAACTGGTAACCAACATTTTAAAAAAACTGTGTCATTTGATATGAAAAATTTATATTAATAAATATGACAATACATTCAAAACATTTTAAACATTTGATTGTTTACCATTTTTAAAATTCAAAAATTGTTTCTTTGATTCAAACATTCATTCATTCAAATGAAAATCTAGTCTTTTTGTTATTTGTTTGTTTGTTTATTTAAATCAATTTATGAAATCATTTGTCGTATTGTGCATATTTTGAATGTTTTTTTATGAACAATTTCGAATAATTTTAAATAATTGGAACGTTTTTTTTGAATTTGAAAATCTTGATTCAAAAATATTTTCCCACATTCATTTCTCCGAAATTCACTCATTTACTTCAAAATCACTTTACCATATATCATCATCATCGCCAATGACATAACATTGACAATCATTATCATCATAATTATCATCAAATGTCACATTTGTTCGAGATTTCAAGTTTGTCACATTTCAAATGATTTTCATTTAGTATAAATATTTTGGAATAAATTTATGAAAATTCTCCTCGATTTAAATTTTTAAATCAAAAGAGTATTTTTTTCACCATTCAATGTGTGTGTTTGTGTGTGGTTTCTTTCAAATTTCAAATTGAATCAATTCAAACCAGATATTCGATATTTAGAATTGAACTAATTATAAAAACTTGAGTTTTACAAGAAAAAGCGGCTTAAAAATAGAACAGTTTGATCGGGTGTCAAATTATAAATTTTCTTGTAAATTTTTACCTTATTTGGTCAAGCAAAACTTAGAGATATTTGATTCATTTCGATTGATTGATCAATGATTGATTGTGAATGACAAAATAAAAATGGCTACTTCATCTGCTACAACGGTTACAAATCATAACCATAATAATCACAATAATAATGATAATAATTCACAACAAACATCATCACCGCAAACAACTAATGGATCGACAACAACGAATACGACTACGAAAAAAATTCCAATTCATTTGCAGGTAAAGACTCGAAAGTTAACGTGATCATACGGTTGTGTTTTCATGATTTTTTCCTTTTGAATTTTGCTATTTTTAATTTTAAGTATTTTCAATAATCAATTAATTGAGATTTTCATTTGTTTTGTTTTCTCTCAGAGTTCACAAAATCGTATTTTGATCAAAAATGGTAAATTAGTCAATGATGATGCCATTTTCAAAGCCGACATCTACATTGATGATGGAATCATAAAGTAATTTATTATTTTCTTTATTTTACTTTTGTTTTTAAATTTTATCCACTTTTATATGAAATAGAGATATTGGTCCACATTTGATTGTACCAGGTGGTGTTAAAACGATTGATGCTAATGGATTTTATGTTCTGCCCGGTGGTATTGATACCCATACACACATGGATGCAACATTTATGGGTGCAAGATCTGCCGATGATTTTTATAGTGGAACACGTGCTGGTTTAGCTGGCGGTACAACGACTATCATGGATATTGTAATGACTGGTAAAGGTGAAAGTCTTATTGACGCATTCAAACGATACCGATTAATATCGGATGGTATTGCATGCTGTGATTATGCATTCCATGTTGCTATACCTGAATTTGTTAAAGGCAAAACCGATGTTGAAATGGAAACATTAGCTAAAGAATATGGTATAAATAGTTTTAAAGTTTTTATGGCATACAAAGATGTTCTCATGTTGCGCGATGAAGATCTGATAAATGTTTTGATCAAATGCCGACAATTGGGTGCATTGCCACTTGTTCACGCGGAAAATGGTGACATCATTGATTACAATGTACGTAAATTAAAAAGTCTTGGCATCACTGGACCTGAAGGCCATCTTCAAAGTCGTCCAGAAGAAGTTGAAGCAGAGGCTGTACATCGCATAACAACAATAGCTAATCAAGTGAATTGTCCGGTTTATATTGTACATGTTAACAGTAAATCAGCAGCTGATGCTGTTGCTGATGCACGTAAACGTGGTTGCCTGGTTTACGGTGAACCAATAGCTGCTGGTATTGGCTCAGATGGAATACATTATTTCAATAAATGTTGGCATCATGCAGCTGGTCATGTTATGTCGCCACCACTCCGCCCTGATAGAACAACATCTGATCATTTGATTAACATGTTAGCTTCGGGGCAATTGCAAACAACTGGTTCCGATCATTGTGTATTTAAATCGACTGAAAAAGCTCGAGGTATAAATGATTTTTCTTTGATTCCAAATGGTGTTAATGGTGTTGAAGAGCGTATGATGATTCTGTGGGAGAAAGCTGTTCGAACTGGAAAATTAGATCCTAGACAATTTGTTGCCGTGACCAGTACAAATGCAGCTAAGATATTTAATCTGTATCCTCGCAAAGGTCGTTTGGCAAAAGGCTCAGATGCAGATTTAGTTATTTGGGGGCCAAAACCACATATTATTCGTGCGGAAAATCATAATTCAAACAGTGATTTCAATATTTTTGAAGGAACGCAAATTTCATTTGGTCCATTGGTCGTAATCAGCAATGGACGTGTCGTATTAGATGAAAATGGATTACACGTAGTACAAGGTGTTGGTCGTTATTTACCTTGTTCACCTAACTCGAGTTATGTATGGCATTCAGTTCGTGAACGCGAACGTCTATTACCGATTCGAATAGATCGAGATGATAAAGATGAACAAAAACAGCAACAACAAGCATCAGCACTTAGTGAACAACCATCTGCAGCTCTTAACCTTCAAAATGGCACAACACCACCAACTGCAACAATGTCTCTTACTCCACCGATTTTTCCTCAAATAATTGATCCAATATGTACTAGAGAAAATCAAGCAACGCCAAATTTTTACAAAGGAACTACACGATCTGGTGTTCGTAATTTACAAGATTCATCATTCAATTTGAGTGGTGCACAAATTGATGATGACAAAATAGGTAAAACAGCTATTCGAGTTCAAAATCCACCTGGTGGTAGATCTAGTGGAATTTGGTGAAAGCATTTGAAAAGCACAACGCATTTAGCAATCAATTCAACTAATTCATTCATTTGAAGCAATTAAACAAAAATTCAAGTCAATATCACAATTACATTCAAAATTATGAATGAAACAAAATTTCCTTCAAAACTTGATATACTAAAATACTTCAAAGTATACAAATTAAATATATGAATTATCAATTAAAAAACAGTATTAAATTGAATTAAAAAAATTAAATTTTATTTGAATCATTGAAATATTTATTCAATTTTGAAAATTCACTCATCGGGAATTTCGATTTCACCATCTTTAATCTTGGAAATGATATCTTGTGGATGTTGACCATCAACTGTACAGCCAACAGAAACAGCTGTGCCAAGAATTTCTTTGACTGTACCTTCTAATTTACGTGCCATACTACGTGGTCTCATGGTCCGAGCAATTTTGATAATTTCGTCCATAGTCAAATTACCACTGTGTTTTATATTCTTTACTTTTTTACGGTCACGTGGCGGTTCTTTAAGACCTTTAATCAATAATGATGCAGCTGATGGCACAACTTCGATTTGTGCTTGACGATTTTGAATAATCAATTTACAAGTTACTTTTAAACCTTTCCAATCGGCTGTTGCTTTAGCAATATCATCACCAACTTTTTTGGGTGATAAACCAAGTGGACCAATTTTAGGAGCAAGTGTTGATGTTGCACCTACCTCACCACCGACAGCTCTTAGATAAACTTAGTCATAATTAAAAATTGGAGAAAAAATGATTAAAAAACAATTCAATTTTTCGAGGGGAAAATTTACCAATTTTAATTTCATTTGGATCAACTTTTGGTGGCATTTTTTTCTAATGGTGTGGATGAGCTTTTTTCAAATATTAATTAATCAATTAATAGCTCTACCAATTTTCAATTTGTTGCACCAAAGAATAAAATGCCAAATTATGGAAAAATTTAAATGGAAAAAAAAAATTAAATAAATACACGAGGGATTGTGAATGCAGGAAAAGGAATGAAAACGAAAATATTGAATGAAGAAAAACAGCAAAATAAAAACATGCGCGGTAGCGGTACATGTGGCATGATTTACAATTAATCGATACCAAAACTATCGATAGTTATTTTTGTGTATCTATTGCGTAATCCTACGTTCATTCAATTCATTTGCCCAATATGTTTTTCTATTTGAAATGGTTAGTTATGAATCAATGAAAATTATCTCGGATAACGAAAATTACTTTGATAATGGAGAAAAAGATAGCAAAAAAAGAAAGTCAAAAAAATATCACCAATTTTTACAAATGTTTTCACAAGATTTTTGTTCAACAAAAATGTTTCTAACATAGAAATAATGCGATAAAATAATTGATTTAAATTGCTGAATAGAAATTGAATTTGTACAGTGAATTCTGCATTCATTGTAAATAATGATGATCATGATTCTAATTATAAAACCGACATCTATATTTATTTATAATGTGAAAAAAAATTGAATCAGTATTCAGCGTTAATATATAGACATTAGAAAAGAATAACATCATTTAGCAAATAGTGTCTTTTATGTTTTTGAAAGATTTATAATGTATGCATAATTAAAGGAAGAATTTTCTTGATTTGCTTCTTGTTTCTTTATTCGACCTCGGATAGATTCATTCTTTTTTGTTTTGAATGATGAATTGATCGAGCACTAAAAAATAATAAAGAATTATTATAATTCTATCATTCATTATCGACCTTTAGTTAATCACAAAATATCCGCAGATATTTATCGAAATTTTCGACTATTTAATTGATTAATTTGATTCAAAATTCAAATTATTCAATAAATAATGGATCCGATAATATTTTTGGACCTAGCCAATGAGCTGACACAGCTCAAAATGTATCCTTATTTTGATGTTGCACATTATATTGTTACCGGTATTTATCTGCGCGATGATTTATCAACAGGTATGATATTTAGTTTAAAAATTTTTCCAAATGATTGATTTTGAATGATTAACTCAATTTTTCATTTTCTATAGGATGTCATGTGTTTTCGAGGAAACATCCGTTTGCTTGTTGGATTTCATTCATGCTATCAGCATTCGCTGGCAATATTCTATCATCATTTCTTCTTGGTGAACCGATTGTTTCAGCATTCAAAAGTACAAATCAAGTTATATTAGCAACTGCTGTTTGGTTTGTCATTTATTGTTCATTTTATTTTAATTTAAATCTTTGATATACCTTTTTTATCTCATTTTTCATAGGTATGTTCTATTCTATTCTCCATTCGATTTTGTCTATAAAATGATCAAATTTTTACCGTGTAAATTGGGCGTTATAATAATGAAAGAAATTATACGCTGTAAAAAGATAAACGATGGTGTTAATCATGCAGCTAGTCTTTATCCGAATTCATTCATAATCATGATAATTATTGGCACAGTCAAAGGAAATGGTAGTTCATTCTCGAAACTCCTTGAACGTTGTATTCGTGGAGTTTGGACACCGACTGCCATTGAATTTATGTCGCCATCATTGTAAGCCATTAACTTTTCTCTTTATTATTCTTTACTTTATTTTTAATTTTTCAATAGTGCGACCAAAGCCTCAATCGGTGCTTCAGTTGTGTTTATTCTTGATAAGAAAACAGAGTTGATATCTGCTCCGCATTCATTAGTGTATTTAGGTGTTGTCATATTTTTCATTTATTTCAAATTATCATCCGTATTATTGGGCATCCATGATCCATTTTTACCATTTGAAAATCTTGTTTCAGCATTATGTTTTGGTGGAATTTGGGATTCATTATCTGATTTCATAACCTGTAAGAAATTCCAGTTGAAAACGAATTGATTTCAAATATAATTCATCATTTTTTTTCTTATTCAATATATTAGCTAAAAATTTGTCAGAAAACGGAACATTGAAAGCTGATATGTCATTGAAGAATGGAAAATCTGAGAAAAAGACGAATTAATTAATCAAATGAAACGAAAATTCAAAATTATTTTTTCATAATATTTTTTCTGTTTGAAAAATTCTGTAAAAAACCAAATAATATCTTCTTTGAATCAAAATTGATGTTATTAAATTATTTTGTTCTAATATTTTTTCAAAATAAAAAATATCAGATTGACAGATGGTAGTATTGTGCACTTGATTTTCATTTTTCGATCTCATCTATGAATGGGCTAAATTAATAATAAAATGAAAAAAAACACGCAAACAGTTTTATCAATTTTTAAGCATGAACTATAGTTATTATAACAGCGAAACGTTGAAAACGCATGCAAATATTTCAATTTGATTGCGTACATCATCAAACATTTGTTGTTCATATTTTTATTGGCTATAGCCATTATTGTATACAAATGATTCATGAATAAATTTTTCTAATCAATTTGTTATTATAATTTTATGTTGAAAGTACTCTAAATTTTTTCATATCTAAAATTATTCATCATTGAAAAAAATTTGAAAACATTTGGTAAGCTTTTAGATTGATTTAGAGATTTATATGGTCATAATTAAAATTCTTATATTCTAATCAACGACTTAGCAATACATAATTTATATTAAATTATCCTTAAAAAGCCAAAATGTCAGCTGATTTAGATGATTTTTTTGCTAAAAAAGATAAACATCGTAAGAAGAAAAACAAAGGTATATCAAATGAAGATTTTGTACAAAAATATGAAAATAAATGTAAAGAAACAATTGAATCAAAAGAACAAACATCGAATCAATTATTAAGCAATTTAGAAGGTTTTGTAGAGGTTTGTTTTATCGATTTCTTTTGGTTTTAAAATTTTTTGATTGGCATATTTTTTTCAGGATGGCGAATGGGATGATTTTGAAGATGAAAATAAAGATTATTCAGGTTTGAAGATACAAGTTCTTACGCTGGAGTAAGTTTTTTATTTCTATCATTTTACATTATAATTTGTTATAATTTTTCCTATTTACAATTATTAGTGATGATGAACAACGTGAAAAAGAAGAAGAAGAAATTCGAAAAGAATCCATCGATAAACCATGGGGTCGTAAAGAAGATTCTGAAAATACTGAATCAAAAAATGATGATGACAAAGACACCAATGAAAATGACGATGGTGATAAAGAATTCGAAAAGGAAAAAGAATCAGATTCCACAACACTGCCAAATGAAAATAAGGATAAAAACACTGCGCAAGATGGTGTTATAGATTTATCTCAAATATCAGCAGCTTTATTTAAATCAAGATTGAATCGTTCACAACAACCATCTGCTGTTGGTAGCAATAAAAAAGCGAATTTCAGAATCGATGATGAAGCCGAATTTCCAGACCTTGGTGCAACAGATGAAGCAATAGCTGATGCAAAAACATTTCAACCTGTACGTTCAACATCAACACGTGTAACTGAACCACCACCACCGTTACCTGGTCAATCATCGAAAAATGATAGAACAATATTGACTGAAAATAAATATAATGCATTAAGGAGTAATAAAGGTGCATGGTGAAAATTTTCAGGGAAAGAATCGAGCTCTGATCTAATAATGAACGATTGAACAAAACAAAACAAAAAATATTCATTGAAAAAATTGTGAAACATCAAACAATTTAGGTTTAATATTCAAATTTTTCTTAATTTTATTATTATATTATGAATCAGAAAATAATTTATACAAATATTTTATATGATGAATTTATACAAATCGCAACAAGACAAAAAAAATACCAGATTAGGCAATAGAAATAAACAAGAAAACAAATGGAAATTGTCAAATCCATCTTAAAAAAATTTTGCCTTAAATTTTATGTATCACATGCATTTCTTATTGATTCATTGATTTTTGTTGATTCAAATTAATTTCTTTGAATGAATGAATAAATAAACATTTATCTAAAATATTTTTATCAGCAAAATTACATTGAAGAAAATTATAATGTACAAATTAATGATTTTACGATTTTATTTTTAAATGTCAAATATGTGAAGCTAATTTTTAAAAAGGAAAATTAAGGTAATTGTAGTAAATGCTTTTAGTTTTTTTTCAATTAAAAACTCTATGAAAAAAAGCACATTCAAATGCAATGAATATGTATGGAATTTTCTAAATTTAGACTTTTACTCACATTATGTGCCGCTGTTTTAAAAGAAACTACACAAAGCAGACATGCAAGTACCCAAGCAATTATCATCATTAATAAATCAATGAATCTATTTTGATTCCATCATCGATTTATTAATTTGTGAACGTTCTAATTTGATTTATTTGCATGATTGAAATAGATAGTTAAAATTGAATGAAAATCTATCTGAAAATTGTTTCCTTATATCTTGTGCTTATGCGATAATCTTATGTGATTTCGAGCGAGAAAAAAACAATCAGAAAATCAAATGACAAAAAGTACATTCAATTTTGAATGGATGCTCTTCTAGGGAATTGACAATAATTGTGACGTTATTATTATGATTATCAAAAATGCCAGAGCAAAATTTTTGTACATTGTTCATAATATTTAGTCATAATATGATTTCAATGTTATGGAAATAAAAATAATGAAAGTGATTTCCATTGAAAATAATAATGATTTTTCGCTTTCAATACATTTGAAAGAGAAATACTTGTCTTGCCATGAATCAAAAATTGAGTATGATTGTGGTAAACTTGCGCACGATTATGCATTGAATTTCTGATTTTTTTTCATTTCATTCAGACATCAAATTTTATGAGAACAATATTTGATAATCAAAGTAAAAATCACATGATTAGTGGCCACAAAAAAAAGTAAAAGTAAAAAAAAACAAATGATATAACAAAAAACAAATGTATTCTCGAAAAAAAAATTTATGTATGAAAATTATATTAACAAAATAACTGTAAAATGATTTATGTATGGTATGACGTCTTCAATGTCTTCAAATCCCAATGAATACAATTTATCAATTTTGATCAACATTAATTAATACAAACAATGAAAAGTGAATAAATTTAATTCATTGAATTACATTCAATCATAATTATCCTTATTGTTATAAATACTTGTTTGTGGAATCACCATCGAGATAATTCATTCATGTACTTGTAAATATGTACTTTTGATGTTAATTTTGTTTAATAAATGTATTTGTTGTTTATTCAATTTATATTGTTCTGAGAATGTGAAGATAAGAGAAAAAATAAGCTTATAATATTTTCTTCACGTTCAGTTAAACTAAACGAAAAAAATCATTGAAATATCAAAATAAACAAAAAACATCAAAACATTTCTCAATAAAAAACAATATAAACAACAAAATTACACCGCAATGAAATGAATGAATTTAAATGAGAAAAATTTTCATCCAAAAATGAATAAATAATCAAATTGGAATCATTTGTTTATGTTTGGACTGTTTATTCATACATTCATTGATCTATCATCATATAAAATTACCGAAAAACCATATCATCATTCATCCCTTTTTTGTAATGTGTTTGTTTACATCAATCCGTTCAATTTGATAGATATGATTTGATATGATTTTGGTCTTTTTCCACCGACAAAAAAATAGATATATTTGATTAAGTAATAATCAAATAATTATATCTTCAAATTTTTCATAATCTTATGATATTTTTGTTTTTCAAAAATATTATCATCAGTTATTTTTAGTCAAATTTTAACGATTGATTAAAGGAAAAATTGCAAATATTTTGAATTATTATTTATAATTGAATTGAATAAATTGAATTTTATTGCTGATATTTTTGATATAATTAAATTGGATTCATAAATTAGAAAAAAAATGAGAATAACCAGAACACTTTTTCGTGAATTTTTGAAACAAGTTGATTATTATTCACGTTTCAATCCATCACCACTTTCAATTGAAAAATTTCTTCAATTCGGTATGTTTTGATTAGTTTTTTTTTGTTTAAAAATTAATGATCAATTGATTGTTTTTCATTCAAATAAATGTATAAAGGACAAGAAAAATGTGAAAAAACATCATTCCTATTTTTACGTAAAGAATTACCTGTTCGTATAGCGAACATAATGAAAGAATTACATTTATTACCAAATCGTTTATTAGAAATGCCTTCAGTTGAATTAGTTAAAAGTTGGTATGAAAGAAGTTTTGGTGAAATACTAAATTTTGAAAATCAATCACCTGATTCTTCCGAAATTTTGGAATCATTTTGTGATACATTGATTAAAATACGTAATCGTCATTCAACTGTCGTCGAAACGATGGCTCAAGGTATTATTGAAATGAAGCAAACATCAGTTATTGATCAACATCTTGAACATTGTATACAATATTTTCTAAATCGTTTTTTAATGAGTCGTATTTCTATACGTATGTTAATCAATCAACATACTGCATTATTCAGCTCAGATTTAAATAACCAAAGTCCTAGAAATATTGGCTGTATCGATCCTAATGTAAGAATCTAGTTATTAGTTTCTTTAAGATTTAAAAAATTATTTTATAAATATTTAAAATAGTGTGACGTTAAAGCAATTGCTTATGATGCCTATGATAATGCTCGTTTTCTTTGTGACCAATATTATTTAACATCACCTGGAATCGATTTTGAAACATTTAATGGTAATTATCTTAAATTAAATTTTGGCGATTATTTTTGTCGACAATTATTTTTCTCACAGCTTCCGATCCAGATGGTCCTATGACAATAGTATACACACCTTCTCATTTGTATCATATACTGTTTGAATTGTATAAAAATGCGATGAGAGCAGTTGTCGAATCACATCAAGAATATGCTGATTTACCGCCAATCAAAACAATCATTGTTAAAGCGAAAGAAGATTTGACAATTAAGGTTGCACACTTCATTATTTGTTTTATAATTTATGAATTTAATAAATTTCTCATTTCAAATTCAGATCAGTGATCAAGGTGGTGGAATACCTCGTTCATTGCGTGATATGTTATTTCAATATATGTATTCAACAGCCCCACAACCATCAGCATCAGACTCAAATTCAGCACCATTAGCTGGTTATGGTTATGGTTTACCAATATCACGTCTTTATGCTAGATATTTACAAGGTGATCTTGTTATATCATCATTAGAAGGATATGGTACTGATGCAATAGTTTATTTAAAAGTTTTATCAAGTGAAGCAAATGAATTATTGCCAGTATTCAATAAAACATCAACAAAACACTATACATCGAAACAAGGAACTCATGATTGGAGTTCTGGCGGCAGCAGCAACACTAATACTAATGGTAATAGTAAATGGAATGATCGTATGAGTGTATCAAATTGATTATTCAATTATTATTATCATGATATATTTCTTAATACTTTTTTATTATCCTACCATTTATTTCATAATCAATATTTCTTGAAAATGAACAAAACATACAGACAGAAAACTAATTTTTTTCATATTTTTTTTTCATTTATTTATTTATTTATTCACCTTGATTTGTGAAACCGGCAAAAAATGATTTTGAAAAACATTATATATCATGATATAAACAACAACAAAAACATTAACAAAAATGACAAAAACCAAAAATCTGATTCAAAATTGATTCAATCATGTCTTCTATCAATCATGGATTTTCATCGATATTCGGAACATGAATAACGTATTCAGATTCAAAAAAATTGTTATAATTGTTACAATTATCATTATGATTATTTATTAAAATTCATTTGTATAGTTTTGTATATTTATATGGAGAAAATCGTAAACGCTCATCATTATTATCATCAGTAAAAAACAGATAATATGAATTTTTTTTTTAAATTTTCATTAATTTAGGTAAAATATCATATTAACAACAACGAAAAAAAATTGAGTGTAAACCAATTATTTTCAATAAGAAAGCAATATGTATTTTTTAATAAAAAATTTCATTCAATAATTTTGTCAAACAATGATTGTCGATTAATTATTAGAATGTCAAAAAATGATTAGGTATTCACAAATCCAAATTTTCATTTTTTTCGTAATCTTTGAAAATAGTTTAGCATCAAAAATAATGCAAACGGCCATGTCAATATGAATATTTTTGTTTGTGGCCGTAATTCACTCATTGGCCATGCATTATTCCCATATTTTTTAGCGGATGCAGATGTCTGTTGTTGTTGTTGCTGCTGCTGCCGTATGACCTGTTGTTCTAATTTATCCATACGATTGTTGATACGATTCAATGAATTTTGTAGCTGAAATATTGCCACAGCTAATTGTTCATTCATATCGAACGATAAATTTGATGATTCTATCATTTGATTATTGTTATTATTATTATCATTCATAATTGATGATACAGTTGTTGATAATAATGATTGATCAATGATCAAAGGACTAGATTGATTATTATTATTGACATTGATACCAAAAATTTGTGGTTGTTGCTGTTGATGTTGTGGTGATAAGTCAATTGTATCAGCAAATTCATCACCATCGCTATCATATGTGGTGAATGTTTCCTGATGATTCATCATTGCTTTTTTCAAATAATAATCATAATACGACAAATTAATCAAACAAAATTCAGTGCATCAATATTTTGTAATGTTTAATAAAAGAGAAAAAAGAAAAATAAATATTAAATTCTTTGTTAAAATATTGAAAAAAATATTTTATTTAATTAAAATAATCAATCATAATCAACCACAGGTTGGTTATCAGAAAAAAATTAATCTTTGGCAATGAGATTTGTTAAATTGATTTGGCTTGATCATTTCATGTGTTTGTACATGCATCAAAGATATGGCTGAGGAATAATTCGGTGACAAAAATTTATGGAAAAATAAAAATCAAGACCTACTCGATGCTATTTGATTTTCATTCATATTCTCATCATTAATTTTTTGATCAATCGTACTTTTAGCTTCATTATTAGCATGGCCATTAGTGCCACCATTTTCAGTAATATCATTTGGTAAAAATTCATAGAATGGTCCAAGTAAATCCAAAAATTCTGATACTTCATGTGTCATCGAAACAGTTTCGATAACCTTTAAATTTAAAGAGAAAAAAAATTACATTTCACAAATGCATTCTTGAGACATTGTAAAATAAAAGCGAACCTTTTTCAATTCATCAACATATAATTGCATCGCTTCTAATTTTGACATTTGTCCACATTTAGTCCATGCATCCCATTTGTAACGATTGATAATATCATAGAATGCTGGTTTTTTAGTCATGTTAGGACCTTCGGTTGCTTGTTTGAAAAACGCATAAAATCTTAGACGCATTTCGTTTGAAGGTTGAAAAAAGCCTTTGGATTCAAGAAAAAGTATTTTGTGAATATTAGAGATTGCAAACAATCACAGAAAATATTACCATCTTTAGGCAGAGATTGTATAACTTTGACGGCAGCATCAAATTGTTGTTCAATAGACATTTTTAATTAATTATTTATTGTCAAAGTCAATGATTCGATTTGTGAAAATGGCAAGAAAATTTTATTTCTAAATTTGCAAAAACAAACAAACAAAACAAACATCAAAATGAACAAGAATTTTTATATATTTTAGTTTGTAAATGAAATTCCAGTTTTTTCTCTGGATAAATTAATCAGCAAATTGAATGACATATAATGGTTATCACTAGATAAAAATTATCAATTGATTAAAAAACTGAGAATTCAAGAAAAAACAAAATCTAAGGACTAATAATGATAACCAGTTTCAAACAAAACATGAACAAGATATTTGGGCAAAAATTTTTAAATGATAATTGTCAAATAATAGCCAAACAATACATTTTGGAACAAAATGTTTTGTTGACTACAAGAAAATAATGAAAATAAAAGAGAGACATTTGAAAGTATTTTTACAATTGAACAAAACACTTACGATGTAAATACAAAACAAAAGAGATGATAATAATTGCGAAAAATAATGTATAACCGAAATTTATGTCAAATTTTCTTTTTTACTTATTTATTTTTCAATTGAAAAACAATGTTCAAGATTTTTGGATTTGTATACAGAACAAATTCAATCAAATATATTTCAAGTGAACCTGCAGTGAAACAAATATGAAAAAAAAATTCATAGAAATGATTGTGAACTAAATTATGCTTTTAAATCATATTTATTGTTGATGATGATGTTGTTTAAAAACACAATTGAAAACATTCGAAATATTTGAACAAATTTATTTATTCATAAGATGATTGATTGATTTGATTTTTTTGAAAGGATTTTTCATTTAATATTTAAGGTCAATGCAAATCGTTGAATGATAAAAGTTCAAATTATTGATGATGATAATGGTGGTGGGGGAATTTTTTTTCAATATTCAATTGATTAATTTACCAATTTAAATTAATAAAATAAATTCATATTATTGATGAATAAACAGATTATAATGGATGAAATTGAATTGTTACAAAACACATAAGCACAAACATATTGAGTATGGGCAAATGTAAATGAATAAAACTTACAATCAACAAAACTTAAACATGAAAATGTTTATAGAAAACAATACAGTATTTTTCTTCTCGATTCGAATCAATAGATTTACCATTTTGTTTTTATTCCAATCATAATCTAAAGTGAAGAGAATCGAAAATCTCCATTATTTTTTGCATATATTTTTTAAAATTTTCTTTTTAACAAAACGAAAACGACAATAAAACTGGATTCGGTTGAATAGTATTGAAAATTGTTGTCATAATTTAATGATAATAATAGATGGAAAACACCATTTTCTCATTGTCAAGCATACCTTTGATCAGAAAAAATGATAATGGGAGAGAATCGACAATTATAGTCAGCTATTGTAGTATTGTTATGAATATTTTGAATAAAAATAATTATCATATGGATGGATTGAGCTTTGATCACAATTTAGATTCAGCATCGTCAATATTTCATTTGAGCTGAAAAAAATCATTTTTAAAGTGGATTGACACTATTCCCGGATTCGCATAATTAAACGTATTTTTCCGATAATCCGAAAAAAAATCATGGAGCGCGTAATACTGCACCTGTCTTTTTGATTTGAAACGTGTAATTCTGAATTTTATCTCAATAACCAAATTTATCATTTAAATGTGTTCGACCATCACCAGTTTGAGTATCAAATGGTACCCAATCAATGAAATCATCACTATTTTCAATTAATTGATTTTGTGCTTGCTCTTGTTCTTGCTGTTTTTGACGTTGCATCTCCAATTGTTTTTCCCTTTCAATAGATTCAATTATGGAATTTTGACGAATTTTACGAATTTCTTTGTAATTTTTCTTCGAGGCATCCGATGATGATGATGTAGTTGGCTGCTCAATCGATGTTACTGGATTATTACTGTCATCATTATTATACACAGATGTTTTTTCAGTTTCAGATTCTTTTTTCGACTCGATTTGATTGTTCTCATCGAAAATTTTCGCCGGTTTTTGCGGCATTATCGATGTTGGTTCGGGCAAATTTTTCTTTATCACAATTTCTACTGGTTTAGCAATTAGTATCAATTTTTCAATGACGCTCTGTTCCTTTTCAAGTTGTTTAATTTGCATTCTTAAATTTGATTTTTCAATTTTTTCATTCATACTGAGGCCATACTTTCGTTGATTTAATGTATTCATAAATAAATCTAAAGTATCATTATCATCAGTAATATTAGCAGAAATTTCTGGTGTCACATCTTTTTCGATACCGATCGTTGCTAATCGTACTTTGAGTTTACGTAATTCTTCATTAATTTCTTTCCATTTTGCGTTTAATGATTCATAATTATCAACTTTTTCACTTGCTTTCATTTTTTTCGTTTTTGATTTGATGGTCTCATCTAAAACATCATCATCATCGTCATAATATTCTTTGCGTGCTTTTTCTCCAGCCGAATCTTTACGCTGCCATGTAAACAATAAATTTGCTTGATCTAATAATTTACAACAATTGAAGCAAGCATTTGTGATTGATTCCTTTTTCTTATTCATCAATTTACTTTCAATAGGTATCCATTGACCATCGATTGGTATTTCGATAATACATTTGAATTTATTATTAATAGATTCAGTTTTATAATCAAAATCATAACCTTCACGTTCAAACCATTGTTGAATACACTTGTATGGATTATCGGAATATGCATTTTCATTGGGAGATTGTAATGATGATTGACCGTCTTTCATTGCTTCGATGATTGATTTCAAAGCAGCACTATCAGCTGTTTCCTCCTCATCATCATCATTACAATCTGTTAGTGACATTCCCCATGTACATGCATCAGAATTGTCTTCATTGTCATTAGTTTTTGATTTAGGTTCATGAGAATTGAGAAAATTCGAACTACCATCATTATCATCTTCATCATATGAATCATCATTTTTTGAACATAATGTAAATAAACGTGTTGATGCACCGAAACGAAATACATTATTATTCGGTGTTATTTTTATCATTTTGCCTGCAGAAATATGATTTTTATTACAAAAAGTTCCATGTGTTGATCCACAATCGATTAGATACCAGAAAGATTCTGTATTTGTTCCTGTAATTGAGTGAAAAAATAAATAAACATCATTAATCAATTTAGAAGAAGATTCCTGGAAATCAAACCATTTTCATAGTCATTGTCATTTTTTGGTGCCCATAATAATGCTGCATGATAACGTGAAACCGATGGATGATCCATTTGTACATCACAATCATGTGCACGTCCGAAAATTAAACAATTTTTTACGATCGAAATATTTGAAATTGTTATACCATTTTTCATTTGTTCTAAATAATAAACGCCAGATTTTGGCAATAGTTTTGTCAATGGTGATGGTATTATTGCTTTTGGTTGTAAACAACTATTATCATCATTTTTTTCATTATTTTCCATTTTGAAAAAAATTCAATCAAAAATCAAATCCGAAAAATCAACAAAATTTCTTACGCAATCAAATGTTTACGCGTGAAAACATTTGACAAAACATGTTTATACTGTAAAAGTTTCATGATTTAGTGGCGCGAAATTTTTATATTTTCAAAAAAAATATCATAAAAATATAGGAAAAAAATGACCAAAAAATAAATAAATATTTCATATCATCATATCGAAATATTGAATATTTCAGCATTCAATATTCATATACTATTCATATCTATATTCAACGCATACATATACATTCTCGCGGTGAATAAGGTATACAGAGTTGTGGGAAAAATTTTAGTCTGAAAATTGATGAAATTTTGAAAAATCCTCATAATTCTTTAATTTTTTTACAAAAATAATTGGAAATTAAATTATTTTTCATCATTAAATCCAAAGAAAATCCACATAAATCTATATACGAATTGCTTAAAAGTAAAAATTGTGCTTTGAATTCAAATGTGAAAAAACTTGTATATACATTTACGATATAAATTATAATAACAATAACAATAATTCTCCATTGAAAGCGTGTTATCATCGTTGTTTTTTTTGTTGTTGATTATTTTCATATTCATAAATAAATACCACTACTTTTGCATTCACTATCCATTTTCATACATATTCATATATTTTCATTCTCATCATTTTGCATTATACGCCCAAATAAAACAATTTATTTTCTTATACTTCAATTCATATATGTGCATATAATAAATACGTATATTGTTGCCATCTTGTGTATTTTTGGTTGGGTTTTTTTTCTTCTCAAAATAATCAAATCATAGCATTATTCAATACAATTTTGTACAAAAAAATAAATACGTATAAACTAAAAACGAGTGAACAAAAAAAATATTTGAGCATATCTTTCGTTTATTTTTATTGTTATTTTTGTTACAATAAATAATAGTATGTTCCATATATGCTAATGTATGTATAAATGTGTGCGTGTATGTTTATATTTATGCCATTTTGGATTTTTGTGTGTCTATAATTTATAATAAAAAAATATTAAAAATAATTCAATTTAAATTTTATATTTGTAACTTTTTTTTAATTAAAAAATATCAATCTGTAAACATCTTATTTTATTAATATTAAATGTATGTGTTTAATATAATTATGATTATGATAATAATCAATTATATTGATTGATTATAATTTGTAAATAAATATTATGAATAATTTTTGAAATCAATTTTGTTTTTTCAATGAAATTGATAAATTTTTTGAAATTATAAACAAATTTCAAAATATTTATTCTTTGAATGCAGCAATTATTATCGATAAATCATTAATCTCTCAACAAATATATCAAAGTATATTTCGATACATTTAATATCTGCATATATATTTTAGATATGAATATATAATCATATGTAATCATATACATTATTATAATAATTATTATCATTTTTGAAGGAAAAATAACATATATCCATAAACAAATATATCTATTAATATATGAAAATTTGTTTATTTTGAAATGTGTGAATGAAAATCAATAATATTAATGATTATTTTCCAAATTTGAATATGATAAAATATAATGAATAATATTTAATATTTTTAAATTTAAAATTTAGGTGATTATAAAATTTTTATTAATCCATAATCACTGATATTTTTGCCATGATTTTATATGAAAATATATAATTGATCACAACACGAATGCATGAATATTTTATATAATTTATCCGTTTTTCAAATAATATATATAGAATTTATTTTTATAATTTAAATAATTTTATTTTATTTATAAATTATTTATATAAATGTGCAGTTATATAAATATATCTCTGCTTATATAAATGCATATGTTTAATTATATAAAAATTTAAATTCAAAGTTAATATTATTATTATAACAGTGTAATGGCTGAGATATCAAATAAATTAAATTTTTTAGAATCAGAAAATAAACTATTGATGGATCAACAACATAACTATAAAGAATTATGTAAAATATTAACACAAAGACATATAGAAATTTTAAAATATTTATCAAATTTGAAAAATTTAATCGAAAAATTAATACCGACAATAAAAGATAATAATAATCTATTGCTGACATCGAATTATTATCAAGATAAATCAATTTATGAAGCAAATATATTAAAATATGATAAGCAAATACAATATATAACTGATTCAATACAATCATCATATACAAGAATATCTGGTATGAGACCGATTATTTTCTTTTAAAAAATAATTTCAATTGATTTTTGAATCATTTTCCGATTCTAGATAACGAGGGGAATCAATTTAAAGAACATTTGAAATTATTATCAACATCATTGGTAGATTTATCAATAAAAAATCCAAATGTTCTTCAACACATCGAAACAAATATTCATAATCCACAACAACAGCAAGCGCCACAGCAGCAACATACAGTTCTTGTCTATCATGGTGGCGATTATTCAAATTCTCAAGAGATCTTGGCTCATGATTATTTTAAAAAAGATATTAATGTCAACGAAGTTAAAATGAATGAAGATGGTACACTATATGTTCCGAAAATTGTATTAGAAGATTTAGAATTGAATGCTAATAATAATAATAACAATAATAATCAAGCATATCCAATATTAGCAAACAATAACACAGTAGCAATCATAACTGCAGCACCACAAGCAGCATCGAATATTCTTACAAACAATTCAAATCCAAATACCACAATCAATACGACTAACAGCAATGATAATATTAAAAATATACCGAAATTAGCACTGTGTGAATATTGTGGAAAATATTTCAACAAACATTATTTAGCATCTCATAAACGAAGCCATACAGGTGCAAGACCATATAAATGTTCCATTTTCGGTTGTAATCGTACATTTACGCAGACTAGTTCACGCAATGTGCATGAAAAACGTGTTCATAATGTTCAACATGGTAAATTAGAATTTAAATGTACATATTGCGATGCTAATTTTGATAATATGAATGATATGCAAAAACATGCACAACAACATCAAGCTATCCTCAATACAATGGTCACTCAACAACAGCAACAATTTGAACAGATTCATGTGAATTCTGTGCCTAATCTCAAATTTATTAATCCAAATCCAAACCATAATGTTGTTCAAATAGCCACTACAGCTCCGCCAGTTGCAAAACGAGCAAGAAAATCTGGTCAAAATGCGGCCACTAATGGGCCAATCAATACATCACAACAATCTAATCACAATGGACACGGCAGACATGTTTGTCCTCATTGCGGTGAGTAGATTGACCATTAAAAATCGAACAATAAAAGAATATATCAATTAATCTATTCAAATAGGAAAAGCATTTGCATATAGAGTGGCCATGAAACAGCATATGGCATTACATGGCCAAAAAAATTATCGTTGTACATATAATGATTGTAATTATGCATCATATTGGAAACATAATCTTGCCTTACATATTAATAGACATCATCAGCCAACATCCGGATCTTCAACATCATCGACATCATTGCCAACGACAAGATTAGCAACATCATCAACAGTTACAGCTGTTACAGCAACAGCTCCGGCAACCCCATCAACAGCATCATCAGCGATCAATAATCAAAGAAATTAAAATCGGTAGAATGCTCTAAACTTAATCTTATATAAATAATTATAAAATAATAAAAATGCTTTTATTTATGTACATATTAAGATTTTTTTTATCGATAGACATTACGATTCTAATTTAAGAGAATAATATAATTTAATTTTCTATTTACAACGACCTAAATATTTTATTTAATTACAATCATTAGTTATACAATCAAATATTTATCTAAAAAACAAAAACTTCAATCATCATCACTTGAATCATTGTAATTAACTATTGATGGTAATTTTTTGTGTAATTAGACTTTGATGGTTTAATTAAACTATTTAAAGAATTTGTTTGATGTTTCCCTTTGGATTCATCATGCTTAAAATTGGTGAATTTTGAATATTTTGATTTAGCACCGAATATTGTTTGATTCATTATTTGTTTGCGTCTCATTAATTTTTGTTGTTCAGGTGTTCGTTTTGACTGTAACTTTAATAATTTTGCCAATTTTTCATCTTGTTCATTTTTAGATAATAAATTCATTGTTATTGGCAGTGAAGATTTATGTAATAATTCGAGATCATTTTTTGCACGTTTCTTCAATTCATTGCGATGATTACGAAATTTATCACGTATCGAACAATTAGATGAATAATCATCTTTCCATCTCTCAGATTGTAATTGTTCTAAATTTTCTATTCTATTCATCGATTCTTTTGCTTTATTTTTATCAATTGTTTCATTTTCCAATTTAAACATTGGATCTGTTTTCAATTTTTTAGATACATCTTTATCGAATTCAATCTGTTCATTATCATGTGGGTCCCAGCGATTTTCTTGTCGAGTTGCACCATTTAAAATTATATAATCAAAATTTTTGGGGTTATTTTGTATTTCAAAATGATTATCACATAAATGACATTTCATACGAAATTTATATAATGGTGTCGTATAATACATTCCAACCTTAGATTTTTGAGCATTATAACGTACACCCATACCGATATGATTTTTACATCCATTGCACCAAATATTAAATGGTAATTCAAAACGAATGATCAATATACCTTCATGGATTTTTCTGGCACGTTCACGTAATGGATGGCTACCGCGAAATTTATTGATTGAACCTTTTGATGGATTCCATTCGGGGGGATAATATTTATTTGTAGCTTTACGTTCAGCCATTTGTTACTATAGAATAAAAAATTAAAATTTAATCAAAATCAGAATTTGAAAATCAGAAAAAAAGTAAACAAAATTCTTAAAAACCTATTTCGACATGAATAGACAAAACATATTTTTTTGATGTCAACAACCAAAAAAACTTGCATCGTATGAAATTGGCATTTTTTCCTTTTATAAACAAATTACTTCCATCCTAATTATATTCATTGAAAAATTCCCTCATCTCCCCTATCGGTC
The DNA here is from genome assembly GCA_002943765.1 of Psoroptes ovis. Lineage (NCBI taxonomy): Eukaryota > Metazoa > Arthropoda > Arachnida > Sarcoptiformes > Psoroptidae > Psoroptes > Psoroptes ovis. Next base: position 1,860,626 of record PQWQ01000006.1, read on the forward strand.
CATTGACCGATATTAAATGATGTGACCAAAATATAAGGCCATCACCTTTATCTTTGTCATAAGAGAATTTAAAATTTCCCATAAAATCAGACTGAAATTCCCATGAAATCAGATTGATTTTTCAATATAAATTATCCCTTTCATTCTTGTTCAAAGATTTGTAATCTAATCGTAATGAAGATCCTTCAAAATGCTCATAATGCCTAGCCAAAATTTCGGGATTGGCCATAATCAGAGCTTGAAGAAGTATGAAGAAAATATCAATCTAGTGAAAAGTGGTTTAATCAAGAAATTTAATGAATAAATCACTAAGAAAAATAATTGTTACCATGCAAATATATCAATAAGCATGCGCATGTTTATGTTTTTCTTAATCACTTAAATATATATGATTTGATGCTGCTGCTGTTGATTTTTATCGTCAAAGAAATATTTCATGATTGCATTTTTTTCTCTGCTCACATATTTCTATGCTATTTACAATATTGCTCTTATATATCCATTTATGATGTTTATTTCTATGCTCTCTCTCTTTCTATATCTCTTATCATTATCATATATACACGATACGTTTCGCTTTACATTTCTTGGACTATAAATTTGTAAACTCAAACATTTCAATGCGTCATTTTTTGTTTTGATTTTCACGAAATTCGTAATGAGTACTATTTGTAAGTATTTTTACTTGAATTTTTCACCATTTATTAATTTTTAATTTATTAATTTAATAAATTCGATCATTAATTAATGGTACCATTGAAAACTGCATCAATAAATATCATTAATTGTATTATTGATCGACAATTATTATTGATTTATTTGCTTCAAACATACAATACAATTTGTTTGTTTGCTTTGTTTATTAGTTAAATTTTTCTAATCTTAAATGTCTTATGTTTGACCTCGTGTATCAAACACATAGACATAAGCAAACATTTAAAAAATTGTGATAAACATACAAAAAAAAACAAAGCAAACAAACAAATCTTGTAATATTAATCTAATCATACAATATTCAAATGTTCAAATTCTAATTTGATATATTTTTATATTTTTAATCTTATTTCTTTCTCTCTCTCTCTCTCTCTCTCTCCCCATAAACCGCTTATACAATCGTCGATGCATATATAAATGCCAAACAAAATAGGTTTTCAAACAATATTAACCGATTCAAAAACAAGTTCATCTAATTCAAATTCAGACGACGACGATAATATATCAAAGATGCCTGCATTAATGAGTAGTTATAATGATAATCTTCATGATTTAAGGCAAGTACCTCTATTTGTTATTGTTTCGCTTATTTTGTTCTTGAGGTTTTTTCATGCAAAATTTGAAGTACATCTTGAATTTTCTCATTATTTTCCGGTAAATTGACTTTCTAGCAAGTTAATGTACCGATTAAGTTCAATTGTTGCTTTAATTTCGCTTAAAAATCAAAAAAAAAAAAAAAAAAAAAAAAAAATCTTCCCATCCAAAAAAACAAATACGTCATACAAAATAGCAGTAGTAAATTTAGTGTGATTGCCAATAAGGAAAAAACGCATCGTCGATACATTGCAAATACGTGATCAATTACTGATCAATGATATTTTAATGGAAAAATGAAAATTTTATATCGATTTCTATCGTTAAAAAGTTTTCTATATCTTTGTTAACCAAATTTATGATTGAAAATGAGTATACTAAATCGCGATAAATGATACTGGTAATGTGTTTTTGCCAAATTGCAAAAATCATATGATGATTTTTGATGTTTATATTTTTTTTGTTAATTGTATTATAATCTGAATCATATTGAGCATAAAAAATTCAATGATGTTCAAGTGAAGATATTAGCAAAGATATATTTAGCATTATTCTAGAAAAATTTTCAAACATCTTTGATATCTGAAGGTCAAAATATTGTCCAGTGAACCACTGTTCCCCTGCTGTAGGGTTTTGTTGAATTGAGTTACTTTTTTTCATTTTCTGCAAATCAATATTGACTTTGACTGGCCAATTACATTATACTGAGAAACAAAAATTTTAATCAATTATTGCTCAGTTTGTTTTGGTGTTTATCATTATCAAAATTTTATTTGATTGCAATCAAATTGATCATTTGACTTTGATCGATTGAGTTTTTGTTTTCATTTTTCTTAGTTTTTTTTTCCGCAGAAATCGATGATAAACAGTAAATAGTGACAACATATCCTGTATTTGTTTTGCTAAAAATTTGATGATGATTGAAAACATGTAAACAATTTATGAATTTGTTTTCATATCATAGTTGAGAAATTGAAATATATGTGACGTATTCATTTTTCTTAATTCAATGAATTCATGTTCATTCATTCATATTAATTCAATTATTTGATGATGAAATTATTCATTGTTGTTTCGCATTGTTGATATAATGCCAATAATTAATTCATTCAAAAATGTATTTTATAAAATTTTATATTTTGACATATTTGTTCTAATTGCTTATTGTTTTCTGTTTCTTTTTATCCAAATCTAATTGTAGTAATGATTCTCTTGAAGGCTACGTTCCTTTGAGACATTTTTGCTTCTCGCTCGGCACAGGAACGCTGTGGTAAGTGTTGTATTATTAATTATTTATTCAATTATCTCCTTAATCTTTGTCTAATATTGTTTGATAATTTGACAATCATGTGATGTTGATGATGATTTAAGTCGATGTGCATTGTATATATTGGCGTACATCATTAAATGTTATTATGTCATATTAGTTCTGTAAATTGTCAAAATAACAATAATAGTGACAATAGATTTGATTATTTAATAATAATCTTTCACATATTTTGTCTTTCAAATCGAATGATGGTAATAAAATTTTATCTATGTCTACTCTATATTTATATCCTACCAATAATATCAACAATATCCATAATCGATATTATGATGAACCAAATGGTATTTCGATAATAGGTATTCCTGATGTCCCTACAGGGAAAATCGCCGTGCCACCAATTAAAAATCAAACATTAATATCTGTCGTGGATGAGAACAGCAACAGCCCCCCAATACGTAGCACTAGATTTTTTAGTCAAACATCAACTGGCTCCGATTACAGTAATGGCAGTCCATTATCAGAAAACAGTCGAGAATTTTTTGGTCGAACACCTCCATCCTCACCATCATCTACTTCATCCATACCGATTCAATTGCCGATTGATGAATTGAGCAAATTTTCAAAAAAAGAACCTATCAAACTTACCATCAAAATAACATTATTGGACTCGATTGAAGTACAATGGGAATCTGTTTTGATAAATGAAATTCTTTATGTGTACATTTCTCAACCACCAACTGGAAATTCGAAAGAAGCATTCATCACTTTACTTGAATTTGCCGAAGAAGAATTGCATTGCAAAAAAGTTGTCGTTTATTTGGACAAAGAAAATCCTGATCGAAGTAAGTTTTTCTCAAATGTTTAGTTGATTAATTGATTTTTTATAATTTGGAATAACCTGTTTTTTTATTTATCTCAATTTATGGTCAATTTAAAGATGTCATGATTCGTTTATTCAATTTCATTGGTTTTGTGTTGTTATCGCCCGATCATCCATCAATACCGGCAAATGGATCCGATGATATGGTTTATATGGCATATGATATATTTGATTAGATCTTTCAGAAATTGTATCGACTTTTCTAGAAAAAATGATCATTTCATTCAGATAAACAGAATGATACATCAAAAAAATTATCATCAAAACATTAGAAAAAATTAGCCTAATAAAATTTAGATATTCAACAATTAGAATGGCTGTTGTTTCATTTCTTTTCAATCCACGACATATTAAAACAATTACACAATAACACACTTACACACATAAAATCATTGTCATTCATTTTTTGTCATCGAAACATTATTATGATTATTATTATTATCATTGATTTTTATCTGTTAATCAATTCTGGATCAAAGTTTTTATAATAATTACCAATCTCATTTTGTTTTGCCCCTTTCATTCTTTTTTCCCTCTCTCATTATCATAGACATTAACATAAAAATAATTATTTCCAATCCGAGAAATCCTAAAAAATTTTCATACATTTCCCTTTGGTAATAAAAATTTTTTATTTTAAATTAATGATATTTGGAATACATTTTCAAATTCAACTTGAAAACACACACACATTCCCATTTTTAGTTAATGAGAATAAATGAGTCAACAACCACATTTGTATCTCAAAATTTTGTTTTTTATCGTTTTTTGTTAATATCAAAGGTTTTTTCAAACAAAAAATCCCACTATTTTTCTATTTTTGTTCCAAATTAATACTGAAAAATATTAACGAAAACTTTGCAACACAGAATTGGTTAATTGATCTAATCTTATGTTATTTTATGATAATTTTTCAGAAATATTCAGCATACACCTTTCACACACAGATTCAATTTGATAATTTGAAAAATACACGATCAACAGTAACTTCAATTTCGTGGCTCTTGAAATAATTTCAGAAATAAATTATTGTTTAAAGTTTAAATAGACAAACAAATAAACAAAAAGTTTTTCTTTGAATTTCTCAGAATTTATTTCTGCAATTTAACTATACCATATAACTTTGAAATTGATATCTTTAGTTTTTATCCAAATTTTTTTCCGTTTATTTTGCTTCAATTTATCTTCGCTAAATGTTATTTTTAGTCAAGAATTTTTGTTTGGTTTGGTTCTCGCCAACGTCATTCAATGAATTTCATTTTTCTTCGCATTTATTGTTCACTTCTGTTGTTTGCTTTCAATTTTCCACTCATTTCATTTTTTTTCTAATGTTTATTATCCAAATGGTTTTGACATCTTTCTGACAAGAATTTTGATTAGAAATTTCATTTCTAATTTTGCTATATACTTGATATGATTCAATAAAATAAAAAATCGACAGATGGCGCCGTTTACTATGTTTTTTTGTTGTTGATCAACTTGCAGTGTATAAGTTGTACAAAAGTTTAAATTGCACATTTTGATTACAATTTTTTAATTTTCTTGATTTTTGACAATTAATTTTTGAATCAAGATTAAAATAAATTAAAATGTCTCTAGCTGAAGAATTATTAGCTGATCTTGAAGATGATGAAGTATTAGATGATGAAGAAGATGATAATGATGTTAAAGATGAACAAATTAAGAATAACATTGTGGTTGATGAAACTAATTTAGAATCAACACAAAAACAATATACATCGGTACGATCATTGACTAAAATTATTGATAGTGATGAATTGAAGGAGAAAATTGCCGAAATAAATAGTAGGCAATCAAATGATGATTGTAAGTTTTTTCCTTTGTTAATCATTGAGCAATATTGTCTAAAATTAATTTTCTTCTATATTTCAAGTTTCATTCAATAAATGTCAAATTGATGGCCCGATTGAATCACATCCTGAATATAAATTAGTTGTCAGCGCTAATAACATGGCAGTACAAATTGATAATGATATAAATATATGTCATAAATTTGTCCGTGACAAATATGCTAAACGTTTTCCTGAATTGGAATCTTTAGTACCTAATCCTATGGATTATCTGATGACAGTAAGGGAGTTGGGAAATAATTTGGATAAAGTAAAATCTAATGAAAAACTTCAAGAATTTCTCACACAAGCAACGATTATGGTTGTTAGTGTAACAGCATCCACGAATCAAGGTTCGATGTTATCTGAAGAAGAATTGACATACGTAATAGATGCTTGTGATGTTGCAATCAAATTGAATGAATGTAAAATGTTAATTTATAAGTTTGTTGAATCTAGAATGGCATTCATTGCCCCAAATTTAACTGTCATTATTGGCGCTTCTATCGCAGCTAAATTAATAGGCTTAGCTGGTGGTCTTACTCATCTATCGAAAATGCCATCTTGTAATTTAAAATCGTTAGGATCAACTAGAAAAACATTATCTGGATTTTCGACTACCGCTGTAATGCCTCATACAGGGTTAGTATTTCAATCAGAAATAGTACAAAATTCACCATCCGATTTACGAAAAAAGGCTGCCACTTTAGTGGCTAATAAATCAACATTAGCTGCACGCGCTGATGCTGTTCATTCATATCCTGATGGATCGATGGGTGTGAAATTCCGGGAAGAAATCGAACGTGCACTTGATAAACTTCAAGAACCCCCTCCAGTCAAACAAGTTAAACCATTACCAGCACCGATCGATACTCCAAAAAAGAAGCGTGGCGGTAAACGAGTAAGAAAATTAAAAGAGCGTCTTGTAATCACCGATCTCAGAAAGCAAGCAAATCGTTTGAATTTTGCCGAAATCGAAGATGATGCTTACCAAAATGACTTAGGTTTCACTACCGGCCAAATGGGAAAATCTGGTAGCGGTAGAATTCGACGACCTCAAATAGATGAAAAAACCAAAGTTCGTATATCGAAAACATTACAAAAAAATTTGCGACATCAACAAGTATTTGGTGGTACAACTACCGTACGAAAACAAATATCTGGTACAGCATCTACGATAGCATTTACCCCTAAACAAGGTTTAGAAATCAACAACCCTCTAGCTGCAGAGAAAAAGGTGAATGAAGCTAATGCCAAATATTTCAGTAATTCAAGTGGATTTTTCAGTGTTAAACCCAAAACTTCATAAATTTCTTATAAATTAAGAAAATTCAAAAAGACATTTTTGTCATTATTTTATTCTACGAAACAAAATAAAAAACAACCATGAATTGGTTATATTAAATATATTTATCATAATGGAAATGCATGTTCGTGTGCTCAAATTTTTATCTATTAGATTATTTTTTTATGTTTTCAACGTAAGCTGTATGGATAGCGTGAAGGAAATCAGCATCATTTGATAGAAGATAAATCAATGTTTTCTTCAATTGTTCCATTGTCAAATACATGTCAGATTTTGAAATCGAGGTTCTACCTGTTGAGACCGATGATGATGGGAGTGGAGCTTGTCCAATTAATTGTTGTTGATCACGCTGCTGTATTTCAAATGCATTATGCATACAATTAGCCAGATGATTTGCCATTGGTAATGATGACGGCGGGGGTGGAGGAGGAGGAGGAATAACTGTTGGCAATCCATGATGAGGAAAAACAGATTCGAAATTCATTGGATATGGAATCATAGTGGGATGAATAGGTACTGGCAATTCGGGTGGCACTAATTGTTGTGCTTCATTTTGAATAATGCCATTACTAGCAGGTTGCTGAGGTTTATTGAGAAACATAAAATTATCTGACATCAACAATGGGGCCTGAGAATTCGATGATGAGGATGCATTCGGTAAATTATTCGAGCTTTTATTTTTCAAATCGTCATCGCCAATGAATGCTGCTGAATTACTTAGAGCTGGTGATGCTGACATCAATAGTTCATTTTTATTTGATGTTTGTCTAGCTTGTTTCGAAAGCGGAGTCGATGTTGATTGTTGTTTATTAATGGTTTTAGTTTCATTTATGTCAATATTATGATGATTTTCGACCACAACACCACCAGTTTCTTTCAAAACTAATTGAGATTCAAATAATTCTTTCAAATTAACACTTCGACGGTGAGCTGTTGGCTTGACTAAATCATCATCAGATTTTTTTTGATGCTGCTCTGATGATGAAACATTGGTGTTGTCATCGTGATTATCTTTAGATTGATTAAATAATTCTGGTAGAAAAGAATCTCCGCCAATGCTAGTAGAATTCTGATTATTTTTGCTTTCATTTAAATTAGCATTATTAAAGAACAATTTCAAGATTTCAGAAGCTTGTGATTGATTATTATCAGATATTTCTTTCGATGCTTGCTGTTTGGATTTTTGCATTGGTGACTGACCATTCAGTAGTTTTGATGGTGTCATATCAGGTAAATTTTTGCTGGGATTATTAATCGATTCCATAGCATGATTGATATTTTCATTCAATTTGATACATTGATTTGCATCATAAAACCAAATACAATAAATTTCTTTCTCAATGTTCTTATACATTAAATAAGGACTTTGAACATTAATTTCTAAATCTTTGGTTATTTTTTGAACAAAATTAATTGTATTCAAACGATTAATAACAACAAAAGCATATTCAGGTTGATTTGTGCGCCGAACAAAAAACAATGTTCCTTCAATATTCTTACGAACCCAATCATCTTGATTGATATCATAATAATAAACGGCAACTTGTCCAGCACAGATAATTATTTCACGTATGTTGTCATCGATTTTTTTCAACGCACGTAAATTTATTGAATCTTCAGTTAAATCGACCATCTTTATTCGATGATTATTTTCTATTCTTTCTGATAACAATTTTGAATTAATAAAATACGAAATTCTACAAAAAGATCTGTTAAATCACAACTGTAACAAAGGACTCAACACAAAAAGAGAAAGAAAAAAGAAAGCACTGAGAATAGATGAGAAAAAAACAAAACATTTGAGTTTCAATTTTATTTCTTTGCAAATTTGGATGAAAATAGTCGAAACAGCTTGAAAATAGTGGTCTATTTATATAAATATATATTTGAAAACCATTACTGCTGTCACCTGTTGGTGAGAAACAAAGAAAATTTTTTTTAGAGGCGTAAAATTTCCAATACCAGCAGCAGCACACACATATACACTACGAGCCAATAAAGCCAAAAAATACCAAAAAAAGAGGGTAGTAGCATTGATAACAGTGAGAATCGGATCGCAAAAATTTTTAACTCATCGAACGTAAATAAGTATAAGTAAATGAAAAATTAAAACGAAAAAAAGCAAAGGAATTCGTTGGCTTTAAATTGTTTTTGTTTGTTTTTATTTATTTTTTGATTATTTTTCAGTGTTTTGATTCGATCTTCTCAGAAAAGTCAAATCAATCTTTAATTTATCGATGAATTGAATGACTTGGTAAATTCTTCAGGGTTTCGATTCCATAATTTTTAATTTGAAAAAAAACTTCAATAAAAACCTCATAAATCAAATTTGCACACTCACACACACACCCACTAAATACATTCATATATCTGAAAATATATGAGTGAATAAAAAGCATACCAATATTTGAAGAAAAAAAATTATAAACCTAAATAAATCCACATATCGATTTAAAAAGATTTAGAAAAATTTAAAATTTTTCCGTTTTAAAAGTAAGTATAAGAACTTCTAACATTTTCTAGATTACAATTATTTGTTTAATTAAAGAAATAACGGTGTTTAAATCCTTTTTTCTGATTAAAATTGTTTTGTTCATGCATTTTTCAGTTTCAATTCGAATAAATTGTCAATGTTTATGTATGAAAGCAATTAGTAGGTGTTTGTAGTGATTATTATGTTTTTTATTGTGATTATTAATATTTTTGAATATCTGTACATGAATGAGTATTTAATATTTCATGTTTGACTATTTGTGTTTGTAAAAAAAAAACTGACAAACAAGAATGAAATCATAATCATCATAAAATATTTTTCATTAACCAATGATAACCAATTATCGAAAGAAAACACTATCCTTGCGAGGTTTGTTTATCATCACCGACATGTTATAATAATGACAATTATAAATGAAAACATCAATAATCAATGAATTGAACTAATAGAAAAAATCACATCATTAAAAATTCTTTTTACGATTTTCTTTTGTTTAATAATTTCAAAAAATTTTGTGCATTTTATTTTTCAGTTCAATTTCATTATTTTTTCTATTCATTTCTTTTACTCACAGAAAAAACAATCGTTGATTTGCTAGCTGTAAGCGAAAATTTAACCAGTTTTTTGGCTGAGTGAATCATTAAGAATATTCTAATATTTCATCATATTGATTTATATATAAAACGTTACATTTTTGCTGTTTTGACATCCTTCAATCATTCATTTAAATTGCCGTTTTTTATTCCTCTTATTACTAAAATAAAATAAAATAATGGGTTCAAAGGATGATGAATATGATTATCTTTTTAAAGGTTTGTTGATCTTTTCAAATAATTGAATCGTCAAAATCAGCTTTATTTTTATTATGGGTGTTTTTAATTTTTCAAGTGGTCTTGATTGGGGATTCTGGTGTTGGTAAAAGTAATCTATTATCACGTTTTACACGCAATGAATTCAATTTAGAAAGTAAATCAACGATCGGTGTCGAATTTGCAACGCGTAGTATTCAAGTGGATAATAAAACTATTAAGGCTCAAATATGGGATACTGCTGGACAAGAGAGGTATCGTGCAATCACTAGTGCATATTATCGTGGAGCTGTAGGCGCATTATTGGTATATGATATTGCAAAACATTTAACTTATGAAAATGTTGAACGATGGCTCAAAGAATTACGCGATCATGCCGATCAGAACATTGTGATAATGCTTGTTGGTAATAAAAGTGATCTTCGCCATCTTCGCGCTGTGCCTACTGATGAAGCTCGAGCTTTTGCAGGTAAATTTAAGTTTATAATGATCATGTTTAATCTAACTCAAGTAATTTTTTCTTGGATTTTAGAACGAAACAATCTTTCGTTTATTGAAACATCTGCATTGGATTCTACAAATGTTGAAGCAGCGTTTCAACAGATTCTTACGGAAATCTATCGTATTGTATCACAAAAACAGATGCGCAATGATAATGTCGAAGATCAATCATCTCCTGATAATATAACACCAGTCACTATTCTGCCAACAGATAATGCTGAACGTAAAAAAAATTGTTGTCAAGTTTAATGTATCAAGAAATTGATTATTTTTATGATTATTTTAAATTTTGATACAAATCAAGATTCGGCAAACATTATTTCTACATAATATTATTATCATATAAAACAAAATGAAGCAAACCACAATGTTTAGTAAAGAAAATTATCGTCAAAGAATTCAACCAGAAAATCGTCCTTTTTTCTAACAACAATTAAAAGATAACAACTTTAAAATACAATACATTGATTATTATTATTATTTTAATTCTGTCCTATATATAAATATTTATACAACATAAATATTCAATATTTTAAATTATTTGCTCTTTCTCTATATAAATTGAAAAAAATTAAACCAAATACTGAAAATTTAAATAAAAAAAGAAATTGACTCGATTATTTAGATCAAATGATGTATTGAATAATGTGAAAATATAAATGTTTAAAATATTTGAAAAATTTTGATAATAAAAATAACAAAACCAAAATAATTAATCAATAATCCGCAAGTTATTCAACGAACTCATTGGTAAAGAATTCCTTTGGTGAATTAGATTAAGATAAAACATTTTTGAGTTAGGAATTCGATTTTTCTATGCTGTTGTTTGTTTATGTTTCAAAATTTGTTTAATCAAATGATTTCTGTTTTGATTTGATTTGAACTGATAAAAAAAATGTTTAGTTCAAATAAATTCTTTATTTGGATGTGTGCTTTTAATCTGTATCCGTTTGATAATTTTATAACTTTTCATTTTATAAATGTTTTTTCCCATTTAAAAATGTTCAATATGGTGGGTCAATGAACATTTTGTTGATTCGTTTTGTTGTTGTTGTTTTTTCTGGCTTATTTTGTCAAATTTATTGACATCGACCGGATAAAGCATTAATATTATTTACAATTTGATTATTAAATTTTAAATTCAAATCATGAATCTGAATCTTGAATGTCTTTTATTTCGTTGTTGATCAAGTTCAATGTCATCATCAATAAACGATAAATGAAATAATTATTATCATTTGAAATCGAAAATGTATTTAATCCATATGTTATTGGATTTAGTATTTGACATATTCTTCATTAATATTTCACATCATTTGAAGAGAAATGATTACAATATTAATAATAATTTGAATTTTAACTATTTTATTGGTCGATTTTCTGAGTATCCATTATTGCTACTAGCATCTCAAATGTTATCATCATTGTTTCAGTGTTTTTTTTTTTTGCAATGTTTTGGTTTGTTTTTATAGAATAATTCAAGTCAGTGCTGATTCGTTATGAAGATATATATATAGCAATGGGCTAAAATGGGAAGATGAACTAAACGAAATCAAAACAAAGCAAGAAGAAAAATAATGAAATAATTATTACGAAATAGATTTCGATTGAAATTTTATGAAAATAAAAATGATTTGAATTCAAATCAATCAAATTATATCATCATCGTCATGTATAATTCAATATATTTGTAATCAAATTGCAATCATCATTATGATAAATCATCAACAATTACACTGATTTCATATTAATCAATTATCAGCAGCAACATGATCATCGATTTAAAACAAAAAATTAATTCGGTTTGAATTTTCATTTTGATTTTTATTTTTGATGCAAGAAAAAATACGAAATTATCATCTACAATCGAAGTGGAGAAAATATCGAACCATTTTGAAATTTTTTGAAGATAATTTATTTTTTGTTCATCGTCGACGATGTATGATTGACAATAATATCATCATTAAAATCATAAACATCATCGTCATCATAATCATCAATGATTGATCAATAAACAAGCAAAAATCAAAACTGATTGCAGATATGAAAGATTTCAATTCGTGAATTGAAAATTTGAAATGAAAATAAAATTTCAAAACGATGCAATCTAAATATAGACAGCAAATTAATTATTTGATTTATTGATGAAATAAATCATGATAATTGTAATTATAATTATTTATTTGATTGCTTGTTATAATCAATTTAGAATTTGTTTTTTTCTTGAATTTTTTCGAATAATCAATTTTAGAAACTCATCGTGTGAATGTGGTGATGTGCGAAAGAAAATTGCATACAAATTGCGACCAACATCGAGCGACAACGTGTAAATCAATCAAAAATATCAAAATCAAACAAGTCAATTGATTGATTTAGCTTGATTGATCGTTTACAAATGAATTTTTCGACCAAAAATGTATGTGAAATTATCATTATTTTTAATTCATTCGTATATTTATACATGATTAAACATACTTTGACTATTTATATTTATTTATTTGAGAAAAAAATGTCAATTTAACAGAAGATATCTTGGTGATTTATGTAATTATCATTTTGATTGTGGTCACACAAAAAAGACATTTTGAAATTGAAATTTAAAATTAATTTTTTTCAAAAAATTTAATTTTAAAATAATCAAAACAAATAATATTAACGAATGATAATCTCTTTGTGTGTAAATATTTATATATTTATAAATGCATGAATATATCATTGAATGATATGATACATTTGATAATGATATTAATATTTTGAACAATTGATAATGATTTTATGGTGAAAATTTTATTTGAAATTTATCATTTTAAAAATGTTTTAAATTTTGAATTTTTTCAACATTTTAAATTTTTCATTTGTTTCCAATCTGTATGTGTCGGTGTGACGATTTTATTTTATTTTTTATGTTTACTGCAATTTCATCAATGTTCCTGAATATGTTCAAAGAAAAAGAAAAAACAAAAATTCAAAAATAAATATGAAATTAAATCAAATTAAATGTTGTTTGTTGTTGTTGACGATGTATTTATTGGATGGTAGCTGTTGAATATTGAATGTTGAAATCAACATTTATTAATTGTTGATCATGATGATCATTTTGATATGTTTGTGTGTGTGTGTGTGTGTATGTATGTATGTTTGTATCGAAAATATTGAGATAAAAGTTGATTGTTACGATATACAAGATCTTCTAGTTTTTTGATTTCCAATTTTTAATATTAATTTAGTTTTTTTTCTGATTTTCCAATATCATTAAACTGCAGTTGCAGATGATAATGATGATGATAATTTCTGTATGATATGGTGGTTTGTTGGATTGCAAATGTTTGTGAACTTTGTGAATAAACTAAGATTGAAAAAAAATTTAATGAAAAATATACTATCAATATTTTACCACTTGTTTTCGAATGTATAGAGTCTTAGACCATTCGAACAAACAAATGGTGATGATGTTGATGTTGATGGTGGTGCTCAAAATGATGATGATGATGATATACAGCAAAATAAACTCATCTGTAAATAATATGAAATATGTTTCAAAAACTAGTTTAATTATTTGTATATTCTGCTAAAAATGTGAAGTGAAACAGAAAAATCATTGAAAAATTTTTCTAAATCTGTTATTATCATCATCATTATCATTCAATGTGATTGACATGTCCATCAAATTCGTTCTTTAGTAGTGTGGTTGTATTTGATCATTTCAATTCCTGAATATACCATCATCCTTGATGATCATCAAATATTTCAATGTTCAATGTTTTTTAATTTTGGATAAAATTTCATAAAAAATTAGTTGCAGCTTTAATTTTTCAGGTTCCAATTGTATTCGAATACGAATAAAACAAAATTAATTATGATCACGAAATTTTATCAATTGTCATTGATGAAAAATTTTTCATCATCATTCCAAACAAATTTACCATCAATATTGATTGATTCATCACCATTTATTGTTGATAAAATCGATATTTTATAGTAATTAATAAATCAAATACAATGAATTATATCATCAAGATCTATCATTTGAAAATCGTGATTAAATCAATCCAGAATATCATATAAAATTTGATATTGATCATCATTAAAAAACATGCAGCGACATCATCATCTATGATCAAAAACATTTGGTTAATGGTAATAAAATAACTTTTTTAACAACGATATTTTCTTAGTCATTTTGTACTTTTTGTTGATCAGTTGATGATTCAATCGAAAAAAAATTAGATTTTTTTTCAAATGTATTGTTACAAGTTGTGTCATTAAAATGACCTAAAAAATGTTTTTTTTTTTCAATTTTTTTTTTGCTTGTCATATTAAAATTATTTTTATGATGATTGTATCTGTTAAATAGATCCTACGAGATCAAACCATTATTATTATTATCATCATTACTACAATTTGATATTTTTTAATTTCTTAATTGTTTTAAAACAATAAATTCAAATAGATCATGTTGTCTATGATATTCATCATTAGATTTTGAAAATTTTGATCCAAAATTAATGACTTACAATTATTTTGATTTTGTTTTGAATTTTTATTTTTAAACTGATTTGATTAATTATGTTTTTTATCCCTTTTATCTCATTTTAAATCCATTTTAGTTTATAATTATTTTGAGAAAATTCATTCTTCATTCGTTTATTGATTTTTTTTTCATTATTTTTTCAACAAATTTCATTTTTAATTTGATACCCAAACGACAATCATACAACAATGCTGCGTTTATTTCCATTACGAAGATCATTTTCATTAGATTTATCACCAGATGATTCAAATTCAAATTTTTTTCTCAATGGAAATGATGATAACAATAATAATAATAGCCAAGATGATCATAATTTGAATAATAATAATAGCAATAGCAATAACAATAGCAATAGTAATAATGGTATAAATTATCATCATTTACATCATTTGCATCATCACCATCATCATCATCATCATCGGCCACCTACGCCAATTTTTCCGGTAGCATTATCACCTGTTATACAGAATAATAATTTTTATCATCATGCATTTATCAAATTGGTAATAATACTGACGTTGTTAATGTTTTTCCATTGAAAATTTTGAAAAATTGATCATTTCATATTTTTCATTCTTTAAAATCTATTCGAAATGTCTTTGTATCCGTTATATTTTCCGTTATAATAGTAATTTCAATAATCTTGATAAAAATCTTTTCGTGTATTTGCCATTGTTTTTTTTTCTTGATCCTATTTCTTTCCTATTTTCTTGTCATCAAACTATAATTATATTTTTTATACTAAAATTAAAATTTTTTTCTTACATTATTTATTTTTAATTATAGCCAAGTAATGCATCCTCAACAACATCAATAGCATCCTCGACGACCACAACAACTCAAACTACACCATCAAAATATTGTTCTTTATCTTTATTGAATGATAATAATAATAAATTATATTCATTAAATAATTCGACAGCTGTCACAACAACTACAATAACAACAACTGCAACGACAACATCATCTTCCTCACCAATTTCGCCATCATCATCCTTGTCATCATTGTCACCGCAACCTTTAGTACGTCCAATAGTATCATCGCGAATAATAAATAGCAATGGAAATAATGAGGATGTTATTGCGATAGTTGATTCTGATGAAGATGATGTTGATGATGGCGATGGCGATGGTGAAGTAGATGGCAATGATGATGATGAAGTTAATGATAATAATGATGATAATGGTGAAGAGGAAGTGGATGATCAACATCAACAAAATCAACACTATAATCATTCACAACATAATCATAATAATCACATGACACCCAATATGAACTCTTCGATGGGTCAATGGAATGTAGAAATTGATGATGCTTTAGCTGCTGATTTTGATGGCAGTCTATCTGGTTTAGGTATTGAACTTGGAACAGCATCATTCAACATGAGGTCAGTATCACCCAAATAAAAAAAAAACAGTAAACATAAATATAGAAATATATCTTGTGTTTGAAAATTCATAAATCATTCTTTGACTCATCATATATGAAAATTGAAAATTTAGTTTATTTATATATATAAAATTGAAGAAAATTGTTCATTTTTCTAGCACATTCAAACATTATATCAACAATCAATAGCAAATTGAAAGAAAGACTTTGATTTGGAGAAAAAATGAGGAATAAAATCAACGACACCAACTTCGAATAAATCCGGTTCAATCCGGTCTAATGTTAGTTGATATATCAATATATTTGGTCAACACATACCAATACATATCAAACATTTTTCTTTAATTTTGGCATAGCATAGCAAATATTATCACTTTCTAGAATGTTATTATTATTATTAATCACAATCAAAGAAATAGATGCAATAATCAATCAATGAATCGATTCTCTTTATGAACTATTCAAAACATGGTTCAAAGGTCAATTAATAAATAATAATAATGATTGATGGTTAATCAATCAATTTTTTTTTATTTGAAATTTCATCGGAAAATTTTCAATCAGGGAAATGGAAATTTTTTTTCCATTTTGTTTGTTTGAAATAAAAAACATTGAATTGAATGGGGAATGAAAATGTTTTCACTTTCAAAGATAATTTTGTCATCAATTTATTTATAATAATAAAAATTATTATGATTGTTATTAGATTTGATGAAATAGAAATAAATTGAAATTTTTTCTAAATTTCATTCCATCATCATCATTATTATTATTCATTGATCAATAGATTTGATTTGATTTCTATCTTTTCTACGATATATACTAATTAAATTCTATTTTTAATGGCCATGATTAACACACACTCAAACACACACAACTGAATTTAATCCTTACGATTATAATCAAACATAATTAAATTTTTGAATTTTTCATTGAAAATTTATTATTGAATTTGTTTCATTAATTTTTCCATTCATTTTGTTTTGACCATCATCATTATAATAATTTTCAAAAAATAATCACAGTGAAGCATTGATGGCATTACCAAGTCTTTCTTCTTTGAAACATAATAATAATCAAAATCATCATTCACATCATCATCATCATTTGCATCAAAATGATCATCATCCACATCAACATCATCATCATCATCTTTTTCATCATCAGCATTATCGTAATCATCATGGGCATCATTCGTCTACTGAAAGCGAAAATGATAATTCGGATGGACAGCAAAATATATCAGCAAATAATAATAATAACAGTAGCAGCCATAATGTTGTCGGAGGTCAAAATCAATCATTGGCATCCACATCGCAAGAAACTTCGATTCATAACAATTTTATCCTAACAACTAGTCTCGCTGCTTCTTTGAAGTTACATCAACATCATAATAATCAGCATCATCAAAATCAACAACAACAAAATCTTCAGCATAATAATCATCAACATCATGGTGGTGACCATAATCATTTAACATCGACATTGGTTCATCGTTCCAATAATAATAATGACAATAATCAAGCTAATGATAATCGACAGCAAGATGAGAATGATCAGCAGCATATCACAAGTAGTAATAGCAATAATACAAATAATAACAACAATAACAATAGCAGTACAAATACAAATAATCAAGAGGAAAAACCAGTAGCTGTAGTACATGGAAAGAAAAACCGTTTAGCCGCTTATGATCATAATGATGATGATGATGATGCACTACAACCTACCACAATTAAAAGATTTTGTCTCAATTCTGAAAGAAATAATGGTGACATAAGCAATAATAACATTCATCTATTGATCTCGAATAATTTAATCAATAGCAATAATGACCATCATCATCATCTACATCTTCATCATCACCATCAACCACAACATCATTCAAATAATAATGGCCATCAACATCATCAGGAAGGTTTACAATCTCCTGAAAATAATCAATCTGCCGCATCATCAGCATCGATTCGACACACTTCTTCCATCACAGAATTACGATCTAATAGCAATAACAATAATAATCATTCGATAGTTATCAACAATGATAATAATGAACGATTTAGTCCTCAATTACAGATTGTAGCACAATCAGCAGCTTCTTCACCATCATCATCAACTTCAATATCGATGCCTTCATCAACTTTTTTTTCTCACATAATTTCTGCCTCACAATGTTTATCGAATTCGAACAATAATGGTGGCCAAGATAATAATGTTTCTTCAGGTACTGCAGCCACTTCAAATCCAACATCATTAATTCATCATATTGATCATCGTTCAAATACTTCAACATCGACTTCAGTTGTTTCCAAACCGAATGAAGCATCAAAATTTCAATATGTGTTAGGAGCATCGACATCAATGGCAATAAAAATAAGTGAAGAGACCATGACATATCTTAATCAAGGTTTGTATTATTTGTATTTCACAATCAATCGCTCAACCACTCGATCAAATCAAGTGAATGGAAAAAAAATTCAAAAAAAAATTTTATAATCATTATTTTTTATTGTTCCTTGATTTTTTTTCAGGACAATCATATGAAATAAAATTGAAAAAAGTTGGAGATTTAAGTGAAATGAAAGGAAAAATGCTTAAAACTATAATTCGTGTTTGTTTCCATGATCGAAGATTACAATATATCGAAAAAGAATTAATTGAACAATGGAAAGAACAACGTCCGTCGGAAAGAGTTATTGAAATCGATGTACCGCTCTCTTATGGTATACAGGACATCCGTAATGATTTTAAATATGTTAATCGCTCTGAATTTTATTGGGATCCTACTAAAGAAACCGGAGTCTTTATTAGGGTAAATAATTTTAAAAATAGAAAAAATAGACAATATTTCTAGATATTTCCTTCCTTCCTTTGAAAAAAAAAATTGCAGATTAATTGTATTAGTACAGAGTTTACGCAGAAAAAACACGGCGGTGAAAAAGGTGTACCTTTCCGTATTTTGATTGAAACATATTCCAAAGATGATCAAACTAATTGTTTACATGCAGCATCATGTCAGGTTAAAGTATTCAAACCAAAAGGTGCAGATAGAAAACACAAAACTGATCGAGAAAAAATGAATCGCAAACCAATAAATGAGCAAGAAAAATATCAACCATCATTAGATTGTACAGTATTCACTGATTGTTCATTGGACACGTTTTCATTGTATAATCTATCATCAAATTCAAATCTGATCATCAACAGTAATGATTTGCTGCAAAATTTTTCAAAATCAATCGATTCAGATGAATATATGAATATTATGGAAACAATTAATAAGTCGAAAATATTATCACCAACAATCGCAAAAAACAATAATCCTTTGACAACTAGTGCGACAACAAATAATTTAATTATTGAAAAACCATCCACAAATAATTCTATTAGCAATTTATTATCGGATATTAGTGAAAATAGTTACGAATTTCCATTTTCAACATATCAATCGACAACGACAACTTCAGGAACAACAGCAACAACACTCACAGCATTGCCATTATTTTCATCATCGTCAATATCATTGAACAATCATAGCAATAAGCAAATGTTAACATCGACAACAACATGGAGTGAAACACAAAAATGGCTCAAAGATAATCGATTCGATTCATATATATCAATGTTTGAAAATTTTTCAGGTGCAGATTTTTTAATGTTAACCAAAGATGATTTAATACAAATTTGTGGTCTAACCGATGGTATACGTTTATATAATTCATTACATTGTAAATGTATTAAATCAAAATTATCAATATATGTATGTTGTACATCATCACCATTTTCAACATCATCAACATCAACAACAACAAATTTAGATGAATTGTTTCGTGCCATATATTTAGATACATTGACTGTAAATGAGCTGCAATTGAAGATAATAACAACATTATTATCAAACATCAACAACAACAATAATAATAATAACATAAAATGTACATATTTCAAAAAATTTTGCTTGATTGGACCATCTAATGTCAAAATTTTAATCACTGATGATGTTGTACGTAATCTTCCAGATGAATCATTATATTTGATTGAATTTATCAAAGGTAAATGTGATATTGATGAATTTTATTTTATTTTAAAAATAATCTTTTTTTCTTCGTCCTCAGATTATAAAGGAGAATTTAATGCCATTATGAAGCCATACAATAGCAATAATAACAATCAATTAACTGCCATGATCAATAATAATAATAATATTCATTGTGGATAATAATAATAATAATGATTGATGATAATGACCTTATTTTATAATCTGTTTTTTCCATTTTGAATTTTTGATTTTCTTTACAATTAAAATTTACAAATTTATGAGCATATGATTTCAATGTGTTACAGCCAATATCATCATCAATGATCGATTTTTTTTTTGTATCATTATAATTAGGAGTCCAATTTTTTAAATATGAATTAAAAAAATTATTCTTTATTCTCAATAATACATTTCAATGTGTTCTTTTTAATTAATTATAATTTTTGATGATTAAAAAGCGTTTAGTGGCTGAATTTTAGTGATCACAATTTTCAAAATATTAAAGTTCACAATTTTTTTCTTTTATTTTTTAAAGTACATTTCTAATATGATTGATGTGATGTCAAGATATGTATGTGTTTTTCTTTAGTGGTAGTATTGAGGATGAAAATTCAACATTCAAATAATAATAACTATTATTATAATGATGATAATGATGGAAATTTAACGTAGAATAATCATAAATAAAATAGATAAAGAAAGAAGAAAAATAATATATTTTGAATAAAAATAAAAACATTCATGTTAATAATATTAATAATTATAATAATTTATGCCATTAATAATTCATTGTGTCAATGAAAATTTAATAAAATTCCAAGTGTCTATTATTTTCATATTTCTTTTCTTCAATTTGAATTTATGAATATTTTTTCAAATAATATTTATGTTTAACATTTAAAAAATGACTATAATTTATTTTTTTGATTGGAAAACAAGAAAGTCTTGATATATCAAATAATTCAAGAATCTAAATTGAATCCATCAGCCGATAATCCTTGACTGAATCCATCCTAATCGTATTTTAAATAATTGAAAAAAAGAAGACAAATTAATTAATGTTTTTACAATTAATTTAAGTATTGAATTTCAATTACTTACTCTCATTTCGGCCAATTTTTTATCAATATTATTGATAGCTGAATCTAAATCGGATGAACCATTAAATTGTGGCATACCGAATGGATCACATTCTTTTTGTATTTGATCAAACGGTTCACAACCAAAAATATCTTTTTCTTGCGATATTATTGCACCAAGTGAATTTTGATCGATTGGACTATTTGTTTTATTTTGATTATTATTAATCAAATTGTTCGGTATTAATAATGATGATAATGTTGATGCTGTTGTAAGATTATTAACACTAGAAATATTGGAAGGTTTATCATCAGCTCTTGGATTGAAATCTTCATCCAATAGATCATGTATTGATTGCAAATTATGGCTATTATTCGATGATAGTAAATTATCATGGTTATTTTTATTCATCAATGCTGCTGTATTATCATTGCACTCAATATCGACATCAATAAGATTAATTTGTTGATTACTACGATTTTTAGTACTTGAAGGTGGCGGCTGAAGCGGAGGAACTGTAACCGAATTTAGCGTTGACTTTAATTTATTTGAAGTGGTGACTGATGTATCTTTATTATTATTACCGATTACGTTGACATTATTTTTAGAAAACAAATCTACGCCGTTGTTCATTCCATTATTTTTACTATTGCTATTATTATTGTTGTCATTATTATGATTTGAAGGAAAAGAAGCTGTTGATGTTGATGATGATAATGGCGATAAAGATGATGACGATAATGAAGATGGTTTTGTATTGTTATCATTATTAACATCAATTGTTGTGTCAGCCACTGATTCATATTTTCTAAGCCTTTCTTTTAATGATTTATTTTCCTCCTCTAAATGGCATACTTTTTTTTGCAATATAATTAACTGTTTTCGTATCTCTAATTCTCGTCCGGATGTTTCAATAAATTTTGCATATGCTAAATCAAATGCTTGTCCAATCGTTAATATAATTTCTTCACTCATTTTTTCTGACATAAATACAAAACAAAGATGTTTGTCCGTATCTGTGTCTTTGGCAATAAAACTAAAAAATTTTTTTTCATTTTTATCATCAGCACAATAAGATATCCTATGTAATGGAAATTGGCAATAGATTTTCTTTGATTTAGGTTCCTGTATGGCCACACCATTAACTGATATTGTCAATTCAACTTTGGGAATTTTTTGTCCTTCAGATTTCTTTAATGGTTGAATAAATTTCAATTTATTAATACTTTCTTTAACTACATCGATGCCTTTTGGTTGATTAACTTCTACATTGCCAAAATACTGCATATGTTTGCAACAAAAAAGAAAAAAAATGGATAAACATAAGATATCATTGATTATTACAAAAGTCTTTTTTATTTTGTTTATTAATGAATTGGGAAAATGGTTAAATTCTAATGATAATGATATTAAACGAAAATAATCATAATCAAATTGATCATTATTGAATATTAATCGTTAAATTAAAAGACGATTAACGATTCCTAAAAAAAACTAATTGAATTCTTAAACAAAACAGCAAAGAAAATTAAGAAAATTTCAAAATTTTCAATCAAAACTTCAAAAGAATGTTGTTTTTCCTATTCAATGTGTGAATTGTGTTAATTTATGTTTATTTGAGAAAATAAAAATTTTCAATGATGAAGATTACCTTGACTAAATATGCTATGTGTCCATTTTGTAATGTTGCTGGAGGATGAATCCATAGTTTTTGTTGCGTAGATGATGATGTCGATGATGATGATTGCTGTTGTTGTTGGCTTGATAATGACAATGAAGATAATGATGATGAATGTTTATTTGATTTTCCACTATTATTATTATTCAATATTCCATTATTTTCACCATTCGTTGAATTACCAAATGTACCGTTAACACTATCAGTACTATTTGTCATTTTACTGGCACCACCATTATGTGGCCATTTAAATAGCGATGCATTTTTTATCATTTTCATCTAATGAGAAATAAAATAAAGAAATTAATTGAATTTTTGAGAAATGAGAAATCATCAAAATCATTGAAATTAATTTATGATTATCAAAATTAATTAATTTTCATTGGTAAAATTAAAGAAAACAGAGGGGAAATTACTTAAAGTAGAAATCTTCAGTGTAATGATTGATTGGGTATTTTATCAAATGGTAAAAATTAACAACAAAACTTTTTAAAACCCAACTTGTTGCTCAGTTAATCAAAACTTATTGATGAATCATCACAACCAGATTACTTTATCAATCAAATAGGTAAATATGAATTTGATTTTATGTTGTCAATATCCAAGAGCCGAATAAATTCAACAATAAGTACAAAATATAAAAATAGAATGAATCATATACAGTGGACAAGAAGAGCGGAATTCAGATTGAATTAATCATTAAAAATCAGTAAAGATTGAAAAAAAAATTTCGATCAAAATGTTATCAAATGAATGAATGAATATCAAAGCAAATCGCAAATCACAGAGAAAAGGAAGTAACATTGAGTAAGATGACTTCAAAAGAAAAAATGATATGGAGATATTTTACAACATTTGCTCGATCAAAGAGAAAAATTGTATAATAGGAAACACAATGGTAACATAGAAACTGGTCAAACAAGTGGAAAATATCGAAATAAATACGACTGACACTGACTGACACATTGTTAGATGTTGAATGCTGACGATGTTGTCGTTGTTGATGATGTTAATGATGGCAAAGTAAAAAAACAGTTTAAAGATCATCATCATTAACATCAATGTGTATTTGAATGATGAATACATTCATTCAAATACAAAATAAAAGAGTCAAATAACGGAACTCTATGAACCATTGAACGATGAACACAAAAAGATGAAGGATTTTTATTCGAAAATGCCCCTTTTGGTTAATGTTTATATCGCTTCGATCCACTTTTTTTATGTCTTCATGTTTCTCTTTGATTCATCGAAATCAAATAAATAAATGAATTTTCTGGTTTAAAATCTCTCAACAATTTCATCTTCATATCTTGTTGTGTTGTTGTTCTATATTTCATATCAAAAATTCTGGTCACAAATCTAGTTTTGTGCATTTCCACTGAAAAAAAGTGGATCGAAATTGACCTTTCGTCTATTATTATTGTTATTGTACTCATGATTACATAATACAGACACTAGTAATGATAATAATAATAATTATAAAAGTCTCAAATAGCAGGAAAATAAATGTAAAAATTATCTTTATTGTTGTCTAATGAATGGATAAGAATGGGATTTTTTTTGAAAATTTTTTCCCATATGTGTATCAGCACACATATCATTGATCGAGTCTTATTTCACTAGTAAGAAATATTTGATAATGATCAAAATTAGATCGAATATACACAATTAAAGATTAATATGATACTTTGATTTCATTGATGTATTGATTTAATGATTGAAACAAAAATAGAGTTTTATTTTAAAAAAACAATGAGAAAAGGAAAATGTCAATGTAATTATTGCCTTATAAATCTTTGTATATTTATTATTTCTTTGATAATAATTTTCATTTGGTTTTATTCATGATCATTTTATTTAATGAACAAAAAAATACAGAAAATAATCAGAGCATGGCGCCCGAATATTTTATATGTTTCTCGATTGTTTTTGCTTCATTTAAGTACAAAATCAAACAAACAAACAAACAAAACTTAATTTCAAATGATTTCAAAGAAGTCGATCGTTCGTAATCGATTTGTTGACCTGAGATTTTTTATTTTTTATTTTCAATTCATTTCATCGATGTGATTGACAAATTATAGTTTTCATTTTTGCTAATATCAAATCATTAATTTTTAAATTTTAATCAAGAAAAAAACTCTTTGAAAATATTTGAAAAAATTACAAAACAAGTCATTTATTTGAAACAAAAGCATTGGAGCATTGTTTTTTCTTTGAAGAAAAATTCAAGAAAATGAATAAAATTTCAAACTAAACATTCGAAAATACTTGAAACACAAACATAGATTTTCAGTGAAAAACATCAAGGACAATGATTTCGTTTACGTTTCGTTTGTTTCATTTCAAATAAAAAAAAATCCAAATTAAAATAATATTCAAAATATAATATTCAATAGACACACACAGACTTACCATGTCAATTTTGTCAAATAATTTTCTTTATCGTGCTGTTTTTCAATGAAAAATGGATCAATTTTTGATTTTTAAGTGTTGCTTGGAAAACTTTCAAAATTTTTTCGAATATAAAAATGATTGTCGTTGCTTCGGGATATATGTTGCGATTGTGAATTTTTTGAAATTTTCAAAATGAAAAATAAATCTCATTGGAAAGTAACAAATAAATGGCACATTAATACCAGAAATCATAAAATAAATTGGAAACCAAATTTATGTTTTCAATGTAAATGATGCTGGTGATGATTTGGATGATGGAAATATATGTTCATCTGTCACAAATATATATTCGATATTTATGGTGAAATATTCACTGAAAGAAAAAAAATTGAAAAACAAAAATGATTTCAAAATTTGATAATAATTGTTGCAATCATCACCAAAAAAAATACATGCACATAAATAGGCACATGTAGACACATAAACATCAAGATTATAATAATGATGATGATTGAAATAAAATATTAGTATAAACAACAACATTCAAACAATCAAATCAAAAATAATCGAATTGAAAACCCACTTCTATATGGGCATTTATATATTTGAATATTTTTCTTATTATTCTTGTATTTCTTGTGCACAAACATTTACATATTATTATTATTATTATTTATTCATTGATTATTCATCATTCATTCATTCCTTTTTTTTCAAAAATACAATTGATTTGAAGTATCTTGATCGCCCAATGTCGTCATCAACAGGTCGTATTTATTTATTAGATTTATTCAAATATTCATATTTTTAATTTTGCTTTTTGGTTATTCCATGATAATGCTCATCATGTGGTAATGATGTATCAGAATATTTTTCTTGAGATTTTTTCAATGGTTTTCAATAGTGTACATCAATTGAAATCGCATTGGATTTTGAATGTTAAGCTTAATGTAATTTGATGGTGTTGTTGTGATTGGATTCAATCAGAAATTATTTAATCATTTGATTATAAACAAATATTTTTGTTGTTTTTCAAAATTCACACAAACATCAATTGATCTGTATTGCTAATATATTAGTGGAATTGAGATATTATCAATGTCACACATATGCACAACTATTTGATTCGTTCATTTGAATCAAAATTATTATTTTGTGGTGTTTATTTGTTGTTACTGGTGATGATGATGATGATGGATGATTGATGGTGATGGTGATCATGATAGTGAATGGTGGTATTACAACTGGCGGTGATTGTCGAATAAATGGTGTTGATCACGGTGGTGGTGGTGGTGGTGGTGGTATTGCAATTCACTTTTTAAAAATAAATTCAATAAATAAATAAAGAACAAATGAAGAGAATCACAAAACACTTGTTGTTTCTCTTTTCTGATTCATTTATATTCAATTCATTTTGTTTTGATTCAAATGAATATATTTTCGTTTCGTTTTGTTTTTTGCTATTTGTTGTTTGTTTTCATACACAATTCATGGAAAAACAACAAATTTTTGTTTTCATTTTCCCCCATTCAATTTTGCTACTAGCAATATTTATGATTTGAAAATGATTTCATATGATTTTGCCATCGATAATTGGACTCAAATATTGAAAAATCAAGAAAAAAATATCGCCAATCATTGATCATTGAACATTAAGGATTGAAGAATATATTTAAAGAAATAAATTAGAAAAAATGATTAATCTGGAACACGTGCAGATCCTTTAATGATAAAAACAACTACAACATGGAAAAAATGCATATATTTGCACACAAAACTGTGTGATAAACTATTATCCTTGAACTAAAACGCAAAGCATTTTTTCTCATTTTAAATTATTTTCTCAACGATTAAATGTCTTAATTTTATTATGAAGAAAAGGATTTCAATTTAATTTTGAATTTAAGAAAATTTGAATCAAATTCCCCACCATCTAGTGCTTTGAATTAAAAATTCGACTGAAATTTTGAATTTATTTTAATTGCAAAAATGTTCATTAGACTTTGATTTAACCAATGTTTTAAAAAAAGTTGGAACGTTTTTTCATCAATGAAATGAAAGTGATTCGAATGAAAATAAAATCAATGAAAAATTGATTATTATGTACATCGTTCTAAAAGAAAATGAAAGCAGGTAAATTTTATTTCCGCTTGGAAAAAGATGGAAAAAAAATCCAAAAAATATCGAATAGTTATTCAATATTGACTGAAATGTTAATTTTAATATTAATTATCATTGTTTTTTACTTATTCCATGTATTTTATAATTATGATAATTATTATTGAAAATCTGTAATTTTGTGGTGAAAAGAAAAAAAAACAATAGACATGAAATATTGTCATCATTCGGTATCTTGGCGACCTGGTGATTGTTATTATTTATTTATGAATCTATTTCATAGAAATTTCGATTAAGTTCGTCGAAAAATGAGAAAAAAATGTGTGTTAACATAAGAAAACACAAAAATCAGCCATACATTTAGGATCGGTAGCCAGGTATATATAGATTGATGTCTTACATAAATCATTAGAATATTTATTTTGGTATTATGAAATTGACAAATTTTTATTCTTCATTTATGAAACTGTGAAGAAACGATTCAATTCATTTTTTTATCTAATTCACATCAAATGTCTTCGGAATCATATTTTCAAATATTAACCGGCCACCAATCGGATGTAAATTGGGTCGATTTTAATGGACATCGAAAATTGGTCAGTTGTTCAAATGATCGCACTATACGTTTATGGGAAACAAATGATCAGCAATACTTTGAAAAACCAAAATTATCAACATTAATTGGACATGAATACGGTGTAAATTGTGTTCGATATTCACCATTCGGCACAATCATTGCATCAGCATCAACCGATGGTTGTATCATATTATGGAATAGTCAAGTAAATATTTTTCAAATTTCGAATTTAAATTATTTTTGATTTTATAAATCTTCGGTTTAGAATGGTGAACAAGTATTAAAAATGATGCATGAATCCAAGAGTGCAATCAGAGTATGCTGCTTTTCACCATCATCAGCTCTATTAGCGTCTGGTGCTGATGATGAAACACTGGTTGTCTGGGACATAAGTACCAGGAGAAAAATCAAGTAATTATAATAATTTTTTTCTAATTAACTCTTGATATTAATTTTTCAAAAAATCCTCAGAACATTATATAAACATGATGCAAGAATTACTGGTTGTTCATTCACGCCAGACAGCACTTATATGATCTCATGTTCTAGTTCCGGTGACTTAAAATTATGGAATACAAAATATGGAAATGTTTCATATTTGATGACCTATGAAGTGGCTCATGATCTTGGTGTTTTAGGCTGTGATTTCAGCTCACAATATGAAGTGAATGGTAAATTTTCTAATTTGTCATTTCAGATTTAAAGCTTAATTGTTTGTCATAATTAGTAGCCGATGGTCCATTGCAAAGTTTTTATCTATTAGCTACATGTGGAAATGATGATCTAGTAAAATTATGGCACATAAAAGGCGGTTCGAATTGTTCAATCACACTATCACATAAATTAATTGGTCATAATGCCAATGTAAATTGTTGTAAATTTTCAATGGATGGTTCATTGCTAGCTTCAGCGTAAGTTTTGAAATAATTTTTATAATAATTCATGACAAGTTATTGCATTGTTATATGATCACAGTGGTGGAGATAAAGTGGTGATTGTTTGGAATCCGAAGAATGGTGAGATGTTGCATCGATTAGAGGGACATGAACGTTATGTAACCAGTTGCGTATTTTCTGATAATAATGAATTATTGGCATCTGGGTCGAACGATCAAACGATTATCGTATGGCATTTAAGTAAAATTAAAGCTAAACACATAAATATCCGAAATACACAGCGTCACAATTCTATAGATATTAAAAGAGATAACGTCAAAAAATCTTTATCATCGTCATCTGCATCTTCAGCTTCGTTAGAACAGCAGCATCAATCATTCGAAGATGAAACATTTAAGAAAAAATTTCCAAACCAATGGAACACAGATGATGTTTGTGATTGGCTTTCATCATTGGGCCTTGAACGTTATACGAAAATTTTTAGAAAAAATGAAATCGATGGTTCTGAATTACTTAATTTGACACATGATTCTTTACTTACAAGTCTCAGGATCGGTATTCAACATCCACATTAACTATCAAATTTGATATTGATTTGTACCATTTTATCCAGAACCTTTAGGACATCGAAACAAAATACTACGTAGTAGTTTATTTTTGAAAAATCCATTATGGTCCAATATAAATGAAACTAAGAAAGATCGGTTGCAGAAACCAAATGAATTTTGTTGTCCAATCACTAAAGAAATAATGGATGATCCGGTTGTAGCTTCAGGTATTCTTATAAAATTCAGATTTATTTTATTGAATATTCATTTAAGGAGAAATTTTCTTATTCCATGATCAGATGGTCATTCATATGAAAAATCGGCCATTCAAAAATGGATTTATGATGGAAACGTAACAAGTCCATTGACCAATGAAGTATTAGCTAGTCAAATATTGACGCCAAATTATAATCTGAGAAGTTTGATACAAAAATTTCGCAGCACCATGCCATCTAATGAATCAAATGATTAATTTGAAATATTTTTTTCATTTATACTTTTAACTTGAATGAATGAAAAACTCTTTTTTATATTTGTGATTATATCATATTAAAAGATGAAAATTTTTATTCTTAGATCAAATTAAATATTAGAAAGAGAAATTTGTTCAGATTTTACTCGCCTTATTGAATAATATTGAGATCATGATCACATGTTAGGATATTTTTTCTTGTTTTAAGAAACGAGAAAAAAACAATTTCAAGTTTACATTCAAATTATTGAAAAAACAAGAGTCAAGGTTAGTGTGTGAACTTTTTTTGAAGTATTCAAAGTGAATTTAGGATGAATTTTCTAAAAAAGAAGAAAATTTTTTCAATCAAAATTTTCATTTTGCTTGAAGTCGCGCATTACTTCCATAACGTTCAGCAAATCTTGTCCAATGATGGCCGATATAATTGTTGAGCCTGGATTTAAACAAATTTGGTTACAAAAACTACAAATTTTCATAAATAAATTCATATTTATTGTCTGGACTGGTATCCTGATCTATACTGTTGGTCCATATTATTCAATTCGAGAATTTTTGAGACATTTTCAAATATTTGGTAAGTTTATTAATCATTTCAAATTTCCAATACTATCTTATTGTCATTTTATTTTGAAGGATTCCGAAAACTTAACTATGAAAAAGAATTTAAAAATATTAATTTGAATGACAAAATTTGTGTTATAACTGGCGGTACTCGTGGAATTGGACTGGAAGTATGCAAATATTTAATCGGAAAAAATTGTCACATCATCACAGGTACTTCGACATTGGATCATGATGCTGATGAAGAAATGATTGAAAAAAAGAGAAAAAAATTATTATCGGAAATTGATCCATTATCCGCGAAAAATATTGACAAAAATTTGACACTTCTTCCGTTGGATTTATCCTCAATGGATTCTGTTAGTAAATTTGCCGAAAAAATCAAAATGAATCACAAAAAAATTGATTATTTGGTAAGATTCATTATTATTTTTGAAATCGAATTGCTAAATGTAAGAATTTATATTGGCAATAGATATGTAATGGTGGTGTGATGCTTGTACCGTACAATTTATCAAAAGATAATTTTGAAGATCACATGGCTATCAATTATTATGGACATTGTTTATTGATTTCAAAATTGTTGCCTTTATTATCAAATGATCGACAACAGCAAAGACGAATTATAATGGTATCATCCGGCGCACATCACGCAAGTTTTGGCTTACGAATCAATGATTTGAATTCAAAAAAATTATTCTCGACTTATCATTCATATTGTCAATCAAAATTATGTTTGATAATGTTCACATATCAATTCAATCGATGGCTTAATCAAATGAAATTGGAGAATAATTTATCCAATCTAACTATTAATTGTTTGCATCCAGGGATGTGTCGTACTGGTTTAATGAATGCTTTTCATTTTATTCGTTTCATTTCAATCATACGTGAATCACATCTATTTAGGGTAATCATCTTTTTTTTAATTGCAAAAAACATTTTTCATCAAATTTTTCATTTAAAATAGTCTGCCAGAGAAGGTGCCGAAACAATATTATATGCAACTTTATCGCCAAAAATTGAAGCAATTAGTGGAAAATATTTCGAAGATTGCCATCAACAAAAATCAAGCCAAATATCATATGATCATTATTATCAGGTACAATTGTGGAAAAAAACATGGAATGATCTGCGGCCATGGCTAACAAATGATGAATTCAAGCAATTTGCCATAAATTTTTGACCAAAAGAATGAATCAATGCAAATTATCAGTATATAATTAAATATTTAATTCAAACAATCACAGCCAAAATTCATGGAAAAAACTTCATTTTGATTATGGAAATATAAAAAAACAAAAAAAACTAATTGTAAAAGTATTTATAAATATATGTGAATCACCAAAAATAATAAGTATTACGTAAACGTCGTAAAAAATATGAACGCTTTTCTTTAATCAATTCAAGAATTTCAGCTGATAAATATTCTAAATTGTATCCTTTAGCGAGACGATAAATTTCCAATATTGATAGCCAACACTCTTTGTTGCTATTATTAACATTATCATTAGCATTATAATCTCTTGGTATAATAATATCGGTAACTTCTAATTCACTTGTATCATTGCGCAATTTTTCAACAAATTCATCCGAATAAGTCCGTTCTAAATAATCGAAAAAATATTTACTGCAAATCAATACACAATCAAAAAGAAAATCTAAAGATTTTTCAACTTGTTGTTCATTTTTTTTCATTTTTTGTTGTTCATAATCATTATAATTAACATTATTATTATTGATATCATTATCATTGGCTAAATCTAATAAACGATTCATTATTTTACGGAATGCATCTTCATGTTTTTCATTTTCTAAAATTTCAATTTCATTCATATCAATAATCGGTATTGTTGTTGTTGATTCAGATGTTGCCGATTCACTTTGTTCAGTTGTATAGTTATTTTCATTATGAAAACGAATCAATGCATCAAAAAATTGGCTTGATTGACATAAAATTTGACTTGGTACTATTGTAGTAGTAATAGAAACGAATCAATCAAAATTTTCATTATAAATGTACGATTCTTTACCTTTATAATGTTGATTACAAATTTTTATAATAAAATAAGGTGGCAACATTATTGATAATGGTAAAACTTTACGCCGTTGATGATTATGATGATCAAAGTGATGAGGATGTTGATGATGATAATGATGGTGCTGATTTTGATGAAAATATTTTATGTTCCATCTATTACGATGATGATGATGTTGTGGCTTCAATTTAAAATGACAAAATTTATAATGAGGAGAATATAAAGAAATTGAATGTTGTTGCTTTTTTCCTTTTTTCTATAATTTCTCAAGAAAAAACCAATCCATTCACATGATTTGAAAATAATTTCAATTTAATTCAACGAAAATTAACTCGTATTCGTCTGCTGTTTGCTTTCGCTAAAAATTCAACTTTTTTTTATTGACAATAATGAAAAAACAAACAAAAACATATTCATTCATTTATTAATTAATTCCAGCAAAGAAAAGAGAATTCTTAAATTGATACATTCCAAAACATCAAACAACCGTCAGTCAGTCAGCTGCGAATCGATGTTTTTTTCTTGTTTTTTCAATTTTCAAATTTGGCCATCAATTTTTAATTAATGGTGGTATGGTAATAATGAATGAGAATGAATGAATCACAGTCAGAAAAAATCAATAAAGCAATGTAAGAAAAAAAACGGTTAAAGTGAAAGTTACAATCAATAATAATAAAAATAATATTGATAATAATAATGGATGATGGGCAAAAACTAATAAAAGAAAAATGTTCAGTTCAATGACGACTAAAAAAAACGGGGAAAGAAAAATTAATTTTTATCGAAATGAATGAATGAATGATTGGTGGTGGCTTCAAGAACGACCACTTGTTCATATTATTATTGTAATAATAATGATTATCATTATTATACGATACGATGCAAAGAAATGCATTGATTTGCATGGTTAATGAAAAAATTATACAAAATTCAATTTAAATTTTAAAATTTTATTACAATTCAACAATCAAAAATGATAATTATGATACGAATGTATAATGAATGACAAAATTCATGGATCCATATTTATAATTGATTATAAATTTATCTTTGGAAAGAATCGTTTATTTTAAGAATTTCATGACGTCACATGCTTGTAATTTTATGTATTTTTGATACTTGAATTTAAATTCAAATGAAATTATTAATATTCATTGATTTTAATTTCAATTTTTTTTTCTTTGTTCAAAATTATATGATCTAAAAATAACTTTTTTTACATTTGATGAAAAAAAAGCATTTTGCTTGATTTGATACGATAGTTTTTAATTTGTTTGATCATGATTATCATAATAATGATGATAATTATCACAGGGTATTTAGTCCTTGGAATCGAAGCATTACAAACGTTCAAAATCATCAATCATTTTGTTTGATTAAAGAAAAATCCATAAAATAAATATTTGAAAAAATAATTCATGTGATTTCATGATTCAAAGTTTTTGTTTTTGTTGTGTGTTTATTTTTCAGCCAAACCATGGATCTTAGATCCACATTTGTTCATAAGTAAACAAAAGATATTAAAATCAAATTTTTTTAAAAAAAAGCACTTAAAATCATAATCGAAATTGAATTAAATTGAAAACAATGAACATTAAACATTGTGAATAGAGTAAACAATCATTGTCTTGATCAATTTTGATTGATTTTTGATTTTTTTTCATTTATCGAATGAGATTTTCGATCAAAGGAACAAATGATCAAGGATGAATTATTTTAGTATAAATTCATTTTCAATTGAAATTTTAAAACGTATTACTTCAATATGCGAAAATATTGGAGTAATTTGATTCAAATTTCGATAATTTTGCATGAGTCATCATCATAGAATATTTAAATGAAAAAATTGTAATTAAAAAAAGTGATCGTAATCAAAATTGAAGGTAAATCTCTGAACAAATAGAAAGAATAAATTGCGACGTTGTTCAGCAGTGTTGGCAGTTTCTATTCACATTGCAAAGACATTGGCATTGAATTGAGGATTTGAAATTAATTTGATATTTTTTCATTTTTTCTATGGATGTTAGCATTTTTACGTTCATTTTTAAATGAAATTTGGGAAAAAATTTAAGAATATTATAAATCATTCTCGTTGGAATTTTCATTTATAATAAAAAAAATTATTCATTTCAATCCTTTGAATGCTTTTTAATGCAATTTTTTATGATGATGATGATGATTTGGACAGTGATGGCAATAATAAAGGCACAATGTGTGGTGGCTTGAATATACTATACGGCGAATAAGGCACACCTATTATGATCAAATGTGAACGATAATAATTTAGACGCCACATGCCTCGATGATAGCCACGAGCATCTAGATCCCATATATGTAAACATTTGGCTATTTGTAGCCACGTGTTAAAATCATTTACATGTATCATACGTATAAAAATTAAATATATGTTCGATATTTCATCCATCATTAAGGTGTTTGATTGATTATCGGGATATGATTTTTTAACTACCGATGATGCTGCTGTTGATGATGTTAGCGCCTTTAAAAAATTTGATTCACAAGGACTTTTATGATGATCAATAATAATTGCTGTACGTATCAATCGATTAAGAAGACGCTCATAGTTGTCTCGTTTGAGTCTGTTTGAATGAGAAAAAATCCAGTTCAATCAAATTCATGTTTCCAAAAAAAAGAAACAAATTGTTCTAATCAAAAACACTTACAAATCAACGTTTCTGAGTAAAACACTTGGATTAGTATTGAAGGCATGTTTTTTAAAATACATATCCTGGAAATATGAATTCATATTTAAGCC
Organism: Psoroptes ovis; assembly: GCA_002943765.1. Lineage (NCBI taxonomy): Eukaryota > Metazoa > Arthropoda > Arachnida > Sarcoptiformes > Psoroptidae > Psoroptes > Psoroptes ovis. The sequence goes on from PQWQ01000006.1 coordinate 1,896,149, forward strand.
AGATGAACCAAAATGATATGTACGTGATACATCTGGAATTACACACTCGCGACCTCGTCTGATATCGGACAATCTCATCCACATATCCCAGTCCCAAGATTTATCCGGCGTAGGCCATTTATTCTCCAATTCATTTTTATATAATTTACGTGTCAACATCCAACCTAAACCTGGCATTGTTTCGATGCGATACAATTGGCCTGCATCGCTTGATGTATGCTCATATGCTTGGTCATTCCAAGCTGATATACAGAATAAGGACTCATCTTGATCAAGTAAATGCATTGTTTGAGCAAAATAATAAAAAAAATCTGGGGAAACATCTAGATCTTCTTCCAAAATAATCACATATTGAGCATCAGGATATAGATTAAATGTAGCTGTAAGACTAGCTTTATAATGTTGAGTGATACGTGAATTTCCACGACCAACTGGAGTATGTTGAATGCCTCGAAGACCAAATAATTTAGCTACCTCCAAAGGTTCTTCGTAATATCCATCTATGAATATTGTTATCATTGAGGGATTACAACCGGGTGTTAATAATAAAGTTCGTAACATTCGATATAGATAATGAGGACGATTAGAAGCAATTATAGCAATAGGAACTTGTGAAATTTTGGCCATCGGATCGAAATTGGAGATAAAACGTAATGGCAATGGATCGCTGCAGCTGCACACCGAGCCATAACCTTCGATGCGAGAACAAAAATGCTTTCGTCGTTCTTTTGTTTCTTGATCATCAGATAAAAATACAAAATTAGAAGATATGTTTTTCACATTCATATTAATAATATTATTCGATTCAGTTGAAAGTGAAGGAAGAAAATTCTTGAAAATTTGACCAAGTAATGTTGTTGGTGTTGTGGTAGACCATTGACAATCTTCATTGTTTTCGAATGGATCAAGCTCTAAATCAACGTGTAATACTGCAGGTGATGCCCATGAATTAAATTCAACTGATTTAGAATGTTTTTCCCCTAATAAGGGATCACTATTTAATTGTTGCCGGCTCAATAAACGTTTTTGTACAACCATTGTCCACATATCTCGCCATCCAATGTCTTGAGCATATTTCGAACCTAATCTAGTCAAGAAATCACGAGCAGTTTTTTTCAATTGAAACGTTCCTTCATCTTTGATAGTAAATATTAATATTCGTCCATCCGATATCATACTGATGAATAATGACATTGCTTCATCTTCATGTGTCGAATATGTATCAAAATGACGGCGCGCCATAATCGAACCAGTCATTTGATTCAAAACAAGAATATGTATTCCACGATTCTTACCATCTTCACAATCATCTAAGATCTGGATTGGAATGAAGTATTAATTTAGATCCCTCAAAATTTGAAAATGATTCATAATTACAATTGTTCCATCAACAGTGACCATTGCACGATTTTGACTAGAAATAATGTCCAATTTGATTATTCTTCGTTGATTATTTTTATCATTATTGTTAACGACATTATTTTTTTGTGAATTTGAATGTGTTCCAAGTAATATATCTATGATTGAGCCATCTTTATTTGAAAATAATAAATAGAAAAAAATCATTAATTGTTGAAATGATTAAGTTCATTCTAATTTACCATTGATATTTTTCAATGACTGCTGCTGCTGCAAACGATTACGTGTTTCAATAATGAACACAATATTAATTATGACTGTGACTATCAAAATGACTAGAAATAAAAACTAATATAAAATGAAGAGAGTCAACATTTCATTCTAATAACAAGCATAATACGAACCCGTATGAGTTTAATCGAAAGAGGATATATTGATGCCTTGAATCTTGATCGCCACCATGATCTTATCAATAAATTTGTATACCATTTATGGTGATGATCATGACCACTGTGCTTTGTAAAACATTTAAAATTATTATTTTCATCCATTTTATTTTAATTTAATCAATAATTCTTAGAAAAACATTCTAAAAATCATTTTAAGCCTCAAGATCAATTCGTAACCGTATGGAATAGCGAGAAATAAATCATCGATCAATTCACCGAACCCATCTTTGTTTACATCATGGATTTTCTGAATTATAAAAGAACCAGGAGCATGCGTTTATATCTGAGTAAAGAATTTTTTGAAAAATTTAGTTGGAATATTTAGAAAATATATAAAACAATAACAAACCAGAAAAAACAATAGAAAACATTTTTCACCTTATTCGAGCACCAAAGAATAAATTGTGAACATTCAATGTCTTTGCATTGGATTGTTCGTTAAATCCACATTTGAATTTCAAAAATAAAAATTAATTCTAGTGCAATGCCCGCAGAAATGTGTGTTGACAGAAAATTGACATTATCTGATTGAATTTTCCAAAAATCAAAATGTCATTGGCATTCGTTTTTTTAGCCTTTTAATTTTTTGAATTTCGTTTTGTTTTCTTGTTCAACTGATTATGGAAATTGACAAAAAAAGAAAAATAAAAAATTTAAAATGATTTGAATCAGATAAACATTTTTTCGTGGTCAATGAAACCTCCGCAAAAAACTGAAAAACAGGTTACGGTCAATCCTTTAATGGATGGTGATGATGATCAAAATCAACATCTGAATAGAAGCATTTACGGAAATAAACAAGAATAAAACGATTTTTTCATCTGAATTTATTGATCAATCGTTCATTCATTCAATTTTTTTTTTTGTATCTGAGATATATGTTTAGATCGAGATGAAATATGTGTGTTTTTTCCCAATCATCTTCGAGAACATCTTTTTTTTGTTGTTGTTGCTGTCTGAATTATTTAAATTAATAATGATATAGAGGAGATAAGTTGATTCCGGATTTATCCAGAATAGTCGCCAAGGTATACATATGTGTGGATGAAAGTAAGGGAAAAAAATGCATTAAGTTTTTCATCAAATTTGAAATTGAAGCATTGACCATCACATCGTTTATTGCAGTGACGGAAAAAACATTATCAGCCAATGTCCTTATAAAAAATTTGATATAAAAATAAAACGATATTTTACACATTTGTAAATGGACAACTTTGATGCAAAAAAGCTGATAAAATAAGGAGATAATAAATGAATAAATAAATAACAAGAATAAATAATTTCGATTTTGTTTTTTTTAATAAATTTTTGTTTTTGTTGTTTGCCAATGAATAAAACGTTCACCTGAATGGGAAAGTAAAAAGCAAAAGTAAAAGCTAAGAATGTACCACAATCAATGTTTTTGCTAGAAAAAAATTATCATCATACGTGATACAAATATCGAACATCGACCATTTTCATTTTCTTCAAATTTTATTCAATTCAACTGTATAATACCAAAAAATTATCAATATATTCATACAAAAAAATATCTAAACATTATACAACAACATCAATTATCTTAGAAGTGAAAATGGAAATAATTTTTTTTTTTAAATAAAAAAATTCAGGTTTGATCATCATATATTCAGGTTTTAGTCCTACTTCATTATAATTATTATTATCATTACCATTATCAATCACAATTTACAATGACAACGACCCTGCATGTAAAAATGTACTGAAAACTTGAAAAAACAAAAAATTTGAAAATTTTCAACTTGAAAAAAATTCAACTAAGACCATTAAACATGATCATTAAATCGAAAAAGAAAAAAAACGAAGCAAGAACAATTATCAAGGACCTAGAAAATTTTAAAATTTTCTCACACATTCTACGAACCTAAATATGTTAAAAATAATTGAATAGATATATCTTTTTTCGATCAATCATCGATAGAAATGGATAGATATAATGGAATGGTAAACAGCAACAGCAACAACAACAGGTAAATAGACGACTACAAAGACCTAATAATGAAGATTTTTAGTTCTAACATTCATTTTCAATAGATCGATGGTTTCAATTTCATTTATTTTTACGAAAGTGAAAAAATGAAAATGAAATTGAAATTGTCTATTGATAAATTATCTATTGATGAATTAAATGTTTATGCTATTAATAACAACAAATTCATTTTTTTCGGTTTTTCTTTTTCGATGAATCAAGGCTAAGGCTTTATTTATCTAAAATATTTTTTTCTTCTAAATTTTGCTTTGTTTATTTGAAAAAAATATTTAAAAGAAATTATTCAAATAATTGTCAAATAATTAATGTAAAATGAAACGAAAAAGAAAAATATTCACGCCATATTTTTTCCTTTTAAAAATTCAAAAAGCACATCACAAGATAATAATGGAAAAAATGGAAAAGATCAAAGATCAGACGTGAAAATATCTACACCATGTTTTGTAGATATTTTATTCATCAAAACAATAATGTTTATTTGTTTATTTATTATTTTTTAGGATTGTTTATTTATTTCAAAACCATATATATGGAAATTATTTATCTAAAATTTTTTACTCTGGCTCCTTTTTTCATTTATTTTTATTCTTTCCTTATTTCTCAATGCTAATCAATGCAATGATTAATGACGTATTTTCGTAAATGAAATCGAAATCTATGAAATAATGAAGAAACTCAAAAAAAGAAAGTAAAAAAAAGAAAAAAGCAATCAATGAAAAATGAAATTAAATAGAAATAAATATGATTGATTGATCGATTGCTTTTTCTTTTGCATGATGAATGATAGTGATTTCATTTTAAGATAAATGAATAATCAAAAGAATGAATGAAATGAAAGAAATGTAATAAACAAATGATAATGGATCAGCAACAACAACAAAACAAAACATAATTATCGTTTGAAACTTTAGATTTCAGGGTTTCAGGGACTAGAAAATTGGTTTTCAAAATAGAACAAATTATATCTTTTAAAATTTAAAAAGAAAAAACAAAATTTAAATAGATCTCATGCACTCAAGAAATATTTCAAAGTTATACCATGGCCAAAATATTATCTTTTTTCGTTTTGTTTACTTATCCAGCGATATTATACTGATGGTTGAATCGTTTTTCATTCTTTCTTCTTCACTATCTTCAGCATCTTCATCATAAACATTGATCATCAAATAAATGTTTCTGATTCACTTGTAAACTCCTCCTTTTAAATTATGATCAGAATTTTTGACTTTATATGAATAAATAAGAAGAAAGAAAAGGAAAAATTTATTACCCACTACTTTGAAATCACCATCATCAAGGACATGAATTTCAGATGAATATTTTTTATTTAAAAAGAAGTAAAAGAGAAGAAATCACAATTATTATTATTGATAAAAAAACCAGACCAGATTAGATCATCTTTCATAAAAAGACTTTTTGTCGAGATATTCTCTTAGATCACGTCTTTTAATTAATAAATAAATCGATATTGTCAATTTTTTTCTTTCAAAACTTTTTCATTTGGTATATAAATAGCGATTTATTTTCAAAACCAACTCTTTATATCAACCAACATCATCATCAAACACACACTAACAAACAAACAAATAATCGGCAAATTTGATTTTATTGAAAAAAGAAACGACTAAAGATCTCCATTATTCATTTATTCATTCATTAAGAATATTTAATCTATCAATTTAGTTTTGTTGATTTTATTTCTCCGACTTAGTTTGAAAAATAAATTATTTAGAAATTTTTTTTGTACATAACATTGCCAAATTTGAAAAACATTAAAATGAAATTGAGCTTTTGTTTTTGTGTTCTATTATTAATTGGCTTTGCATCAGGTATGTTTTGTTTTCATTATAATATTATAATTATTAATTTATTGAAATTCGAATTTAGCTGCACCGATCGCTGAAGATGTCCATGTTTCTGAAGCAAAAGAAAGTGTTGAAACAGGAACTAAACCAGTAGAAGTTGCAAAAGAAGAACCACCAGTTGCTTCGCCTGAGCAAAAAAGTAATGTTCCTCAACCAGTCGAAGAAAAAAAAGAAGTTGTTTCAGAAGAAAATGTTCCTAAAGTTCAAGAAGTAGCTGACGTTCCGATTCCGAAAGAACCAAGTGGTGTTGTTGCTGAACCCATGGTCGTTGACAAAGTTTCCGAAACCGTTGCAGCGGAAAAACCAGTCGAACAACCAGCCAGTGTGGTCACCGAAGAAGTTGTGCCAAAAGTTGATAAAGTTGAATCTGCTCCAGTTCATCCAGTTGTGTCAGAAGTTGCGAAACCAGCTGAACCAGTTGAAGAAAAAAAATCTGTTCCAAATGAAGAAGCAGCTCCAGTTGTTAGCGAAACAAAAGTCGATCCAGAACCAAGTCCAGTCGAATCAGGGAAACCTGCTGAAGCCGAGCAACCGACCCCAGTCGAATCAGTTAAACCAGCTGAATCTGAGCAACCAAGCCCGGTAGAATCAGCTAAACCAGCTGAATCTGAGCAACCAACTCCAGTCGAATCAGTCAAACCAGTTGAAATTTCACAACCAGTTCCGGCTGAAAAAATAATCGAATCAAGAAGTTTAAAAGATGTCGAAGCTCCAGCTCCTGTGGAAACACAACCAATCTCTGAGGAAAAAGTTGAATCAGCCCCAATTCCAGCTGAATCGATTCCAGTTGCAGCTCCAGTTGAATCAGTTGTATCATCTGTAGAATCGCAACCAGTCGTTCCTGAAAAAGTTGATACTGCACCAGTTCCAGAAGAAAAATCGGAATCAGCAGCAGTCGAAAAAGTTGAAAGTCCAGTCACTATGACTTCTGAACGATCTAGCGAACCTCAACCAGTTGCATCAGAAGCTGTTGAAACTGTCTCAGCCGAAAAATCTGAAGTTCATTCAGTTGAAACAAAGCCTGTAGTTGAAGAAAAAGTCGAAGCTCCAGCTCCAGTTGAAACACAACCAGTCTCTGAGGAAAAAGTCGACTCAGCACCAATCCCGGTTCCATCAGTTCCAGTTGAAGCACCAGTCGAATCACAACCAATCGTCCCAGAAAACACAGAAAGTGTAGCCTCAGTTGCATCAGTTGCTGCTGAAACTCCAGTCGAATCACCACAACCTGTAGTTGTTGAAAAAGCTGAAGTTCCAATACAAAGTGTACCAACAATCGTTGTATCTGAATCACAAGTAAATATTGTTCCACCGATTATTGAATCAGTTGTCACTGATGTCAAACCAATCGCTGAAATTCCATCAATCGTACAAGAGACACCTGTTGTTGTCGAACCAAAACCAATCGTTATCATTCCACAAGAAGCACCCGTTATTGAACCACAAACATCATCGGCAATTGTTGACAATACGATCGTAGCTCAACCAATCAATTCAGTTGTATCAGAATCAGTAAAACCACAATCAATCGATATTGTAGCACCAATCAAATCGAATGAACCAATTTCAGCTGAACCAAATCTAATCTAAAAATTTTATTTTTTATTCCTTCTAATTTTTTTTTCTTTTAATGACACATGGAAGCAGACAAATTTTGAAATAATTTTAATTAATTTTTTACTCATTCATTGTAAATCCATATAAATAATTTAAATACGATATAAATGCATACACAATCAAAACAAATTTTCCTATGAAAAACCAAAATTTCGAAAAAAAATTTGAATTTCCCACAATCCATATTAATAATGACGCACACACACAGACACAAAACATTTGGGAATATCAAAAACAAAAAGTGAATTGATTAAAATTATATTTGAAAATCGGTCAACGACATTTTTCGAATTTTTTCATCAATGAAAATTAGTTTGATGTTTCATGAAAAGAAAATGGCAAATCATTTTCACATTCGCCAACAATCGTCAATGCTTTTTTCTGGGTAGATTTTTCAGAAAAAAATAAAAAATTCACAAATCTAAAGCCATCTAATGGCCAAGGATTTAATTCAAATTTATTGAAATTCAAATTATTGTTCATTGAAATTTTCATTATTTCATGGTCCATCATCATTATTTGATGGCAAAAAGGATTGCAGAAGAAATTTTATATCAAGAATATCAAATGCAATTACTACAAATGAATAGGGAAACGATTATTATTGTTTATAAATTGAAATCACCAAGGACATTGAATATTAAATTGTTTGTAATAATTTGAGAGTAAGGAGAAAAACAACGAAAATTAATAATAATTATGATAATCATCAAATACCACATGAATAAATGAAAGTTAAAGCCTTTGAAGGAAAAAAACAATGGTGTTATAACCTGTCCATGTGAAATTTTATGATGATCATTTCATACACAATTTTCATCTTCATAATGTAATGTGTGTATTAGAAAATTTGTTGAACAAGAAACAATTTAAAAGAAATTTTTTTGATTAAAAAGGCGTTGGTTTTATCATAATCATCATAGACATCATCATAATCATATGTGAATTTATTTTATGAAATCGCTATGACAACAAACAAATATAAATCGAAATTTATTTGTTCATTTATTTATTTATTATTTGTTTCTACGAAATGAAATGGAATTTGGTTGAATTTCAACAAAATTTTTCTTATGAAAAGGTATTTAAAAATGAAATAAATTCAAAACAATCAAGAAAATGAAATGGACAGCTACAACAACAACAACAATAACTATTAAATAATCGTCTAGCGAAAAATACATGTTTCAAATTACATGCTTTAATATGTTTTTTTCATTTGATTTCAGTGATATTTCTCAGTCGGTGATATTTCAATTGTTATTGTTGTTGTCAAATGTACAATATATAATTTAGGATTAATATAAAAAAAATGGATGAATGAATGAATGAAACAATCAAATCTTTTTCATATTATGAATCATAAATGCGATTTATTCATTTCTTTTGTATGTTAACTTGCAAAATATGTTGATCTGTGAATCAAACAAAAAAAAAAATGACATTTTTTCCATCTTATTGATAATCAAAAATTGATAGAAACAACAATGATGATGATGACAATATGATGGCGATATTATTTCATTCAAAAAATGATCGTTCTTAATTATTATTATCATTTAATAGCATTTGATTATCGCAATATCTATCATTTGAATAGTGTTAAATAGTGTGTGACCTAAGATTGAATTGAATACAATTTATTATAGATCGTATATGGCTTTTGAATTGATAGAAAAAAATATTTAATGATACTTCTATTATTGTAAATATCATTATCATTATTTCATTTTATCCATTCATTCATTTGAATTTGATATTAACAAGTGGTGAAAAAAATGATAAGAAAACTAAGAGACACATTCAAAACATCTAAGATGTCGAAAATTTATTTAAAATTTCTATGAAATTTGTCATGATTATTTGTCACTTATTGCCATTGTACACAGGTTAGACAATATATCAAATCGCATGAAATATAGGCGATGGTCAAATTTCATTGATAGTAATATGATTATCGAAATTTACATTATGATTGGAATAATACTAACTTCTAATAATGAATGATGCTAATGGCATTAATGGATAATGGATCAATCGATGCAAAATAATAATAAATATCGAATGACATAGACGAGCAGAAATGATAATTCTTGAAATTAAAACTGATTCAGTAATTTATTTTAAGATTCAATCAAATGAATTATTAATATTCGATCAATGTTAATAACCGTAAAAAATTAAATTAATCTGATGACTTTTCAAAAAAAAAAAAAAAAAAAACGAATGAACCTTCATTGATTAAGGGTCTATGACCTGGAAATCGTTGCAAAACATTATTTTCGTACATTATTTGGAACCAGGTAATTCAATTCAGAATAAAAATAAAATTCAATTAGAGAGTTGGACAAAAAATGAAATTACCCAATGGTTACCGAAAATTCAATGCGCAATTGTGGTCATTGTTTTCTTTTCAATGGTTTTCAATTTATTGTTCGATGAACTTCGTAAGAAACAATTATTAGTACCATCATTTCCCAAGCAATAGCTTTGTGTGTGCAATCTTTGAATCTACATGCGCGCATCCTCATCATTTTCAAAACTGAAAATGTTCAGCACAATTTATTATTATAACAATCAAACAATATTAGTGACAAGGAAATCGTATTGTAGTGTAGGTTCGAATATATAAACACAAGCTCTCGAATATCTTTGTACACAATTTGTTTCTTTTAGCTAATCGCAACACTGACAAAACATCATCATTATTACCATTGATTCAATTCATTCTATATAATCATGAATAAAAAATGATGGTAATTCATCCTCCAATACATTCTCAAAATATTAAATAATGAATTATTCTGATTGTATTCTTTTATATATTTAAATGTTGTTATTGTTGCTGGTGTTTAAATCATTTTGTTCGTATTGATAATTTTATTCAAAAAGAATTAAAAATTGAACAGAAAAGGTTTTTTCATTTTTTTCATTGGAAAAATATGAAAAATATTTGAAAAATTGACGTAGCAGAAGAGGCTTACGTTGATCATACAAAGAATTGATCATTTTACATTTCAAATTTCATGTATTTTATTCATCCTTCTACCACCAAATTTCAAATAATAATAACAATTCATATGTTTTTCTACCATCATTGTGTATCAATGGTGTTGTTGTGTCTATTCAAAAGCATTTTTTCGATTTAAAAAATTGAAATAAAATCCAACTGCTTTCGACGATGTTTGTTTTGAAAAATTCAAAGATATAATTTCAAATACATGATTTGAATGAAGATAAACGAACACAAAATAGAACTGACAAACAAATTTTGCTGTGTTTTTCATATTTTTTGTTTTTTCAATGATAATTTCTTCTTGCTTCAAACGATGATAATAATATTATTATTATTGATATAATGCAGATATCAACAACTCTAAAAGGAATAGACATGGAAAATTGACGCAAATAATATGAATGATAAACAAAAAAAAAATATTATCATTTTCAGACATTTTGAGTGAAAGAAGAAACAAAAGAAATAAAATCCATTTTTAATGGTTTTATTGAATCAAAACGAAAAAAATTGAGAAAATTTTAATTTTTTTAACTTTGGTTTCAATAATTCTTAGATAATTTATTTTTATTATTATTAAATGCATTTCGTAAATCATTCAATTCATTCAATTATTATATCAACAACATCATTGAAGAGAAATTGAATTTTTCCTACAACCAACAACAACAACAACAAATTCAAAAAAAAAAAAAAAAAAAAGAGAAATTTCATTTCGTATTTTCTTTCATCGATTTCTTCTTCGTTCATCATTCATTTATTTATTTATTGTGGACATGACTCGTTTATTTGTTCTTTGTGCTCGCAGCACGTTTTTAAGTGTACGCAAATGATTTAACAATGAAATTAAACATGTGATAATTTGATTGTTTAAAATTCAGCTGAATATTAATTAATGATATTCATTCATTAAACCTTCATTATTTGAATGAATAAAATTCGGCTCATGGAAATAAGGGTAATGAGAAACCAAAACGTATTATGTTTGATTGAATTATACTTTTCGTGATTATCATTATCAAGATATTTGAAGAAGAAATAGATTATTCGTTTGTCAATCAATGATGTCGAATCAAATGTCAATCACCATAATCTTCAAGTAATGATAAAAATTTCTTTTTTATTTATCCGAAATTTTGATTAAATTTGCATATTGAAACTCAATTAATCGATTGAATTATTTCTATTGATTTTTTCTCGAATATTTTATTTCAAATACGCAATTGAATTTTTTGAGAAACACCTGAAATAAAATACGAAATATATTAATTCATGTTTATCGATCAATAAATGAATAATTATTTCAATTTATTAAATAAACAAAAAACGTATGATAATTATCAAAAATGATCAAATAAAGTAAACAAGCATATTGAAAAATTTTCGCTTTCATCAAACAATCGAGTATACAACTTTTGGTTATTTATCAACTTTATTTGTGGTAGTTGCTATCATTGTTGTTGTTGTTAAAGAAAAGCCCATAGCATAACTAACTAGAAATTAAATTAACCATCATAATTTTACAGCTATAACAAATAATAATAATAATTATTCATATTAAATTCAATTATAATAATCTTAAACACAATATAATAATAATAATCGAAAAAATAAAAAGTACATATTGTTTACATAAACACACAACATATGATCTAATTTCTCATCGAGAACGATCTAAACAAACTCTTGTTTGTGTGTAGGTTTTTTTCGAAATAATTGTAAATGTGATTATTACCATCAAAATAATCGAAAATGCCTACATTAATTGGTCGTTTCAATGAATTATTGCACAATTTTTCTTCATCGACATCGGCTACACAGAATCAGACAACACAAATATCTTCTTCATCTTCATCTGCCAGGCAACATCATCATCCGCCTTCAAGATCAAGTTCAAATCGCATTGTATCCACTGGCGATTCATCAAAAAGACAAATTGTAAAACGATCTAGTTCAAGTCGTCCACAACAAAGTAATAAAACGGTGAATTGCACAAATCATGATTGCAACAATAATAATAATAATCATCGTCACGGTTCTTTGATTGCTACATCTGGTTATAATAGCAATAACAATAGTAATAGATCATCATTATATATTGAACAAGAAAAAGATAAGACCGGTAATAACAGAAATCGAGCCAGTTCCCATATCAATGATCGTCCGAAACAGCAAACAAATCCAAGTTATCGCTTATCATCATCGAAAACACCTTCGACCACAACAACAAAACAGAATACAAATCAAAATATTCAAAAACAACATCAAAAGCATAAATCACGTCAAAATCATCAACGAAGACATTCAATAGCGAGTGTATCAAGTATGTCAAATAATATTATTCATAATAACAATAAAATAAGTACAAGTCATCATAACAACAACAATAAATATGTTAATGATTCAAAAGGAAACTTTAATGAATTGAATCATATTGAAAAAAATATCAATCAACAAAACAATAGTAACATTAATGATGATGAATCATTGACTAAAATATTGGTACGTAAAATGAAAATTGGTGCCATCACAAAGAAAAATCCGAATAATAATAATAATAATCAATTGAAAACGGAAATTTTTCATAAAAAAATTTTCAAAATGACTAAAAAAGAAATGGAATCGCATCATATGATTGATGATGGTGATAAATTGTCCAAAGGTTGTTTTATCAATCATTATCTTGATGGGTATGTTGCAGATTATTTCATCTTCCAATGTTGAATTATTTTTACTCATTTTTTTCCTAGTCATTTGATAAAAAATCATCCGGATATAATATCAGGTAAAACATGCTATGATATGCCTGTCAGGGAGATTGAATTGTTAGAAACAAATATAGTGGCCGCATGTACTGGTCCAAATGATGGTCTTTTGACAGTCAATTCATCATCTAAGCCTTTCGAAATATCTTTGGATGATGGCATCGATTTTATAGATGAAGATTATCCTGATTCATCATTATCCTCTAATGGTTGCTGTTCTTCTGATCACAATCAATCGCCACAAAATTCAGCTAAATTATCGACATCTTCTGCTATATCATCGACAGATATTTCAATCGACAATAATAATAATAATAAACCGAATAAATCTTGCTCACCGGTCAATAATTTTGAGAAAATAATCGAACCTGTTGCTGGGGTTAATAATTGGAATCGGTTCAATGATTTCGCTTACGGTATATCAACTACATTATATGAGACACACCCGTCTACCAAACAAAAAGCAGGTAAAACAAAATTAAATGTTCACAAAATGTTTTTTTTTTTTTGAAATAATTTTTTTTACCATTACAGGTGATCCGATTGCCGATTCATTTGCAATTTGTCTGAGAGAAAATAGTGCCATCATCGCTTTAGCTGATGGTGTCAATTGGGGCGAAAAAGCATGTCTAGCATCAAGATGTGCCATACATGGTTGTATCGATTATTTAAACAAAGCATTATATTCAGCTGCAACCGATTCAACCCGTTCACGAAACACTATGGTAAATGTTTTATTATTTGAATTTTCATTTCTAACTTTAATTTTTTTTTCATTTTCATTGATCAGGACATATTTATCGCTCTATTACGTTCATTCAATGCAGCTCATAATATGATATTGGCACAAGGTGGCCATTTAACAACACTTTGTGCAGGTAAATAAATTATAATAATAAAAAAATAATTTCAAAACAAACATAGGCTTCAAATGGTAGTAAAAAAAAGATGCGATTGTTTGAAATTATAATGATAATAATGTCGATGACATATTTAACCTAGTTTGGAAACACAACAAAAATAATACCATTCGATTTATACTAATATTTAGACGAAAAAAATCGATTTTCTATTTTCATTTTGATTTTTTTTTGTATTTTGTGTTTTTATTTTTATTTTATTTTTGTTTGACCGACAAAATGACTTATTTATAACTGAAACTTTATATACTTTCATATCATTTAGCTGTAATATGTCAATTGAAAGATTCAGACCGTTTTATTGTATGCACATGTAATGTGGGCGATAGTTTAGCCTATGTTTATAGTCAACAACATGGTGTTCGAGAGATAACCCAAGGTAATTTATAGAAAAAAATTAATTAAAATTCATAAAAAATGAAAACATTTGTTTCTGATTTTCATTGAAAAGGATCACATGATATATTTTCGATGCGGGATATGAGAGATGCATTAGGAGCATTAGGACCTGTATCAGGATCAGAACCTGAATTAAATAATTTAACAGTTGCAATGACTATTGTTGATGTTGGTGATATTGTTTTTTTGACATCCGATGGTATATCGGATAATTTTGATCCGGTTGTAGGGAAATTTGCAATACCAAAAAAAGATTCATCCAAAAATAATAATGACATAATAAATGATAATAATAACAACAATAATATTACAAATAACAATGAATCGTGTGGTAAATCGAAGAAAAATAATGACAATGATATCGATTGTGGTAAAACTAGTTTATTAGCCAAAGGATTGAAAGGTATGTCGGATTGCGATTCGATAATCATAATCATTGACTTATCGATCAATTTTATATTTATTTTCATCTTAACACATAGTACGAAAAATGGTTCAAAGATCAAATAGTAATCCAGAAAAATATAGTGCGAGATATTTAAATTATACATCAAAAGGTTTGCCGCTTGTATCTGCACAACAAAGGCATGCATTGACATTACTTCGTATGGAAGATCTCATTATGAATGGTGTAAATGGTAATATCCTGATTAATGGTGATGATTATCCCTCAAATAACAATAATAATGATATGATCGAAAATCGAATGATAACTGCCAAAGATCTCTGTTTATTAATGGTCGATTTTTCAACTAAACTGACGATAGCAAAACGTCGAATTTTGGAAGATCCTGAATTATATTCAGATGATGATGATAATAATAGAGATAATGATGAAATATTTGACAAACAAAGACGTCGAAGACGTATGGTGGGACAAAAATTGGCTCAATTACCGGGAAAATTGGATCATGCATCAATAGCTGCAATTCAAGTTGGTTTTTATGGAAAATTAAGAAAAACAAAACAGATACCATCAGCAAAACATTATAATCATTATCAACATAATTCATCATCGAAAACACAACAACAACGGAACGATGATTCACGTTATAATCTTCGAACTAAAGCAACATTGGCAAGATTTGAATCACAAGATTCATTGGAAAGCATTAACGAATCCGGTCCTATTTGATAATTTTTCTATATTCATTATTTTTTAGAAACTTTTTTTCCATGAAATCAATGTTTATCTTTAATTTTACAATATTTACAGTAAATTTAAGAAAAAAAAATAACCATTGATTTATAATAAATGGATTTTTTTTTAATAAAAAAAATTAATAAATTTATACATTTATAAACATATAAATATCAAACATTTCATATCAATATGTTACAGTGGGAAGAAGATGTATTTCAATTAGAATTATTATTATTTTATAATTTTTAATCAGAAAAGAAAAATATAAAATTCACAACAGGAAACAGTTTTAAGATCCGATTTGGTTCGATCCTAAAACTTCCATTTTAAAATAATTTTTTTTATAAATATAAACATTTTCATGTGAGTTTTACACATATTAAAAATTTGATAAAAAAATAAAACAATCACTGGGCTCAATGATAAATGATTTTGTAATAACCGTAATAATAATAACGATAATTGTTGATGATGAATGAATAATAAATGAATGATGTTCAATGGTAATGATGATCATGATCGTTATTATTATTATTATTGTTATTGTTATTTTTAAATGCAAGGCGTTGATAATTACAATTATAATCATTTATTTATTTATATATTTACAATTGAAATGAAAAAAATGTTCATTTTTTTCCTTTCTTCACGACTAATAATTAGTAAACAAATAATGAAAACGATTGAATCGTTGTTATTAAAAATTTTAAAAATGATTGCTATTTGATTATGATGATGATAATGATGATCTGAGTAGTTGAAATTGAGAATTTTTTTCATCTTCATTTTCAAACATTAAAAAGCTGCTATAATTTAGGTTTAACCTCTTCGGCCATTCCACCCCATTTTAATTTATATGTTCCAGTACGCCACCGAATATCTGGCTCCCATAATGCTTTTGTAAATAAAACTAATGCAAACAATTCTCTTAGAAGCCATGCAATTACAAAATCAATTCGACTAAATGATAATGATGAATTCTGTAAATTATACATAAATATAACATATATGAAATATTAATAATTACAAATAATAATTTTGATTTCTTTCATTTTATTTTTGTTTACCTGAATGATCGATAAAAGTGTATAGTCTAAAAGAAACCATAATAATATATGAAATAAATAAATGGCAAATGGATCGATTTGTGTTAGATAACTGATGGCCCATGAAGCCATTGCACCTAATACAAAACATTCAGTTAATGGTTCCAATAATATCATGTGTGGAATCATTGCTATTCTTAATTTGGCCCATCTAATATTTTTAAGTGAAATAAATTTAGAATTGATTAGAAACGGAAATTTTCAATTTAAACAAAGAAAAAACAAACCTTGTGATACGTTTTTGGAAAGTTTCGATATCGGCTGTATATGAATTTTGCCATGCTGGCTGCGTACTTATCCTTAATTTATACCCTCTTCATTATTTTTTGAAATAAACAAATCAACAGTTAATTTGGAACAATTAATCGAAATCATAATTAAAAAATACCTGTCAGTGAATGATTTGGCGAAAAAAAAATCTTCGGCCAAATATTGACCAAATGCTGCTATTCCTCCAACTTCTTCAAGTAATTTTTTCCTCATCAATGCTGACATTCCTGTTGGACAATTTATATTTAAAAAATCAGCTGAAAGATAAATACGAGCATGTGCCGTTCCGAAATAGACCTTGAATTGAAATCAATTAATATTTGATACGGAAATGTTTTTTATTTTCAAATTTTTTTTTCAAAAAAAACTTACTTTCTCCAAAACGGCAGGAAATCCTTTTCGATCACAAACGAATGGCATCTGATGAACGAGAGCAACATCTTCTTTCATCGCACAAACCATATCTAATAATGTATCATTTTGCACTAAATTTTTTTGAATTGAAAAAAAACATTTTAAAAATTTTTACATTTTATTGAACAACAAACAACTTACTCCGAATGCCAGCATCTGAGACTAAAATTAGCTCATATTTAGACGCTAAATAAGCTGGTTGCATATTATTTATTTTAGGATTGACACCAACTTTAAGGCCACCAACAAATAAACGTGCATCGATTTGTGGATATTTATGCATCAAATTTTTAACACAAATAATGGCAGCATCTTTTTCATCTTGAACACAAAATAATAGCTCATACTATAACAACGATTGAAAACGAAAAAGACAAGAAGGAAAATCATTAATTGAACAAGTGACATCAAATAATTATGAATGACAATTTTGAAAAACTTGACTACAAAAAAAAAATCAATCATGATATTCAATTACAATTTAAATTAAACAAATTAACATCATTTTATCATTGAAATTTGATAGGAAATGATAAAAAGGAAGAAAATCTTGACTAAATCAAATAATAAAACAGATTGAATATTATCTGATTATCATTCATGTATATTGACATGAATGCAAAAAATTAGATTAATATAATTTGGTTTGGGTGGTGGCGATGATGTCGATGGTGGCGCAAACATTATCCATCAAATAAATGACTATCATTATCATTAAACAACAAACACTGGCAACATTAAATAAAATAAGATAATACTCACTTTTGGATAATTTAGTTGAAAAAATGTTTCCATATTTGAATAAAGATTTTGATCAATACCTACCAATGGTTTTATAATGGACACGCCTGGCAATGACATTTCTTTTATTGATTCACTATCGATTTTCCTATGTAAAACTCGTTTACTATGATTTTTTTCAGAAAATAAAAGGAAAAAAATGTAAAAAAATGAATGATAATTCTTGAATGTCATCTCATTTCAAATTTTTTATCATGAAATTTGGAAAAAAGAGTAAAATTTGATGATTTATTTTCAAGTTTATTATTTATTTTTCTCGATTCAGTTCTTGAAACAATGAAGGAATGAGACATGAATTTTTCGAACTATAAATTTTCAAGTTTATACAAACGAGTCGACATGAATATATCGTAAATGTGATCCATAATTCAAATTTTTACCTTGATAATATTTTCAGTGAAAAATTCTTGAAAAAAGCAAACAATTCTTGAATTACATTGAATAGATAATGATGATTGAATAAACGCCCTTTATTTTCTATTTTCTAATGGAATATTGATTTTCAAGAATATTTTTGAAAATTATTTTTTTATTATTTCAGAATTTATGTCATCTCGAATTTCAGATCTTATATGTCATCAGTAAACGTAGAAACTTGTAAATTTTCTTTCAGAAAAAATTTGGCCAATTTGTCAGAACTTCATTCATTGATTCAAGTGAAAGTGCTTGGTCGAAAATTTGTTAGAAAACAAAAATTATTTTCAAAAGGAAAATCAACTTGTCAAAATTGATTTTTGAGAAAAAAGAACAAATCAATCAATCGAAACATAAAAATCATGATTATGATTAATAAGGTGACCTGTTAATGGTGGAAATTCATGAGATTTTGTTTTGTTTTGATTTCATTTTTTTTTCGTTCAAAGTAATTATTATTCGTGTTTGTAAACACTTTTTGACACCGATAAAGTCCGTCATTAAAATACATATTCACATATTTGATTTAATAATTCATTATGGTCATAAATAAACCAAAAAGGACAGGAAAAAAAATCACAATCATTGTTCATGAATTTATGTAGAAAACTAAAGTGAAAACATATGAATAGTTGGTGTTAAAAATAGACCACCTAAAATCTCGTAGTGCATATATAATGTAAATATAAATGTAAAAAATATAAATGACAAAAATTAATAATTAAATATGATGAAATTATCAATTTCATTTTGATCTTTATTCAACTCAAAACTAGTATGAATTTCAAGTAAAATTCAATTTCAAAAAGTATTTAAATTCTTCAATTCTTAAATTGATTTTCTTGCAGTAAAAATTTCTAAATTTTAAAATAATTCTCGATTTTAAATGATTTCATTTTAAATATCAATTGAATCATTGAATTATTCAAAATTATGACATAGCGTGCCTATTATTTGCTGTAGGAGTAAATGAATAAATAAACAAATGACCTTGAACAATAATCGAAAAAAAAGCATCACTTCACTACCTGAAACTTCATTACATTTTATACTAAATTAACAAAATTAAATTCCAGCGAGCTAAAATGTCCTTCAAATGAATTGTTTTGTTTTGTTCTCTAATGAGACTGTTCAATGAAACAGAAAACAAAACAAAAATTCAGGCATACAAACAAACACACATGCAAACACCAATTCAGTAATAAAAACATCTTGTTACAAGTAATTTAAAATAATGAAGTGACTAAAGTTGATTATCATGATGATGTGAGTGAGTGCTATTGCATATGCACGATTTGAATTTTTAAATTCACAATTTTCAAAATTGTGGATCCAAAAATGGATTTTTTCATATGAAAATAAAATTCAAAAAACCAACAGACATCACTTACCCATGAAATAATGCTAATAAATGCATAAACCAAACAAATAACCATCCACAAATGATAATAATTGCAATTGTAGTCAATATATAACAAAGTGTTTGATGTTCCATTACTGATTATTGGGTATTGAATAAATAAATAAATAAATAAATAAATGGCTGATGATGAATTAATAACAATGATAATAACGATGATGATGATGAATTTAATTTAAAATAGTAATCGATGATTATGATGATAGGTAAGATGATAATAATAATAACAACAACAACAACAACAATATGATAATAACAGTGATGATAATAAAAATAATGACCTTTTATTCATCAATTTCAAATCAAATTTATTTCGGTCAATATTATTATAAATAATAATGATGAAATGTTTAACCATTTGTTGAATATTATTATTGTTATTATTTATTGATTATTATTATATTCAAAAATTTATTATTATTCAAAATTTTATGACATATTTTTTTCTTCAAATGAAATTCTAAGCTAATAATAATAATAATTGTTGCTATTTTTTTCATCATTATTATTATTGTTGATTATCGTATTTATCTCTGGTTATGATATGTGACTGATTATCGTATAGTCGATGCATCTCTATCGTGATTGGATTTGAACGAAAAATAACAGAAAAAATGGTTAAAAATATTTGACAAATGATTTGTAAACAAAATAATAATGATGATAATAAAATGTCACTGAATAACAACAATTTGACTTCATTCATACTTAATTCCTACAATATTGATCTTCGAATCCAATCACGATTTTGCGGAAAAAAATAAGAATGTTAAATACAAAAAAAATAATTAACTAATTAACAAACAAACAATCATTTTCATTATGGAATTGTTCATTTTTTCTTCCATAATTATTTCATCACACAATTACTAACAGTGACTAGTCGAGAAGACCGAATACAAACATTATTTTATAAAATAATAATGAATTAAGATTAATCAAAATCGATGATGGAATGAATGAAGCAAATAAAAAAGGAAAAATGACAAAAAATTTCAAATTGTTTGGGGCGTATTTAATTGTCATAATATATAATTACATCAAATGAAAAAAAATATATTTAAAACAATACACATAAACACACACAGGATATATTTGTGTGTGATTGTAGAAATTTATCAATCAAACGATTACTATCGATGATGACACAACAAACAATTAACAAACGTAAACAAAAAAAAACATAGTGCAGGGTTTGTTTAATTGCAAAATCATCATTCATTTCTGATATGATTCAGTGAATCGTCACACAAAAATCATTCAACATTCGTTTGTATTATTGAAAGATGATATTTTATGATAATGTCTCTTGATTAACTATGGCAAACAAACAATTTCAAACAACAACAAAAAAACAATGAAATTTTCATTGACTTTTCAGAGCTTTGAATAGTTTCGAAGATACAATCTACAACACACAGTGGTGATGATGGTAATGAAGCATTAACTTTGGTTCAAAAAAAAATTGCTTCGCTATTTCTATTTTGTCATTCAAACAAGTAATATTTAAAAATAAACGATATTAATTGATACTATTATTAATCATTCATTCATTATTTTTGTTTTCAAAAATACATCATACATATCAAATGATATTAATTTATGTGTATTATTATGTATGTGTTCAAGATTTGAAAAATTTCACGCCATTTTCTCAATGATAATTTATCAATGTTACGATGTTATCAATGTTATTATTATTCAATAATAACATTGATAACATCGTAACATTTATAATAATAATCAAAATCCAATATAATTCGATAATGAAAATATAACTATTAAAAACAGAGCATCAATTTGAGCTTCGCGCGTGGTTTTCATTTCAGTCTATGATATATACCAATCACATTGAAATTATGAAAAAATTGAAATTCAATGAGTTTGAATGCAGTACTGCTACTGCTGCTGCTGGCATTCTATGATTTTAAATTGATTTAAATTTATTCTTCGTCTGATTTTTCACTAATTTATAGTGAAAATAATCATCAATTTTTTCTTGTTCTCTTTCCTATTTAGCCGGTGTATGTATGCATTATGTGTTCTTTACTGTCATTATCAAAGACAAATAATAATAATAATAAATGTGAAATAATGAAAAATGTACGGAAAATTTCATTTCACACACATATGTATCCATTTTCTCACATTGAAGGAAATCATTAAATGAATATTAATTCAATTTTAAATGAAAATAAAGACAAAACATAACAGAATACAGAATAATGATATTTATGATGATAATAATGTATGAATAAAGCCGAATATCATTGATGATAATGTCATAAATGATGATATCGTTATTATTTTCATCATAATCATTATCATTATCATCATGATGATTTTAATTCATTTAATGAGAATTCTTAATTCAATGAATGAATGAATTAATTCGATTCATTTTTTATCATATATATTGCAGTCGCTGAACATTGACAAGAAGATTCATTGACAAATCAAAGACAAATCATTCACCAAAAATTTATTTTTTTCTGCTTAGATCAATTTTTCTTCTTTGTTTGTTTGATTCATTGATGTCATATTGACAGAATATTTCTCAGTTTTCAATATTCTTAATTATAATTCTTTTATTCACTGAATTTCGAGTAATATCGATTGGAAAAATTATCGAAAATTGAAAATTTGACTAATCGACAATAAAAGAAACAAACCTCATTCCATTGTTGCTAAAGCTGTAGCTGGTGTTCAAAATCTAAAATCAATTCGATTATGAATTCGCAATCATTTTGTGTTCTTCGCTGTTTGATTAAAAACATTTTGATGTAAAAAAATTTCGATTTTTTTGATATGTTTCACATGGTCAAATAATAGCCAAATTGTTTGCTTATCACAATTAACGATTTTGATTGTTTGCTGGTCATTTTTTGGATGATTAAATTATTTTATGTTTTGGAAAAATTGACAAAATTTTCATTTGAAAATTTATTATTCAATCGATGATTGATTAATTTGTTTATATCGATTGATTGATTGATTGTTATTCCGTTGTCGTTGCTGTTATTGCTGTTTATCAGCTGTCACTGTTGTCATTAAAATTCATTTGTATATTTTATTATTAGAATATAATGATGAATCGATCAATCGATCAATCAATCAAAGAAATTCACAATCAATTTCAATCAATTCTTATTAATAAATTTCGATATAATTATTGGATATTGCTGTGCTGTATAATGCATATTAGAAATCATAGAAAAGTAGAGAAAAATATTACAAAAAATATTAATTTATGATTGCTAATTGTAAGATTGCATTTTATTTCATTTCTTTTAACGTCTTATCAATTAAATAAACAAATTAAATGAAATCAATGATGATTGTCTTTCGACAATGATGATGATGGAATCTCTATTGTTAGAGTGATAAATTATTTTGGCGATAATTACTATCGATTATAGAAACACTTAACCGGTATTAAAAGGATAATAACAACAGAACAATTGATGGAATTAAAGATCAACAAAATTCATCATCATCATCATATTGATATGAATCATACAAATTTTTATTTTTAAAACAAAACATTTCATTTTTAAAAAATAGATTTTGAATGATTTAATCACTGATTTCATTCAAACATTGATTTAATCTAAACATCACTTTTGAATCAATTAACTACTGAATTATTCATAAATTATCATTTGTTTGACTTCATTGATTGATAATTTGATCGATAATCTAAACGCCGGCAATTAATTGATTGACTGATTGAACGAATTATTGAATAAATTTACCAATTTTTGATGACTGAATCAATGATGATTCAATTGGTTGATGTTTCCTTATTAATTTAAATGAAAAAAAATGTGAATTGATGCAATGTGCTTGAAAATTTTTTTGGAAATACATTCACTTTCATATATTTTTCGATGCATGGGGAAATAAACATTAATCGAAATAATAAATAAGAGAGTTTGTTAAAACAGGTAAAAATGTCTAAATGAAAACATGAAATTAAAATCATTGAAAGCACCACCACCACCACCAAAAAAAAAAATCAAAACAAATGTTGTCGGCGGCGCATGTTTTTCATGTGCTGTGTTTGTTGTTGCTGTTTCGTGCTGTTTGTTTTATATTCTCATTTAATCAATGATATGAATTCTTCTATAATTGATCGCTGAATATGATTATGATGATTGTTGTATGGCATACATGCATCATGATGATTATATCAATGTATGATGGCCTCTGCCAATGCTTTTTTCGGTTTATTTCGGCGAAAAAAATGAATTCTTTATGAATGATTTGAACATCAATGAACATGAAAATATTTGAAAAAATTGAAACTACAACCGAATTTGTCATTTAAATGCCGCTAGAAAATGATTTTGGAATTTAAATTCTGTTTTTTCGTTTTGCATTCAAATGCACATTCGTATTTGCTGCTGCCATTTTGTATTTTTTACAATTTTCAAAAAAATTCATTATTCAGCCAAACCCAGCGCAGTAAATGAAAGAAACTGATTGGAAAACAGTTGACAATTTTGGCAAATCTAAAAATAAGCAAAACAAAAACAAAACAATGCCACTACCTTTCCTCGTTTTGAATTTATGGAAAACTGAATTTTTTTTCCAAAATAAATTCATTTAAATCTCAATTGTTTGTGACTGAAAGACATTTGGTGACCATTCGATTTTTTTTAATGAATGAAATTCATTGAAATCAATTTAATTCGATACAAAATTCAACTGCAATTATAGTATGATTAATTGATTAATCAATTAAATTATGTAGAGACGTTGATTATGATGATGATGGTGATAATGATTGATGATATCATCCAATTTTTTTCCAATTAATAATCAAAAATCAATAAATTTTGCATAGTTTAATGACATTGATAAACCAATGTAGGATGCTAATGAACTAAGCCATGTGATTAAATATGTACAATGTTTATTATTTGAAAGTGATGACGGAGATGATGACGATGAATCCGATTTTGTCATTGTCCTTTCACTTTTTTCATTATCATCATCATTATTATTGTCATCACCAAGACAATGTTTACAAGTTAATACTTGTCCCATTAAATTGGTAGTTTGACAAGGATGTACCATAAAAACAACATGTCCATATATCGGATGATTCTTTATCGATCATTGAAAAAAAGTGCAAGTTTAGTTGAGATTAAATACGAAATCTATGATGTCACATACTGTTTGTGTGATGATGTTACCAAAATTTTCATAAATTTCATCTAAACTATTAAAATTTACGTCATTATTCTGATTATCAGAGTAAAATGTGGGTAAACGTTTCCATAACCATTCCAACGACACGGAGCCGCCATCTGCTTTGTTATTGAAAAAAATACGAATTAGAAAAATTTTAAAAAATTGAATCAATCATAACCTTGATCACAAATGCTAAAATACAAGACAGGTGCCTGATAATTGCAATTGTAAATAATATGATATTCGAATTTGTACAATGTACGATTGAATGCATCATTATTGACAGCTTTATAATTAATTTCGTCATCATCATCATCATCGTCATCACGATCATTGCCTAAACCATTCTCACACAATGGTTGATCATCACTAAGCCACCTGTACAGTGTTTTACGTAGAAAAAATTGTTGTTCGTGCGGCGGATCATTAGATTGTTTATTGCTGTTTGATGACTAAATTGAATGAATAATAAAATGATTGAAATAAAATTTGATAAAATTAAAATTATTTGGATGAACGCTTCCAAACTAAAATGTTAGGACCAAATATTAAGTGTTGTACGATTTGAAATTTTGGCAAATATTCTTTGCAATACATTTTGAATAAACCACTATTTATTCTAGACCATTCTTGAACACCACTAATATTCCATAGCTGATTAGAATGTTCAGCAAATGGTCCAGTTTTAACTTGATTAATGAATGCAACAGCAGAATGAAATATGTAATCATTTTTATATTGTTCAGCAACATCAGGTTGTGGAAATGTATCTGGTTTTATAAAAGGATGATCAATCAATTGTGCTGAACCAAAATAAAAAGGTAAAAATTGAAAGTCATCTAATGAGAAAACACCATGTGAACCAGCTGGTTCTAAACAATAACGTAATTGTATTTTTCTAACCAATTTCATGTAAACAAATGCAAATATAAATAATAATTGTTGACTTATTGATTCGAAAATATTTCTTGATAATGTTTCGCCATATTTTTTTGAAGCATTTGGTATTAAAATTAATTTGTAGATTCCCATTAAAAATATAACGAAACACATTTCATGTCCAGTACCATAATCGATACGAACTCTATTA
Source organism: Psoroptes ovis (assembly GCA_002943765.1). Classification (NCBI taxonomy): domain Eukaryota; kingdom Metazoa; phylum Arthropoda; class Arachnida; order Sarcoptiformes; family Psoroptidae; genus Psoroptes; species Psoroptes ovis. The sequence continues at coordinate 1,922,402 of PQWQ01000006.1, forward strand.
CCAAATGAATCAGCTAAATAAAATGATAATTCATAGCCGTGTTCATTACCGAATATATTTATCAATTCATTTTTAGTGTATGCTAACATTTCATCAAACCAATAACGATATGCTTTATTGCCGAATCTGTAAACAAAGATGAATAAAAATAAATTGAATGAATTCATGAATAAAACATGCTAACCTTTGATTTTTATCATCATGAATCGGTTCAATTTGATCACATAAATCATTTAAGTGATCAAATAATTTTATTACTTTTTTTAAATATTCATCTTCAATACCGTCCTCTGTTTTTATTATTCGATCATGTTTAGCTTTAGTAAATTCATTTATAAATTTAATAAAATTAATATAATCACTATACGCTTCTGAATGTAACCACATTTCAATATCAGATTCATTCAATATTCGACGACAACATTTATTGTTTGAATTGGAAATGCCTTGATCATTATTATATGATGAAGATGATGTTTCGGAATCAATATTCATTTTCAAAAATATTTTTTTTCTTTGGAATTTAATTCGGATCAAAATTTAAACAGGCTACAACAACAACAACAACAACAACAGCACAAAACTCAGCTGATTCAATGGAATGCAGCCCCCTAAACCTTGTTTTAAACAACCAGAATCCTCTGAAAAAAATCATTTGCAAACAAATTTTCAACTTCAAACATCAAGATGTCGCTTCAATATTATTGAAATTTTTTTTCAAAAAAGCAAAAATCATTGATTGAAAAAAAAATTTACAATCAATCGATTGTCATGAAAATCAAAAAAATAATTTACGACATACAAAAACAAAACAACTGACAACCTTGATGATTCGAAGCGAAAATCATCATTATTTCGACGATAGAAAACAAAACAAAACAATTAAACTGAAAAACAACAGAAATTCAGTGCTTTTCAATTATTTCAATGCTGAAATTCTATGCGTTTTCATGGAAAAAACAAATGACAAACAAACCAATCAATATGATGAATAGGAAAAAATTATCAATTGATTGCACTTCATTCAATAAAAAAATCTGTACATGTGGGTGTGTGTGCGTGCATGAAATTATATTCATTGTTTTTTTTAAGTTTTTGAATTTTTTGAACTAAAAAACAAAATCAAAAATATCCACGTGCCATAAGCTAACTGCAAAAATACGCATGTCAGTATATGCAATATTCAAAGACCGCTGCAAACATCCAATGAATATCTTTGAATTTGAAAAATTTGGTGAAAAATTGACAATTTCTTTTAAAATGATAAAATTTTGAACGATTCTACGTTTCTAGTTCCATTTTAGACCATATTTCGAAATGTTCTAGGATTCTACGATTTTTTTTTACGAACGAAGAAATGAATGTCTAGAAACGGAAAAAATATTCAAAGGTGATTAGTTATTATCATCATCAATCACTGTTTCAGTGATAATCAATGATGATGATGACATTAACGGAATTTTCCTTCCATCGGCTCTTGTAGTGGTATACTCAAGTAACAAAAAAAAAAATTAAAAATTTTAATGAAAATTCAGAATTTTCATCATTCACTGATTCTTCGCAGAATCTCTTGCCAATGTCGAGAAAATGAATTTGCGGCAATCATCATCGATTTGAATCGATGATCATTCCGAGAAAAAAAATTCATTTACTCATTCATTCGATTCTTTGGCTCATTCATAAACACATAGCCGAATGGATTCGTCCATAGCAAAGTAAAAAATTGAATGAAAAAAAAATCAGAGAATCAAGAATTACTACCCATAGAAAAATGAAGAAATTCTAAAGAAAAAAATTGAATTTTGAATGAATAAAAATTAAAAATGAAAACCAGTTGTGTTTAGCTGGTTTTTTATTTCGATTCATTTTTTTTCGAGCTTCCACCATTTCTGATGCATTTTTTACGAGTATAAAATGGAAATTTTGTCCATAGAAAAAAATCACCACCACCGAAGAGCATTTGCTTCGTATATTTTTCATTTCGGCGTAAATTTCTGCGTTGTGTAATTTTAATGAAATTTCTGGTTTTTCACCAAAATTGAAAAAAATATCATTACACTGATATACACAAGCAGAGACTATTATTTTTCGTTTTTCTCTTTCTTCAATTCGCTTCAAATCGTACGAATGGTATATCGAAATATTTGGCGCGCAATGAAAATACATGCAAACATTGTGATCAGTCGGTTCAAAGTTTTTCTGGTGATTGTATGTCTGGCAAGTTTACACACCGATGGATGGACTGATGGATGGATGGAGTAGAGTGGTGTCTTTTCATCATCACCAAAGTATTTGTTTTGAGAAGAAAAAAGTTGAAAATCTACAACAGTCATATGGTGGTAGTGGCTTGATGTCAATGATGATGATGGTGGTGGTGGTGGTGGCAAAAAATTTGGATTCGTCCATTTTTTTCGAGTGGAGTCGTTGTTGTTTTGTTTGTTTCGCATACATTTTGATGTTGTTTGACTGTGTGTTAAAGATGAAGTAAATTATGTATTATGTTGTATTCACAAATGATAACGATTATAAGGCATGGAGATTCTGGATTGAAATCTGCTGTTTTATATTCAGATTTGGCGTTTGACGATTCAGAATGAAACGTTAATATGATTTCAAGAGAATATTATTTCCTAGAAATTTAGTATCGGGTATAATTCGTGAAATTAAGATATTCTTGTTTGGGATAGAATTCTAGGGAATTTTCTAATTTTTCTGATTCGAAAATTTGATCAAATAGAATCTTTATTTTATAATAAAATTCAATGATAATTCTGAAAATTGATAGTTTGAGATTTTGCTTTATTTATTTATTTTTTTTACTCCACCGGGATATACAGATTTTTCAGGCTCAAAATTTCGATTTTCTTGGATTACGGATTTTCGTTTTCTACCATTTTTTCACCAGTAATGTACGAATTTAATGTATTTTTTACATTTCACTGATTAGTGTTCCAAAATAAAATCAGCACAGTAATGTCATTATTGCGCATGGTTAATATGAATCGGTGGATATGTGTATTGGAAATTGTGTTTTATGATCATCATCATCATCATTATTATGATGATGATGATTGGAGAATAGGGGATTGATGATGGATACATATATTCTCTCGCTCACACATCATTCACAAAATTAAACATTTAAAATCAACAAGGAGAAGGTGCAAAAGCTTTATTTTCTGCTTAGCTTTTTGTTTGTTTGTACTAACCATTATCTTTTGGTGGCAGCCTTTTTTTCTGCTTCTTTTAAAATGCTATATATGAATGTAAATTATACACATGAATATGTTGAAAACAAAAAAAATGTTTCATATCATTCAAGCAACGCTTACAGATTCTTCGCTATCAAAACACCAAAAAGCATAATCATCTTTTCTCTTTCTGCTTCAAGCACTACAGTCAATGAACGATATAGTCTCGTCACAGCTTTTCAGCTTACATTAAGCTTTTCCCGACCAAGTCTCGGGCATTTTTCACACTTAATCAATGAAAGGCACAAGCTTTCGATGTTTAATTTTCTATGAATGTCGTTAGCTATAAAGCGGTCAATTTTTTCAACATTTTGATGTAAAAAAATACGCATGCTTAGCATGAATATTATAGGAAAATGTTTTTTTTGTGAAAATGATTTCATGTTAGTTTTTTAGTTCAGTTTCGATCACCTCTTTACAACGTATATATTACTGCATAATGGAACTCATTTTCTGACGATTTTTACCGGGTCCAAAAGGTGAATTTGACTTGATAAAAACAAATCAAATTATACAATGAATTCTATTATTACTTTCATTTATTGGTGCCAGAAAAAGCACTTAAGGTATAAGAAATTCCTGCAAAAATATCGAAAGAATGATATCATTTGCGATTCAATTTTCAAAATGAAAATGTCAAAATAAAAGCATTTCTCGGAACAAATATACTCTTTTCGAAACATGTATGACACAGTCGCAGATTTTACTTGGAAAAATTTCTTTTTAAATTTCCATTTCATTCAAACATGAAACGCCATTATCATTCGTTTGAATATATTTTTGTCTTTCTCTTAGGTCCATCATTCATTTGGGTATAAACGCAAAATCTGAATCTTGTGAATGAATGAACTAATAGATAAATTGAGAATTAAAGAAATTTGAATCATTTTTTTGTTCAAATGATAGAATATTCGTTGTGTGTATTTATCAACACATTTTGATGCTGCTAATATGAAAATCTAAATTTGTATGCGAATAATCATTTTACTACTACTTTGCTAGATTGATAGAGGAAAATTCAGGATATGATTATTTTTTTCCAAAAAAAATCAGTAAAAAATTCAGCAATTACGAAAAAAATAAGTGAACACAATGGAATCAGCCACCACTGTCATTAGAGTGGCAGTGGATACAATTGTTTGGTGTTTTTCATATATTACTTCTGCCATACACTTTCAAAAGCTCATTTACAGTATTAAAAACTCAAATGAATGCTACTACTTTGTACTAGAAGATCAATATTGAAATGATCAGATAAAATTGCAAAGAGACGATTTACAAAAAAAAAAAAAATTATTTCATGAGAGATGAATGCGCATACGCGAACACATTTTGGAAAATGCGAATACACATTGAAAAATGATCAAGAACTCTATGCGTGTGTTCATGTATCCATGTTATTATTTACATTTGCAAAGGAGAGAAAGAAGAAAAAAATATCAAACAATACAAGATAAAAACCGACACATACACACACAAACATATGCATGCACATTTTATATACACAAATATTGAAAAAAATAATAGACGAACCAAAAAGAAAAAATCCCGAAATTCGGATTCTCAAATTTAAACAAACGCTCACATCGAAAAAAAATAACCAAAATTCGTCAAACACATACAGCTAAATGTTGAAAATAAATTAGGTGGTGGTATTGATGAATGTTATGTGTTCCAAACCTAGATTTTTTCAAAACTAAAGAATCGTTGTGATGTATGTTTATCTTGTTTCTTTTTGTGTATGTACTGTGCTGTTTGTTGTTTTTTGTGTATTCTGAAAAATTCATTGGTTTCAGTGTGTACGTAGAAATGATTTTTTTGTGACAAAAAAAAAACAAATTCAATAAATGAAAAAAACCACAAAACGTTCAAAATATGATCATCAACATTACAAAAATGTCGAAAATTATTCATAAAAATATTCAAAATATTTTTGACATTTAAAAACTTACCAACACCATAGATGAAGAAGATTGACAATTATTGTTAATAATATCACTTGATATGATCAACTTTTTTGACCACGTTGTTTCATTCACATATTTGAATTTTTGTTTTTTATAATTATCATCGATTTTATCATTATATGAACAGTATTCATCATCATCATCATTAGTATTTTCTTCATGAATCTTATTTGAAATTTTAATCAACGTATCAGCTGATAATGAGAATTCTAACCATTTGATTGGTTTTTTTGTTGTTTTTGTCATTGTTGTTTCTTTTATTGTTTTTTTTTGTAATTATAATTATTTATTCTATTTGTTACCGTGTTTTATCTTCTTTTTGAAAGAAATTGTGCTAATAAATTTAAAATCTTTAATTTTGACAAAATAACTGACAATTAAAATAAATTCAAAAATATATCAATTATTCATAAAAACAAATCGATATCAAAAGTTTAAAAATAAAAATTTTCAAATCAAAACATTTTCTTCTCTGGTGTTCAATTGTCTATGGATGTTTTCATTTTATTATTTATTTGATTAATGACAGGTAAATGGTTTTATAATTTCAAATTAAATTTGATTATACTTACCGGTTTAATTCTTTCGGTTTCTTTCGTTTATTCTTCTTTCTTGATTAAAAAACAAAATTATTAATCGTAAATATTGAAAAATTGTTTTCAATTCTTTGAAAATACGAAACATTTTTTTCTTGTCTCATATCATTTTTGATGCACTCATGCTCAGTGGTTCGAATTCGCAAAGAGAAAAATGGTTCGAATTTCATTCATAGAATACGTATTTCGCATTTGACAATTTTCATTTTTGAAAAATTATTTTAAAATTTAATTAAATTTCATTTTTTTCAATAAATTTCTCAACGAAATCAATAATTAATGTTTATTTTTATTGAATATAAAAAGACAAAAGGAATAAAATCACAATTTGTCAATAATCTTAGCGATTTCATGCGAGAATAGCTGAAAAATGAGAATATAGAATGATTATAAATTTTTAAAAATTTTCAAGTTTTTTCAATTACTATCGGTTCAGAATGATCCGATTTGTTTTGTCTACAAATCAACCAGCATCAAAATCTCAAAAATATGTATCAAATCCCTGGGTTTTTTCTTTTTTGATTAGATTTAGTGATATTTAACTATTCAACAATCGAATCACATGTTGATTTGGTTTTTTAATCAATTTTTTTACTTCGATATTAAAAAAATGTCTATATCTCAAACTGATTGAATCATTGAATCCATTAAAGAACATGAATGCTGCCCACCATCATATTCTGCAAATGTGGCCAACTCATACCCTCATTGAATTTATCAACAATGATCGTGTTTAAAGGTGAATCAAGTTCAATACAATTATTAATTGATTATTTGATGAAATTTAATAATTGAAATTTATTGAAAATTAATTTTTTTTGTTCTTATGAGCGCAAACAAACTAAATAAACATTTTTTGAATCGTAGAATGCCATAGTAACAGGTGATACATATACAAATATCTATTTTTTGACTAAATTGTTTCTTTTTTACAAACTAATGACAGTTTTTCAGTTTTTTTTCAATTTTCAAATATTTCAAATGTGTTTTGCTTTGACTTTTCATCCACATCATCATCGACCATCATCATGAACAAAAATTAAATGACAAATATTTATTCAATTAAGTAGACATTGAAATTATGCATTATGTGTGTTTTGTGTGAAATCAATAATTATTACATTTACCATCATTTAATATGTTTAAATTATTATCTATTTTCATCAGTAATTTCAATGTTGATTCACCACCACAACCACTATCATTGTTATTGTTATGTTTATTATCCATCATTACTGTTGTTATTCGATAAATTTAAATTTGTTGTCATCGTCACCATAAATTTATTTATTTATTCATTTATCAATTTTAAATCTTTCTTTTTCTCTTTAAAATAATCATACGATACCAAAAATAAATGACATTAAATTCATTATTTTTGAAAAAATGAAAAATAAACAACCAAAAAACAGAAAACAATGATACAATAAATATTAATGTATTAATATTTTTTTATATCATTATCTTTATAATATTAGATCAACGACATGGAAATGTATTCTAATCAGCCACCAAATATCATACCATTATTATCAATTATAATTATTTGATGACGATTCTATTCTTTATTTCAATTTTTCCAATTTTTTATCATAAAATTTGTTTATCAAAGTTGTTCACTGTTTTTATTTATCGATAATCTTATTTATTGAGGAAGAACGAAAGAAACTTGAGAAAAATCACTTTGATTCAATTCTTTACTCTCTTTTTTTTTATTTTATTAATCAATTTTGATTACTTTTTGTTTTCATTTCATCATTTTATCAAATATCATGTTATTAGCCAAAAGTTAAGGTCATGTATGCCAAAGGGAAAGGCACGACCGTTCCATCAGATGCCCAAGCGCGTGAAAAGTGAGTTTTTGATGTTTGTTTTCTAAGAATCTTCTTTAAAAAAAAATTTAAATTTTTTTCAATAAAATAGACTAGCACTTTATGTATATGAATATTTACTACACGTGGGCGCTCAAAAAGCTGCGCAAACTTTTTTATCCGAGGTGAGTTTTTTACAAAGGAAATTTACGAATTTTTTTTTTTTTAATTTCTAATTTTTGATTTTAAATTTTAAGATACGATGGGAGAAAAATATAACGTTAGGAGAACCTCCTGGGTTCTTACATTCATGGTGGTGGTATGTTTTCTGCTCATCATAATGATAAAATCCTGGAAATTATTTTTTTCTACGTATCTCACTACAGTGTTTTCTGGGATCTTTATTGTGCAGCTCCCGAAAGGCGTGATACTTGTGAACACTCTAGTGAAGCCAAAGCGTTCCATGATTATGTAAGTTTAAATTGATAAATGATGAATGAAAATAGTGATCATTTAGTCAATATTTCATTGTTTGTTTGTTTATTTTACCTGTTTATACGTTTTATTTTTGGTTCAAATTCACATTTTTTTCTTCGTTTTGTTTTGAAGTTCCGTAGAAACGTATACATCGTATCCGGAACAAACAATATACCCTTCATTCATTCATCCACTCCTTTTTCCTTTTTCCATCATATTACACACAGAAAACAGCACATTACATCATAACACCTACCGATATACATTGAATTCCGCTAAAATACAATGCAAAACTACGAAAGAAACCTGAATATATGTGTATAAATGTGTTTGAGTTTGTTTCATTTTTTATATTTTCCATTGAAATAATAGTAGTAGTAATGTTACTATTCTCGATCGAGAAGAAAAATGGCGCACGCATTCCAAATAATAAGAGATGATTTGATGTCTTTTTTATGAAAAAAAAATTCTCTATGAATCTTTTCAAATGAAGTGTGCGAGAATTTTTTTTTATTATCATTCCCATTTTCAACAAAATATCGAATTGAATGTATTATGATTTGATTAAAAAAAAAGAATCTTTAGTGCAGATTATTGAATATTCTTTGGAAATATTGAGATATTATTCTTTATCATGAGATTGAATTGATAAAGATGAAAAAGATGAGAAAATAATTTCAGGCTATCGGATGTAAAATTTATGAATTGAATAATGATAATGATAATAATCCATGAATGAGATAGAAAAATTTATCTTCAAAACACACATATTAACAATGGAAAATGAAATGATTCACATTATTTCACATGTTATTACACGCACACAACTTGACAGACTCACCCAAACGCACCTGTCCATTGCATACATTGACATTTGACATTTGATTTAATTTTTCTCAGTTAGACCGGTATATTTTTGATTTAAAATTTTGTTTTCGATTATTTTTATCTTTGAAATCATTTTTCTTTGTTCCAATTTGCTATAATATACAATTTAAGATTTATACTCATTTTTCTCTTTAAAATCGCATCAAATCTAATCTTGTCTATCCATATCTCTCTTTCTACATCTTTTATTTATTTTTCCATCTTTTCGATAATCATAGGGATTTGTTAATTCGGGATATACTGTCAATGGAATTGCTGGCCATGTAAGTCTTTTTCCCTCTTTTTCTCTCTTCATTTATTCTACATATTTTCATATAATTTTACTCTTTTGTTGAAATAAATCAATGAATCAATCCGAAACATTGATTTGAAATTACAGAAAAAACCATTCATTTTCCCATTTGTTTTCCCACATCATTTAACATTTAGTCAAAACAAGACCAAAAAATGAAAAATTGACATTTTTAAATTTCATTTTTTTTTCATTTCTTTTATGTCATAACATGATTCATCATGCACATACACATCAGATATCATTGATCATTGATCAAATTTATGTAAAAACAATGATTCATTCGACTGTAAATTTTTTTATTTTTTCCAATTCATCCCTCTTACCTTTGCAACAAACAACAGCGACAAACTATGCAATTTATGACAACCTGATTTGATTTGATTCGATTCGTTTTTCACTATGAAAATAAACTCAGGTTGAATTCTCTCTCTCTCTCTCTCTCCATACAAATTCTCTAATCAAATCAATGATTCAAGCACAATGGTCACGACCTTTGTTTGAATGTTGACTTGCGTTTTTTAGATTTTTTTTTACAAGAAAGTTGTTTTCAAAATTACTCGATGTTACAATGAAAATAGATAAAGAATCTTTACATTTCATAACCAATCCAAATTCATATGTACAAACAACAACAACAACGGACAATAACTGATAAATGAATGAATCTGAATCTCAAAATTCAATTTTCAAAAATAACCTGAAAGACTTGTTTTCATCTTGGTCGTTGTTGTTGTTGCTGTTATTTATTTATTTATTCTTTTATTTTTGTTCTTCCTTGATATTTTTTTTACTCCTTCATTCATTCAGTGGTTTGTTTTATTTTTTGTTGTTATTATTCATACAAATAAACCAAATATAACTCTAAAAAACGAGCGCAAAAAGCTGAAAAAGAAAATCTATTTTCTTTTTTTGGCTTTGTTTCTTACCTGTATGATTTATCATTCACATTCATCTATTATTATTATCATTATTGTCTAGTCTTTAATCTTTTTTCTTTCCAGTATTTTTTTCTTGGTCTGAACACAATTTGATGTTGATGATGATGATGTTTGATAATTATAACAGCACACTGCTGCAAATGCAGCATACGCAAAGCTTCTGTGTATAATTTATTTTTAAATTTTTTCATTTTACCATTTTCTGGATAATGATAATAATAATAATAATAAAATTCTATATCATAGAGATAACACCATTAGATATGTATTATATTTGGTATTTTATTATTATATATTGTTCAGTTAAATAACATGTTGAATGATTTCATTTCATTTCATTTAAAGTTTTAAAATTGATAATTATAACAATATAATGATGATTATAACATGGCTCATACGCGCACACACACATATTGTAACGATAAATAACAATAATGATATCCAAAAGTAAAAAAAATCAATCTCAATGACTCAACTATGCGATGATAATAATGATACCGGTATTCGTTGCGTTCCGTTCGTTCATTGCCCTTATCAATGATATACAATAACTGTGTTGTTGTGGGTATGAGAATGAACTAATAAACAAAGCTAAAACAACGAAAATATTCAAACACAGCCCTATATTTTTGTTTTTTCGCTAATCAAAAAATAAAAAACTTGATGCTTGATAATTATCATATTGAAAAATTTTGAAAAAACTCAAACAATAATATATTTGTACATCGAAATGAACTAAATTTCATTTCATTTTAATCTTTGAATAATTATCATTTTCTATGTAATGATAAATCAATTTGTTCGAGATATTTTTTGATGTCTATATTCAAGAGGAAAGGAAAAAATCAGGAATAGATTAATTGATTCATAATTAAATTCAAATAATCTTGATTTATACCGATGATGAATTTAGAATTTATTGAATTTTTTCTGAAATAATTCTTTGCTATAATTGATGATTATAGAATCCAACAGCACCAAGTCCACTAAATCAAATACCACCAAATGATGGAATGCCAGGTGGACCAATGCCTCCGGCAGGATTTTTTTCGGTATAATTCTGTTGTTTTGTTTCCGAAAAATGAATTTTAATTGTGATTAAATTGTAAATTTTATTTTTTCAGAATTCACATATGCGACCTTCACCACCACAACAACCTGTATCACAGCCGTCCCCACATTCTCAGCCTCCTCCGCCACCACATAGTCAAATGATGCAAAATCAGGTAATTTGATTTGGATTGAAGTTGATAAATTGCGTAATAATTTTTCCAATATTAAATTTTATTAGCAGTTTATGTCACCTAGATATCCTCCGGGGGGTCCAAGAGGACCAGGTGGTGTACGCATGCCTCAACAAGTGGATTTCAATGTAAGAAAATCACTTTATTATTGATATCTCTAATCATAATTATAATTCTAGCCATCTGGAGGTGTTCCCGGACAGCCTTTGATGCCCAACAATATGGATCCATCACGACAAGGTAAAAATCGATTGCTCAATAATTGCATGAATTATTCGTCTATTTATAGTATGAAGTGTCTTTTTTATTCTAATTGTTTTGATTTTTATATTTATGAATTCCAACCTAAACAAAAAAGGTGAAGGCGATTTTGTTGGTTGGCAACCAGGTAAATTTCCTTCTCCATGTTTTAAATCTGTTGACATTAATTAGTCAATTCAATTCGATTAATTTCTTATTTCATATTTCTTATTTCTTCACAGGTCCCGGTGGCATGAATTCTATGAATCCTCGTTTAAATCACCCTAGAGGTCAACCGATGGGTCCAATGGCGCCAGGTGGCTATGGTGGTATGAGACCGCCACCAAGCTCGATGGGTCCTGGACCTGGACCCGGTGGACCAATGCCTCCTGGCATGGGAATGCCGCCAGGAGGGGGAAGACCATGGCAACAACCAAACACATCAAATATGAATTACTCATCAGCATCACCCGGCAATCATTACGCAGTGAGTGTCAGAATATACTGTTTTTTTTATTGAATGGTTTTTTAAAAATATTTCTTTTTCAGGGTCCTCCTGGATCTGCTTCAGGACCTGGTCCAGGGACGCCGATCATGCCGAGTCCTCAAGGTTCATCTGGGCCATATTCTCCAGCGAGTCATAGAATGGGTACACCAAATCCAGGTGGAAGAGGTAAAAATCATGTGAAGATCATTAATAATTTTTATTTAATCCTCATTCATTTTCAATCAAGATTCTACCGGTTCTGGTGGTGATGGGATGTATTCAATGATGAAGCCAGTTGGACCAGGCGTATGTTGCTCTATTTATCTCAATGATAATTCTTACTCAATTTTTTTCTCCTTTAGCAATTTTCAATGGCACCAGGTGGTCCAGATGGTCCTATCGGTCCTATGGGTGGTGATATGGTGCCACCAGTTATGAATGGAATGTCAAATCCAGGAGATGGTATGGATGGAATGAAGAGTTCACCAGCAAACGGACCGGGCACGCCCAGAGATGATAGCGGACCACCGATCGGTTATGATATAGCACCATATGGACAAGAAAATGTAAATAATTTTTGAAAAATATAATATAGGAAAAAAAAATTAAAACTGAATCATCTTAGGATCAAAACGAATCAGCGGCTATATTGAAAATAAAAGAAACAATGCAAGAAGAAGCGAAAAGGTTTGAAAAAGAAACGCCGACTGATCATCAAGATTTTTTTATGCAATGATATAATTAAAAATTGATACAAAAATTATATGAATATTAATTAATCAACTTGATAAATTATGCTATTTAAAAATTGTATAATTATAATTATTAATATTATCATCATCATTATCACCAAACTTCATCATCATCAATTGAAAGCATCCTTTTTTATTCACATAACATCATTTTATCATCATCTACATCATGAGCATCATTCAAATTATCATCATCATCATCATTATTATTAAAATTATTATTTCAACAAACCAGTGGATATTAAAAAACAAACAAACGAAAAAACGTTGAAATATATATTAAAAACATCAGGATATGCATAATTATCATCAAATATGATCCAGTAAAGACAAAAAAATCAAACCATTTTTTTCTACACATGTGGTCTTCATTCATCTCAAATTCATTTATCAATACACACACGCAGATTGAACACACAAAACATGATCGAAAAAATCATCGATTCTTTTTTGAATTTAAATTTTTTTTTTGTTTGCATTCCAAATACACATTTAACATTACATTTGTTTTTTCCATATGTAAAATGAACAAAATTAAACATCAAACACCGGACATTTATGCATTTGAAATGCATTTTCATTTTATATTATTATTACTATCATCATTATCATGACAATTTTTATTTTATTTGCTTATTTGTTTTTGATCTTAGGTTTTTTTTATTTTTTCGTCAAATAAATTTTTCAAACCATTTCAAAAAAAAAAAAAAATATTCAAACATCATCACACAAATATTTCCATTAATTTTTTTGAATTCAAAATTTTTATTAAATTTTTCACTCATCTTATAATCACACACATAATTAGTGTTTGATATATATAATAATTTATTTATTTTTTAATTATCATCATTTTTTTTGTTGATTTTATTTTTTTCCCCATACATCATTATTCATCATATCTTATTATGGATCATGAATCCAATTACAAGAACAAATAAAAAAACAAACAAAAAAATTTTTTTTGTTTAAATTTTTGTTTTGTCTGATTCCTTGATTGACCATAAATTGATTCAATTAATCAATTCATTGTAATCGTCTTTCTACATTTTATTATCATGATAAAGATGGTCATTATTCTCATTTCATGGAAACAATATGAACATCTTAAAACAAAAGTTTCAAATTCGAATTTGTCAAAATCAATTTGTTTTTATCATTATCATTATTATTATCAGTGAATTGAATCACGAATGATTTTCATAATTATTAATTATAATTTTTCATTTGTAAATTCTTTGAAATTTTTTTTCATTTTTCTTATTTTAAAAACACAAATATATTTATAATTTATATTTTCTTTCTTTGATTATTTTCAAATGAAATGCAAACAAACAAACATTTATATATAAAAATACAAATATGAAAATGATTGAATCTCACAATTGAATCTTTTTTTGCATTCATTAATTCATAAATTCATTCTTTATTCATTCATTTATATTCTCATTAAATTCAAAATAAATCATAATCATAAATTAAAATTTGCAATTTCTCGCTCTCTCATTCTCTCTTATATTATATTATCTTTTCTTATATTCATATATCATCGATCCTTCATCATCATGATGTGTTATCATTTTGTCGAATTGAACAGAATTTTTAACAAATGATTTCGATTATCAAATCGCGAAAATTATTAAAAAAAGGTTTTTCATATTCAGAACAAAACAAAACAATTGCATTCATTCTCAAATTATGATAAAAAATTTATATTTAAATAAACGAATTGGAATTACGATTGCCAATTGAAAATAAATAAATATTGATAAATCAAAGTAAAAATATTGATTTAAATCAATTTAATTTAATTCTCAATAGAATCAAAGATTATTCTGTTTTGAAGAGTGGAATTATTTTTGAATTAAATAATTTTCATTTAGTAATTCATTGCCGAAAAGCCAACATTTTGAGGGTCATTTTTTCTAAAATTTTTCTTCATGGAAAAATTTCAAAAATACGCCAGCCACTGCTGCCATCTGTTATCGAATTTTAAAAATTAGAAATTTCACTTTTTTTTTCGAAAAGGGCGTGATTTTAATCTATAGACAAATGTGTGTAAGTGTGAATTTCATGAAATTTTATTGGTGAATTTTTCGCCCTTTTCCTATGTTTATTCATTGAATTCAATTACATTTCTCGGACAAAAAAGGCGGAGCCAAAAAATGAAGAAAAAAATTCAAAAAGTTAAGCGCATCTTCATCTTCGTTCTATTTGGAGCCTAAAAGTAACATGACCAGAGAAATTCACTCAAAAAATTGTCCAGAAAAAATTCACCAAAAAATCAACCAACCAAAGAAAATGAAATAAAAGAGTCCATCACCACCTTAACAGCCAAAATGATTTCATCATTGAACCGTGTCCGTCCGTTTGTCTCGTAACACAACTCACTGTTTAAATTCATTTCGAGATTTTTGCTTTAGAACCAAAAAAAAAATTGAAAATTCTAAGTGTCTGCAAAAATGAGATAACGATTTATTATTATTATATGAATAAAGAAGAAACATTACATTACATTGATTCAGCTATTAATTCACAGCTAAATGACAGCAACTACGAACGACCGAGCAGTATTTTGTTAATAACCAAATTTTGAACATTTTTCGAGTGTATTTCGATGGTGAAAAATAGAAATAAACTGGTAAAAGTCGAAACGGCAAGGAAAAAATATCATAGGAATGATAATGATGATGATGAAAATCGGATTAAAATTATCAATTCAAATGTGTGGATATAAACAATAGTATTGGTGAATGTATTGCGTGTTTATTGTTTGTATTGAATAAACATGACGCATATATGATGACGAATGTATTGAAAAAAAATTATTTTTTACATTTTTTATTTCAAGTTCATATTCATTGATTTACCAATTCATTGATTTGATTCGTATTTTTTTAGTTGATGAAATCAAATGAATAATTGAAAATAGTCACAAAATTATTGAATGAACCAATATTTGTGAATTGAAATCATCGATATGATCGAAATGAAGAGGAAAGAGTGATAACAACAAATCAAATTGAAAATATCGGATTATTTTTGTCATAAAAAAAGATGGAACTGATTAATATTTCTCTCTATTTTGATATGATTAACACGTGTCATAATTGAAAAATTGGAGATTTTTTCTTTTTTTGCTTTTTCATATTTTCTATGTGATTTGATTGATGTTTGATGTTTGAATTTCAATGTTGTCGTTTTTTATTTTATTTGGCTAATTCAGTTTTTATGAAATTCAATCGTGCATGTAGTTTATTTTTTATCATTTCAGCGTCGAAACACGCTAAAACACGTGCCGATAATCGTTTTTTAATTTGATTTGAATTTTGAGAGAAATTTTTTTTAGCCTTTTTTTACACGTGTTTCAAATAAAATTAATCGTGTGTGATTTTAAATTGATTCTTTTTTCTGGAGAAAATTGAAATTTTTGCTTGAAAATCTTCATGTGAATCTGAAAAGATTTTCAGAATGATTTCTGATTATTTGATTTACTCGAAATTCATCTAATTTCCATCGCTTTTTCCTGTGATGGCAGATATTATCTGGTGTTAATTTGAAAATATTCAACAATGAAATGATAAATGAAATTTATCCAAATCAAAAATTGTTATAATTTTATCATTTCATGTGAATTTTTCTCTTTCGTTTTTATTCACTTGGATGCTTTTAGGCCATATTTTTTTGTGTGCCATTTAAAATTATTTGAATGTGTTTGTAGCAAAAATGAAGAAATGAAATTTGTCAACACATTATTGTCACGTGCATTTGTTTGTTTGTTTATTTATTTCAATGTTCATTCATTATTCAAAGCACACAAATTTCAAATTTATCGAAATTTATGGAATCAAAGATATAAAAATTTATTTAATAGAAATGAATGAATTGAAATTGTTTTTGATCCAAATTTAATTGATTTTTTATTTTATTTTATTTTTGTTCCGATAACTTTTACATGAAAAATATATTTATATGTGTTTAGTTATATAAATTATCAGGATTTATTTGTTTGCTCATTTATTCATTTATTTATTTATATCATCATTATCATGTTCCTCAGAATCGCTATAAAATATCGATGATGATGATGAGGAAAATGATGATGATGCTGGTGATGGTCGAATTAGAATATTATTATTGTTATTATTACCATGAAATAATGATTCTTCATTATCGATAATAGATTGTTTTGAACGTTTCTGAATTTTAGCAGCATTTGTCGATAAGAACGTTGATGAAGATCGTTTTAATACTTTCACTTCATTATTATTTTGAGGTAAAATTATCTTTTCAATATCATATTTAGCGTTCATACATTGATTAGAATTTTTGAATGCAAATAATGATGATTGAATGTTTGGTGATTGGTGGCGAAAATTTTTGAGATAGATTTGATTTTCCAGGTTAGTAGTATCATCATCAATTTTCATTGAGTTGCAATGATTTGTATAATTACTGATGGTGTATGATATTGGTGAAGATGATAAAGACGATGAAGAAGTCGGCGATGATGATGATGATGATGATAATGATAAACTATTCTGATTATCCAGGAAAATCGGTGCGTCGACTTGTTTTTGCTGATTGTTCTCCAGGATTCCTTCTTGAATTTGTTGCTGCTGCTTTTGATATTCTAACACGTTCGATAATAATCGAATATATTTAATTGCCAAACGAAGAATTTCATTTTTGCTCAATTTTTTATCTGGTGGATGGGTCGGTACCAATTTACGAAGTTCACCAAATGCTCCATTAACATTTTGTTGTCGAGATTTCAAATTGTTACTAAAGAAACAATTTACTGCTTTTTAAGTATGCTTAGAAAAATTAATTAAAATATTTTTTACCTCCAACGCTCACGTGTATTCGAGGAAGACGATTGATTACGCTTGGAATTGGAAGATATTGATGATGATGATGATGATTGATTCACAGATGTTTTACAACGATTTGATTGTGATTGATTTAATTTTGATTCATTAGGTAATAAACCAGTAGTCGTACTGACTAAATCTGTTTGTCCAGATTTTGTGTCATCATTCGCGATAAAGTTTGATTTAACATTTTTCATAGCGTCGATTGTGAATTGAGATGGAGATATTGGCTCCATTTTTATTACATTTTTCTTTTTTGTTTTGAAACCGGATTCAGCTAATCAGTTAAAATAAAATTAGTCTGAAAAGAATTTTTCATTTTAGCTTACCAGTAGAACTGTCAGCATCCATCATTGTTAAATCAGTGGTTGTCGATTTGATTGTTATTTGATTATCTAAACGTTGATTGTCTTGTTTTTTAGTTTTAGAGAAATTTTTCAAAAATTCAAATGGCTTTGTTTTATGGTAAGCATTTTCATTACAATAATCATCATCGATATCTAAATCAAAATGAAAGGGAATAGTTTTTAGTTCATTCTAACGAAAAAAAAGAAAGAGAATGATTTCTCATTAAAGTTACACATTTTTCTTTTTAATTGCTGTATTTAGACTGTAGAATTGTAGTAAAAGGAAACTAAATCATGAAATATAAATAGACAATAGTGCTGATGTTACAAAGGAAGTTATATATTTTTTCTATGTAGTGGTTTTTATCGAATTAATTATTCTCTAATCACAAATCTAAATCTCAATCATAACACTCAGAACGGATACGAATTTTCATTTCAATATTTTCAATGACTAAAATTTGAACTAATTTGGTCAAAAATTCATATTTTTTGTCTTTCTTCTGTAATTTGCTACTAATTGATTGATTTTTTTGTCTAAAAAATTTTAACTTACCAGAACGACTATGACGGCCGCGATTTCGATATTGATGATCATTTTTCTTATGTCCATCCATTATGTGCTATCATTCAAATTATTGTTGACCATTTGCCAGATTTTTTTTTGAAAATTTTCGAAATTGATTGTCCTTGATGATCGAAGAGCAGAGCAAATAATTTTGATTATCATTTGTTGATAATTTAAACATTTGAAAAAAAATACACACAGAGATTTCATCAATTTGCGAAGAGAAAATATTGAAGAAAAAACAAAATCTATTCACGAATATCAATCAAATAGAATTTTTATTTATTCGTACATTTTTCATAGTTGGAATCGCTCCATTTTTTTCACACTTTTACCATCAGTTATATAATAATCATCATCGAAAACACTTGGGACCGAGATCTTACCTAACCAGAGGCGGTACTTGGCTAGAAATTTGACGATACGAGAGAAAACAAGCTTTAATAGCTTAAAAACAAGATGAACATGCCCATTCCATCAATGATTTCATCAGTAAAAATGATCATAAAGACAAATATTATGACATATTATGAATTCAATGATGTTTTATGGGGAAAAATCGACAAAAAAGTTTTAAAAATTTTCAAAAATTCAACCAAGTTAACGGTATTTACCCAACGTTCGTTGGGCGAATTTTAAAATTAAAAAGAAAAAAATCAACCGAAAATCCTGCCATCTATGAATCAAAATGTTCAATAAATTTCCAAGTCAATGATTTTTTTTATTTCGGATCAAAACATTTGACGACACGCAAAACAAAAAAAAAAACAGAAAAATCATAAATAAACAAACAAATTCAATGAAATAAAATAAAATAAAAAAATTAAAAATCAACAAAAATAAAACAGCAAAAAAATCAACAAAGAAACTCTTGTATTATTTCATTTATGTTTTCATTTAGTGCAATTATACGTATGTATCTGTGTGCAACTCGTGTATATAAATATGCCATCAAATAATAGTGAAAATTAAAAAATATAGAGGCAAAGTAAACAAAAACACAAAAAACGAGGTGTTTTACCTTTAATTGCAATCACTTAGTTTATATTATTGTTTAATCATTTTTTAAATTGAATAAACTTTCGATACAAATTATACTTTTTATCACAAATAAATAATGATTCTTGTGGACAAATATTCGCTTGTTTTGAATTTAAATTAAATTAAACTCAATAATTTATTTTTATTGAAATTTTAATTACTCATTTTTATCGATGAACAATTGAATGAGGTTAAATAGATTATTATCATGTTTTTATCATTATTTTGAATTGAAAAATCTTCATTTTTAAGAAAAAAAATCCATTTGTAATTTTATTTGTTGTTGTTGGTGGTGGTCGTGGTGGTCATGATTAAATTCAATCGTAGTAATCGACATTGGAATCGATCACAACGTCGTAAGTGCTTTATCTAATCTTACAGTTCATGAATAGACAATGATGAATTTGTTTTCCACAGGTAGATATCAAGAAAATGACTTTGATGCTCAATTTGATTGGAATAGACGTAAGTTGTATTTATTAATTATCATATATAAAATTTTTGAATATTATTTGATCTTTATTTTAAAAATAGCATTGAATCAAAGTTGTTATTTGATATTGTGCCAGATTTGTTCCAAAGACTCCATAAGAAGTAAAAGTAAATTATTAGCATATTTAAATTTATTTACCAAATATTGCCAATTCCGTTATGGGAAATCAGACATCAATAATGAAAGTGTTCAGAAAAAAACAAATAATAATCATGAACAAACACAAGTCAATTCATCTGATATTTTATCATTACATTTCTTTTGTGATAGTGAGATTCTTTGTTGGTAAATTGTTATGAATGATTGTTAATAATATTCATTAATTGATTTTCTCTTGTAATATTATAGCCTTCGTGTCGGTCTTCTCAATGAAGTTGCTGAGGTCCGTGCTGCCAGTTTACGAGCGATACGATATTTTGTACAAAGCAAGAAATCATTACATGATTTGATTGAATTGAATATTCATCATTTGATAGCTCGATCATTGGATATTGTCCTGGATAATCGAGTCGAACGCATACAATCAATGCGTCTTTTGCGCCATTTATTGGCAATAGAACCAAATATATTCCCAATCGCATTAGCACGTTGTCTATGTTCATTAGCATACGATAACTATGCGGAAAAAGATACATTATTGCGAGTTTGTTGGGCAACAATATCTGAACTCACCATTTTAAACCCCGTACTTAGTGCTCGTTCTGGTTGTATTAATATATTGATTAGATGTACATTAAATGCTTTAACCGGCATGAATTTATCTGAATATGATAGTGATCTCTTTGGTGGCAAAAATAATCGTAATATAACAAATAATCCGAATAATCTAGTCATGACTAATGGAAATGGCATTGTTACCAATTTCACCATACCGTTCACAAATTTTGCATTATCAGAAGCCATGATTTCATCATTCCTTTATTTATATAATTATCCTGAAACAAGACGATTAGTTCAACCAAATGGTTCAGATTTATATTACTTCATATCATCATTCACGGACCTATATTCGTTCTATCATGCTTCAAAAGCAACTCAGGAACAGAAAAAATTAAATGAATTCAATTTTGATGAGCAACGACATGATCCCCATCACCCACATAATCATGAAGAACGCCCAAAATTTCCTTATGATTTCGATCATAACCTCAAAGATCAACAATTGAATAAAAATTCACAGCAATCGAATCGAAATAGTGAACAACAGCGAACTTTGAGATATTTATCATGCAAAAATGCAATATTGTCTTTACTAAGATCATGGCCTGGATGTTTTTTCATGTGCCGTGTAGTTAAAATTAATAATTTTTATACGAATAACAATTTAGAATATAACTCGGAATGGGTCAACATGTCTAGAAAACTGGCAAGAATTTTTTTCGCTGATAAACTTCTGTCAAATGATTCAGCATCCATTCTAAATGGTTATGATACATTAAATCCATTGGAATCATTGGTCAGTTTATTTCATTTACCATATGCTGAAATACATCATCATTTATTGGGACTATTTTACGAATTATTTGGTTTAAAATTGCTAGACACAATAGAGGATTTAGATGAGGCAATCAAATGTGTTTATTTCAATTATGATACCCGTCAGCTAACATCAAAATCAGGATTACAGTCCAATAAAAATTATACACCTGATGAATGGCAACTTTATGATGGTTTCATCTCTAAAGAAGCTGAAGACATAATTCCTAGTTTAGCTGGTGGTCGTTTGAATTTTATAATCAATCATCAAGCACTTTTATTGCAATCCTTAATTGAATGTGGTATTCTTGAAGGTTTATTAGCCGTCATTTTAGAATCGACTGATCAATCATTGATTAATCAATCGACAATATTATTAGGAGAATTAATTCATCTATCTGGTAAATATTTGCCACAATCATCATATGCTCATCGTTGTCAAAGTTTGCCGACATTGGTTGCTGCATCGGTTTCAAGTTCTCGTGAACGACGCAATCGTGCATTGATGACAATGACATCTTTGATTCGTATTCAAGACATTAAAAAACAAGGTCCCCAACCTTCTAGTCTATTTCTAGAACAACAAATTTTTTTCAAGAATTCATCAATATCATCGTCATCCGCAAACACAACGAATGTTTTAGTCGGAAGGAAAAAATCTGGTTCAATCTCAAAAATGCAGGATGAAAATGTTCTTTTGTCGATCAAAAATTCTAATGTTCTGAGAAAACATTCATTTCGTGATTGGAATTGGGATATTATAATAGATATTTTTAAACAGCCGTATGATATCATGCTCAAGTTAGAAGATAAAGACGTGCGTTCCTTTTGCATTCGTTTAGTGGAATTTTATTCACCATCAAAGCGACAATTTTCATCAATTTCAAAAAACAGTGCTCTATCATCATCTTCATCCTCATTAAATTATGACACATCAGCTACAGCATCACCAGTATCAACGTTAAAAATGTCACATGGGCATAATGAAGTTTTATATTCAGATAACCCGAAACAAATTTGTTCGGCTGCAATATATTTTTTTGATTTTCTATTGCAAGCTGATGAAAATCGCGCTTCAGATTTGATAAAAGAATTTTTAAATGATTTGGATAAATGTTTAAAAAATATATCGAACAGAACATTATCATCGGAAGACATTCTTATTCCTTCACGTTTATTATCCACATTATCACAAAAATATTTTCTGTTGTTGGGTCGTTTTTCGCATTATCGTTCAGGAAGAAATTATTTGAAAAAAACACACATCTTTCAACATATAGTCGATTTAATACATAGTCCAACCAATGAAATTTATACCAAATTAATTATCTCATCGTTTGATTACAACAAATCAGAGTATTCTAGAAATATTTTATCAAAAGTTTTGACATCATCTCATGAACCATCAAAAATTTATGCAACAAAATTTATGCGCCTTTTATTACGCTTAAATGTGATAGATTTTAATGAATGGGGCATTAATTTATTGATAAATCAGCTATATGATCAATCGACGGTAGTCAGTTTAGAAGCATTAGACATATTAGATGAAGCTTGTAGTGAAAATGTTAATCATCTAATAAAAGTACTTGAACACAGACCAGCATTACAAAATTTAGGCGATAAAGGAATTTTATTTTATACACGTTTTGCATCATTTCAAATTGGAATCGAAATATTGTCACAAACCAATACACTAAATCGTGAAATTGATCTTTGGCGAAATCATTTCAATCTACGTTATGTACGATTGGTTGAAGATTGTTTAAATGAATGTTTTACTTGTCATCAAAAAAGTATAACAGGCAAATATGGTCGTCGACCAGATCGACGAAATTTCTCACACCTAAGATGTAGTAGCATGACAGCGCATCTTGTGCCACATTTTTATGGACAATTGGCTCAAACATACGAAGGATTGCAAATCATCAGCCAAAATTCACTATGTGAAGATTTATTATCATTTATTCATTCACATATCAATAGTTATATTCCTTCAAATGAACAAATACAAAATGAGTTCACCAACAATCCAATCGATGATAATGATAATCGTGAAAATCGCGAATTTAATATTTTTCGCTTGAAATCTGCATTATGGGCCATTGGCCATATTGGTTCCAGTGATATTGGCATTGATTATTTGATTAGCTGTGATCAAAGTATCATAAATTTGATCATAACATTAGTTGAACAATCAACATTATTATCATTACGTGCAACTGGTTTTTATGTAATTTGTTTATTCGGTTCTACATTAAATGGTGCTGAAATATTATCACGTTTTGGTTGGTTGGCCATACAACATTCACATCATGATTGTTTTCCTATTGACCAACAGCATTTTGAGAATTTTCATTTGATTCCAACAAAAAATCAACCCTTCGAATCGATGATTGATGCTACGGCAGCACTAATGACATCACCAAAAATAATTGAATCTGTTCCAGCTGAATATTTCTCTCAATTCATCGATAATGATGATAATAATTTAACGATAACAAATTTAGATACAGTTTCAAGCCCAAATAACAATAATGATCATATTGCAGATCCATTGATGAGCAGCAATGCTACATGTCAATTCAGTATCAGTAGCAATAGCAGCAGTGGCAGTAATAATTATCCATCAATACTGCCAACATCAAAGAAGTTTGATAAAAATTTAAAAAATCAGCCACCAGAAAAATTGATAGAAAATGATCATTTACAATCATCGATCAAGTCATTTAATGAATCAAACACATCATCAATAACTTCTTTGAATGCATTGAATCCATATAATACAATCACGAGAAAAGATAATCGTTTACGATCATCATCAGATTGTAATAATTCTAATGTTAATAATAATAACACCGAAATAACAACATCATTTTCCAGTAAGAATTCTAAACCAGAATATCAAGATAGTGGAATATTGAATCAATCATATGATACATTAAACCGTGCAAATTTATTCTTATCACCAAAACGTAATCGCAAAATTAGTGCACCATGTTTCCCGCATTCACCAGTCCCAATGGCGAATAATAATAATAACAATAATGATGATAAAATCCGACATGATTCATATGGTAGTGGTCACACGAATAGTGAAAGTCGTTCAACTAGCTTCACAGACTATTCAACAACATCGAATCAAAGTAATACAATAATAAATCGAAATGAAAATTCCTGCAATAATAGCACATCGCCCTCATCATTATCATTTGGACCAAGATCACCATCACGTACAACACCAGTACCGATCAATAATCGACAACAAACAACTCCTTTACTTGTTGTTAATAATGAAATCGATCCATATCCAAGTCCAGTCGATGCATTCGGTTACGCACAATTGATTGCAATACAAAAACGACGTGTAAATTCATTATCAGGCAATATGTTTTTCAACAGTAGCGGCAGTGTCACTAATAGTATTCCTGATTCATATCCGATAAGCATCGATTCAATCAATACGGATACATTTGTGATGGATTTATATCAAAGTAAAAATTCAACAAATGAAACATTTTCAAAATCTTTGGCTATCAGTAATCGTAACAATTATATTATTCACAATAATCATTCACCATTATTAAATCAATATGATCATTTCAATAATAATAATACGGGTAATTATAATAATAACAATAGTAATAAACAACGAACATTATCTGGCTGTTCACAACAATTCAATCAATCAGAATTTGATAATATTTCAAATGAAATTAACTTACCAAATGATCAACAACAAATTAATGTGAAATCTTCAAAATTTATGTGCTTATGTCTTCCAAAAAATCTCTCGCTTATGTTTCATCTCGAAGAGGTAGGATTGTTGATCAATGTTTTTATCCAAATAATTTTAAATTAATTTTTTCCAGAACAAAATTATCAATGAATCAAACAAAAGCAAAAAAAGTAATGTTGATACGCTGAAAACGAATCGTAGAATTATGAAACATGTCAAAACAAAATGTTTATTATGCTGCAAAGAATACAATATCCAAGAAAAGAAAGATGATAATGATGTCAATAATAATAATAATAATGAAAATTCATTAGAACTAATGGATAATTCAGAAAATATTGATTCTAATATCATCGAATATAGCGAAAAATTATCTGTTGAAGATATAGCTAAACGACGTTTAGAAATATTACGCTTAGTATCAAATTTAAGTCTTGTAATGTATGCAAAACAATCGGAACAAGAACTTTTAAGGTAATTTCAAAACATAAATTATTTATGTTAACGATAATTTATTTTTTCGAATTTCATTTTCGAAAACAGCTTAAAACAACAATATCCAAAATTATTCGACAATTATTGTCTATATTCTGATGTTTGCATGCTGTTGGAACGTAACAGCTATAAAGCAACAGCACGTAGATTTTTACAGGAATTATTCATGGATATCATTGTCGATGAGGTATGTTTTTATTTCCTAATAAAATAAAATGCATCCCCATACTAATGAGGTTTGAATTCAATTTTTTTCAGTTTTATAAACAAACAGATTTTATCATGAAAAAATATGAACAATTAAAACCGATCGAATAATTTGATTCTGATTGATGATATGATAATGATGATAAATTGTTAAGTTTTTAATTTTATAGGAATTATTTTATTTATATAAATTTTATTTTTTTAAAGAAAGAATTATTTTAATTTGAAAATAATAAATTTTTAAAATAAAAATTTAAACAACCAAATCTATGCTTGCATGCAGCCGTACACACCTGTTAAAAATCAATGAACATTGTATATTTCCTCATTATTCAGGTGTATATAGCATCAAGTAACGCATGCGTTTACCTTGTTTATCTATTTCTATGATTATTTGTGACTCATCAACGAAGAATTATAATAATGATGATAATCAGGAATAAAAAATGATAATTTAAAATATGGAACTTTATATGGTTTGTGTAATGATGGCGATGTAAGTTTTCGTTTATTGATTCTGTAATAAATTTTGAATTCAAAATAAATTTATGGTTTATTTATAGTGCATTAGCCATCGTCATAATTAAAAGTATACAATGTGTGCTATCAATAATACATCCGATACCTAGTGAAGCCGATATACGATGGACACAGAATCCACATTTACCAC
Source organism: Psoroptes ovis (assembly GCA_002943765.1). NCBI lineage: Eukaryota > Metazoa > Arthropoda > Arachnida > Sarcoptiformes > Psoroptidae > Psoroptes > Psoroptes ovis. The sequence continues at coordinate 1,949,258 of PQWQ01000006.1, forward strand.
TTGAGCAACACAAGAAACAGATAAAAATGGCAAATAAAAATATTAAATCCTTAAATAATGGTAAAGATAAAGAAATGAGCAGAACAAAATCTGAACCAAAAGGAAAGAGATTACCGCGTAATATTCGACTTGAACGTCTTTATGCAGGTTCACCAGCATCATTTGATGAATACATAGATACAAGTTTTAGCCGTCGATCAGATTTTGATTCAAATTATAATCGTTCACCACCGCCAAGATCTGTTGATGATTATATCATCCATAATCCTAATCAATTCCAGCAGCATCAACATTATCAACAACCACGACAAATGAATACTAATCAACCATTTTTTGAACAAATATCATTCGTTGAAGATAATGTTGTCGATGATGATGAAGAAGATGATCCAATCGAAGCCTATGTTATACAACAACATCGAAAAATATTGGAATCAAGTCAAAATCGATCATCGACACCGATACAACAATCACAACAACAACAACCAAAGCAAAAATATCATTATCATCAACAACATTCCATCCAGAGTCCAGTTAGTCCTACATCAACATCTACATCATATTCAAAAAGTCAAACGACAATTGTTTGAACCAACTTATTTTTTACATTATTTTTTTGGCCGACAGAAAACGCTACTTACAACGACTTTTACATGTAATCAATGCTTTGTCACTTGAATTTATTCCAAATTCATTGAAATCTGATTTCATTTAATTCATTTTTAAAAATTCAATTCAAATTCATTCATTTCATATTTATAATAATTTTTATCATATTCAAATGATTCAAAACTATCTCATGTTGAATTAATTATATCATTTCATTGTTTTCAATTTTTTGATGCTCAAAATGCAAATCTTTTAAATTTTTTTTCAAAGAAAAAATCTTCAGTTTCATAATTTTAATCTCTTTTTTTAAGCATTACGGCTGTTCCATTTCCCATCTTTGAAAATTTTCAATTCAATTCCAAATATCAAAGCAAAAACAATACCAAGTACACTTGAAACACTATCCAAAACATCTTAAATCTTTAAAAAATCCTCGATTCAAAAAAAAATATCAAGAAAAATATGTGATTTCTTCTTCAATAAGACAATCGTCATAATAACGATGATATTCTCAATTATAATATCCTTATCAAAAAAATGCGAAATGAAATGAAAATTATATTCCTACACTCAAAATACTTTCAAATACTCTGCAAATACATTCAAAAACAACAACGACGATAAAGATGTGCATTATCGAAATTTCATTTGTTTTCCCCGATTTTGAAAAAATCGATTCTTCCATTACCATTCTTCATTCTTATTATCATCTATTTCATAATACAAAGAGAAAAAATTCAAATGTAATTGTATTAGAAAGAGAGAGATATGTTCATGCGCGCCCAAATGTTCATTATTTTCATTTATAATCATTTTTGATTATAAAAATTTTTGTAAAAAATAAATAATGAATAAATACCAATGAAATTCCATTGAATCTATTAACCCAGGACACAGATTTTTCCATTCAAACATTTTTATTATTTCGATGAATAGATTTAATTTGGATTCACTTCGAATTCAATTTGACTGAATTTCTTCAATTTCAATTAGATCAAATTAGGCAAAATTTTTTTCCATCAAGACTTTAATTGACCTTTGACGGTCTACATGCATATGGAATGATCATTAATCATTCAATAGGGGAAAATTGGACAATTTTCAAATCGAATTTTTGAAACACAAATTTGAAATACAATTTTGTCCTTAAATTTTATTCATGAATGATTCTTGATGATTTTGATTCGGAATTGGCCGAAAATTAGGGATTAGAATTACGAAAAAGCACAGAATTATTAATTTTAATGAAAAATAAATATTTTATTTAACATTTATTCATTTCTTGTCCTGATTTCTACGATTAAATTAGTTTGTTTCAAACGAAAGTTTATTAAAAAATAATTTGATTTTCATTTAATTTGTGAAGTTTGGCCAAAAAGAACATCAACAGTGTGACTATATGACCAGTGTTGTTAACTTTATTTGAGAAAAAATTCAAAAATTTTTTCATTACGCTCATGATTTCTCTAATAAAAAATCATATACAAACGCATCCAAAGAATAAGACATCACAGATAACTTTTAAAAGTCTAATTCAAATCTATTAAGAATGAATGTAAAAAGAAAATTTCAAGAGAATATTTAAATTTCTTTAAAAAAAAAGAATCATAATCAAATCTTCAAAGAATTCAAATTAATATCACGTTTTTGAATACATAATTTTATCTAATGCATAACCATTCACTATTTTTACGCATAAAACTAAGAAACAAAGATAAGAAAATCTTAATCAAATCACTTTTTTCCATAAATAAATAAATTGCTTTTAAAATATGTTTTTATGATATAAAAATATCTTTTATTTTAAAGATTATTATTATTATTCATTTTCCATGAAACCATTATTCTATCAAAGTGGTCGTGGATGAAGGAGAAAACAACTGGGAGTTATGATAATAACCAAACAAAATAACTTAAAAGTGAAAGTAAAATTCAGCCATTTTGACGATAAGAATTTCATTTCATTCAAAAATCCAAAGCATCCACGGTTTTCAACGAGAAAAATAAATTCACTCTTAAAAATGTAAAAATGTATCCTCATCCAAGATGGCAACGACGCTGCCATTTCATCGAAAAAAAGTGAATATTTTAAACATTTTCTCCTTTCAATAATTTATAAATTTTGACAAAGAAAATATACCAAAATGGCGAACGAATTCCAAGTACTAAATAACATTTCGTAATATGTTATTCATACTTCTCAATGATATGAATCAGCTTCATAGAAAAAAACCAGATCAGTCAACAAGAGATTCACTTGTAAGAATCCTTGCATGAATATGTCTTGGTAACCAAATTTTTTTGTTGCAAACAAACAAACAAATTGGAAGGAATAAATGACAATCAAATAATAATAGAAAGAGCAAATACAATTCAAAAGTCTGACATATTTTCATGTTATTCATTAATGATATAATTAAAAATATTATCATGATGATGTCTGTCAGCCAGTGAGTGCTTGGTCCAATATTGAAATCAAAAATGATATGTAAAATTAAAAACAACATCAATGACATTAAAACTGATATCGAATGACACATGATTGTTATATTCTTATTTTTGATATTCATTTATTGTTGTTGCTGATGCTCCTGCTGTTCTATTTCATTTATTGGACGTGAATGATGATGTTGATTATGATCATTTCAATTCTATTTATTTAATATTAATTACAAATTACAACGTTACAAAATCAATAATAATAATAATATGATATGTGATTACGAAACAAATACAAGTAATTTGTTTTCAAATCCGAAACGGAAATATGAAAGATCATAATAATAACAATAATATGATTGGAAAGAAAAAAAATAATATGATCCCCAGTCTTGATTTCCCAAGACTTTATTTTTTCCAATAATTTTTCAGAACATTGTTAGCAAGGGTAAGACAATACTTTAGCAGTGTATATAGAGTATCGCACTCAAAATTGGAATAATGTGAATATTGCATCATCTTCAATGATCGATTTTTGTTCTTCGAAAAATCACATATTTTTAAAAGCATTTTCAAAAATGAGCAACTTTTTTCGAAATTTCGGAGATGAATGAATATGATTTAATTGATTTTTCAAAAAGTTTTTAAAAAATCTCTAATCATTTGATCCAGATTCACTCATTTCTCTGGATCTGCGTTATACAATGTCCATATGCGAGATTGAATAAGAAACTTGAAACATTTGTTCAATTTTTGAAATTTTCATTCGAAAATGTGATTTTCTTGTGCTTGTCAAAACCCTTGAAAAATATATCAAAATTGAACTAAATTTGTGTCCGGAATATGTGTTTACATCATCATCCATGCTTTGTGTTAATATTTGTATTATGCTTTCAAATATGAAATTTTATCATACATTTCTTTCATATCAATGAGTATCGATGTGGAAAAAGCAATGAAAAATCAATTTTTTCCAAATTAACAATTGAAATTGATAATTATTTATTTTGACAAACAAACAACAAACAGCCAATCAACCAAATATATCAACAAACAAATAAAAATATCAAAATACAAAATTTTATCTTCTGATTAAATTTTTCGTATTTGGAAAAAAAACCAAATAAAATGCTCAACGAGTGATTAACACAATAATAAATTGATGAATTATGATCGATTGCTAAGCACTTGGGCATTATCACATCAACCAAAGACATGGTGACAACCCAAAAAATTATTTTTATAGTAGCTATCATGTCTTCGATTTTTATGATACGAAAATGCATGAAAATATTAAAAATTAGAAATGAATCTTCTTTCAAATGTGTACAAATATTGAGTAATTATCAATGATTTATTTGAAATTGACCGAAAATAAACACGATTATTCGCACTCGGCAACATTAGCCGCGATTTTATATCATTTCAAATAAATAATCATGATGATAACGGTGCTCATCAAGCACTTGTCGAATGCAAAGGTTTACAAATGACGAATTGACATATTTACGAAATTTCAAGTGTTTTTTCCAAAATTCCATCCTTTATGACTATTATCATCAAAATCATCATCGAGCGATGATCAACAGTGAAATGAATTGAATGGAATCATCATCATCAATGTGTCTGTGCGTGTGTATGAGAGATAAAATTGGCTGATTGATTGATATAAATCGATTGGCATGTGTATTTTGTTGGCAATCTTTTTGATTTGTTTTCTCATTTTTTTCCGTAATAAAAAATATTCAATTGTGCATTCATCAAATGCGTCAATAATTTTGCACAAAAACAAATATCAAAAGCGACAAACAAACATGCAAAAAACAAGCAGCGAACTTTGATTTTCGAAAAATTCTAAATTTAACCAGAAGAAAAACAAAGAAACAAAACAACAAAATTCAATGCTATTTAATTCAATTTTAATTCAATACCATTGATTGATTGATCAATTAAATCATTTCACAAAGCAAAATTTTTATTTTTCAAATATCAATTTTTTTTTGTTTTTCCCATTCCTTCCATTTATTCACCACCACTACAACAATCAAACAATTAATCAATCAATCACCAGCGACAACCAAGCAACCAACAACAATGAATGTTTGTTGAGCCAAGAATTTTGCGATCAATTTTTTCGAAAATATTCATGAAAATATTTTAAAAAAACAAAACCGTAGCATTAAATGCAATTAAATTTGTTTAAAATAACAGAAAATTTTGAAAAAAATTTTTAAAATCGAGTGAAACAAAAGTGAACAATGAAAAACTTTTGTCAAATAATCTAAAAGCTAATCAATTTTTTCTGTTTTTGTTTTGTTTTTAAATAATTAATTTGATTGTAAAGTTCAAAATAAATTGAACGAATAAAAAAAATAAAACTTTTTATTATTTTTGACTTTCAAACATTTACAATTTCATGTGTTGTTATTTCATAGTCAACCGAACAACAGTCACATACACAAACATCCATGAAATTGTTCGTGTGTGCATGTATTTGGTGTTGTTTTATTTGTTTTCCAGATTAATTAGAAAATAATATTGCAACAATACGACAACAATAACATCAATATATTATAATGGGAACTAACATTGATGGTGATCATGATTGTAAATTGAATAATAATAACAATCGTAATAGTAATGATGATAAAGTTGGTGATGATTATCGATTCGACCGTACACAATCATCGCAAATACAACATGCAACATTGAATTTAATTAGTAATAATGATAATGAACATAATTATGGTATTAATGATATTAATGAACATCGACAGGTGATAGACGATAATCATGTTGGCCATTATGATCGTCCATCATGTTTGAAATTTAATAATAAAAATAGTGATAATGATAATTATAATTTAATTGAAAATTATAATAAATACTATCAAAGTGATCATTATAGTAATATAATACGGGAAATTCTTGATTCAGAATCACTTAATTCTATCCGTTCATATTCATCATTAGCGAGCTCAAATAATTATAATGATAATAGAATTAGCAATAGTAACAATACTCCGACTAGTGGTAAGTTGATTTAATTGATTGATTGATCAATTAATTTTTAATTAAATTTGGTCATATATTCAAAAGATGAATCGGTAATCACCATTATTGATGATGGTGAAGTTGATGATAATGATGTTCAATGTAATGATATTTATTGTGAAAAAAATTACAACAATGTAACGAAATTTGATAATTATACAAATAATTTTGACAAAAAAATCAAAATCAACAACAATATTAGCAATAGAAAACAATCAAAATGGAAAAAAATAAAAAATCATTTAAATATTTATGATTATTGCCATCGATTCACACGGTAATTGTTGATTTTATTCATTTTTTGTCTGATTTCATTTGATGTCTGATAAAATTTTCTTTACAAACAGTTATATTTATTTCATCGATATTCTGTTCATATTTGCATTATTTTTATCAACATTAATAATTTTATTATTATTTCGTCCACATTTTTCATTAAAAAATTTAACTACTGAAAACATAATTCTATTCATCATAATTTGGTCAATATTATCATCAATTTATTTATCAATACCAACATTCAAACGTTGGTTCTATTATTGGAATCCAGATTTTCATTTAACGAGGCCAAGTTGAATTATTTAAAAAAAAATGATAAAAACAATCTACATAAATAAATTCTACCTTAATAATGTGTAATATTCTATTATGATTTGTGAGATTTTATTTTATTTTGATTTCAAATTTCGGATTTTCGAAAAAATAATCTTGAATTTTTTTTTTTTTTTTTTTTTTTTTTTGAAAATAATTACCAAAAAAAAAAAAAAAAAAAACAAAAAAACAATTTTCTCCTGAAACAACTAAAAACATTTCAAAAAACTTATTTCATTTTATTTTTTCATGATTCGATTTTAATGATCATTAATGTATGTAATTATAAATAATTGAGATATAAAATTTTAATTTGCATTTTAAATTTTTGCCAAAGAAAAAATTGGAACTAAAAATTTATTTGGAATAATTTAGTTTCATCAAAAAAAAAATCGCTACAATCATATGGTGCAGCAACAAGCACATCGTATTTTGCTTCGTTTGTTCATTATATTTACCATTGAATTCCGATGAGAATTATGTCTTGTTTCACATTTTTGTGTGATTATTATTTTGCTTCAACAAATAAATTACCCAGGAAAAGGAATACGCCTTGTTTGTCATTACTGTTATTATCGTTATTATCATTATTTTTGATTATAATTTTCCAAATATTTCAACAACAGAAAAACTGTATTGTATCGTGTATGTATTTGTGTTTGGGAAAAACCATTTCAAAAGAATTTTCAGAATTTCTTCTCTGCGTGTTTTCACTCTTACAGAATTCTATTTGATCATGAATTGTTTCGAAAAAAAATTCTTTATCAAAATTCACAACAATACCAAGGTCGTATTCGGGGGTTTTGCTATTTTTTTGTGCAGTGGTGAACCTTTATAATTTCCTTTCATAGATTTTTTTCAAAAGGAATTCGTTCATATATTTATTCAGTTTTCCCTTTGAATTTCGCATCAATTTAATTCGTTACCATCATGAGATTGTAAAACAATGCGAATCTAATTGAATTGATGTGAAAAATTTTGGATCAAAAATCAAAGAAAAATCTTTGATTTTCGCCATTTAACAAAAGTCGAATTGACTATTGTTGTTGTTTGATCTGAAAAACTTTTCTATTTTTCTATGGGCTATTTATTTTATTTCATTTTCGTTTTATTTGAATTCCTTTTATCAATGTAATATTTCTTATTTGTACATAAAATTTTCATCATTCATTCATTTAATTCATTCATTCATTCATAGAATCACAGAATTTACAACGATCGAGGGTGTTGGTTGGCTGGTTCGACGGTTGTCAGTTGAAAGAATTTTCGTTTTTCCTTTGGTTATCTGAATATTTTAATCAGATACCACTACGAGCAACATTTGCCATCATTTGCTGCTTGTTCCTACGGCCGAGGACCAAAAAATTTGGAACATTTTGGTAGTGGATCAATTTGGTTTTTTTTCAACTATTTTTTTTTTGGAACAGTCAAATCAACAACAACAAAAGCAACACTGATAATAAGTGTTGACAATAATTTGTTTATTGTTGTTGCTTTGTTTTTGGCTGAACATGTCAATGATGATGATTAGAAACCAAAACAAAAACAATATACGAGCATTATTTGCCAAAAAAGGAGATATCCGTAATATTAATAATGAGTAGAATATGTGTGTGCGGACCAATTTAAAATTTTTTAGAAAATATAAAAACAAAACAACAACGAAAATAAAATATTCACCAGAAATAATTGAAATTAAATTTCTTATATTCATTCATTCATTGATTTATCTATTTTTTGTTGTACTTTTTCGTATTTTACTTTTAAATAGTATCGAAACGCATGCACCCAGGACCCATGATATATATGATTGCTTTGTTGGCTTGGTTTGGTAGTTTTGGTATACCGAAAACTGATCCTTATATAATAATGTACATTTTTTCGATGTTTCCAAATGGGGAGAAATGATGAAAAGTAAAGGGAAAGGGAAATCGGGAAAGTTTTTTTCTGGTTATTTTCTATTACATTATTTTCCATTATTTCTTGTATATAAGCGCATGAGTGATTTTCCAATATTCAGTTTTCCCGACGAATCAAATTTATATTTGAATTAAAATATAGATTTTTTCATCCATTTCAGAAATATAATGCTACCACCTTTTCAGAAAAATGATAATATCCACATTCATTCATTCGACTAACTGTGTATATTATGGTTTGTTCGATATTGTTGTTGCTGTTTCGTCATTTTATTCCTTTCTCATTGAACGAAATGGAACAGCAATACACATCAAAACACTATTATCATTAATTGTTTTGCTGCTTTTTTCGATAGTTGTTGCTGTTGATCCAAAATAGTGAATAGCGTGTGTGTGTATGACATACAAACATCAACATCGTTTTGCATTCATTCATTTATAAACAACATATAAACACATCAACATCAACACATACACCGAAAACCGAACCGAAAACACAGTCGAAACATTTTTTAGTCAAAGATTATACTTTTTCATTCATTCATTTATTCTGTTTTTGATTTTTGATTTTCAATTTTTTCGATTTTTTTCGTTTTGTTTTGTTTTCGATTTATGTTTTCTGGGTTTTTTCGGTCTTTTGTTTTTTGTTTGTTTCACTCTATTCTTCCCTAATATTTTACCTTACACAATTCTTCGATTTTTATATTTTGATTAAGAATAGCGGAGTTTTTACTTTTTTCCCTTCGTTTGTTTTTAGGAATTTTTTCTATGATTTCGCATGAATTTTGTTTTGAATTTGAATGAAAATCCATGTTAATTGAGTGAAAACTAAAAAAACGACAACACCAACAGCTTAATTAAAAATTTCATTATCTGTTCCAAAAAATTCATTCAAATTGGACTTTTTCTACGAAAAAAAAAATTATTATTCAATAAAATAAAATCAACAAATCATTAACCAACGATATTCATATCGAGATAATAAAGAAAAAACAATTAATTCATCGCCTATTTTCCATGATCAACTGAAGAAAAATTTTCAATTCAACAATATCTATCATTAAATCATCGTTTATCAATAGAATATTATTAACTAACAAACAACAACAAATATTGACAAAACAATGAATTGATATTGAACAGCATTGAAAATAATTAAATAATTTTCATTTAATTTATTTTATTTTATTTTCATTTTATTTCATTTTTTTAGTCTTAGATTTTATTAATTTTTATATACTTTTATTTTTATTATTCACATTCTATCATTTGGTTCATATATTACACTTTAATAATTATTTGAAAGATTTACACATACACAACGAGCACATTTTATTGTCATTCTAGTCAAAAACCTTTAAAAACAATGATATAGTCTTTTCTTTTGAAAAATTTGCATTAAATATTCAGTCATTTTAATTAATTCGTACGAAATAGAATCATTTATTGAAATTTCAAATTTAATTTAAATTATCAAATGATCAAATTGAAAGCAGCAACCACCGATCACAAATAAATTTCAAATCAAATCAACAAATGTGAAATTTTAATTTTTCAAATTTTCGATCTTTCAATCATTCCTTAATAATTTGAAAATAATTTTTCATTAAAAATTCATTTCAAAAATAATTATTTGAATTCATTCCAAAATTAAAAAAAAAACTTCAAATCAACGATCAACCATTTTTTCTGGGTAAGTTTTTTTTACGAAACATGAATTTTTTTCCAAGAAAGATTTATTCAAATCAAAATGTCTAACTTTGAATGCAATTATAAATGATGATGATATCATTACGAAACCCGAAAAAAATTATTTTCAATTTTTTTCTCTCGATTCTCTGATAATTCTTTGGTTGTCATTATTGGCTTATTATTATTATTTAATATTCATTTTTTGATAAATACATTCTTCCGTTTTTTCTCGTTCATTTTTTTTTGTTGCTTGATAATGATGTTCATGTGTACCATCGTTTGCTTTGCATACACGCAAACACACACACACAAACACACGCATCCTCAATCATGATGGAATTGTCGCTCCCATTTTTACTTCAAAGCAATTTTCTCTTGCAATTTTTCCGAAATTTTGACGATTCTATTCTTGATTCTGATATTAGAGTTTGCGTGAAATTAAGGATTCAACAATAATAATAAATAATCGTAATAATAAGAATCGTAATACATTCTACATGTTTTTGTCTCTCTCTTGCGTTTCTCTCATGTTTGAATTCAAATAATAATACATAATCCAAGTTGTAATTTTTTCTTTGTATTTTTATGGTTTTTTTTATATGTTATAATAATGCAAAAAATAAATAAATAAATAATAAAATTCAAAATGATTATCATTATTATCATTTGTTATTATCATTGATAGCCATTTTAATAGTTAGAAGCAATAATATTATTATTATTTATAATCATAGATGCATTTTTTCCATCTTTTTCCGATCTTTTTTTGCTTCACCAAAGTTTCCATGTTGAACCACAACAATAATAATAATAATGATTATAATAATAAATTGTTGCCTAAATGAAAAAATATATCAAATAATAATAAGAATATAATAAGAATTTTTTGAAAAAAAATAAAAAATAAATAAGTGATATATCAACCACCAGTTTGGTCATATTTTCTATCAGAATTCTTATTCGTTTCCATGTTTCTTCTTTACAATTATGATTCTGTTATATTTTTCTTGAAAATATCAAATTTCTTTAAAAAAAACATAAAAGTCATAAAATTTTATATTTTATTTAAGAAATTTATTATTACCAAAGTTAATAATAATATTAAACTTTCAATAACAGATAACAATAATATTAATTGAAACTTTTATACCTTTTTTTGGCAAATTATTTTTGGGTTTGGAACACAACACGTCTCTGGAAACTTTATTTATGATTCAATGAAATAAAAAATGATAGAAAATATTGATCAAAAAAAAAAGAAATGAAAATGAACCCTAAAAAAATCAATTTAAATAATTAAATTTATATATTCTTTTCTTAATTTATAAATGTTTATATTGAAATTGTTTCGACATTCATTCATATATTATTTATTTTTTCATTGAAAATGAATGATGTTTTTTTGCTCCTTTACGATAGAGTAACCAACTGTTTGAAACTGTTTGAATCCATTAAATTATAACATTCATTCTGCGGATAATTTACCACGACCAATCAAGCACGTATAAAGATTGAACATAAATTTTGTTGAATAAATTTAAAAAAAATATTTTGCATTGAAGAATAAGATTTGCCAGAAATTTGAACTAAAATGTAAACATTTTACATTCTGAAAAATATAATTGATTGAATTTTGAATATTTTTATGAAAAATTCAATCTGTTTCGTTTCATTATTAAAAATTCTATCAAAATTCTTAAGCGATCAATGTTTACAATTTTCTTTTTTGCTTCCAATTCAATTCGATTCATACGATTCAATTCATTCAATTTCGTTTGGAAAATGAATAAATAATTTTGTTTTACATTCAAAATTTATGTGTGTGTGTATTCAAGGAAACAATCGCTTTCGTATGCAATTTTTGTTTCTTGTTTCGTATATTTCTTTTCGTTTGTTTTTCGTTTGATTTTGAATTATAATTTTCAAAGATCACTGCAGCAACAACGAATACAAACCAAAGAATGGTTTACCAAAACAAAACAAAACAAACAAAATGATATGAATTAATTTTCGATTTGAAATTTGAAATTTAAATTGAAAATTGATGAAAATAAATGAAAAAATGAATTAAAATAAACAAATTTTTAAAGTGTTATTGGTGGTGTGTTTATACAGAGAATCTTCAAAATTTCATCAAAAATTATGATCGAAAGTCAGTGTTAATATGAAAAATTTGAAAATCGTCTTGCTAAGTTTGTGATTTTTGAAATGAAAATAATAATAATAATATATTTCATTATGAGCAATTATGTTTGAAAAAAAATGATTTTTCTTCTATTTTCTCCCATTTGAATGAACAACTTGGAACATTTTTATTTTTTCAATATTTCTGTGATTACTTCATTATGAATTTTTCGATTTTTTTGCATTTGAAAGTGGTGATTATGTATATCATTTCAATGTAATTTTGTATCGACATGAGAATAGTGAATTTCTTTCGATTTTAATTTAATTTAATGGCCTAAAAATGTATGTAAATTTGTATTTTTTCCAATTCTCCTGCTATTATTATTATTATTTGATCATTTGTTTTACATTTATTTTTCTTATTTTTAATATTTAAATTAATTTTTTTTGTACTTTTTCGCCCAAATGAAACCTTATTAATATTTTTCAATCTTGTTTCAACATATGAAAATGAATATTATTTCTACTCGATTCAATTCAATTCATCTATTTTAATTTAGTTTGCTCGTTGTTGTACATAAACTAGAAAAGAAATGTTGAATTTATATGAAACGAATCATTGATTGAAATATTGAATAGTGAATCCAATGAGTGAATGAATAGATGGATGCATTATGAGCTTAGTATCCATTTTTTTCTTTCAATGCTTAACGTGTTTAATTTCGATCGAATTTTGTATTTATGGAAAAAATGAATGAATGATTATTATGATTAGTTCCCAATTCGACCGTTTCATTTTTTTCATTTTTAATTTCAATTTGATGCATAGTGAATTTTTATTTAACATTTCTTTTCGAGGTGGAAAAAAGTAGTGAACAAATGACAGCTGTCGTTTAAAATCGATATTGAATTGTGTGATATATATGATGATGTATACAACACGATGAAATACGCATTTGAAATAATTTCTCGTGCGAAATATTTTGACCTTTGCCCTTGTTAAATAGCAAAAATCATTATATGGCCAAACAATACGTATATTTACCATCATTATTTCAGACAAACGACAATCATCAATCTCGTGCATGAATTGCATGTGCTTGTGCATTCATCATTTGCTGCTGTCGTGTGTATTGTTATTATCCATACAATTTTTGCAAATCTATTGAATCATTTTATTTTTTCATGCATTTCATATTAGCATCTCAATGAAGTGAATGAATCTCGCATTTAATACACGACATCTGGTGTATGCATGCATATTTCCGTTTCAATTTCAATAAGTAAACATTTTCTTCTTTTAGTTTGCTTTTTTCATTAAAAATTTAGAATTTAATGGCATAAATAATTGCATTCATAAATAAATGACTAAATCACAAGCTTATCTTATTTTTTAATTATTAATAGTCATTAAAAAGCAGTGGAAAATTAATTTCGACATAATTACATTTTGTTTACTACCTCTGAACACATTAAGATACTTATTCAACGAAGAATTGTTAAATTATTTCATAATTTTTTATAAAATAACATTAAAAAATTAATTAAAATAAATGATTTCATCGGCTGATTTTGAATTTAATGATAATAATAATTGCATAACAACAACTACAGCAACAATGAATGGTTTACATGAATCAAATTCTTCTCCAATTAATAATAATAACAATAATAATCATAACGGCAGCATTCATAGTAATTCATCATCTGTACATTCAATGGAAGATAGTAAAACAAATTTGATTGTAAATTATTTACCACAAACAATGACACAAGAAGAAGTACGCAGCTTATTTTCATCCATTGGTGAAGTTGAATCATGTAAATTAATTCGCGATAAAGTTACAGGTAGATTTTACCTTTATCATTGATTAAATGGAGAAATTTTAATCGAAATTATAAAATTAAAAATACAAAGCAGGTCAATCTTTAGGTTATGGTTTTGTTAATTATGTAAGAGCAGAAGATGCTGAAAAAGCGATCAATACATTGAATGGATTACGTTTACAAAATAAGACAATCAAAGTAAATTAATTATTATAATTTATTCTTCTGACTTCAAAGAGAAATTAATTATAATTTGAAATTAATATTTTTTTAGGTATCATATGCACGTCCAAGTAGTGAATCAATAAAAGGAGCTAATTTATATGTAAGTGGAATACCCAAAACAATGACACAACAAGAATTGGAAAATTTATTTGCACCATATGGTCGCATTATTACATCACGTATATTATGTGACAATATTACTGGTATGATATTGATGTTGTTTTTGTTTTATTATTTTATTTTTATTCCTATTTGTTATAATTTTATTTGAGTCTTTATATCTTTAAATTAGTATTTTTACCATTTATTCATTTTTATTGTTTTTTAAATATTCTTTTCATGTGTTAAGGTGTTGGTTTTGTTCGTTTCGATACACGTTCAGAAGCAGAAAAAGCTATTAAACAATTACACAATACCATACCGGAAGGTTATGCAGAACCGATAACAGTCAAATTCGCAAATAATCCAAGCACAAATGCAAAAGCATTAGCACCAGCATTGGCCGCATATCTATCACCACAACGCCGTTTTCCTGGGCCAATACATCATGCAGCTAATCGATTCAGGTACTTACATCCAACAGCAACAACTACACCGACACCACCAACAATACATTCTCCATTATCAAGGTACGGATCCT
This sequence comes from Psoroptes ovis, assembly GCA_002943765.1. Lineage (NCBI taxonomy): Eukaryota > Metazoa > Arthropoda > Arachnida > Sarcoptiformes > Psoroptidae > Psoroptes > Psoroptes ovis. Next base: position 1,964,381 of record PQWQ01000006.1, read on the forward strand.
AACGTAAATAAATGTAAAATAATAAAAAACAAACCAAAATAAATAAAAAACAAACGTGGTCATTAATTTAAAAAAACATTTTAATCTTTATTTAATGTATTTAAAAGATTCAAAGGTATATTTTTCGGTTACTTTATTTAATTATTTAATATCATTAATTTTTTCTTATTCTTATTTGGATTCCAAATTTCAAAAATAGGTTTATTTGTTTTTTCTATTAATAATTTTTGGCTTGAAACTTTTTATTTGAAACATAAATGTGCAAAATATTAATTTTCCACTTTTGTTTTTGCTCATTAATTTTCTTATCTTAATTCAACCAGAAATAACTGGATCGATCAATCATTGTATTATTATCGTAAACAGATATGTTTATCAAACCGTTCAATGCCATTTACGTTTGTTTTTTTGGGTTTCGATTTTTTTCGGTTTTGTTTTTGTTTTTTCGTTTATTTACTGTTGGGCCGTATTTTGAGTTTTTTTTCTAATTTAAAATTTTTCTACAATATTTAATTTTATTCTAATTCGTAAGAAACAGTGAAAAAAATTACCCGATTCTTTTTTTTCAATCTATTTTCCAGTTCATTTCATTTCAAATTTCTTTATCAAAATTTTCGTTTGCTTAAATTATTTAGATATTCTCCACTTGCTGGTGATATATTAACCAATCCATTGATTGCTGCAAATGCAACACTTAATGGTGGTGCTGGTTGGTGTATATTTGTTTATAATTTAGCACCTGATACAGAAGAATCATTATTATGGCAATTATTTGGTCCATTTGGTGCCGTACAAAGTGTCAAAATTATTCGTGATCTACAATCGAACAAATGTAAAGGATTTGGTTTTGTTACAATGACAAATTATGATGAAGCATTAGTTGCTATTCAAAGTTTAAATGGCTATACATTAGGTAATCGTGTATTACAAGTATCATTTAAAACAAATAAATGTAAAGCTGCATGAATGTGAATGGATGAGAAGAGCAAAAAAAATCCACTAATTTAAAGAATATAACATGAAGATGTTGATCATTATTTTTCAATTATCATAAAACTAATGATGCTTTTTAAAAAACTAATTTAAAATCTCATCATCAAGAATAAAACAGAAAAGAAACAACATTTATCTTCATCATTGCTTACACATAATAATGAGAGAACAGTCCATCCGTCATGAAAGACATGTGCATAAGACAAGCACATGACACAAATTCAAACAAGAAAACTTACAACAAATCAAAAACACAGTGCACACATACACACAAGCGAATACACGTTAAAATTTGAATTAATTTTCAAAAATATAATATTGTCATCATCATTTCACTAATGATAATATAACAAATTTTGATTTATATTCTTTAGATAAGAGAATTCTTAGGGTTTACTTTTTTTTCAATTATTATCACATTTTTAGTTCAGTTCTTTTCACTACATTTTCTAATCAAATAATTTCAACTTACGATTAATCATTTTTTCATTTCATTTCATTTTTCGAAAAATTTCTCGAAACAATCTAGTCGAATCGCAAAATTCTTCATTATATTCATATAGTTCATTGAATCATTAATTTTATTTGAGACAAAAATTTATCATTTTTAGCGATTCAAAATAATTTTAATAACATAATTTGAGACCATTTTCAGTTTCATTGATGACGATATTATTTTATTTTTGATTGATTAAAACTGATACGTTGTTTCATCTGAAGCAACAACAACAACAATTACAAATAAGACAAAAATGAATTTGCATATCAATTTTTTTCATATTATTATTATTATATTAAATATCTTTATATTTATATGATTCTGAGCGAAAAACACAAATACACAGAATTTATCGTAAACAAACAAATATTGGGCTAAAAAAGAGTAGTCGAAATTTTTCGGAATCAATATTGCTTTCATGAAGATTCTGAATGATTCTTCTGATCATTTTCAAATAACTTTTTTCTGTTTCATCCTTGCTCTAATCATCATGATTATTATTATTTTAATCATGATTAACTACGCAAACACACAGACGAAGACAAATATTGAAAATTAATTGTTTGTGATGAAAAAAAAATGAATAAACATTTTGCTATTAACAAATTACAAACACCGACACACTCAAACACACCCCCACATAAATATGAAATGTTGAACAAAAAATTAATTAACAATTATGGATTTATAAAATATTGTTTATTTAATATTATTATTATTAATTATTATTAATCACTATTATTGATAATGATATTATTACCTTGATGCTTTTATTTTGTTCCAATGTAAACAACAGCAAAAACAATAACGAACGACGAAGTAAAAAACTTTAAACAAACAAACATACGAAAAACAAACAAATTCATTCCATTTAATCTATTTTTCTCTTCTTTTTCTTCATATTCATTCTCATTATTCATTTCATTACGTCCAATTTCAATTTCTAGTCTTTATTAATATATTGTCATTGGTTTTAATTCAATTTAATCTAATTTAATTCAATTCAATTCAAACAAACTAAAACAAACAAACATGCATTTTATAAAACTTAAATTAAGGCAATTTCTCATTCTATTATGTTATCATTTTTTAATTCACATAATTTTCATGATTATTTTGCATCATTTTATTTTATTATTTATGATTTATTCAATTTATTAGAGTTCAAAATTACCGAAGGTATCGACTAGTCATAAAAAAATTTCTTAGTCATAATGCACTTGACACATACATCATTAATCAATTAAAATCTAACAGATTTCTGGTCATATTGATTTCTTTTCGATTTCATTTCACATTATTTGATCAAATAAACAAACGAAAAATGTTGATTTGACACAAATTATTCACTTTCATTTCAATCATTTGTATTTCAAACCAATTTGATTAAATTTTTTAAAAAATTTTTTCCTTCAAAATTTCAATGAATAATAATTCAATTTTTTCTTTATTTTTTGCATTTTAATTTTATTTTCTCGCTTGTTTTTGTATGGTTTTTTCCCAATTGATTTTAAGAAATTTTTCATTTCGATTTTGATTTTTGAGTTTTTTCCCATATTTACTTGTTTGTCGCCATAACTGAAAATACACAAGCACTAAAACAAATGAAAAAAATTCCGATTAACATTGATTGTTTATTATACACAGAGTTACAGCTTCACACTATGATCTCAATCATTCCAAAATGAATAAAAAAATGAACTAATTGAACGACTGATTTATCCAAATTTCAAATTCCGCATAATGAAACAAAATTATTGTATGAAAAAATGCATCCCTGACCCAAAAAACTGAAAAAAGTGACGAGACACATAAGCGGAGAAAAAATATGATTATTTTGAACTAAATTATTGTCAATTGAAAAAATATTTATATTTATACAAAAAATATATAAAATATATGAATATATATTAATGGTTTAAACATTTTCTAAGAAAATTTGAATATATATGATGAAAAAAAAATTAAATTCAATTTCAATTTTTAATAATTATTCAAAAGATTCAAAACGAAAATTCAATTTGATTTTGATTTTTTTCTGAAAAAAATAAAAATAAAAATACATAAAAACCAGTGCCAAAATAAGAAACAAAAACGATAAAACTAATATCAATAATTCCAGTGGGGCTCATTTTATCACTCAATAATAAAGTTTTTGTGTCTTTTGGTAAATTTAAATAATATTTTTAGTAATTTTGGCAAAAACAAAGCAAACAACGAATCTCCATAGATTAATTGAATTCTTATGGGGAAAAGTAACGAAAATTGTCGATTGTTGAAATTCAAATATGAAAATTTTAATTCCATAGAAATTCCACAGAAAACAAAAGAAAATTTTATGAATACGCATTTGAGTTTAATTTAATGCAATTTTGTAAATTCTCAGCTGTAAATGACAATTACATTCAGGTGGCTTTTATTTCTTGAGAAATTTTATGGATTTTCAAAGAAAATTTTCGAAAATTTCATAATCAATAATGTCAAACATTTGAAACAAAAAAAGGCTTAATTTCATTTCATTTTTTCAAGAGAAAAGCTTTGAAATAGCTGAATATTAAAGAATGCATTGAGATTATAGATGGAAATAAATATTTCAAAATAATTCATTTTCACGATTTCCTAAGAAATTTAATTTTATATATAAATGGTCAACTTTTGAACATTTGTAAAACGTGCGTATATTTATTTTTTTTTAAAGATGATGCTTCCATTATCATATAAGAAAAAATTTAATATCTTTAAATGATCACTGAAGTAAAAAATGAAAAAGAAGAAGATGCTATTCGATAATGGTCAAGTCGTTTATTTGAAAAAATAATCATAATAACGATTATTATTATTATTATGATCATTATAAAAGCGAAATATATTAAATGTAAATATAAATGTTAATAATAATGATACCGATGATAAACATTCAACATTTATCAGAATTTGACATTTCATTTAAATTAAATTGTGTAGATTTCAAATGGAATTCCAAATTCCTTTATTCCTTGCAAATAATAGCAAACGGAATAAATAAATGTTTCGAAAATGATTTTACAAGTCAAAAATTGAATATTTAAAAGAAAAAATCAATGTTATTGTTGAAATTTTCCAATATTTCTTCGGGTCTCCACACATCTTGATACTCCAGATCGACAATTGCTAGAGAATTGATGTTTGACAATTTTCAAACTGAAAACTTTTTTTCATTATTGTAAAAAAAATAATCAAAATGAAATGGAAAAATTATTATAATAATACATTTGTTGAATCGTTGACATAATGAATTTGATCTGAAATTTAAAAAAGAAAAAAATAGTTTTTCATTTTCAATTTCAACATTTACATTTCTATTTTTGAAATTGATTCAAATCGTTATCATCATTATTATTATTATTGATGGTGATAACAATAATAATTTTAATAAATAAATAAAGTGATTTTCATTCTCATTTCCATTCCAATTTTTTCAATACGCTTCTCATCAATATTTATCACCATTTTCAAATATTTATATTTTGAAAAAAATATCTATTTTTTTCCATTCACATGAGAAGTAATGTGTCACACATTTTATTATTTACACAAGATATGAATTTCTATTTGATTCTCATCATAATATTTCCATCATCATTTTCCATAAAATTATTTTGTATGATTTTGAATTTTCATATGCATAAATAATGTGTCAAATCAATGCAAAATAAAGTCAATAAAAGATTTCATTTTTTTCTGTCCGTTGAGATTTTTTTTTTGCATTTTCCATCATGAATCAATGTATGAATAAAAGGGGCAATCAAACAATCACAAACATTCAAATATTGTCACCAATATGTGTATTGACAAAATGCATTCAATAAATTCAAACTTTTAGATTTCTGCTTATGGCAAATAATGGTTATTTGTGATTACTTAAATAAATTCAGACATTTTTCTCGATTGACAAAAGAAAGCAAACAATATTTAGATTAAGAATCATAGAATGAATTGACATCAAATAATGATGATAATAATTCAGTTTCGATTCAATCATTTTTTATAAATCATTCAAATTCAATCAATAGATTGATTTTGATCGTTAATTCTATTCATTTGCTGATCTTAGAATCTTTTATCATGATTTGAATTTTCAATTCAATTGTTGTCTTCCAAATGAATGGATGCGATGAAGAATTGATTCACATTAATCAAAAATGATAAATCAATTCTTCATTCATTCATAGCATTCGAAAAAGATCAGATGTGACATTCAATTCTTGTATTATTAACATTTTCATTCATAAATCCAAGTCTTACAAATTTTCATTTTTATTAGCTCGAAATATTTTTTATTGAATTGATTTGTGACAAATTTATTTGGAACAAATTTCTTCCCTCTTTTTCTTATGTATCATACAACAGATATGAAAATGTGTTGTCAAGAATCATCAAATTTTATGATCTTTGATACACATGAATCATTTGTTCAAATTTCTTTCATCATTTCTTTTTTCTTCAAATACAATTTTCAAAATTGTTTGAAAACAAATAAAAATAAAAATGTTGCATACATAACATGATGATATGACCATAGAAAAATAAAAAACGGATTGAATCAATGTCATTTTCGCTTCTATTTCTATTTTTATTTCATAAATTCAAGATTGATTATGTTCATTATTATTATTATCATTATTAATGTTTGTTGTATGATACAAATGGCTAAGATATTTGCATTATTTCAGCAATGTTCTATTTTTCGCAATAAATTTGACACATTAGAAAAAAATGAAATGAAAAATTATCATTTGAAATTTTTTTTTCATTGTCATCATCATCATGGTCATTGTTCAACTCAAAAATTGGAAAAAACTAATGGACGTCATACAAATAATCGGAAATTGAACATAATAAATCAATTAAGAAATTTGACCATCAAAAAAGAAAACAACCGTATCAAAGTTGTGCCATCTAGAAATGATAAGATAAATCAATTCATAAATTGATTTTCTTTGAAAGAAAAAATGTCTTGAAATTTTTATTATTCAATTTCAATACATTAAAATGGAAGTAAAAAGTAAAATTTAAAAAAAAATTAATAATTAATTATGAAACACAATTCATTCGCTATTATAATCATTATTTATTTTGTTTTTTGTATTAAAAAAAATATTTTTCAATTAATATTTATATTCTTAGGTTTTTATGGTGTTGTTTAAATAAGAAAAAAATAATAATAAATTCTTGAAATTTGTTTATTTATTCCTCTTATGTTTGCTTTTGTTTTTTCGCTTATCTCTTTTCAATTTTACTTTGAACATCTTCATTTTATATGTTTTAATGAATTAATGTAATAATAAAAGCTCTTCACAAGAAAGAAAAAAAGATAAATTTTGATAATGTTAGTTATACAAATAATAATATTAATAATAATGATAATTTCATTTTTTGAATGTCCGCTAAATGAACATTGAAAATGAAACAAAAAACATATTTTAAAATGTGTCTGAATTTGTGTATGTTGGTATTAGATTTATAAAGTAAAAAAGCTATTTAATGTTACTTCATGTTTATAAATATTGAATATTCTGTTTTGGAAATGGAAAAGAAAAATCAAATTATCATTATGACATTTTATTAAATTAAACAAATAAATAAGCGAAAAAAATTTCTATTTTCCTTAAATTTTATCATTTTATTTTGTATCATAATCATTTGCAAACTATCAAACTATATGCAACGTGTGTGTATGAATGAATTGAGTAAGTGAAGCAAATATGTTATTTTTGCATTTTAAAGATGTATGTTAATTATATTTCATCTTATATTATCATTGCTGCTGCATTGCTATTATCAATATTCAAATTTTGCTATTTTATTCTTTCTAATCATCAAATCCTTGTGACAGTAAAAAATTGGCCGCCATATTTTCATTTTTATCACAGGCGAAATACGCTTGAACGACAAGATATTCAGGAAAACCTAATGCTTTGAGCTATTGGTCATGAAACAGAATGGAAAATTAATTATATTGCAAATATGATAGTAATGATATCTTACTCTATCGATAGCCTCCTTATCTTGTGGAGTCATGTGAGCTGTTCCAATCAAATTCATTAAATTCGATTGGTCAGCCGATTCAGGTTGTCGTTCTGATGGAACACTTTCAGTAGGAGCACTAGCACCTCCACTTTCACCGATTTGTTGAACTAATGGTTCCACTGGTTCATTCAACATTTGTAAGAAGGCTTCTTGATTTTGGCTTATCAATTCCAACAATCGTGGATTATTTTGGCTAATTTGTTGTATCATACTATTCAATAAATGTGGATTACTTTGTACCGTTTGTCTCATTGTACGAAACATTGGTTGATCTCGTAAAAATTCGAATGGATTCGCAACACTACCAGTATCTGATGAATCTAAACGTGAACCCTGTTCGGTCGATGCTGTTGATAATGATGTCGCATCGGTGGAAATAAAATCAGGAATACCAGATATTAGATATTCGACAGCACGATCAGGATTATTAAAACTAGCACGAAGTGCACGTTCTACTGAGCTCCGATCATAGCCCATTTCCATTATTTGCGTCACCATTCTTTCATAAGCTTCACCAACAACAACTGTAGATTCTGATATGGTTATATTAGGCACCGAAGATTCACTTGAATCGGAAGTATTACTATCTTTTGCCGTGGATTTTGCTGTTGCTGCTGTGTCAGATTTTGTATTATCATTGTTATTGTTATCTTTATTATCAGAAGTCGATTTAGATTCAGTTTTTGATGGAGATGATGATGAATTACTATTATCAGTAGATTTTTTCGCTTCATTTGTAGTTGTTGTTGTTGACGATGATTGCTGTGACTGCTTAGGCTTAACAACCATTACCACAACAAATCTTGTTTCTTCAAAATTACATTCTTTAATTATTGAATCATCTGACAGTACTTTACCGGCATATATCAATTTTAACCATTCGGCTAAATAATCTGCACCTTTTACTTGATTAATTTTTTGTTTCAATTTTAACACCTATGATTAATGTAAAAAATAAAAATTATTAATCAAAATTTCAAAACATCAAAAGTGAAAAATATTCAAACCGTTTCATTTTCATCCATTTCAACATCAAAAGTTTCTTGTTGAAGTGTTTTGATTATAATCTTCATTTTAATTATTATATTATTCACAGAGATGTAATAAAAGAACGATATAATTCTTGAAAATATTAAAATTACGAATAATTTATTTATGCAATAATTTTCTTAATCAAGAGCTCTCAATTGTGATTCACAACAAATGAACAAAGATTTGAAAGAAAAAAATTATGAAAAAATTTAAAATATTTGAAAAAAAAGCTTAAAATTATACAATAGTCAAATATTTTCAAGCTTTTTTTATAATTTCTTTGCTTCGAACAGACACACGAGTTTTTTTTTCTTTCTTATTTTCATTTATTTTTCTGCCACTAATCAACTCTGTGATAATAATTATTATTTTGTAAAATTATTTATGCAGAACTTTGAGTTCAAACTCATAAAATGAATCAAAAAAATTGGAAAAAAATGGAAAAATTTAATGGAGAATTCAATGCAATATAATAATAAATAATAACATGCAATGTGTGCGTGTATGTTGTTGCTGTTATACATTTGATGAATGAATAAACGAATGAATGAATGATGAATAAGCATCTTATATGCTGGTAAATGAATAGTGATGGTGCTGGTGTTGTTGGTGCATTTTTAGATAAATACAAATGGCAGCGTGATTTTTTTTTCAAGTCAAAAGTGGCGCTATCTAGTGACTTTTTTTAAAACTAAAATTCAAATATAAAAATCAAATTTTTCAAAGAAAATTTTTTAAATAGTTCAAAATTTTTACTCATTTTCACAATTCAAAAATAAAAGAAAAGAATTTAATTAAATTCATTAAAATTCAATGAATATAAATTTACAATTGAAATGAACGAAAAATGGAAAAATTGAAAAAAATGGAACAAAATAAAAATGTGTTCAAAACATTTAATGATGATTGATTGTAAGATTGGAACATCAATAAATGTGTATCAATAATGATGATTGTATCATAAAAAACTAATAATTAATTCAGATTTAGATCGCAAATTATAAATTAAAATATCATAAATTATATGATGATTAAGAATTCATTTGAGTGTAAATTAGGAAAAAAGAGAAAAATTGTTACAGAAAATTTGTTGATTTTCATTCATTCATTCGTATTTACGGGTGTCTGTTTATTTGATCACAAAAAATTTAAAACAATTTTGTACTTAAATTTGAATACATTTTGATATCAGCAAATTAAATTCTAAATATTGTGTGTTTTGTTTAGTATTTCCATATGAAAGGCACCACATGTCATTGTTTTTGCTTGATTTTAACAAATTTTTTTTTTTTGACAAAATTCAGCATAAATTATGGTTTAATTATAAAATGAGAATTTAATTTCAAATTTTAGAAAAAAAAATCGTATTTGAATAGATAAAACACATGCACACTCACATTAACACAAGTTTGTGACAGAAACAAAACTTTATGAACCTGAATAATTTCCCAAAATGAAATATGAATGGAAATGAAAAAAAATCAATTTTTTTGTGTCAAAATCAATTAAGAAAAAAAAATCATGAAAATAAGAATTATATAATAATGATCCTAGACTAGTGTAATTCGAGCTAATTAATATTTGTATCTATGTATTTTTTTAATTAAAATATTTTATCAGTACTATTTTTTGGTATGTAGAAATTTTTGAAAAAAAAAACAAATCAAAGACAATATTATTCCTCACAAAATAAAAAATTTGGTATATTTTCACAATTCACAAAAGCCAATCGATCGATCATACACCATATTGATTTGCAAGTCTTTCTTTTAAATTTGCTGGAAAATTATCGGAAAATTGTCGCCAATTTTCTTCACCAACTTGATTTTTAAAACCATGTAAAATCTATTGAAAGATGAAATAGAATGCGTTATTTTTGAAAAAATTAGATCAACCAATTGATTATATATTACCTCTAAAAACATATTTTTCAAATCTGGTTCTGGATTATTCCATGATGCTACTGCATCACAGAAATATATAAAATCTTGAATAACACCGTTTGGATTCTCACTAATCATTGAACATATACCGCGGAATGCTGAATCTTTTGCTTCATTATCACATATATTACGCATTGATAAACACCATGCACGAATAAATTGTTGTAAAAATGGTGATATTTGTTTTTGTGATTGAAATTGTGTACTGACATATCCTAATCTTCCGATCGTAATTGCTAATTATTGTACATGAAAGAGATAATTAATATTAATTAACATTTCAGATTCATTATATCTTTATAACTAAACACAAAAAAAAAAAATAAAATTGAGTAAAACATACCAGTGTTTTCTAGTAATGTTTTTGGCGAATCTGTTTGATTTAAATTAATAATCAATTGGGGCAATAATATTGAAACATATTCTTGCATTCGTTGCTTATATTTTATTGATATTTCGCCTATCGCCCATGTTGCATTATTACAAACAGAAATATTTTCGGGATTTAAATTTTGTGCCAAAATCGGCATAAAATCACGAACACATGGTTCAACAAATACAAAACATGCCCTTGTCAATTCACCGAGTAATGCGAATGAACTTTGTCGTACTTCTGGTGTTGGATCCTTCAAATTATAAATATTAATTAATGAATCGAACGAAAAAACATTTCATTAAAATACTAACTTTGATACATTCATATAATAATCTCATAGTATTAGTGTTTTCAATTAATGGAATCATATGTTCGCCTAATCCTTCTGCTAATCCGCTTAGTAAATCCAGTGCAACAATCAAAAAATCTTTATTTGGGGGATCATATTGATCTTGATTTTCTTGATACATCTGTAACATAAATGAGGATTTGAATGATGAGTTTGAATTCAAAATTAGAAAAAAAAACAAATTTTATTTACCGCATTAAATTTTAATGTCTGTTCAACAAGCGAAAGACAACGGCGGAACACAGGTTCACAATAGGGTAAAAATCCTGTTTGTAATGCTGTTGCAACACTTGAAAAACACTGAAAGAGATCAAGTTAATACATATAGCAAGAAATAAAATAAAAAACTCACTTCTAAAAGGGGAAATAAATCTTTATCATCATCTCTCAATGAGTCCCATTTATGTATCAATGGAGGCATCAATAATTCAATATATTCAGGTTTATTTAAATGATGACCAACAGAATCGGCTAGCGTACCAATAGCATCATATAAAATTAATAGATTTTTATGCTAAAAAATGATAAATTTATGAAAAAACTTTGAATGATAATCGATAATCAACATACCTGATATTTGCCGAATGCGCTGACTAGTGTTTTGAGAATAAGTTCTAGATAAGGAACTAAATCCGTACCAGCTTCTTCTTCCAACGTCGCAAAAGCACTACATGCTGCTTCTTGTACACGTTTATTAGGATCTAAAATTCTTTTCAATAGCTGATATTTTTAAGATTAGGAATTATATCAATTTATGAGAATCAGAAAAAATATATGAAACAAACCTCCATTATTAGCGGTTTAAGATAATTATCAGGATTCTGCACGACCCAATGTGAATATCGACTCAAGGTCCAACATGTTATTGACCTGACTAATGCTTTTTTATCCGATAAACATGATATCAGATAGGGGATAAGGTCATTCAAATGCTGCATAATACCACCCATGCATCCTTTGAAATAGTTATTAGAATAGAGAATGATAAAAATTTGAGGAAAAATCGAATCTAATAATCACCTTCTGCGATTGCACCTAATGCTAAAACAGCTGCCTCTTTTGTAACCCAATCTTGATGAAACAAGGTTTCGCGTAAAATCGGTAAAACTACTGGTAATAAGTCATCATTGAAAACATTAGCCAAAAAGTCTAATGCAGCTGCTGAACATTTTCGAAGATTCCAATCGCCATTACTATTTATATCGAAATCATCATAATCATCGTCTGAATCATCATTATTATGATTATTTTCATTATCATCCATTCTAGGCTGTGCATGTTTGCGAACATTGTGAAAACGTGGCCTTATATCTTCTTCTTTATCTGGTATCATTTCATCTTCTTCAACATCGCCTTTCAATAGAATTATGTCTAAATCTGAGTATTTCATTTTTTGCATCAATGTTGGTATTAATCGTGGAAGATGAGGGGCAAGTACTTCTTTACAGATTGGTTGTTCAGCTAATGTCAGCCAAAATTCGCAGGCATCTAATGCGACAACCATATCTTGATCTTGAGTGCTCATTAGCATGAACTAGAGAAAATTATAAATGTTAGATTTTTCGTAAACAAAATTCAAGTTACAAAGAATTTTACATGTTTTAAACAATATAATCTCTTAATTTACTTTCATTGTCTGACCGATAAGCGAATTTTTTCATTTCACTTATGGCGCGATTAGAAAGATTATTGTTAAGAATCAAAATTTTTAAATTACCTCGATAATGTTATGTATTTGTGGTATCAGACGTTCCATTCGTATTTCGACCAATGTAACGAATGATTTACAAACATTTTGTCTAACGTGACGATCATTATCGGCTGCTAATTTGAATAAACTCTATGTTAGGAGCAATAAATGAATGAAATGTCAATATTGTCAAGTTAAAATCTGAGAAATTACCTCAATAAAAATATCAACATATGGCATCATAATTTGTGTGCGATTCAGTATAAAATTATGCACACATGCTAATGCATATGAACGAATTTTAGAATGTGGATTAGTGAAGAATTGAAAAAATTTTGGTATTAAGAGGTTCAATTGCCGGCAATAAATTTCATTATCTAATGTTTCAGCATTATCTTCGATGATTTTATGTAATATACTCAATGCACCTTCACATTCGTAATAATTGTCAGAATCTAATTTGTTCAATAATATGTCTAATAATTCTGGCCATTGTTGTAATTCGCCTTCTTGTAGTAATGTCGATATTAATATACCGACTGTAGCACGTATCAACGATGATTGATCACCCATACAAGATAATGCTTCAAATTTTACATAATTTATAACTTCACGCGGTAATTGTCTATATCTTGCTTTGATATTATTTTTCAATATTAAACCGCTTAATGAACGCGTTGGTTCCTCTGAAAGAAAAAATTTGGTCAATAATCAGGTAAAATTTTAAATAAAACAAAACACATTACCTTCATTTGTCATCTTGGACAAAACAAACGCAAGGTAATTGCTAAAATTCGGAAAATTATTCAATTCTTCTAAACGTTGTTGCACATGATTTTGTGTTTGAATGTCCGGTGATTGTGATTGTCGTAATAGTTGAAGAATTTGATCTAAACCTTGTTGTTCTGGATGCCAATCCATTTTCTTCGGATTGATAAATTGTTGATAATCAATAAACAATTAACACACAATTATTAATCAACTAATCGAATAGAAACCAAATGAAAAGCACCACAAATTGGCCGATTATTGTGTGTGTTAAACGTTTTAATGTTTTTAAATTTTAAAATTCTTGAAAAAAAACAAACAAATCAAATAATCAAGAAAATTTAATTGAAAAATTTAAACTCAATATAAAAACACCGAGAAAGATGAAAAAAACTCATGCCATTATTGATGTGTGTGTGTTTATGTGGTGATAAGTTAAAAAATCTAGCCCTCAATTATTGATTCCCCCATCTTTTTCACCTCACCCTCTCTCTGTTTTACTGTGTCTTTTAGAAAAAAAAGATTTCTGTTTTATTTTAGCGCTTATAAATAAATGCCAAACAATTGTGGTAAATCCTAAAAAGAAAAAGGTAGCAGCATTGTTTTGTGTGCTGCATAAAAATCCGGCTATTTTTCCTCCTCCTCCCGAACACCTATTTCTACCTATGATGATTGATCCAAAGGAATAAAAAATAAATTAATCAATTTTTAGATTGAAAATAATTTTTATTTCAATAATTTTATGATATAATATCTAATTAATATATTTATTTATATAAGGCTTTTGATTGATAATGTCTCATTAATCTGTGTGTTTTTTGACTGCAAGTTTTTCGTTTTCATTAATAATTTGCCTCTATCATGAAATCATTGAAAAAGATAATTTATTGGACCCAAAGGAATTTGGATGAATTTTGATGAAAAGACGGAGAAATATTGAAGTAAAAATTGAAGATAATAATTTCCAACATTAAAGAGATTGTTGTTTATAATTTATCCAAGAAAAAAACGATGAAAATGAACGAATTGAGCCATTTGTTAGTTTTTCATAATAAATTACAGGAACTTTTTTCACGAAATGGATTTGCTTTTTGTGAATGAAATCCAACCAGCAGATAATCTTCAGATGCATGTTCTTGAACATATTTCTGGAGATAAGAAAAATTAAGATAAATTAATTCAATTTTTGACAAAATTAACTACCTAGAGATCTAAGAAAATTATTACCTTTAAATCTTCAACAGCAACTGAGACCAATATTCGTTTAATATGTGATTCACGTCTTAATTGTTCAACAACACGACGTTGTTGGGTTAATGAAGACATTTTTTAAAAATTTAAAATTTCGCTGGTGTTTTCGTTTTATTTAAAAACAAAATAATTTAATGAAAAATGAGGCAAATTTATAACTTAAATGATTTCAAATGTATTAAATTTATGAAATAGATTTTTCAATAAAAATAAACAAACTTTTTGTTAAATCAAACGTAATTTAATCGTAAATAAAATAACATTGAGCAAAATTATTTTTAATTTTTGTTTCTTTGAGGAGAAATGCTAACGATGATAATTATCTTTTGGCAGTCATTTTCAATGTTTTGGTGATACATATTTTTCCATTGGCCATCATGATCAGCCATTGCCGCTACTTGTCGGATTTTATGCCACTACTTACGCTGCCACTAGTTGCTTGCTACGCATGTGATTTTATTTTTGAAATATTTTTTTGAATTTTCATAATTCAAAGAATTTTAGATGATCATAATTGATTGATTGCCGAAATCTCCTTTTTTTGGTAAATCTCCTTTAATCCTTGAATTCATAATTGTTGTTTTATAGTTAATCTTTCAGTTTAGAATCATTTAATTATAATTAGAGAATGATTTTTTTCAGGAATTCAATTCCTGTTTTTTTTTCATTAATTCGTTAAATTCCTTAAATTCGTTGTTATCACTAACTGGTACCATCGTCGATGATCGTTGTTTTAGGTTAATTTTTTCAATCATTATTTGTTTCCTACATTATCTGAATATATCTGAATAAATCACAAACACAAATGAATATTATGCAGCTGCGTTGAGTCCCATGAATTCAACCGAATCATGAATGGATTAATAATGATTTATTTTATCTTTTTCATTGATGAAATTTGATGTTATTGAATATCGAATATCCATGATGATTGTAATGTATTGATTTTCTTTTATTTTTTCTAAATGAATATTGATATGAATGATGATGATCAAATAATCATGAAATCATTATCATTGATGCAAACAGCGAATCGAAAAACAACCATTGTCTTTTGTTTTTCCATATCACGATTTGCGCCAAAAAAAAATTTCTTTTATTTTATTTTTTATTATCGATGACATGATTTGATTTGATTGATTCAATTTTATTATTAAAAAATCATTATTGATTGGACTGGTTTTTTTATCATTCATTCATCAATCTGATGATGATATATTCAAAACATAATTTGAATGTGTTAAAGTAAGTGAACCCTCTATCCTATAGTTAACAATGAAATTTGATAATATTTTAAACAATGATCGATTCTATTTTATGGGTCAATAAATAAATGACAATATTTGATCAAGATAATTGAATCGAAACATTAATATTAAAAACATAAAATTTAATGTTTGAAAATGGTCAACTTATTATTAAATTTATTTCTATTATTTGATGATAAATATTCAACGTAAAAACTAATATTAACCTAAATAAATAAATGGAATCGAAAAATAAAAATCAATGTCACGATAATAATGTTCAATGAAATAAAATAAAATAAAACAGTAGAAATAAATTTACATAAATCAAATGTAATCAAGATCAAAGTGTACTTCGGTGGAAAAATAAATAAGAAATACCTGTCTTCTTAAAAAATAATAATATTCATGGTCTGAAAAAATTTACATGGAAAGGTACCTTTGCATAATAACAATCAAAACGATAATGTAACATGACATTTAAATAAAAAATGAAATGAATAATGATTAACATCACAAGTAAATGCATTTATTTGTTCATTTGTTTAAATATTTCTGATCAAAATCAATAATGACAATTCTGTATGTAATTTGATATTTTTAATGAAAGAATCATCTTTGTTGATAATCAAGAATTTTGTTTGCGAAACATTTCAAAGACAATTGTTTATATTGAGGAAACAAAGAAAGATTATGTGTTTGTTATTTCATGTAGATAAATCATTAATGCTCAAATCATTAATGAATATCATCATCAAACGAAATAATAATAATCAAAAGATCATTGAAATTAATCAATAAAATATCCAATTGAAGATATAAAGTTTTTTCCTCATCATTATTATTTTTATTGAATTGATTTGATTTATTCAATGATTATAATGATCATTATTATTTCTATTGATCAATGGTTAGTGAATTTTATTTTCTTATTCTTCATCATTAAATTCATTATATTTTGATGAATTATGTGTATTGATTTCTATGTACATATGTGTCTGTGAAGCATTCAATTAAGTAATTTTCTCAAATTTCATTTCAATGAAAAAAGTAACCATTTTTATGATTAAAACGTTTATATGTAATGAAATGAAATGAAAACGATTGATGGTGTTATTGATTCCATCAAAAATTTCTATTTTTATTGTATGTGTGGGGTATATATCTAGTCATTGATTCATCGATGATGATTGTTGATGATGAAGATGATCATGAAACATCATCATAAATGAATCAAGGAAGATTCTAATTATTGTTTTATCATCCTGATCATTATGTTCATCACAAAAATGAATGAAAAAAATCTTCCTTCCTTCATTTCACTCGATGTTAATAATGAGTTTGAAAAAAATCCTGATCATTTCACATATAAAGAAATGATGAAAAAAGCCTTGAAGCATTATTGTCTAAGTAATGCTCTGCATTATTGAATTGTAATTATTATTATTAATTTTATGATATTCGTTTTGTTTTTGTCTTCCTAATGAATAAAAAAATTTCAAAAAAAAACTATTCTGGTGGTCTCGAAGCTTCTTCACTATTCAAAACGTATTAAATTTCTTTGTTTTGTTTTTACTTCGATGAACAAAATAATCATCAAATTTAATACTGAATCGCAATGTATTAATAAAGAATAATGAACAAAAAAATTCATAGAATTTTCCATGATAATTTTTTTCATTCAAAATCCTCTCTAAATTGTGAAAAACATATGAAAAACTTTCGCATATGTTTTTTATTGAATAATTTCAAGTTTTTTGAATTTGTTTTGAATTGTCCAAATTCACTAAAATACAGAAACACATTCAGAGAAATTCAAATTACAAAAAAGAAATGCTATAAGATTTGAGATATTTGTCTTTTGTTTTTGTATGACACACAATTTCACACTCAAGAATGCAATTGTCTTATTATATTATCATAATTCATTAAATTATAACAATTCCTTAAAAATCTATGACCAAAACAAGAAAAAATCTCAAGATTCAACGAATTTCTTGAAAAATTATTGAAGAATAATTGAAATTATGAATATTCATTGTATTTTAATTGTTGCTTGTGAGAAAAGTTTTCAAATTCATTTTAAGATTTTGTTTTATTTCCGTTTTTTTTTCAAATATGAATTGTCATTGATTTGCCAGTGATAGCAACAACAATAACATCGAAAACAACTGGAACAGCCAAAGAACCAAAACATCAATTAATGCATAGGCACACACAGCGAAAACGACAACGAAACATTTCAAAATTACGCTCAGAATGATTGAAAAATTCCAATAAATATTTTATATTGCAAATGAGTTTGAAAATGAAAATGAAATGAAAATTAATTTGAAAATGAACCATAAAAGTAAACACACAGATTTTTTATTGAATTTGAAACATGTATACGATTCCAATTTCAATAAATAGATATAGTTCAATGTCCTTCGTATTAAATTATTATTATTACATTGTTTATTATGCTGAATTCAATTGAATTTTTTTTTGTGACACTTAATATAATTTGGAGTATTTTATTTTATTTTATTATGGTTATATTACTGTCTTTGTTTGGAATGTGTCAAATTCAACTTTGGTTCATCTTTGTGCTAATTTTTTTTTTTTTTTTTTTTGTTCAGTTCCAGCTCCCTTGATATTTTTATATGTATTCTGAGATTTTTGTTCATAAACAATTTGTTCATTATTATTACATTCGGACAATGTTTTCAGTTTCATTTGATTTCATTGATTCATTTCAAATAAGACAAAATGTGACTTTATTTTTGCATAGTTTTCCATAATAGTTAATGTAAAATTTTTCAAATTGGAATCATTTTTTTCTTCATTTGTTTCGATTTATTTTTATTTGAATATTCATTTTTCTCATTGATTTCAATTTCAATTCAATAGATAAATAATCAAATGAATAACCAGATAAACAAATGAACGAACAAATAAATAAATCGAATTCCTTTTTTTCTCGATCATCCTCCCCCAAACAAAATGATGGTGTAAATCAATCCATATCAAATTGATGTGTTGTTTATGTATTATCATCGTCATTATTATTATTGTTGCTGGAGTATTGGATGAGATTTCATTTGCACAAATATTTCAGAAATAAAATTTTTCTTGCTCTCGTTCTATGTTTGATTGGTTTATGTGTCAGAAAAAATGAAAATAAAAAATTTCATTATATTCAAATTCATAGAAGAAAAATAAAAATAAAAATCCAATTTTTCAAACAACTACAAAAATTAATATTATTATCATTATTAATGCTGCTTCAATTTTTCCATTGATGATTCTGTGTGAACATCAACTTCACTTTTGCTTCACTTTTTGGCTGTTTGCACCAGCAACCATTTACTATTAAATGCTTCAGCCAGATAGAGCGAATCAAGAAGCATTTAATAGTAAATGGCTGTAGTTGTTGGTCAATAAATCTTTTTGATTCGTTTTATTATTATCATTATCATTCCAATTTCCAATTTTAAATATATTCAATTCAATTTTATGGGCAAATTTATGCCATTCTTGTTTGAATATATTTGAACGAATTCAAATGTTTAGGAATTTCTCCTTTTTTAAGCTAAAAACAAAGCACAACGAAGAACGATGATTACAAATCATCATCATCAATATTATTAGTGGACCATTGATGGAACATTGTCGAATTTTACGAATTTGAATCAAATGAAAAGCAAGATGCATAATAAATAAATGAAAAATGTTCAACGGCAAGAAAATCAACGATGCAAAGCACAAAAAAATAATGGAATAAATGAATCAATGAATATGAGAGTAAAATGAATTTCAATTGGTAATAAGCAGGGAAACATATATCAGAATAAACGCTTTTCAGCTATGCATTTGCGTTTGGTATATTGTATTAATAGTATGTATGTGTGCATTTCAAGTGATAATGAAATTTATTTCCATACTTATTTCCACTTTCAAATTTCTTTTCTATTTTTTCATTCATTCATTTTACATTCTGAAAATTCAATTTTGCCTTTCAATTTTTTTTACGATTCTAGAAGACATTGAAATGAAATTGAAGAAATACATGTCCGTAATGAGGGTATGATGGATGTGTTTGAATGTTTCATGGAGAAATGGCACGAAAAAATTCATGGAAAATAAATGGAATCATAAGCAACAACAGAAGCAACAGCAAAGTGAAAAGCCATTAATAATTCCTGTTTTTTTTGAATAAAATAAAAATTCAAATGTTTTCAAATGAAATTTTCTCTGCTTTAATTCAGTTTTATCTCATTTTATTTTATAATAAATTCATTTGAACTAAATAGAATTTAATTCTTTCAGGTGCTTTTATTTTTATTTTGTGAATAAAAGTAATAATAATGAATACGAATTCGTGTATATTTATATCATTTCAAATTAAATAAACAACAACAAACTGCTGTTGATCGTTTTGTTTATTTATTTTTATATTTATTTATTCCTTTAAAATAATTCTAATGAAATATTTATCAATTTTGATCCTCTTTGCATCTATTTTTTTTCATTTAATTTTAATTCAAATTTTATTTTTTATTCTTCATTCAAAATCTGATTATTTTAGATAATGCAAAAGTGAATGAATGAATAAATAAACAAATGAATGAATGAAAAATTTCGGTTTATGCCCTTGCTTTTATTCACAAAATTTGATAAAAAAATAAGCGAATAATTCCAATAATAATTGATGAAACGCTAAAAATGGAGAAAATGAAATGAAATTTTTTTCATTTTTCCATTTTGAAACTCGGAGAAAAAGGATTTTGATTCACTAAAAGTGAATATCAATATCAACATTGCTACCATTGATCCATGTTGTATAATATAATTATGAAATAAGCAAATGTTTGCGACAATTTTTTTTTCTTTTTTTGATTTCCATTATCATAATGAAATTTCTTCATCATCATCATCATCATCATCATCATCAGAATATTCAAATTTTATCATACAAAGAGAGATGATAGAGTGAGAGCAAGAGAAGAATAATAAAATTTGATGAATCATATCAAATTAAATTCATCTCCGGTATATATTTTTCTATGATTATATTATCATCAATATCATTGATACTGATATTGAAACGATTTTTTTGAATTCAAATTTTGAAATTTAAATCATTTCACATTGATTGAAATAAACTTGAATAAAATCAAGTTTAGATCAATGAATTCATAACAAATTTTCAGTTCTAGTTTGAGAATATTCAATTTTTCATCCGAAATTGTAGCGTTATTTCACAGGATTTCAATTGAAATAAACAAATTGAATCACAATAATGCAATTCAAGACGAAATTCATTGTTTTTGCATCATTTTTGTTTTTCAAATTATTGCTATTCTTTGATTTACCATCCAACCAAGCGCCAACCCACCACCAATCGCAACATTTTCAAATTTACATTAATTGAAAATTATTCATCATTTGATTAAATGATGAATGACTGAATGAGTAGATAATCATTGAATTTCGCTGATTTTTTTCTCCCGAAAACATTTCAACTTTTTGTTTTGTTTTTTGTTTTTGCACTCGAATAATATTCAATTATCATCATTTCACTATTATAACAATAATCATTGTCCACTTTGACAATGAATGAATCAATTTTTTTTTCATTCAAATGTTATTCAAAGATATCAAATTATTGTTCATTTGAAATGATGATAAAACATTGAAAATTACGAATAAAATAGAAATAAAATAAATGAAATAAATGAATGGGATGTAACTGACTGTAAATGTTGACTGAACATTGAACATTTTCATTCTTGTGTTCGTATGCAGCAAATGAATATAAAATTAAAATGACATTACCAAAACATGAATTCATAAAAAATAAATGAATAAAAATGAAAAAAATAAATAAATTTACAATTGAATGAAAAAATTATATTTGATTGAATTAATCCTAAATGAATGATAAATATTATTATTTGTTGTTGTAACATGCATTAATTTAATTAAAAAAAATTATGATCAACTCTCGAAAAATGTTCGAGTCAGTCTAAAACAAACAAGCAAAATATAGAGCAATGACAATTATGATAGTTTTTTTTTCGTCGTTATTTTTGTTGTTTTTTGTCCAGTCGTTTTTGCAGCTCATAATGAACGAGTAATATAATCAGAATAATCAGCGCATTTTGTAAAATTTTGTGAAAAATGAATTCTACGAAAAAATTAGAGTCAAAATTTAAATTTATTTCAATTTCCATTGAAAATACCTTTGAGAATTCAAAAATAATTTTAATTGAAAAACAAATTTTTTTTTCCAAATTCAATTCTCAAATTGATGCAAATTAATTAAATAACAAGAATCAGAATTGGCATAAATTCTGGCCAAGTCATTCTGTTTTGATTTTTAAATTTGAAAATTTCAGAGGAAAATTTCAAATATTTTCAAACACTGTCCTTGTTCGGTGACTTCGACCGAATTGAATTAATTTCTCTTTTTGTTTTGTTTCCCCACTCATTTAGCATTGAAATTCTCAGGGAAAAATTGAAATTCAGCTTTTTGGTTCGCTCGAGATAACGATTTTTTCATTTCCTTTCTTTGAATTAGGCTCGATATTTTTTCACGGTTCAAGATTGAAATTTTATAATGAAATTTCATTTGAAAAAATTAATCAATTCAAAATCTTTAATTCTATGAAATTCCAAAGTATCTGATTATGTGTAAAATAATATTTTCATTTTTTTCAAAAAAATCCTTATTCAAAGTACTCAAATTATTTCTGGTTATTATTCATTATCATTATTATTATTCAAAATTTCATTATTGAATTTTGATCCTTAACAATTGAATTAAATACAAAACGTATGTCGCGTGAATTTTTGAAAAAATACTTTTTTCCGATCAATTTTCAATTAATTTCAAATTTTTGAGCAAAAAAAAAAAATTTGACAAAATTTGACAAACGAATCGCACCGAATTTGCACCAAATTTACATTTTGATACAATCGGTAATTTTGCAATAAGAACTTGGTGGAAGAATTAGGTGAAATCTTCCAATAGATATTATAATCAGAATCAAATTTTCAATACTTTTCCAAGAAGTAAGATGTCTTGAATTTCTATATGGTCATGTCTGGGTCCCGTGTCCTTAAGAAACAGCAACAACAACAACAACAACAACAACAACGAAAAATTGTAACCACAGTGTACATGTTTGACATTAAAAAGAAATAAATTAAATCCGACGAAGAAACTATGGCATATACAGAAAACATTAATATATTAATATTAATAATAATAATCAAAATCAAAATAGAACACAAACAACAACAACAACAACAAAAAGAAGAAAATGAATTTATTTCATTTTATTTTTTTTTTTTTGTAATAATTTCTTTCGTGATCATGTAATAATAATAATAATGTTTCTATTATAATTCATACATGATAAATTTATGATGATATATATTGGTCTATATATAACCACCATGATATTGCTGAAATGAACTATGGCAAAACAGCAGAAACAGAAAAAAATATGTAATCAAAATCATATCATGTTTAATTTTATTTTTTTCATTTTCATTCATTTTTTATTTTCGTTATTTCGTTATATAATTAATAATTTATATGCTAATTTTAAATAGTCATCTCGTTATAAATGAAATTTCTGAATATCTCTTCTTTGAATTTATTTTTTGTTCCACCAAATTTTTTATTGAAACGGAGAAAAATTCCATTTATTCAGTCTCAGATCTGGATTTTATATGCTAAAACATGCTAGGCACCATTAATAATTGGTTTTCAATGTAAAAAAAATCACAAATCTATGAAATTATCAAATTTTGATGGATTGATTGAATACATTTAAATAATCAACCATTCAAGAGTGAAAAAAAATTAAAATTAAATGAAAAATTATATTTCAAGAATCCAATGAATAATGAAAAATTATTATTCAAGATATTTTTTGACTATGATTAATTTGAATTTATGAATTCAATTTTCATTTTTTTAATTCATTGAATAATTCGTTTTTCGAATTTTCGAATGAATTATGCTATGTGATCCGATCAATTTTCCGGGGATAACTTTTAATGTTGGAAAATCTCTGGAATAATTTGAAAAAATTATTGATTTTGATTAGTTTTTGCGGTATCATCAGTCATTTTCACTTGGAATTTTTTATGTCGATTATTGACATTGTCTTGTGTTTCAAAATACCAGCGGCAAAGATTAATTTTGATTCAGAGTCGAATATGTATTCCATCTTTTACATTTAAATGCGTACAGCAACAACGTATAAATATCCATTTATCTATCTATCTATTCATTCATATTCCTCAGTAATCATTATCATTGTTATTATTATTATCATTATATGATGATTATGATTATGATATTGTATTGTATTGTATCATAATAATAATAATTATCATTATTATAATTAATGTCTACACATAATAATTATGAATGGTTTTTTTTCGTTGCTGCTGTTGTTGTTGTTGCTCTTTTACTAATAAATCATTTATTAATTTTTAGTTTTTGTCATTTTTTTTGCTTTGCTTGGTTTATATATGAATCACTGTATATACACCACTGTGAGTGTGTATGTGCGACTTTGTGGCTTGACTCTAGAGGGGTATTTATTTCACTTGGTTTATTTCGCAGCATTTTTTACTTAAAAATAATTTTGGCTGCGAAAATTGGAACACCTCAGTTATTAAGAAAATAAATTATTTTTGACAGAAATTTTTGAAGATAAAAAACTTTAAAATTCTTTCACATTTGAATACATTTGAATATTTTGATCCTTGAAAAAATTTCTTAAAAAATTGTTTCAAATCAACTTGTAATATATAATAATATGATGCTGCAAAGATGATAATAATCCTATTCCTTAAATATTCTCATACGAATTTACATAATAAATGTATTCATTTTATACACACAGAGAATGGCAACAATTAAAAAGGATAAATTTTGTGTCTTTGATGATTTGCCTAATGCCCAAACTAAGCAATGCTAAGCTTGTGATTATTATCATTGTCATTACAATTAATAAGTAGGAGTTTCTTGTTTTTTTCAAGAACAAAGATTTATAGTTTTTGTTCAAATTTTACATTTTGCAAAAAACTGATGCATCTTTGCCATGAAAATACATTGTTTTTAATGTATTTTCAATGATTTTCATCTTGCAGAGGATTTCGCAACCTTTGATTTAGCATTTTCATCGATCGTTGCAATTTAAAACCTTTATTTTAAAATAGAAATTTCAACCAGAATATAAATCAAACCTTAACAACAACGACAATTGTCATCATTTCAAGTATCATCATCATTATTATCATTTTATAATGATGATTATGATGATAATGAATGTTGTGGACAATTTCATATTCAACATTTTTTATTTTAATTGCTAATTTATGAGTATTTTTTGTTTGTGATTCGGCTTAGAATTTTTATGGAGAAAATCACTGCAATAATCATAATAATAATAATGTAAACTTATTTACCAGAAATAACACGAAAAACGACAAAAAACAAAGCGTAAAACTGAAACAAAAAACTACCGAACAACAACTAAACTATCATTCAACTAAATAACCAACCAACCAACCATTCAGATCTAATCATAATTTAAATTGTTTTGGAAAATATAATTATACCATGTTGTTGTCATTCATTCATTTGTTCATTCATTATTATTATTAGTAATAATATTATCATTATTGCCATCATTATTATTATTATTATGATAATATGGCATCAAGTATCATCACCATCATCAGATTCAAAATAATGATGATTATATTCTTATAAATAAATGATTTTTTTCTTTGGTTCTTTATGTATATTCATTTTTATGAATCATTTCCCATCCTCCCCATTCGATATCATACAATTAATAATAATGATAATCATAATCATCATTAGTGTTGAATCACACGTCACGAAAGTTTTCAATATAATAAGTGATTTACATCAAAAAATAGCTAAAAAATATATTATTTATTATCATCATTGTCTATCTATGCATATGATTATTGTTATTATTATTATTAAATCATAATTTGCATTAATTAATTTGATCCATATAATTCATGATGGTATATTTAAAAAATTTATATTATTTTTCTAATAAACAATATCTGTGTTTGTTTGTATGTGTGCATTCATTTACCGACCCATGCAATTTGAAATTCTATTTCCAATAGAGAAAATTAAATCAAATCAAAAAACCTTGTAATGTTGTTGGTAGCCATTCATTATCATTATAATTTGATCACCATCATCATAATGCCATATGCGCATAAATATATTTAAAGATAATGTGACATTTGATACTCGGAATTTTTCCTCTTTCTTTATCTCTGTTTCTCCCTTTTTTCATACATTCAACTTTGTTAAGGGTTAAAGCATTTAATTTTATTATTCAGAGGAGGAAAAATTTCGATTGGAAAAATTCCAGTAGAAACGAATAAATTTGGTTTTAATTTTTGATTATTTGTCATTTATTAATGACACTGTTTTGGTCATTTAAATAGATATTGTCGATGATAATATGAGGATGGAATCAGATTTTCCTTTTTTTTCTTTATTTAATTCAATTAGAATAATAAATTCAAAATCATAGCGATCATGGTGATCACAGTAATTTCTCATTGACTTTATTGTTGTTTCGAATTTTCATTTAATCTTATCAAAGAGTTAAAGGATTGAATTTTATTTTGAAAAGATTATTTTTTCCAAAGAAAAATTTATCAACGATTTATTTCAACTCATAAAGCTTTTCATTTGAGGTTAATGCTTCGGGTATCTAAAAGATTATAAAAATTTTTAAACGAAAAAATAATGTGACAAAAAGATGGCGCAATTGC
Source organism: Psoroptes ovis (assembly GCA_002943765.1). Taxonomy (NCBI): domain Eukaryota; kingdom Metazoa; phylum Arthropoda; class Arachnida; order Sarcoptiformes; family Psoroptidae; genus Psoroptes; species Psoroptes ovis. The sequence goes on from PQWQ01000006.1 coordinate 1,991,440, forward strand.
ATTTTGGTTTGAATTTTTCTCATTGTTAAATCTTCAAATTATTCTCAAATCAAATTCCATACGTTTTAACCCAAGCATTTTCTCGTTGATTATTTTCCCCAAATTATTTGTTTCTTAGGTTATCATGCCGTATTTGATTCAATTCTACTTTTTAAAATTATATTTTCACATTTGTATGAATTAAAAACAATTGTCAATCAATCAACCAATTCTATGAACTGAAAAAGTTTTTATATTTTAAATAATAATAATAATGAAAATACCAATTTAATAATCAATTCATTATTATTGATTGAAACACTTATGGATTATTTCAACTTTATCGCAAATATTAACTTGTATAATAATGAAAATAATGATGATTATTTTATGAACACTTTGAAAAATCAAATAAAAATGTTCACGCAAAATGAAATTAAACAAAAACGAAAAATATTCATTTATTAACCATTTGACACTATTTTAACGAGATGACAATTGACAATTATGATTAATAGTAATGATTATTATCATTATTATTATTATGTAATTGTCAATTGTTAATGAATGAAATACAATTAAAACGAATAAATGAATTGAAATACTGAATATTGTAAATATTGTTTGCGTGTCATCAACAATGAGATAATTTTTTTTCCTCCTCTTTTTTTCATTTTATTTCGTTTTATTTTCCAAATGAAACTCGATGGAAAAATCATTCAAAATTCATTTGGACAAAAAAGAAAAAAAGCTGGTAAATCAAATTAAAAATTGAATTGAATGCAATTGATTGAATCAAAATGTTTGAAAGCTTTGGAAAAAATAAAAATAAATAAATGCATTAAGGAATGGGGAGAAAAATTAAAAATTGTCAATTTTTTATTCGCTTCATTGCCGATCATTGATGATGATAATAATCACAATAATAATAATGATTGGCAATGATGGATTTCTTACCATTATCAAATGATTAATGCAATGAATTCACATTGGTAGTTTTTATGACTTGAATCTTTCCTTTTTATTTTAATTGCTTTTCAGAATAAATCACCTGAAATCATTAAATAATTTCCATTAATTCATTTCAAACACACTGAACAATACAAGTTGTCAATCGTATTTTCTTAGAAATGAAATAATTGCTTTTTGACTCAAGGAATTTTTATTGTTTTTAATAGAAAGTTGCCGATCAATTTTTTTCGAATGATTGACTGACAGATTTTTCAAAATTTTTCAATATGAATTTTACATATAAAAATTGTAAAAAATTGAATTTCAATCAAAGAAAAAAATAATGAAATAATTAGTGTGTTTTCTCCATTAATTTTAGTTTCCAAAAAATTTTAATTTTGCCTTCAATTTCATGAATTAAAAGCATCATGTCCATTTCACAAATAATGAAGTTTTACATTTTCTTAACATTTCGAAACTGTCATGTTGTTGGTGAAATTTTTCTTGGAAAATTTAGAAATTTCAATTTCAATGACATTCAAATGAATATGTATTTTTATCAGTATTGTTACTGATTCATTCATTTTTCCAGGTATAGCCATCACCATCATCACCATTTTATTGAATCGATTGCTTCTCAATTTGATTTTGACGGAAAAAATTGAAGTTTTTTCACCTAAAGATTCAATTTGAAGATGCCCGAAGATTCAAAGATTCATCATTGTCTAACCGTGTCTTGGTGTGAATCTTCTCGCTGCATCATTTAACCACCATTCATTTATTCGATGGTTAAATGTCATTTCTTATCAAATTGATTTTTCTGAATTTTTCCACTAAACTCGACTCAATCAACTGATTTAATTTAAAAAAAAATTTTAGGTAAGGTTTTTTTGTCCAAATTAATTCATGTGAATGTGTGTGCAGATAGATTCATTGAATATACTCTCTAATATACTCTCGATCTGTAAAATGAAAAATGTTTGTATATGATAACTTTATTTCACCAATCGAATATTAAATGCATTTGAAATGTGTTTGCTTTAAATGTGTTTTTTTCTTTTTTTGCTTAAATCATTGCTAAATGGTGATAAGTTAGCAAATCTTTAAATCGAAAAAAATGTTTTGAAGAATTTTGTTATTTCTTAAACACATTTTTTTGAATAAATTTTTCTTAATTTTATCAAAAGTGCAAAACTGCAAAAGTGAGAAATGTAAAAAAAGAAATATCATAACAGCAAGAATATCTTCGGCAAATGAATATAAAATTGGAAAATTTGGTAGGTGGAAATTCAGGTTTCACACAGAAATATTTTGAATGAATTAGCCGAAACTTCAAAAATTTAAAATGAAAAATGACGAATAATGTTTAAAATAACGACAAATAATCAAGACGACGACGATGATACGCTATTTGTACGCCTTCAGTTTCCTTTCAATACCAGAAAAATATTTAAAATCAAAAACTTATCTCCCTTTATCTATCTTTGACCATTGAAATGATATAACGTTTAATAAAATGATTATTATTATTAATATTATTCCATAAATTTGTAACATTTGAAGAAAAAATGTTGATATTTCTTCAATTTATTCAAAGCATTCATAATTCATTCATTTGTCAAAATCATAAATACCTGTATGAATATACCTACACTGATATTAGAAAATGAAAAATTTCCAAGAAAAAAAATTATTTACCGTTTAGTTATTTACCATTTAGTCTAGAATTTTTTTTCCCATCTTCGAAATATTCATTCAATTGATTGATTAATAATAATAATCATATTTACTATTACCATTACAACAGGCAGCAATAGCAGCAGCATCACACATTATCATTCTTTTAAAACTAATTTTAGATAATTTCTTCACACCATTTTTCAATGATTTCAAAGTTCCGATTACACATTTCATTTTATATTTCAATGAATTTGTTAATATTATATCTGTATATCTTCATATGAATTACTGATATTTAGATGATTTTCAACATTTTTTCTTTTCTGGATTTTATCCAGTTATCATTCCTCTCTAATCATCAGAAATGTATTGAAAAAATGAATATGTTTACCGTCTAAAATATATATCTGATATTGATCATAATTCACCATATTTCTTTGAAAATTCTTTGAAAAAACATTTTTAAAATGAATTTATTATTATTATTATTATTATTATTATTATTATCATTTCGTTGAAATTTGATGTCTAATAATAATAATAATATTAATCGTAATAACTATTCTGAATTATTTTTTTATATTTCATTTTTCCGTTCATATTCACAATTCATATTCATTCAAAGGTAAACGCCTTTGATTGAATATCTCAAAAAAAAGATTTGAGAACCAAACCCTTGAATGAATGAATGAATTAATCACAAAATGATCAAAAAAAAAAAAAAAAATGATGCCGGATAATTCGTCGTTTCATTGCCATTTGAACAATATTGTCATTGAATGAATAGAAAAAAATAGATGAAAAATTTCAAAGAATTATAAAAATGTAAAAATGAAAAAAATAGTAAATGATACGAATATTATTGAAATTATTATTATTTAACAATTGAAATGTATTCACATTGGCGAAAAAAATAATGTATTTTATTATCATTATCATGATCATTCAGTCTAATTCACATTGACAAATGATTGAAGAAGAAGAATAAGGAAAAAAATTCGAATACATATTAATATCTATTCGCTTTGTAAATGTGTGCATATGTGCAATTTATCATTTCTATTCATTAAATTTTCCAAAAGATTTGTTATCATTTTTGATCAGTTTTTACTACTGCTTTTATACTTGTTTGTTCGTTGCATTTGATAATGGTTAATGATATCAATAATAATAATCATTTGATATCACAAAATTGATCTCTAATTTATTATTATTTTTTACTCTAGTATTTCATACAGTTTATAAATTACAATAGCTCAAAATAATGATTTTTCTTTTTGTCCTCAGTATGAATTTCAATTGTTGCAAAAATTTTTTTCGGAACAAATGTTATTCCATTTTTTCAGTTTCCATTCAAAATTGAAAACATAAAATTCAATTTCTAGATTCGTAAATTATTTTTTTTTATATTTTCGATTTTCGAAAATTCAATTTCAATGATCATTGATACGTGTCTTAATTTATTTTTTTCTACTATTTCCAAATCGAAATATTTAAAATGTAATTGAGTGTTATGTACATTCAATAATATCCGAATGATTTTTTATTCATTCAGAATTCATTTCTTTTCCTGCAATCGAGAATGGATAATTTGTGCCAATTTGGTTGTCGTTATCGTTTATATTGTCGTAGATGTATGCTGATAATGAAATATATCTATATCAAAGTACATTCATACGGAAGATGATCATTTTTTTCTGTTCGTTTCTCATCCAAAAAATTTTTCTCTTGAATGAATTTTCGTTCGCTTACATTTTCTGATGAATAAATAATCTGATGAATCACAGAATCAAAAATCAATTTAGGTTTTTTAGTAGTCGATAAAATCTAAAATAAAATTGTATTTGATTTCGTGATAGTTAGGGTGGAGAGGAATATTGAATAATCAACTCACAATAATGAAATTTCCATAGATTTATTGAAATTAGTTCAGCATAGGTTTTTTGGGTTTTTAGGGTTTTCAATTTTCAAATTTTAGATTCAATTTTAAATTCAATTTTTTTTCAACTCACTGAAATTTGATTCCAATGAGAAAAATTCAAAATTCAATTGTCATTGTTGATGTAATCAATTTTTTTTCTCGCCATTTCTCGCTTTGAATTTGATACATTTGAATCGTATGAATGATTTCGATTCTTGTGATGATCATCATTTTTTCCAGTATTTATTATCATTGATTTATATTCAATACATAACCAGTGAATAATAATATTGAACAGCCACACTGTGAAAGGTAAACAATAACTTACAAAATAATAAAAATTCTTCATCTGTCATTTTTCAATATTAAAATCATTAATATTTTTTCTTATTTCAACGTTTTAAACAAATACAATATGCGATGCGTGTGTATAATCAATTTGTTCATTTTTTCATTTCTAGCCACGAATATTTACAAAAACGCATATGTTCCATCCATGCACAGATGAATGATTTTCAATACTCTTGTTCAATCACATACATATTCAATCGCAAGCATCAAAATGAATTAAATTCGAATACCGTAGATAATTCAGTGATATGAAATTTCGATTTTTTTCATGCATCTCTACTACGAAAAATTTTAAATGAAAAAAAACTGAAATTTCATTTGTTTATTTAGGTTGAATCCAGTCAAATAAATTTATTTATTTGATTTTTGATTTTCCAAAATTTTTCACATTGACCAAAAACAATCGTAAAACAAAAATTTAATTTATTTATTTGATTTCAAAGTAAATAATACATCGTCGTCTCACAACATGGAAAAACAATATCAATTTATAATTCAATTCTATTTGTCACAGCAAGTGGTCAATTTATTTTGTTCAAATTTTATCCATCTTTGAAACAAAACAAAGCAAAATTAATGAAGAATCATCAAAATCTTATCAAAATAATAATAATTTGGCTGCCAAGACAAGGCTTTGGGGTTGGCCATTTATTTGTCATTGTTAAATTTTACGGAAATTTCATTTTTTCGTTTCGTTTGTTTGTTTCTCGTCTAGGTTAGGTCAATTGTATGTATGCAAGTATTGTGAATCACGTAAAATACATCGAAATGCACCGAAACAATTAAACAAACAAACAATTTTTCATTTTCCATCATGTTTCAAAAAATTTTAAATTATGTAAATGAAGTAAGGAGAATACATCGATTCGTTGATCGAGAAAATTCAACCAACAAGTAATGATTACGACCATTGAAACGAATGATTGAATGATTGTTGTTAAAATTTCTTCATTTTGTCATTGTTGTAATTATTTATGAATTTTTCAGTTCAAAGATATTTTTGGGCATCTCCATTATTTTTTGAACAGAGAAAATAATTATGAATATTCTTTCAATATTTTAATTTTTTGTGTTTTTCTTTATTATTTCTGTGTTTTAAATATCATTTTGCAAAAATTCTGAGCAATTTTCACAGAATTTCAGCTCTAAAATTTCAAAGTTTAATTTAGAATTTGAGCTAGAAACCAATTTTCAGTCGAGCAATTGCTCTGAAACTTTTATCTAATTTCTAAATTCAAAATTGATGATCTAAAAGCAAAAATGAACGAATGAGTAGTAGAAAAACAAATTAATGGGTTCACTTGCAACGCAGAAAAAAATTGCAATTTAATTTTTTTTTCATTTTTTTAATTATTACATAATTCATTTTTGTTGTTGTTTGTTTTTATGAAATATTTTAATGAAAAATATTTTATGATTTAAATTCATTTGAAAATTACTTTTCAACGGCTTTGAAAAATCATTATTCGCCTTGCTGCTTACCCTGTCAACAGCATAGGGTTATGCACGTCAAAACGAGAAAAAAGTCATAATTCATATGAGCAATTTGATCAAAGTCAAAAACTCATGAAATTCATGGTAAATATCGTCAAGAGATTGGAAAACTTGTGCAATTTTTTCTCTTTCATTGCAAATTTATGCAAATAATTTTTATGATTAGTCAAAAGTGTGAAATGATTTTCTCCTCTTTCTCTGGTTAGGTTGAAGGTCGAATGATATATGTCTCAATTTAGGTTTTCATCATCACCATAATCCCCTTATGCAGACGCTGTTTGATAAGAGATGTTGCGAATAATAATTTTCAAAAAACCATTTTGATTGTCAAAAATCAAGATAATAAATCAAGCTTTTTCTTCGTTAATCAAGATTCAATTAAATCATGCAAAAAATGATTTCAAACGCAAATCAAAATTTTCGCCACGAAATTAATGGAACACGTGTTTGTTGGCCAGCCAGACGTTTGCTGCCCGATAGTTTGTGGCACATTTTGATGTTGGCTTGCAACAATCAAAATTATTTTGAACTAATCAAATAAAAATTTATGATTTTTGACCACTAAAATTTGTTTTCGTGTATATTTGCTGCAGTTTATTTTATTGTTCATATTTGTGTTCATATTTATTCATTTATTAACATCATTTCATTTTCTATTTTTTTATTGAATTCTATGTCTGCCAAACGTTGGCATGTTTTTTGGTGTGAAATTAATTTCGTTGTTTTTTTAATATTTATTTTCACACCAAACATTTTTTGTTTGTTTGTTTGCTGTAATTATTAGTGAAATTTTTATTTTTTAATAATGCATTTCATGAAATTTATTTATTTATTTTTTCGTCTTCAAAACATTTCCAATGTTTTATTACCGACAAAATTCAAATTTTATTATTATTCATTTCATTGAAATTACTCAAGAAAATTTTGCGAAGCAAAAAAACACAAGAATTGCTTGCAATATTTGAATGAATAATGAACATTTCGGTGTTGAATTATTTCATTTTAGCTCAAAACACATTTCGCCACACACACACATCATTTGATTGTAATAATGAAATATGAATGTTTGCTCAAACATTCATTCATTCAAATGAATATAATAATGTTGAAACAATATAGGCTTTGATATTCGTTTGTTATTCTGCTGCAAAAACATTGAAAAATATGTCTTTTGTTATTTGCTTGCCTCCACACTGAAAACTTGTCAGTTTTTCATTCGCCAAACAAAATTCAAACATTTAATTCGACATTTTTATGATTTCATTCATTTAAAATCTATTGAAATCCATTCAAATTTTCAAAGTTCTCGCTTTTCAAACTTTTTTCAGCGAAAAACCAAGTTTTTTTGCCGTTTGACAAACTTTGAACCTTTGATTATTTGATGGTCACTTGTAATAAATAATCTTTTAATTTAGTATTTTGGTTTTGTTTTAATTTTGTGTACGAACAGATTTTTATAGCTTTTAATAGAATTCAACATCATAAATCCAACATAAATCTGAGGAAAAACTTGAATTGTGTTTGAGTCGTGTTTAGTTTGTTGTTTGCGCTGAAGTTGTCATTGAATGCTTCCGTTTCTATTTTGTGATTGATTTATTTTCATTCTCCAAGAAGAAATAAAAATATAAAAAAACTAAAAACTAATCATTTCAATGATTTCTAAGCAATTTTATGGTTGAACAGATTGCTGCTGCAGTGAAAAACATTTTTGTTGTCATTTTTAATTATTTTTCTTTTTTAATCAATCGATGATTCCTTGCTTCTGTTCAATAGTTTGGTGAATCGACCATTTAATGACCGATGATTCAATGATGATCAATCTTTTTTTTCGTTTTTTTTTTATTTTCATTTTGAGTATTATGTGTTGGTGGTGGTCATCATCATCAATATTTAGGGTCATAATTCTTATTTGATCACTGTGAAGAAAAATTGAAATTGGAAAATGGATGAAAATTGAAAAATTTCAATTTAACAGTAATAAAAATGAAGATAAAAATAAAACCGCGTGACATAATAAATGATTCTGGAACATTTATTTTATTCTTTGATCAACAACAACAACGACTATGGACTATTTGAAATTCTTTAGTTTGGTTGCATTTAATTTTTAGTGTTGTTTTATTTTCAATCGTTCAATTTATTATCTTTTATTGGTTAATATTATTATTATTATTGGTTCATATGATGCTATTCGGGAGTAAATTGGACAAAATTTTATCAACTTTTATTACGATTATCATCACCATCATTATCAAAGACGAATGAAGAAAAAAGCCTCTAATTTGAAAATGAATAAATAAATAAGTAAACTGGAAAAAACATCGATTATTTTGCATGTAATTTTACTAATCGAAGAACAAAAAATTCTGTTTTACATCTTCGGTAACAAACGACTAATAATAATGATGATGAGTCGATGTAACGATATTTCATAGATTTCTTATTGCAGTAAAAGAATAAAACTTTTGAATAATAATAATAATGAGAGTAATAACACCAATAATATTCTATTTCGTTTTCATTTTCAAACCATCCTCATAACCATCATCACCATCATCAAATTTGATGATGGAAAATAAAATTTAAAATAAAAAATGATGATGATATTACCAACAATAATAATAAATATATTTAATGATTATGTTTCCGATTATTATTATTGTTGTTGATGATGTTGTCATCGTTCATCATCATCATTAGTCATTATTGCTATTATTATTATTTATATTATTATTATCTGCATAAAATGGCCAGATGGTTAATGTTTTTGCACAAAAAAAGGTTTACTTCATCACCACTATACACACCATCATTAATAAATTAGAGTGTACATTGAACATTCAACGCTAAATAATGTCATCATGTAAATTCGGAACCAAATATTAACTTTAACAAATGTTGTTCTTGTGTTGTCGATCAGCTAATAATTGATAATAATTATTATTTGTAGTTGTTGTATTTGTAATAATTTGTTCAATGTCTCATACATCACACACAGGCGGACACATAAATATGATTTACTATTTTCGATTATTTGAAATTTCAATTTTCCCTATTTTTTTCCTTTCCTTTCATTCAATTCGGAAATTCATTGACCACGCAATGTATATTTATGTATGTTTATTGAATAGGTAGGTAGGTGAAACATGGTCCATATTTTCTTTTGCTCTAGTTCATGTCAAAAATGCATATATTGATCCATATGCATTATTTATTCGATGATTAATTCGTAGAATCGTTTTATTTTTGGTTCGTTTGTCTGAAATTCAAAATAAACTGTATCAAACAAGTCGAGTTTGACCAATTTTTTTCAGTTTATCATTAGGCTATGCCATTTTTTTCCATTCTTGTCTTGATTGACTCTGATTGATTGATTAATTGGTTTTTGATAGAGTGTCCATTTTCTTGTTCATCTTTCATAAAAAAACAGATCGTATATCAATTTTTTTCGTTATTGTTTGCCATGAATATCGATGATGTTCTAAATACAAAGAAAATCACATGTTTTAGAATAATTGACAGAAATAACAAAATACTGGTGTCTAATCTAGGCAATGTCATGTCATGTTCGAGATATTTGAATAATATTCATTCATACTCATGGATATTCTTGAAATTGAGCAGATTGGAAAATCGAAATCATTACAACAATCATCAAGAATGATGAACATATTAATTCACGAAATATTTAATGATTTTCTACGTTCATCCAAATTGGGCGTCGTTTTGTTGTTGTTGTTGCTGTTTTAGGTCTATTTTCATTCCATTTTTTCTATGAATATTTGTATATTCAAATTTCTTCATTTTCTTTTTGGAAAAAATTCAAAGACAATTTATTTATCTGTGTCTATCTACTCATGCATGTATCGACATTTTTATTATTAATGAATTCGGTTTGAATGGTTTGAATATTTGGTAATATTTTCGCTTGTTCTGGTTTGTTTCGGTTTATTTTTTTGATTTTATTTTTTTCCAGCTGATCGTTCATCATTCATTTAAATTATGTGATTCCAATTATTATTATTATTATCATTATTAGCTAATAATAAAATTGATTGATGAATGAATGAAATTTTAGATGGAAATAATAATAAATTTGAAAATACAGTGAAAATTGTAGAAATGAAAAACAAAATTTTCCTGAAAAAAATAAAACAGCGAAAGCATTATATAATTAATTCAAAATAGTAGTTGAAATCATTTATCATCATCATCATTGATCAATGATCAATAAAAATTCAAGACATCAAACTTCTTTTGAACCAAAAATTAAAATATTTTTGCTTTTACTTATGTTTGAAATTGAAAATTTCAAAGATGTTTCACATTATTTACTCTATTTTTTTTCTTCTTATTTCATTTTTAATGAATTTCAATCACGTTCCAGTAAATCAAAGAATTCACAAAAATAGATGAAAATTGAAATCAAACCTAAATAAACAAATAAGTTTTTTTTGCTTGAAAGATTACGATTGTTTTTGGTAGAATATTTTTTCTCTGTTTGTTGTTGCTAAATCCACAAATCAGTGAAATCAGAGAATCTGGAGAAAATTTTAAAATTTTGATTCAAAATTTTCGAATTTTTTTCTTAAATTTGACCATTGGCAAATATCTTCTGCATTTGTTGTCGTAGCATTTGGTTTTGTTTTGCAACTTGAATTTAAGTTTAAATTAAACTTTGGATTTCTTTCATTTCCGTTGTGTTTTGTTTTTGCTTTGAAACTTTTTATTTATTTTCTTTGGAAATTCTTTGAAAAGATAAAATCTTTGTAATTTTGACATTTTGACCAGAAAATAACAAAAATAGAGCCGAATATGTTTGTGTACAAAGAAACAGAAAAAAGTTATCAAATTTAGCAAAAAAAAAAAAAAAAATGAAATGAAATTTCATTTTTTTTAAATTCATTCATGTGTAATGTTCATGTTTTTTGGGCTGCCAAAATACATACAACAATAAACACAGAACAGAATGGCGGAATTTCGTTATTTCTTTCCTTAAATTTCTGGTATCAAACATTCCAGTTTTTATTATTTGATATTTAGACCAGAAAAAATTGACGCAAAAATGCCCAAATTGATTACATCAATTTAAAATTTTTGTAATTTAAATTATTTTTTATGGAAAAAATGATAATATAACGATATTTTGCCCCGAAGAAATTGAATAATTTATAATAATTTGTAAAATTTAATAATTTTTACCATTTTTCATAACATTTTCTCCATTATTTGAGCCTCAAATAATGAAAAATTTCAATCAATCAATCGATTAAATTAGATTAATTCAAAAAACATTTTTATTGATGAAAAATTTTCATTTTTATTCAAGAAAAACCTCAGAAAGAAAAAAATAATAATCAATTCAATGCAATCAATCAATGATTTAATGTCTAAATCAATGTTTTTTTCCTCATCTCTCCGCACAGATCGATTATCATTGTTCAATGTTGTTGTTGCATTACATTCAATTATTATTATTATCGTTATTTTGATTATTATCATTATTTTCAATTGTGTTTCATTGTGTTCCATATTTTCTTTTTTCTTATCATTTTTTTTCTTATGAGTCTTTTTTTTCTTAGATATTAAATTGATAAAATCAATTTGGTGCTACTTTAAATTAATGATTTTCATGATATATACAATAGATCTAAGCTTTAAATGTAAGCAGTGGAAATAGAATGAAAATCCATTTAAAAGCTTTTTTTCTGTATAAATTCCATTCATCAACGGCAGCATTAAGATGTGACATTCATTGATTCATTCATACTATCATCATCTTAACCATTTTATATATTTGATGATCGTTAGTTGGTCGGTAATACAACAAAATATGATCATTGTTTTCGTTGTGGCTATGAAAGCGAATGATGACAATTTTGATGACAATCAATTCAATGTATGTAAAAATGTGTTTGTATTATTGCATTTTTGTTCAATTCATTTTGTGTATTTCCATTTAATTTTGTTGAGTTTCTGCTAGAGTTTCACTGAAAAGCAGAAAAAACAATTGTCATCACGATTAAACCATGAAAATTGGAATCGATTTGATTTGAAAAAATGAAATAAAATTTTTCCTTTTCACTCTCTGTCTAACAACTATCATTTTCATTTTGTTTTTAAATAATAATAATAATAATAGTCTTTCTGTCTTTCACCATTGAATGCTTTTGGTTCATTGTTTCGACGAATATATAAGTAGCCGTCAAAATTTCAAGATAAAGATCTTTATTTTTTTTCTTTTTGGTATTTTAGCCAACTTTTAAATGCAATTTTGGTCAAAACAAAAACCGTTTTGTTTGTGCCAACACCATTTTATGCATCAAATTTGTCGCAGGACTACTGAACTACTGCAGTTTGTCTGTTTTGTTGGATGACTGGTGGTGTCCCATGTGCATTTATTTGTCATATTTTGTTTTACTTGTCAAAAAAATAGTGGAAAAAAATTGGGAAAAATTCATTTCACTGGAACAAAACAAAACAAAGAGAAAAAACTGACAACTTTATTTATTAGGATTAAATAAAATTCTTTATTTCATCTTCAATTTTCATCATTGAAAATAGTTTATCTTAACACTGAAATCTTGAATGAATTTTGATTATGATTATATCGAATGTCGATGTCGATGATGATTTGAGAGAGAGAATTTAAACAAATTTCATTTATTTTTTCATTGAAATTGAATGGATGCACGTTTTTCGCTAAAATTCCATGTCTTTTCTGGCCACAAAATTTTTGATTTTGATTTTTATGTTTACAAATCATGCTATTATTAGTTTTCTAATATTTTGGCTCGATATAAAAACATTTGGGCAGTTTTTGGGTGGCCTACATTTTTTTGCCAACACGAAAATTCAACAAAATATTCTCATATTTTTCTTATTTCTGGCCCTTGTGTGTCCATACTAAATGAAAAGAATTTCATTTTTATATTACATTTCAATACTTTTTTGTTTGTTTGTTCATTGAAACATTGTAATTATATTTTTATTCGTTTGTTTGTGTGGTTTTAGGTAATTTTTTCAACTCAAAACTCAAAGACAAATTGAAAGAATTTTTATTTTCATTATTATGATTATGATTATTACCATTAAAGATGGTCAACTAAAAGACATACAGACACATAGAGAGAAACATGATCAACATTGATGATTCTTTTTCGTTTTTTTTCATTCAAAAGGAATTTATATTTGGGTAAATACAATAATATTGATAATAATAATGAATTTTCAATGTAGAATAGAATTGAAATTCTCCACCTTTTTCAATAATAATATTTAGTAAATAAAAAGTTTAAATATTAGGTGGATAATCAAAGAATAAAGTTTGAAGTTTTTTTGGTATAAAATAAAAACTATGAAACTAATTGATATTGAAAATAAAAAAAAAATAAATATTTTCAAATACTCATAGCCAAAATACAAGTCACGCCAATGCTCACGTGTGGTCTTTTTGTCTTTTTTATTTTGTTGGTCGAAACGAAATCGTCTTAATCATAATAATAATAATGATGATGATTGTCTTGGAGATGCACGAGGTTTAACATTTTGCAGTCCGCTTGATAATATTATTATTAAATATTTTAATGATTCAAAAACAATTTGTTTCCAATATATTATATGATGATGAATAGAATATGAACACATGTTTATATGCAATATAATGGTATTTTTACAGGAAAAAATACTTGAAAATATTATTGAATTTTATGTTTAATATTTTGATAGTCGAATCATCATTATATGTGAAGAGGTTTGTCCCCAAAAAAAAAATTGAATGAAATAATAATGATGATCATGGAAATGTATTAAGGTCAAAAATTTTCAAACTTTTTCATTCATCATTCAATATCATTGTGTGTGTTCCAATGTTTGATGTTTTCATTATTATTATTTTTCAAAATTGATTGAACCAAACTATTGAATAATAAGCACAAAGGAGAAGTTGAATTGAAAAAAAAATCACAGAATTTCATTTAATTAAATAAAATTTTTTCATTTTCTTTCGTCATAGAAAAAAATGTTCAGGTAAATTATGTCTAAAAGCACACATATAATTTTCAGGCAACGCGGATACACACCTTTTACATGTGTTGTGTTTGCTGTTCGAAGAAATGGATAAAGCATGAAATAACTTGTAAATTTTAGATGAATCAATTTCGAAAATGAAAAATCGAAATACAAGTATATTTACATTTATTTGAAAAAGTTTAAATTCCTTTAAAATTCAATAGAAACAAATTTTTCAATTTTCTTGAATTTCTTAATCGTTGAAAATTCTATTAATTTTAATTTTTTGTCATTAATTTGTCCACAAAAACAAGAATGACAGATTCGCACTCATCTCTGCAATTGAACTAGAATTTTTTTTCCCATTTAACAAATTGAACTATGATAAAATCGAATAGAGAGATAGAAAAACATGAATTAATTGATTGTTTTTAAATGGAATGAATTGAATTGAAATATAAAAAAATTTAAAATTTAAACTGTTCAATATTTAATAGATTTTGTTAAGTGATTTTAAAAATGCGTGGTAGTCATCGTTCGTTTCGGACATATGAGGGTTTTAGGTTATGTCGTTGCTGTTGTTCGTGTTGTTATTATCATCATTTTTACCAGTGTCGATTCGTAATTGATAATTGTAATGGTGATAGTAATGATGTTTTTTTTCAAATTGAAAAAAATAATCCTCATTGAACTTGAAATAAATTGAACCTTTTGCCTTTATCTCAGTGACAAGTTTTTTCTCTTAAATTAGCAATATTTCTTTTTAAAATTCAAACAGCTTTTCTCGCTTGTTTGCTCAAAGTTAAATTACATAAAAAGAATTCGTATTTTATATGACCAACAGAAGAAAAAATTAATGTTGATTGCATCTTTTTCTTCTATTTGTATTTGATATTTATATTCACATTTGGTGGCCAGAATATTAATAAGTTGAGCAAAAATAAATAATACGAAACAACCTCTTAATACAAATTAATTTATTTTTCTTTTTGGTTGTTTCAATTAATTATGATACTAGAAAAAAATAGGAGAAGATGAATAAAATCTTTCGATTGATTATCACAAAATGATGAATTACCATTGTGTGTTGGTCAAAAAAAATTGTTTCCAACATACACAAATTGAAATGAACACATACAATTGACAAAATTATAATCAACTCTTATTGAAAATCATTTTTTGCCCTTTTAAACAAGATTTATGTCTCCAAGAGGGAATTGATTGTTAATATTATTCGAGGAGATTGTTCAAAATAATCTTGATCAATCCCAATAAATGTTCGACATTTAACACCTTTGAGATCCTAACATCGTTCAATGATCCACTTCTTTTTTAGCATCGAAACGATTATTCAAACATTTAAAATTCAAAAAAATGTCAAAATTTGTCCATATTTCCTTGTTCAAATAGCTTGCCAAATCGTCTAGAAAATTTCACATTTCGATACATTTTTCACGAGAACAATGGATAAGAATATTATTCAAAAAAAAAAAATTATTCTTAAGAAAAAATTCTGTCACCGACATCTTGAAGAATTAAAGCGAAAACAAAATTGTCACTTTTGGCAAATTCTTTCCTTGCAAATGACAGTAGCATCATCAAGAGCAACAGCAATCATCGAAAATTGTCACAATGAAATATATTCAGTTCGCAACAGCAAAAAAATTATGAATAAATGATTTCACTTGAATTGAATAATTGAAATGAAATGAAATGTCAAAATTTACAAAAAGATGTTTTTCATCATCATCATCATCATCATCATCATTGTCATCGTTGTTTTTAAACCATTAGATCAACGATAATAGCAATAATAATAAACAATCATCAACATCGAAATGACAAAAAAACTAATTTACAACAAGAATTAAGACAAAATCGCACAAAATTTCTGAAGAAAAATGTTAAAACATTTTAATTTTAGCATCAAATAATAAATATCTTTGGTTGCTTTTTACAGAAGCTTCGGTTGCTGTTCTTGATATTCAATTCTAAATGCAATGTCTAATGGCAAATACAATGACAATTATAATTCTTTTAGCATTTGTCAACAATCAAATCTGAAGAAACAACCGAGACGAAACAAAAAAGCAAGAGTATCAAGAATTTCATGTCATTTGGTCTTGCCATGATTTTCAATTAAAAACAATGAAATTTTCAATTTCTTCGTTTCGTTGGTTGTTTTAAAAAATATTAATTTTAATTAAATTGATGCAAAATCCTCTCAAAAGAATTTTCAAATGATTTTCAAGCAGAAAATAAGCCAGAAAATCATTAATTTTATGTTTTTAAACAAATTAGCATTCAAACACATAATCATTCATCTGGTTTTGAAATGATTTTTCGAGGAAGAATCTGCGAACATTTAATCTATTTCAACTGATATAATCTATTCCAAAATAACATTTAGTTGTTGCATGTATTTTTTCATGTGTAAATACTGAAAATGTTTTTATGAAAAAAATTTCAAAAAAAAAAAAAAAAAAAAATTATTAAAACTTTAAAGTCATTTGTCCAGAGTAGAGATTTGAAAAAATGAAAAAAATAGATTTCGGGAAAAATTTAACATCTCAGATTGATTGATTGATTGATTTAATCATTTTTATGATGGAGAAAAATTCAGTTCAGACACAGAGAAGATCATTTAAATCATGCTGATGCTAAATGTGCTGCGTTTTAGCGAATTTTCCTATTTCGTTTCGCGGTTCTGTGATAAATTTCACTTAATAAATAATAATTTTTCATACTAAGATTTGTGCAACATTTTGCATCAAAATATCTTCATATTTTTTCCACTCAAAAATATATGTGATCATTAAACTTGTCAAAAAAATGGTAAATTGGAAAATTTTCATTCATATTTTTAATTTCATTTTTTCGCATAAAAATGTGATTCTTCTTCTTGAAAAAAATGTTAAAAATTCAAATTCAGATGATTAAATTTTGATGGCTTTTTTATTTGCTTATCATTATTATTATCGTCGTCATTGTCGTTAATCCTTTATAAGTAGCAAATCGCTGAACTTGAAAATGCATTTCAAAAAAATTTGCAGAGAAAATTGTTTGAAAAAATTGTAAAATTTTATTGAATTTTTCAATAATCATTATTAATGATGACGATCTTATTGGTTTAGTTCTTATTAGTTGGTCGATTCGGTGTAAACTGTCGATAAAAGTTAAAAACCACTCAAATTTATTCAGTCAAATTATGAATATTTATTTTTCGAAATGTTTTTTCCCCGTAAATGATTAGGAAAAATAAAACAAATTAGATTCAATCATTTATTTGGAATCTCATTTGCTTATTTGGTTTGTATTAAAATTGAATTTAAATTTTCAAACACGAATCATTGCATGTTCGGTTGTATAAACTTTGAATATGTGAACTTTTTGAAATTAGAAATAATTTCGATGCTTATTTCCTGGGTGCAAACATTTTTTTCGCATGTGAGAACATTCTTCTTTTCCAGTTATTTGTATGCAGCAGCAGCAGTAACAGTATCTAAAAGATGAATAAACCACACATGCCAACACACGCTATTCAAAAATTGGACAATTTATGTGGATTTGATTTAACAAATGACAAAAAATTATGTTCTAAGATGAAAATATTTCCGGTTTTAAATCTTTAAAAATTGAGCCAAGATATATTTGAAGAAAATGGAAAAACCAGAAATATTTTTCTTTAATCTGGTTGTTTTTGGTGGTGTTTGGTTGGTGATTTGATTTGAATCTAATATTATAATCTTAATAATGATAATTGATAACAGATGTAATGTAAAAATGTCAAGAATTTTCTTCGATTTGAATCAATTTGAATAATCGTATCAAATCAAATCTTCCAAATGTTGATTTCTTCCCATGTAATTGGAATTAAAAGAAAATTAATTATAATAATAATAACGATAATGATAATAAGATTTTTTGATCGAATAATTATAATAATTATTAGATTAGATGGCCAAGCGATGATTGTTATTATTGCTATCGTTGTTGGAAATTAATTTAATTTTGCATCAAATTCATCGATTGTGTGTGTGTGTGTGTGTGTGTGTGTCTGCCATTCATTGATTTATATAATGAATCAATATGAAAAATAAAAATAAAATGAATCGCTGCTAGAAACATTGATTCATAATCAATTTGTGACAAATCAATTTTCTTATTTTTTCATGTAATAACAATAAATAAATTGATAATCTTTTATTATCATATGAATTTTCGGCCATTTTCAATCTCATTTATTTATTTGCTGTTATTTTTCATTGTTGGCCATTATAATGATAATTATAGCGATATTATTATTATTATTATCATTGATATTTGAATTAGGCAATGAAAAAAATATAATCATTTTATACGAACACATATATCATGGATACAACAACAAGAATATAAAAGCAACGACAATCATAAATACTTGGAGAACCAAATGCTATAATCATCACTTTTTATTATGATCATTTTTGATGATCATTAATTTCATTTCGATTCCAACTCCATTCAATTCATTCACAGACATTAATATCATCAATAATATTATCAATTTCTTTGCCGATATTAATGATGATAATTTTGATATTGTTTTTCTTTTTTATCATTATCATTGTGATATTGATGACGAAATTTTCGGGGAAAAAAAGATAAGAAAAATGAAAATGATCGATTTCATATTTCATATTATTATTATTATCATTATATTCAATAATCATTGATGAAAATGAATTAACAAAATAATAATAATAATAATGATGATCATTATGATCATCATCGATCAAACGCTTTGATGATATAAGAAATCATCATCATCATTTCAAATTGAAAAGAATCGATTCGCATTATGTTTTGCTGCAACAAAACTAATTTTCAAATATTTGCTTATATGTCCATTCTTTTATTCATAATGTTTCCAATTTCGAATATTGCACTGGACAATGAATAAATAATAAGAATAATAAAAAATTATTCCATCAAATTGAATGCATATCAATCAATAATATGGATACAAAAGATAAAAATAAACAAATTTGATGATTGATTTGATTGATTGTCTGTATATTTTCATCATCATCATCGTTATCATTTGCAGGTAACATGAATCAAATTACTTCCATTAATCATTTGCGATGAAAATGGATTCAAAACAAATAGAAATAAGAATGGAGAATTGGATTTTTTAAAAACTTGAACACAAATGACAATTTCATTGAAATGAACAATGAAAAAAATGGAATCCTACCGTGGATAAACATATATCTTATAGTTGGGTAAACATTGAAATATGAATTTATTTGAAAAAATGAACTCGATAACAATAAAAGAAAATAATGGAAAATAATAAATTTTTCAATCAACAAACAAACAAAACAGAATTGATGAATGAATGGATGGAAAAAAATATAATTGATTAAATATGAATGAAATTCCTGAATTTTTCCATTCTTTTCATTGAATTGAATTGAATGATCTAATTTTTTTTTTCGTTTGCTTTTCATTAATCTGGTTCAAGACAGAAAAATTGTGCACAATGTTTGATTGAAAGAGAACAATGTTCAAACAAACAGATAAGCAAACAAACAAATGTACAAGCACACACACCTTGCTGATCTTTACTAATCATTATCTTATGAAATATGATGATCATGATGATAATAATTGAAAAAATCATATGCTGTTTTTTTATTTGAATTGTTTTTCATTGTTGCTGAACATCTCGCTGCTTGTATTTTTTGTTTTTTTCAATTTTCAATTTCCCACTTGGTTTATTTACTCTGAACCAAGACGAATTCTTTTTCAAATCTCAAATCCCTGTTCAAAATTAAACAAAACAAAGAAAAGAAACCTTATCCAATACTTTCTTTATTGTTTTTTTTTTTTTTTTTTTTTTTTTGGTATTTAATTAAGACTGATGCCAGAAAAACAATAACAATCAGCAAAAAACAAATGCAAAGCTGTTGCATCTGTTGGAGGATGAAGAAAATCTTAGATTGAAATTACCAAATCTTTCTTTTTGATTGGGAAATCAATTTTCCAACAATGAAAAATACATTATGAATTAATAATAATAATATGATCATTATAATATCGTTATTTCTTATTTGAAAATCGTGATTTTTTGTTTTGAATATAAATTTAAATGATTTGAAAAGATGATCTTTGACCACATTTTCATTTGTTTTTTTTTGTTTTAATTTCATACGAAAATGTATTTATATGTATCACACACATACACACACACACTTGCACACAGATGCTTATAATATGATATGATACGGCATTTTATCCATGTTTCTAAATGCGAAAATAAAAACGAAAATTGTACAAAATTTACTCCATTTTTCATTTTTTACTTTTCAAATTATCCGCATCGATTCAATCATTATTATTATTACTACGATTATTGATGTTAGATCCGAGTCGATATATGAGATAGTAAATGTTTAAACCGAATGTTAAACCGAACAATGTTCAATAAAGCTTAATCTTGTGCATTTAATTTCATTCAAATATTTTGAAAGTCGGTATTTAGGTTGAAAAATTGATTTAGATTTAGATTTTTTCGATGGTCGAAAAAGCACGTTTTGCTGCTTATTATTCCACTCTTTCCATTTTGGATGAACTTTGCTGCCATTACCATTATGAGGATGCCATGACGTACGCGCAACGATTAAAATTTTATCGTTGAATTTCAATGTTAAATGGCCAAGATTTGAGAGATATTTCTTCGGTTTTTTCTTGAAACAAAATGAAGATCATCTTCAAACAATTTTAAACATAATTTTAATTATTATAATTTATTATTGTTATCAATATTATTATAATTATTTTTCCTCTTCTACTATAGTTATTTGGTTAGTTTTTTCATTTTATTCCCATTTAATAATAATGATTATTATTAACATAATAATCAAAATTCAAAAAAAAAAAATTTTAAAAAAATAGATTTGTATTTATATGGATGTGGGCTATGCATTTGAAGGCATTCGTTGTATCAGGGGCTATGTAAGCACATACATGATAGGAGCATTGATTTTAATCATTATCATCATCATCAAATGATGCGCAGCAATGTTAATTATTGTTTTTTCGTTTTTTGATTATCATGATTAGTAAAAATATAGCTTTAAATAGCCATCAATTAATTAGTTGTATTTTTTTTATCTATTTTCGCTTTTTGATTTTGATTGATTGATTTATTGAGAATCTGAGAAATGAATATTTATATTTACATTATCCTTATTATCATTATAATGAACGAATACAAACAGGTAAAAAAAAGGTAAAAAAATTAAAATATATAATCAATTAATTAATTAATATTTATTTAATTTTTAATGAATTTTTCAGCCAAATTCTCTGATTATAATGATTAAATGAATGATTGAATGGTTCCGAAATTTTTGAAATTTTTTTCACTCTCAAATAAAAAGCAAAAATCATTTAATTTTTCAATCTAATCTCAATCTTTGAAATGAAAAATTTCAATTAAATCTTTGAAGTATTTTCCTTCAAAAAATAAATGAATAAATAAATTATGAAACACTAAATCTGGTTCAATAAATATTATTATTTTTTTCGATTAATTTTCTTTGAATAACTTGACAAAACTTTCTTTTTGTTTATTGGGTTTTGTGTTTTCTTACGATCAAAATTACATAACAAACAAGAGTCTGTCAAATGTTGTGCATTTCATTCATTTATTCATGCATTCATTATTTTCAAATATTTTTCCATTGTTCAATTCATAAATTTTTTTCTGCCGATTCATTTCATACATCTTTCATTTCATTCAATTTTTCATTCAATCATCCGGGATGACCGGATTATCATTGTTGTTGTTCTTGTTCAATTATCCGTTATACATTGTTGTTGTTGTTATTGACCTTGTTATTTTCAAAAAAAAAAAACAATTTCCTTAACATTGAAAATGATGATGGTAGTGCTTTGATTGTGCTTTGGAAATGAAGAACGGAGAAAAAATAAAATGGAATAATAATAATTTTATATAAATCTGGATCAATTTGAATGAAACAAAACAATTTTCTGTCAAATATTCATGTTTTTCGACCATTACATTCATAAAAATTGTTGATTGAAATACAACATTTTTCAAAAATTATTGTTTTATGATCATTTCAAGCGAAAAAAAAGAAAGAAGAAATTTAAAATCGATGATTGATTAGTTCTATCAAAAACATTTCGTTTTTTATGTAATAACACATATCGTCCGGCTGTCCAATAAGTTTATGCCGATTTTCAGCCGCCATTCGTATTGATTCGATACGAACAAACTTATTAAACCCAACCCCTTGCTTACATACACATGAAATTTAAAAAATGAAAAAAATTTTCAATTTTTAAAGCCAAATAAAAAAGGATTGCCTTTATCTTTTTTAAAAAATAAAATAAAGTGAAAAAATTTTGCCCGTATTTTACCTCAAATAATCAAATACTAATCAATTGATTAATTCATTGATTGATTTGATTTGATTTAATTCAATGATTGATTAGATCAAATGATTCATCTAATTCAATGATTGATCGATCGAGAAATTGATGACGGTATGAACAACGTGTAATGGATTTTCTTTTAAAAAACAATAATTGAAATGATATTAATTTTTTCATTTGTTAAATCCAAACTTTAATTACAATATGCTTCTATGAATGCTTGATACGCCAATTTTCAATAAAATGTGTAATTATCGATTGCATTCTTGTTGCATCGAATTGAATAATGATAATAATAATCATTTAATTTTCAAATATTTGAATGTTCAAAAGGTGTAGGTGGATTTTTTTTTGTTTTGAATTCAAAATCATGAAACAAGAACTATGGAGATTGACACTCTCTGAAATCTCTCACACAGAGAGAGTTTGTGGTTAATTGCAAGTGAATCGAAATATATGGTCACACCTAAACTCAAATTAAAAATCAATTGTTTTTCTTTGTTTTTCTACGTTCAAAACATTTTTAATCTTTCTTTCTCAAGGAAAAGAAAGTATATCAATCATTCTTATCGGCGCAATCAATAAATAAATAAATAATTCGATTAATTTTCTGTTTATTTTTTAGATCGATGGTTCCACTATTATTGATCAGCCTTATGCAAATTTCGAATGGCCAAATTTCAAGCTCAAATCGCCTGTTGTTTTGCTTTTTTGTCACAAACTGTCCTTTAGCCTCGTCTTGGTTGAAAGACAACAAACAAGAACAGCAGCAGCAGCAACGAAGCTACGAACAAATTGCAGAAGCTATTAATCAAAATCAACCGTATTGATTGTCAGAAACAAGTAAGAGCATCAACTATTGAACACACACACATACTTATCTTGATAATCAAAAAGAAATAATCTTCTCAAATGGCTAATTTTTTCGCATAATATCCAATACTTGTTCATTTATTTATTTATCTATTTATTCATTTATTTATTCATTTTACTATGCAATTAATTTTTAAAACAAACAAACATGCAAAAACAAAGCTTGAGCCAAAACTGTTGGAAAATAGAGAGAAATTATTGGCAAAATTATAAAGAATTAGAGATGATGATCGTCATTGAAAATCTGGTAATTTGTGTGCCCGAAACATTGTGTCGTTTTGTATTATTTTTGAAACGAACTTACATTAATAATATTATGTATTTGTCTACAAAATTTTTACAAAATTACAAGCGAAAAAACGCACCATTCCGTGACCTTAGGTCATCCATCATTTGATTTGTGTATTTTTTGGGCTACCTGAAATTTTTAAATTTTTAAATTTCATTTTCCTAAATTGGATTGCCCACGAAACAACACGTGTTTGCCTTAATTTTTCAATTTTTTTTCTTAATTCAATTCAATCTTGGTTTATTTATTTACTTTTATTCATGTTTAATGGATTCCAGATTTTCGTTTTTTGTGTATTTTCATTGGAATTTTATTTATTTTATTTCAATTCTTTCTAATATTTCGCCAATACTAATATAATAGTAATGAACACTAATAACATTATATCGATGATGATGATGACGAAGATGATCATCATTGAGTATGGTGAAACTTCAGAAAAAATAAAAATTTCAATGATGAATAGTCGGGGATGTGTTCAAATTTCTGGTTTTTTTTTCGTTTTGTTTCGGGGAAATCATTACACTCGTGTTTGTGTGTGTATGTATCAGACAACACTACACATCGTCATATTATACCACCAAACCCAATCAATTAGTATACAATGCACACATATGCACACAATTTGAAGAATGTGTTTACCATTTCACCATTATGATTAGACAAAGAAGTCGTCTTTAGACTCGAAAAGTCGTCGTCGTTGATGGTTGTTGTGCTGGATGAAATTCGAAATACAAGAAAATTGAAGAAGACGAAGAAGAATAAGTCAGTCAATGATAAAGGTCAGACAACGATTACACAGAAACACTAATAGAATCACACAGGTAGTCAGGTACAGCTGCTGCTGCCTTCGATGATGCATTTCATTACCAATAATTTTTGCTTTTCGTTTTATTGAAAATTGTTGAAAAATGAACAATTTTGTTGAGCGAAAAATTCACATAAAATTGATTGCAGTTAAAATTGAAAATTATTTCCAATACTAATAACAATAAAGGTAGTAATAATGAAGGTATGGAAACTCGTGCACAATTTGCCATTATTCGGTCATTTTTCCGCTTGTTTTTCTGTATGAATGAATCAATAATCAAAAAACATGTTCAAAATGTTTGTTCTTCTTGTATTTCACTTCTTCTTCTTCTTAGTCTTGAGCCCATCCGATCATCGTAATATTGATTATAATAATAATTGTTTGAGCAGTGTCTACGACGAACACTTTGGTTGATCATTTTGTGGCCAATTTAGTTGAACAAATTTTTCGATTTTTTAGTTCTTTGATCATCCATTTGAATGTTGTTTTCTTCGCTTTATTGTTATTGTTCATTAAAACGAGAGAAAATTTTGGAAAAATTTTTTAAAAAAATTTGCTTGTAATTGTAAAATAAATAAAATACCCTTCAGTTAGTCACACACACATGCAATAACAATTACATGGTACATTCAATCTGTATTCACATGTTCATTGAACATGTATTGAATGGTCAAAGATGATTTCATTCAAATTCAAATTCAAAGTAAAGTAAAGTGAATGAATGAATTGACCAAAAAACATTGAAAATCACTTTTTGAAAAATACCCCTACGAACGAATGACCGAACAACGAAAGATCAACAACATTACTATTATTATTATCATTCATTTTCGAAAAGGCATCAATTATCTATGAGGTAGAGTTGAGAATTAAAGAAGAAAAAAAAGGGTAGAGTAAGTATATATGAATATTGAATTCATAAGAAATATGTGATTTCTTAAAAATCGCATTTTGTTCATCATTCCAAAAATAATAACCAAAAGGTAATATGTTACTGAAATTGAAAAAAAATTAATTGAAAATAATGAATAGAAATGAATTTTCAATTATCAATCTCTACCTGCCTGGCTATGGCAATCTTTTTCCCTTTTCAAAAAAAAGATAAAATGGTCACCATCGAAATACCATTGACCGAATACAATGGACAGGTATTTTTCATTTTATTCAAAGAAACAAATATGCATAAATCTATTCGATGAATATGAATAAACATTTGGCGAAGAATTCTTCGAACAAATGAATACTAATATTAATCGTATCAATATCTATGAATATTGGATCATATTATTATTATTATCGTTGACAATGTCCGGTTTTAACCATTGCAACCGCCACCACCACTATCACCACCCCGATCATAAACAAATGCATCATCATCAACTGTAGCAGCAGTTATTTTTCTTGACCATTGTTCAAAATCAATCTCTATACCAACCGATTTCATTCAATTTCTTCTTTCAATGTTAATTCAATTTGTTTTTCTCGCATTTTTCGATTATGTGAATTTGTCGTGCATAGATATTTGTTAGTTGGTCGCTTTGATTGGTATTATTATTATTGTCATTTGTACCTTTGTACCGTATTCATTCGTTATATTATTATTATTATTATAGTTTGATCATGATTATTGTCGTCGTCGTCGTTGTAGTCACTGCTGCTGATTGTATGGTGAACCAAGACCAAGAAATAATGCAATCAATTCATATTGACATGTCACAAAAAGGAAAAATGGAGAGAAATCCTGGTATTTTTAAATTCAAAATTCGATCCTGTTTCTGCTGTTCAAGTTTCACTGAGGTCTTTGATTATTATTGTTTGCCATTATTATTATCGCTCAAATTTTATGTCGGGACATTGAAACCATTGAAAGTTGACAATAAATGGAATGAATGAAATTTTTTTTTCGCTGATCGCTGAAAACCCACAAAAACATGGGCCAGGTTGTTTTTTCTTTTCAATTTCTTCATAGAAAAATAATAAAACATTTTTCTTTCATTCTTCAAATGCGAAACTCTTTCACAATTGTTCATAACGATTTATGTTTTCATGTTTCATCTTTTGTTTTGTCCCTCGTAGAAAATATTTTTGTGAACAATATTATTTGTGTTAGCATTGTGAAGATTTCAAATGTATTCTATGGTACATAACCAGTGTACTTGGTATATATGTTCCAATATGTTTTCGACTTGTTGTTTCGCCTAAAAATAAAAATACAATGGAAAATAAAAATAAAAAATTAAATTCAATTGATAATAATAAAAAATGGCTTTGGATCAATCAAAAATAATGCTGTTGTAAAATGCATGTTTTCAACCATTGTTCATTGAATGATGATGATCAATACACATACATAAAACGACAAATGTTGGAACATGTTTTTTTTTGAAAAGGACAAGAAGGAGACAGAAAAATTTCTTCTTTTCTTTGAGAAATTCAAATTTGAATTTTTCTCAAATAAAAAAAAACAAATGGATTGGTATGCATTTAATGGTATATGTTTGATTGGTGAAGGTTGGCTATTGATTATTATTATTCCGAAAATCTTTTAACATTTTAACATTTTTTTTCTTATTCATCTTGGACAATGAGTAATGTTGAATAATATATTTACATTGTACATGGTGCGTGTAATGTCATTTCCATATGGACTAATGGAACAAACTTTTCTTTTAAAATGTCGAATAATATGTGATCTTCTATGCGCCATTAATTCATAATCGGCTAACCATCATCATTGTTGTTTTTGTTGTTGGTGATCAACAAATCAACAAAGAAAAAAATTGAACAACATAATTTTAAATTGTAAATTGCTCAATAAAAAAAATATTGAATAAATTCAATAGAATAGGAAACAATGGCGAGATAGATGAAAAATCAATGAACAATTACAATCAAAAAACAAATGTTTTTCAGGGGGAATTAACCTAAAAAAATATTAAAAAATGAAAAATTACAAATTCAAATACAAGAAATTACCTGGATTAATTTTTATGTATTTCTTCTATGAATCCATTACTATTAATTTCAGGAACATGGTTTTACATGTTTTCTTTCTTCCTTTCTTCATGTCTTTGAACGTTTTAATTTTACTTTTCATTATTGTGGCTGTTGTTGCAATCATTATTATTATTACGATCACAATGTAATGTAATAAATTTTTTCTACTTTTCTTTTCAATGAAATGAAATAATGTGATGATTGAATCAATAATAATTGCAATAATAATGTTAAATAATGTAAAAACATAGTCCATGAGCCATTTGGTTTCATAATATTTTTTCATGTAACGAAATTTCTTCCATTTTTTCTTCTATTAAATGAATTTCATATATTTCACTTGTGATTGATCAAATAATATGAAATAATCATGTTTATGTTTGAATCAATATGGCTTCATTCATTCATTTTTTCATTATTATTGATCGTGATTACTGTTGTTATTGTTCATACATGTTTCATTTAATTTTATTTGTTAGAGAATTCTTCAATCTTCAATTTAATATCGAATAAAATGACACATTTGAAATGTAACAATCATCATTGTCAGTGGCAATAATAATGATAATGACAATGATAATAATAAAGATTTCCACTCGAATAGCCTTCAGGTGTTTTTTTAGTGAAAAAAAATCCGTAAGCAGGAACAAAAAATCGGAAAACTAAAAGAAAATTCAGGATTAATTAGTAATTATTGGTGATTATTCATTCGTAATTTCCATATTTTCATATTTTTTTTTTGAATTTTTATTTGTTGACCGAATAACAGAGGCCAGAGAAAGGTACCATAGAAAGGCTTCAAACATGCAAACCACCACGATAGTGTAGTAATTTTTGCGTGTCATTTTTTCCAAGTTTTTCAATTTAAAAACAATAATTATTATTTGATTAGTGTTCCAAAGACTCATACCACATATACCTTTAATGGGTTTTGGAAATTATGAAAGCTGAATGAATGCACACACACCGAAAATTGTTTATTTTCGATATTTTTTTCAAAATAATGATTATCATTGTTAAAGTTTTACTTTCAAAAAGAGTTTCTTATAAAGAATTTTCCATTATTTTCTGGTAGATATAATCATACAATTATATTTGAATCATTATAATTACATTTGTCTTTGTCTCATTCATTCAATCATAATAATAGTAATGGTAATAATATCATAATCACTGTTGTCGTTGTTGTTGTTATTGTTTTACGTGTAAGTTTTTTTCCTCTTCTTCTTAACTAATGATAATCATAATGGTGATATGCCCGAGAGCAATCATTAATGAATTTCGGTACATTTCGTTTGTTTTTGTTTTTTTTCGGGTTCTTCTTTTCAGATAGGTTTGTGTTCTATTTGAATATACATTGAATGTATGCACGATTCATTGAAAAAAAAGTAATAATAATCATAAAATAATAATTTCAAGTGCAATAAAGTGATGATGATTTGCGTTTGAATGTTATGTGTGTTGTGTGTTCAAAGTTCAAGTACAACAATTAGCAATTGGATACGGGCATTTCAAATGAAAATTTTCCAATATACTATTCTCTCTTTTTTTTCCTTTGGCCTTGTGTTCGAGTGTTGTATGTGTAAGTTTGAAAGTATAATTTTGCTAGAATCGTTCACATTCGTTCCACGTTATTGAAAAAAAAAATGTAAAAACACCAAAAATTTTGATGATAGTATTTGAATAAAGCAGAGCAAAAATAATTTGAATGATGAAACGAATTGAATTTTTTTTTTTTTTTTTTTTTTTTGATATTCAAAAATTTGGAACGATCCGAATTTTAGAACTTGGGAAAAAACATATTGCCCATTATGGAAATATGTATTGGTAACAAGGTAACAAACGAAAAAAATTTTGACAACAAATGTGATGATGTTTGCATACAATTTCATTATTATTATTATGATTGTTTCGTTTCAAACATACCTGTTTTATATTTATTCAATAATAAACAATAATCTTGAAATCTTTTTTTTTCTTAATTCGTTTCGCTCTCATTATTCAATGAGAACAAAACACTCAAGAAGTGAAATGTAGGCTTGAGATTTTCTCAATTTTCAATTCTTCAATGAAAATTCATTGAAAATTAATTTTTTTTTCTTCAATAGTCAAACACAAATAATGATTGCAATTCAGTGTAAATAACCGAATCTAATTTTTATTTGTTTGTATGTCATGTTTGTTGTTCTAAAAAAATAATGTTGATCTTTATCAATATTTTCAATCAATTATAATGATGGCAATACTGCTGTACCACACACATATAGACTTAAACAAATACATCTATGCATAAGATGATGATCAACGGTTGATTAGTTTTCCAACACACACACACAACTTGAACAATAATTATTCAAAGTATTACATTATTATGAATTCAAGTATTTCTATTGAAATTTGCTTTCATATTACACAAATAATACCAATCAAAATTGTTCTAGATTCAAAGTCAAACATTATTGGCATTGATATCAATTTTTTCAAGTTTTGAATTGAAATAATGAGAGCAATACACACACCATCGATCGATTGCTGCAGCTGATTTTTTTTCTGATCACTGAATTATTATTGAAAAATATTCAATCAAATTCTGGATTAAAAACTATCATTATTAAATTTTTTTATTTTCCATTATTCATTGTTTTCTTTTTTGAATGGTTCATAGATTTTCTCGATTTTTAATTTTAATTTTTCATTTTTTCAAGTTATTATCACAAGTTATTAGAGAATAATACAAGACTAAACTAAACACGTGACATGGATCAACATTTTGATTTTGAATATCATGAAAAAAGAAAGAAAGATTATCATTTGTCAGCGTTCCATGATCATGGAGATTTATCATCAATAGTGTGAATGATAGATGTCCAGAATATATTTTTGTTCACAGATTTTTTAATAGAATTTCATGTTTTTGAAAATGGTTCAATATCAACTTTTTTCCTCTTTGTTTTGTTTCATCTTTTGTTATTATTATGATTATCTCTGTTTGATGGGATTAATCCCATCAACAAAAAAAAACTTGAACCATTATATACGCTATTAAGCAGCATGTAGACATATATACACATGTCGAATCGATCGATTGATTTCTATCAATCGGATATTTTTCCATTCAACAATATCAATATAAAAATAATAATAATGAACAATTGATGGATTTATATTTTTAGTTTAGTTTTTTGTTTGTTTCAATTTTTAAATCGAAATTTTTTTTCATTTCATTCATTTTTTTCATTTCCATCTTGCTTCGCTTTTTACCACCCAACCCATATTTATGGATCGTCGTCTTTGTTTTTCTCATTTGCCCCGCATTTCATTAGTTCAAATATCATCTCGCTGCTTCTTCTACTTCTTCTTCATGATGATCAAAAGAAAAAATGTAATATTTGCGCCAACTCTAAACTTTGGCCGAATCGAAAGCAGAAAAAAATTTCAAAACATTCGAATTTTGTTTTATTTTGTTTTGTTCTGTTTCGAGAAATGAGGTAGACGTTCGCTTAACACTTAGCAATGGCGAATGTTCTGACTGTTCATACTGAATTTCTCGATTGTTGTAGACGTTCGTAAATGTGTTTTGGTGTTTTTGTTGAAGAGAAAAAATTCGAAAAATTTTTTTTCTTTGCTTCATTCGAAGCTTCAAGTTTTAGTTCGTTCATTCATTTTATGTTTGGGATTTGTTCGGATTTCGATTTGATATTTTCGAAATTTTCGCTTAACATTTTTTCCGATGATTTTACCAATTTGTTGTTTTTCACATACATACATCAAGTCAAACAAGTGGGATTCCATATGTCCGATATTTGCTTTCATTTTTCAGTTATATTTTGAAATTCTTGAAAGGTTTCGTGTATATGTTTAAATTCGTTTGTGATTCGTGCAAATCGTTCAATTCTCTACTACAAAAATTCATTCATTCATTCATTCAAAAATAAATTAACAAATCATCATCAAACATCAAAAATCATATATTCCGCATGTTTGTTTTTTTGACAAAAGGTTCATTCACGTCAAAAGAAAACTAAACTCTAAACTAAAAATGTTGAAATGAAAACTAAAACTAAGCCATCATCACAATCCGACATCATCATCATCATCAATTGAATTCATCTTTGTTTTGAAATTCTTCATTATGATTCAATGTGTTTTCTTTCCTATTTCATTTCGATTGTGTTTTGTTTCACAATATTATTTATATTAAATAAAGAAAATATAATCGAAAAACAACATCAACAATCAAAGAATGTGTTTTTGTTTATATAAAAAAGTGAATAATCATAAAATAATCATATATTTACATTTTGATGTGTAATACAATTTATTTTGGAATAGCATTTATATTTGTGTTTGTGTTTTATCATTTTTAAACATGTATATTTAGAAATATTATAGAACAACTAAAAATCATCATTATTTGATGCGAAAAGCCTATCCCAGAAAAAACAATAAAAATAATAATCACATTCGAATTTATAAAACTGAATAAAAATTATTTTTATATTAAATGTATGAATATTTCTGATGTTGTGATGATCATAATAATGATGATGACAAAATAGTTCAAAAATAAAAATTGATAGTCATTTATAAGAATTGATGAACTTTGCAAACATAATGAGGTAAGCATCATTTTTTTTCACGAACAGTAATTTAGAAAATTATTTCTATATTTTTCAAGGTGTTTCACACAATAAAAGCACAAATTATTGTCAAAAATACAAAATATAATAAAAAAGGTTCACGAGTTTTTTTGAAAATAGAAAATTATTAAATTTTCAGTGCTATCAATTCTGATTAGTCAATTGTCAATAGATTGATTGTCAATAATAATCCAATATGTCATTATTATCATCATTATTATTTGTCATCAATGATATTTTAATATCTTGGATATAAATTTTGTTGCATCATATATCTGCAATTGATAATGGTTATTCATCAACAATAGCCGAAAGAAATTTCTTTTTTCTAAACACCATTAGCTACAAAAATGAAAATCTATTTAATCCATTAATGACATATGTTAATGATTTTTCATTGGATTAATGACAACTTTGATGTTTATGGTTATTTTATGATGTGTTATTGAAAATAGACGAGAAAGAATAAAATGAAATAAACATTTTGGATCATCAAAATGATCGCACAATTTTTTCTTCTTTTTCATTCAATGATCTATAGACAAAATGATTTTATATTACATAACATGTTTTTTGTCTCTAAATTGAATATTATGTAAGCGTTTTAATGTTATGTGTTGACTTTGGA
Source organism: Psoroptes ovis (assembly GCA_002943765.1). NCBI lineage: Eukaryota > Metazoa > Arthropoda > Arachnida > Sarcoptiformes > Psoroptidae > Psoroptes > Psoroptes ovis. The sequence goes on from PQWQ01000006.1 coordinate 2,024,515, forward strand.
CATTTTGATGATCAAATTCGTTTTTTTTCTCGCATTCATATTATATGTTGGGTGAAATTTTCAATGAAAATAGAAAATGAATTATATAAATTAAACTAAACAAAATGAAAATTATTGGAAAACTTGTTGTTTTTTGACGTTTTTTTGTGCTTGTTCATTTTGTTTATATTACAAAATTCAAATTTTAGTTCAAATTACATAATCTTCATAATGATGATGTACAATTTATGACAATTTCCATTGGTTTTTTCTATTTCTTATTGTGTTTTATTGATTTTTTACAAAGAAATTTCTTTGCTTGCAAAAATAAAATAACATTTTGGTTCACATCTGGTAATTGTACAAAAATAATTCTTGTATTTCTTTATCTTTACAATAAACAAATAGAAGAAAAATAGAAAAATTATTTCATTTGTTATTTAATTTTGTTAATTTTAGTTTTTTTTTCTACATTTGACTTTTGAAATAATAATAATAATGATGCTAATAATGATGATAATAAATTCAAAATTGAAAAAAAAAATTTGGGATGTTTAATGCATTTTGCTTACATTCAGAAATGTTTTGTACAACATACATCGATTTGTATTCAACGCCAGTATTTTCTGGTTTTCTTATTTCACATAGCGATGATTGTGTTGTGTTTGGTTTGTTGTTGTTATTTTATTCGGGTTTGGTATTTGATTTTTTTTTCATTTGTTTGTATAATTTTTTTCCCAAAATAATATTTTTCTTTATTTTTGATTATAATTATTTTTCTACAAGTCTAAGCTGTCCTGTTTTTTATTTATTTTCTATTCATTATTCATTCAAACATTGAAATCTTATCTTAATTGTTTTTTATGTGCCAAAGACGTATCATTTCGATAACCCGAGAGAGCTGTTTGAAACACAAGCGATTTAGAGTCAAACACAACAACGAAACATGATCATCAAATCATTTTTAATTACTTTACTCTCGCCTTTTTTATCGATAAAATAAAAATAAATAATTATTTATTTTTCATTTATTTATTTATAATTTCAATTTGGTCTAAAACTGAACTCGATAATAAGATTTGAGAAAAATAATGGTCATCAATTTTTATTTATATTCGTATTTGTATATTTGTTCTTCATTTATATTCGTATTTATTTGTATTTTGTTTTTTGTTCTTCTTGAATCAAATACAAACAATGTTGAAATGTATTTTTAAGCAGTGTGTGTGTGTGTGTGTGCATATTCAACAAACATTGAATATATCATATCAAATCTTGACCCAAAAAGCGAAAATAAGAACAAAACAAAACAAAACTAAAAGAATCTTGATCATTATTTGCTATGATCAAAATTTTTCATTTTTCTCAAGAACAAATTCATACTTTACTGTCAATAATAGTATTTATTTTGAATATGATAGACTTATCATTATAATTTGTTTGTTCATTCATTAGAAGTAGGATTTCAGGTCCATCACAATGTGTGTGTTTGTGTGAGAAGAAATGGAACAATTTTCATTTTCTTTCTTCAAGTTTTTGTCATTTCACTATGCCAAAATGAAAATGAATTGAATTTTCTTATGAATTTTTCAGTTTTCCACAAATAGCAAATCACCATAATATTTCTCTTATAAATATTTACATATCACATGTTTGTTTTTCGATTTTTTCAGTTTTGTTTTGTCTTTTTTGATTCGATTTAGAATGTCCATATGAATATAATAAAATTGAACACATTTGATCATTCAATCGTAACAAAAAAATGCTAATTGAACAAACCTCTGAACAATTGAACTTAGTTTTCAATGGAAAACAAGCAAAAAATTTATTATTTTTTTGATCGATTTGATTTTTCGATAAAATTATAACAGCGACAATCATTCCTCTTGAAAATCATTGATCGATTGATCGGTTTTGTGATTATCATAATCATCATCATCATTATTATTATTGTTATTATCTTAACTGTTATTTACATTTGATTCAGATTTTATTCTTTCCAAAATTTTAGCTTGTTGCTCCATTATCATTGTCTATTTTCATATTATCGAATGTACATGTCTTCTAGATACATCTATCATTCAATGATGAATTGATTTATAACTGATTATTATCATCATGTGGATTATTCTATCATAAAGGTGATTTTATTTTCAAGTCATACATGTCGATGATGATAATCATTTTATGTAACAAATTGCGTGCTACTGATCGACATTTTCATTCTTAATTCAGATTTTTGTGCCTTTTGAAAATATTTTTGTATATGTGTTAGCTTATGGGTCTATTTTTTTCCTACGATAACAAATGATGTGAATATTTGCCGGCTGTTTCTGTTGGTTTGTTGTTTTTTCCACTGTTTTGACTGTCAGATTTTCTCTGGCCATTTGCCGATTATCATTGATGATGATCATTATTATTATTATTTTACATTATTTTGCTCTTGGTCCGGCTTTTTTTGATCGACCTTTGACCAGAAACACAAAATTCTTTTTCCATCGGGCTCATATTTTCTTGCATGATTCGATTAAGAGTGATTCGTTTATAATTACAATGCATTTTCATTAATGTATTTTACATGTTTTCATGTTTTTCAATTCAATATTTCCATTTTCATTTTTTTATTCCATTTTGAGTTTTATTTATTCCTCAGAGAAAGAGAGAGGCAGAGGACCGCACACAAACATATGCTTTGCTATTTTTTTCAACAAAAAAAAAAATTTTTTTATTTGTTCACATTGGCTTTGTATGGTGGATGGACCATCTTATTTTTATTTTTTTATGGTTCGCTGTTTGTTTGCTCCAAATTCAGCCAACCAAACTGTATGTGAATGATCAAATGCCGACCATAAACTTGAAAGTAAAGAAGAAATTCGATTTAATAATTTTCCTCGAAATTTGTTTTTGATTCATGGAAAATCATTTGTTTTTGCTTTGGTCTTTAGCCCTAATTTGCTTTAATTTGTGTGTGTGAACTTTCCGACAAAGAAAAAAAAATATTTTTTTATTAAAGAATTTCATCGAAATTGAAGAAATCGTTTTGAGTTTTGTCCAGTTTCTAAACAACAAACAAAATAGCATGATAGCCTTTGATCAAAGTTCCGATTCCGAATCGAATATGTTTAAAATCTTATGACTGATAATGATGAATCAATTCAATTCAATTTAATTGGAATTGAATTCATTACAATTTTGCATATGTACTAAAATCTGCAAGATTCTAGCACCGAATATTCACACACACACACACACAGACACACATTGCATGACCACAAATCATTCAAAAATATTATCATTATTTCTTGTTACAACAATTTTTCGATATTGAATCACAAAAATAAATTAATGACTTTTAGTTATATTGTCACCAAAATGAAAAGAGATGAAATCATTTATTTATTTATTGTCAAATGAAAACAAACACGAAATCAAGTGGACCAAACCAAAATGTGAAAACAAAATTTTTGAAGAAAAAGTAAAATAATGTAAAGGACTAAATAGACAAATGATGAAATAAATTTATCATTTCTGCAGTCATTATTATCATTATTAAATGAGAGAAATTGTGAACCATCTTGATTATGATGATGACGATAATGATGATGATTATGATCTAGTTTGAATAATGGTAGATGGTCATCAGTCAAGAAGAAAAAAAAACATTTTTTCATTCCATTCCATTTCTTGGGTTTTTATTTGGTCATTGAATCTTCTTTGTCTTCATCTTCCTATCACATTTATTTCAAGTTGTGCAAAACTATTTGTTGGAAACGAAGCAAAAAAAGAAATTTATCTTCAGTTATTGTTGTGTCTAATTTGTTCGTGACATAACATCATCATTTTCTTTATGATGATGATTATTATTAATATGTAATATGAACGACATTAAAAACAAACCCAAAAAAAATGAAAAAAATAAAATAAAAATAAAATGACTTAAATGAAACGAAATGGAATGAAAAATTTCTTCCTCTGGAAATGAAAATGGATAAAATAAAGAAAAAAAGACATCATTATTCATTATAAATTTCAATTTCAATTTTATCATTGTTTCACATTCATGTTCCACCACCACCAAAATAGTTATGGCTGGTGTAGTAATGGTGTAAATATTTTCATTTAAAAATGAAAAATGTTTCATTTTTTTCCTTTTTCCTCCTCTCTTTAGCCTTACAAGAATCAAATGAATATGTAACTTTATCACTTGTTTGTCTGGTGCTAATGATATCATGGATCATGTGGCAACATACAGACACACCAAATGATCTATGAATCTTTTATTTTTTATTCATTTTTATTCATTGATCATATCGAATATATGTGCAGTTGTCATTTGAATCATTTTTTCTAAGAAAATTTTCTTTTTGTAACTTTTGTTTTAAGAAATTTTTCTTGAAGAAAAAAATGGAAAATTACTTTGAAAAAATTTGACTTGTTTCAATCGTTCCATCATACATGCACATACATCACAATACACCAGCGATATTTTTTCCAAATTTTCATGAAATTCCCTGAATTTTTCGCTTTATTTCCAGAATTTTTTCCCGATTTTTTTTTTGAATGAAAAGAAACTTTAATGATGAATACATCATAATAACTACATAATAACAACGAAATGATGTATTGAAAAATTGCGAATTGATGTGTAAAAATTTGAACGAATTTATGAAGCTAAATAATGTATTTTCTCAAAAAATGAGAAAACAAGTACATTCAACGACATTTGTGAAATGAAAAAACTAAAATCAAATTTTCAAAACAAGCTAATCGATCAGTTCATATATTTCGACATATTAAAATTATAATAATCATGAAAATTTGAAAAAAGAAATTTTCGATGACACATACAAACCATTTCTGAAGATGATATATTAGATTTATGAATATTGAATTTAAAATCCATAAATTCTTCAATGTATTAATAGTACGATGATGTTTCTGAAAAGATGAGGAATATGGTTTGTTCCAATTGTATTCATGGAATTGTATGTGAATTTTCGTAAATTTTTGCATTTATTATGAATCTATTTAATTTCATATTATACGTGTTTTTCATTGAAATTATGTTCGTACTTTGATGAATTTAAATTGAAACTTTGGTATTATATTATAACAATAAATAATGCTTCTTGCGAATATAAAAGCTGCTATAAAAATTCAATTCCTAAAAATCATTATTTTTCTATCGTCATTTTGATGCAATGATTCACTTAAGAAATGTATTGATTATAATCACCAAATGATAATAGAGAAAGAAAATTGGTGTGAGTCATTCAATTGAATTTCATCATTTGAATTTGCATTCAATTCAATACAAAAGTTGAAAATTTTTGGACTTTTATCGCATTTTCTACTATTCATCTCCGTTATCATATTTACATTTTTATTTGTTCCACACAAACACACGCATGATGCTTAAACACATGTGTTATTGTTGTATTGTGTGCGATACAAGGAATGAGGATTCAAACAAAAAAAAAATGAATAAAAATTGATTGGAAAAATCTATTGAAAATTGACGATGATGATGATGATTGTCATAATCATCCATGCTTAAATCAAATTCTGTTTTTTGTTCCAATTGTTTCTGGTAAGAATTGATGATAATGATGATTTTCAATCATTATACCAGCATTACACGAGTAATATTTACAACTCGATGAACAATGAATCAAACAGTCGAAGAAATAATGACTAATAGAAAATGATTATAATGAACGAATGAATGGATCAATGATAAGAAATGTTTATCTTCGGACATATTTTTCACTCCCACTGAAATTCCAGATTTACAAACTTACAAAATCTCTTACATTATTCACCGGTCCATGAGCAGCAGAAAAAAATGTATACGAATGATTTGTGTGAATGAATTTCAAAGTCATTTGTGTGGATCAGAGCAAAGCAAAAAAATCTGATTCATAATTTCAGAATTGAAATTATGGAATGAAAATGAAACAAAAAGTTGTTCAATTGTATCAAATGATAATTTGCGTGTTGTTGCATTAATAACTTTGAATTTTATTTTGTTTTTCTGTGTGATTTATGCTTCAGAAATGATTCAAAAGAAAAAAAATGATCGCATATGTTCGTGAAAATGAAAAATGTAGCATTATTTTTGTGTGTACGAGATTAAATTCAAATTTTTCCCAATTGCGGTCGTCGTTTTTCGTTTTTTGATTGACCACACAATGTTCATATAATTTCTCTTCAATGCTGAATGGCTGAAAATGCATAATAAATTTTGTGATAATAAAAACAAAAAGAATTGAATCATTTTTATATGTGTATGAACATCCAAATAATGATAAAAATATAAAATAATTTTTATAAGATTGAAAAATGAAAATTGGAAACAAATGAATGAATGAATGGATGCAAAACATCATTAAATCATAATGACTTTTTTTCGTTCTTCTTTGAAGTTATTTGGTCAAATCCATTCAAATGATTCACACACACACATTACATCTGTATTTGTTGTGGAAAGCATGAAAATGAAAGTAGACTTTGATAATGATCAAATGATCATCAAATACGTACATTTTGAGAATTGTTTTTCTTGATTATTTTCCAACTTGAACGTGTGCAAATAATCAGATGCTATTTATTTTTACTTTGATTACTTCAGATTGTCCATTTGTTTTCGTGATTTTTTTTTTAAATTTTGATTTACGACATGGTTTGTAATTATTTTTAATGAATTTTCAGCTCTTCCTTCTGAAATATAATTAAAAATAAATAATTAAATTTTGACACTTGAAAAAACCTATTTTTGATTTGAAATTTTAAAAAATTTTGAAATTTGATTGACAAATCTTCAATCATCATCATCATTATCATTGGGCGAAAATAAATTTGATGATAATTATTGGAATAACAATAATGAATGAAAACATCTTCAAAAATAATTATTCATGTTATTTTTACGAATTCAATTGGTGATTGAAACAATAGATTTTTATGTTGCTGTTGTTGTTTAGTTATAATTATAGCACATACAAACACACACAATACTGGAAGCTTCCTTACAATTATTCCTAAGATTATCATTATTATTCATATTCAAAACGAAAAAATGTATATCATTTTTATAGAAATATTAATTCATTTTGTATTTAGATTTTAAGACTCAATTATCTCAAACACAGATCGTGACTTGATTTTCCGTGTTTTTCATTTTCTTAATTCTTTCATATTTGATTTTCATTCATTTCATTTTGAATGAAACTCAAATAATTTAACCGTAATTCAATGCAAATATTGATCTTTATCATTGAATGAATGAATTGAAACAAATGGTAATTCAAATCATTTGATTATTATCGTATTCAAGTAAATAATAATGAAAAAACAATTAGTCAAAAATTTGTACAATGATCAATGATAATTGATCATTGTACAAATTTTTTGCACCAATGTGTATATGCTGATTTGAAATTGAATTAATCATTTATGTGAATACAAAAAAGATTTTTTCAATTTTTTTTTCTTTCAAGGTAAATGTAAGGTAAAATTTACATATTTCTGTTTGTGAAACAAAAAAAAAAAAAAAAAAATTCAATCAAACTTTATGTGTATTACCTTTGTGTGTTGTATCTATCCATCTATCTACCTATCAGTTACAGTTGATAAACTTGATTGACTTGATTTTTTTTTACAAATCGCTTTTACCCATGAATCCATTCAATGAAAAAACCTGATATAATCCAAAAATATGGTCATTTACTATGATTGAAACTGTTTCTAGCTGTTGATGATTATGATGATCATCAAAAATCATAATCATAATAATCGCCATAATCATTATCAATGATGATGAAAATGGAAAAATTGAAATGGCGAAAATGCATACCTATTCAATGTGTAAATATTTTATTATTATCATTTTTTTGTGTTCATTATTGAAATTCATCATCATCATCATAATAATCATAATCATTCATTTTTTTCTCACTCTTAAAAAAATATTATTATTATTATTTGCCTTAAATAATAATAATAGCAATAATGAAGATAATATGAATAATATAGCGATCATCATCGTCGCCGTTGTTGTTGTTGTTTATAATGATAATCATTAAAAATTTGATTGCGATTTCGATAGTAAATTGTTTTATTTTTTTCATTTTTAAAAGGTTTTTTCATTATCTATTAGGTTTAAGGTTTAGGTTTAGGTTTGTATATATTTTATGTTGGAAAAGTTTGTTACAAAATTTTAACAAATTTACTTTTTTGATGAATCTTAGAAGTTTGAGAAGAAATTATCTTTAATATCTGACCAACGAACCATCAATTTTATTTTATTTCACTTAAAAAATTTTAAATTCATATTTTCCATCATCATAATCATAAACGTTCCTTCTTCAATATTTCCAACCTAAAAATGTCTCAATTCTAATATTTTTTTATATTTATTTGTCTCATTATCTTTATGAAATTAATTTATCTTTTGCTATTTCGTTACGTCATTTTATTATACGTTTTTTTACATTTCTTCGTTGGTCATTAAGTGGTAGAAAATTGAAGGGACAAATAAAAAACTAATGTGTTTGTGTGTGTCTAATCTTAATTGCTTAATTATGTGAGATGTCAATTATTTTTTAATGTGTTTTTTTATTATTTTTACTCTAAAATATTCATTAATATCCTTAGAATCTTAATTTGAAAATGTACCTTGAAATTTTTATTCTTAAAAGGTACAAATTTTTTTTCTTTATTTTGTTTTTTATTACATTTTTCCATCATCATCATCATCATCATCATTTTTCTTTTTGATACCTGCAATCATTATAATAATGGCGATTATGGATGATAATGATATAATCATTATCATTATTATTATCATCCATAATGGTTTCATATTTATTTTTGCCAAAATTATATTTCTCAATTTTTTTTGCAAAAAAACATAGCCATTGATGGTTGCTTGGTTATCCATTATCTTCTTATGGATGGTAAAAATGGTTAGAAAATTGAAGAAACGATGCTTCATCAGGATGATGTTCATGAAATTCATTTTTACCATTTTTTCTTGAAAAAAATGATTTTGTTTATTCTTGCTCTTGCTGTTGTTTGTAATAATCGAGATAAATGATTGTAAAGATTGCACAAAAAACATTTTTAAAATCTTTTATGAAATCAAAATGTTTGTGGCTGCACATTTTTTTAGGAAAAAAATAAATTCATTTCCAACCATTTAAATTAAGTACACATCAATGCTTTCACATATACAAATCGAATAGAATTGAAAGCATCAATATCAAAAGCATTGAAGTAAAGAAAAAATGAATAATTTTGATATTTTTCCGATTTCCCATCCTCTTCTCGATAAATCGAAATTCAATGGCAAAATTGCCATGTTTTTCTGTCTACCTATTCGACACAATCGACACCACCTTTGTTGCTGAAAGATGTTTCAATAAAACTTTGCATAGAACGACAACAATGGTGGTGAACAAACATGTACTTATCGGTCGTTGTCATCATCGTGGTTTGATTAACACTTTTCTGGCTAAACAATGTGCAGTCAACGTGTGGTGAAATTCTGCTGTTGACTCGTTGTTTCACACAAATTGAATTTGTACCTCAAATGAATGATTACGTGTGAAATCAACCCAAATGTGAACAAAAACTATGACCACTATATATCTTTATTGAATCGTTATTGAAAAGCTGATGATGATCAAGATGATGATAATGATGATTACATCACAGAATATTATTTATTTTTGCAAAAAAAAAATAAATAATTTTATCCATTTTTTTACTCGTGTTTCAAAATGATGATAATATTATTAACAAAAGCAACGATAATAATAATAATAATGATAATAATTTAGTAGAATTTCAACCACAGAAAAAAATAAATCAAATTTTGAAATATATTTTTCTTCACCATTCATTTCATAGCAATGAAAATGAAAAAAAAAATGAAAAATTGTACGGGCGTTGATCACGATCAGCGAAAAAAGAAGAATATCAGTATTTTTTTTTTTTTTTTTTTTGAAGATGTTTTGTTCATTGATGATGATGATGATTACCATCATTTTGATTGTTATTACTGATATTATATGATCAAGATTTTCTTTCTTCTTCTTCATTTAATGATCATCAAGTGATTGTATTTGTGTTTGTGTTCATATGATGATGATGGTGATGCTATCATCATCATCATTGAAACTATCATCGTTGTTGATCATAATCATTCGACCGAAAAGGCATGATGTTCATCATCATCATAATCATTATTATTATTTCGGTGGAATTTAGACAAAGATTTTTGTTTTTCAACTTCAAGATTTGTATTATGTTATTATTAATACTATTATTATTGATAATACATCTTAAGACAAAGACAATAAATTGTTGATATTGGTTCGTTGATGAAGATTTGTTTTTGTTGGATGAACCACAAAATAATCGCAATCAAACACACTGTTTTGTAAGGAGGAGTATTAGTTTTAATTGAGTTATCTTATTTAATTTAATTGTTTTTTCCATTTATTTTTGATTTCTGATTTTGTATGTTTGATATGATTTATGTGTGTGTGTGTGATTGTTATTTCACGTTTCAATTTCATTTTCAATGAATTCGATGAAATGAAATGATTTGTTATTTTTGATTTGTAGTTCTAAATTAACAAATTATAAATTAATTTATCATTATTTTATCTTAAAAGGCCAAAAACACATTTTTCCCTCTGGATTTTGATTGAAATATAACGAAATCATCATCATCAACATCAACATACATACATCATAATTAAAAAACATCAGTACTACATGAAACAAAAACAAAACATTTTACATCGAAATCATTTTTTCATTTAATCCAAAATTATTCATTTTTACTTCGTGTTTCATTAATCTTAGTTTATTCACTGGTGGTAAGAATCAAGAAATGTAATACAAATAATATGAAACATTATGGATTATTAATGCATTCAAAATATAAACCGAATGATTTATTCATTTATTTCATCTTATTTATTTATTCAATTATTTATTTCATATTTCATGTGTTTATCATTGAAACTGGGGCATAAACGCTATATTTTTTATTCAAATTTTGATTTCAGTTTATTTTAGTTTTTCCTTAAACATAAAACAAACAAACGAATAAATGAATAACGTGGAATTGAAAAATTCATTATTAGTAATTTATTATAAATATTATCATTCATTTATTAAAAGCACCATATATCATTAAATCATCGATCGTATCTTGTGCTTAGAATGTGATTCGTATTTTTGCACGTTGCACGTTGTTGATGATGATGAAAAGTCTTCAAACAAATTGGACAACAAAAATGACTTTCATCATCAACAACAGCAACATTGAAACAATGGCTGCTGCTGCTGAAAAATAATGATTTCATTGAAAATTGAACTAAATGGAAACGAAAGCATTTCACATACATATTTTGATTTGTTTGTTTGTTTGTTTGTGCGGCACTAAATAAATAATAATGTTCCATTATAATTTACAATGGCCAAAAACAAAAGCAAAAAATATGAAATGATGAAAATAATTCACATAAATTGCAAATTTTACATTTTCATTAATCAAAATGTAATAATTTTTCTCATTTTCTTTTCGTTCTTTTTTTTCAAATTCTATGCCATATTTAGACAGGTGAAATTTAAATGAACATTCAGTTATTTTGATTCATTCATACAAAAATTGCAGAAATTTGAGATCAACAAATCAACGAAAAATTGTTTCAAATTCAAATTTTTCGATTTTTTCCTACGAATTTCTATGTAAATGAATAGAAAAAATAAATCATAATTTTTTTCTGTGAATATAAATAAATCAACATTTATGAATAAATAAATAAATCATCATCGTTGAGAGAAAAGAAATTAAAGAAAAAAATAGAAACAGAGCTTTTAAATTCATTTTGTGAATAAATAAAAATAGTCCAAATTCTAATAATAATAATAATATCATCAATATTATTATCATTATTGCTTTGAATAATATGTCATTATTGCTGCAACAGCAACAAAAAAATAATAATTATTCAAATATGAAAATGGCAAAAATGAAAATGAAATTATTGTTTTCACCATTTATATCATCATCAACAGCAACAACACTAAATCATCGAGAAAGCAAATATTCAATTAAACGAAGATATTGTCGATCAACATCATCATCGATTGTAAATAATTATAATAATAATAGTTTATCATTGAAAAAATTTTCATCATCATTGTCATTATTATTATCAAATTCAATGTCGATAACAACGATAAATTTTTATTTAATAACATTGATATTGTTGATATTTTCATTTTCACAAACAATCATTCAAGTTGATGGCCGCCGTTCATCAGGTAGGTTTCGCATTCATTTCTATTATTATTTTGTTTCAAATCATTTTCTTTAAAATTTAATTTCAATCAATGCATCATCATTGTTCATCATTGTTTCGAAATTGATTTATGATGAACAGAACATAATAAGAAATTCATATTTTAAATTGAATTTTATTCGTTCAAAAAGCAATTCTTTCTACTAAGAAACCCAAAAAAATATGTATCTTGCTCTCAATTGTTTCGTACTATTTCATTTTTCATATTCAATAATTGAAATCAAGCAGAAAATTCAATTCGTTTCGATTCGTTTTTTTGTTCATTTGTTAATAGAAAATGTATCATTTCACATTGAAATTGAAATTTGTCTTCGATGAATGATTACACATTTGACAATTGACAAATTCAATGATGATTCCAATGAATCGTTTCCCCGAACTTTCATGTTCATGTTCATTTTGATGTGCATTTCTGTGGACTCATTATTATTATGTAATGTAATTACACATTTTCTAGTTCCTACACCAAATAAGTTATTATTCAATGAACATGATGATAATTTGAATATTCGAAAGAAAAAAACTCATGTAAAATTGACACTATTTTTATTATCATTGACATTTGGTTTTTTTCTGGTGAATTTGAATGATTTTATTCGTAGAAAATTAAAATTATTATCATTGTTTCCTCTGAAATTTTATATTTTGGATTTTTAAATTTCAAAACAATGAAGAATTTATTATTTAATTGCTTTTCTTATGTTGAAGAAATTGATGAAAAATGTTTCAAATGATTTTTGTTCTTGTAATATTTCTGCATAAGAGATAAAAGCACAAGTGTCAAATTCAAAGAAAAATCACTTTAAATCTATGAAATATTTCATCTAATCAAAATTGTGTCAATATACACATCTGTATGTATATTTATGTTATCCATCAATCTCAAATGTATGTTTCGGTGTCTTTAAGCACATTTTTCATTAAATAATTACATGATCAAAGCAAAAAACATGTGTTCATTATTGAAGCATGAAATATGTAGAAATTTTTTAATTTTGTTCAATTCTCCATGCTCATTATTTGTTTTAATTTTATTTTTTTCTTGAAAAAATGATTCTTGATTGCCATCAACAGATCTCGAGTCGCAACACTGACTGAATTCTATTCTGAATTATTTTAAACAAATGAATAAAAATATGAATTCGCTCTTGTTTGATTGATCAAAATTGATAACAACATGTCTTTGAGCTTCGATACATTCAACATGTGATGTAATTCACCAAGAATAAACAAATGAAAAAAGATGTGTCATGAGCCCTAAAGCAGTGACATCGTAAAATTTTCGAGGCATCCGAATGCATCAATGCATAAATCAGTCAATCAATCTCTGATCTCTTGCTTCAAAATACAATCAAGTTGATTTTTGTTCTTGTTTTCAATGATGAATTCAAGATAAAATCAGCTGATTTTTGGATCTCTATGCTGTTACACAGATACTAGTGCAGAATATTTGCATTTATTTGATACAATAAAAAATGACCTGATAATCTTTGATCAATTTTCTTCATTTTCATTTCATTTGATTTCAATATGAGTTTTCATTTTTACATTTTCATCTCTCCAGCAAAGAATAGCCACCATTTAGCCATCTTAAATTGTCTAAAATTGCCTTAAATTACGAGTAGTTGCCCTTAGAAAACAAACATGCCTACTCTGCTTTTGGTAAATAATTTTTAGGCAGTTTTCCACATTTAGGCCAAAATCCGAATTGAAATAACATCTTGTGCAAAGTTTGCAAATACATGCCCAAAATGCAAAAGTTTCATTCGTAAAATTTAAATTTTTCACTTTAAAATTTACACAATTGAAAAATATTTCAAAATTTTTCCGAAATGCAAATTTTTCTTGGTTCTCCTCGAAAGTAATAATTTTCCATATATCTATGATTATCTCTGGATATTTTGTTGAAAGAATGAATTGTTCGTGGTACTCGTGTTATTCTTAGTATTCATTCATTCTCCGTGATATGTTATTATTTCTAAGAAGGCAAATTCAATATCCAAAAAAATGCGCCACCGCCTCTGTTGATGATGATGTTGATTGAAATACATGGGATTTTCAATGGAAACAAGTTGAATGAATGAATGATTAACAAACGAAACGAATGAATAAATGAATGAATTCAACATTTATCGACACATCCTTTAATAATTATTATTATTGTTTAGTTTTCATTCAGTTTTGTTTATTTATTTCCATTTTTTCGAGTAATAATCTTGACAATAAACAATATTGAATGACTTTTTCTCTTGTTGAACGATGATGTTCTTGATGTTCCAATTTCAACGATTCAATTCAACAATGTTATACGGCAAAATGAGTTGAATTAAGTAAAATATTGCAAATGTGATTATTTAATTGGACAAAAAAACATTAAACATAAACGATTCAATTAAATCAAAGAAATAGAAAATAATTGAGACACTTGAACATCTGAAAAAAAATTTCATTTGATTTGATTTGAAATTTCCGTAATATCAAATAATATTTGTATTAATTCATTCATTTATTTATTTATATTTATGAATTCCTGTTAATTTACGAAATAAGAGAAAATATTTCTGTAGAAATTGATATAAATTGATTAGTTTATTTGTTGTTTTGTTGTTATTTAACTGTTATTTGATTTTTTCTTCTGCAATTCAATGACTGTACCGAGTGTAAGGCACATTCAATGCTGCATAATAGTCGTGTCTTGATGCCAATGATAGTAAATTAACAAATAATTGTTAGTGTTATTTATCGATTTGATGGGTTATGAACAGAAAAAGCAAAAATACAAAAATGTATTTGTATTACAATTCATCCTGTGAATTGATGAATGGCGTTCCGAGTGAATGTTTGAAATGATACAATATTCTTTCACACATATTTCTTGTATTTTTATTTCAGTTGTTGTCATGGTATTTATATTTATTTTGATGATGATTGGTTTCAATGTTATTCGTTGTAATTATTATTTTTCGATGGATTTGTGGTCGATTTATCTATGTGTGTTTGTTGCAGTTTGTGTTTATGTATTTAATTTATTTATTTATTTGCTTAACGATTTTTCCATTTCGTCTTCTTTTTCTTGTATATTATGACATTTTTTCTTTTCATCGTTCCATACAAGTTTCTGTCTGAAAAAAAATAAAAAATATTCGCTCATTTATTTATCGACTATAATAAATATAATGGTAATAATATTCGAATCGATGACAAACAAACCAAACCAAGCTAAACAATGGTAAAACAATTGATTATAGAAAATGAAATATTTCTGTGTGTGTGTGTTGCGTTTTGCAAAATTAATGAAGATTAACAATGGTCATTTAATATTATTTCGGTGGTCTCATGCTTGTCGGTCCATTTCTCTGCTTGATCTGGTTGGTTTTTTGTTTCCACCGCAAAATTTATTCAGAATTTTTCCGACCAGCCAACCACCCACCCACCGCCATCTTGACCATTTGTAATCTACATTGTTGTGTGTTCAAATTTAAATTTGGACTAAAATAAAGGTCTAACGAAAATGTGAGAATTTAAAATTCAAGAATTTTCTTGAAATCATTGATTTCTCACAGCATGCCAACAATTGATCATGAAATATCATTCGACACCAGAATGAATGTATGAATCACAAACCAAATGAAAACTAATTACTTTTTTAATTGTTTCGGACAATTGATCTTTTTTCTAAATCATTATATCACATTTGGTTGGGTGCGGGTCAGTGATGGTCATCACATTTGTGTTTTATTGATGGCATTTAAAAACTCGAATTTAAAAATTGATAAAGATTAAATGCTGCCATTGAAATGATGTTGAAAATTTATATTAGTCTTTTCTTAGTTTTCCAACCATCGGTCACAAGAGTTCATCCACCCACCATATCTCATTATTTGCTGACCATTGTTGCCGCTTTCATAATCATCATCTTCTAATCAATTTATAATCTCGAGCAAAACGAAAAATTTCAGATTTGAACAACCAGAAAAACGAAAAGAAAAATCCATAAATACAAATAAATGAATCATTAACATCGTTTTAAATAAATAAATGAATGATGAAACAAATGATGTTTGATGATAAAAATAATGTTGATAATAATATGCTCAGTGAACAACGATATTTTTTGCTTTTTCCATCATTTTAACATGCAATCAACAACCGAAACAGAATAGAATAATAATGATAACAATAATTTTCAATTTCAAAATTCTACAATCGACAATTACAATCAAATAATAGAATAGATTTACATTCACATTCATATACTTACCATACGAACATTCATACATTTTATCCATTTTCATTTTCATCGTTTATTTATTTCGTTTGTTTTCTTTGCTTGATTTAATTATCTTTTTTTCTATTTTTATTTCATTTTTGTAAATAGTTTGGCTGATCACATTTTTTTTTCATTCATTCATTTTGCTCAATGCTCATTAATTTTCGACTTATTGTTCGTTTGTGCATTGGCTGCTATTGTATCATTTGTTTAAAATCAAATGTAATATACCAGTTGTGATGACAGAGAATATAAGAATTGAAAACACACTGAAAATATTTGAACAAACCAAACGAAACATTGAAATAATACATTTTTGAGAAAAAAAATATAGAATCGAAAATCGTAAATGGTTCTGTGTTTATATATGAAATCTAGTTGAGAAACATTAAAAATGTGTGTGTAAACCATGTTTTTATTTCATTTCATTTATGTATTTTTCCATGTATATCTTTCATCTCAAAAAACTGTACCAAAACAATCCTTTTGTTTAATATTTTTCTCTTGCTTTGCTTTACTCTTATCTTTTTTCAGATTTAAAAAATGTTAATTAATTAATAAATGTGTATGTGGAAGAATGGAAGAATTTCGCTTTGGTTTATGTTTAGGTTTTTAATTATTTTTTATTTTTCACAATTTCAATTCATGAATTTTTTGCTCGATAATGATTTTTTTAGCTGGTTACGGAATGCTTGTATAATTAAAATTCTTTATTTTTGCAAATTTAAAATTTTTCGAGCAAAATTTATGAATTTCCGTGCATGAATTTCAACATTTTTCGCTAAATTCTCCGATATCAAATTGTATTTGTTCGATATATTCTTGTAATGATCGAACATTGAATTTCAATTTGTTTTTGTGAATCAAGCTAAAATTCGATGATAATTTACGATGCAAATGATGCAATAAAATACTTATTGAGTGTGTTGGTGTGAAAGAATGTAAATTTTACATATTCCAATTCATATTCATTCATTACTAAGCACTTCTCATTCATTCACTCTGTTATAACAAAGAATTTTTTGACAAATTTTTTCTTTTTGAAATTCTCAGTCAAATTTTCAAAATTTTAGCTGTTTCAGCATAAAATTTCACTCTAATAATGAATTGGGAGTAAAAAAACTACAGCAACAACGAAGAAATATTTAATAATTTCATATGAAGTAAAGTGAGAATAAGAATTTACTTGAGTAAAGTTATTATTGTTATTACGTTTTCAAATGTACTTGTTTGAAATTATTCTTATTATTATTATTATTTAAGAACTGTAGAATTATAAGAATTTCGGCGATCGTATCGAGAAAACACCGTAGAACCTTCAAAGAATAATTCAAAGGAATGAAAAAATGAATTTAAAAGAAATTCTTGATCAAACATCTTTCGAACGAAAAAATTCTCATTTCGTGACTTTTTTTGACGTATTCTGCAGCCCATGTCTATGAATTTGTTCTTAATTCTTTTTTTAATTAATAATCAAATGAAATGAAATTAATTATTTATTAATAATTGATTCTTTGATTTTAAAATATTACGGTCTGTTTTTCGTTGTATGTTTTCGATCTTGATTTTTTCATAATAATTTGCGTGTGTGTGTTTGTGTGCGTAGAATACATATTAGAAATGTTAATTCATATTCAAATAAGCAATATATGCATAGAAAATAATTAATAAATGAATAAATATGAATTCATTTTTACAATTAATATTCTTTCCCTCTCTCGCTCTCTGCTCGCTCCAAAAAATATATTGTGAAAATGCAATGCAAAGCAAAATGCAATTAATTTTGTCATGTAATTATTATTATTATTATTTTATATTTCGAATATTCATACTGCTGCATTCCATATCATAATCATGATTATTATTAATATTCAAATATTCATTCATTCATTTATGTAGGCGAAAAATCAATTAATTAAACATGGTATATTTGTGTGTTTATATTCTATGTCTATTCGAAATCAAAGAAATTATCAAAACAAAAAAAAAAAAAAAAAGAAAGAAAATTAATAATAATTATGATTAAACCATCTGAATACCTTTTATATTTTATGCCTGCGTAAAAGATAAAAGCAACAGCATATGTTTTCATTGCAATGATTTCATTCATTTTATGATGATTATTAAAATGGAGAAAATTGATTAAATAAATAAATGAATTCATTAATAAATGCGATATGATATCTTAATATGTATTTTTACCTTTTGTGATTGTGCTGTAAGTACAAGTTCTCCACACAAACAGAATATGAACAACTCATTCAATAACTTGTGTATACAATTATCATCATGGAAAATGTGAAATATGGTTCAAGATTTATATTTGATTCATTCATTCGGATTGATGAATGATGATGTAAATGATAATGAATGAATATTTGAATGAATGATTCAACAGCAACAGCAATGGCAAAGATTGTTCTGTTTTTTTCCATAATAATCATTGCATCCAAGTTTGTTTTTGTTTAATTGAATTATTCGTCACAAACAAACAAACGATGAATATGGATGTGAATCATGAAGAACTAGAACAAAAACAACTAAAAAAAACTTTACATTAAATTTTCTTGAGTGGTAATTCTAATGATGATGATGATGATGATAACGATGATAATCACAACTACCAGTGACTATGATAATAATCATTTGTTTTACTTGATTAAATTTTCTCCAGAAAAATAACAAACAAACAAAAAAAATAAAATAAAATAAAAATGAATTAGTTGAAAATTATAAACTTGGGAAATGAAATATACAAACTCTTGTGATCATCATCCATTGAACAACATATTTGAAAACTCGAGTAACATTAAAAATAATCAATTTGAAATAATAATAATAACTTTAAATGAATGTTGAATGAATAAATAAACAAATAGAATTCATTTGATTTTTCTAATTTCATCTCGAAAGTTTTCAATTGCAACATAAAAACTTGCATACAAACACAATGGTAACATACGACACTAGTGACACTTTATCATCAATCCATAATAACCCTTTTCAATTTTTTTTTTCGGCCCTTCAAATCAACAAAATTAACTAAAACAACGAAAAAAAATCGATTGCTCAAATTTTGTTTATCGATCGTATTTGAAAATGAAAAAATGAAATGAAATTTTCGAGTTTATTTTGAAATAAACAGAAAAACTTTGATTTTAATTTTGAAAATATCAAACAGTAATAAGGTTCTATAATTTTGACATTTGTCAAATTATGAAATGAAAAAAAAAAAATTTCCAAATTATTGCCACCAAATGAGACAAATATTTTTCCCAGAAATAATTTCTAAGAAATGGAAAATATGTTTGTGGGTCAAAGCAAATAAGATGAATATGAAGATTATTGAAAATTCTTTCGTAATGTTTTGGGCGAGTCTCGATCAGTTTTTTCTTTTCCTCACTAATAATAATTCCCCACTTATTGATTGTCATCGATAATCTATTATTGTCGTTGATCATTATCCTCAATGATCATCAATGATGATGATATTTCAAATGATTATCCATATTCGATGAATATAATGTCCCCGATTGTCATACGATGAATGAATGAATTAATGTGCATAAAAGAAAATTGATCAATTGATTTTCGATTAATGATTGATGGTAATAAAAATGATCATTATTCCATTATATTGTTATTGTCGTTGTCATTGTCATTGTCATTGTTGTAGTTCAACATGGATGAAATGTAGTTATTTATAATAATTTGAAATTAAATTTGACAAATTGAATAATTTCAATTAATCATTTCATCATTGTTATGATCATTAATATTTATAAATTGGAGATGTATTCATTCATTTTTTTTTTTTTTTGAATCTATTTTCAATAATTTGAGATAATTCTATCCATTCATTCAATATACAATAATATAATTCAATATTATTATTCAATGAATAATTACAAGAAATTATTAATTCAAATGTATTTCCCTGCTTTAATTTCATTTCATTTGAATTTTATTCATCCAACAACATAAGCATTCGTGATTGTTATTTTTTCAAATGAAATTTTTTTTTCATTCATTCATTCCTATCTGCAAAATGATATTTGTTGTAATTTAATTCATTGATGAATAACAATTATTATAATGATAATGATTATGATGATAATGGTGAAATATAAAAATACAAATAATCATTCGCATCAATTGAAGTTGTTCATATTTTTCGTTGAATCACGATGATTGTTTGATGTATGTTTGTGTTTGTCAGTGTGTATTATGGATCAATCAACTATTCATAGAGAAGCGAAATCACAAGTATTTTTTTTCATTTCGGATTGAATTTTGAATTTTATTAAATGTTATATTTGAATCAAATTGAATTTATATTCAATTTTTTCATTTTCATAAAATCATTTTGCAATAAATGTTGATTCACGAATTTTTTCCCATCTCGTATGAAACTCTTTGTATTGTGCAGTACTCTGTGTTGTATTGTATGTGTGTGTGTGTTTGATGAAATCCGAATCAAGAAATGAAGATGAAGATGAAATTATCTTGAATGATTATTAAGCTTTTCTCTACTTGAAATTCATATTGAAATATATTGAATACATACGAATATACAAATAATGAATGATAAAAGTCATTAATTTTTTCATTAGGCTTGAATTATTATGAATTGAAAATTAAATAAAAATGTACTGTTCTGCTTGGGCAGAATAGGACAACGATTCATTCTAAAAAAATCATTTTTCACCTGGAATTTCACCTTCATGTGATTAATACGATTTTTTTAATTGCTTTAATTTACTTTCATTTTGTTAATATTGATAAAAATAATAATAATTGTAATTATCGTTATTATTACTATTATTATTATGTTTTATTGCCGTTTGTCATTTCAATGATAATTTCTCTCCTTTGTGTGTAGGCTCAACGATGATTCTGTGTTTAATCGTATTATTATTACCATTAAAATAGCTAAAAACCATCATCATGATACACTTTGAACGTTGACATTTGATAATTATGTGTGTGTATCTGAGTGTATGTGTGTGCTTGGTTAGTTCAGTTCAGTTCAGTCCAATTCAACTCAATCTCTATGTCATTTCTGGTCATCAAAATGTAATAAGTAGCCCTAAAATCAAGAAGAATTAATATTTTCATTATCTTGGATTTTTTCCTGCTTTTTACTTTAATTTTGTAATTTATATACCTGCACACGCACTGCTGCTTTGCTGTATGATATTCTATGGCTAACCACATGAATTCATTATCAAAAAATGATTATTTGATTTCATTTCATTTTAAATGAAAATCATTTAATGTAATTTGCTTGTTCATTTGTTTGTTTGTTCGTTGATCATTTTCGATTTCTAGCTTTAATTTTACCTTCCATTCTTTGTACTATTCCTAAACAAAAGCATGCTGAGCAAGCTTAGCATATCTTGACCATTCATTTATTAGCTTTTGTATTATTATCATTTTCGACCGAATGATTCTCCTCTTCGTGTTAATCTTGTAAAAAT
The DNA here is from genome assembly GCA_002943765.1 of Psoroptes ovis. Taxonomy (NCBI): domain Eukaryota; kingdom Metazoa; phylum Arthropoda; class Arachnida; order Sarcoptiformes; family Psoroptidae; genus Psoroptes; species Psoroptes ovis. The sequence goes on from PQWQ01000006.1 coordinate 2,046,627, forward strand.
TTCGATAATTTTTTCGAAAGCCAAATCAAAAGCGAAAATTTGCTCTAAGTTCATTCAATTCAAATTAAACTTTTCAATATTTATTCATTCAATTCATACACATCCACGCATATAAATATTAAGAATCATTTAAAAAGACATTCCAAGGACAGTATTCAATATTTTCCAGTTTAGTTTTCTTGAATTTAATTCATTTGATTTGATTTGATTTTTTCTAATTTTTACCAGAAATCAACAGAAAAAAACTACAAAATGACATTTAATTTATTTTCTCTCCATCTCTCAATCTGTGATTTGCTTCATGAAATAAGAAGAAAAAAAATTGAAATTAAAATCAAAATTAAAATCTGGTATATTTCTATGATAAATATTTCATTCAAAGGCACAGACACACACTTACATACACACAAAATTTATTATATTATCAAATCGTAGAAAATTAAATGAAATTATTTTAGCCAAAAAGAAAAAACGTAAGAAATTAAACAGATCAATGAATATATTTAAGATATCTGAGGCTGTGTGTGTGTTGTGCTGTGAAGATAGATCGAAAAATTGTAATTAAAACTAATGATGCACCATTAGGTGATGAATTTGTGATAAGATTTTCCATTTATATGGCTCTCGTTCATTCTAAAATTCGAACGAAATGAAATTATCACTTTTAATTTATTGGAATCAATAAAAAGCTTATCTTTATTCGTATTCTATTTGTATCGCCAAAGCAAATGACCGATGATGATGCTAATCTTTGATTGATTTTATTTCTAATTTTTTTCTAATTTCCATAATTCCGGATAATAAATTGATTGATTCTCTGCATTAGTCTTTATTCATTCATTTGAATTTTGAATATTTGAAAATTTGAATTTTTAGCATTTGACATTCAATGAATTTCAATAGTCAAATATATATCGTGAAAATCAAATAAACAAATTTTCAATAGGTGTAAATTATTTAAGAATTGAAGATGAAATAAAAAAATGAATTGAATTTTATGAAATTGAATTTCTTGTGTATTTTGATTGAATTATTATCCATGAAAAATCAATCATTTTTCCAATTTTTTCCATTTTTATTCAATTTTTGGCTTCAAATTCACCTCTCTTTTATGATGTGACGAATTGAATTTTCTTTGCATATATTCAATTCCTAACATCAATCGTACGAGGAGAAAAATGGAAAAAAAAATCAAAGAATTTTCAATTCAATTTCCGTTCAGTGTCTTATGTCTTACAAGAACTAAATTGCTTTAAGAAAACACAATTGAATTTGAATTGAATTCAATAATAATAATTCACCTCATAGCATTCATAGTAATGATTGAAAAAATTTGTAAACATTATTTTCATGGCTATTATTATTATTATCAATTTTTTACACAAATATTCAAATTTAAATATTATTAATAGTAATATTAATAATAATATTGAAAATGTAAATTAAAAAATAAAATAAAACGCCCAACGGACAAATAAATCATAAAGATTTGCGCACACATACACAATGCTCAATACATTCCATTAAGCAAAGCTTTACCAAGTTCTCATATGTGGTATTTTACAAATAAATGCATATGAATGATTGCTGTATATGCCAGATGTGTCAGATTTGATTATGAATTTCGAACATTTCTCATTTTTCTTCATTGATTTTATTGAACATACACACTTTTGGCATGAATTTTTTTGTATTCTCCCCCCTCATTTTACTTACATTAAGCTGAAGCTTATGAATACTAAAGCAAAAATTTTAAACATTTTCACTGCCTGCAGGCAAATTTTAAATTTTTTTTTAATAATTTAATAATTTTTCCATTTGCTTTTCGCATTATTCACCCCTAATTGATAAAAATTTATCAAATTTTTAAATTTTTGATTCGATGATTCATTACAATATCAATGATCGATCATTTGATTTGATTGATTTTGATTGATCAACACCAACACACGCGAACACATACACAATAATCAATTGTTGGCCGAAGAAATTCGCAAAAACATGATCTGTTCAAAATGTTTGTGTCGGTGTTGGACACTATCCTTAAAAATTTAATAATCCAATTTGAATATAGGAATTTCGAAACAAAAAAAAAAAAAAAAAATAAAAATAAAAATAAAAAAGACGTCCATTAACCAAAATATTCGACAAAATGCAAACAAATTCTTTCAAAAAAAAAACATCTGAATTTCATTTTGAATAATTTGCTGCTACCTCGGATTGGTTTAGGTTTTGTTTTAATTTTTTCCTTCGTGTACTACTAACCTTTTTTGTTCGAATAATTTCATTCAAAAAATTCATTAATTTATTCATATAAATGAATATGAATTAACAAAAAAAAAAAGAAGAAAAACAAAACATAATTCAAGATGTTATACCTGTTATTATCAATGTAATAATGGTTTACTTACATGCACTCATGCACACACACTAATATCACAGTATCCGGCAATATGCGATTGTTGTAATGCAAAAGAACAAAATGAAGAAATGCAGAATGATCAGTGCTGTTGTTGTTTTCATCTTTATCATTGTACCTTTTGATCTACAAAAAATAAATGAAGAAAAATGAGTAAATTACAATGCTTTTTTTATCAATCAAAAAAAGCCCAAAAAACATAACCTAACCTAACCTAGCCTAACAGCAGCAGCATCATCATCAACAAACAGCAATCACTGAATGAATTATTATTTTTTCTTGAAATCTTTGAATATTCCATATGCATTCATCATGTTGTTGTTGTCGGCCGACCTTGTCTATTGTTTGTACATTGACTTATCAATCAAACCTATGCATCATGCATCGTATGTGGTAGTTTTCAATTTTTTCGTTATTTTTTATTTCCTTCAAAAATAAAAGAAAGAATCAAATTTAAAAGTACATATAATTTTAATAGGCTCATAATCATCAAACAAATACACATACATTCATTTCAAATACAAATCTTATTATTTTTATTATTACTCATCATCATCATAATCATCATCGACAATAATCATTTTGATTAACATTATTGATTTGATCTTATTATTATGATTCTCTTTTTGTTTTATTTATTATTATTATTATTCGATTTTACTCTTAATATCATCTGATGCTATGCTATTCAATGTATGCATCTATCGATGTTCGAGAAATGTTTTACAAAAATTGAGTAAATTATAAATAAATAAATGGAAATGAAGCAAATACCAAAAAAAGAATACTGAGCTATCAATAAATTGATAAATATCCATTACAAGATGTTTTGGAATTTCTTCATTTGTTCAAGAATTAAGAAAAAAAGCAAAAAACAAAATCCGATTATAAATCGCGGAATGTTTTTAAGGAGAAGAAGAATGAAAAATGTTCATTTTTCGATTCATTTCATATTTGATTACTTTACTTTCGTTTCTTTTCTGTTATGTGTATTTAATTCGACAAAGACATACATAGACACGTCAATGATGGTCGTATCATATCGAACCAACATCAAACTTTTATCTATTTATAATATTAAGTCAAAAAGAAAAATGAAATAATTGAAATTGATAAATGATTAATTGATTATAAAAACTAGCTTTCAAAATGTTCTTTGTTTTCCCTCGATGTTGCTGTTGCTGCTGCTTATGCTGATGTTTTTCTACTCTCTTTTTTTATTTAATCTGATACTTATTATCATTAAATTCATTATACTTATTTATTCATTATAATCATTATTCAATTCTTATTATTATCATTATTATTATCTTGTTTATAACATGATTAACTCATTTTTTGAAGCTTATAATAAATGATATAAATAATAATAATAAGTAAACAAACGAAAGAAAAGCGAATTGAAAAAACAATGAAAGAATCGTAAAAAAATTGAATAAACGATTGTATCAAACTCACAATGAAGAAAATGAACAAAAACGCTTATTCCAATTCATTATAAGATTGTCATTTTGAATCTTTGTTCATTTGTTTGTTGTTCTTTCCTTCGTTCGTTCATTCATTTCGTATAATGAGCAATCCAAGATTTTAAATCTTCATGAATTTCGATGTGGTGATTTTGCTAGTTATCTCAAAGGGTGGTGGTGGTGGTGGTGTGAATAGAGAATTGAAATCACATAGGTTGCAAAGCATGAATTCAAATTTTAAAAATAAAGAAAATAAATTATTGATTACCATGAATATGAAATCGGAATTTTTTTAAATAATGCAAATAACAATTCCTTCGCATTAATAATCTAATCTTCTGTTGCAAATGAATGAAAACAAGAGAAGTTTGTTTTTTTCCAATCTCTTTGAAATCATTATTATTCTCTCATTATTCACTAATTAATCATCGGTCATTTTTCAATTCAATTCATTCATTCACATATCAGTTTGTTTCAAGTTTCATATCGTTTATTCACTTTTAAAATATTCCTAAATGGTTCCGTTTATTTATAATTCAATGCAGCTAAAAACGAGAAAAAAACAAATCAATTCACTGACCTTTTCGTTAAGAGAATTATTTCATTTTTGAACCCTGAGAGATGGCGAAAAAAAATTGAATTTTTCTTCTCGTTCAACTTCATGTATTTTACTTCATTAATTATGATTATTTTCCACTCAGCTCAGCATCACTATCACTCGCTAAAGCTAGCTTTGGTGTGGCTAGCCATTTCTCAAAAAAGATATTTAAATACTTGAAATTTGAAGAATATCATTATTATTGATATTAATATCAATATCTTTTAATGCTTATTATCATCAAAAGATATTAGCATCATTTTCAACTATTATTAAATTGCTGACAAATTTTCTTTTTATTCTAAGCTTTGATATATTTCAATATAAATGTTTCACAATTCCAAAGTTGTTCATATATGAAAATTTACTTGTTTACTTATGGTTAACATGTTTTTTAATGCCGTCCATTTTTTATTTAAATATTTCATTAATTCTGTCTCCGGATGAAAATTGATTTGATTTGATTTGATGATTGACCAGCATACACTAAATGAATGATGTTTATTTAATTTCTATATGTGTGGATACATATATTTATTATATATTTTTCAATTATTTCAATTCACATACAATTTATCATTTGAAGAAACATTGAACAAATGAAGAACAAACAACATCTATTTAATGATGTTCATTTCATTTTTCCTTTTTTTTCATTTCATTTCATTTGATTTAAACTATCTTTATTTTTTGTTCATCATCAAATAATAATGATAATAATTTTCATTCTAAGAATGATGTTCAATTAGGAATAAGAAATAGAATAGATATCCTGCTGATATCTTTGTTTTGTTGGTGGTGGTGATGGTGATATATTATCTATTGAAAAAATAATGAAGAAAATTATTTGAAATAAATCAGAACACAATGTTTTTTTTTGGATGTTCAATTTTGTTTCATTGAATCATAGTTCCATCGTTTGAATGCTGCATTTTCATAACAATCGTTTGTTTGATTAGTTGCTTTTGATTTGTTTTTTGTTTGAAAATCATTTCATATTTTCTTTTCAGTCTGTCTTTGTGTATTTTGTATTTGTGTTCATTTATTTTTAATCATTATTTCATAATTTTTTTGCCTACATTCGTTTGACAACTTTGAAACATTTTTGATCGGACAAATTTAATTTACATTTTATTAAATATCAATTTTATTTCGGATATTTTTATCCATTTTGATTCGTTTCGTTTCATTTGCTCCATTCCTCAATGACACATACACACAATTTTATCGTGTTTTGTATAATGAGTACCACACACTATTAATACTGTTGTTGCATTATGGAAAAATATTTTTTTTCAACAAAAATATTTGTGTTGACCTGCGAACATCGTAAAATTGAGATTTTTTAGACATTTTTCTTGCTGTTATTATCGTCATTATCATGACCACATGTAGTGCCTCGTATGATGGACATTTTAGGCACAAAAATGTTCGATTTTTTTCTTCATTCTTAGCTTTACTGGTTTAGAAACACACGCAAACATACAAATTCCATTGTTTGTTTGTTCACCTGTGTTTGTTTGACCATAATTTTTTTAAATATTTTATTCGCATTTGTTCTGATATATTTTTCTAAAATTTCTATTTTGAATATGTAAGAAATTTTTGTCTTGACAAATTGAATTTCATTTTAATGTATTTTTTCCTCGTTCAAGGAAAATACAATTGAAAAGATGAAGATGAAATTCCATTAATTCCATTTTTGGGTATTCAACACCGTAGATGATAGATTGAAAAAGAAATATGAATGAATGTAAATTCTCTGTGATATAAGATTTTTCAAATCAACCATTCACCACAAATAACAATGATCTTTCCAGCAGTGATCATCGTATGATATAAGCCTTTAATGACTGGTTGATATGAAAATTTTTGAAAATAAAATTTGAATTGAATCGAATTGAATGACTATGGCGAAATTGGCTTTTTCTCTTCATTTTTTCTGAATTTATCCCAGATGATGAAATATGAATATTGAATGAAAATTCGGATGTCAACGACAAACAATGATGATGACGATGATGATCATGATCTGAAAATGATATTTGATGGAATTATGAATTGAATATTTTCATTCATATTTGAATGAGTTTGATAACCAAGGCTTAGTATTTTCATATTCAGCTTTATTCATTCAATTTCATTTCATTTTTTTTCTATCGTTCCGTTTCGATTCTTTCATTTCATTTCATAGCGTTTCGTTTCTTGGCCAATTTCGCTCTCTATTCATTCATTTTTCATTCCATCATTTGACTTTTATTCTTTGATATTCATTACACGCATCAAATATTACGTGATCAGTGTAAAATATGTCCATGTATTGTGTCGATGATTATGAGGTTGAGAATAATGATGATGGTGATGTTCATCATCATTGTTTTAATCATATATTTGAAAAAAATATGATAAATTCTTTTTGATAATTTTTTTTCTCCAGCGTTTTGTCACCGGAGTTCATTCATTCATTCATACACTCATTCAATTAGCAGTTTTTTAGTTTTTTCCCTGAATTTTCAAATAAATAAATATTTAGCCATCCATCATCATTGCTCTTCCACTATTTCATTCTTATTCTCCATTGGAATAAAAAGCCATGAATCATTTTTTGTTTTGAATGATCTTATACATCAAATACATTTCATTTTGGTAATGTTTTTTCATGAATGTGTAATGAAATTTTTGAATTTTTTTTTATTTTCTCATTTACAAAACAGAAAAAAATGAAATAAAAACAAAAAGCTTAATCAAAAAAATTTGACCTGCCATTTTGTAGAGCAATTTGTAAACTAAAATTTATCCAATGAAAATGAAACACGCGCAAAACTCGTTAGTTTCAAAGGTTTACAAAGGTGTGTGTGCTCGTGTGCTTGTATTTATTTGTTAGTGTTTGAATGAATTTAACGTTTTTTTGTGCGTTCATAAATTTTAAATGGTAATTTTTTTCCATTTTACGGAGCGTTTTCATTGTGGTAAAACGAAACATTTTGGCGAAATGTTTCAATTATAATGAAATTATTACTTTACTCCTTTTATTGTCGAAAAAACAATGATGATTTCATTATGCATAATTATTGTTATGTGTGTTTGAATGTTTACATGCCCATTCAATTAATAAACATTATGATGATGATGATGTCTAACAAATCTTTATCATTTTGATTCGAAAAAATTTTATGGATATATTTGCTATGATGAATACGTCCGTACATTTTTGTAACAATGTATTATTTCATTTATTTAAGAATTAATGTAATTATTACATTTATGCACAGATATGATGTTGATGGTTTTCATTTGAAAATGAATGTAAAATTTGTCCATTCAATGTATCTTTTTCTTATGATCAACTCTTCCTGATTAAATCATTATGTTTAATTTCATTAGAGTTGGTATTGAGTGTCGAGTAACACGTATTATCATTTCCATTTCATTTCATCTTTTACGTCTCAATCCTTTCGATTATTTACACATTCATGGATCAATAATTCATTCATCAAACATTCATTTTATTCAAGTTTTAATTCAGTTTTTTATTTTTATTGTTATTATTACATATTGCTCAATTACAATTAGAATTAATTAATTAATCAAATGATAATATAATCGCCTGTGATAAACAACAATAGATTAATTATTTTCACATTTTTTATTTTATGAATTGTTACGTTGTTGTTGTTTGTTGTATTATTATGGATATAATGTTGAATATTATCATGTATCCAAAAACAACATCAACAACAGATGAAAAAAATGTTTCATAAATGATTCATTTTTATTGTTTTTCTCAATGTTTTTTATGTTTTCCTATATATTTTTAATACTTTGCCGTTGTTGGTTGTTGATGCCGTAGCCATTCATTTCCCACCAATTTAATGATAAAATAACATCTTTATTACATTTACAACACCCCAAAACAGCAACAACAACTACTGACAACAGCAATATCGAAGCGATTTGCATCCATTATTTATTTGATTATTTTATTTTCGTTGTAAACATTATTTATATCTTTGTTATTTTGGAAAAAATCATTTCATTATTTTTAAATATAAATTTTTTATTCTTTGGAATCATGCAAATGCCAAGATTCTGGTTAATTCATTTGATTAAAAAATAGAAACAAATGAAATTAAATTGAAAATTTAAAAATATAAATTTGCGAATTATCACCAATGGCGTTGATGACAAGCATTTGCATCATTTAATTCAAATGAATTTCATTCATGAATTCATTCTGAAAATTGATTTAAAAATTACAAATTTTCAAAATTAAATTCAATGAATTTACTAAACGACAACAAATGTCAACGGCAAACAATTCGGTGGTTTTAAAATTGTAAATATTATTTATTTGTGGTTTTCATTTGTTTATTTGTCTGTCTGTCTGCATGTTTTTTCCTCGATGTAAAACCATTGTTTATCTGTCATTTAGCATTTTAGTCATTTTATTCCAATTTTTGGTCTACATTTCACCGAAATCATTTGTATTATGTTGATTTTATTACATTTCATTTCATTGTGAAAATATGAACCAAAGAAAAAGTATTTGAAAACATTTTCCTAAAATTCATAAACACGAATATTCCATTAAATTTTTTTGTTTTGTTTTCCATTAATGTTTCAATGTTCTTATATATATTTCTATTATAATTCATAGGAAATGAAAATTGAATTTTTTTCGTTTTTTGAATCATTTTCCATTCAAAAACAATGCGAAAGAAATTGAAAACTTTAAGAAAGTTAAATTTGTTAAATTCGTAATTTTCCTTGTTGTTCATTCGTTTCATGGACAATTTGAAATGCAAAATAATTTTCATTTGTTTTTCTGTGCGTTTTTGTGTGTGTTTGTAATATCCAAAATTCAAATCAATGATTCAATGATTTGAAATTATTCAAAAAAATAAAATGAAAAAATCCCTTGAATCATGTATTATTTCGTTGTTTCAAATGGAAAATTTTTGTTGTTTTTAAGAGAAAATGGATATTTTTTCAAAAAGTTTTGGCTTTGAAAATTTCTGAAAAATTTTTGAAAATGTTCATGATCATCATGTTAACATTATTTCCCATTATTTTTGTGCATTTAGGGCCATTATTTTTGCTGTTTAAATCTCAATACATTATTGTTTAAGCAAATGTATTCACCATACACCTGGTGTACTTTGGAAAGCTTTTAAAAGTTTTACCTTTAAAAAAAATTTAAATTTAAAATCTAATTTTAATTTTTGCCATAAACATCATTCATTTACTTTTATTATTATTAATACCTGATGGTAAATGATGGTCAATTTATTATTTTCAATCAACCAGACATATCATGGCTGTTGATAACTTTTAATGATAGTGACTCTCAAAAAATGAATGAATGAAATGACAAGTAATATTAAGAAATTGGGGGAAAATTCATGAAATTTATGAATATTCTCTCTCTCAATTTTTTGTTTTTTTTTCTTTTTTTTTTTGAATATATTATCAATGATTTAAAATTTTCACTCGGATAAAAATCTACCAAAGAAATATTCTGAATGACAAACTCTCGATTTCGAAACCTCTCGAAAAAGATGGGTGATATATTGTTGTTGTAATATTGTGTGCCATAGGTGTACAACACATTATCGATTCAAGGTATTTGCTTATTCGCTATTTTTCACCTTAAATCACTTAACTTTGAATGCAAGAAAAAAACATATCAGAAATATATGATTTTTTTTCGTCTTTTGAATTAATAATTCACTAATGATCTTATGGTATTTTTATCTTTGCGAGAATTTTTATCATCTGTGCCTTTATTTTTGAAAAAAAAAATTTAAAAAACAAAAATCTTTTTAACCTTTAAACTTTTATCTTTTTTATGAAAGTTTAACAGCTTAGCTTTAGTTTTATGTGGACTTTTAAATTTTCTTTTGCTCATTTCAGCCATATCCATCATCGGCATCGATATGAAATCATTATCATTTTTGCATTAGTATCAGTATATCAATATGTTTTTGCGTGTGTGCTTGTATGGATATTTGTCGGCATTAAAAAACAACAAATTCTTCTTTTTTTAGATTTATTCATGAAAATATTTTTAAAAAATTTAGCGAAAAACGGAAAATCATTTTACCTTTTTGTATGATAAAGGAACTACTAAAACGAAACTAAAATTCATATGATTTTCTTTTAAGATAATGGATAGCTCATTTCATTGATTGGCCTGCATTAAAAGCTGCCTGCAACAGCAACGAAACAACAACAGCGTTAATCTATGAATTGTTTGAATGATTGGTGTTAAAAATGGACGATAAGGTTTACGAATTTCGTATTTTTCTTGCACTCATCATATATTCACTCACAATATGGAATTGGAATTTTGATTTGTACTCGATAATTGGCATTTGAATGTGTAGATGAAAGAAATAAATGTGTGAATAAATGAATGATTGAGCGAACGATGACCGATGATTGATCTAAATTTTCATGGTACATCACAACATATTCAAAGTTCAAAGATTCTTGGATTTCGCTTTGTTCTTGAAAAAAAATTCAGTTGAATTAATTCATATGAAGAATAATGATGATGATAATCACAAAAGAAACCAGAATCGTTGACTGTGTGTAACAAAATCTGGATACGTGACTTGTATTTTATTTATTTGTAGTGTAAGAACGGAAAATATTTTTCCTTTTTTCTTAGATTCACATAATCAATGAAAGTCAATGCTAATTACATTTTGTTGTTGCCATTCAAGACAAACCAATCATGTGATGGAAAATGCGAGTCAATTTTAGCATAGAAACAAATGAATTTCACTCATTTGTTCTTGAATTGTTCAATTATTGATAATCAATGACCAAAGCATTTGTCGATTCAGTCGATATGTTAATGAATTTAGTGTCTTCATGTCGACATGTGACATTGTCAAATATTGTTTAACCCTTTTTTTATACTCTGTTCAACCTTGGAAAAAAGCATATGATTCTTTTAATTAACTTGTATTTTCTATTAAATTAATGTTTTCATTCTTATATGGCGCCCGATACAAAAATCTGCAAATTACATTTTATAAATATAATTTGGGATTCAAATGAATTTCAATGAATCAGGAGCCCGAGAAAAAATTTTCATTTCCGTTTTACTTTATGTGATTTGGTGCCATTTGTGATGTGAAAATAACCCTAAAATTACAAAAATATATCTGTTTTATCATTTTATTTATGGAATATTTCCATTATAAATGTGGAATATTTTCATTTTCATTCCATATTTCGGCCATATTTATGCAAATGATCAACATTTTTCAGCAAAAATATTATTATTATGAATCTTATTATCGTTATTTTCATTTGTTTTTCATAAAATTCATGAGATTTTTTCTTTTCTCGCAATTCTCCATAAATGTTTAATAATTTTCAATTTTTCTCCTATCTATTTGTTTCTTGCATGAATGAATCTTAATATTTTTGAATCTCTGTGCATCAGATACAAATATGAAAAATGTAAATGAGAAATTTCAAAGAAATGAAAAAAATGAAATGAGGAAAATGCCTTTTGGCTATTTTCCTGAGGTCTTCAGTCTCAGGAATCATCCATTCATTTATTTTTATATTCATTCATGAATGAATGAATCTTTTACATGAAAAGAAATTTTCAAAATTTTCTTAAATACATTTTTTCCCTAAAAAAATATGATATATTATTCATTTATTCTTCCGAAGAAAATGAAAATGTCGAAGTGTCGACCATACAAAAATGATAATAATTCTTTGCTCCATTCATTCACTAAATACCACATAAATACACACACTAATAAATAATAAATGATGACATGTCTATTTTTTTCGTTATTTCGTTCTAGGAATAAGATGTAAGAGAGAGTGGGAAATATATTGAATAATAATGAAAACAATTTCAAGTATCTTAACTGCATAGAAAATTCATTGCCGTTCATGTAATGTTCATATGCTTTTGGTTTTGCTTTTCGCAAAAAATCATTTATCAGATGTTTCGCATTATTTTTGTATGATTCTTAAATCTTTAAGCATGATTCGTTATACTTGTTATTGTATCGTAATATTATCATCATTATTCAACAATTATTTATTATTATTTCAACTAATTTACTGATTTTCAAGAGTATATAACCGAAAAAAATGAAACGAAATGGTTTAAATGAGTTTTTTCTGGTATTAGATGTTCAGTTGTCGATTCGCTATGAACAAATTATCATTATCATCGTTATTATTATTATTATTTCATTTTTATTTTTCGTAATATCAAATCAAATGATAATAAAAAATTATCATTTGATTCGAATGGAAAAAAAGGAATCATCGATGATAACATCAATTGTTATGGTGGAAATTGATGGCAATGTGTATAATTGAAAATGAAATGATATGAAAATAATAAAGTTGTCAAATTTTGTATCTGTATGAATGTAACATTGATTGTGTGTATCTCTGAACACAAAAATATGAAATTCAATCATCAATCGATGCTGTTTTTTCAATATTTTTCAGTCATTATTTTGGTTTTATTTTTCTCAATTTCATTTCACATATAACAATGACAAATGTCATCGATTTGATTGGAATTAAAATTGGTTGAATTGATTTTTTTCAGCTTTCAAATAAACAATCAAATTCAATCGATCAATCAATCAGCAGTTTCATCCATTTTTCTCTCTCTTCTATGAATTTCACAATGAATCTACGCTGTATTCATGAAGATGAAATAATTTGATTTTGATAAACTTTTGAAAAAAGAAGAAAAAACCAAAAATCAATTTATATCGATTCATTGATTATCGATTTACAACCGCACAATTTTCAATTTTTTTTCAGGTTTTGCTTTGTTTTCAGGTTTACCTTGTATCATTTTGCAGTCTAAAAATTTTGATAATAAAATTGAAAATTATAAAATCGATGAATTGATAGAATGATGGAGCAAAGTAAAAAAATTGTAATAAAAAAATCATTATCACTTTGCCATCAATGTGTCAATCATTTTGAAATTGAAAAATATATTAAATTCTCATATATTATTATTATTATTATTTATTTCACTTTTTTTACTTCGAGTGAATAGTAAAAATGAAAACAAAAATTAAAGTGTCAAATTTGTCATTTATATACATATATTTGAATTAGTATATTTTCTACCATCATCAATTTGATGACAATTATTCATTCTTTTTTTCAGATATGAATAAATGTATTCGATAAGTTTTCAGTAATAAACATTTGAATCGTTGTGGTGTGGTTCAAAATTTTCGTATTTTACTTCTTTGATTTAATTCAAACATTTTCCATCAATTTATTTTTGCAAATTCCAATTTAAGTATCAATCATTCACAATGTTGGCGGCAATTGGCTATATGATTTATTTGAAATTTTTTTTATCTTTGATTTTTGAAAAAAATTCCGTTTTTTTTTATTTTTATTAGTATTATCATCATCATTATCTGATCCCGCTTGCTGTGCTTAAACATCAAGTTCTAGTCATGGATTAAAAAAAAATTTGACATGTGTCTTAAGTTTTTTCTGGTTGCTTTGGTGTTTATTTTGTAGATTTGGAATCAAAAAAAAAAAAAAAAAAAAAAAAATTTACTTGAATGACCTGTGTGTGTATCATCATCAAACACACAGCTAGCTAAATGTGTTTATATGTCGGGTCATGTCGCCTTCATGGTTGTTGTTGTTGTAATTTATCTGTGGCATTCATATATCCAGAGATAAGAAACCAATTCAGTCAAATGTTTTTTTCGAGCAAGAAATGCAAAAACCAATTATCTATTATAAAGTTGATTGAAATCTTTTATTTATTTTACAACATTTCATTTCATCTTTACTTCTTGTTTAAATTTTAAACCTATCAGATTTTATTTTTTTCGTTTTAAAATTCCATCTCCAAAATGATGATGATGATGATCTTCAAGTTTTTGAATATGTCATTTTGATGTGTTTGTGTTTGTATATGGATATGATTTTAATTTATTTGACTCAAATTAAAAAAAAAAAAAAATAATCAAGATTCCGTTTTAAACATTCAAATAAATGATTTTAATTTAAATCTTTTTTGAAATGAATAATAATCAATTGTATGAATTTCATAGTCAAATTTTTCACTTCTATACAAATCGGGTTTTTAATTTCATTTTATTTCAATTCGAATTCGATAGTTATTCAGCACAAAAAAGAAGAAAAATTCGACAGATTTATCATTGTTTGTGTGTGTTTAATTTATATTTAATTTCTGATTTGAAAATTATACCGAAATGAATGAATGAATAAATAAATATTTAACGGCATCGAAAAAATTCAATTCATCAATTTCAATTCATTTCCAATTGCTTTTTTACATTATTTTCTGTTTATTTTGAATAAAAAACAAACTTGTCCAAAATTGAATTTTGCTTTTCCCGAAAGATAATCATAATGATAACTATGATGATGATGATGATGATTTCGTATTTTTTACTTTAATAGAAATATAATAAAATGAAAAACCTTTTATTTGTTTTTAAAATTTATTTTTCCTCGTTTATTTATTTTGATTTTCATTTATTTTATTTGAAATTTTTGCATCTTTTATCTTTCGTTTCGTTATTTATGCTGTTTATTTATTTTTTTTTTTTTTTTTTTTAGTTTTTATTCATTTATTTATTTTCAATTTTTTTTTCGTTTATTTTTTTCTAGTGAATGCATCCAATTTTTCCATAAGTCCTCCCAATCGAGGTAATTATATTTTGTTTTGTTTTATTTCATTTTATTTTGATTTTAATTCTAAATTTATGCAATTCATCATCATTTCATTGTCAATCAATTTAAATAATTGATTCCTGTTTTTTTTTTTTTTTTTTGATCAATTTTATTTTAATAAAAATTTCTTTTTTCTTTTCTTTGAACATTAATATATTTAGCTCGAATACAATACAAAACAGCACATGCATGTGAACATCGGGAATTACAATTAAATTGTGAACCAAACGAATCAATACATTTAGTTCGTGCTAATTATGGACGTTTTAGTTTAAGCATTTGTAATGAAGGTGGACGTCTTGATTTAAGTGTTATGTGTATGTCATACCGTTCATTTCTAATCATGTCTGACAGGTAATTATTTTTCATTGTATTTAAATTTATTTTTTTCCTTATTTTTCCAAACAAAAGTTAATTATTCAACATTTAAAATTGCTCATTTCAAAAAATATTAATTCAAGTATTTGAAAAAAATAAAATCATTGAACCCTATAATTATCCATTAATTGTTTTAATGATTTTTAATTTTTCTTTTTCTTCGTTTCTCTCCCATTTTTTCCATTATTTCGTTGAATATTCTTCATTTCATTATCATCATAATCATTATAATAATGATTATAATTAACAAAACGAAATGTAAAAATTAACAAAAAACAATAGATGCAGCAACAAATCTAGTTGTAGTGTCATAGTTTCAAGTAAATTATTCGATGATCCATGTCCTGGGACGCCTAAATATCTTGAAGTTCAATATCACTGTGTTCAAGGTAAGTCTTAAGATTTTTTTTTTCAATATTAGGATAAACTCATAATGATTAATTATCATTTATAATGATTTTAGGCTCAGCCTCTTCAATCATGTCATCTTCATCATCTTTTCCTTCCTCCTCATCATCATCAGCTACATTATCACAGACAACCACTCGAAAACCAATCAAAGTGAACAATACTATTCCAAATATTCCCAACAATAACAATAGTCCACAAGATATTCTATTCGTGCCTACTACTGATTCATCGATTATGACACATGCTGAAGATCAGCCTATTTCGGAATCCGATTCATCTGATCGATTTAATACACGATGGAATAAAACTATGGTCCCTACACCTGAACGTTATGATAATACATTGCCTTTAACAATATCGCCATTGTTGCCCTTCAACACGGCTGATAATAATCTTGACATACCGATCGATCAATCATCGCCATCATCATCTAATATATTTTCTCGTCCACAAGATAATTCATTAAATTCATTGTACAATGGCGGTAGTGGTGTTCAGACTAATAACAATGGTGTTGATTTTTCCCCAGAAGATTATTGTCCAAATTCTTTTGTTCGTGGTCTTTTTTGGAATTCAATTCGAAAAAATGAAATGACAAGTCAAAAATGCCCAGGAGGTGCCACTGGTTTTGTTAAATGGCGTTGTATTTATAATAATGATTTAGGAATAGCCGAATGGTATCCGCCAAGGCCCGATTTCAGTGAATGTCGTTCATTATGGCTTGATAATTTAGATGAACGTCTAAATAATCGAGAATCAGTTATCAAGATTGCCAGTGAGCTAGCATTAATGACATCAACGAAACCTTTATATTCTGAAGATCTGGTTAAAATTGCCAATATTATACAACATTTCCTAGAACACACGATCACAAGTATTCAAAGCTTACAGACAGTTGAAGTTTGGCATAGACATCAAGTATTGAAGGAATTATTGACGTTCATCGTCGAAATTATTAGCAATTTACTTGGAAATGGTCAAGATGATGCTTGGTTAGATTTAAGCATTATTAATCGAAAAGAAGTAGCATCGGCATTGATCAAATCATTAGAGAAAAGTGCATTACTATTGGCTGATAATACTAATCATGATGGTTCTGCAGCCATAGCTCGTCCTAATGTTTGTAAGTATTTTATTTCATTCTGAGGAATCGCACTCTTTCAAACACAAATTTTTAATAAAAATTCTTTGATTTATTTATTGAACAGTGGTTTCTGTACATGTACTTGATACTGGTATGCCAATAAGTTTACAGTTTCCTACTTATGAGGATATTACCGGAACAAATGATTGGACACGAATGGAAGATTCGATATTTCTTCCAGCACAATCTTTAGTCGATCATTCACAAGGAGGTAATTTTTTTCTTGAATTTATGCTAAGTTATAATCTGATTTTGTTTACTAACCAATTTATATATTTTTAATCATCTTAAACATAGGCCTTGCCAAAGTATCATTCTTTGCTTACTATCGTATTGAAGATTTATTAAAACCATCTCCCCAAACTGATTTTGAACGTTTTAATGCACACATGGCAAATCGATTACAAATGAATGCAAGTCAAAACTTAATGCTCATAAATTCACATGTAATCGGTGCAGCACTTTCACATGATGGTGTCATTGAAGATCATATTCCTCTAACACAACCGGTTACCATAATATTACGACATATACAAGTGGAAAATATTTCTAATCCACAATGTGTTTATTGGAATATAAAACATCAAAATTGGCTTACCGATGGATGCTGGGTTGAATCGACAAACATGACACATACAATTTGTATGTGTAATCATCTTACACATTTTGCTGTATTAAATGAAATCAAATTAATGGCTGACAATCAATCAGATTCATCGATCGGTTTAAGTCGATCATTAGTATTGGCCAGCTGTTCAATCAGCATGATAATTTTAGCATTGTTGACCCTACTATTATTTTTAACACCGGTCGGTAATAAAATTACTGCATCAAATCATCGCAATCTTTATCTTACATTGTTCATATCGGAATTTGTTTACATGTGTATGATAAACACAATGGATAATACAACAATATTCACTCCATGCTTAGCCATTTTGCATTATTTTTTATTAACTTCATTTTTTTGGACTTTTTTCAAAGCATTCGACATTTATATGAATGTAAATCTAATTTATGAACATTTTAAATCATCAAAACGTCTTTGGTGGTATTATACATTCGCTTATATTGGTCCATTGATTATTGTGATTGCATGTTTTGCCCCCTTACCAACATATTATAGCCAATTTTTATTGTTAACACCGGCCAACAATTATGTTTACCTTACATTTATTGGTCCATTCATTGGTCTTGTATTGGCCAGTTTAATTTTCGTTTTGTTTGCTTATGTCATCATACGAAATCATACAATTTCAGCAACAACCATTAAATGTTTTGATGAGATTCGTCTTGGAGGTTCAAAAAGTTTGATCAGTTGGATTCTAATATTGACATTGATTCAATCAATAAATTGGCCATTAGCTTTTGCTTATTTGTTTGCACAAGATTCGCAAATAATTGCCATTTTATTTGCCCTGTTCAATCTATTGCTGGCATTATATGTGGGCTTGTTTTGTGTACTTAAGACAGAAAATATTCAGCATTCACTAATATTTCGTTATCTGCCATTTTCTTTTGGTAATAATAATCATAATCATCATCGATCTCAAATATCAAGTAATACTATGATGAAAAATTCAACCACTTCGGACGTATATTCGACGCGGCCAGTTGTCACACAAATCACATCAACTCAAGTGAATGGTATCAATGTGCATACACCGATTGGTGGCCATTCACCTTCATCACCAACTGCAATTAGTCCGGTATCAATGTCTATGTCTCCATGTATTGGTCCTGTGCAACAGCCATTGCCCATTGTACGTTATACCTCTTATCCTCATCCAGGTATTGCATCGTCCTGCACGTGTGCATGTGTCTCATTTTTTTCCATTACTCAGCACTATAATATACATTTCTCCCCCTTGCCTTGCTATCTATTTTCATTTTCATGATTTCATAATACTTTTTATTAATGTGTTTTTTTCATCCGATAATAGCAACATACCACACAATGGAATTACCAAACGGCAGTTCAACAGCAAGATATACTGAACAACAGCAAAAATATATGCAAACAAGATCGCCCATCTATTTTGGGACAGCAGCAAGAAATCAATACCCTTTTGTTTAATTATAATAATCTTGATATGACGAATGCAGATCATGATAACCAGCAGCAGTCACAACAGGAACCAATAATGGAATTCAATACAAAATTAATTGATAATTTTTCTCTTCGTAAAATCAAAACAAAACCAATGATCGATCAATTTAGTACTTTGCATAATTTAAATGGTAATCAATTCATGCGTAGATTATCACAGCAACAACAACACGGCGACAATAAATATATAATTCAAATAAATCCTAACCCAAATCATATCACAAATATTGATCACATTTATGAAAGTATTGATAGTGATTCAGTTGCATCAGGAGCAACATTAAATGAATATCATGGCCGTATGCAAATGAATAATTCATCATCGATCCTTTATGGACAAAAATCATCGACGACAGTCAATGAAGATGATCTCAGTACATCCTCAATATATGAGGATAGACCATTATTATTTACTAGTAATTCACGACGTATGTTCAATGCACAACCACAACATTATCATTCAAATGCAAATATCTATGAAAAACAGCAACAACAATCTAATAATATGAAACAAATCGATGATATCAAAATGCTCAATGATAATCAACAACAGCAGCAACAGCAAAAACAACATGGACATTCAAATATATTATGGCATTTGACAAAAGATTCACCAGTTTGTTTGCCAGATTTATTACAAAAATCAACAAATTTATTAGTATCATATTCAGCTGAAAATAAAATACGTAACAAAGTGATAATGAATCCTAATCAAAATGCTTCATCAATGGTTGTATCATCAATGTTTCAACAACAACAACCAAATTCACAACAGCAAACAAATAACAATTGATTGATTATTATTTGATTTCCTAATTCCACAAACAAAATTAAAAACAAATCTCATTGAAAATATACTAGTCTTTCAACCTTTTTTAACACCTATTCCTTACAAAACACCCACAGAATCTATTGTAAAAATTTAAGATCAATCATTCAAAACAAATTTTCAAAGACCTAGTCGTCATCAACAAAATCGTGTACATGGAATAAAAACCAAAAGCTTCAAAGAATGATAAGGTCTTGTGCCAAAAATTTTCAAACAAAAAAAAAATAAAAATAAAAAATTCGTCCAATTTTCAAATCAAGATGGCCTTTTGAATGATTTAATCATATTCATCATTTGAAGCAAAAATGTAATATTAATTCAAGATATTTTCCCTCAGAACACGCATACACACGCCACGAATACTTAATTGTACAGTATACTGATTGTATAATTGATGATAATAATGATTTTAAAATTTTATTTAACTATATCATGATTCATTTTTTCCCAATTTTTTTCTCAAATTGTAATTTGTGTTTATTTGTGTGTAAATAAATTAAATAAATGAATAATAATTTAAAATAAATGAATAAATTTTATATTTCGATAAAATATGAAATTCTATTTCCACCAACGATTCTTTATTCAATTTTTTTCTGTCAATTTTCTGTTCAACGATTATCCCGTATCGTTATATAGAATTTAGAATTTCCAATAGCATAAGACATAGTGGCGCATATTCATCAAGCATTAAATGTAATCGGTGGTTGCACCAGTTACATTATCCTCATTGATTCTTAAACGAATTTTTTTTCTTTGTTTTCAATTCATGTGTTTTCGGTTATATTTTGTTCGATATTTCTGTTATTTTGATTGAAGGAAAATATAAAATCTCTAGAATTAAATAATCGAGTTCTATTTTGTTTTTGTGATTTTGAATTTTTCAAAAAATTAATCTGTAAATTGATAGTAATCAATCAAAATTGTCAGTCTGTTTTATTGAATTGATTTGAAAATTTTCAAGTTAATCTCTTGAACTCGGTTCATATAATCTTTTTTTGACTAAATGAAATGAATGTCAATGATGATCAGCAACAAAAACATATCACCTTGAGAAATGGCATTTCAATGCCGATGGTTGGTTTAGGTAAGAGAGAGAAGGAAACATGATAATTTTTTAATAATTTTGATAATTCATTTTTAATCAATGACAGGAACATCACATTCTGGTGGCTATTCACATCAATGTGTTGTTTATGCATTAAAAGAATGTGGCTATCGATTAATTGATACAGCGAAACGCTATGGAAATGAAGAATTCATTAAATATGCAATAAAAGTTAAGCGAAATTTTCATTTGAATATTTCATCAATTAATCGTATTTTAATTATAATTTTTTGTTCAATTTCATAGGAAAGTAATTTGGATAGAAGTGAATTATTTTTGACAACAAAATTATGGCCAACTGATTTTGGTCATGATCAAACAAAAAAAGCATTTCGTGATGCCATCAATCGATTAGGAATCGATTATTTAGATTTATTTCTTATACATTATCCCGAAGTTTCATCGTCATGTACAAATAAATGGCAAACATTAGCCGATACATGGCGCGCATTTGAATGTCTTTACGATGAAGATCTTATCAAAGCAATCGGTGTATCGAATTATTCGATTGATGATTTAGAAAAACAAATTGAATCTTGTTCAATTAAGCCATTAGTGAATCAAATTGAATTCCATCCATATCATTATCCAAAAAATTTATTAGAATATTGTAACAATAATCAAATACAAATCCAAGGGTATAGTCCATTAGGTAAATTTATTGAATCTAATTTCCATTTATTATAAGTTTTTTAATATTTTTTTCAATTTTGTTTGGCTTGAATGCTTTTTCTCAAAAAAAAAAAAAAAAAAAAAAAAAAAAAA
Organism: Psoroptes ovis; assembly: GCA_002943765.1. NCBI lineage: Eukaryota > Metazoa > Arthropoda > Arachnida > Sarcoptiformes > Psoroptidae > Psoroptes > Psoroptes ovis. The sequence continues at coordinate 2,068,595 of PQWQ01000006.1, forward strand.
ATCACAGGCATTGGAAATCTAGTCAATGATGAAAAAATAAAACAAATCGCTAAGTCAATAGGCAAAACACCGGCACAAGTGCTGATACGCTGGTCACTGGAACACAATGTGCCTACAATACCGAAATCAACAAAACCGGAGCGTGTTAAAGAGAACATTTCGGTTTTTGATTTTCATTTAAATGAAGAACAAATGAATATATTAAATTCATTTGATAAACAAATAAAATATCAAGATATTTCAACGATCAAAGAAAAAATTGATCAAAATCTGCCAGATGGATATAAATTAGACAAGAATTTACGTGAAAAATTGTTTGAAACCTAATTCTCTTATTAATTTTAACTAATTAAATGTGTATTTTTGTTTAAGAAATAATAAATCCAATGAATTTTCAAAGATATAAAAGTATTTAATTTTTGAAAAATTATTTTTGATGCACACCAACAGATCACGCTGGTGAGTCTGAAAATTTTCAATTTTTTTGAATTCAAGAAAAATAGCGTCAAATATGATTGATGGTTATTTTTTCTGGCATCAAAGCCTCATCATCATGATCATATTTAATTAATAAATTCCTTTTTTCGGTGATTGACAGCGAAGAAAAATCGGTCAAATCATTTGTGGATCGAGTAGAAATCGGTCATTTTTTATTTCAATTAAGATTACTTATGATTTTCACTCGAAGATTTCACTTTCTTTTCGAAGATGCCAGGTCAAAATTGTATCAATTTCCATAATAATAATCTCTTATTAATTCGGTTTTTCATTGATTTTACATTTAAATTTGTATTTCTAAAAATATCCATGCACTCACACTAATACATCGGATGGACATATTTATGCTAATTACTGAATTATTTATGGATCATTTTATTTGGTTTTTTCTTAGATATTTTTTTAAATTTTATTTTTACGGAATAAATACGATCTGAGAAACAAAAATAAAAGCAGAGGAAATGAGTATTTGAATATACTGAATTCAAATACAAAGAAAACAATGAGGAACCATTCAAATCAAAAATAAAAAAAACCAAATTAATCCAATAATTAGATTTTGTATGCCTATTCCGTTGAAATTTGTTTGAATTTGTAATTAATTTTCTGTAATGTCCTACCATTATCCGTTATAAAATAAATTAGAAATCATGATTATAAATAAACATAAATTATTTCAGATTAAAACTTCAAACTTTATTGGTTTCTTTCTATTTTTTTTGCCTAAGATAAGAAAATTAAATTTTCGATCTTAAAGATCATGTGGTCAATTCAGCGATTTCATGTTGTTTAATATGCTTTTATCGTCCATTTTTGAATGAACAATCTTTGATAAAAATGAGCGAATTAGAAATTAACCCTTAGTGGACGAATGGCGCGTTTCACTCGTCACTACTTTTCAAGCTGCAGAACGACTGGCGCCTCTTAGGCACCAGATGTAAGTCACTCAACGCTCTCGCAAAATTGCTTCGAGCTGCTGGCTCATACAGCCGAAATAGTTGCCGTCCACTTAGGGTTAAAATTCAGCACACGCACACACACGCATTTCTGATATCAATATGAATGAATATATGAATCATGGAAATCATGTAAAAAAGGAAATCATTTGCTAATTTAAAGAGAAAATTCAAAATTTTTCAAAATTTTTATTCAGAAATTTCATTCAAAATTTTAAATTAAATCAAAATTCCTTATTGAAATCCAAATATATGCAAAAATTCTAAACTTTATGCTGAACGGCAACCACCATAACAACAAGCATCATTTGCATTGAAAATTTATTATCATTATTTCAACAAACAGAAAGAAATTTTTCATTTTTTCGAACATTTTTTAATTAAATTTTATGTGATTAATTTGTATATGTTGTGCATGTTTCAATGACATTCAAATTTCAATTTATATTTGTTTCAAGGTTTCATTTTTCATCGAAATTTTTATTTTCAACAAATTTTTTGTTTTGTTTCTGAGACTTTCTTTTTTAATTCAATTCATTTTATTCATATTCAAATGATACTGCATAATCACTGCAGAAAATCAAAAAAATGTATGTTAATCTATCAAAATCAGCAGGTTTTCCTTAGGCAGGAATCATTTTCCCTCATTCTTATTCAAAATTCTTGATTTCAAGAAGAATATCGTTAGAATTCAGCTACATGACGCAGACAATAGACGGCTGTGTGTTTTTTCGTCATCATTACCATTATAAAAATACATGACTCCAGATACGATAATGATAATAATAATCACATGTAACAAATTTTCAATTTTGAATAAGTCCCAAATTCGCCTACTGAAAATGTTGAAGAAATTTTCCAATGGAAAATTTTTCTTGATTTTGCTTGTAATTCCCAGTTAATTGAAAAATGAGATTTATGCGAGTATAATGAGTCTTGATATGTGTAGATGACATGTGAGAAATTAATTTTCTTTTTTTGGTGGTGGGCGAATTAATTCATTGAATTTTATTGAAATTTTTTATATTCGCTCCGCGTGATTATTATTATTATTTTCCATTCCATTCATATCATCAGCCATGACTTGATCCAAACGATAGACAATTCAATTACAAATAGATTTAATTCGATTCGAATGAGAGAAAAGAAATGTATACGCGCAGGTATTTTTCAATGGTGGATTATGCAAGAAAATGAGAATAAAAAACGAATGATGATGAAAAATGAAAAAAATTTCCAGTATAAATTATGAATAGATTTTCTTTCAGTAATTTCAAAATTTGTTGCTTCTTTTAGATTTGGAAAATTTAATAATCGATTTAGCTGATTCTAATTATAAAATAATCACGAATTCATTATCATTTTTGTTCCTTCTAATCTAATCGTTGGAAAAAACCAACAAAATGTTTTTATAAACATCTTTTGAATTTTTGCATTTTTTAAATCATCAATCGTAATATTAAATCAAAATTATTCATTTAATTCAGCTGAATTTATTTAAAATACTATTACGTGCCATATATGTGTGCGTGTATTATATCGTATTTTATCAAGAACAGGGAAAAAAATTCTAACATGTTGATTTTCATTTTTTTCTGAAATTAAAATAATGCTAATCCAATATCGACATACAAAAGAAAATGTATTTTCTTTTGAAAAAAGATTAGCTTCAATTTTAGCTTTGAGTTTTGAATTTTGAATGAAAAAAAGAGCCATTTTTTGAAAATTTGAAATAGAAAGAGAAAATCTTAATGAATAGAAATACTAATTATTTCAAATAGTATCACACATTAGTTGATGTTTGAATAAAATGGTATAAACCTACGGTTTTTTCCTTTATTTTGAATTCAAAATTTTAAATTTTATTCAACCAATCATTTAAATTGTGCGTGTGTGCATACACGATAAATGATTTCTCAAGTGCTCCGCATTTTTATCGGTTTCAAAAGTTTCAAACAGCAGCAACAACATAATCAAACATTAGCAAAAATCACTTTGAATTTCGTTTAATTTTTCGTTCCACAACACTGATTATTATTATATCATCTCAAATTATGTGATTTTAAATTGTAAACTCATTTGTTCAATGAAATCAAAGAGTTTAAAAATGATTTTAATTTTTCAAATTTGAAATTTTCCTCATATTGAATTGATGCATGAATTTCGTTCGTTTCAATTGAAAGTAATTGACAACAATGATCAATGAATTAAACATTTTCGCCATTTGCCATTCATGCGACCAATATTCGAAAAATTCGGACAAATTCGATTTTTTTTTCATGAATTGATCGATGTATTCAACATTTTACTTCCTAATGCATATTTTTTAAAAGTGAAATGTGTCAATTTGACAATGATGTCATTGTTGTTTGGTCATATGTTCCGCATAACAATCCTGCAGTCATAATTATTATGTGATTGAAGATCAGCCATAATAGTCGCAATTTTGAAGGTGATTCTTTTTTTTTCTTTGTGTTATACCAAAAGTCAAAAATTCTCTTTCCCATATTTCCTTTATTTCTTAATCAAAATGTGATGATAATAATGATTTGAAGAGAAAAATCAAATAATTTGCATGAAAATTGATCACATTCGATTGTACAATTTTATTCTCAAATCTCGATCATTATTGTTGTGATTATCATCGTAAAGTGTTGTGGTCGAAACAAGAAAATGCAATGATCAACATTTTTTTTCTTATTTTCACCTATCATTTGTGATATCATTCAAAAAAAATTCGCCACAATCATCATTCTTAATTTCGTATAAATTCAATTTCTAATTATTTGTTCATTTTCAGATCATTTCAATGCTCAGCATTTTTATACACGAATGACGGGGAAAAATTTTGAAATTGAAAAATCATTTTATGTTTTCATCATATTCTAAAGTAATTTATTTCTGAAAAAATATTATTATCTCAACTAAATCCATCATTCTAAGAATTCCAAGAAAATATTATTCAAAATTATTAAAATGAATTCCTATAATAATAAATATGAATCGATAACATATTATTCTCTTCAATCATTATCATCATCATCATCATCACCGTCATCATTAATAATTTATGATTTTAAAATATTAAAATTCTTAAATTCAATCAAACATTATACAGCATCAACGGTGATATTGAAAAAATTAAAATTATCAATAATGACATTATTATCATCATTTTTATCATTAAGAATAAAACAAAATAATAAAATTTCATCGATATTTTTTTATTATTTTATTTTATTATCATCGATATTATTAATAAAACCTGCTACACTAACGTTAGCAAAAATCAATATATCTGATCATCATGATCATAAGCATCATATAAACGATTATTATCCGATATCTTTGGCAAAAATTTATCAATTTAATGATACCATCAGTGATAATATTGATGATAGCAAAAACTTCAATAAAATCGATTATACTAAGTAAGCTTAACTTATTTTCAATTCCTAAATCTGAATTGTACAAGCTAAAATTGCTGTTTTTTATGATATTTGTAAAGAGTTGTTTGTGTTTTAAAAATAATTTAACAAATTTCTGTGATTGATGATAGACAGGTGAATGGATGAAAGTCTCATCTATTTTTAGTTAATAGCATTATGAACTAACTCTAAATGATTACATTGATTAATTTATTTTTTATCTTTCTACATTTCATTTCATATCATTTTATTTTTAATCATCAAATCAATCACCGTAAATAAATGGCAAAAATAGCCATTCAATTATAAAGATTTTAAATCCAGATGTAAAGAAAATATTCAAAGATGAACATGATTTTGGCGAAAATTATGATCCTAATGATAATCATGAAATTTTATGGTATGATAAATCTGATGTGAATAATACCTATGCATTCGTTCGTATTGGACCGAAAAGTTTGAAACGTGTTCGTCGTGATTTACAATATTTACGCGAACAGCCATTATATTTAACATCAAATCTTCAATCATGGTTGGATGCTGAGCATGATCACCATAATAAAAACAATTTTGCCATACCATCATCATCTTCGCTGCATTCATTTCATTTACCTGGAAACGATATTTTGAACAATATTGATGAGATTGATGAAGATGATGAACCTGTTTATAATATCAATCACCAATCATCATCAATAAATTCGCGAGTTGCTGGTTTCCCAGCACAGCATAGTAAAATTGTGCCATCGTTTGTGCTTAACCGATATTATCCGATCGCACAAGTAAATCGTTATCTCAAAGATATTGCTCAAACATATCCATCTACCGTAACTGTATTTACTATCGGTCATACACATGAAAATCGTCCGATTCAAGCCATCGAAATTTTAAATAATCCGAATGATCCAAATTTTTTATTTATCGATGCTTGTACACATGCTAGAGAATGGGTGACAGTAACGACGGCTTTGTACGTAATTGATCAGGCAATTTTCACGAAAATTCCGATAAATTTCATAATTATTCCTGTATTGAATGTCGATGGATATGTTTATACCTGGACCAAAGATCGAATGTGGCGAAAAAATCGTCGACCATACGTAGGCAGTCGTATATCACGCCATTCTATGCCAGAACGTTGCACTGGGGTCGATCTTAATAGGAATTATGATATCAATTTTGGTGGCACAGGGTCTAGTAAAAATCCATGTTCATTCTTGTATCAAGGACCATTTCCATTTTCTGAGCCAGAGGTCCGAGCTGTCAGAGATCTCCTTTCGACCAATCGTCATCGTATTAAAATGACATTATCGCTGCACTCATTCAATCAATTATGGTCATGTCCGAATGCATTCACAACTGAATTAACTAAAGATCATAAACATCATATGCGTGTATTACGATCGATACAACAAGCTGTTAGACAGCAAAATGGTGTCTTGTATGATATTGGTCCATTAGGATCACGATTATATCTAGGTTCAGGCTTCATGATGGATTGGATCTATCATAAATTAGGTATTCGTGATGCATATTTAGTCGAACTTCGAGATCGTGGATTCTATGGTTTTATGTTGCCAGCAGATCAAATATGGCCAACAGCAACAGAAACATGGGCCGGTATACAAGCTGCAATTCAACATATATTTTTATGACATTCACAAGATGTAACGACAAATTATGAACATCGTCATATATCACAAATGAAAAATTATAATCATAAATTTGTTGATTGTAGCATTACATTTCATTTATGTAAATCAATGTCATCATCATCATTATCATCATCATCTTCATCAACTAGGAAAAAATCAAATATGAAATGTTTTTTAAAATTTTGGTCTTGTTATTTGTTGTTATTGGAGTCATGAATATTTTTATATTTTTAGATCAAATAAAAACCTTTTTTTCAGATGAAAAAATCAAAAATAATTTCAATTCAAAATTTTTCTTTCAACATTTGAAATCTCAAATTTAAAATCGATTTGATTAAAAATCCATTTCGAAAAATGGACATTTGTAATTCAAATTTATATCAAAAAGTTTTATTACGTCGTTGTTCGAAGGAATTTTTCGATATAAAAACCCTGTTCAGAACTTTAATCAATCATCGAATATTTCATCGTGAAGATTTCCACTTTTTTTGAAGCGAGAAAATGTCAAAATCAATACAAATTCAATTTGTTTTCAGTATGATGATATTACTATCATCAACACTATTATTGTTAAGTGTGACATCGACATTTGCACAGATAACATTTTCAAAAGATTGGCGTGCAGGTGGTAAACGTGCAGCATATAATCCAAATGGCATATTCTATCAAAATGATGGTGTCGATCTGTACGAACGTCCAAATCATTGTGAACAAATTTTCTCAAATTTGATTCTAATTAAACAAATGATTGAGGTTTGAATGAATGTGTTCAAATTTTTTCAAATTTCAATAATAAAAATTTTTGTTTTCACAGAAAGAGACCAACGAATTGTTGAAATCTCAAAAAAATTTCAAAGCAATCAATGATCCGAATAATAATAATGGCAGTAATAATCAAGATCCATCCGCAGATCATTGATTGATTTCTGTCGGCTGAATGAACTGATTGACATCATCATGATCATCAAAATGGTCAAAACATCATCAATCAATCAATCACTATCATCAAAATCGAAATTTAAAATTTTTCACAAATAAAATTTTCCTCCAAAAAATTAATTATGAATTCCAATGAAAATCACAGCACTCAATCACACATTCAAATGTGGAACATTATTTAACATTTTTTTCAAATGATTAAAATAACAAATTGTCAAAAATTAATCATTAAAAAATTTTTTTGTTTATGTGGCAACCATAGACATCTACAAATGACACTGAACATTAAAATTCATTTGAAAAAATTCGACGTAAATTTTCCCGATTCTCAGGAAAAAATGAACATCGACAGCAAGGACATCGAATAATCATCATACACACACATGCAAACATGCACACATCAACAACAACAAAATGACTAATGAATACTAGCATAGAGAATGGAGAATAGATTTACATCGAAAAAAATGGTTGACATAAAACAAAATAAATAAAAATTTGACTGACTGACTGAAAAATAAAATGGTTACATACCATAAAAAATATATATCAATAGTAAACATGACTACATAAACACATTCAATTTCATTCACACTAAATTGATATTATTAAAAATTAATGATTATTTTTAGCATTCATCTCAATGAACAACATCAACATCATCGTGGTTTGATGTATTCATGCTGTCGTTGTTATTGGTGTTGTCACCGATGTTTAGCTCAAGAAAATCCATTCATCCATAAATAAAATTTAGTTCGTGTGTGTGTTCTCGCGGATGTATGTTTGAGAATATCTATATGAGAAGAGAATAAAATATTAAAAATATTCAGACATTCATTGTTTTAAATTTTCAAATGGTAAACCATGCTTTTTCCTAAATGAATTAGCGAGAAACAAAAACGATCACATTCCGTTACATTTGAAAAATTCGATCAAAATCCTCTGTGATTGATTCATATAAGCGCTAATAAAAACGAATTTCGATGAATTTCGATTTTTTATTGATGATTTCTGGTTGAAATTCTTGAGAATTTTGATCACTGATGTTCGAAAGAATTAAAGAATCAACAAACTTTAATGAATATTATAAAAGTCATTGATCTTTTGTTTGTTTTTATCGTTTTAAAAAATAAATAAAAATCTACGCATCATTATTGATGTTTGTGTGAATATGATGATCATGTTCAGAGAAACAATTCTTTTTTAGCAATTCTTCATTATTTTTAATTATCATCTCTACTATACAAACAAACATTGGATTTTGTGTTTTTTTCGTTTTGTTCACTTTCTGTGATTCCTTTTGTGTGGTTCAAGGCATCAATAATTCATATGACGATGATGATGATGCAAACATCCTCATTTTGATATCCGTTAAAAATATAGAAATTTGATTCTTGTTTATTTTTGTTTGTTTTTTTTGAAGAAAAAATTTATTGATTGAAATCAATCAATAAATTGAGCTCTCATCGAAGGAAATTGTGAAAATAAAATGTATTTTTGTCATTTCCTTTCACTAATTATTTGAATATCATTTATCCTGTGATATAAAGCTGCAAACACTGAAAATTATCATTTGACATTAATCAAACTAAAAAAAATCGATTCTTGTATTGTATTTATATCTTCTAAAAAAAATCAATAACAATCAATAAGGATCATAAATGAATAATAACATCAATAACAACAGCAAAAACAACAACAAAAATCAATGTCACCGACAATGTGATTATAGTTTGTGGAATTATTGTTTTTATTTTTTAATTTTTCTGAATCAAATCATATGAAATTATTAATGAATTAGTGCTAATTTGAATAATTAAAATTTGTAAAAAGACAATCAAATCAAAGCATCAATTGTCGAAAAATTCATCATCATCATCATGTACTTAAAATGTATGATATTGTCTATTTGATGCATTGGTATCCATAGATCAAATCATAGATCGTTTATTAGTCATAAAAATGTCAATCATATTTGAATAATATGCAAATCAAACAACCATAAAGCATCAATGTGATTGAACATTTGAGTAAAAAAATTTGTTGAATAAACATTAGCCTCGGTAAATTATTATTATTGTGTTATTGTTTTATCAATTTTCATTGTTTCTTGAACAAAAGAACAAAAAGAAATAGTTTGGTTTTGCCAAATAGCAACAACAGCAACAATAATAACCAGAAGAACGAAAAACCATAAAAAATTTCAAATGGTGGTTGATTCACATCGATACACTTGTTTGAATATTAATAATAATGATAATAATATTTAATCTAAATAAATAAAATAAATGAACCAAATAATAATAATAAAAATTATGGAAATAGAATAAAGCTAAAACAACAATAGACCACAATTGAATAAAAATACATTAAACAAGATTAGATTTTCGAAAATATCAAAGATTCAATCACATACATGCACACAGACACTTGTTGTAATTCCATTGTCATTGTTCAATTTTGACTGTTCATCATTTCAATTTCAAATGAATGTTGATAGTTCAACAACATTAATTCAATTAATAATATCATCATTATTATAATCGCTTCTCATTTCGATTCATTACTATTGTGGTAAGTGATTTTTCTTATTTCTTAATTCATTCATGTCTTCCTTATTATTTATCAATTTAAATTGGACAATTGATGTTCATCATTCGTTATTTATATTGGTTCGATGATAATATTTGAGCACAACCAAAAAAAAAAAAAAAAAAAAAATTGGTCAAAAAATAACAATATTAATAATAGATTTGTGAACACAAAAAACCAAACAGAAATATGAATTAAGTACTGAGAAAATTAAGAAAAATGTCAAACATTTTGATAATTTAAGACAATTTCCTCTATTTTTCTCAATATTCAAGTTTAATTTAGCCATTTTTTCAATTGTTAAAAATCGAAACAAAACAAAAAATTGAAAATGATTCAAATAATATCATAATTGCTTCAAATTATTATTGTTGAAATTGAGCTAAAATTGAAAGAAAAAAAATTTGTCGAAAAATTTGTCATTGATATGTTTTTATTATATTGAATACAAATAAGGTTTCATAATTTAACAATTAAAATCAATTGGTTGATTTGAAACAGTAAATTTTTCCTTAACAAACAAAACGAAAGTTTTCAGTCTGAACTCGTTTATTTCATTGTTAGCAATCATTGTCATAATTATTTCGAAGCCATTCAAAGCCAATTTTTTTTTTGAAAATAATTCAATGCATAATATGTGTCAATTAGATTGTGTTTGTATTAATGGTGAAAATAATAATCAAAAAAATAATAATAATATCGATAATGTTGATGAAAAAGAAAAAGAAAAAATTCATAAAAACGCCCAAGTTGAAAATTATTCAACAAATCCACCATCATTCATCGATTTGATGACAATAATTTTGATATTTTTATTGATAATTATCATATCGATTGGATTATTATCATTATTTTTATATTTACTTCTATATTTATTTTCATCATCATACGCATAACACATCACCTTCATCATCATCATTCAAAATCATTAATATATCAATCAATCGATTCTTTATTTATATGTAATTTTATTTTATTTTTTCCGTAAAACAATCATCATCATCAATCATTAAATTTATCCATTATGAAGGTCAATTTGTTACTGCACACATGTATATTTATGAGTTTGTTTTTTTCCCTAAAAACATTTCGTAATTATATTTCATTGCTTTGAATCATTGAAATCTTCGAAAACACTTCTTATTATCATTTGTGTCATGATGACTGTAAATGGTTTCGAATGATAATGATAATTTTGAAAAAAATCAAACAATGGATAATAAAAAAAAAGATTGAAAGAAAAGAAAATAATTTGAATAAAAATTCTTGAGATATTCTGATTTCGAAAATATCTGTTTTAAAGTTGAATGCGAATGGAAAATTTTCAATTCAATTGTTTGCATGATAATTACACCCGTTATGATTTTACATCAATTTGTTCTTACCAGTTTTTTCAAGGAATAACATCGACAACCGTTTCGCTGTGTATCCATATGTGTATCTTTAATTGGGATTATGAATTTCTAGTGAAAAAATTTCAATGAAATTTTTTTCCAATTTTTTCCCCTTAGAATTTAAAAATTATTGGTTCAAAAATGAAATTCACCAAAATCACCTTGTATTATTATTATTATCCAATAAAACGTAGACGGCGAAGAACTTGGTTGAAAGAGCAATCAAATATTGATCAAAAATTTATTGTGAATACTAGTCTAAATTTTTTAAAATTAACATTTTTATCCATATTAGCCATATTTTATATGATTGGTAAGTTTTGTTTCGATTTTCAATCGATAATTATTATGTGATATAATTTATTAATTTTAGATTGTATATTGATACAAGTTGTTTCTACATCATCATCATCGTTGTCTTCATCAAATAATGATACAAATTTTCCATGTTCATCATTCAAAATGAATTATAGTTTTGATTTTGCATTCAATCAAATATTATCAGTTAATGATTTTCATTCATCCACAAAATTATATAATCATTTAATTTATTCTCAGAAAAAATTTTTCAAACTATATTTTGATCATAATGATGAATTATTGATTGAATCAATCGAATTTCAAACATTGCCAAATGATAATTATAATTTAGATGATTATTTATCCGATTTTGATGGTGATTATGGTTTTAGTTTACATATGACGAAACCTATGACATCAAAAATATGTACTGGGCGTATCAATAATCGTTTTATAAATTGTATAGATTTATATTATCGTAATATAACATATGCATTCATCAAACAGAAAGAAACCCATATATTTGAATTGTCCGATAATTTCCGTCCCAGTTTTGCATTTCAACATGTTGGCTATGACCATTTTGATGCAAGCCGTTTTATGATTATATTTGTAGAGCAAAAATTATTATCAACATCAATCGTTAATGAGATAAATATGCCAAAACAAAGACAATTTCAACGCCGTATGCAAGTTTATTCATTTTCCAAAATGGAACGTATTGTGAATTTAACATATAGTGCAATTGTGCCAAATTATCTGGATGAAATACCAACCGAATTTGAAATTACTGGAATTTTTGGGTGGACACGTAAGTCGTATGGTTCAATGATTAATTGAAATAAATATCAATTGAATAATATGTTTAGGCAAAAATACAAATAATGATGAATTCATGGCTATCGTTTTCAATGGTACTGATCATCTTTATTGCATGAATGAAGAGGTAATTTATTGTGTTTTGTATATTTTCAATCTTTACTAGATTAATTTTAAATTCTTTTCTGATTTAATAGTGTTCGAATGCAGAATACTATAAAAAATTTTTGAGTAAATGCCGCGCTCCTGATTCATTGATCGCATTAAATCAGCAATCATTAAATCCTAAATATAAACAACAAGGTCTGGTGGTAACGAAATGTTGCGGTCAATGGGAAGAGTTTTATAAAAATAACAACAATAATGGTGATAATAATGAAAATGATGATGATGAAAGTCAATGGCAATTTCGTGATGGTAAATTATATCGTGTACGTTCTGCACGTTCAACAAATCTGAATTATGTTATTTGGTCATTAATCATATTGTCATTATTGATTATGTTATTAATTATTTGTTGGATATATAGCTGTATAAATGAAAGTAAATATAATTATGAGCAACAACGGCAGCAGCAGCAACAATCACAATACAACAATTCAATTAATAAAATTTCAATGAAAAATAATCTTCAACCACAACAGCAAAATGGTATAATAAATAGCAATAATAATAACGATACTGATTGCCAGGAAAATGATCAAAATGTTGGCAAATTATTGTGACATAACAAGCATCTATCAATCAATTAAGCCTTAAGCAATTGGAAAAATTTCCCTTTACTTGTGAATAATCATTTGAGAATGAAAATGAGCATTAAACTATCATGTATCATTTTTCAACTCTCTCTCCAATCAACGATCAATGTTTAGAAAAAACTTTAATATTCATTGATCTCAATTGTACTTTTTTTCTCAGACATTTTTGCATCCAATTTCACTAATTTTCTATTTCTTTTCCACTAAAAAACAAATATAAATGGCAATTATATAATTCTTTTTTACCGATAAATATGAATAAAAAATTGATTATTTTGAATTATGATAAAATAAAAAATGCCCAAGTTTTTATCAAAATCAATTTTTTTTTTTTTTTTTTGAATGAAATATATTTGATTTAGGTTCATAAAGTACACACAATCACAGACAATACAGATTTGATTACAAGACAAAACAATAGAAAAAAATTCAATTGAAATTTATTATTATTATCATAAATATAAATAATAATAATAGAGTTGACTATAAATTTTCATTTATAAATTTACAAAAGGTTTTTGTATCTGCTTTCGTTGTTGTTCATAATATTACATGATTAAAAATTTATATTTTCAACGAAAATTTGATGCTTTTCAATCATAGTTTTTTTTATTTTTGTTCAATTATTATTACAAATATAAAATACAAAATGAAATTCATTTGAAGATTGTCGGTTTGAAGAATTAATCATCACCCCAACGTGATGATAAAAATCTTCGATAAATAATTGTTACATAGATAGCCAATAAAACAACAACAACAATATCATCAATTAGACCGAATATACCGAATACGGCTTCAGGTATCATATCTAATGGTGATATTAAATATAATATTGCTGCTATAAAACAGAATATAATACGTAAACGGAACATATAAAATAGACCACTGAATGAAAAGAAATCATTGCTCATATGTCGTAACATTGTAGGTAGATCGTATAAGTAATCATACCACGGACGTGGTTCACCTGAAAATCTTCTATTATAACTATTGATTTGTGAAATAATGTGTCTTGCTGTATCGACACTATTACTAGTGTTATTTTGATCACTTGATGATGAATCACCGTTAGCACCGATTGATTCCGTATTTGAGTTATTATTATTACTATGATTATGATTGACTTGAAAACAAGGTAATAATATATTCACTTGTTGTCGGCAAACAGGACATTTTATGGGGCCACCACGCCATTGTGATTGTTGCCAATAAACTATTACACATTGACCTAATTTATGAGGATAAAAATGGTTAAAATTATGAAATGAGAATACGAATTTCGATAAATGTTCAAAACATTACCACAGAATAAATGACCACAGTTAGTTTCGACAGGAAATAGGAATGGATTCAAACAAACAGGACAATTACTATCCATAGAATTAAAATGTCTTTGCCGATGAAACATATTACTGCTATTAGTATTATTTGTTGAATTCGATAATAATGTTGACGTTTGTTGTTGTTGTTGTGCTGAATCAATCAGTAATGAAGATGTAACGGCTGATGAAGATGAGGTGAAAGTGGCCGATGTAAAATGATCGAATCTAATTGTGAAATGAAAATAAAAGAAAAAATAAGAATTTTGATTAGTTCAACAGAGAAAGGAGTCTAAAAAAATAATAAATTACAGCCAAGATTGAAAAACGTTCCAGAATTCCATGTTGCTGATCAGTGTAAATATATAATTGTCTATTTATGAATCAATGAATTGACGATAATTTTTTTTGTTATAAAATTGTAAATATGAAATTAAAATAGGGAAATTAATCCTATGTTTGAGAGAAAATGAAAAAAATATCACAGATTTTGATCAATCTAAAATTTTTTGAATCCCGCATCGAATTAAAAACTTGAAATAATCGAGTTGAAATCGAATGAAGAAAAAAAATTTATTGGCGTCAATAAGCAATGACGCCTTGATTCAAAATGATGCTATTTGTTTTTGTAATATTCTTAAAGATAAATAATATTTGAAAGCCAGCATAAAATTGATCGAAAATGCGCGTGAAGCTTCAATTAGTGTTTTAATGGATAATATTTATCATCAATCAATGATGATATGATGACAATAAAGACAATATATGTGATACAATTATCAATTATCATATATCTAAAAAATGAGAAAATGCCAATAAATTTAGAAATAAAAAAAATCGAAATTTTGATCAAGAAAGAGGGATATGATGATATTGATGCTTTGGTTGTTGTTATTGGCGCCGATGATTATATTTTAATAAAAAAAATGATAACATTGTTCAAGAGTCAAATGATCAATTATCAAAAATTTGCATATAGATTTTTGTTTCATTTCAATCTTTTTTTTATTAATTTTCGTTTTTGGTAAAAAACTAGAAAATAAAATTGAAAAAATTAAAACAACGACAAAGAAGACGATTTACGATGATAAATATAACGAAATGTTTTGTCAAAATCGCAACACTTGCGTCCACATTTGAAAGCTCAGCTGATTATCAACCTTTTTTTCCATTGGAGAAAAATGAAATAATATTGATTTCAATTGAATTATATGTGTATCATAATTACACACCCATTCATAATGTCATATTTATTTACATTATAAATTATTAAAAATATATGCAGACTTGAAACCCTGTAAATATTTGTACATTTCGTTTTCTACAATAAAAATTGTGAATTCAATGATTATTGTTTTATCATTGGTCGATTTTTTTACATAATTTGAAAAAAAATGTAAAAAAAAATGAAAAAATTATTATAAAAACAATTATTTTTAGGAAGCTATCATTATCGGATGACCGGATAATACGTCATTTTGACAAGAAACAATTTCCTTTGAAATCATTTCATAGGTTTTTTTCATTTTCATTGGTTTTATTTGGTTTTTTAGTTCTTTGAAGCATTAAAATGATCGCTTTTAATTAAAAAATAATTTTTCAATGATCGAACCAATTAATGATCAAATAATTATAAAGATTATTAATTAATTATTTCGATTAATTTCAATGATTACATCCGGAAACAATCAATAAAAATACTATGCTAATATTTGAAATGATTAATAATTGGAAATTCATATTTGTGAAAACATTTTCAATATAAAAATCGATTGATTTTGATTATTTTCATTTTTATATTGTTAATCGATCATAATAATGATGATAATGAATAAAGTAAATTAATCAATCGTTTCTAAATGAACCAAAACAATATCATTCAGACACATTTTACGAAAAATTTTTGTAAAATCATTTCTGAATAAATCAAAAATTAATTCAATGACAATCAAAAGCAAATCGAATCAAATCCTTTTCGCTAGCTTTTCTAAAGTGAATGATAGATCTTTGTACTTAAAATCTATTGATTTTTATCTTAGTAAGTTCATTATTAGATAAATAATTGCTGTTGTTGTTTATATTATCAACCAAAATGAAATGCTTAAATCTTAGATTTTTTCTTATTTTCATTAGAAATCAATTCAAATATGATCATTGTTTCTGAAAAGCAAAAATGATTATTTGAACAATTTATAGTCTATTTTTCAATGAATGAATGATTGATTGATTTAGTGAACGAAAAATCTAAAATCAATTAGGAAAATATGAATTAAAATATTTAGCACAATTGCAAACATATATGCACACAAAGCGCAACAAGTGTTATCACTATTGGAATTTGAAATCTAAACAGTTTTTTCTTCATCAATTATCGATTAAGAGATTAAAATTTGAAATTTGGCCTATGGAAACAACCATATATCTTATATTTACATCAAAATCGTTGTAAACAAACATCATTTGACAAGATAACAAGATTTTCAATTTTTTTCTCAATAAACCAGAAAAATCTTGAAATAATCCATTTTTGTTTAAAATATAAATATTTTTCACTAATCTTGAGATCATGAAGTCTATTTAAGACGCGAATGTTTATGAAAAAAAATCAAATTTTAAAATATTCAACCTCTTTTTTTCGATTTCCAGCATATCATAGAAGAGAAAAAGAGAAAATTGGTGAAAACAAATTAATAATATCATCAATGCCAAAAGGGTCAATGTTTGATTAAATAAAAAAATATTAGAAAAATAATGATCCGAATTTGAACATTATAAAGAAATGAAAAAATAATAAATTTCAATGATATTTAGGATTTCTGAATTTAGGAACAGAAAATTTTCAACTAAATCGATCATCTGATTGACCAGATTATATTAGTATAGACAATGACCAACAGTGAACGGATGAATGAATGTATTGAACATAATTTGAACATTTGTTGAAACAAACTAGATACATACCTTGTGATAAGATAATAAATAAATAAAAAAACAAGAACAAAAAATATTGAAAATATTACAACAACATCATCATCGACACCTTCGATTAGATTTTGTTTATCATTGAAATAATTATTATCATTATTATTATTGGTATTCATTGGGATCCATTCATTTTCATGATGATGATGATGATGATGATCATTATCATTATAAATGTTGATAGAATTTTTTAAACCATTATTTTTTTCCTTTATCGATTGAAATGACCAAATTGATTGAAATGTTAGCTTTATATAATCTAACATAATCTGTCGTTTAATAATCAAAGTGATAAATATTTAAAATTCTAAATATCTGATGGAATAACATTAACTTACCTTTTACTTCTGACAATTCAAGCAAAGAAACTGCAAAAATTATTAAAATTTACTTTTGATTAAGAAAATAATGACATCATATCTCACAATTTCAAATCTCAAGACATTTGATGATTTGACTCGAAACAGAAATAAAAATCGCAACTATTTTGACCTAAACAGTCGAAACCTATTTATACATAGAACATGTGATTGCTTCGGCAAAATTTAAAAATTTTTTAAGTTGAATTATTTCAAAATAAGCTTAAATAATTTTCATGAACTAAAAAAATATTTTATTCAATTTCATTTTCAATCATCACAAATAATAACAAACATCCATTTCAATTATAACAATGAAAATGTAATCAATTAATCAATAGATGAGAAATAGAAAATTTTTTCGGATTATAAGAAAGAAAAATTAATAAACCAATGAATTCAGTTGAAAATTTCGTTCATGATAAAAATGACCATTGAAGTTATTATAATTATTATGTAAACGATTAAAGATATTTAACATATTCGCAGTATCATTAATCAAATCATTTCCACCATTTAAATTTGATTTATTATCACCGTAATTTTGGAATAAAAATCTTGATAAAGAACCAGATGAACGATTAGGATTCAATTTTGGTTCATCATCATCAATATTACGATTATTTTCCATTGCTGTTGAAATCGTTTTCGATCGTCGACGTATTCTATTATCCGATTGCTTCTTTTTTTCGTATTGATTTTTTAATGTACTTTTATGTGAATAATAAAACATTGAACCGGTATGACCAAGAATCGATTTTATGTTTTGCCTAAGTGTAGAATGAGAAATTTTATAATTAAAAATGAAATTTTATTATAAATTGAATACCCAATCATCATTTTGGTGATCGTATCATCAGAATTACGATTCCAGACAGTAATCTTATATGTTTTATTTGAACGTATTGTCAAACCAACACCACATATTTCATCAACATATTTGACCATTGATGGATCTGTGAGCAAATTGATCAATTGTTTCCAAATAAATTTTGATGTTTTTTTCGTTAAACTTTTCTCATCCATGTATTCATCATGATATTTATTGCGCAATATATCATTGTTCCAGATCAGGGACCAGCAACCACCAAACACATTGTATTCATCTTCCCACAAAGGCATCACGCCATCCTTAAAAATGAAATAACTTCGAACCATTGAATCAGTATGATCATCATAGTCATCTTGTGTGACATATCTCATCAAAGGCTGATATTCAATTTGAGCTAGTCGTCTGAAAAAAGAAATTCATCTAAGTATCTAAAGTACCAATCTTTTTATCAAATTACCTCAATGCACTGGTATAAAATTTCAAATCTTTTGAGACAGTCAAATGTTTTTTAAATTCGCTCATTATTGTGTGTGGTGTTGATGCTGGATTATGAAAATAATCATCACGTGTTTGTAATGATGATTGTACCGGTGGTTTCCAGCGCCATAATTGCCATAATTGTTCGCTTGATTCATCATTTTCCGATGTAAAATGATGTTCAACATTATTCAAAAATGTTTGAATTTCATCATTATTTGATGATTTAAGATTAAACAAAATTCTTGATGATCTACACGTTTGCTCAAGTAATTCTTTGGTAACAATTGGCAGCATACGAAAAAATGATGGCCAATCTTTGCTTTTTTGAGATTGATCTAATAAAAATTGCAAACCAGACGTATAGTGATAGTGTTCCTGGCGAAAGAGAATGAGTAAAAAATGGAATTTCATAATATAACACAATTTAATTTGGGAAAATTATTTAGACTTACCATATTAGAAAAATATCAGTTTTCGAATAAATTTTCAAAAAAACATTTTAATCGAAAATATTTTCAGTATTTATAAAAAAATATTTGAATGATGAATCAAGTCTTTCTAATACGATTATGATGATTAAATTACATTTCGAACATGAGAATTTAAAAACAAAAATGAATTAAAATTGCATATGAAATTAGTCAAAAATTAATGATCAAATAACGCGTCATTGTCATTTTGCATTGTTGAAAATTAAAGATAAAAATTGAATATTTTTATTTTGAAATTTCTAAATTTTTGATAGAAACTTTATTCAAATTGTTTTTCTTGAATCATTTCTTTTTTCCAGTAAACGAATAATCATAAAATCCTTTACCAGTTTTTCTTCCTAAATGTCCTTTTGAAACCATCTCATCGATTATTTTCGAATGATGAATTGTCAAAGTTGGGTCACCACGCTTCGACCATTCATCGATGATGAATTTTGTCGTATCTAAACCAGTCAGATCTTGAAAATTTTTTTAAAATAATGAATCATTTCTATGAATCAAAATACAAAATAAATATTACCCCAAAGTTCAAATGGTCCCATTGGATATCCAGCACCTAATTTCATTGCAATATCAATATCTTCAATTGTAGCATCTCCACGTTCTAACATTTTTATACATTCTTGTTTATAAGGGAATAGCAATCGATTGACAATGAAACCAGGTGTATCTTTGCATTTGACGCCAACTTTTCCGATATCTTTGACGAATTGCACCAAATCATTGTATGTTTTTTCACTGGTACCATCATCTGTGCAAACGATTTCAACCAATTTCATCAATGGCACTGGGTTGAAAAAATGCAAACCACCATAACGATCTTGACATATTATGTGTTTACCAATTTCAGAACAAGGTAATGATGATGTATTTGTTACAAATATTACAGAATCATTTGATTTATATTGTTCACTATTTAAAAAACAAATCCATAAAATCATGGCTAAAATTTTTAACTTACCATAAATCTTTGAATAATTTTTGTTTAGCTTCCAATATTTCTGGTATTGCCTCGATTATTAATAAATTTTTTGCATTAAAATTTTCCGAATTTGTTGTGAATTCAATCTGATTCATCACTGACTCAACATCATTTATGTTAATTTTATTTTTTTCTTTCAATTTTGTCAAGCTAATTTTAATATTTTTCTTTGCTTTTTCAAGCTGATTTTGTTTAGTATCTTGTAAAATAATTGAATTGAAACGGCCACTTGTAGCACATGATTGTGCAATACCTGAACCCATCAAGCCAGAACCAATGATCATTACATTTTCGATACGATTAAATCCCAATGTTTTCGAAAATGAACGTGTTTGAAACAATGAAAATCGGTAATTTTTTAAAATTGAAAAAATTTGTTTCGAAATCATCTTTTTAATTATTTATTTGCTCTTTTTTAACGTATGTATTGTTAACTTAAATAAAATCTATCATTCATCAAATCATCAAACAATTAAGTATGATAAAATGTTTAATGATTTTTATACATGAACACAGAGCGGCGCAATTAAACATATTAATAAGTAATCAATACAAATTAATAATTGATTTTTTATTTTTTCATAATTTTTATTTAAAAATTTTAGAATAAAATTAGCATTCATATTTATTTCTTTTGTGTGTAATCATAGAATCCTTTGCCAGTTTTTTTGCCCAAATCACCACGTTTAACCATTTCATCAATTATTTTTGAACGATATATTTTCAAAGATGGATCATTACGTTTTTGCCATGCATCGACAATGAATTGATTGGTATCTAAACCGACAAAATCTATTGATTCGATAAGAAAATAACATGAATTAATTTCTAGTAAAAGTTTATAGTTGTTTCATATACCCATTAACTCAAATGGTCCCATCGGATAACCGGCACCCAATTTCATAGCCGTATCAATATCTTTTGCTGTTGCATCACCACGTTCCAACATACTGACAGCTTCTTGCATGTAAGGCACTAATAAACGATTTACAATGAAACCAGGTGTATCTTTACATTTGACGCCAACTTTATCGATATCTTTGACAAATTGTACCAAATCATTGTAAGTCTTTTCACTGGTACCATTATCTGTGCAAACAATTTCAACCAATTTCATTATTGGTACTGGATTGAAGAAATGCAAACCACCATAACGATCTTGACATGTTATGTGTTTACCAATTTCAGAACATGGTAATGATGATGTATTAGTCACAAATATTACAGAATCATTTGATTTATATTGTTCACTATTTAAATATATTGAAAGCAGTCATAATCAAATTATTAAATTGAATGGTCCAATGATTGAAAATCAATAATACTAACCATAAATCTTTGAATAATTTTTGTTTAGCCTCTAATATTTCTGGGATTGCTTCGATGATCAATAAATTTTTATCATTAGCAGCTTGCATTTTTGTATTGAATGTAATGCGATTGGTCACTGCTTCGGCATCATCAATATTGACTACGTTCAATCATTAAAATTAAAATAAAGATAATTAATTTTCTAAAAATGTTTATGAGCGTTCAAAATACAAACTTCGTTTTTGTTCTTTCAATTTAGATAAACTTTGATGAATACGTTTACGAGCTTTATCCAATTGTTCTTGTGAAACATCTTGCAATGTAACCGAAGTAAATTTACCGCTTGTAGCACATGATTGTGCAACGCCAGATCCCATCAAACCTGAACCAATAATCATAACATTTTCAATACGATTCAATTGAATTGTTTTAGAAAAATGACGAATTTGTTGTTGCAAATTGTTTCTCAAAGATAATGATGAAAAAAGATATTGTGTGGCCATTATTTGCTTTATTTTTTTAAGAAAATTATTTGAAAAAATTGAAAATTAATGAACAATTTATGTGTACCCGAATTGTGTTGCTGTATGCTATGTAGTTTTTATGACTTATGATGTATTCATGTGTCGATGAGGTACTTGAAAATGAGAATAAAAAACCATAACCTATGAAACATGTTTCTTGCTAAGCACTAGATGCCGTAGTCAGTGTTTTCTTTCTCTCACCATAATATCATGTATTTGTTTTCATTTCAAATTCATCATATGATTCAATGTTAAAAGAATTAGTTGTTCAAAAATCTTAAGAAAAATATTTGATGCATGACGATTAGGGCGAAAATTAAATGTTTTCGTTTTCAAATTAAGTCATTTTTTCTCTAATTATGTAACAACATATGATTATGACAAATGTGCATGAATAAACATGGAATTATTAACATATGTTAAACTTGAATTTGAAATTCCATTCATCAATGATAATTGATCGTATCTTTGAATTGAATAAGATTGAATGTAAGTATGAATAGAACAAGATGATTGTGCACACAATCATTGATCGTTTGAATAATATTGATCCTATTTTGTTTTAATCATGACCATTGATCATTTAATCTATCAATCGATTCAAAATCGACACCTTATTTGGCATAAATTTTTTTTCCAATGACAAAATGTATCAATCACAACGAATTGATTGAACAAACGGTTTTTTTCAATTTTTAAAGAAATTTCATTTGCTTAAAATGAATTGAATCGATTTGATCATGTTTTTCTTCCCACAAGCTCAATCATTTCAAATACATATTCATTTATTGATTGATTTATGAGATGTATTTATAAAACTTTCAATTTTGTAAGGAAATGTATTTCTAAAGAGAAAAACGAAGTTAAAAGTAAAATTTTTTTTGTATGAATGATGTCAATCGCATCAATCAATCATTGGAAAAGAAATTTTTCTCTCACTCTTGAATTTATTTTCCATTCATTTTGTAATCGAATACAAATTTCAAACAGCTAAAAAACATGGTCATTATCATCATTTTGTTAATATGTCCAAAGCGTACATGTATTTTTACATGTGTATCCTCCCGAATATTTGACATTCAATTATTTATTTATTTATTTTTAATATTTACAATATTCTTATTGGCTCATCAATCGCTATTTTTTGCTTGTTTTTTACTTTAAATATCGTTTGTATGATTAGTGATTAGCGTGTTATTAAACACATGTAAACAGATACACGCAGTGCAAAGTTTTCCAATTATAATTTCGTCGTCGTTTCGTGTATTCCGCCAAGACATATATTTAATATTTTGAACCTTTTATGAATATGTTTCAACGATATTTTCTCCAATCAAATTCAAATCTAAAAATTCCCTTTTTTATTATCCATTTGATTAATTGACAATCTTCAATTTCTGTGTGTGTGTGTTCAGTGTACAATACTACCTACACTCTAAAAGACACATGATTAAAATAAATTTACAATTTAAAAGCAGAAAATAACTTGTACTTGTACGTGTGTATTTCGATCTCTGTATTTTTATTTATTTAATTTAAATGGAATTTTATTTATTTTTCAAAATATCAAAAAAAAAAAAAAAAAAAATTCAATAACAAATTTATGAATCTAATTACGGCCTGATTGCGAATGATGATAATAATAACAATGATAATTAAATAATTCAAATATACGAATCAACATTTGATATCATCAATTTTATGAGTGAAAGTTTGTTATTTTCATGTTACTTTCAGTATATTTTCGACTTATAATCTTAAGAATTCAAAATTTATATAGCAGAAATTATACTTTGTTGATTATAGTTCATATATCCAGACGCTTATATTATACAGTGTGTGTGTGTGCAATGTTATGATGATTTTTCTAAATTTCTATATTTTCGAAATAATATTCTTACATTAAATTCTTGTATATAGTATCTTTTATATACGGTCATAATGATGTAACATTTAAAAAATATATATTCGAGAATATTTATTATATATAAAACACATATCACATTGACTATGATCAATTTATGAGCTAAAAACTCAAATTTCAAATTGTATAGTAGTGATGATTGGCATTGGCGACATTTTTTATTTATCATATATATTCTTGTCATTTTAAATTAAATTGAATTAAAATGAATTTCGTTATTTCAATCGCAATTCTTCATGAGCATGTGTGTGTATCTATCTATTCATTGAATCTATCCATCTATTTGTGTTTTTCTAATTTGTTTGTTTGTTTATTTTGTCCCCGAATCGCATATAGATAAATATGTGCAAAGATTGAGAGATTATCGTCAATTTTTTCAACTTTTTATTTTTACTTATTTACCAACAATTATTATTGACTTCAATTTTGAAAACTGCTGAAAATTCTTAATACAGAACAACGATTGTTTATTGTTCGCTTAAAAGAGTTTATAACATCATAAGATCGAATTGTTTAATTTATAAAATTCATTAACATTTTGATTAAAGTCTAGAAATTCAAGTGTTTTATTAAAACAAAGTAAAAACTTTATGCGGTTTTTTTCGCGAATTGCGTACATCATTTGTAACTGTTTTAAACTGTGAAAATGAAAATAACAATGATAATTTACATATTATAATCGTATTTGTTTGTGTAAATAATAAATGATCATATATTTTCAAAATAATAATACCCAATCATCATCATGTTTGATTTTGAATTTTCTGTTTAGTTTTGTCATTTATATATTTGTTCAGTTTTTCACTAATCATCATCGTCATCATTGTTGTCATTATTATTATTCAAATCAGTGATGATTGGTTAAAAAATATCAAAATATAAAATGAAATTTTTCAATGGTTTTATTTGAATTTAATTTGATATCAATTCATGTTTGTTCGTGTGTGTCTGGGTATTTTGTTTATTTATAGAAATGATATATTTTGAAAAAAATTGATGAAATCATCATTTTCAAACATTATTTTCAACATAACTGCAATGCATTTGTTAATAACATGAAATGTTTACTGCTACCCGAATCAGATCATCGTTTAAAATTCGTTGATTTGTTGTTGTGAAGTATAGTCTCAAGGATATTTTTTTCACGAAAAATATGAACTTTGAAAATTGTAATAATTCAATTATTATCATTATGATATTATTTGTGATTATTTGATTATTTTCTAATCAATATAACTCTAAACACCATTCAATCAAATGTTGTTAACCTGTATATGAATTTTTATGTGTTAGTTTTCGATTTTGCTTAATTTCAATTGTACAAATTTTGAATTGTCTTTTTTTGTTTTATAATTGTAATTAAAATTGTAATTAATTTTTTTGTTATTGAACAAAAATTCAATTTATTTAACTTTACATGTTCAATAATATGGAGATTGAACTTGAAAGATCGGATTTCCGTATTAAAAAAAATTTTATTTCAATTTTCAAATTAAACTAATTTTATTCAATTTTTTTTTTTTGTTTTCATTTCTAGATGATTTGATCTGGTCAAAATATAATCAAAAATATTAATTTCAATTAAATATCAATTCCCATTATTCAAAAGGTTTGTAAATCAATTGGATTTTTTGATTATTTTCAGTTTATTTCAAAATTAATGAAATAATAATAACTCCCCTTAATGTAATTATTCAAATTATATTTCCAATTGTCAATTAATGATTATCGTATCATGTACCGATTGTTTTTGCTTTTCACAATAATCGATTGATTATTGACTAGAGTTTAATGTGTTTTAGCATTTCAATATACAAATGAGAATTTAGTTGATAAATGCGATTTTTTTCAAGCATATAAATAGGCTTTTCTGATTAATCATATCATTCACATATTTTGTTGCTTCATTATTTTTCCATTGAAAATTTTTGAATTATCATCGAAATTAGCAATAGACAAAATGTCATCCTTTGAGGGTAGGAATATGATTCTCGATCGATGATTAGGCTTCTTTGATTTGAATTTTACATTTTTACTTTTTATAATCAATTGATCTAATTTTATTTTTGATTCATTCTAATAGTATCTGTTGCACCACGGAATACAAATCCATTCGTAATAAATTATGAAAATAATTCTGCTGATGACAATAAATTCGATGAAATTAGTTATGATGTGAATTCTTCGGAAAATTTTCAAAAAGAAGAAGAAAATATTCAAATATTCACCAATGACTCTGATCAAACAAAACTAGTACATTGGCTGATTGGCAGTGATCAAGAGATAGTTGATGAAGAAGAAATTTTCGAATCAGCTAATTCTTCAACTGAAAATGATCCTTGCATAAAAAGTGATGATGATACTAATGATTTAAAACGAATTGTATCGAATTTGGCTTTTGATTGCAATTCATCTAATTCATTGAGTTCTTTTCTTCATGTAAATTCTTTCAAATTATCATCATCAATCAATTCTATTCCGACACAACAAAATCAAGACAAAGATTCGTTGAAAAAATCTTTATCATCTGCTAATATTTCTTCATTTGAATCTTCAAATAGTGATATTAAATCAGCAGAAACTAGTCTTATCGTTGGTGATAACAATAATAATAACATGATGAATGTAGCATCTAAAAAACGTGGTTTATTTTCACGAGGTTCCAAAACAATAGGCGGTGGGTCATCTCTTGGTGCCAATGCGACATCATCCACATCAATAAATGATAATTTTCAAGAAGAAAATAAAATAAATAAAGCCTCATCTAGTCCATCAAGTTCATCGCATCAATTCAACGAAATAGATGAAGATCGTTTCAATGGAGATGGTGTCCAATTTCAGTGCAAACTGATAGGACATGAGTATGTGGCTGAAGCTCGTGGTGAACAAATGTGTCAACAATCACTAAAAAAATTAAAAATTATACAGAAAGCATTAGGCGGTCATAAACGAAAAATAAATTTGTTCATCTCATTTGATGGTATTAAAATTTTAGATGCACAAACTGGCGAAGAACTTTTCCATCATTCTGTGCCGCAAATTTCATTCATATCGCGAGATGAAACTGATACTCGTGCCTTCGGTTATGTTTTTGGCAATTCACAAACTGGACATCAATTCATTGGCATTAAAACAAAAAAAGAAGCCATGATAGTAATGTCTACGATTGGTCAATTATTTGCCATAACGTTGAAGCGCAAAAGAAGTGCTGAACAAGAACAGCAAGCAGCAGCAGTTTTATCATCAGGTGATGAACATCTGTATCATTCAGTACCAGAACCAACTTCACTTATATCATCATCTCAGATAATAGACATCGGCAATTCTAATAATGATCTCATTTCAAGTGCCGATTCGGCAATGATTAAATCACGGGTGCGACTTCGTCCTAGCACTGGTTCATCTTTAGAAAATGTTCCGATACCAGCTCTACCACCTCCGTCGGATCAACATGCTAGACATCGTCAACATAATAATCAGCAAAATAATCGCTTTGCAACGATAGGTCGGGGGAATGATATCAATAATAATATCTCACAACAAAAAAATCTATCATCTTCCTTGATTAATGACTTATTTCGATCATCAAATGTAATCGTACAGAATCATGGTTCAGCTCTCGACCCTCAGGTTAGATTAAATATTGAATTTTTTATGAATTTCTTAATTTTAATCTCAATATAAATTGATCCCAGGTTTCCAATCAAGAAAAGCCTGTGGCTGCATCATTTGATTGGGCGAATTTCGATGATGATCATAATCAATCATCGGTTAGAGATGATTCAACAATGAATACTATATCTTCGATCTCGGATACGCTAACATTCAGTCAAGATCAACAAACTTTAAATGATTCTGTTACATTAGTCGCAGATCAACAACAACATTTATCAAATCAAAAATTCCAGATAAATTCTAAACCAAACATAAATCATCAAAATAAATTGAACAGTTCTTCTACGACAATTTCTTCTGCTAATTTCGATGGTATGGATCCGTTTTCTGATGCATTCGGTTCCGACCCCTTTTCAACAGCATCAACAACAGCTGATATATCTTCAAATGTTTTTAGTACTAAAGCACCAAATCATCCGCAACAACAAATTCGACCGCCTTCAAATCCAGGACCACAAACGATTTTTGATTCGAATACATTGAGCTTCAAAGTTTGTATTTTTTAATCTGAAATCAAAATTCAATGTTGAAAAAATTCATTGAAATTCTTAACCTAGGAAATGAATTCTGGATCCGTGCCCGCATTGACAGATTCATTTGGATCTTTATCATTAAATAAATCGGCGCAATATGTGTCAAACGATCAAAAATCAAATAATTCATTCAAAAGCAATATTGAATTGTCTAATCAAAATCAAAGTTTACAAGCTGACAAGTATGGATTTAAAATCCTTTATCATTTCAATTCATTTCATTTCTTTCGTTTTCTATTGAATCCAGATATGCTGTTCTGGCTGATATAAATTCAATTTCGACCTCAATTTTCGATTCCATTGGCCCTGAAACAAAGATGGAAAAAGATGATAAAAGAAGCAAAACTCCAACGCCGCCTCCCCAAGTGGCTGCTGTCGCATCAGTTCAACAGCGTGCACCAATTCCTGGTAAATTTCATTGAAATGTTTTTTTTAATGATAAATTTTATTTGTATTTGAATTGATAGAACAATTCAATAATATGCGAAAATCAAATCCTTCACCCGTTTCGTATGGAATCAATGGCGTTGTTGTGTTGCCGCCGGTCTCCACTGCATCTAATTTTTATCATAATGAATATTCGACTGTGAATATGGATGAAAAAAATAAACGTTTCAGCAAAAGTTCAAATTCAAATGAAATGTCAAACATTAATCAAAACATCAATTCTTTACAGCAACAAAATAAACCAGCACCAAAAGCAGAATTTGATTCTATGTCCAATCTTTCATCTAATTCATCGATTAATTCGACTGCAAATCTAAATCTTCAACAAAAACGAATGCAAACGAAATCAGTATCGGATTCATCTCAAATACCATTATTTCAAGAATTAGATCCATTGAATAATAATGATAAAATGAGGAATTCACTTTTAAATTTTGGGAATTTCAATGAGAATCGAAATCGTTCTCCAATGCCTAATCCAAATGGATTAGATTCATCAATATCATCGATGAATTCTTCAAATTCATCATTGTTTAATAATGTAAGTATCTTGTGAGTTAGCCATCTCTTTTTTTCTTCATATTCTCATTTCTTTCTAATCCTTTGAAACTTGTTTTTTTTCTTTCACTCAATCCTCTTGATTTTCCTCTGAATGCATTTAAAATTATTATGGTGACATCCATGATTCTAATTGAAATAATAATATATTGATTTATCATTGCATGATCACAATTAATATTTTAAACAATGTTGCATGAATTGCATGTTTATGAATAATTTAATACATTTTTATGTAAACGAATTTTTTTTGTAATGATTGTTTGATTGATTAATCTGATAATCGAATTGATTGTGATTCCATTTTTTGTATAATATCAACAATATTTTTTAGTCTTTAACATCAAATACTCTACAAAAACAATATCAAAACTCAAAATCGCCACAACTTTTATTAAGTCATCAATATTCATTACCAGTAATGGCATCTTCATCTTCTTCAAGCAACAACAATAATAATTTGATGAAATTGCAACAATTTCCTACAGCAAATGAAAAGATCGATGAAGTTTCCGATATTAGTATTGATGATAGTAATAAGAATGATGAAACATCAAATATTACAAAAACTGAAACGCCCAAAAGTCTAACTTCAACAAAATCGATAACGACCAGTCCACATTATATTGTTCTCTATAATATTAATACATCACCATTACAATCTCATGAAGTTGATGATAATCATATAAAAGAATCAGATAAAAAATTGTCCTTCGAGGATGAAAATATTGTTACCAAGGAGGAGGAGGATGCTGATAAATCTAAACTTGTCGATGATAATGACAACCAAGGTTTTGAAGCCAAAGAAATTCACAATACTCTATCATCATCAGCATCTTCATCTTCATCATCGATGACAAATTTGAAAGATGAAAAAATAGATAATAGTAATAATGATAAGAGCAAAGATGAAGATAATAATCTGTCAGATGGCGATATCACTGGTAATGATAATAAAAATAATAATCGACAACATTCACCAGCATCATCAATATCTTCAAGTTCTGATTCCCTGTTATTACAACAGGAGAACTCAAATTTTTCCGAATTAAAATTCGATGATGTTTTTGATCAGCCGTTATTGAAAAACGATGCTAATCAATCAAAAATTGATGAAGAATCAAGTGATAAAAAAATAATGGTTGAAGAAAAATCTTCTGTCACTAAATCCTCAAATAAAACGCGAACGGAATCAGTCACATCAATAAAATCAAATTCATCTGCCGTTAACAAAGTTCAAGTATCGACTACTTCATTGTCAAGACAATCATCAACCTCATCTACACCGCCAATACCTCCAAGAACAGATTTGCAAAATAAATATCAAAATCAAATCAGCGGAAATATGTCTTATCCGTTGCCGCCACCGCATTCACATCATTCATTTTATGGCAGTAGAATATATCCACAACAGCAACAGCAGCAGCATTATCCTCATCAGCCTTATCCATATCCTTATTATCCATCCCCACCTCCTTTGAGTGGACCATTGCCCGATCCTTATGTGCATAGACCGAATTCGTCTTCATCTCAGCATCATCAGCATCGTTTTCATCCATCCTATTATGATTCATGGTATTGTAATCAAAATGATCCGATTTATTCAACACCTCAGCGTCCTCCTTTGGATTATCCTCCCCAAATTCCACCACCACCAGTACCTTCGAATATTTCGCCAAATTATTTAGGTTACCATGGCAATCCTAATGATTATTACGCTAATTCACTATACTATCAACAACAGCAGCAACAACAACAACCTCATATAAATTCATCATCCCTAATGCATCATTCTTCTCAAGCACCTCAACCGATGTCATCATCAACTTTATCATTATCATCGGCTCCTATCGCAACGCATTTCCCGTCTCAGCATCAGGATAAACAGCCAATGAAATCTTCATCGAGATCCTCGTCTCCTCCTCTCTCAAATATTGATAATAATGAAGAAACCGCACCTTTGGCACGACCACCAACTGTTCCTAATCCACAACGAAGAATTCCGGCGACATCAGTATCATCATCCTCGGGTGGAGCAATATCTAGCCAATCATTTTCACCAAATGTACAACAAACATCAACATCAATTTCAAATACCACGGATCAAACTTTCAATGCTCATAATGCAGCATCGATTACGATGTATCCTTATCCACCACCATTGCCTCCTCCTTTACAGCATCCGATTGATCCTTTTTACCCCTTAGGGTATTATGATGATGCAAACAAATCTACAGCATCACAATTTGCAGCTTTTAATATGAACATGGAACAAATGATGATGAAATATCATCATTTGCCACCAACATCTGTAGGACCCTTGCATCATCGCAATAGTCCAATAATGCCACCATATGAATCGATTTATGGCTACACCAATTATCTGTCATATCCTGGTCAATATCCCGCATTGATGCGAAACAATAGAAATAATTCAGCCCATTTTCGCTTCAATCAATCAGATGTTACACAGCAGCAACATCAACGAAAACCTTCATCAGCAACACCACCCTTATCATCAACAACGACACAATCGACAGTACCATCGGTACCTAATTCTGCATCACCTTTTGGATGTGCAAACAATAGCATTGAAAGTAATTCAAGCAGCAATGGTAGTAGCAGTGGATATGCATCTACTTTGATTTCAACAACATCAATGATCGATCCATTTGCTCGTTTATCACCCGCTCATAATCAATACGCTAATTACTATCATCAACATTATCAAAATCCTTGGCCTACGAAAGCATTTAATGAAAAAACTCAGCAGACTAATCCGAAAAATGAGAATGTTAAATCAATAAATGACTCTGATTTATCATTCAATGATGATTTTGCGAATTTCGATGCAAATCAGACGAAACAATTTGATACTATTAAACGAAATCCCAAAGAATCATTGATTTCAATGTTGAATGATAATGAAAAAACTAAACAAGAAACACTACCGCAGCAACCACAACCAAGTGAACAAATAAGTACAAATAATTCACAAACGAACAATGGATCTCATAATCATCATCAACAACAAAACAAATCATCAAACATTGAAAATCAAATGGACATTTTCACAGCAAACACTGATCCATTCGAAGATGATTTCTTTAAAACTTGATGCATTTACTACAAAGACTTACAAGAAATTGAAAAAAATTGTGATAAAAAATTATTTAGAATTTTAAAAAAATTAATCCACTATCATATATCTGCAGAAAACATGCTAATTATAATAATTATAACAAGCATTTCACACATTCCACTCAGCGACAACAACAATTATTCATTTACTCATGTTCAACACAAATAATTTAGAAATAAACGAACCCACAAAGTATTCATAGAGAAACGACTGCATTTCATCAATCAATAGATCTTTATCATTTAGATTTCATCGAATTTACATTCATTTTAACCATAAATCACATATGAATACTCAAATTCATCTTAACCTTTCATCTTTTTAAAACCCTTTTATTCTTATTTGTTTTTTCTTTTCTCTTCTTATTTTGTTTTTCTTTAATTGTAAAATATACACACAAAGATCTATTATTATTACTCGTAGATGTTCTGTTCTATTTGGTTTCATTTAAAAATAAAATTGATGAAATTTTAATCTATTTAACTGGAAATGAAATTAATTTCCATTTTATTTTTGATGCTTGGCATTCACACATACGAAACAGGCAAATGAAATGATGGCATCGTTTAAATCGAATCGAGAGATCAAATTATAACTACTAAATAATAACTACGGACCTGAACAACGGTATTTGATTGAAGAATCGATCAATTTTTAGAAATTTCCACGAATTCTCTCCACTATCTTAGGGCCAGAAATAAAGAAGGATTAAATAACTAAATTATGGATTTGGAATTCATAAATAATTAATTTTATGATTTGTTATTTATAAATTATAATTAAAATCAATTTTTTAAAAAGACTTTCAATGTTTGTTTTATTTTTGGACTCATTATTCTTTTGGGTTTGAGATCAATTAGATCGAATAGAGAGAACTGCGTCATTTTCAAAGTCCATATCGATGGTACATAAACAATAAATGATACAATATAACAAAAGATATTAAAAATAAAATAATTCTTGCCCCACTATTCATTATCATTTTTTTGTGACATTAAACATTGATAATGATATTGATTGTTTCTTGGGAATTGTATCAATACTTTAAATTTATCATTATTATTTTTATTATTTTATCGTGAAAAAAGAAAATATACCTTCTACCCATCCTAAGAATAGTCGCTTTTTTCTTTGAGATTAGGATAGTTTAGATTTATTGCATTTATCCTTTGGCGTTTCTTTTTTTTTCGACGATTTCAAAATTAACAAACACAAATTGCTCCGGAATATTTGACTGATTAGAGGCCTTTGATTGGTACCTGATGGTATTCGTATTTCCAATTTTCCAAGCAATCATATATAAAGCAAAGCATATTTGTGTCACAATTTGATTTTCCATTTGTCAATTGATTTGATTTTCAAATTTTAAATTGATTTCATTATTTTACACATCCCCATTTTTAGATGGTGTTTTTTCTGGCAAATTTTAAAGTTGACTTGAATTGATTTTTGTCATTACATTTGTCAAATTAAACAATTCATCAAATGTTTCACCTTCTAAATAGGATGTGTATCATAATGTCATTGCCATATTTGCTGCCGTTTAATTTTAGTTTTTTCTATGAAGCATTTCACACTTTTTGGCACACAACCGGTATCGATGCATGAATATTCCAAATGAGTTACGGTCCTTTTGTGTGTTGGAAAGATGTGAAACAAAAGTTGATTCATCCATTTTAATGTATTTGAATTATCGTTTAATCAAAAGTAATACGCGAAATGTTTAGTTTAATTTTTCTCAGTTTTTCCGTCAACATTTCCATTTTCATCTATTTCGGTTCCATCTAAAATTAGATGAATGAATGAATAACAATCAAAAAAAAAAAAAAAAAATGTTCCGGATCAAAACTGAGCTTTAATTTTGATTTTTGATGATTAAATTACTTTGGTAAACTTTTTGTCAATCCTCCAGTGTGAATAACTTTTTCTTCATTTTCATTTTATCAAATTTTCCATTTAAATTTGATTGATTTTTCCAATAGAAATGTTTATCATTATCAAATTCAAACGGTAAACATTGTGTTTGCAAAAATTTTTTAAAAATTGATTCCATTTTATTCTGATTTTGTTCTGAATCATAAGTTTTTTCAGTATTAATCATTTTTCTCACTTTTAGTATAAAATCATCCGTATTATGATTATCGTTGATATTTTTATTGCTCCCATAGCTGTAATTATCATCATAATCATCATCTTCAGAATCGTCATCATCGATCAGATTATCATCATTCAATGACATATATTCTTGTATTGAAATCAATATTTTTTGCAATTTTTTTCTTTTCATTTTATCTAGTAAATAAATTTTGAATAACCATTTTTCATTATTAATTATTTGCTGTATCGTTGGCCGTAAAATCGGATTTATTTGTAATAATTTTTGTAAAAATTTCTTACAATTTTTCGTCAATTTTATCCGCTGTTTGAATGGCGATGAATCTTGTTCATCAATGATATCATACCATTGCTGCTGAATTTGTCTTTGATAAATTAATTTTAATTTTTCCACAAAATTCATCTCAAGTATTTCCAAATCATCTGGCTGTATGAATAAATGGCGAAAATATAACATTTCAAATAGACAAACGCCCATCGAATAGATATCAGCTGCTTTACCATCATAACTTTCGAAGTTGCCATCATTTTCATTGGATTGGACATTTTCAAGATTATTCAATCTAATTAGATTAATTTCTGGTGCCGTGTATTCAATTGTACCGCACGGTGTATAACATAATGTAGAAATATTGCTTTTCGAATGAATGGCTGAATCTTTATCGTTTAGTTGTTGCTGTTGCAATAAATTCAATGATACCGCTGATTTTATTGTCGATTTCGGACATAATATTTTAGCTAAACCAAAATCACATATCATCAAACGATTATTTTTTCGGTTAATTAAAAGATTATCCAATTTTAAATCACGATGTACAATATTATTTCGATGTAAATAATGCACACCTTTACACATGTCGAAAAACCATTTTTTTGCTAATCTCTCTTCGAATGGTCGGCAATTTTTAAACAATAATTGTTTCAAATTATCGCCATCGATCAATGGCATCAATATGAATGCTATTGATCGAAATTTCAACACATCCAATGCATTGATCAAATTTTGTTGATTGATCGCTAATTGTATTTTCATTTCACGATCTAAACAGCCATTATCTAACCATTGTTTTATTGAAGGATTTGTTCGATCAATTTCTTTGATTGCAATCAAAGAATTCGTGTTGATGTTTTTAGCACAATATATTTTACCGTAAGTTCCTGTATTGATCAGATTTAAATATTGATATCCATTATATTGTAAAAGTTTCGGTGTTTCGATCATATTTTTGTCCATTTGTATTAGTGAGGAAAAACGATTTTTACTTTATTTATTCAAATCATTTTTATTCATTTTATTTGCTTTTCTGCTTTGATTTAACGAAAATATTTTAAACTTTATTATTTATTATTCTCTGTTATTTTTTTGGAATATATTCCAAAGAAAAAAGTGAAATTTATATGGAAAATTAAATTATAAAAATAAATTTTTCTATTTTATTAAATCCGATACAAGAATCAACAAAATTTGATCCAATTTTATCCAAAAGAAAAATGTATTTTCCAATGAAACTATATAACTCATTTTGATCTCAGATAAACTTATGAAAATTAGACGAGAAACAAGCATATTTGTTTGTTAACAAACAACAATGTATCAGTTAGTATAATCAATATCTGTCTGTCTACTCTACCAATTCAAAAAAATATTTAAAATCAACATCAAAATACACATAAATGGCTATGCAAATAATTACTAAGAAAAAACAAATAATTGATTGATAAAGGATTGAATTGTTGGTTTTTCAATCGATAATATTTGTGTGTATTTTTTAAATTGATAATAATAAAGATGATAATCTAATTTCCTAAGAAAATTGCTCAACACGAATGCAATATATTTAACAAGGTTTCATGATAATAGATTTACTTTTAATTCAGATTTAGTACTGGAAATCGGGCGAATGACTGAATCTCCATCGATGATGTCACCATAATTTTCAATGATAATAATACAAAAATAATACATTTTTCAAATAGATTTCTATCTTGACAAAAAGAAAAATCTCACCTCAAACCTAATCCAATTCTTTTCATTTTTATTTTCTATTTTGTATTGTCAAAATATTAATAATTTAAATTGTTGTTGAACACCATCCCCATTATTGTACATTAATAATGGTGATAATAGTTGTAATTTAGATCAGACAAATGTATAAAAATGATTTTACTATTTGATTTCATGATTGAATTCATTTTTTTCAATTTATTTGTTCTCATATCAAAACTATTGGTATAATCGATATAATTTTCATGTACAAAAACATTAAGTGATCATTCAATAACAATGAATCAATAGATGTTTGAGAATTTCCCTTTTACACTTGTTTCTCGGCACACATCTAGCTTGTGAGGATTTATTTGGATTTTATCATCCTTTGAATATATTTTCAATGAAAATTTCAATGTTTGAAAAATCCTTACACAAGATGTGAATACGAGCGACAAAGTGCTGGAGCATCGAGTGAATATACAAGTAAAATATCAAGGTAAATTTTCAATCAATCTAACCGCATTTGATTTGGCAAAGATTTCAACCATAATTTTTTAAGAAGAAAATGATTGCTGCTGCTATGAATCGTTGAAAGCTGGTAATTTTTTCTTTTTGTTGTTGAATGTTTAATTAATAATATTCAAAATCATGTTATCATCAATTTTAATTTTATTAACCATAAATTTAGCCTCAATTCAATCATTGAATAATCATGATCTATTGTTATCGAATAGTGAACGTTTTATTAAAAATTTTGATTCAATCCATTCATTGACCACCAAATTCACCAAACAATATTTGAATCCATTTTACAATGATGTCGTTAAAAATTTGAATTTATCCGAAAAATGTAATCATTCAATGCGATTAATGCTGACAAAACCAGAATCAGAATGGGCGACTTTGAGTAAATATATTAATTTTTAAATTTGAATTGTTGACAATTGTTTTTGGTCCAAAAAAACTGATACTAATTGATTTTAATGTAAGTGTTTGATGCTAGTGGCAGATTATTACGATCAGGATTTATTAGCGGTACAATCACTGATTATGGTGATTATGATCAATGTATGGATATTGATATACCAGATGATTCATATAATATCGATCAAAATATGCAAGCAAGATATTGCTTGATGACAATAAGATTACCGTTACCATTACCAAATGAACGTATTGATTTCAATGGCACTAAATATAGCAATCATTGGGTAACCAAATGGTGGAATGAACCACGTTATCGTTTTTATTATCGTATCGTAAATGGTTTATGTTTCCCGAGTGATTGTCAACAAAAAGAAATCAAAAATATTGCCAAAAAATTATTTGAAAATTTTGAATTTAACATTGAAATAGAAGCATGTCAAACACGTGAAGAACAAAAATACGCTGGATTAGATTCGGCACAACGCTTTTCATTGTAAATAGGCTGCATTTAAAATAATTAATTATTTGAAATTATTCAATTATTAATTATATTTATTCATTTATGCATAGATTTATACTAGCGATTTGCATATTCACCGTGATTGTTGGAACAATAATCGATCGTAAATATTGTTGTAGCCAATCAAACTTCAATCCATGGATTGAATTTTGGATTGGATTTAGTTTGATAAAAAATACAGAGAAATTATTCACAATTAATGATGAGAATGGCGGTAAGATTAATGATAATAACTCTAAAACTGTCAATAAAAAATCGAATGATAATTATGATGATGATAATTCTAACAATAACAATGTTACAACAACAAACGATCAAATAACTGTAGTACATGGTTTACGTTTTCTATTAATCATGTGGGTAATCACTTGTCATACGACAAATTTTGCACCGTTAGGATTATACGATCAACCAATGATTGCTGGTATTATTGAAAATTTATTTTTAATTTTTTTTTACTTCTGTTAAATGATCCTTACTTTGAACTTGATTTTTACTATTAGCACGCTTCGCTGAACGCATACAAATTGTCAGAGATTTTTGGACACAATTTGTCATCAGTGGTTCATTGTCTGTGTCTGGATTTTTTATTATAAGGTTTTTTTCGATTACATGATTTATTTTCTATAATTTGTTTGACACAACTCATTTTGCTGTCTTAATTTTAAACACAGCGGATTCATTTCCTTACATACAGCATTGAAAAATCCAAAAATTTTCCTAAAATCAATACCATATTGGAAATACATTCTATTAAGATGGTTAAGATTTTCACCACCATTATTAGGAATGTTTTGTTATCAATTTTTATGGCCGAAATTGGGCAATGGTCCAATGATGCATTGGGATTATCTCCGCTTTGGTCATCAACCATGTTATGAAAGATGGTGGGCTAATTTTCTTTACATATCCAATTGGTTCAAATTGACTGATCAATGTGCATCACATACATGGTATTTGAGTGCAGATTTTCAAATAAATCTTTTGGCATATTTTTTTATTTGGCTTTATCTACGCAATTATAATGTTGGATTCATTTCAAATATTTTTGCTCTATCTTTGGCCGTTATTTGTCCAATTTGTATTCATTGGTATTATGGTGTACCATTGGTACACGTTATGGAACCTGATATTGAGTATGTTGAGTAGTAATTTTCCAAAAAAATAATTTTAGTCATATTTTTTTCTAGTAAATTGAACATTGCATTCAGTATGATCGATTTCTACACATTTAATCATTATTCTGCATATTTTACCGGAATGCTGATTGCTGGATTATTGCACAATAGCAATTTCACATTGAAAAAGGTTCGTTTATCTTGATATTTCCAACTTAAGGTTTTCTTTAATTTGATCTCATTTAATTTAGAGTACAAGACAAACCTTATGGATAGTTTCAGTGGTTTTAACATTGATAATACCATTTTCAACATATCCATTCATACAAATGGATTCAATACCCTCATCATCGATCATTACGATCATGTATACCGGAATCAAGCGTTTCTTTTGGATATTTTCACTTGGTTGGATTGTTTATGGGTCGTGTACTGATAAAAACAAAAGTAAATTAATTGATAATCAAAATGTTATTCAATTTCAATTCGAATTGCTTTTTCAAACAGACATCATATCGAGATTTTTGTCTGCAAAAATTTTCCAACCATTTTCTCGTTTGACATTTTCCATTTATTTGACACAATCACTAGTTGTTTGGTATTACGCTTATCAATCACGTGAATTGCATACAATTTCCCATTATAATTCGGTAATAATCATCTATTTGTTCGATAAATGGATAATCATTTGAATTTTTCAATCATAGATTTTCCGTATCGGTGGACATACATTGTATTCATTAATGTTTGGTTATATTCTTTACATCCTGTTCGAAGCACCATCAGTTAATTTTTGTAAATTTATATTCAAACGTAGCATGAATGAATTACCAACAATTAGTGAATCCGCAGATGATAATGATTCGATCAAAGAATTGATGAATCGAAATATTAATAGCAATAATGATAATTTGAGAAAACAAAAAACAAAATCGAATCAATGTAAACTTGATTAATTGGAATAAAAGTATAGTAAATAGAGTCATTTTGACTTTTTTCAAGTTTCAATTTCAAAATTTTACACGTTAATGATGATCGGAAAGATTTCTAAAAAAAAGTCATTTTCCGGGCATTTTAATGTTTGATTTCTTCCTATTTTTCATTCATTTATTTTTCATGTGTCGATCCATATATGCGAAACGAATCATTAAACAAATAATGGTTATCGATGAATTTGATCGTTATTTTTCTGTACCACAAAATCCTTTGTGGCTTGATGTCCTTATCAGAAAAAAATAACAGCTGAACTGGTTTCTAAATAAATATCAATTTAATGTTGATGTTTTCATTCCAAGATCTGTTCGAGAGAGTCTCATGAGATGTTCATGTAACAATGTCCTAGATAATGATGAGGATTTTGAAAATGATTGTGATTATTATTGTTAAGTTGGCCAATCTTGCATCTCTCCTTTTTCATTGAAAGTAAATATACAATGCAGTGAATAAAAAGATTTCAAATTGTAAAGAGAAGAAAATGGAAAATTGAAATTTTAT
Organism: Psoroptes ovis; assembly: GCA_002943765.1. Classification (NCBI taxonomy): domain Eukaryota; kingdom Metazoa; phylum Arthropoda; class Arachnida; order Sarcoptiformes; family Psoroptidae; genus Psoroptes; species Psoroptes ovis. The sequence continues at coordinate 2,109,660 of PQWQ01000006.1, forward strand.
TTTAAAAAAATTCATTTTATATGTTTATTTTATTCCATTTAGTTGTAGGTCATTCAACTTGATTATAACAATCAAGGATTAATTTCGATAATAATTTGATACAATTGATTAATAATATTGTGAAATCGACATTTGACACATCGACAATTGTTGTCATTGAATTTCATTGATTTTTTTAAAATTTTCAAAAATATTCGATTGTGATTATGAATAATGAAAAAAATGAACCAAATCAAATTTCATCCGCATCATACGATTATAAACAAACATTTTTATATTTGAGACATTATATTTTCTTCATTATTCTGACAATACTATTTTTATTGTGCCAGATAAGATTTTTTAACGGTTTAATACAATATTTACAAGATACATTATTCACATTGTTTTTGATTTACTGTTCATGGAATTTATCATATTTTCTACATGATATTCTTATGACATACAATGATATTTTCCCTGATGATAAATATCATTTCAAGGATGTACATAAACGTGCTGTATTCATCACAGGTGATAATTTTTGATTAAAAATATTATTAGAGATTAATTTTTATATTATTACGATAAGGATGTGATTCTGGATTTGGATTATATTTAGCGAAAAATCTTCATCAAAAAGGTTATTATGTAATCACCGGCTGTTTATCATTACAATCTGATGGAGCCAAAGAATTGAAAAATTCATCTGAATTGGATAATAATAATCGCATATTCTTAGTTGAAATCGATGTTACTAGTGATGAAAGTGTTTCCAATGCAAAAAAATCAGTCGAAATTTTTTTGAATTCAAAACCTGATATATCACTTTGGTCAATAGTAAATAATGCCGGCATCATGTCCTTATGTGAAATTGAATTTGGTAATATGACAATATTCACTAAACAAATGAATGTCAATGGACTAGGTGTCGTACGCGTTACACGTACATTTTTGCCACTTTTACGCAACAATAATTTCGGTCGCGCACGAATCGTCAATGTTGCCAGTTTAGCTGGTCGTTTCACAATGCCTGGCTTTGTCGCATATTGCATGTCAAAAGCTGTCGTAATCGTTTTCAGCGATGGTCTTCGCCGTGAATTGGCCAAATGGAATATAGAAGTTGTTTCGATTGAGCCACATCTTTATCGGTAATCATTGAATGATTTATCTATGCTTATTTTTATAAGATTTGATAATTGTTTCGATTTATTACAGAACAAATCTCGTAGATCAACAGCGTTTACTTACCGAATTCGAACAACAATGGTTACAATGTGATGAATCAATACGCAAAGATTATGGCCGATTATATTATGAAGGATTTATCCGTACCATGAAACAAGCGATGGAAAGTTCAAGGCCAGAAATAGAACAAGTAGTTCATACAATGGAAAAAGCGGTCACCATCAAAGAAGTTGAATATAATTATATTGTTGCCAATTATTTTGAAAGAATCAGAATTTGGTTTTGGCAAACAATTGCACCAACATTTGTGATTGATTTTTTGATGAGAAAATTTTTGACCGATTGCAATGGACAGCCAAAATTGTTGTCAAAAGATAAATATAATCATAATAATTATAATAAAAGTAAATAAATTATTTTCTTGAAAGTTATAAAATTTAAAAAATTCAAAAAAATTCGTCCTCACCTCTGTGAACAGCACCTTGACTGTATATGTACAAACAAAAGTAGTAGCATCAAAAATCTCGTGACTGAGTACAATGAAAAAATAATGGTTAATCACATGCAAATAAATACTACTACCCAAAAAAAAAGAAAAGTAGCAGCATTGATGACTGAGAAAAGTGAAAAAATTATTTTAACAAAAATAAGATGAATAACAATAATAAACAATAATATATTCTGTATACGTATTTCGTTCGAAAAAACTAAAAACTAGCAGCACAACGAAACTGAGCGAATATATTTGCAACACGTATTGCGTAGTTGAATCACAAATTCATCCTCATCCTCTACTTCAGTCATTCTCAACCGGTGTTCCGCGGCACTTTAGTGTTCCGCGAGATTCCAAAAATGTGCCGCCAAATTCCGGATATCTAACTCATTCCTTTACTATTCCCTTACTTGGTGTGCCGCAAGATTTTGGAAATAAAGGCTTTTCCTTTTTTCAGTGTGCCGCGGCGAAAAAAAGGTTGAGAATGACTGCTCTACTTTTTCGTTATCGCATACTCTTGCATATGCTTACTCACTCATTGAGTGAGCGAATTTTTTTCATTTTTTGTGTCACTGTTTATATATGTATGTTACACTTGTTTCTAAGGTAAACATCATCGACGACCAAATAAAATCCATTAAAATTACAAGAATAAAAAACACCACGACGACAACAACAAACAAAAAAATAAAATAAAACAAGAGAAATAAACAACAAAATTAAAATAATTTCAAGTGTTTTGTTTAATTGAATCTACAAAAGAAGAAAAAATTCAATTGGAAAATCGCAAAAAATAAATTCATATAGATAAAATTGAAAAATTCTACAATTGATGAAAATATTAATAAAATTCTGATGATAACTTCAAATAAATAGGAGAAAAGCAACAACAAAATTACATCATCAATAAAACTATCGAAAATCAAGAACAATTAACAAATCAAATAAATTGTTGTTTTGCATTATTCTTAATCAGTTTCATTTAATATTCAGAATTGAAAAAAGTGTACATGGTGTATTGAATTTTGTTTATAAGACAAAAGAGATCATTCATTTCATCATCAAATTTAATATTTGCTAACACATTGATTCAAATACGCAAAGATTGTTGTAAGAAAAATTTCCATTGTAAGTATTCATTCCTTATGTTTATTATCTACAGAAGATAGCGCTAATTCCTTAATATAATTATTGCCATTTAAAATCGAAAATAATATTACTAATTCCAAATCGATTGCCTAGCGAAAAAAAGATCCAACTAATTTGTCGTTGATTGATTCTTGTTTATTTGATATCCCATTTGAATATCAAATTCATATTGATTTAATATTTATTTTTATTTGCTCATTTTATTTTAACTGAATCTACGTATGTGCGTATGTTTGTGTGTGTGTATGCATATATTTGTAAATATGCTCATTATTGATATAAAAATGTATTAACATTCACAGAGAAAAAAATTGCAAGAACTTGTGAGTGAATCAATAATATATGAAAAAAACATTGAATGAAATAAATGAATGAATGAAACACATATCAAAAAATAAGGAGAGGGAAAAACCTACGTAATAGTAATAACAATAAGAATATAACTCAAATCTTTGAAAAGTTTGAGAAGAAAAAAATTTTACATTTTGAAAATTATAATTTTTCCCAAATGATTCCAATTTTGAAATTAGTGTTCCAAATTTCCATCGTCTTTTGTTCTTTTTTTCCCAAAATTAAAAATTTTTAATCATTCCAACGTATTTTTTCACAGTGATTGTTGTGTATTGATTGATTATTGAATTGCTATTATTATTATTGTTTTTCATCACAAAAATTTCATAGTAAATTTGAATTGTGAATCAAGTGTGCGCGTGAATATATTTTGTTCAATAGAAAAACAAAATATAATCAAGGTAATTCGATTCTAAGTGGAAAAAAGAAATAAAGTGTTTTTATTTGATTGAATTTTCAATTTTAATTTTTTTGCGTGTATATTTTCCGAAGAAAAAATGAAAAATTATTTTGAATTTTCATTTTTTTCGTTCATTTTTAATTTATTTTGTTTTTTGTTTGACTTCTTTTGATCTTTAATTATGTCCAGGAAGAATGATTTTTTAATGTTTTTGTGATATTTTTTGGCTAAATTAAGTGTCTATGAAAATTAAATAAAAATGAAAGAAATAAATTACTAATGATTGTTTTTTATGTTTATATTATGATTATTTTCGATTTTAAAATCACCAAAACCATATAGTAGCATAATATCGACAAAATTATGATGATGTATGTGAAATTTTCAATATATTTCCATTTTTTTTTCTTTCATTTTGTTCACCAAATAAACATTGAAAATATTGAAATCAATTTGTATTCAAATGTCATCATTTTTTTCTAATATATACATGATTGGTGATAATTTTGATTTTTTTCTACCGAAAAAATTTCCATTGATTTACATCATCGCAATGATTTGATTTTTGTTTTCTCTGTGACATTTTAGCGCTTTAGCCATTTTGCTTTTTTATTCAATTGTTGTTTTTAAAATACACAATTGAATTTCTCTTTTGCTTTGTTGTAAATTTTTAAAATTGAAATTTCAAATTATTACAAGCAAAAATTGAAAATTATAAATTTCATTTCTGGTCATATTTTTCATATCTTTTTTTTGCACAAATAACACTTTTATACATATGCAGATTACATCTGAGCATTGAAATATTATCATTTTTTGTTTTTGATTTTCGATTTTTTTGATGATTTCCAATTTTCATCATTTTGATTAATATAGAAAATATTATCAAATTTAGATTTATTATATCCAAATCAAATATACAAATTTGAATGTGTGAAATTATGAAAAAAAAATTGTCATTATTCATATATGATTGAATATTGATTAGTATTGATTTTGTAATAATTTGATTGATTCGATGAATTTTTTGATTTTTGAATAGTGTTCGTTTTTACTCACGTAGTTTTGTAATTTGAATACTTTTTTTATTAAATCAATTTTTTTTGTTCTGCTTTTATTAAAAATTAATCCTTAGTACAAATATTGATTTTGTAATAAAACAATATTTGTCTCTTCAATATTAGAATGCCAAATATCATAATGATTTGAAAATAATTATAAAAAAATTGACAAAATGACTTTGAAAAAAAATCATTTTCCAAGAATTTCATTTGTCAACTTATTATTATTGTTATCATTGATATTATTATGAAATTGACATTTTTTTCTATTCAAATTTATTCAATTTTTTTTTCTTGAAAATCATTTATTCACGAATGATTACGACTAATAATCATTCTCTTGATTAATCTATCAACATAGGGAAAAATTATTGGTTTTTTTAAGAAAACAAAAAAAATCAGCACTGATGACAACAACATTATCAAAGAACAACAATAACAATTAATGTTCATTGAAAAAAATTTAAAAAATAATGATTGAATTGTTCTGAATATGAATGCATCAGAGAAATAAGCTTGTCGTTTGATTGTTTCAAATTTTCAATTTCATTTATAGTCTAGAGCTTTTGTTCTTGTTTTTCATTTTTTTTTCGCCATTATCATTTTTACTATTTGATAATTTTTTTTCACCTTGTAAATTGGTTGGATAGTTTTTCATTCATTCATTAATTTTTTTCTTTGATAAATTTTCTCGGATGAAAAATTGTCATAGAAAATAAGTAAATTATCGTTATTATTATTTACATTATTGTTCACAATTACAATAAATATTAATAATAAGTTTAATTGTTTTGATCAATTTTCGCTATTTGATGGGAAATTGAGTTTTTACTCACAAAAAACAATGAATTATATGTAATTAACTTCCGAATTTATTTTGATTATTTTTCTGCATTTTCATGGCAATCAATCATGAGTTTTCCGATTAAAATTTATTGCAAATGTTCATATAGAAATTCTGTTCAAGTTAAGAATAAATACTTGATAATATTGAAATTGAAATTCTTTTGATTTTTGATTTATATATTTTCAACGAATGATTGATATAAATTCATTATTTATGTATCATTTCATGGTGAAAAATGTAAATTAATTTTTCAATTGCCTTGATTTGTTTTTATTTCTTTTGATTTATTTATTCATTATTTATTTCATTTATTTGTCTTCGAAATGTAAATGAAACAAATAAATGAATGAAAATATACGAAATAAAATGAAAAAAACATGAATCTCTGTTTTTTAATTTCATCATATTAATCCTTTTGATTTCGTTTCATTCGATTTTTTTCATTGATTTCAGTACTTTTGATTCAAAAACACCTGTATGCATCCATCAAACATCAATGCGAATGCACCATTTCAATGCATTCATTTTCTATTTTTGTTTATTTTTCATTTCCATGAAAATATTTACTCATTTTTGGGTGTGTTAGGCTAATGTTTGAGCAATTTTTCTTTTTCGAATCACTATTCTTATGTTAAAATAACCCTTTATGTTTATGTTTAATAAATTTGTTATGAGTAAGAAAATTAACTATCAATATTTTGATTTTATTTTTCATCAAAAATCATGTCGAATGACTGAAAAAATAGAAATTTTGTTTCTCCTTGTCCGAAAATATGAAAAAAAACGTATTTGACATTCATCCTAAAATTTTTCAAAAGTAAATTCTCGTATTTTATTTTTAATTACTTGATAGTCCCATATGTTTTTTGTTGTTGTTGATGCTATTCGCTCAACAAATGCTATGTTTACCGTGTTTGGTGACTATACATTTTATATTATATCTGAAATTTTGAAAAATATGATACATAATCAAGTCTAATGTATTTCTTGAGAAAACAAAAATGATGTTGATGATGATTATGAAGTGAGATTTAGGCCAATGATGATCATTATAATGATGCTGTTGACTTTTTTTTTACTTCACCACCATCATCATCATCATATTGGTTCAATGATATGTGGGACCTGTATAATGATGATGTCTATGATGATTTTTTCTCTTTCTACGATTTTATTTTATTTGCTTTGAATTCGTTATATGTATGTTCGTAACACATTTGCTAACAAAAAATGAAAAACAGCTGATGATAATGGATTCAAAGATGTTTTTCGTTCATACTTGTTTATTACTTATTTATTTTAATTTTATTCGTTCCTGATTCTCTTTGCTGAAAAGCAGAAATTATTTTTCATTTTTCTTTCAATAAAAAAATTCGTATTATGTTTATTTTAGAATATATTATTTTCTTGAATAGATGTTTCAGAATGTCTATAATAAATCAACGTGAATACACATGTCTTGGAAATTTGTTTTCAATTGTGTGTTCTTTCAATAAATTATAAATAAAACAAGTTAAGAAAGAGTTATATGGCTGCCCTGGAGGATCTAAGTGAATGAGCGCGTGTGCGTGTGTGAGCGTGCTTTGTATGAATCTTTGTACTTAAAAACAATTAATTTAATTTTCTTAGCAAAAAAAATTCAATGAATCACTGATCTGAAAACCAAGAGAAATTTGAATTTTTTCGAATAATTTTCAAATAAAAAAAAACAAAATTCTTCAAAAATTTTAATTCAAAAACTTCAAATTTGTGATGCATTGCTTTTTGATTTGTTTATATAATCATGATAATGTTTAAATTGAATTATTGAATCTTTATGCTGCTGTTGAATTATGTATATTAACATTTGAACAAATGTAAAAATTTATGTGTATTTATTTAAACAAAAAATTTCTTTTGATTTAAATTCAATTTATCATTTATTTATTTGTTTTTGTGTGTGTGCATTTTTGTTCGCCACCATGTGACGTAATTTTTTTTCTTTTAAATGTCATGTGATTATTTCGATCATGTTTTGTAATAGCTTTTGATTTATACATGTAAAATTATTCGTTTTGTGTGTGCGTGTGTGTTTATGTTCAAGCATATTTATGGTGATGTGGTTATTTGAAAACTGAGAAAAATCTTTGGTGAAAGCTTAAAATAATTTTTTTGTGTATATTCGGACAAGGGACAACATTTTATTTTCAAAAATATTATCAAGTAAAATATCAACAATAATACGGATTATATTGAGGCGAATCATCCGTTTCGTATATTCGTATGGGATCAAAATGTGATGTTGATTCTTGTTTAGTTTTCATTCTACATTTTGTTGTTGTAAGAATGTCTTGAATGAGAATGATTGGGCTTGAATGGTGATCAATTAATGATCATAGAAAAAAGCAATGCTCGTGTTACGATAGCATTCTTCAGTTTAGACGTGTACACGTCAACCGAACACCCAAAGGATAATGGAAATGGTAACTTCAAATGAATATTCCCAGAGTGTTAATCATTTTAAGGCAATGATATTTTCACCGATGATTAATGGCTAGATAATCTTTAATCATCGGTGAAAATAGAAAAAATTGAGTGACCACCTCTTAGAATGGCCGAAATATCGCATTTATTGACTTTTGACCCCCTTTTTGGACCAGAATTGGAGATGACTATAATTGACTTTTTGTCATCCCTATTGACCAAAAAAATGATGCGATAATTTTTTTCTCGATTTTTTTCCTTAGGCAGTTATTCTAGGATATCCTTTCAATAAACATTAATCATATTTACTGATTAATGGTCAGTAAATAATATTGTAATTTATATGCATGTTATTTTTGTCTAAATTTTAGGTGAAATTTCTTCTATCGTTTAATGCCTCATCTATTGTTTTTTTTCATTGAATGTAATTTATCCCCAAATTTCACTTGTACAGGTCAATTAATTTATAAAAATTTTTATTTCATTTTTTTTGTTGAAAAATTTCAATGCTGGAAACATCTGTTTATTGTGTAAATGCGTTTGTTTTCATATATGAGTTATATTTCAATATATTTTCTCATAAAAAAAATACTTTCATATAGGCTTCTCTCGATTGATGATGGATAAAGATTTTGATTAATGTTTGTCGTCCCCCCCACACACACATGTGCATTAACACTACCATTGCGATTACCATCTGTATATTTACGCACAAATCTATTTGTTGTTGTATGAAACTAAATTTTTTTTTACAATTTTTTTCAATTATATTTTTTGCTTATTTCGATTACTGCTATTGAATTTATGAATATTTCATTTGATTAGGTATATGATTTTATTATATCACTTATCAGAAATCATTCTTTTAGTGCACTTATTGTAAAAATAAAATCGAAATTTACATACATCAAAATATACATCGATTCAATATAAGTGCATTTTTTAGCCAAATTTCTCAGTGATTCAAAATTTAATTAATTAATAGCATATTGTTGTGTTTGTATGAAAGTTAAACTTGATATTTTTCATGAATGTAAAAGTGATTTGTCATATTTATTTATCATTTATTTTCTGTTGAATTATGCTTGCGAATATGAATGTGCGTTTTGTTTTTGTTTGTCAGAAGATATGAAAGAGTAATTTGATTCTCTATTTTTTTGTTTTTTTTTTTCGCAAAAATTTCCAAATTTTATCTTGATTGAATTTCATAGAAATATTCTTTTGTTTGTTTATTCCAAATAGACCAAATACCTGTATATCAAATCCAATAATTGAATTAAAATTCGAATAAAATGGTTAAAAGTGATATTGAAACCAATAATAATAATAATATGCTTAACAACAACGGTTCTAATAATGTATTGAATGGACAACAACAAAATGGTAATGTGACGACTGGTTCAAATACAATCAATGGTATTACTACTGCCAATAATGTTAATAATGGGACAGTAACAACAACAACCACCGATATTCCTGATGTCCCTGTGGAGGTATTTTATTTTGAACTTGATTTATTAAAATTGATTTATTGATATTGATTTTTTTTGTTAGTGTCCGTTATGTATGGAAAATTTGGATATCGATGATCTCGATTTTTTCCCCTGCTCTTGTGAATATCAAGTTTGTAGATTCTGTTGGCATCGTTTAAAAAATGATGATAATGGTCTTTGCCCGGCTTGTCGACAAGTATATTCATTCTCAATCAATACGAAAAATGTATTAATTATTTTTATCCCAAAATTTTAGCCATATCCGGATTCACCCATTCATTTCTCAGCGATCAGTATTGAACGTGTTGAAGAATTGAAAAAAATGAAAAAGAAGCAAAAAGAAAAGCAGAAACTCAAAGAAAGTAATAATTTAACATAAATTCTAATCACTACGAAATTCATTAATATATTCATTTCGATAGGTAATAAACAAAATCTTTCTACAATCAGAGTTGTGCAAAAAAATTTGCTATTTGTGATTGGTATACCTACTCGTTTTTCGCATGAAGAATTACAGAAAGAATTTTTAAAATACGGGAAAATCATCAAAATGGTCATCAATTCATCATCCGCTTATGTAACATATACAAGGCCACAAGATGCTGTGGCAGCAATAAAATGTCTGAATGAATCTTCACAACAGTATCAACTACAACAACAAAATGTTACACAAATGAATGGTACCAAATCATCAAAAAATCAATCAATGTCAAACAATGGAATATCAACTTTTGGTGGAAGTATTTTAACATCGGTCAAAGCTTCTTTAGGGACAACGAAATATTGTACGCATTGGCTGAGAAATCAATCATGTCCCAAACAGCCGGATTGTAAGATGACATTTTTCCAATTTTGTTTTTTACAATTTTTTTTATTGTTTCATTTGCAGGTATGTATCTGCACGAAATGGCTGATCAAGAAGCTTCTTTTACGAAAGAAGAAATGCAATCAGGAAAACACACGGAATATGAAAAACGCTTGATACAGCATTATCTTGATATAATTGCTGCTGAACAGGAAAAAGAAAAACAAAGGCAACAACAAATGATGACTCAATCAAATGGTGGTTCAAAACAGACACAACAACAAAGGCCATATGCAAATATCACAACGGGAGGAATAAGAGTTTCGAATTCACCACCTGCAGAACATCATTTTAGAAAATCTAATTCGAATGAGCGTAATGAGCAAGATTCAAATGGCAATTTATCGATGGATAATAATTATAATAATAATAGTGACCAAATGGTTAGTTATCATAGAAATTATAATAATAATCGTTACATTAATAAAAATAATAGTAATGATAATTTGATCCAAAAACGGAAAAATGCAAATCACAATTATCATAAAAGTGGACATTTACGTTTTTCAAGCCGTATATTTTATTCACGTCGTTCGACAAATGAACGAAACAATTTTCATAAACGTTCACAATAATAGTTGAAACAATTTGTTGATAATAAGGGATAATTTCTTTTTACAGTAAAAATTGAAAATTTCAAAGTATTAAGTGATCAATATTTGATAAACTATAGAAATTAATTTCATTAAATTGCTGTTAAATTTTCCATGTAATTAAAATCAATTCAAATTTCCTGCCAATTTTATTTTTACATGATTTCAATGCTTTTTTGCATTGTCCATTTAATTTTCTATTTTCAATATGTAAATTGCTAATTTTCTCATTTTTTTATGACAATTCAGATTGATGGTGATCAGCAACAGCAGCAGCAGCGTTGGTATTCATCATCATCATCATCTCCTGTAACCAAAACATCTGGGAATTCAATGGTGGTTGATAATAATACACAAGCCATAAAAATAATGCAGCATAATTCGTCACAATCAACGAATGAGACAGCCGTCAATGCAACGATAAATGGACATAATTCCGATTCATCAAGTGGGAATTCGAGTCTTTCATCAACACCTAATCATCATTCACATGGACATCATCATTCTCATCATCATGTTGTTGATTCTTCAATGTTTTCCAATTTTTCCTCTTCCTCATCATCATCATCTTCAGGAACTTCATCATTATCATGTGATGAAAGTAGTAATAGTAGTACAAATAGTAATTCATCCACACCTGATAATATTCAACAACAAGCCATGCAACAGCAACAGCAAAAACAGAATGAAGTTGATAATGATATTGTATTAGACGATAATGATGATGATCTTGATTTTGATCCAATATCATTAACATTGGAAGCAATGTTAGGCTCAACAACATCATCATCGAATAATAATAATAATAATAATAATTCATATTTGAATGGAAATAATGGCCTAATGAATAATGTCGGTGGTTTTTGCAGCAATGGTAATGGTGGTATTATGATGATGCATTCTAATAATAACAATAATCAATCACATAATAATTTTCATCATAATTTACATAATAATAATAATAATAATAATAATGTTAGAGAGAATAATAATACTAATATGCATCCGACAAATATTTCACAACACTTTAATTGTGATTCGTTTTTAGATCAACAGCAGCAAACAAATCAATTATTTAATCGATTAGCAATGTTGAATATTGAAAATAATGGTGAACCGAATAATCATAGCCGAAATAGACAACATCATCAACAATCTGCTTTATCACCAGCAGCAGATGCAACATTGTTTAATGCTTTATTTTCTCAACAATCAATAAATAATAATAATAATAATAATGGATTTTGTAACAATAATCGTTCTTCGCCATCACAATTGCAACAACAACAACAAATTTTGCATCAAAATCTAAATCTTTTATCAATGATGCACCAACAAAAACAGCAGCAACAAAATTTGGATCATTTTCTTCAACAACAGCAACAACAAAATAATGTATTTGGATTTGAACAACAAAATGGATTTAATACCAATAATAATAATAATTCTAATATTGGTGGTATAACAATGAATCGATTACAACAATGGCAACAACAACAAAATTCCTTAAGACAATTATTGCCTAATGTTAATATTAAATTTCAACAGCAACAAAATGATTTGAATACATTTGGCCATCAGCAACAACAACCGCAACATCATCAATTTATGAATGGTAATGGCTTAGTACAACGACATTCACCAAGGTAAAATTATGATTTTTATGAAATTGAATATTTTGATTGATTTTATGTCAATTTCTTATTTATTAAAGACAAATGGTGCAATTTTGGAATTCTGGCCAACAACAGCAACATTCTTCTAATTGTTCATCACCTTCGCCAAACAATCAACAATTTCAACAACAAATTTTACAACAAAAGATACATTATCTTCAGATGCAACAGCAACGTAATCAACAACAAAATAATTTGAATCAATATCTATTTAGCCAAATGTTAACAACAGCAAACAACAACAATAATAATAATGGAAATACAAATCAGCCACAAACATTGCGACAACCACCACCAGGATTTAGTGATGCAAGATTATAATATTGAAATATCGAATGGCTAAAAATTGAATAATTGATAATGAAACCACCGTATATCAGATAATTATATCACATAAAGAAAAATAGAAAATGAAATCAAGAACAATATGAATCAAATTTAATATTTCTTCAAAAAAATTCAATCGCAAATTTTTCTAAAATCAATCAATAATTCATCAATACAATTCAATTATCATAATTATTATTATTTCAATTTCAATTTTTTTTTTTGTTTTTTCAATTAGTTTTTTTTTCGTATCTTTTTGTTTCACATTCGTTCTTATCAATAACTTCTTTAATTTTTCTTTGTCGGATATTTGTCGCATTTTAGAATGATTATATATTATATATTACAATTATTATTATTATTATTATTAATTATTATATTTAATTATGATGAAAATTCTTATGTGTTTTTGTCCATGTAATACCATTTTTTTTCAAACATTCTTCTAATAAACAATTGACAAATGGACAAGAAAAGAATGATATTGTCATGATGATGAATATTTCACGAATTGAATAATCATTAAATGGTGATTAATATGATAATAAAAATAATGATGATTTGAATGATGAATGAACATAATATAATTGATCATTTTCAATTTAAAAAAAAACAATTTCCATTTCAATATTTTCTTTTCTTGAGAATTTAACCCAATCGATTAATGATGCATTGAAATAGTTAATTATTGTTTTGGTTTTCCTTTCTGAAATCAATAATGATCGTATATAATCGTTAATTGATTTCAAATTTTTCGATAATGATTTTTCAATGATTTGTTATTGTCATCCGAATTGTTATTACATCTTTATTATTTGTCTCTTGCATTGTATGAACCAATAGTACAATGAACAAAAACAACAAAAAAATTGATGTGATTATTGCCATAAGTTTTAAAGCAACAAAAAAACAATAATAAAGAAAATCGATAAAAGAATTATTTTTGGTCATTTTCGATTAAAAATAACAATATTATCATTATCATAATCATCATGTGATTCGTGTACATTTGATCACAATTCACAAATTATTTATAATGATTTCTTCATTTTTGCTGATTTCTATTCTGTTTCAAGGTTTTTAGTGCTTAAAGAAAGAATTTTCAGGTTTTTTCTTCATTCATTAATTCAAACTTTTCGATTAATTCTTTTCTTTGGTCGCAAATCGCAAAATTTTGTCAAATAGTTTTCTCTTTCGTTTTTTTCTCATTTGATTGTCATGATTTTCATTTTCAATTTGACGTCATCCGAATGATTATTCCATATATAAATTCGATTCATTCCTTTTTCTTTCAAATCCAAACGTTTTTCTTTTCGCAGAATCCTTAGTTTCAGTAATTTTCATTCAACAAACATGGCATCACTACTTGGAGATCATCGAACAATTTGCCTGTCAATATTTATCGTATTGATAATGGTAAATAGTTTATTCATCAAACAATCACAATCGGCTCCAACAGTGGCCGATCATGAAACATCACCAGAAGAGTATGTGAATGCTTCATTATTCAGTGATCTATTTGAATATTGAGAAATAATTTTTTCTATAATTTGCTAGACAATTATTACATGTTGCTTCGGAGTCAAAATCAAATGATTCATATGTGATCACAACAACAAGTGAGTTATCAGAAAATAATGATGACGAAAATGAATTTTCAACACAATCAAATGATGAAGATGATGATGATGATGATGATAATGATGATAACGATGATGATGATGAATCGGATGAAGAAAGTAATGAAACCGATGATGAAAATGAATCTGATCAAGAAGAATCTGATGATGAAAATGAATAATTTATATTGATTGTTATATAAAGACAGTTTAAATTTTTAATTAAATATTTTTATCATATTAAATATAATGGGATGAATTTCGAAATAAAATGTTTAAATTATAAGAAATTAACACCATTCATTCCTCGCTGCTTCAAAAGAAAAAATTATCATCATCATTTTCATTTTCGAATGAAAAATCTAAACTAAATCCAGTTTCATCTTCATCGACACTCATCATAACTGGCAATGGATTTTTTGGTGGATTAGATGTACCAAAGGTTTTGGATGTATGAGAATATGTTTCCATTTTGACTTCATCATCATTGTCCGCTTCTTTCCGTGGCTCCAAGTCAATGTTTTCATCTTCTTCAATATTTTCATCAATTATTTGATTCCAAATTTTAACAATGAATTCTAAATTTGGCTCGATTTTTTCATTGATCACATTGTTTATATATTCTACAATATTGAATTGAAATTTTTCATTCATCATTTGTGATAAAAATTTTACAAATGATAAAATGAATTGTTTCCTATTAATTTGTAACTTATCAAATAAATGATTACGAAAATTTAGAAAAAATTCATTTTCATGATCATTCAACAGCGGTAAATCGATATTTTCTAATATTTCATTAATATCATTCATTTCTTTATTCAATTTAAAAATTTTATCCATCCACAATGAATTTTGTTTAACAAATTCAGCTTCATTAATGATTTCATCAATTTTCGTTGAACATTTAATCAATAATTTCATTAATTTTATACTATTATCTATTTTTGATGAATCAATTTGGAAACAATTTACATTAATTGTAGTAGCGGCCATTATTTCCGCATGTAATTTTCGATCATTATAATCAATCAATTTTCTAATACGTTGTTTAGCTTGAAAACCATTCAATAATATTGTATTCATGATATTTACTCGATTAGAAAGAAAAAAGGAAAAAAAAGAATTAAGAATTTCTCAAAAGAAATGATTATTAATCTAAATATTGGCGGAAAAATATTGTTAATTTTACGAAATCAAATTAGAAAAAAAATCGATTGTTCGATTTTTCAGATAACAAATATCGATTGTTTTCATATACACCATTTTTTCTGCACGATTGCATCATGCCTGAGTATTTGAAAATTTGAAATTCAAAATATGAAAAAAACCTTTGACCTCGACTTTCGACTAAAGAAATATTATGTGTAGTTTCATTGAAAAATTTCTTCTAATCATAAATCGATTTCAAATGTATGCATTTTGTTGACAAAGTATAAAAAAACAAAAACATTCAATGAAAAGTGATTAAATGAAAAGCACATTGATATTTGCTTGTTTTATTTTATTGCTTTAGCAAATGAAAATTAGCAAAAATTTATTGTTTGACCCTGTGTTTAATTATTACGATCTCATATTGCGATTTTTTAGTCAAAACAAATTTTATTTTTTATTATCAGCAAATGCTTTCATAATAATCAAATATGATTGCCAATATTTTCATTTGTACAGATCTGATTAATCTGTATATTTGAAATTTCAATTTCCAAAATAAAAAACATGCGCAAGCTAATTAAAGATAACTTGTGATTGATTTGAAAGATATACAAATAGATAAAAAACAATCAATAATTAGTGGATTTATTTTGGCAAATCAATGATTATTTTTGGTTTAAATACCATCATAAATATTTTCAGCAATTCCATAATTTAAATCATTTCCCGATTTTAAGATTCTTTTTATTGATCAAAATGCTTGATGAAGACGGTGAAAAATTTCAACTAAAACTTAGAGATTACCAGGTTAATATTTGATTGATTTATAATTCAAAAATAAATACAAATTCATTATTCACTAAAAACCTGCTATAGGAACGCATTTTTAAAAAATGTATCAAAGAAAACTTAATCGTTTGTTTGCCAACTGGAAGTGGTAAAACAATGATCGCCATTAGTTTAATCAAACATTTATTGCCACAAACACTTGGTAATTACCCTAGCGATGCGAAACGTACATTTTTCTTAACACCGAAACGTATCTTGACGCATCAACAATTCAATAAAATTCAGCAATTCGTGAATGCTAAAATAATATCGATAACTGGTGATGATTTTCCAGATAAATTTAGCAAAACTGAATGGATAAGTCGTTTTAAAAATAATCAAATATTTGTCGTAACTCCTGATATTCTGTTGGATATATTATTGAAGGGTTATATTAAAATTGTGAATTTGAATTTAATTATATTCGATGAAATGCATTGGGCATTCCGTGATGGAACTAAACCATCAAATCATCCTTATAGTAAAATCATGAATATTTATAGAAAATCTATGGCCGATAGCAATGATAATTTAAAAAATTCTCCCCGAATTCTCGGTTTAAGTGCATCGATATTTTCCAGTAGTCATCGATCAATATTCCATTCATTAGATGATTCATTGAAAAAAATTGAACAACTTTATTTGTCTCGAATCGAATCAGGTGGCTTCTCATATCAAGATAAATATAATGAGAAAGTAATTTTATATGAAAATACAGAATTTTTTATTGATGATATTGGCTTTGATTTCGGAAGATTATTGCGTATATTTCTCGATTCTCGACAGACATCATATCTCATGCAATATCAAAATGCATTCTCTAAAATATTCAATTCAATTGTTCATAATGAACTTGGTGTATGGTTTGCATTAGAATATATTGAACTATGTGTTAAATCATTGTCTATTAATCGTAGCGAAATTGGTGATGTAATGATAAAAATTATGAAACATATAAAAAAGCGCATCAATTATTGTTTATATAAGTATAAAAAAATCCAAGTCAGCAATAATGATGAATACCAATCAGAACTGTTTGTTGGCGATTTAATTTCTGATAAATTAAAAAAACTTTTGTCTATATTGAATGAACTACGGTTGAATTTTGAAGATGAATCATTCACTGGAATCATTTTTGTCTCTGAAAGAACTGATGCTAATTTATTGTTTCGTTGGTTACAAATATTATCAAAAAATGTTTCACAATTTTCATTTATAAAATCTGGTTTTGTTTGCGGCTCATTTGTTAAAGATTTCATTCATTTTGATTTTATTCATGATAATGCCGAATATTTATATTTATTGCGTGAAAATAAAATAAATTTCATGATTGCCACATCAGTACTTGAAGAAGGTAAACTTGTTTTTTTTTTTTTTTTTTGATAATTTTCTTCATTGATTTTCTTAAATTAATCAATTTGTCAGGAATCGATGTTCCTGTCTGCAATGTTGTCATAAGATTTGATGGTATCGATAATTATCGAGCATATTGTCAATCTCGAGGCCGCGCGAGACATGATACTTCATATTTTTACATAATGCATCCAAAAAATGATCTTCTATCATTAAGAGAAAAGCTCTATGATTACAGGAAGATAGATGATTTATTAGTCAATGTAAAGTCTGCTGATTATATTGAATGTTTCCAAAATGATAATTATGGAGAAATCGTCGATAATAATCAAAAAATCATAAAACGTTTCATCAATGAAATGAGCTTAGAAACTGATTCTGACATACTATCGATTGGATCATTTCAGAATGGTCAAAGCACTTTGTATCCTACCGAGTCATTAAAATTACTGAATAGATATTTAATGAAATTACCTCATGATCTATTCATACAACAAGCAATACCGATGGAATTTCTTGAAAAAACGGTCATTAATCCATCGAATCCTTATTTAGTAGAAACTCACTTTGCTTGTATATTCATATTTCCAATCAATTCAAATCATGCTGGCAAAGTCATTAAAGGTGGCTATTTTCGGAGAAAAAAATCTGCAGCGATGCATTGTGCATTCCGTGCATGCAAATTTCTTATCAAAAATGGAGATTTCGATAATAATTTGAATATATTCCAGCAACAATTCATTCTCAAACAACATAATAAAGAATTGAATATTCGGTATATAAAAGGATTAGACGATGAAGAACAATTTGTAACGCGTCATCATTTGAATAAGACATCAGACTATTTCCAACAAATTATCGATTTTGATCATGATATGAATAAAGATTTTATTTATTATCTATACGCTTTGGAATTTGAAGCAGGAAGCTTTGATCCCTCTAATCTCGATTCAGAATTACAGAATCAATTATTTAAACCATTTTTCATATCAAACAAGAACGATCAGTCTTTCAAAAATGATCGCCAAACGATTGGATTAATGTTATCACAAAAACATTCATTAGATTTAATTCAGTCATATTTTTATTTTAATCTGTTTCCAATCAAATTTCAGTTGCATTATTGTGATCAAATCGACTTAAGGGACCAAGTCAAATATGATTTCATCAAATATTTTCACAAACATGTGCTGGAATCAATTTTTTATCAACGAATTAAGATAGATAAATCATTGCCATTAAATCAAGGAATTTTTATTGTACCAATGAAGAGAAATGATAATGATAGAGAAAGATCATCATCTTATCACATCGATTATGAATTTATTCAAAAATTGGAAAATTGGCAACATTCATTCGAAGAAGCCAATCAAAATACTGAAGAAATTTCTAAGGATTTATTGAAATTTGATCAAATAAAAATGTATAATCCTGATGTAAATAAAATCGATCCTGAAAATGAATTTACAATGTTTGCAGCTATTCATCACAAGTCAATCAAAATATATTTTGCTAAAAATATTGGCGATCGTAATTGCAATGACATAATGAATAAACCATGTGAAGAATTTCCAGATGGCCGGACTTATTCACAATATTACAAACAAAAATATGATCGGATCATTCGTGATCAAACTTTACCAATGATCAATGCTGGTGAAGCAAAAACTTTTCAGATAAATTATCATTTATTTAAACAAAAATGCACAATTCTCAAGCCATTCAGTCATCATTCAGTACTATTTCCATTGGAATTAGTTACAATTTATCCAATAACTAGTCGAATGTATTTACGTTTAGCATCGTTGCCGATTATTTTATATCGATTAGAACAATATTCATTAGGCAGAGAATTTTTGTCATCATTAGATAATCATATTGATATTAATTATAAGCCTGAAGAATTCGATGTTGAAAATATTCTGTTGCGTACGAAAAAAATACAAGAAGTAATGTATAGAGAAGATAATTTGGAAGAAACTGACATCCAATTGCTTGAAATAGATTCAATTGTAAATTCAATCGGATTGAATAAAAAGAGAGAGAATCCTATAATTTCAAGATTTGAAAATTTTTTAAATAATGAAGAACAGAAAAATATTCATGAAGATGATATTATCGGAGAATTGCAATCGATCAGTATTAATGGTGATTATGATGATGGTGATGATGATGATAAAAATATACAAGATAAATTATTCATAGAACTGATTGAAAAAATTAATAAAATTCAATTCAAAGTCAGAAGCAATAAAGAGAAATTCGAGAAAAATATTGATCATAATATTCTAAAATCTGGAATTGAATTCGGACAAGCAACCATGTACAAATTCAATGGTAATATTGATGAATACATTCACAAAATAAATTTATCATATAATACATTTTTGACCTTCGATTGTCCTAATCCATGGCAAATTGTCGAAGCTTTAACATTAACAAAAGCAAATGATTCATGGAATATTGAACGCTTAGAAGTAATCGGTGATGCTTTCATCAAATTTACATGCAGTTTATTTTTATTTTTCAATTATCCAGATTACAATGAAATGAAATTCAATTGCTTGAAAACATCGTTGATTAATAATAAAAATTTATTCAAGATTGCAATGGAAAAAAATATTACCCAATACATATTTTGTTCATTACATCAAACAATACCGTTGAATTTTTTCAAAGGATTGATCATCAAAAATTTCGAATCATTCGAAGAAGAATTTCGCCATCAATTACGCTATAAAGATGTTGCCGATTGTATTGAATCATTGATCGGTGCATTCTGTGTTTATGGTGGCGCAGGAACGGCTATAAAATTTTTAAATAATTTCCTTGATTTAAAATCGTTTAGTCCTGAAAAATTTAAATCAAGTCAATCATGTTTCGATAAATTCTTGAATTATAAATTAAATCCTCAATTAGTATTGATTGGTAATGAAATAGATGAAAATGATACATCACAATTTATCGAAATCGATGACAGTGAAATCAAAGAAAAATTATTGAAACATTTTGACAAACAAAATATTGATGCTGAAGTTGATCGTATTTATTATGAAAATTCGATGAATTTATTGGAACAAGAAATTCATTATGAATTCGCTGCCAAATATTTATTAGGTTAGTTTTATTTTTGCCATTTTCCCAATAAAAATTAATTTTCTCAATAGTTCAAGCATTTAATCATCCATCAATGTATCGTTATGAGGATTTCGAAACTGGTGAAATCGTCTACAATTTCATTCCAAGTTTTCAGCGATTAGAATTTATTGGTGATGCAATATTGGATTATATGATTACAAGATTTATTTATCATATGGATCATGAATTAGATCCAACAGGAATAACATTATTAAAACATGCATTGGTTAATAATGCTTTTTATGCATCGATCACAGTTAAACATGGTTTACATAAATTTTTAAGGCATACATCAATGGGTTTAACGAATGCCATACATAAATTTGTCAATCGTTTCGCATATAAATATATTGAGCAAGTTGAAAATTTATTATTAGAAGAATTCGATGAAGAAACTATTTATGATATTGAAAATACTGAAATACCTAAAACATTGGCAGATATTTTTGAATCATTAATAGGAGCCATTTACATTGATTGCCATTTCGACATGGATGTTACATGGAAAGTTGTTTATCGGTTAATCAAAGTTGAATCAGGTGAGTAGGAATTAGTGTCATTTTGATAAAATGAAAATCGATTGTCAATTGTTTCGTTTTTTTGTAAACACTTAGATCATTTCATGAAAAATATCCCTATGATGCCACTTTTACGGTTATCACAATTTTATCATAATTGCCATTTCGGTCCTGTTCGTGATGTTAATAAACCAGCCGATCGAAATGATGATAAACCAGTCACTGATCGACGAATGATTGATCTTATTGTTGATGGTGTGGGAACATTCACTGGTTATGGTAAAAATAAGAGACAATGTAAAGTATCAGCTACTAAAAAATTTTTCGAATGGGAAAAGCAACAAGAGCAACAATCATAAAATGATCAGTGAAAGATCTCAAAAATTTTTAAATTAATAATGGATTAATTTAATCAAAAAATATATAAATGATGATAAATTATTTACAATTTTGAATTATTAACAATTGATAAAATAAATACTATGAAAACAAAATAAAATAACAATTCTTATTATGTCATTGTTAAACTAATTGTGACGTTGAATCATGAAATTCGTTATATTTTCTATAGAATACATAATGCTGTAATACGAATAGTATGTCGAATAATATCGATACAAATCCTAATCCGAATTTGGTAAAATTATTAAAAACTGTTGCCCAATCATCTATTTGAATAGAAATGCAAATTGGTCATAAATTTGTAAGTAAAAAAATTTCAAATGAAGTCTTACCATAATTGTAAGCTAATAGAAACATTTGACAGATACTCAATGTTCCACCTGTCAAATCAAGAAATATATTGCCGATACTCCAGCCGATAGTAGATTTACGTTGATAATTGAACCATGCTTGTGGAATGTATTTGATAATTGTAATGACTAATTTGACGTATGAAAATATGTACAAATAATCTAATATGGTTATCCAATTCGTAAAAGCAACAACAAAAGCAAGTATAGTGTAGCCAATCCATACGATTGATAAAAATATACGTCCAAACCATGAAACAGTTTGCTCTCCTCGCTGCTCAAAATTTCCGAAAAAATAAAAATAATTAATTGATTAAAATTCATGAATTCGTCGAATGCACTTACATCATAGATGAAACATTGAATAATGCAAATAACTGTAGCAAATATAGCATGAAATCCAAAGAAAACATCATTTAATTGCACAGGAATTTGACTACGTGGATGCAAGACATGGTATTCATCTCGAATTGAATTGATTGCATATAATGAAAAATTGAATACTGAGTATGAAATGAAACCAGTGATATTCAATCCGATGAAATCAAAATTCAGTCCAACAACACTTTTACGCTTGAAATTGTACCATAATTGTGGATAAAATGAAACTGACCATGCAACAAAATAGATCCAGCCGATAATTGCACTTATCAATAATATCGTATCGGATACACCAACATTTATGGTGACATATGCTTTGATTGCGCTATTGAGAAGGGATAATGATTAATATGATTAATTTTTACCATAAAAAAATATGAACTTACTCAATTTTATTAGAATTCTTATCGTTATTTAACCATTTTGCATGTGCAACTAAATGTGTTTTGCCTTGTTTCAATGTTTGGAAATTTATTGTGATTGAACTTTTGCCACCTTCAATATAATATTCATTTGGCTCAACTTTTAATATTTTACATTTATCTTCTTTCGAATTCCAATCAAAATTATCGTTTTCAGTATCTTCACATGTGAAACGAATAAACAATTTTCTCGTGTCATTTTTTGATAATGGCGGTCTATTTAATAGATAAAAAATTAATTATTCCAAAAAATGCCTTTTCAATTGCAAAAAAAACTTACGTAAGTGTTAAATTAAACGCATCAATTCGATTAAGTAATAGTTCCATAGAATTCGTTGATGTAAAAAGTTTGTGTGTTTCATCGTTGTCTGAATCAACTAATAATCTTTTCAATGATAGCACAATATTATGTGGTTCGGATGCTTTATCATAAATTTCTAATGAATAAATTGCATCGACCAATATGAAAGTTGTCAAAATCACAGTGAATGGTTTCATTTTGCACGAAAAAGGATAAGAGAAAAAATCACAAATTTTCCAAAATTTGAAATCAATCGTTAATAATGATAATTTTCAAAATAATTTATAATCTAAACATTAAAAAGAACAAAAAAATATCGATTAATTAGCATTAATAGCTTAAACAATGTTCATCCGGTATGGATTTTTTTTCGGTGGAAAAAATCGTCATCAGAAAAAAATTGAAAAATCGAGAAAAACAAATACAAAATGTCAACAACTTGAATGTAACTAGGTTCGTGTGTGTCTATGTATTTGTTTGGAAAGTTTTCCTGAACACGAAACACATCATAAACAATTATATTTACTATCATTGTTTGAAATGATTTCAAATATGACATCAAATCGATTATGATGAACTTACCTAATTACAAAAAATATAATTTGAAAAAACCTAATAATTAATGAAAATGAATATTTTTTTTGCATTTCATATCAAAAAAATCAATGTCAATGTTTGAAAAAGAAACAATAAATTTTTTTGTTTGAATTGTACATTCAAATACAATAATTCTAGTTGATTCAAATGATATGAAATTGATTATTTGATAGATTTTTCAAACGATTTTTATACTGAATTTCATTATATAACTAACATTCACTTCTAGGGTAATTATCTATTTATCAATTTTTAGAAATTAATATCAAGTGAATTTGTGCCTAAATTTTAATAAAAATTAAGGCAGACAAAATGATCAAGTGATGATTTTAAATGATAAAATATTGATAATCACATACATTAATCAATTGTACATAATTGAATTTTCAATAGTCTTTTTTTCTTAAATTGCTTAAAAATTATAAAATCGATTAAAATTTAAAAAAATACGACGATTCTAATCACTATTAAGAAAAATTTTCATTTTTATAGAAAAAAATGCATCAAATCAATTAAGTTCTTACAGTGTACATTCATTTTCTACATTCAAAACGGACAAACAATGAAAGGATTGTGCTATTTTTCACATAGATTTGTGAACGGATAATGAATAATGATGTTCATATCCGCATATCAAACGTATAACATAACGGAGCATCATGCCAAAGATCATGATGAAAGAGAACTTGACCTTTTCAAATCATTAATCTTTGAAACATTAATAAAAATAATGCAAGATCAATTTAAAATGTTAAAAGAAAAGGTAGAAAATCAAGGATTAATATATTAAGGATACAAACCTTTAATGTTTTTTTTTTCTTTGTAAATCATAAAATACAGACATTTGTTCGTATTTCAAGTCTAAGAAATTGACTAAGATTTTTTTCAATTTTGATGGTTTGGATTATTACACATCGGAATAAAAGATCAAGAATAATAAAGTTTTTAGATTTGATTTTGACGATTATTTAAATACTAGGATTTTTTCTCTTTGAGAATTTCAAGGAACTTGAAACATTTATGTGTTGAGAATGCAATGATGAAGTATTTATTATTACTTATACAATGCACATATTATCATATATTTTGTTGGCAATAAGTTTCGATTATTGATTGATTGTATGATAACCAAAAGATAATTTTCCTCCCCCATCACCATTGTTTTAATAATTAAAAAAATGAAAATTTACTATTAATTTATTGATATTATCATTAACAATCATTGATTGTTAGGCACATTTCTATCAAAATTTTTGATTATTTCTAATTTAATCATAAGAAGAAATAAATGACATTTTAGGCACGATTAGAGATAATAGAAAAAATTATATGCACTGATATGTATGTGAATATATGTTTTGATGATAAAAATAAATCTTGTTTTATTGATGATATTTTGATAATTTTTTTTATTTTCAAAATGTAACAAATTTTGTTCCTCTCATTCACTGTGTACATGTGCCAGTGTATGTACATTGTCCTTAATGATTGATAATTATTATGGCCGTCGCTGTTGTTTTTCAATTGATGCAAATATTTCGAAAATTTTTTGATTCAAAAACTCATGTTGGTCAAAATGTACAAAAATAGATGATAATTTTGAAACAATAAGATTTCAGTATACCAGAATTGGTTTTATGATTCACAATTAAAATTTCAGTATAATGACTTGGCAATGATCATTGAGATACATTTGAGTAGCATTAGGAATTAAGGAATCCTTAATTAATTGATTGCATGAACCTCAAATCCGTCTCTGATAGTCTCTTAATTTAAAAAAGGTTTCAATTAAAATACTGATTAAAATGACATCATTTGAGGCTCACTTGTTGATTAAATATACCACTCGATGATTATGTGATCATTAAGTTCAATCGTTTTTTGATAATGAAATCAAATTATAAAATTTGGCTTTAAACTTCTTCTATTTGATGCGAAATGTCAATTTCTATTATCTTTTCCTAATTTTCTTTTGTGAGGAAAATCGGTGATCACCGGTTAGTTTATCAGCAAAAATAAAAAACGATCAATGTGGCCAATCATTGGAGAGAATCATCATCAAAAAAGATTATATAATTTTTATTACGCCAACAAAATGAACAAATAGTTGATTTTTTCGGATTAAACTGGTTTCCCAATTGTGATAAGATTAACAGACTTGTTTTCATTTTTGAAAGCATAATTATCGATTGTATCGATAGAATTGTTCCTCGGTTAATTTTTATCTTTGTTTATGTTTTCTTCTAAAATTTGAATTTTCTAATTTAAATTAAATTATTTTTAATTTCAATTGTTGTCATAATACGGAACAATATGAATCAATCAAATACAAATAACATACGTTCAGCATGTACTAAATGTGGATATCGTAAGTTTATTTGAATGTAAATGATTTTTAAAACAAATACTCAAATTTAAATAAAATATGTTTGATTGTCTAAGTTTAATAATATGCGGTGCATTTCTCGCTGCAGCTGGTCATTTTACATATCAATGTCGTAATTTTTTTCGTGTAAATCCAGCCGAAGATATTGTGCTAGATGTAAGCTCAACAAGTTCATTCGATTCGGATGAAGGTGATATTGGTAATATTATTAACAAAAATAAATCCAATCCAAATAGTAAAAAAGAATCTGATTATGATACAATTAAATCCAAATCAAAATTGAAAAAATTGCGGAAAAAAATTGAGAAGAAACATAAAAAACGTCATAAATCTAGACATAGTGATAGTGATGAAGATGATGATAAAGTTCACAGAAAAAAGAAAAAGAAGAGTAAATCAAAGAAATTGAAACATGAGGAAAAAAGAAAAAAATCTAAATCTAAAAAGTGAGTCAGAATTGAAAATTTTTTAAAAAATTGATTCTAATATTGATTTATCTATTAAATTATTTTAGGAAATCATCATCTAAGCATCGGCATTCAGATTATAGTGGCGAAAACGATAGTTCATCATCGAGAGATAAAAATAGCTCTTCCGATTCTGATTCTCAACAATCATTATCACCACTGCCATCATCTCGTTCATCATCATCTTCATCGCATGATCGGCGAAAAATTCCATCACAAATTGGATACATTTCAAAAAATGCATCAATAAAACGAAAAAAAATTTCCTGATTTTCAATGATTAGTATTAATTGATCAAACAATTGATTCATTTATTTAATAATGAATGATTGCATATCCAATATTTTCATTTATGATTTTTTTTATTTTAGATTTCATGAATTATCTATTGTGTATATTTCATTTTCAAAACTGAAATTTTGATTTCACAAAAAATAAATATAAACACATATTCTTTTAGAATGATATATAAAAATGGATTCAAGTAAAATCAAACAATTGATAGCCTTGAATATTCGATTTTCATTTTCTCCTGTGAATTTTAAAATTGGTGCAACATTTCGACTTGACAAATATATTGAAAATCATTCAACAAAAAATTTGTTATTCATTCCGATCGACGGACATTTTAAGCTATCGAATTGCAATTATTGATAGATTGCAAAAGCTAACAACAATAAAAGCAATTTTGACATTGATCTTGAAATTTAAAAAGTTCAAAAATATAATAATCAAATATTAATAATGTCAATAATGGAAAAAAACCTCTTTTTTCCACTTATGATAACAGTCAAAAATGAAATCGATTGATCAATATTTAAAGATTGACTATTTATCATAAATATTATTATTATGATTATTCAATTAAACGATTATCATGTATATAGAAAGATTATTTAGGTTTAAAATTTCCCAACTATTTTTTTTTTTTTTTTTTTTTTTTTTTTTTTTGTAAATAAATTCAATTTCCATATAATATTACGCACTAAAATTGAAAAAAATGCTGAATATAGGCGGTATAAAAAGGAAATTTAGCACTTATTCTAAATTTAGTGACGAAACATTGGTATTTTCGATCTACTGTCGTCAATAAAATTGTAGAATATATAGAATTAAATTTGAAAGATTGTAATTATTTTCCATCAAAAATTGATCATCATGGTCATCTTTGATGAAAATGCTAATTAATGTCTAAACATATTAACATTTGTGAATAGATTTTTATATTGAGAAAAAAATTATCAAACAAATCACTTTCTAATTTTAGAATCATCTTTTTTTTCAATAAATCAAATAGTGTAATCACAATTTACAAATAGAAAATGATCAAATATCATTTTGGTTTTTCTTAATTTTCATCTATCTATCAATCAATTTGTCATAATGATTAATGGTTGAGCCTCTGTGATATTCATATTCACACAATAATTAAATGATTTCACATGATGATCATAGCAAAAAAATGAATTCAAGTTAATATAAAAAATTAATATCAATCAGTATTTTTTAGCCATTGAACAAATAGAGGAGGAATAATAAATTTATTGATAATAATTGATTGATCGATATTTTTTTCACTTGATAATGATGATATGCGTGTGTAAAATCCCAAAAACAACAAAAAATAAATCAACCATTTGAAATAAGGTGAGTGTATATTTTTTTTTTGTTTTTTGTTTATCAATCATTTATTAATTCATTCATTTTCAATTTGATTTCATTTTAAGCCAGAATTTGTTGAATTTTTTATTTTTATTTTTTTTGCTTCCATCCAGCCCACATCTTTTTCCAAAATGAAGAACGAAACAATGAATTAATTAAATTTTTGTCAAAAGAATATAAATTGCATTCATTGTGTTTTATTTATTCATTTACAGAGGAAAAATTCAAATCAAATTATTCTTATGATTTGTTCACTTGATTTTCAATAAGAATTTTTTATCTTCTTTTATCGATTAAGTGATTTAAGTTTGCATTTATTTCTGTATATTTTATAATTTGTATTTCGAAACGAAAACCTGTTGCTAACACATTCCGATTTGATAGAAGCTTTATTAAATTACAATTTTTGTTATCGAAATTATTCATTAAAAAATCAATCAAATCATATGTTTGCCAAGAAAATATATAAGAATAAAGTAATAATTATTTATCTTAATTTTATGATTTTAAAGCAGCAGCAACACATCATTTGAAAAATCACCAGACTTTCTTGAAAAGTGTGCATGTGCCATGATCATCATCAATATTGCTGATTAACAACAAAAGTGACCATTAATAAAGATTCTTTTTTTAATCAAAAAAAAAATTCTCAAATTCTTTTTTCTTTGTACTGTTTCTATTCATTCATTCATTGTCATGATCGTTGACAACAAAAACAGCCAAAATAGCATCGACAACATTGGAAATTCATTTCATTAGATAATTCAATAAAAATTCAGCAATTTTTTTCCCCTAAAAAATATCAACCATATGTATTATTAATTCAAAATGACAACTCGAAAGATTGTTACTAATTTTCACATTCATCATCAATATTATTATTATCATAAGCATCAACATCGTCATTCAACTCTTTATCATCATATAATTAATCAATTGTCACACAAAAATGTATTTTTTATGTTCCTTTCGATCGTATTAACAATTCACGTTTTATTTGTTGATACAACAAAATTCAAGTTATGCCATCAATCACCAAAATTACGCTTCTATGATATTGCTTCACATTTAAATGAACAAACAATTAATTCATTGAATATTACCAACACCAATAATAATGATACACAGCAACAAATATTACCAAATCCAAAATATTTTCGCACATTATTCTCGAATGATGTTAATTCAAGTATAAACCATACCAAAAATCAAAATAATGATGATCATGTTACTGTGATTGCCCTATCAAGTTTGAATGATGAACGTGCCAACACTGATGCATGGATCAATAATCTTGAACACATTTATCATAATTTAGTTGAACAAAAATCGTTTATAAATATACGTTTTATATTGATTAATTCGAAAGATTCTTATAATCCAATTTGGGTCAATCGTATACGGAAAAAAGTATCATTTGAAGTGTATCAAGAATTGCCATCATCACCTATCGCCAATTTTCTTGATGGTGATAGTGGTGATGTTTACATTTTCGATAGGTATTTGAATTTTTCCATACAATCATTTCGTATCATTGTATTGAAATTCACAAGTTTTTCAATTATTTCAGATGCAATTTATTAGCTTATTATATTCGATTTCCATTAAGTTTTATTGATCGTCGTGATCCATTTTTTCAGGCTACAATATTGGCTGCACATACTGATTCACCGTGTAAAGAAAAATGTTCCCAACAACGATCCAATGCGACAAATAGCGCCGAGACAAATGATACAAGTATTGAAACGACAACTTCGGTAACACCTGTTGATTCGGCTGAAACCACTAATCAAACTGATTCAAAAGAAAATGAATCTTCGGATAATTCGATGAATGTTCTTTCACAAATGGGTGAAATTTTGAAAATATTTTATAATCGTTACACGATGAATTTCGAACCTGAACATGAATCGACGACTGAAATACCGCCAACACTATCGATGATGAATACAACAAAACCGATCAATATGACAACAAATCTAATCGATACATTGAATCGTACTTATGAGACTTATTATTCCCAAAAATCTAATCATTCGGAAGAGCCAGTTTCTCCTGTAAAAGTTTCCGCAGCCAATGTCGGTATCGGTGAATTACGTGAGAAATTTGGATCACCTATTCAAAAAAATCAAACAAAATTATCTGATTTTTGTCAAAAAACGAATTGTTCGGAATGGACAACCGAAAAATTATTGGCAGCAAGATTATGCTGTTTGAGTATAACCACTGAAGATGATGATGATGAACCAATGGTCAATGTTAATACAACAGTGTTTATACCGAAAAATGGTGGCTTCGGTTGTAAATTATATCCACGAACAACATGTTCGATGATCAAACCTGTATTACGTTGTTGTACACGTAAGTTGGTGAATGAATATTTTAATTATGCAATACAACTACGTGAACGACAACGTCAACAATTTGGATATGGTTTAGGACAACGATCTGTTCGAAGTAATTCAAATTTAGAGAATATTTTGTTACAGAGATTCATGGACAGGACAAGCAATAATCAAAGACAGCAAAAAAGTTTTCTTCCAACATAATTTATTTTAATTATCAGCAATTAAATTTCAAAATTTGTAGTCATTATTTATCAATATGATAATAAAAAAACCAAAAATTTCAATTTCATACAATTATTTTTATTTTTAAGTAAAATCATATCGAAATCGTTGCATATTTTTTCCATAATCATTAAAACATAATCATTTGTTTATAATTATAACAACAATCAATAACAAGGAAAATATTAAATGTAAATTATGATTAATTTTGAATTATCGTACGAGTAAAATATTGAAGATTAACATTTTGGGAACCACAGCAAAAAATCACCATGTCTTAGTGAGGGTAAAGCAGAAAATTGTGGATGCATTAGTAATTTTGTTTCATTTTTCAAATGAAAAAGGATCACATCGAACGTAAGGCTGCCAAGCGTTTTGATAATTCATCTTCTTTGGTCGATTCTTTCGATGATGCTAATGTTGATGAAGCTGCATTCGGTAATTCAAGGTTCAACTCTAATCCAGCTTCATCGGCAATTTGTTTCATTAGACTAT
The DNA here is from genome assembly GCA_002943765.1 of Psoroptes ovis. NCBI lineage: Eukaryota > Metazoa > Arthropoda > Arachnida > Sarcoptiformes > Psoroptidae > Psoroptes > Psoroptes ovis. Next base: position 2,141,189 of record PQWQ01000006.1, read on the forward strand.
CAGTTTGTGCTTCAGGTGACATCGTACCCATAGCATTACTGATGGTACTTTCCATCGTATTTGTTTGTACATCAAGATCTTCAAATTGTTTTTCAAATTTATCCATAATTTGTGAAATTTTCTCCAAATTCATTGATTTCATAGCTGAATCCATAGCTTTCGTGACACCGCCGATTGATTGTGCTATCGATTTTGTGGCAACCGCTGTCTGTACACGGCTAGCAACAGCATCAACACGACTAGCCATTCTCAAGAAATTTAATGATTGATTCTTTTCACGAATAGCATTTTCAGCATAAATTCTAGCACCTTCGACATTACCATTTTGAATGGCTTTTTTACATTTTAATTTTTGAATGCGTTCTTGTTTTTCGGCACGTTTCGAATGACGTTCTAGTTCTTTTGCCGCAAATTTTAAATTGAATAAATGCTTATCCATTGATTGCGGTTGATCAAGTGTGTTACCAATTTTGAATTAATGATTAAATTAATTTTTTTCAAAAAAATGGAGCAAAAATCAAATTAATATTTCAAGAAATATTTTTTTGAAAGTAAACAAACAAACGCAATAATTAAATATCTTCATATGACGAAAATAAATACATAAACAATTCAAGCTCACATTTCCCACACCCCAATGTCGATAACAATTGCATTTGAATAACACAAATCAGTACACATACAGCTGAGCTATTACTTTTTTAATTTTTAATTTCTATGAAAATTAATATGAATTAGAAATGATGGCGCAATCTGTCGACTTAAATTATAGTCAATTTGAAAAAATTGTGATTTTTAAAATGAAATTTTATTTATATTAAATCAATCAATCATTTATCAAAGGAAATTTGAGAATAAAATCCAAAAGATCCAAAATCCTTTGAAAAGGCCAAATAAAAAATTTATCATCAATAAATTTATATTTATTAAAACAAATAATTAAAAATTGAAAAATAATAAATCTAATTTGGAATGATCAATCAATGAATGGTAATTAATGCATTAATGAATGAAAGTGTTGAGAAAACACCGGATTATTTTCTTAAAGAGAAATTCTTTCTAAGCATTCAAATTTGGACGAAATTCATCAAAAAACCATTTAAAGATGGCAATAGTATCATTTTCATGATGATTCCAGCATCAATCTTTAACCATGATCGTCTTTAACAGATTATCGACCGTAAACGATGATGATGATGCTGCAGATGATGCTCCAGAATTTTTTATTATTGTTGGAGATTTAGGAGATACTGTTGATGATAATGAAGATGACGTTGTTTGAATTATGCTTGAATGATCATTACTGATATTAATGTTGTGGTTATTTAATATGTCAGCATTTGCTAATAAATTTTTTGCATATGATGTTACTGCTGATGTTGTTGATGTTATTACTGTTGTTGGGGCTGCTTTCGATGTTGATAATGCTGATGATATTTGTTGATGTTGTTGTTGTTGTGAATCAAATAATGCAGCAGCCATTAATTTCATTGCCGTTGCTGATGTTGATTGTTGTGGTTGTTGCTGATGCTGTTGTAATTGTTCTAATTCATCCAGTGCTGGTGGTGCTGTCGGCGTAGATACTGCTGTCGCTGTCGTTGCAGTAAAATCAATTTCTGGTGATGAAACATTCGATGAACTATTATTACTGCTACGAATACTGTGATCTAAATTTATCATTTCACTATGATTTTGAATTTGATTCATGCTAGTATAATTAAATGATAATTCATCATTATTATGAGAATGAGAATGTGAATTGGAATGCTGCTGTTGTTGATGATGATGATATGATGATTGTTGATGATATGTTTGATTGTGATGAAGATAATTAGATGTAATGAGATCAAAATTTTGAAAGATATAATTTAAATTATCATTCGATGAATTTTGTTGTTGGTGTTGCATGATTGACTGATTGGATGCATGATGTATCGGTATCATTGTTTCAAAACGCCATTTCGTTTGTTTTAAATGTTCCAGATATATTTTCAAATAATAAATTAATGATATTCTTGAAGAATGCTGTTGATTATCTATAATTTTACATGCAATTTTAATTATTATAATTTTTTTCGTAATGATTCGAGGATAGGAAACGTAATTGAAAAACAAACCTTTTAATAATTTTTCATCTTCATAATCTTTAATCAATGATTTTATGATATCCATTTGATTCATTACATTACGCAATAAATCTGTATGAGTTTGAATAAAACCAGCAAACGTATTTACGCCATAATTTTGTGGCTGTCGATGAGTGGTATTCATTTCGTTAAACAATGAATATTGTTTTATTGCCATTCTTGTATTTATTGCTTCTGGTGATGAAGATGATGATGATAGTGTTTGATGATTTGGAATATTATGTTGATATTGTTGCTGTATTGGCGGTGTCAATGATGACGATGTTGCTGTCGATGATGATGATGATGATGATGCAGACAATAATAATAGATTAGGTTGATGATCATTATTTTGATTATTATTACCATAATTATTATTATTTTTATTGATTCCCTTCAATAATAATGAATGATTATTACCATCATCGATTGTTTTTTTGATTAAATCATTATTATTATTGTTACAACTTGAATTCAAATTCAATGTGGATGGAATTATTCCATTATGATTAATTGACATCGACGTGGGCTGCTGCGCTTGCATCATTTGTGTCGTTGTGACGGATGATGTTGTTAACGTTTCTGGTTTTGTCGTCGATATTGATAAAACCGATGATTTAAGAGATGATGATGATTGATTTAAATTATCACTATTCCTGTTGGCATTAAATAATAAATTTTTTTGTTGCTCACGTTGTTGACGCAAATTTAATACAGCATTGAGATCCAATTCTTCGGGTTCTGCATTGAAACATTGAAACAAATCATAAGAATGTCAATGCCGGTAAACACAATTTAATGCAATCAAGTGAACGAAAGAATTGACAACAAATTCATTCTTTCGCATCAATTCATTGTCAAATAACGAAAAAAAAGAAGGAAAAAATCATTTCAAACCTTCAAGTTCACCAGGATTGTATGATGGTGAACGTAAACGTTCTTCTTCAGTTTTTTGTTGCCTTCTCAAGGCAACCTATTTGACATAATAATTATTTAACAATAATAATGTTGATGATATGCAATATTGTTACATTTCATATCATTTAATGAATCAATTTAAATTATTCCAATTCAAAATTGTGCATTGAATTCGTCAATCGATTAATTGTATTGTTCATTTTGTAATACAATCGATTTTGTTTTTTATTGGGCAGTCATGATTAATGTATGTATTAAACATTGAATTAGTGAAACAAAAAAAAATAGTTTTAAGAGAAAAAATAATAAATTATATTAAGGGCAAAACAAACAAAATATCTTCAATCAAATGTGTTTTGAAGGACACATACCTGTGCAGCCATAATACGTTGTCTTTCGGCAATTAAATTACATTTTGCACAATTACAATGCTATTGATAGAGCCGATTGATTAAAGGAAAAAAACGAATAGATCGATTATTGATCATCGAAATTTACGGGCAGACAAATAACCAATAATAATAGATATTCGAAGAGAAGAAAATGAAAAAAACATACCTTAAAGCGGCAATATCGTTTATGACCTTTTAGCTTTGACACAACATCATGATTACGGCAACGTGAACATTTCGGCTGTCGTTTACGATCACGATCTTGTAATGATTGTTGCTGATGATGATGCAAAGTGTCCATAATTGACAATCGACAAAATTATGATGATGATTCTTAATCCAAAAACAAACAAACGAAAAAAATTATTTTAATCACAAGTAAAATTTAAAAAAAAAAAATTATCACTGCTAAAGGGTTAAAATATAAACATTCAAATTGAAAATAAATTATTTATTTTTATCATTATTTTAATAATTGTAACTATTTACAAAAAAATCAAAGTGAAAAAAGAAAAAAAAATTCAAATGAATTGAAGAAATTTTGAAACAGCAAACAGGTTGATGGTATTACAGCCAAGAGCTTATAGCAAAGATCATCATCATCATCATCACCACCATCAACATCATCTTTATCATCAAACAACATTAATTGATGATGATAATATCTTTGTCTTCTTCGTATTCATCGTCTTCGTATGCTTCATATGGTCGTATTTGGTATTTGATTTTTTTCATATTTATTTTATTCAATGTTTCATGCATTTACCCTTTTTTCGCTCAAAGATTTTAAGCTTCCTCCATTGAAAAATGAATAAATATCATTTATAAGAAAATAATTCGTTAAAAGTTGAATGAATAAATAAATAAATAAATGCATGAAAAAATACTCGTTTTTCAAGTGTCACATGTCATCATTTGAAAATGAAAAAAAAACATTTTGAAAATGATTGAAAAAAATTATTTTTTTCTTTCTTTAATTTCTGATAAATTGATAATAAATTTGCGAAGCAAAGCCACAAAAAAGAGCAAATCAATTGATACATTGTATGTATTATATAAGACATCATTAAATGTATGTGGGTTTAGTTATTTTTTTTAGTTTTTGTTTCAATCATTTCATTTGATTTGATATGATAAACTCGTTGTGTGTGTGTGTTCAATGTATGTGATATGTGTGGTGGCGTCTTTGACGATATATGCACATTCATACACATTTTATACACACAGACATTTCAATGCATCATATCAATCCTTTTATCTCATTTTATAAGCGAATAAAAAAGATGCATAAAATGAAATAAATGCAAATGTACGATCTTGAATTTTTTTTATTTTTATTTTTTCTTTGAACAAATTTTAATCAAAGAAATTGGGAAAAAAATAAGATTAAAAATTCAAGGAATTTTTAATTTAAGAAAATTTTCTTTCTCTTTTACTCTTTGAAATAAGCAACAAGTTCATTGATTGTATTAATATCAAAATATCTAATACATTGGCTTGAAGCAAATGAATAAATTGTAATATAAATAATTTTTTCTTTGGAAATTTCACAATTTTTATTTTTGCTATATTTTTTTCATAAATTCAATTAGTATCAATTGAAAATTTCAAAATCCGGTTTGATTTTGTATTTTGAAAATTTGTTGTTGTGCTGTTGCTGTTAGAGTTGTTGTTGTTGTTGGTATTATTATTATTATTATTGATACTTTGTATCTATCGATTTGTTTTTTCGAATTGAATTTATCAATTTTTCCCTCTCACATTAATTCAAATAATAATGCATGTAATGAACATGACTTTGAAAAAATTTATGTAGACATTTATTAATGGATGAACATGGAAACATGTTCAACGAACAACAGTAAGATTTTCATTGAAAATTGATGATAATTGAAATACAAAAAAAAAATTTCCCCACAAACTCATTGATTATTCTCATTAGTTATTATTATTTCATAAAATATTCAACAGATGATTTTTCATTTATTTATTTATTGTTGAAAATTCAAAATATACATTTGATAATGAAAAATTATTGAATGTTTCATTTAATGTTTTACTGAGGAACAATTTTTCTTCAAATCTTCCATTATTAATTAGCTGTTGTCTGCTGAATGTTGCTAAAATACAAGTTAAAAAAACATTTATACATTGTATAAAACATCATCAAAGGCTTATAATTGATTATTAATCTTTAACAATATATCATTTATTCTTATTATTATTCGTTTTAATATGTTGATTATAAATTTTTTCAATATCAAATCTATTGAAATATTGATTAAACAAAATCACTAGAAAAAAAGGAGTAAAATAATTGAAAAATTAATTATATGCCATTTTAGAAGTTGCTTCGATGATATGGCCAATATTTTATATGGATTTGAGCCAATAATTTTTTGTCTGGTTTGTGTCGCAGACGCGGCAAAAATCATTCACATTTTAATTATTTTCAATTATTTTAATCAAAGAAAAAGCAACAGAAATCCATCGATTACTTTGAGCATTTGTTGCTTCTACTGCAATTGATTGGATCAAACAAGTGCATTCAGTATCATTGTCAAATTTATTTGATGAATGAATAATGATTTTTTTCTCGTCTGCCAATCGTATCAATTTATTTCGATTAATTATTTTTTTTTTCTGTTGTTTAGATTTAAAATTCAAAAGTCGTAATGATTCATGAATAAGAAGCAACTAACCAAAATTACACCAAAATTATTCATCGAAAAAAAAATTCAACATTGGACATTAATATTTCATGAACATTTTTTGTGAAATTTTTACTTTAATAATGATTTTATCATCTCAAAAGGGTTGAATCGAAATCGATTGAATCAAAAGAATAATCAATTGATACATATGAATTATTTTGTTAATTTTCTGTTGAGTTATTCTATTAGTTTTGCATTGATTGTATCATATTTATCATCATTTTTTCTGCGTTGAAAAATGTAAAATACTTTCATAAATTTATACATTTATTTGTCAAGGGCAATCAATGAAATTTTCTTATGAATTTATTTATTCATAATCAACGAAATTGTTTGAAGCATTAAATGTTTGAATTTTCGCAAAAAATTATTAATTAATGGATTAATCAAACTTACAATGTAGAAAAATGAATATTGAAAATCAGTAAGAAATGAAAGAAAAATTAATCAAGATTCACGATAGAAAATTTGAAACTAATTTCTTCTCTTTGCTGAATTAATTTAATGATGTGATCAATGTAGCAAATGCAGCGAAAGTAGCTAATGTAGCAAAATAATCATCAAAATAGCAAATTAGAAAATCATTCAAAAGAAAATGTAGCCAAATAGTCTAATGATTTTTTTATTTCTTTTGAATTCGCCTTTTTCGCTTTTTTAATATTTTTGGATACAAAGTGTTTATCTCATCAAATTTGATATTGTTATCAATGATATACGTGTGATATGAAAACCATACCATCAGACACCATTATTTCATTGTAACAATATCAACCTATCAATCAATCATTATGACATATAATCATATCGACTATCTCACGTCCTAATTTTCGATTATTTTTGTTGAATTAAAACCAAAGAAAGAAATAATATCGGAATTATCGTTAAAAGAAGAAAAAACGAAATTGATCTTATCAGTATCAAGTCACTAAAATAAATTTGATAAGATTTTGATATTTTTTGCAGCACAAAAATTGAAATGAAAGGAAAAAATTTATTTGTCGTCTTTTGATCATGGAAGGTTTGATCATCACCATTGATGATGGTGCTTAAAGTCAATATGTGAAAGTGTAGTGGAAGTGAATATGATGATGGTGATGATGATGATATAAATCTGTGATTAGAGCGAGCAAAACCAAAGAAATCAGATGATGATGATTGAAAATAAGAGGAATGAAAGTTAGAAGAAAAAATTGAATTTTTATATTTCACAGACGATAATGTTGATGATAATATGGATGATTGATTGGTTGATACGAATGACGGTTGGTTGATTAACGAATTTGAAACTATTCAAATTCGAATTTTGTCAAAATTTCAAGATTTGAAAAATTTGTATCAATTTTTTGAGGATTTGAAAATTTTGATACAACATTTTCTCAAACAAACAACAAGAAACAAATGATGAAATGAAAATTTTGAATTGAATTTTTCAAAATTTGAAATTATTCCAAAAACATCCATAACGAAAAAAAAATGGATACTGTTTCAATTTACAAATGTAATTTGGGATTGGTTTTTGTCTTTTCTTCATTCAAAGAAATGTTTAGAAATGTACATTTGTTGTACTTTTACATGTTTTCTTCAAATTGAAAAATATCCATATTTCTCTATCAGTAAATGTGAACTGTGTTTAATTCCATATTCTGGTGTTTTATTTGTTCTGTAGAACCGATAAAAACACTTGTGAACACTAACTGACAAACACAGAAACGAACCAGGCAAATCAGCCAAATCACAGATGTGCATATTGGGCACGCACAATATTTCAATGTTTTTCAGTGTATTTCAATGTACGCAGCACATTCAAATCATACACACATGAATATCACGAAGAGTATCTAAAAACACATCCATGTACAGAACCAAATGGCATAAAATTGTACTAGAAAAAAATGAAATAATTCATTGTATTTCTATGTATTATTATTATTTTAAAAAAAAATTTCGTTGTTTTCTACGAATTTTTTCGATTATTTTGGTTTAAAACATTTGTTTTTATTCAACAAATAATAGATGAAAATATTTATATTTATGTGTACGCCAAATATACAAAAAAAATGCAACAAAACGCACGCCTTTAAATGGGCAGAGTTTTTATATTTAAAATATTTTGATATTTTTGAAAGTTTTTCAAAAAAAAAATTTCTTGAAGCCTAAAAATTAATCGAAAATTCAAGATTCAATCCTAGTAAAAAAAATAGGCTTCAAAAAATCTAAGCGATCTGTCATTTTTGTCCTGATTTTTATAATCGAATCTGATTCGATCTGATAAATCTAATCAAGATTTTGTGCGTTTTTTGGTCCAGAATCACTAAAATTTATTCTGAAATCGATTCCATTGCAATTCTTTGTTTTTTCATTATAAAAACTGTTAAATTTTTCAATGACAAACAATAAAATTATCATTATTTGATGAATATACGAGTCTATTCTTTCATCAAACATACGCATTGTTTTTGAGGTTATTAAAATAATTTATGTGATTTGACAGATTTGTCTTTTTTGAATTTTTTCATACTCATGGTTACCAGGTTTTCAACCTAAAAAAATTCCTGAATAATAATGCAAAAAAGGATTTCTAATTACATTAATGGAAAGTTAAAATAATAATAATCATAATAACAATAACAATCCAATGATGATAACAATCTAAACCCTTTGAAATCTTTTTGAAACGCCTTGAATTTTTTTAAATTTTATTCTTCAAATTTTTATTTTTTAAAATTTCGTGGAAAATTTGCAATTTCTGATTTCAATTTTTGCAAACAAAAATCAAGGACAGAATATTTTCCATGATTGAAAGAAGAAAGAACCAAAGTAGCAAAATTTTTCAAATCGAAAAATCAAACAAGAATAATAAATACTAAAGATTTTCCTGAATATTTCATAGTTTTACCGATTCATATTTTCAAAATCGAAATAAATTTAATAACTCTTTTCATGATTTCGACCAGTAAAAAATTGAAAAGAATTGGCAACACAACAAGACAAGACAAAAGATCGTAAATTATTTCATTTGGAATTTTTTAAAAATTTCCTCTTCAAAACAAAACAAAAAAAAATTGTGATTTTAACAAACGAAAACAAATGATTTGTTCAAACAACAAACAAGCAAACAATCAAACAACAACAAAATAATTATCAGACAAAAAAAAACATGAGATATCAAAGTAAAAAATATCCTGTAGTTTATGCATTTTGTGCTTGAAAATACAAACGATACAGTAGCAAATTTTTTTTCAGAAATTTTTTCCTGAAAATTTTTCACAAAAGGTTTTTTTTGTTGAAAAATTGTTGAATTTACTTGCATCTTTAGCCAATGATTTTACATTTTTCTTAAGACTTTTGAAAATGATGTAAATTTCAAATGATTTTGTTTTTTTTTTCACTAAAACAATGGCGAAGTTTCGAAAAAATCAAAAACATCTTTTGAGAACAAATTTTTTTAAGAACAATTTCAAATTTCATCCAAACCTAAAACTTACCTTAGGTAAAACAATGATTTGTTTCTTTGATTTGTTTGAACAATTTGTTTAAATTGAATAAATTTTAAATAAATTCAACCCTTTACATAAATGGTAAAATGACTATTATTATTATGAATATTATTACCATTTCTTCATTTCGTTTTGCATTTTCATTTTGTTCGTTTTTTCAATAAAAAATTTCAAAAATTTAAATTTTTTCCTTGTTCAAATTATGAACAATATTTTAGTTAAAAGCAAGATACAAAGCAAAAACAAATTGCCAAAAGATAATAAATTTTTCTAATAAATTCAAACATGAAATAAATTGAATTTTATGATCGTCATATTTTTCAATTTCAAATATTTCGTATTTCATTTCAAATCAATATTCTTAAATCTTTCAAATCTATGCAAAGCGATATGCTCGGACAAAAAAAGGCTCCTTTCACAATAAACAAATATTTAATTTCAAATATTATTTAAGCCTTTCATTTCACATAATTATTTTTTTTCGAAAAAATAATTCAAAATTTACCTAAAAAATTTTTGAATTATTATCATCGCTTTATTTCCAATTTTTTCAATAAAAATATTAAAATAAAATAAAAATAATGAAATATTATCAGCGAACAGAGAGGAACAAACAAAAATAATTTTGAATATTTCAATCAATGAATTTTTCCTATTTTATTGATTAATTTTGTGGCAAAAAATATTTAAAAAATTGATTTCCGGAATCTGCAGTATGCGCATGTCATTCAGAGATTTTGAATTTTTTCAACTCAAATTTTTTGCTACAGTAACAATTTTTCCGCATGACATGCGTCATGCAATTATCTTTTTTGTGCGAAAAAAAGATTTAAAATTCATTTTATTATCAAAAAAAAAAAAAAAAAAAAAAACATCAATTTCAAATTTTTCTAAATATTCAAAATTAAATGAAATTATTATTTCCATCATTATTATTAGTTGGAAACTTTTCTTTTTAAATTGAAATTATTTTTTGTTTTTTATCATTTTCTCTTCGAGTAAATACAGGGATTTTTTCGGGTTTAAAAATTTTTAAAAATTTGAAAATTCAAAATGTTCAAAGATGTTCAAAAAAAAATGTTCCGACCATCAGTCGTGTTTCCAGTGTTCAAGATGTTTTCTCAATTTTCGAAAAATAATGGCTTCTTGTGCGTGTGTGTGTGTGGTTGAATGTTTTTCAATTCTCCATACGAAAAAAATTTCCAGGGTCTTAAGACCCTGAAATAGAGAAATAAATGAAATAAAAAAAACGAAATGATAAAACCAGAATTTAATTGCTACATCATCATTTGTACTGGAAAAAATTTGAAAATGATTATTGTAGCAAAATGACAATAAAATTTCGAGGAAAAATTTCGAAAATTTCAAATTTAAATTTTACCCGAACAAATTCAGATAAAAAAATGGAATAAAATTGAATAAAATATCGGTGAATTATGTGTACAATGGCATAGTGTGTGCGTATGGATGTGTGGATGCTGTATGTGCAGCAATGCACCACCACCACATGTAATTATTATGTAATATGTTAAGAGAGAAACACTTAGAGGAGAAAATGTGAAAAATAATGAAAATAAATAAATAACGACGATAATAACCAACATCTGCCATTTTTCTTTTCTATCGTTATTTTGCTCTGATTTAATTAAATTGAATTTAAAATTTTTAAATTTTTTTTTGAATTTCTTTGAATTAAAAATGGCAAGCAACACTGATGGCAATGGCGGTGGTGGTTGTGTTGGAATGTAAATTTATTGAATTTTTTTCGTTTTTTTCTTAATTGAAGAATTAAATTTACCTCTGGTAAAGATGAGAGGGATTCAGAGATAGGCAATGATAGAGAGGCTGAGGGATAAATAAATTAATTACTTTTTCGGTAAATTTTTTTATTTATTTTGAAAACCAACAATTGACTGATTGTGTGATTACGAATGGAAGATAACTACGAAGAGTTTCAACGAGAGATTCAGAGAGGTGAAAAGAAAAGCATCCCGAACACCTATGTTGAAATTGAAAATTTTCGATCAAAGAAAATGATGCAAATTTTTGATAAAATTTGATATGAATGTGTTCAAATGCAACAAAACGCATTCGAATTGACCATGATGAGGATCATTTACATTAAATTCAATGAAATTAAAGTCAAAGAAATCGAAAAAAATTACTTTAAGTGAAATTTATTGGATGCTAAATCTTCAATCGATAATTTAAATTTAGAATGACAATTAATGTTTGAGGTTTGAGGTTTGAAAATTTTTTTTCTTCTTTGAAAAATAATTGACCAATAAAATAAAGGGTAAAATATGATGAACGATAATAATCACAAAACAATCAACAATAATTTCTTCAAAATACATAAATTTCATTTCTTCAATCGAATATCATTGAAAAAAATCAATCAATATGCAATATTATCTCGAATGAAATTTCAAATGTTTCGCGATTTTTAAACATATTTCTTTCATTGTGAAATTGAAAAATCAAATCAATGTAAAATGCAGAAATATAATGGCACATCAGATCAATTATGGCCAAATAAATTTTCATATGTGGTTTTCATATATCATACAAATTGACATACACATCATACAAGATGATATTAGATTTTATTTATTTTTCTTTTCTAAACCATATTTTATGATCATCATCATCATTATTATTGTTATCATTGGAGAATGATTATAACAATTTTAAATTGTAGATGATGATAATTTTATTTTATTTGATTTCTTGTATATCAAAGAAAAGTAAAACAATTGATAAATAACAACGAACATCGACAGGTACAATTATTTTATGTTTATTCATTTCAAAATTTTTTTCAAAATTTCTAACTTTTTGTAATAAAATTCAATTGAAGTTTCGTATCGATTTATGTATGATTTGTACATAAACATCAATCAATGAATGAATTTAAATAAACAAAATCAATTTAAGATGATTGAAATGATTACGAATTGTATGTATGTGTTTTGGATATTTTTAATATTTTGCAAACGATAATAAATATCATCATCATTTTTGTCTTTCAGAAATAAAAATTCAATATAAAATATTTAAATTTCGAAGAAGTGAACTGAAATCAAATGAAGAAAAAATTAAGGTAAATTAACTAACTTGGCCACAAATAAAGAAAATATTTCATCAAATAAAAATTTATTGTTCGATTGTTTTTATTTCAAAAACAATTTTCCATCGTTCAATTATTTATTATTATTTCAAAACAACAACAAATTTATTAAATGAAAATGAATATTTAAATTCATTGATGCTTCACAAAACGTTTGTTTGTTTATTTAATCTCAAATTATTTATGATTGAGATAAAAAATATTGTCGAGAGAAAAATTAATAAAATATATTCAATCATATTATTTTTTTAATGACAAAATGATTGAAAAAAATATGGTTGAAATAATTGAAGAAAATTTAGACAGTTGTAAAATTTAATAAAAGTTAATAATTCCATAACATACCAATTATAATGATTCATCGAAACTGATTTGAATTAAAATCGATTTTTTCTTTTTGAAACTTCATTCAAATTAATTATTAAAAATAATCATTTCAACATTGAACACGATCATTGATTGATTATTAATCTAACAATTAATCGATTAATAAAATAATCCACATTCATTTTAATGCAATCATTTCGAATTTATGATAAAAAAATAAAAAAAAGCATAAAAACATAAAACACAAAATCACATGTGTCTGATCTTTCATTCATTTATTATTATTATGTTGTAATTATATGGACGAATGAAGAATTAAATTAAATTAATACAAAATTATATTGTCATTGATTTGTGGTGTTTGTTGATCGATTTGGTTAATGTCGGTTGATTTCAATTTGATTGTTTGCTGTTGTTGATTTTCAATTCAACGCAACAACAAATGACAAATATCGAAAAACGAAATGAAAATTTCAAATCAAATTAATTGAATACGTACAAATGACAAAAATGCAAAAAATCAAAAATATTTTGCATGCCATCAACCAAGATCATATTTGTGTATATTAACCAATCATTTAAGCGCAACTAAACACCATTAAATATTACCATCATCATCATGATCAAAAATAATCGTAGCAGCAGCCAAAGTTTAACTTGAAAACCATACAACAACCACATTTAAATCTGAAACAGTATTAAGCATCCTTTCGCCAGTTGTAAAACTATCCAAATGTACACCAATGTGTGCATTATATATTAATGTGTGTCTGTGTATGCGATACGATACGATTTGTATGCGCTTATGCTTGTGTATGTGATGATAATATTTATATGTTACAAATAAATAAAATACAATTCCATTTTTTTCACTGGTTGGCAACAAAGTTTCAATGCATATAATCACACACACAAACACATACAGACAATATTTGTTTCTATTTTGTTGGTTATTTGTCATATACAATTAAATAAAATTGGATTGAAATGAAATAAATTGAAATGAAATACTTTTCTTCTTTTGATTTTATTTTTCAATTTGATGAATGGTCATATTTAATGCTAGAAATTTAAGCTTTTTATTTCAGCGAATAGGGTTCATTAAATGAAATGAAATGATATATTTTGAACTGGAAAAATGAAAATAAATATAAAATATGAAATGAAAAATAAAATAAAATTATCATAAATATCAATGATTGAATGAATGAATTAAATGGAACAAATTTTTCATACATTTTGATACTATGAAACCATGATCACATCAAACTATGAAACTATGGTCACATCAAACCATTTAACCCATTAAAATCATGTGCAATATTGGTGATGGCCGTCAATGTTGGGCCATAGGAATTGGTTGGTTCGGCAATGGTGAAAGCTGAGCAAAATAACTGTTGTCATAAAACCATTTTCACGATGTTCAAAAAAAATAAAAAATAAAACCTCAAGGTTCACTTTGAATATCAACAACCAGATCCCTAATAAAAAAACAACACAACAACAAACAAGACAGAAAACAAAACAAAAACATCACGAAATGGGTTAATTGATCCCTTCAATCATTTATTTATTTATTTAAACTTAACCCAAAAAATAAAATGGACTCGACTTTATTATCATTATTATTATGGTTATTGTTGCACGATCACCAGACATCATATGTAGATATGTTTTCGTTTTACCCTCCACGAATGGTGCAATAAAATCACGTGCATGTTTTTTTGCTTTCAAAATGGATGCATTAATGTTTATTTGTTTCAATTCATTTTCTTGTGTTGAATTTTCATTACATTTCAGTTTCGTTCGTTGGCCATTATCCTCCACTATGAAAGACATAAAATGTATTAGTTTTTTGGTGGCTGTTGCTGTTGCAGCAGTATTTACCATTGAAATTCATTTTATTCAATAATTTATGAATATTTTATTGAAGATTTTTTTCTTGCTTTGCAAGAAATATTCGTGGTTTCTGTTGATAGGTTGAAGAATAATTTTATTTATTTATTTTTTGAATTTATTTGAATTCAAACATTTTATTATCATATCGACCATCATCCACTGTATTGTCGTAAAAGAAATGAAAAGATTTTTCGATTCATTTGGTTAATATGTTTTGAAAGAAGAAGAAGATACTGTAAGATTGAACCAGATACAAAGCTAAGAAATTATCCCCCCTCGCCTTAAATCAAATGAAATTATCTTTAAATGAAAATATTTTCATACAAGAGTATATAGAAAAAGGTTTTGATTTGATTTAGTTTTGCTTCTTCCATTCAATTTCGATCAAAAAAAAACTTCATTGATTATGATCTGTGTTTTGAAAATTAAATGAAAAACATCGTCATACGACCTTCACATTTGACTATTGGAAAGTTTATTATTTACATTATTACTCATATGGCGTCATATGGTGGAGGTGAAGATGAGGTTAGGTGATGGTGGTCATGGAAATAAGTGGTGGTGAATGAAAAAAAAACACGTGACGATTTTACGTTTTGTTTTGGTTTTGAATGGTTCTGTCATATTTCTATGGATTTATGGAGTCCTATTTAAATACAACTTTTTCCTTTGGTCCTTGAGTGATGAATCCACATGAAAAAATCACTTTCATTCAATTAAACTTTCTGGTAAAATGTCCAGATTGTCGTTGATCGTCCATATCTGGGAATTAATTAAATTATTTAATGATAATTTGCACATACAGTAACTTGATCATTTAACTGTTCCAAAAGATGATTTTTGACGATAATTGGTCGAATATCGGGTTATTTATGCTTGCATTGAGTTATTAACCCTTAAAACTCGAGCGGTGAGCATACCTCACCATAAGATGTAATGCAGCAACTCGATAGGCGGCTCTCAGTCACTATTTTAACATGAGTGTGAAAAATTGTCGAGCTGCTGGCTCGCTTGCGCTGTAAATACCTCGAGTTTTAAGGGTTAAATAAATGAAATTTAAAAAATCCTTACTTTAACAATATAAATGCTACAAGCCAAGTGTATGTGCATATGCATTGATATATATGCAAGCTAGCTTTCTATATATTTTTTGTTTATTAACAAGTCTACGGCATTTATTTAGTATATTTCTTCTGTTTATGTGTCTATGTGTTTTTATATTTTTGATTATGATTTTTGTTTGTTTACAATTTTCATTTAGGTTTTTGTTTTTCTAATATTTTATTTTATATGATCTCAATTTTCTTAAATATTATTGTTATTATTGTTTAAATTATCAATTATTGATCAAATTATATAATGAATAATAACATCGAAATTTCCAATGATTCAAGGATTCCATGTTTCTTAAATAATTTTTATATTGAAAATGAAATTTCAGATCTGATTTTTGATAATTTTCAAAATTCAAAATAAACAAAATCAGGATAAATATTGACCATCAACACCACCAAACACTAGTCAATGAAAGCCATTAAACGTTATATTTTTCTGTTGTTTACATTAATATTCATATATATTTTTTATCAATTTTTAGTATTATTCAATCATAAAAATGATCAATGGTATCGATATTATTGTCGATCATCGTCATCATCAGCATCGATTCATGATGATCAATATATTAGTTCATTATCATCGACATCGAAAAAAAATCATCATTATCAAATTGAAAATATATTTAGTGATCATTCCAATGAATTTATTGACATCGATCATGATAACGATGATGAAAATTCAAAAAACAAAATTGGACTAAATTGTCGTATGGATTCTAATTGTTTTGATTTTTATCGATGTCCACATGGTGAAGAAATACGCATCTATATTTATCCTTTTAACAAAGAAGATACTAGTGCTTTGTTCCAGAAAATCGTTACATTCATTATGCAATCTAAATATTATGAACCAGATCCGAACAAAGCTTGTCTTTTTATATCCGATTTGGACACATTAGATCGTGATCGCCGTTCCTATAATTTCAAAAAATATTCTAGTGATTCACTGCAAAGAATTATGAATGAAGGCCGTAATCATCTTATGTTTAATCTTTATTCTGGTTCATGGCCTGATTATGCTGGTAAATATATAGGGTTCTGAATATTTGATTTGATTAATTATTCTATTCATATTTCGGCCGCTAGAATTGGATTTTTCTGGAATTGAATATCCAAAATATTCCATATTAATCAAAGCATCAATGTCATTTGAAAATTATCGCCCAGGTTTTGACATATCATTTCCATTATTCATGGAAAATCATCCAGATCGTGGACCACAACAACTTACTCGTAATTTGCATAATTATCATAAGAAAATAAATTTAAATACTGATAATAATAATATTGATAACAAACAAGTGCAAACTGTGACTGAAGATAATGTGAAATCACCAAAATATTTAATGGTATTCAAAGGAAAACGTTATACATATGGCATCGGTGGTGAAACAAGAAATTCATTATATCACTTACACAATGGCAATGATATATTAATCTATACAACTTGCAAACACGGAAAAAAATGGAAAGAATTTGTTGATGAACGTTGTGATCAAGACAATGCAGAATATGACAAGTAATTGAAGTGAATGATTTTGGATTAATTATTGAATTTTGCTTTATTTTTTTTCAGACATAATTATCAAACATTGATGAAAAATTCAACATTTTGTTTGGTACCAAGAGGTAGACGCTTAGGATCATATCGTTTTCTCGAAGCATTGAGCTTCGGTTGCATTCCAATCATATTGAGTAATTCATGGGTATTACCATTCAATGAAATTATTGATTGGCCTTCTGCTGTTGTGATGGCAGATGAACGTCTTGTGTTTCAAATTCCTGATCAAATCCGTTCTCTATCACGATTCGAAATAGAATCTATGAAATTACAGTAAGTTCTTCATTGGTTTTGCAATTTGAGTCAGTGTTTCAATATTTAAAAAAATTTCTTGCAAAAACAGAGGGATATTTTTGTATAATAGCTATTTTTCATCAATTGGTCGAATATTATTGACCACCATTTCAATAATCGAAGATCGCATCAATACACATTGGTGTCGGGAATCATTTTTGTGGAATGTTGCAAATAAATCGCCTCTGACACCATTATGGATTGATCATCGTTATAATAATATGATTGATTCGTTTCCTAATTATGAACATAAAAATAATAATCGTGGTTTCACAGCCATAATAGCCGTATCAAGAGTTATATCTTATTTTCAATTGAATAAATTTTTACGCGCAAGCTTATTATCTTCAAAATATCTGAGAAAGATAGTTGTATTATGGTCATTAAAAATACCTGTATTCAAACAACTGTTACATTTACAATCAGTAAATCCGTCCATTATAATTGTCGAAACATTATCGAATGATGATGAAAAAGCAATAAATCGTTTTACTTGCTGTTATAATCATACGTCAATAAAAACTGATGCTATATTTCATTTTGATCCTGAAAGTAATCTGATTACTGAAGAAGTAAGCATTTTAAAAAATTAATTTTCATAACTCAAAAAAAAATAATTTAAAATTAGATCGATTTTGCATATCTTGTTTGGGAGTCATTTCCTGAAAGAATAATCGGTTTTAGTGCAAGAGATCATTATTTTGATAATACAAAAAATCAATGGACATATACATCTAAATGGACAAATCAATACTCAATTATTTTATTTGATGCTGCTATTTATCATAAGTATGTTATTATTTTTTACATTAAAATTTTATTGAAAATTCATTTATCTTCATTTTACAGATACTATAATTATCTTTATAATGAACACATTTTCACGAAAAATCTCAATTCATCATGGAATTCAGATGAAGAATGCTCTGGACTAGCATTTAGTAAGAATCAAATTTGTTTTAATAATTAATAGTTCAATTCTGTTTATTTTTCATTTTGTTTAATAGATTTTCTCGTTAGCCATATAATACGTGAAAGTCCGATAAAAGTTACACAACGCAAAAAAACAACATCTGTTGGTGCATTATTTGATTCATGGTTAGCATGGATTGATCGTAAATCTTGTTTTCAAAAATCAATTCAATTGTTTGGTTACATTCCGTTGATAAAATCAAAAATACGTTTCGAACCATTATTATACAAAGATGATGTCAGTTCATTGCGTAAAAAATATCGTAAATTAGAAATGGTTGTTTGAGATGTCCAAAAATTATGAAACAAACTATCTCAAAACGACAATCAATCAATCAAAAAAAAAAAACCAAAACATTGTTAAAATATGATAACATTACATGTGATATTTATTGTCTTTATTTTGAACAAGTTTCCTCCCCATTCTTTCATTAAATTATTATTATGACTTTTCCATGATTGTTTTTAAACAATCTTGTACATTTTATTAAGAAATAAATAATGAAAAATTCAAAATAAGAAAATTTAAATTTTTCCAGTGCAAAATTTAGCAAGTAGATGGTGCCATTCTATCAGATTGACAGGTGCCGCTCAAGTCGTTTCTTTTTGTTTATTTTGATTTTTGCTTTGTTTTTGTTTTGTTGCTGTCGCTGCATTTCAATTGCTTTCATTACATTTGCTTCATATTTTTCTTTCTCAAACAAGAAATATTTTTATTATTTGAATGCGTAATGAAATAATAAAACGAAAACAACAAAAGCAGAAAATATGAAATTATAAAAATTGATCAGATTCTTTACTTTGTTTAGTTATAATCATTGATGATGACGATAATGATGATAATGATAATGACAAACCATTAAAATGAAATATGTTTGAGATTCCAATAAAATTTTCAATTGTTTTAAACTTAGCAGATGAATTTATGAATTGAATTTATTTCATATTTATAGATCATCAATCAATAAATACTACGCAATGAATCAGACATAATCTTCAAAATCTTGCTTTCAAATCATCATCAATTAATCATTGATGAATTAATGCAAGAATTAATTCATTTCAATGATTCATTTAGTATAATCATTTGTAATTAATAGATGAAGAAATTAAATTATTTCTCATTTTTTTTCATCATTCAAATATTGGACATTATTCCTTTTCTTATTCATAATGGTATTATTACAAAACAAGTGAAAAGTTGTATTCAATTATTTATGACGACATCATTTTTTAAAATTACTCATTATGATTTTGATTTTTTATTGATGAAATTTTTTTTAAATAGTTTCTTCTTTTTCAATGAAATTCTTGTGATAATTCGTAGTATTTTTTTTTAATTTGAAATCATTCTTTTGTACAGTCTTCCTTTGTCATCTATTATTCATTATTGACATTTGAAGATTAGTAATTCTTTGTTTTTTGTTCTATTCAATCAACAACAAAAATCTAGTTTTCTTAATTAAATTTGTGATTTTTAAATTGAATCAACGATTTTAAAATTATTCGAAAAAAATATTACAAAAATTAATCTAATTCATCATTACTTTTTAAATTACCTATAAAAAATAATATTAATTTTTGCATTAATCGTCTTGAATGACGAATATTATTTTGTGATTAATCCTTCTTTAAGAAATCTGATTATTTCGCTTCAAAAAAATGGGCAATTGTCTTAAAACAGTATCATCACATGATGATATATCATTATTACGTGATAGTGCACCGACAGCACAGCGTGAATCATCTGATCAATCAATTATGGCCAATATAATCAGCAATGCTACATCGGCATCCACAGCTATTCAACAAGCACATTTTAATTTAGATGATAGTGGTGGATCGCGTAATATTGTCAATACAATTTTAGTTCATGGTGGTAGTACATCGTCACAGCAGGTAATTTACTTACATTGATAATTTCGATATTGATTCAAAGGTTAATTTATCGGTTTCTTTTTTTTCTTTAGGACAATAATCCGGAATCATTATTATTTTACCCATCACCAAATGTCAGTAGACAAGCAAATCAGCTAACCGAAGAAGAACAGATAAAAATTGCACAACGAATAGGTTTAATACAGCATTTACCAACTGGTTCATATGATGGCTGTAAAAAGAATCGAGAGTATGTTTTCTATTCATCATTTTGCTCATGTAAATTCATTTGTTATTTGTCTCTTTTTATTTTTATCTTGTATTTTTTAGATGTGTTATCTGTATGATTGAATTTTTATTCGGTGATCCAATACGTTTTTTACCATGTATGCATATTTATCATACCAAATGTATCGATGATTGGTTAATGCGTTCATTAACATGTCCATCATGTATGGAACCAGTTGATGCTGCATTATTATCAGCTTATCAAACTGATTGACAAAAAAATAATGATTGTTTTTTGGTCATCTTAATATATCTAAAGGTCTAAATAGCATCCAAACAAAGAAAAATGAATGAAATTCAATTTTAAAAAATTCATCATCAAACGACAGTTTTTATTCAAATAAGACTGACGACAATGTTTGCATCAAGAATTTTTTTGGTAAAATTTTTCATCAAATTAATTTTTGAATTTGATTAATTTGAATGAAAAGAAAACGAAAGTTTATGATGATGAAAACAAGATAAATTTGTAAATTACAACGAACGAAATATTTTATATTATCTGATTACTAATTTCAATTTGATCGATTTTTTTAGAGCAAAAAACATTTTCCAATTTTTTTTATAATTTTCATAAAATTATCACCATAATCATCAAAAACCACAAACACAGCAAAAAAAAACCACATTCATTCATAATTTTTTAATTTTAATTCCGCAAAAATTTCACTTTACTTTTTTTAATTCATTTCATAATTCAATATCTTTCTCTAGTCGCTATTTGAATTGTTTTCGCATGAAAAACATGGATACATTGACATTTATTGTAACCAAAAAACAAGCAAATAATTGATCAGATTTTCAATACAAAATTTTCAGAAAATTTTCCATTTTACTCTCCTTTTTTTCGATCCTATTCCTATATGCATCGGTAAACACACAAATATCATCAACACAATAATTAGTTATTATGATTATTTTTGTTATCTAAAAAATTAAGAGAAAAGCAACAATTTATTATCAACAACATCAACTTAACCAATTTCATTATTATTCTTAATTAATAAATAACTTATTTGTAAAAAAATGATAAATAAATAGACATTTCATTGTTATTTTTTTTATTTGTCATTTTACTCTCAATCCATTTATGATTCTTATCGTCCATTATTATCAACAATACTAGATGTAAACAATGTCATTGATGATAATGATGATCGTATCATTGAGTAATATCGAGCACACAATGATCAAATATAGAATACTTGATGAAATCATCACGTAATGCAAAATATCATAGGCGTCATTTTTCTTTGTTTTTTTTTCTCGATTTCGATCTTATGATTAAAATATCTAAGCTGTAAGCTTTAAGGTATAATATCGAGAATGTGTTTCGAAAATGACTTTATTTTTGACTGATCGATCGAATCGGGCACCAAAAAGAGAACATTATTGGATTTTGGTGCTTATTCAATCATGAATTATCATGAGTTTCAATCAAAAATAATCATGGTCGTTTGAAATCTTTTCCTCTCTCATTATTTTACTTATTTTGGTTAATTTGTATTGAAAAAAAAGAATGATCCAGCTTAATCCAGTTCAATTATGTGAATATTTGATACATTTACATTTCATATAGCTGTTTGTTTCTCTCAATAATTTTACAAGTGAATTGTACAGCTTGGTGTTGGAGTAAAATATGCTAAATATTCAAAGTTAAAATAAAAAACAGAAAAAATTTGAATTGAAATGTGAATCTTTCCATTTTTTTTCTTTTCTTTTGCTGTTTCAATTGCAAAAATTATTTAAATGGACATAGCCCAATCGACCATAAACGCACCATCGACAACAACAACAACAACAACAAGCAAGTGGTAGAAGCATAAAAGCTGAATATTTTTGTAATGTTTTGCAAGTTTTTTCACTTCTTCATCACATTTCATTTCATTCAATTTAAATGTTTGTCAACAAATAACAAATGATCATAATTTAAAAAAAAATCATCATTGACGTGTGTAATTCAAAATAATATTAATATAATAATAAAATCAAACAACAACTGTATTGGTTTATGCGATTTTTAATAATTATCATTATTAGTTTTTATTCAAGTTTGATTATTCGATGTCGATGTTTGGTGAATGATTTTTCATTTTATTTCATTTGAAATTTCGTTAAACCAATAAATTAATAAAAAAAGTCATTATTCATCATAGCAATTAATGTGAAAATTTTGCAGCAAGTCATTGGAAAACATTGATTAAAATCATTAAAAATACGAACCAGAAAAATTCATCAGAATCATCTATGTTTTATTATCATTATCATAATTAAAATGACATTAAATGAATTATTGAAATCATTGAAATTCTTTTGAATTGATTCTAATGTGATATTATTTTTGAAAAATTGAAAAGATTTCATTGTTGGATTTTGAAATGAAAAAATAGTGAAATATTGGATAATTTGATCATAATCATTATCATCGATTCATTGCCATTTGTGTGTATATCAAATTTCACTTCTTCGCTCAATTTTATCATAATCATTTGATTGTCGATAATTTTCTTGATTGCCGACTAAAAAATCAACATCAAATCTCTATTCGAATGACTCATTAATGATTAAAAGGATTGATTCAAGTTAAATCAATTCATAACTGTTTTTAATGCGTTTAGTGTGTTTTTATATATTTTTTTTCATCTCAAACAAAAGTTTCATCAAAAATTGATTCGCATCATTAATGACCTAAAATGTCTTCCATAATTTCAATTCTGATTTTAATATTTTATTTAATAAACATTTCCAACGGATTAGAAGGTCCGAATATTTGTACGAAAAATGAAACGTAAGTTTTCTGTTTGTTTATATTTTACAAATTTTGTATTTTACTTTTAAAAATCATCCATCAGCGTTCCAGTCAAATATCGTATTCAAATACCGAAACCACAAGAAATCCGTACAGTTGGCTGGTGTTTACAGATTCCTCCACGATGCCCTAAATTAAAGTTAGTATTTCAGTGATGATTGATTGATTTATATATTACCCTCATTTTTATCATTTTGATAAAGAGTTGTATATCACATGGAAACAGTGACAAAAGTTCGCAATGATACCAGGATAACCGAATATTGTTGCAATGGTTATTATGAAAATAATGATCGATGTTTACGTTAGTATTTTTGACATGAGGATTCGAGATTTCAAAAATTGAATCAATATCATTATTCTTTTCTGCAGCTATTTGTAATAATTCTTGTGTTCATGGAACATGTGTTCAACCAGATGTTTGTCAATGTGAACCTGGCTGGGGTGGTGAAACCTGTACAATAAGTATGACTATTCATCGTTTGTTTCTATGAATTAAATAATTTTCATTCAAATCCAAATAGATTGTCCAAATCTTCGATACGGACCTAATTGTGAAAAAGAATGTAAATGTGAAAATGGAGCCGAATGTAATCCTGTTACTGGTGATTGCACATGTCCACCCGTATGTTTAATTTCTTGAGAATTATTTCCATCAATATGCAACCGTTTTTTTCTCTTAAAAGGGTTGGACAGGGTCGAATTGTGACCAACCATGTCCAAAAGGACAATTTGGATTTAATTGTGTTCAATTATGTCAATGTGAACATGGCGAATGCGATCACATAAGTGGTGCTTGTCAATGTAAACCAGGATATAGCGGTGCACTTTGTGATCATGTTTGTCCTGAAGGAAAACATGGAACAGATTGTATGAATTCCTGCCGCTGTCAAAATAATGGTACGTGTGATCCAATAACAGGTGATTGTCATTGTCCATCTGGTTGGTCAGGACCAGCATGTACCGAATCTTGCTTATCAAAAAATCGTTGGGGACCCAACTGTTTGAATGAATGTGAATGTTTTAATGACGGTGTTTGTCATCCAGTCACTGGAGAATGTCAATGGTTAGATGAATTTTTATAATTTTCACTAATAATTCGAATTCCATTTTATTTTTAGTCTCGCTGGTTATTCTGGAAAAAAATGTGAAAATGAGTGTCCTGAAGGAAAATATGGACCGAATTGTTTATCTACTTGTAATTGTCAAAATGATGCACGATGTGATCGTGTTCATGGAGATTGTATCTGCTCAAAAGGATATTCAGGACCGACATGTGCTGAAAGAGAATGTCCATTTGGAAAATATGATATCGATAATGGATGCAATAAACAATGTCATTGCCATAGTAACAACACGATTCGTTGCGATCCATTTGATGGTTCTTGTAAATGTAAACCTGGCTTCAAAGATCATTGTTATAAACAATGTTCACCTCCGTATTATGGTGAAGATTGTAAACGTATCTGTGATTGTGAAAATGGTCTTTGTCATCATGTGACTGGTGATTGTATATGTAATGCTGGTTGGACTGGAGAAAAATGCATGAAACCATGTTTTGCTGGTACATATGGTATCGGTTGTGCGCAAAAATGTTTGTGTTTTGGTAATGTCCGATGTAATCCAGAAAATGGCAAAGTATGTTATCATTCTGATTATTCGTATCAATCATTCTGATTTTGATCACTTTTAGTGTGATTGTCCAGCTGGATTTTCTGGATTGAAATGTGATCGTCCATGTCCACCAAATAGATTTGGTGAAAAATGTTCACAAACTTGTCGCTGCATGAATGATGCTGCTTGTAATCCTGTTAATGGTGAGTTATAATTATAGTGATTATTTTCGATTTTGAATTTGAATTTCATTCATTCATTGTTTTTTCACGCAATTCCCATTCTCATCAAATTTCAGGGTCATGTACATGTTTGCCTGGATATACAGGAATTGATTGCAGGTAATATTAATTTGATTAAATTTCCAAAATGAAAATTATTTATGTATACATTTAGCCAAAAATGTCCAACAGGTTTATACGGTTTGAATTGTCGATATCATTGTGATTGTGATGAGGAAAATACAAAATATTGTAATCATGTAACCGGTTAGTAACGGTTTAATTTCATTTTTTCATGAATTTGAATTTACAATTATTATTATTTGTTAGGAGAATGTATTTGTCATCCTGGATTTGAAGGTCCAAAATGTGAACATAAAATTCGATGCGCTAACGGAAAATATGGCGAAGATTGTCAAAATGATTGCAACTGTGATAGTGCTGATGATGAAAAAAATGTTTTATCATGTACTAATGATTCGAATTGTTTTTGTCCTCTCGGAACAACAGGAAATCGATGCGAAAAGAAGGTAGAAAATTTCAAAAATTTTAAAAAATCATTTCATTTGCTACAAATGTAATTTTTTCTAAATAACTAGTGTAAGAATGGATCATTTGGCAAATTATGTGAACAAGATTGTCCACTATGCATGCATTCGAATCAAACATGTAATTCAGTGAATGGATCATGTCCATGCTTACCTGGTTATAGTGGATTTTTCTGCGAAAAAGTTTGTCCAGAGGGAACTTATGGTGATGGATGCAAAGAAATATGTGAATGTTCATCGATGGGAGGTCAATGTGATCATGTTACAGGAAAATGTATCTGTTATCCAGGATGGCATGGGCCAAAATGTTTGAAAACATGTGATGAAGGATTTTATGGTCTTGAATGTAAACAGCATTGTAAATGTCAAAATGGCGCAACTTGTCGTGCAACAGATGGTATTTGTTTCTGCAAAGATGGCTATATGGGAACATTATGCTCGGAAACATGTCCGGATGGTTTTTATGGAAATAATTGTCTCAATTCTTGCAATTGTCCAAAAGGAAATTATGTTTGTGATCCAATTATTGGTTGCACATGTAAAATTGGTTTTTCCGGAGATAATTGTGAAACAATATTGACTGTCGCGAGCGCACAAATTGAAGAAAATTGGAACAGCTCATCATCATCACTTCCATTATTTTTAATATTATTAATGATGGCATTTATTGTGACGCTAATGTTTGTATTTTATTATCGTAAAAAAATAATGGTACTGAAAGAATCATTATATGTTCATTATTATAACAATTCACAAACAAGTGAACAAAGACATTTCGATAATCCTGTTTATTCACCCTCTACTAATGTATCATCATCATCTATAAGTTTGATAAACAATAACATTCAACATATCAATAATGGATTCATGAAAAATACAAATTTAGAAAAAGCTAAATTGGACGAGATTGAAAAATCACCATCAACAGCATCAAATCATTATGAAGTAAATTCCCAATCAAATTTATATGTAGAAATTGATGATGATAGATCATCAAAAGTTCAGAATAAAGGTAACAATTATTATTATACGATTGATGAAATGAATAATGTTAAAATGAATCAACCATCGACATCATCTGCGAATAATCCCACAACATCTAATAATTGTAAGTTCAACAATTTTTTTTATTTTCATTAATTTCCATGGTAATGTTTTAAAATTTTTCTCATTGTCTTAGTAAATTTTTTGAAACAAGCAAGCAATACTTTGATTGAAAAAATGCGTCAAGCTCAATTGAATAATTATGACATTCCTAGGTCATCATCATCATCAGTAGATCCAATATCGATATTGGATCAACCATTACCACCAGTTTCACAAGATATTAAACCAACAAAACATCAATATGAAAAATTGATAAAAAATAGTGAAATTGATGATCTAAATTCGAATGATCAATGAACGCAATATCTAATTATCGCTAATCAACGTCAATGTTTAAAATAATCCAAACTACTATCATTATATCATTTGAATTGTATAATTATATTGAATGACGATAATTTATCATGCAATTTTT
Organism: Psoroptes ovis; assembly: GCA_002943765.1. NCBI lineage: Eukaryota > Metazoa > Arthropoda > Arachnida > Sarcoptiformes > Psoroptidae > Psoroptes > Psoroptes ovis. The sequence goes on from PQWQ01000006.1 coordinate 2,169,017, forward strand.
TTATTTCATCGTTTTTAATGATTCCAATTATTTTTTGTGAATTTTTTTTTCATCTCAAGCTTCATCAACGATTCATCTCACATATTGGCATTTCATTATTATTGTATTTAAATACGAAATTCATATTCATTTTTTGACAAATATTTTTTTAAATATTATTCTAATCATATACAAAATATTGAATAATTCATCTGTGATAATACATAATTTTTTCCAATGAATTGATACATATAAATTGAAACATTTCTCGGCTTTTAAGCACAAATAAACATTTTAACATTTTTTAAATAAAAAAAATTTCATTTATTCAAATTTTACTTGAAAAATTCAAAAAAAAAATCTAATTCCGCTATTTTTTCCCTAAATATCTCCACAACAACCGCGAAGACTGCTTGAAAACCGTGCTGCTTTGGACGGATTCAATCAATTCAAATTTCAGTTAAGCAAATGCCACTATGAAAATAAAGCGGCTATTTTAATTTGTTTTGGTTTTTTGGCGCCGATTTCAACCCAAAGTGTTGCGCTAAAAATTAGTGAAAAAAAAATGAAATGAAAGAGTCGACAAATCGTATAAACACATACACATATATATCATTTATGTATTATTTGCATATGTGTGTTTATGTTTGTCATGAAAATAATAAAAAAAATAAATAAATGAATGAATTAAAAGAAAATATTGGCAGACATTTGAATAAGCATAAAAAACAAAATAACAAACAAACAAACAAATTATATGTACACACATACGATTTTACATGATTTCAATACCGCCAGGTATTTATATATATTCGCTGTATATTTTACGTTGTTTGGCATTAAATTTTAATAATTTTTGATTGAATGAAATGAAAATATATAAAAAAAAATTTCACATTTTTTTCAGTGTTTCTTTTTATAAATAAATAAAATTGAAAATTATGAAAAAATATATTGAAAATGTTATTATAATGTGTTTGTGTGTTGTTTTGAATGATCATTGTGGGAAAATGTTTTTTTGATATGAATATATTTTTTGTTTTCACTCAAATTTCATGCATTCACACACATTTGTGTAGTATTTTATTTTATTGTTGCTCCATTTGAATTTTTTCTTTTGATTTCTTCAGATTTCCTCATTGGATTTAAGAAACAGAGAAAATTTTTTGATTAAGAAATTTCCTTTGTTTTGGTTTTGTTTTTTAATGATTGTGATCGATAAGAATTGCTAGTGTATGTTTACAACATCCATTGAATGAAATAGATTTGTGGTCAAATAAATAATAAAAAAAAAATAAATGAAATTTTAACAAAACAACTCTATCACCTTATTGAAACATTCATATAAAAATTGAAGGTCGATGATTTTATTTTTTCTTCAATTTCTATAAATGTTAAATGAACGAAAACGATTCATATTAAATATTTTTTTCAATATCAATAATAATTATGGTCTATCAGCTATGAATTTAATAAATTTTTTTCACTTCATCACATTGCATAGACACAGTTTTTCTTTTGAAAATTGATCAAGAAATTTTTTTCCCTCGTTTTTTCTTGTTTTGATGGAGGTTTCCAAGTGAAAACATGGAAATGACATATGAAAATCATTATTTTAGGAAAAAATGGATTTAAAATAATTCAATGAATGAATCATTATTTTCATTTTCTTCGATAATCATTAAGATCTATGAATTGAATATTTTCGTCCGCTATTAAATTTCATCAAACTCATGTGACTAATTTTATTCAATTTTTCATCATTGAACACTCAATCTAAATTTCGAAAAAATGCATTTCAATCATTTTATTTATAAATTGAGTTTTTGAATCGAATCAATTTGTTTAAATAATCAATTATCTTCTATCCAATGATAAAGGTTAATCAAATTTTTAATTTGACATTTAAAACTCATTGATTTTTTGTCTTTATCTCAAATAGACGTTAAATGCTCTATTGAAATGGATGATGGAGGTCGATGCCTTCTTGATGTCATCAATGATCCTCAATTATTACAATCATTTTTGGAAACAAGTAATAATAATGGAGCACCGCAAACAAATTCAGATTCATCAACTATCTCTTCTGGTGTTGTTGCTAAACCAGATGCATCAGCAGCATCTAATTCAGTCAGTCATTCATCAAATTTTCTTATCGAATCATCATCATCAACAACTACGACATTATCATCTAATTCAAATATTGATTCGCAGCAACTGCCGCCACCAATATCTTCAACATCAAATTCTATACCAAACGTTATAAATGACAATAAACGTGAAAATGATTCTGCATCAACTTCAATAAATAGTAATGATAATAATACAGTTTTTGCAGCCAACTCAACAAATTCCACAACAACCTTGTCTTCCCCTGCCATTTCAGCAATCACTTCAACAACAACAGCTATGACAATAACGCAGCCTGATTTCAAACAATCTAATAATGCAATCACTAATTTGTCCAATAATCAGATGATAACAATACCTGGTGCTATAGCTTCGCCTGTAACGATTAAAAACAATAATCCCGCGACTCTATCTGCTGTGACAACAACAAATATTGCTACAACACCTAAACCAGTACGCGCAAAAAAATCTACAACAAAATCGATGAAAAATCAAACTGTAAATATGATAACGGCGCCTACTACGATCTCATCATTATCAGGTATTATTGGTTCATCTGTTGCAGCCACCAGTATTCCATCTAATACAATTGTTGCAGCGGCATCAACACCATTTTTGAATTCTACCGCTTTGATGCCTTTAACATCTATTGCTAATCCAAACGGTGTGCAGACTTTAAATTTTGCTGGATCTCAATTGCCTACTAATGTGGTGAATGCAACATCGAATATACAAACCATTCGACATTCTTCTGCGCCAACAACTGCATTCGTATCTGCACCGCAGTTTCAACTAGGCCCTCGGCCAATGGCAATGTTACCTCAATCATTTATATTGCCAGGTTCTTTACAGTTGTCTAATGGATCAAACAATTCGACCTCGCCACAATTTGTGATCACAAAGCCGCAGCATCCTTCCGGTGGGTCACAATTATTACAGATAATCCAAACATCACAAGGGCCGCAATTAATTGCCCAAGGTGCTCCAGCACCTCAATCAATTCAGACCCTTACAACACCAAATAATATTCATGGTATAAATGTTCAATCTCAAGCTGCAACACTTGCAAAGAATTCTAAAGGTTCCAATAAACAAATATTACCTAAACCTAATTCAGGTTCATCGAAAAATTCGAAAATAAATAGCAATCAAATCAATACGTCTCAAAATATCAAGTTCATTCAAACTTCAACAGCAGTGAATTCGAATCCCACGCAATTCATAATTGGTGGTACTAATCAAACTGCCGCCGGCAGTCATAATCGACCACAGTTAATCGCCGGCCCTAATGGTACATTTTTTCTATCCAATAGTGGGACAACAACTCAGTTCGCGACTCAGCCTCAATTATTACTTCCCAATCAACAATTATTAGCAATTAGACCAACAGGTCCTGGCTCTTTAACTGGCCAGACATTATTAGTAAATTCAAATGCTTTGACTGCCGCGGCCAACACTACCAATGATCAAGGAACATTGAATCAACTAACGATTCCTCAGGCTTCTCCGATCATAAATTCAAGTAAATCATCAAATATGAATCATATTCTTTTAAATCGAAATGCATCAGCTGCACCAATTGTAAGTCAATCGACGGGATTGACCACGATTAGAGCTGGTCAATCATCTGCTTCTGGTAATTTAATTATTCGTCCACAAATAATTGGTCATACAATACCATCATCAACGCCGGCAGCCACAAACAATGCTACACCACAATTGATACAGTTACAGACACCAAATGGACCAATATTGCTTTCGGTAAACTTGAATTCATCACAACAGACGCAGCAACAACAACAACCATCTCCAGCACCTCAAACAGTACAGATTGGAAACACTTTATTTTCATTAACAACGAATGCGGTTAATCAGGCGCCGCATCCTTTAAATATCGGTGTTGGTAACAGTTCGGCTCCTTTATCACAAACCATACTCTCAAATCAAACACAACAGCAGCTTACCCAAAATTTATCTTCACAAATTCATCAACAGCATCAAATTTTTTCATCATCAAACATTAATCAAAAAAATCAAGCATCGACGAAACCAAAAACACCAAATATGACAAAAAAACTTAATCTAACTGATCTCCTTAAAGAAACTGGTATTTTGACTGATTTCAGTCCACCAACGTCGCCTGTACCGTCAACTCAAGTGAAAGATGTTGGTGCCACTGTTTTAGTTGATCAATCCAATACATCATCACTGATAAATGCCCCAACTTCACAATCGCAAACTGTATTAATGGTGTCGAATCCAGCGAATACAAATCTGTTCTTAACGCAACAACAACAGGTTCAACAGCAAAATAAGTCGCCGATTCAAACGGCTACAACAGCAACGACATTAGTTCCGCCATCTCAAGCACAAACACAACAGTTAAGGATATCATTGACTCCTGATGGAACTCTAGTTCTATTATCCCCTAATTCAAATGCAGTTTTACCTACAACTCAGCCACAAAATTCGGGTCAAACAAAAAATAATATTGCTCAAGTGAACAATAGCAATAAAGAGCAACAGACCAACGATCCAAGTGGTCTTGGATCATCACAGCCATCACCAGATTCAACTACACCAAGTATAGATACTGGATCATGTTCATCACCATCAGTTGTTACTTCAACACCAGCACAATCATTCACAACGCAATCAGTTAAAAATAGCAGCAGTATCGATTCATGTCAAACAAAATCGGAGAATACCATTGATGATTCTGTCGTATCGAGTTTGTCTTCTGCAAATGTTTCGATGAATTCATCATTCAAAACGAGCACGACTATTGTATCATCATCCATAATACCATCAACCCTTTCAACATGTGCAGCAGATACAAGTTCGATCAAACCTAGTCAGCAACAACAAATCACTACCAATGCACCATTAATACTGTCGCAACCTACAACAATACCTGTATTGACAAGCAATCAACCAACATTCACCACAGTTTTGATTCCTGGAACAATAATGTTTTTAAATGACAAACGTATCCCAATTGCAACTGTTAATCGAACAAATCAAATCGCTGAATTAATGCAACGATTAGATAACAAAATCCAAGAAAATATTGGTCAACAAAAAGATTTGCAGTCCGAATTACAGAATTTGCGGCAAGCATTAACAATAATACAATCACAACCTTTAATACCGAATCAAATACCACAAATAAAAATTTCGGATAAAGTAGCTCAAGCGATACAGATTTCATCATGGTCTAATCAAACGACTCAAATCAGAACTAATACACCTACTATTGCACTTGTCAATCATCAATCAATCAATGTTACATCAACGACGACTACAACAATGACAACGGCTAGTTCAACAATGTCAACTGTTACGAATAATGTACCGACTGCAGTTAAATTTGTCATAGAAACCAATATTGATTCTAATTCTATTCAATTAGTCCATGAAATTCCGAATTCTAGTCCAATGATTACACAACCACCTCCATCGTTATCATCATCGTCATCACAAACATCATCTATAGATATGGCAGCCAGTCAAAAACATTCACAACAACAAGATGTAAGAATAAAAAAAAATAGTGAAATTTGATCATTATAAATATGAAATTTTTTTTTTCATTACTATTCTAGACTCAAACACCGCCACCACCTCAAATGGCAACGAGCACGGTCGTAATGGTGAAAGAGGAAAAACCCAAACCGAATCCAATTTTGAAAGCGTTAGTGAAAAATTTCAATTATCAACATTCACAATTTTAATCTTTTATTCCAATTTTCAATAGAATACAATCCCAATTACATGTAGATCAGAATGCAGCTTTGAATCCAGATTTTCGTACACCATTCAGATCGAGAGATGATGCTTGTAAACGTTTATTACGTTACCATGTATTCGATGAGCAACAATTTTCCGAAAAGCAAATTCAAAAATGTAAATTTTCAATTTTTTCTAGTGTATGAAAAATTCTCATTACTGTTCATTTATTTCATAGTTGATGAACTTTATGAAAAAGCTTCACAATTATTGTTATATAAAAAGAGGAAACTCTATGATAAATTTCGTTATTTACTCATAAAAAATAGCATGGTTTGTATAGAGATTAGCGTTTTTTTGCGATTTAAATCGACTAATTTTATCGTACAATATCCTTAGAAATCCTCGCCTTCATGTGAACATGTAATGGTAAATCGAATGATTATCGATGAAGAAACGGCCTCATTAAAATCAGATAAAGAATTGATTTCTTCTGGTGGAGGTTTGAAAAAAATGTTAATACTATTAATTCAATTGCTAATTATGATTTTTCCCATTTAGTTTTAAATTTACCTCCATTACCACAATCATGGTTAGAGACACAGCTGCATCAGCAAAACATCAGTCAAAATGATAATGAAAATGATGAACCAAAACAATCATTAATTGATGCCAATGAATTTATGAATTTCGATTACTTTAATGCTAATAATAACATTATCAATGATAATTATGAAAATTCTAAAAGAAAATATGAAGATGACGATTCTACAACAACTGACTTCTTACTAGAATCAGCATCGAACACGAATCTATTTTTGAATTCATCGGAATTGAGTACCAATGATGATCTTAAGGCATTGTGTGATATATTCGATGATGAATCTATTCAATCGATGAAGAATAGTATCGATAATGTCAATTTCGATGAAAATGATGTCGATAAATTGATTAAATTAGATGCGAATAATAGCAACAATTTTCTTGAAATTGATGGATTAGATGATCAAAATGATTCTAACAATTTATTAAAGTGTAATCAGAATTTAGAACACACCTCAGCGACAACGATCGATGATGATCTCGAAGCAATATATTCCAATATAACTGAAACGAATGATTTATTGAGTAATAATAATCAAAATGCATTAATATGGCCAAACAATTCTGTTAATAATAATCAAAGTAATATTCTTGATTCAACTAATAATTTGGTGTCCTTATCTAATCACGATGATCATTTTCTTGACCGATCAACATCAACATCTGGAACATCATTATCCTGGACAACACGAACGGTCTATGGTAATGTTAATGAAACAGAAGCAGCTGTAGCAGTACAATCTATTATTGGTGCTGATAACAATGAAGTAAATATACCAACTGATGATAACAATGATTCTATGGATTTCTCCAGTTTAGATTTGCCGGATTCATGTAATACCTCAACGACAGTATCGATTCCAAATTTCTCAAATGATCATTCATTTCAAAGAGGAAAAGAATCTACATCCATCAATGATGATAATTTGAGTACTTCGTCTACGTCTGCCGCTGATTTACAAATAAATTGTGCCATTAAAAGTATAATGATGACGTCTGATGATAATCAATATAATAACAATCTCACATCAATTAATAATGATCTGATGTATCAACAACAACAGAATCACCATCATATGCAACAGTCAACATCAATGATTTTACCCACCTCATCAACAATATCAACATCATCGATGATGATGGGCAATCATTATTCATCATCATCAACATCAATGATGATGAATAGTTTCAGTGGAGCATCAACATTGTCACATATTAATGATCCTATGTTAGACGAAGCTGTTAAAAGTATTTTATAAGCTAAAAATGAACAAAAAAAAACCTAACGAAAATATGATTATAAAGATACCCATCTGTGATCTGCATCATTAAAAAATATTATATTTCATTATCAAAAACCAAATATTCGTAAAATTATCAATTTATCAAGCTTAAAAATCATGCATTTATTAACATATTACAAATTGATAAAATTTAGCATTTTTAAATATATCATTATTCTGTGCACAACTGTTTGATCAATTAATATTATTTTTTGAATCTGTCATTATTTTGTAAATAAATAAATTATTGATTTCGAATAAAGTGACTGCAAAATCTAATCATTTTTTTGATAATATAAATATTGCACATTTCCAATTCAAATTAAAGTTTGTATCAATTTAGCATTAGATCACACCAATTTTCACTGGGATCATTGTGTTCAGTCTGTGTTGTTTGATCATAATTCCAAATTGTTTGTGTTTCAATATCGATAAATTCAAATATATCATCGAATGATATATCATTTGATGATTGCTGCCGTTGTTGATCATGATGATCATTAAGATTCCATTGCAAAAAATCATCTTCTTTTGTTTGTGTTTCGATATTTTTAAAATTTTTATTTGATTTTTTCGATTGTTGATTGTCATTTAATGAATCTTCAATCATTGGCGATCTAATTAAAAATGGATCGATATTATGTTGAATCACGGACTCGATTTCATCATCAAATAAAGAGGTTTGAGTGAATGTGGACGTTTTTGTTGCATTATTGTTTCGATGTTTGACATTTTTATTGCATTCATGATCGAATGAACATGATTCAAATTGTTTTTGTTTATCATCAATGAGATTTTTATTTGAATTCATTAATACTGATGATTGTGATGAAGATCGCAAATCGAATGATGAAAACATAGTTTGTGTTTGAATACTGTTTGATTCGAACTGACGATGAATTTTTCTTTTACGTTTTCGTATTGTTTGACATTCTGCACTTCGTTTTGGTAATTTTAATGATTTATTTGTCTCAATTGAATCGATTTTATTGTCGAACATGTTGATTGACGGTTGATCTTGATTAGAATTTTGAACTGGTTTAGGAAGTATGAATCTATGTTTTGGTGTATTTGAATCGCAATCACAATCATTATTATCACAATTTGAGATGATCGCTGCAGTCGGTGCTGATATTAATGGAATGAATAAAATATTTGAATTTTTCGTTTCCTTTGATTTTTGTGCTTTACGTGTTTTGAATCCAAAATCATTAATGCTATTATTATGATCAGGCAATTCATGATTCAACCTTTTACAATGCATTAATAATGATGTTGGTCTATCATAAGATTTTCGACAAGTAACACATTGTAATTGTTGTCCACAATATTTCTCATGATATTTTTGTTGAAATTTTAGGCCAAATTTTAATTCGCATTTTGAACATTTGAATTTTTTTTCACCGTGTACATTTTTAATATGCTGGATCGAATAATAATCAATCAAATCAATAAGTCTACATGAACAATCAGAGGAAAAAAAATACTTACATTCCGTAAGAATAATTCTTTTTTGAAAAATTTATCACCTTTGGGTCCATATTGACAATCTTTTTCATTACATTTGAATTTTTGACTAATCAAATTATCTATTGACGATGCTGCAGCAGCTTCTGCTGGTGCTGTTAATGGAACGATAGCAGCTGAAATATACAATGAAGACATGACCACTTTTGATTAAATTAGATTAAACTTCATACGAGCAATTAAATTGGCCATACGCGAATTATCATAATACAAATGCAAATCAGTCATAATTGAAAAAATTTTGCAATTTTTTTTTTCGCCAAAAACCAAAACATTGCTGAAAAATAACTTGACATGTATGAATTTGGGAAATTCTGAAGCATGTATTGATGTTTTTTTCTGGCATTCTGGTTTTTGTAATCGTCATCAATTTTGGTTAGCGATTGACAATTTAATTTGATTAACATTATTTCAACCTGTACATTGGTAAAAAGCCAAAAAATCAATGATCTTAATTTCAAATGTTTAATAACTAATGGAACGGAAAAATCAACAGAACAATTCACGAAAACTAAAACGAAAGAATGATAAATCGTTGAAAAAATCCAAAAATGATTCATTCACTGAACTTGATTCTCATAAATCTTCGATAGAACATTTTCATGATGATCATGATGACCACATTCATCTACATCCGAATCTTCAAGGCGATTACTTGAATATTGTATTATTATTATTTTTATATTTATTACAAGGTATTCCGATCGGTTTAATAGCAGGTATACCTTTATTATTAGTGAATCGTGGCATCGGTTATTCACAACAGGCGATATTTAGTTTTGCGATATGGCCATTTAGCTGTAAATTATTATGGGCACCGATAGTTGATTCTGTCTATTCGAAAAGATTTGGACGCCGTAAATCATGGATGATCCCAGCGCAATATTTAATCGGTGCTTTCATGGTTACTGTTTCATATTATTTAGATTCAATGATTAATGCAGACAATGGTCCTAACATTTATCTATTGACAGCTATATTCTTGCTTTTAAATTTTCTTGCTGCCACACAAGATATTGCTGTTGATGGCTGGGCATTGACAATGTTGAAGCCTTGTAATGTTGGTTATGCATCCACTTGTAATACAGTTGGCCAAACTGGTGGATATTTTCTTGGTTATGTTGTATTTTTGATATTGGAATCACCACGTTTCGCTAATTATTTCCGTCAAGTAGCAAAAGATGAGGGTCTCATTGATTTACATGGTTTCTTCTATTTTTGGGGAATAATATTCATTGTTGCAACAACATTAGTATTAATATTCAAAAAAGAAGAGGAGTCACCGCATGATAATCACGAGGAAAATAAGTCCATTCGAGACACTTATTCTAAATTGATCAAAATATTGAAATTACGTCCAGTTCAAAAATTTGCAGCCGTATTATTGACTTGTAAAATTGGTTTCGCTATCACTGATGCAGCTACTGGTTTAAAATTAAAAGAAGCTGGTCTGCCTATGGATCATATTGCTTTGATGGCCATACCAATGTTGCCATTACAAATAATATTACCATGGATTATTGGGCATTATACTAATGGACCAAGACCATTGGATGTATTTCTGCGTGCATATCCATTCCGGTAATGTTTTCAAATTGTTACAGTTATAATCTCTTTATTAAATGATTTATTTTTGATTATTTCAGTTTGATATTTAGCTTTATATTTGCTGGTTTACTGTGGTGGACGAGAACATTATATGCTTTATATTCATATTTTCCATTTTATTATTACATTGTATTATTGATATTATATGCATTACATCAAATTACTCTTTACAGCATGTATGTCGCAATCATGGCATTTCATGCGAAAATCTCTGATCCATCAATCGGTGGTACATATATGACACTATTGAATACGATTACAAATTTAGGCGGAAATTGGCCAGCCACATTATCATTATGGCTATTAGATTATACCAGTTTTTCATACTGTTCCATAGATGGATCTAAATGTTCATTACCATCAACAACAAAAAATCATACCGATTCATGTCAAACAAATAATGCTGGCAAATGTACATTATGGCTAGATGGTTATTATATTGAAACATTTATGTTCACAATAATTGGTATTATTTGGTATTTTTGGGGAAAAATACAAATAAATCAATTACAATCGATATCTAAAAAACAATGGCTTTGTTGTTCATCTAATGCGAAAAAAAATTCAGCAAAACGACATGATAGTTGACAACGATTATACGATTCCGATTATTATTATGATGATCATTCATCAAACACTGAAAATGAAATTATATATCAAAATGATTCTAAAACAAAAAATTATATCGTCATAAATTTATAAATCATCTGGTCAGAATTGAAATATAATCGATTGTTAATTGTTTTATTCCCGAAAACAACCGATATTATCATTATTATTATTATGATTAAATGTTCATTCTTTATTTATTTATTGTAATTTAAATAAAATTTAGAAATAATTTCTTTTTTGGTTTCATTTAATATTTACTCTTGTTTTTTTTTATTGATTGATTATAAAAAAAAATTCAAACATCATTTGTTGAAAAGAAAAAAAAATGCAGAACAGAATGTAACATCAGCAATGGAATCAACGAACAAATGATAATAAAAAAATGGTCATAAAATTAAGATTCAAATAAACGGTGAGATAGAGAAATTTTTCATTTCATATAAATCGATTATTAATCATTATGGCCATCATTTAATCGTAAAAAATTCTGAATAAAATTTTGTTGTTGTTCAATGTTGTTGTTATCATATGTGTATTTGCAAACAAAAATTTTATTTTTGAACATTTTATGATCAAAACATACATATCAAATGAATAAAAAACAAAGTTGACGAGTTAATAAAAGTATCAAATTGACATGTTGTTTATACTTGAACAAAGTTGAAATGAATAAGAAGATGATCATTATTATTATTAATTTTAATATTATGATCTTTAGCTGCAGTAAGGTATATTGGTGCATATTTACGGACAAATTCACCAACACAAAATGACGGCTCACAAATCTTGAATTTTATGAATACAAAATGATTAAACAAAATAATTCAACTTTTATATCATTTGTTTCCAAATTTTCTTGAAAATTTCGTGTGTGTGTGTGTGTGTGTGTGTGTGTAGGTTTTACTCTGTTTTTAATGATTTGTCTTCAACGAACAAGACTGATGCTTTGAAAGATGCTTGAAATTTATTACCAACAAAATAAGTTTCAAATTATTACGATTATAATGTGGCAAACACGCGTATTCACCCATTATCAACCGAATTATTGAATACATTAAAAATGTCAAGTTGAAAAACTGTCAAGCAATCTATTGCTCTTATTAAATTAGATTAAAATTCTTGAATTGATTAAACTGCCATTTCCAACATAACAGTATCAGTTAATTTAATTTGATAATGATGATGGTCGTAGCTTAGTATAAGATTGTAAGTTGAAGATTTTCAAAAATTTAAATCTGAATTTTGAATTTTAATTTAATCGAACATATATTTTCAATTTATCCCGTAAAAATACATTGAAAATTCTATAAAATCTTTGATAGTTATGATAATAAAATGGTTGAATTTATATAAAATAAAATAAACAAACATAATCGCATAAAATAATCTATTCTACCTACTTTGCCTTGGATAGATCGATGATGATGAACCTTATCTGTGAGATGCATAAAATTTTTTTATATTTGTTTAATATTTGTTTTATTAAATATTTTCTTTATTCTTCATCTTTTTTGGTTACAAATGACGGCTCCATCAAACATCACCAACATCAGCATCAACAACAACAGCAGACAAAGATGTCTGCGAGACATCGATGTCTATGTCGATTTTGTTGTTATTGTTGTTGCAGTTGATGACGATCAAGACGAAGACTAAGACGACGCCAAGAAAATAATCATAAATTTTCGAAAGAAAAAAACAAAATAAAATAAACAGATACCAATACGAATGAAATGAAGTAAAACTTTATTTTCTCTTAAGATGGCCAAAAGATTAACGAGATTTTCAAGAATTTTTTAAAAATAATTATGAATGACCATCACATCATAATAACAGTGACTTTAAGAATGAATATACTGGCTGGAATTTCAAAATTATTGAAATTAAAATTCAAAATGGCTGGCCGGGTGATTCGTATGAAAATATTCCTCAAAATTCACACCGAACCAAATACAATAGCCAAAGAATCTTTAATCTCAAAGAGTTATTGGAATAATTTGCCACGGCATGGGGACTTGTCGCGGCATAATAAATCATTTTAAAAATCGAAAATATTGGGAAATTTGAAAAATCACTCGCCAAGAAAGTTTTGGCAAGTGAAATTTTGACCATTCATTCTAATAAGATGCTTCATCAATGAATGTAATGAATTTTTTGATCGAAAACAATGTTTGAATTTGAAATCTTTGTTGTAATTTGCAATTATTGTGTAACATTGTCAATTGTTTTTTTATACAATTATCAACATGGTGATTTGATGCGTTTTTTGATATTAAAATTAATATTTCCAGTGATTTTCCAATGCATTTCTCTTGGACGAAAATTAATTTATGTTTGTTGCGTGTGTTTACACGATGATTGTTGTTATTTCATTTACATTGATTATTTGTCCATGTCGAGTTGGTCTAAATTTTTTTTGAATTTTCTTAAGTTTCTTGTGATTTTCCATGGGTTTCTTCGAGCTTTTTCTGCCTATTCTTAGGCTAAATTGCGTGCATGATTTCCCGAAGCACAAGTTTCTACCAAGTTTCGGCCAAGATTTTCGTTTACCAAATCTTTACCAATGATTTTTTTGGACCTATATTTTCAATCATCATTTGTGTGCTGATCATCATTTCAAATTATCATCAATTTCGAACCTGAAACATGAACCTTTTCATGTGTGCGTGTGTATGCATGTGGACCATCGTTTGTTGGTTCAAAGTAAATTTGAGAAATTTTTTTTTAGTTTTTGTCGGCCAATATCAATTTATTTCAATTTTCGAATTGATTTTGATCTTTATGTATTTTAATTTACAAATGTCTGATCATCATTGGTTAGGTTTTTTATTTAAATGGTTGTTATCTTAAATTTTGAGAAAAGAATAAAAACTCACAGAAACTCTGGTAGTTCATTTCAATTGATATCATTAATTGTAATGAAATTTTGAATTTTTTTTTCTCAAATGCGAAAAAGTGGTTTCCATTCATTCAATTATTTGACCGCAAAAAATTGTTTTTTTTAAGAAATCATCATTTACTTGTGTTATTTTGTGGTCAAAAGTCAAAGGTTCTCGCTTTGTATGTTTATTACATTATCTTAAACATTTACATGACAAAACCTTTGGACGAATGGACAAAATTTTGTCTCAAAATTCGATATCAAAATTAGAAAATTGAAAAAAATTCAAAATCAAACAAGTCAAGTTTGCAAGTCATCATAATCATTGCCATCATAGCTATTGCCATCATTTTTTGTAGCTGAAACATATGTGGGGATACATGATGATGATGACCGTAGAAATTGTGTATTTATTTTAAATAGAAACAAACAGCAAGCAAACACCACACCACGCACACATACTAAGCACACATAAATTTGATTTTGTTTTTTGTCGTACATTCAATTTTTCTATATGTTAGTATTTGATGTGGATGCTTGTCAAAATTCTTACAAAAGCAAAAATTTCCCATTTGTTTTCATATCTTTGTATGAAGCATACAAATTTTCCCTATTTTCAATGAAATTTTCCCTACGAATCTTTCAAAATTTATTTATTTGTATCCAAATAAATTGAATCAGTGTGCTTCAATCACAATATGAATCAATTGTGTGTCGATCAACATGCACCATGGCCAGATGATGGGTCTGACCTTTTTTTCGTTTCGTTTTTGGTTGGTTTTCTCTTGGTCGACTGCATCAGAATACACAAGAAACAGGATATAGGAGGCATAAATTATTTAAAAGTGAAATGTATGTGTGTATTTCGATCTCTGAAAAAAATATATCGAAAATTGAAATTGGAGAAAATTATCGCAGAAGCCATTTTGAAAAAATGTCGAAATTCAATTGTCACGATTAGATATAGTTTACTTGTATTGCAACCACCATTTCATTAAACGGGGGTAGTGTTGTCCGATGTGAACGAAATGGCTGAATTGAATCTGTTGTATTGGAACTGTATCGAAATCAGTGATCGACGATTGTCTTTGGCAAAGAAAAATGACCAATTTCGGTCCGAGAAAGTTTATTAGAAATTTTTATCAGAAATCTCTGAATTTCAAATGAAACTTCCAGAACTTTTTCACTAATCTTGATGATTTTCGCAATAATTTTCGTATGAATTGACATTTCGGATGCCATGTTTTCAAGCCAGAAACAACAGATACAAAGCGAAACACGCGTGAAACTATTGGCCTTTGAAGATCTATGGTGTAAACTTTGATTACTCTGAATAATCTGAAATATTGTTTTCCATTAAATTCTGAATCATTTTTTTCAATCATATTCAAAAACAATTGTTTAATATCACGTAGATTTTGGAGGAATAAAAAAATTCAATCTAAATCGATCGATTTTTGGACGAAACCAACGAAATGATCGTTTTCGATTTCATTTCATTGAAATGAATTTGAATCGTTCAAATTAATAAAAAGAAACACGCATCTTGCCAATCGTTCAATCGTATGGCAAATTAAAGAAAAAAAAAACATAACACAGACACGCCCAATTAGTAGAAATATCATTTTTATTCATTCAAATATTGAATCAGATAAATGAATGAATGACAATTTTGTCCAACAACAAAGCACTCATTCGTAAAGCGCAAATCAACTTTTGCAAACCTTTGGCAGAACCAGCCAAACCTGCTATATTTTGCTACAGTTGCTGCAGCTCATATGTGTTGTGTTCATACGATTTGAACGATGATTGACTCGAAGCTATTGAAAATACACAAGCAAACTAATAGACATGAATGTATTTGTTTTGCGCATATACGTCCGAAAAAAGTGGGAGTTTTTCAATTTTTTTGAGTGTATTTTGCTTTAGAGTGTGTTTGTATGTGATTTCAATGGTAACATGATGTGTTCTTGTGTCCACACAAGGACAAAATTAGATTTGCTTTTCTTTGTTGTTGTCAATACATGATCTTGTTTCAATGTTGGATCATACGTTTCATTTATTTTTTTTTTATTGTTTGCTCAAAAGCACAAGTTTCTGAGCTAAAAACTGTTTAAATTTTCTCTTCACATCTTTGCATGCACTTTATGAATGCAATCAGAGAAGGGAGGAGGGTGATGAAGCGATTTGCAATATATTGTGAATGAATGTATGAATAGATGAATGAACGGAGAAAATATGAATTTTTTCATTTTCGAAATTGAAAAATATTTGAATTTTCATGAAATTCGTAGTGGTAAATGTTTATACACAATATTTATTAATCTAAGCATTTTGTTTCATAATTTCTTATTAAAAATTGATTTCTAAAAATCAATGAGGAGGATGCGCTCCAATGCACTATGAAAAAAAAATTGAATTAAACTAAACTGAACTGAAGCTGTGCGTATAGCTCAGCGTCCACAAAACGATAGAGATGATTATTACCATTACCATTATCATCATTATTATTATTATTTGATCGGGAGAAATTTTACAGAAAACAAACATAACATAAAGTTTACAGAAATTCATTTTACTTTTGTCACTTTTTTTTGTTTGCTTTAAATTTGAATAAAAAGATTCTGCTGTTGATGTTGTTGATGATAATTTGATTCATAATTCCATAAAAGATATACTAGCATCAATTTTTTGCACACGGCCATCCAAAGACGTATTTTTGTAGCAGAATACAAGCAGCGACCATGTTGGTTGAGGGTATAGATTTTGTCATCAGGTCTTTATGTTACTGAACTACCTTCTACCACCAAACTATCCATTTGCCACCAATCAGCCTAATGCTGCCACCAAGCGCCACCATTTTCTACCACCAAACACTATCATCAAACGCCACCACCACGAAAAATCATCAGCCAAGACTACCACCACCACCACTTTATTTCACTGAACACAACAAAAACGAAATAGAATCAAATGGAATGAAACAAGAAATTGAAATCGATTAATAATAATAATAATGATTAAAATAATAATAATAATAATAAAAGATGGTAAAAATAACATTGTCAAACTTTGTTTTATATTTTCTTACAAAGATTCACAAACATGTATGAGTGTGTGCTTGCCTGTGAGTTTATGAGTGCATATGTCTGTGAGTATTTCTGTGATTAAACATCATGATGATCATCATTTGATCATTGTTGTTTGTCATGTTCATTGGTTGAGTTAAATTTTTTTTACATTGATTTTTTTTTATGGTGAAAATCTTCAATCTTAAAACTTGAAAATTTTTACGATTTTTTCCAATGTGTGTTAGTTTTGAGGAAAAAATAATCGTTAAAATCATAATAATAATAATCGTTGAAATAATCACAATCGTAATATTAATAATACTGATACTGATACAAATAATAATAATCATCATAATCATAATAATAATCGTAATAATAATACTAATAATAATTTTCAATCACATCATTTAAAACCAATAATAATAATAATCATAATAATCGTAATAATAATCATAATCATCAAAAACATCAAATTATCATTCAATTGATTTATTTTTTATTCAAAATTCAATGATTATTATCTATGAAAATTGATAATCATTGTTTAAATCATGTGTTAAGTTCAACAAACAAACCAACAAACAAATAATCTGTTTATATTGAAATTTCGACTTGGATTTCCAACTAATTCAGAAAATTCAATCATTAATGGATTAATTAATTAATCATCAATTAATTAATTAATCAGCCGAATCAATCTATCAATCATTCAACGATCAGTGTTTTATTGTTTCAATCAGTCGTTTAATTAATTGTTTGCCATCAAACAACCGGTCAAATACATCATATATCACGACGATTACTTGAAAATTTGTTTCAAAAAAAAAATTCTTGATTTGTTTATTTTGTCAACAAAATTCTCAGATATTTATTCAAAAGAAAAAAAAATAATTCAAAGTCATAAAATTTGTTGTTTAATAATTTTTTAAAAATATTTTTCTAAGGATATTTTATTATTAATTCTTAAATTGTTTGTGCATTGAAAAATGAACGATTTTTGTGTAATAAAAAAAAATGAAAATGGAATAAAATAACCAATAACATACTCAAAACATACTCGAACATTTTATCATTCGAAAAAGTCTATCATCATTCATTTTTCTGATCATAAAATTTGTTTTAAAATAAAGCAAAAAATTTGACGTTTTTTATTGAAGAAGTCAAAATTCAGCTCCAAAATAATCACTGTCAGAAATCGTTACTGTGTTTAATATATGAATTTTGAAAAATAATAAAATATTGGCCGGAATAATCATAATTATTATCATTAATAATAATAATGATGATCGTTATTATGATTGTTATTATGTGAATTTTATCATATGTGAGGTTCCACCATCAAAAACTAATAAAAAACTATTCCATCTGATAAATGAATGATAATAAATGAATTCAGCAGATTGGTGAATATGAAACATCAGCAGTAAACCATCAAAAACAACAACAAAGTATCCATCTTTCAATGTATCTTTGGTTTATTTTATCTCATTTTTTGGGTTCTTCAATTCAATTTCAATGACAACAACAACGACAACAATTGATTATTTTTGATGTGTTTTGTCGGGCCCCAATTTTTATGATATTTTCAATTTTTTACGACTTTTAGGCCTCAAAATCTTGTGTGTATTTGTTTCAATTTTATCGTGTGCGTTTAAAGTTTATTCCTCATATATTTTAGTGTGTGTTCAAGTGTGTTTGAAGTGCTTTGTGGATGAATATTTGATAATAATAATCAGAGTCATCATCATTTTCATAATCAACTGGAATCAATTTCATTTTATTTGTTTTTTGTGTATTCGTTTGTTTGTGTTTTAGTTTTTTATTTGATAATATAAAATAAAGATGATGAATACAGCATATTTCGATCATACATCAACGGCCAATGGTTTTTATAATGCAGCGGCCGCAGCTGAAGCACATCAAGCTGCATATCGTAGTTTTTCACAATCAGCTGCATTATCATTGATGCCATCAGCGGCTGCTGCTGCTGCCGCTGTTGCCAATTCAACATCTGGTGGGGGTGGTGGCGGATCATCATCAACATCTTCATCTTCTAGTTCATATCCATCATCATCATCTACTACATCATCATCAAATAATAATTCCCGCCAGCAGCAACAACAACAAAATGGTCAATCAATCAATAGTAATAATCATAATTCAAATAATAATAATTTATTAACAAATAATGATCTAGTTACAACAAGTAGTTATGTTGATGCTGCTTGTAAATTATATGGTTCACAAACCGATATATTATCCAATAATAATAATAATAATAACGCAGCATTAGCGGCAGCAGCAGCAGCGGCCGCATTTAAATCTATCGATTCACCAACGAATAATTCGAAGAATCATAATTCAAATAATAATTCATCATATAAATCCGATAGTAATCAACATCATAACAGTGGAAGTAGTAGTAGTAGTCATCACCATCATCAAAATCATAACAATGCAAATAATACACATTTATCCCATCATCAACAAATAGCCAATGCATGGCAATCATCATTACGTCCATCACAAATAACATCATCATCATCACAATCTAATCATAGTATTGTCGGTAATAATATTATCGGTGGAAATAATTCAAGTGTTAATAATTTAAGCGGAAATAATGGTACCGGTTTGATGTCAAACAATATGGATGCAATGACAATGCGTTCATCGTTTGATGCGGCTGCTGCAGCTGCATGTCAACGATCGGTGGTGACCGATGCATGGTCAGCTGCTTGTTGTAATGCAAATGCAATGAATACGGCTGGAGCAATGGGTGCAGGACCGAATGCCTTTTATCCATGGATGGCAATCGCAGGTTTGTAATTGAATTTTTATATTTTCTTGCTAAAACATTTCAAGCTACAAATATATCATTCAATGCTGTATACCGAAAAAATGACATGATAATAAATTTTGGCGAATAAATTAATTCAACTCACCGAAATTTCAAAGAGATATTTCAAAAAGAAAATATGACAAGAATTCTGTCGAATTTCTCATCGTTATTGATGATAATAAAAAACAAAATTCTGCCAAATTCTGTCAAAATATTTTGAATTAAATAATTTTTTCGGTAGAAAAATGCAATCAATTCGAAAATACATATTTTGCACCGAAATTCTACGAAATTTTCGGGCAAAAATTAGACAAGAAATATTATTCTTTTCCATTATTTCAATGTTCATATGACTTGATATTTTGGCCAACCTTGATGTGCATGTTTCCATTTAATAAATAATTATATTTTCATGTTGATAACAACAACAAAACAAAAATATTAAAATTATTATCATCATCAACATTATTATTTTCCATTATTATAATGATAATTTGCCGCTGTTATTATTATAATAATCATTTTTGTTTATTATAAATATTAATATTATCATTACAACTTTTAAAAAACAATGACGATTGATAATAATAGTTTAAGGGGAAAAACAAAAATTGACAATTCAAAAATATATGATAATAATTAAAATATTAATAATTATGATAATAATGATAATATGCCGACTACTTTTGATGGTGATTTTCAGAACTTCGGCGAAACTTAGGCTGAAATACATATGAATTTCTTTGAAATTGAATACGAAACATGTTCTTTGAGCAACATTTTGATATTGAAATCTGAGACAATCAAATGAATGGATTCGGATGAATTGTCATTTGATTTTGTACTTGTCTTTTATCATTGAAATTTGTGAATTGTACCTTTTAATATCAGGTATTTAATATTACTTGTGCTGGTAGCCGATGTCATTATCATCATAAAATCTTCATAAAATCATCATCATCATTGAAGGTTATTAAATTAATTTTATACTAAGATGATGAAGTACTGACAGATTTTGTTGTTGCAAATCTTCGAATAATTGTCGCATGCCGAAATGATACACGACAATTATTTAAATTGAAAAACTCTTAAAAAGCGCGTGGCTAAAATGCGGGTTTGAAATGCGTGCGTTTATTTATTCTAATTAAAATATTGAAATTTACAAAAATATTATAATACAAAAATTAAAGAAAAGTGATAACTTACGTCGTGGCCTTCTTGGTCACCAAACATTGTACATTAACATTACTTGACTTGCTATGAAATGTGACCAAGTGCCTACGACCATAGTATTTTTATATGTTTTTTGGTTTACTTTAGGTTTGTTGTGTTGTGTTTGTGTCCTTGAGAATTATATTATACTGTGTTTATGTCTTTGTATGGTCAATGTTGTTTACATTCCTTTGATGATATGATAAAAGGGTTACTTTGGTACTTTAAAATGATTTTGCATATGTTGATGGTGCTAATATAAACTTTTGACAATATTTTTCATAAAACTTATTTCCAAGGTTGAAGGTTGCCTACGTGACCTTTTACTCGTCACACGACAATTCTCCCCCGGCGATTAATAGCTTTTTAGGTACAGAAACTTTAAACTTTTCTTTGCTTAATACCTTGATAATTCTTTACTTATACGAACCATATGTAGCTTTGGACAATTACTTGGAATATCTTTGACAATTGATGACTTTATACTTTAGAATACTTTGTTTTCTTTCGATCAATAATTTTCTTTAATTATAAACATTTGGCTAATACTTTGAAATCAATATGTTTAAATGCTGGTTTTTTTTTCTCTTTGGATATTTATGTGATTTGCATTATTGGTCTTTTGTCGGTTGATTTTGTTGTTACTTTAGCCCATTTGGAATTTTTTTTTTTTTTTTTTTTTTTGCTTTATTCGGGATAATTTCAGGTACACTAATAGCTTTTCCATTTGTTGATTTATTATTTTCAATTCTTTACATTATTATTATCTTTGTTGATTTACCACGATCAAATATATACGATGATGAGCACAATATTCTTAAATTAATTTCAAATAAACAATACATTTGCAATACTTTTGAGATAGCCATTGGTTTTTGATGTACAATATTTTGATATTCTTTAAAAGCTGATTTTGATTCCACACTTTGATAATACATTAGATTGTCATTTTGGATGGATACGACATTTACTACTTGTGACTTGCCTGAAAAACTAATTAAAAACATTTTCTTTATTGTTTGAGATCTTGACCAATTTTCTTCTTTCATTAAAGGCTCATTGATTAACTGATTGTTCATTTCTACAATACTTTCATTTGATTGCTTTTCTTTGATTAAATCTTCTTTTGATTCTTGTTCTTTCTTCTTTACTTTTGGGGATGATAATTTTAAATCCATTTTCAAAAGGTGATATTCGTTGTTTACTTTTATTGGTGACTTTTCCATTGATTCATCGATTTCAGATATAACTTTGGTATCATAGCTTTGTACATAGAACGATGATGATTCTTTTTTAGTCGATGTTGCCGATTCTTTGGATTGAACTTTGACACTGAAGATACTTTGTGGACACCGATTCGATTCAATTACTTTTAATGATTCAATAGATACTTTATAACTTTGCTTTATCTCGTCGTTTTTCGATGATTCTTTGTCTGAGGTGAAATCAGATTCTTTAATACTTGATTCCATTATTATCTTGGTTGTTGGCATTGATGCTTCATTACTTTCTTTATTTTGATTATCGATGATTGAACATGTGACTTTTTCATTACAATTGTTATTCTTTAGATGAAACTCTTCATTGCAAAGACGTTTGTCGATTTTGTACATATTAGGTTTTTTGTTAAATATTTGCGATGCATTTTCATTTCGAATTATTATTTTATCTTCATACTTCTTTGATACATTAACTTTGTGGCTGTTGATATTTTGAATATTTGATTTCTTTTGGAATGCCGATGTTGGCTCTTTATGTTTAGATGATGGTGACTTTGTTGGTGACTGGACATTAACTGTTGATGGAAGTACAATATTTGAAACAGATGCTTGTTTGTTCACTTTGTCACAATTATTATCATTACGATCATTATTATCTTTATCTAAAATATTCAAATAATTTGTAATTAATTTCTTATTATCTAAAATGTTTGAACCATTAATTGTTGATCTATTATTATCATAAACATTGCTTGTTGCTGAACTTTCTTTAGATGGTAAATTTGTGATTCGATTAGTTTCTTTACTATTATCATTGTTACGAGACAATGATGTTGGATCATTGTTGCTGGAAGAATTTACTTGATCTTTAATTACTTTATTAATCATATTTTCGTTATTCGATGTCACTTTGTTTTTATTATTATCTTTACGTAATAGATGCTTTTGATGATGATTGCTATTATTGTTAATATTCGATGATGATACTATTGATGGTTCATTCTTATTCTTTGACTCTGCATTTTTATCGTTGACCATATTAATCTCTTTATCGTTGCTTAATTTCTTTTCATTGATGCTATAATTATTATCTTTATTCAAAATATGATCATGACGATTATCTTTTGGATTTAATCTTTGCTTTTGTTGTTCTAATATTCTTTCAGGTGATGACATTGTTAAATTATTTACTTTTTCTTTTTCAGGTAATCTTTGTTTATCTTGTTGATACATATTATTAGATTCAGCATTACATTTTGGATATTTTGTTTCATCATGTTTGGATGTCCATAATTCACGATGCATTTCTTTATTCTCTTTAGATTCTGACGATGTATTTGACAATTCACTCGACAATAGAAGATTGTTTTGATCGACACTTTTGCTATTAATGATTGTTGTCTGCTTTGGTTGAACATTGTTGATCATTTTACTTACAGATGCGAACGATGTCTTTTGATATCTACTTTGTTGTCGATTTGCAACATTACTAATTATACTTTGGTTTAGGTGATTGCTCGTGACATTATTATAATTATTTGGATTAGAGACATTGGTGTTATCGTTGTTCCTTGATGCTGATTGAATTAATATGCATAAATCTTCTTTTAATAAATCAATTTCGCATTCTAAATCGATAATTCGTCTTTGTAGACCTATACTTTGTTGACTTACACGCTTCAATATTTCCAAATCTTGATCTAAAATCTTTAACTCTTTTTTGATTATTCGCGGATTGGTTGCGATCGATAACTCTTTGATTTTATTCAATAATTCTTTTTTAATTTCATTATATGATCTTACAGTATCGATTTTACTTAGCCAGGGATCTTCTAGTCTTGATTCGTTATCTTTTTGCAGCAATAGATCTTCATACTCTTCTTGAATTTGCAACGCTTCTTCAATGTTATCATATCTGCCATGGAACCATTGGTTGTAAACTTTACATATTGTTTCTCTTAATGCACTTATCTTCATTGTAGCCATTTTTGAATACTTTTCGGATTACGATTTGCCGTTGATGCTAATTTCGCTGAACTTTAAGACTTTAGCTTTGGTTTTAACTTTAACTTTTTTCTTTACTTTGAAACTTTAGCTTTAGACTTGTTGATTTTTACTTTGAACTTTGGTGCAAAATTAACAAATTGCAAATCGTTCGATGATATTCAATCTTGGAACTTGCTTTAACTTTGAACTTTGACTTGATGATGATGATAACTTGAGGATGGCGTTGTTTTTTACTTGGAACTTTGACACATACTTAAAAAATTTAAATTTTATTTTCTTTTACTTTTTTTTCAACTTTTACTTTGATCTTTTGCACTAATTTAAAAATTGGAACTTTGATGATAACGATGACTTTACTCTGGAAACTTTGCTTGAAGATTTTGCTTTTATTTTAATCTTTTGGACACAAACTTAAAAACTTAAATCTTTGGTGACATTTCTTCTTTAAAACTTTAATTTCTTGATGACATTTCACTTTGAAACTTGCTTTATTTTTTACTCTTTAAACTCTTGATGTAACTTTGATTCGGCCATAAATTGACACAAATTTTGATGACCCATTAACTTTAAACATTAACTCTTAGGTACGGCCAATAATGACAAATAAATAAAACGAAATTGTCGCATGCCGAAATGATACACGACAATTATTTAAATTGAAAAACTCTTAAAAAGCGCGTGGCTAAAATGCGGGTTTGAAATGCGTGCGTTTATTTATTCTAATTAAAATATTGAAATTTACAAAAATATTATAATACAAAAATTAAAGAAAAGTGATAACTTACGTCGTGGCCTTCTTGGTCACCAAACATTGTACATTAACATTACTTGACTTGCTATGAAATGTGACCAAGTGCCTACGACCATAGTATTTTTATATGTTTTTTGGTTTACTTTAGGTTTGTTGTGTTGTGTTTGTGTCCTTGAGAATTATATTATACTGTGTTTATGTCTTTGTATGGTCAATGTTGTTTACATTCCTTTGATGATATGATAAAAGGGTTACTTTGGTACTTTAAAATGATTTTGCATATGTTGATGGTGCTAATATAAACTTTTGACAATATTTTTCATAAAACTTATTTCCAAGGTTGAAGGTTGCCTACGTGACCTTTTACTCGTCACACGACAAATAATCTTCGCAAAAAACATCATATTTCAAATAGAAACAATTTTTATTTCTCATTATTATTAGTAGCATCAAATAAACCATTGACCCGTCAAACACTGGTCATTTTACCTCGTTCACCGGTTATTCTTGCTGAAAATATTAGTTTTCATTGAAATTAGTATCTTTTATTGATTGATTTCAATTAAAATATGCACCAGAAATACATTGAAATATGCTGAAATGTACTAAGCTCAAAGATACATTGTTTCTTGGAGTGGAAATAAAAAAATTTTATTAGATTTTTTTATTGATATTTTTTTTTTTTTTTTGATGAGCATATTTTCGGAAGGGAAACATATTTTCCATAAATGAAAATATGAAACATAAAAATTGTGTGTGCATTCTTGTTGATGATTGAATTTATGAATTTTTGAAAATTTTGAATTTTATTTCCATTTCGCTTCCATTTCATTTCTATTTGCAACCAACGATAATGATGATAATGATGACTAAAATGAGTGAATGACATCAATTTGAAAGGAAAAGATATCATGAAAATTTTAATAATTTTATTACACATTTAATTTGAGAGGGATATTTTGGTGTTTTTTGTATCATTTTGTAATTAATTTTTGTAATTTTAGTGATTTTTTTTCAATGAAACATTCTCGACTTTTTCCCGAGCCAAATTCGCTGTCATTTGGCCTGAAAACCGTTTTTTGGAAGCGTTGGGCGTTGTTCAATCGCCGAAATTATTTTTTTGAGGCTAAAAATTTTGAAGTCAAGCATTGCCTTATGTGCTTTATACATTTATTGGGCAATAAGCAATAACAAATCATTGTCAGTTTGTCTGAATGAAATTAGAGAAGAAAGCTAACCCGAACGTACAAAAATTGAAATGAATATTTTTGGCACTATAATATTTTTTCTTTTCTGATCTACGCTTGCGCGATTTGAATATTTTGAATTTGGTATTTTGAATATCTTTTTTCTTGAATAATTTTTTATCAATTTCCCACTCGTTACAATATTTGAACCTTCAATTATTAATTATTTTCATCATTTTCTTTTGTTTAACCCTTTCGAATCCGTAACAAATAAAAAATATGTCATCAGGTCTTGCAGGCGCCACCGGTCTAAGAAGACGTGGACGCCAAACATATACCAGATATCAAACATTAGAATTGGAAAAAGAATTCCACACGAATCATTATTTGACACGTAGACGACGTATAGAAATGGCACATGCATTATGTTTGACTGAACGACAAATAAAAATTTGGTTTCAAAATCGTCGTATGAAGCTGAAAAAAGAGATACAAGCAATTAAAGAATTGAATGAACAAGAACGTCAAGCACAAGCATCGAAAATGCAACAAGAAAATGGTGATAAATGACTATGATTAATTAATAAACTAATCAATCAATTCAAATTTGAATACTTTCAATCAATTAATTAAAATTTCATCACCATCATCATCATCACCACCATCAACGATGATGATCAATGAACAATCATTGATCATTTATCAACACAATATAATCATTAAAAGTAATCATTGACAAGACATCAATGATATCATCAAAAATATGAGTAACAACTCGAGCAAAATCATTATCAACTATCATCAAATCATCATCAGATGACAAGTTAATTAAACAACTTCACTTCGAAAATCTTGAGTGAAAAGAAACAAAGGTAAGTTTTAATTACATTTACATTTTTCTCCGTTGCTTTGTCAATGACCAATTCAATTTCAATCTCAATGAAAGTGAATCATTCATGAAGTGAATGTCAGAAATTTCAAAGTAGCACTCTTTTCAAAGTCAACCAATGACTTGACAGAAAAAATAAACCGGAAAAATTATTAATTTATCAATCAATTAATTACAAGGCTAATGATTATTTGGTTTAGTCTGTGTCCCTGCTTAGGCTGTGTATCTGTATGTTGTACATGATGAATATAAACAAAAATACACGAATTAAGATGATTAAGACATGTTTAAATATCGATAATTGAAATATTAATTAAATATCAATGAGTTAAATTGCATTTTTTCATCAAACGAATGTACATATCGATACATTACACCACCAAAATATTTTCGGATCGTCTTCTTATTCTTCGTCTTCATAGTCGTTTGAATATAATAATAATAATAATTTTCATTTTATTAGCATCATAAAAATATTTTACATTTTGTTTGTTTGTTGCTGTTGCTGTTTCTGTTTGTGTTATTTCATGTATTTGCTACTGTATTTTATTTGAAAATTTTCAAATATTCAATTTTGATTATTTTAAATATGTTTTGATAAAAATAATAATCATTATTTTGTTAAAAAATTTTATTTGAATTGTCTCCCTTTTGTAATAAAAAAAATGATAATTTGTTTATTATTTTTATTGATTCATCTATTTAAATTTATTTTTCTATCAATTTTTGTTAAATGAACAATATTATTTTCATCATAATCATTAAGTTCTTGCAGTCTTGATCGGAAGAGTTGAACATTTATCGAAAGGGTTAGGCAATGTTAGTTATATGAAGCATGCTCGCGACATGGGTGCATATGTGCAACTTTATAAGCTGAATTCATTTTTAATGAACATCTTGGAGCAATGCACGGCAGTAGATTCATTATGGAAAATTTTTTCTCAGAATTTCCAGAATTTTTCTTTGGAAAGATGTTAAATAGATCCTAAGAAAGATCATTGATTCTTGTGACGACATTCATTGATTCATGAAATCATTTATCAAATGTTTTACTTCTTAGATTGATTGAAATGCTTGATTATACTCTCGAATCAAGTTGACTCTACCCGTGTATTTCTTTTACCTTGTCGCATCATTCAAACATCTTAAATAATGTCGGCAATTGCCAGTTTCCAGTCGTAATCAAGCTTTGAATCATCATTATTCACCATTTTTTTAATTGCACCAAATTCGTTGTTGTTGCTAATGTCTATGGAAGTACAGATGATTATTGACTATGGAAACATAAAAGTTTAATATGGCGACAAATTGTCGTTAAAATGTTAAATTGGTTTGATTTTATTGAATTAGTTATTTCAGTGGTTTGAATTTAATCAATGATTTAGCTTTTATTTTCCTCTAGGTGATGTTTAATTTGCTTCGAGTTGGAATGAATGAAGCAAATAATCATTTCATTTTCATTAGCTTAATTAAGAAAAGAAAAATCAAAGAATTTCTTTATTTCTTCCAAAAGATTCTTATCAATGAATGAAATTCAATTGAAAGAATTAGCAAGAAAAAAATGTCATTTTGTTTTTATTTTCTTTCTTATCTTGAATTAATCAAAATTTTATTGATTGATTTATCATATTCATAAAAAAATTCAATTCATTCGAATTATCAATGATTTTATGTGATTTTATTTAATTTTTTATATTTTTTCTCGAATCAAATCATTGATTTACAATATGATCATGATTAATTGTTGATTAATTTTATTTGCAATCGAAAACATCACTTTTTTTCTTGCATTTTTTAAAGCAGCTTGCGTTATTTTATTCTGAGAAAATGAAAGGCTCTCCTTTGATTTGGCCTAAGGAAGTCAACCTGTTCCAGAATCAAACTGATTATTATTATCAATCTGATGGATTGATCAACAAATTGATATTTATCCGATTTTCAATTTCAATCAATTAATCGTCATTTGAATTGATTTAATCAAATTGATGAAATTTGAATTGAATTTAATGAGAATTTCTTGTTAGAAAAATATCGATCCTTTCAATTTCGATTCGGTTTTTTTGGATAGCAAATCGTTATCCGATGAGATTAATCTTTGTCCATCAGATTTTTAAATTCTCAGATCAGATAAAAATTGTGCGAATCAATTAAAATAATCTAATTAATTGATCAAATTAATTAATTTTGCTTTTTTACTTTTTGTGGCTAATTAATTTTTTTAATATGAAAAAAATTGCTTTTCTCAAGCATTTAAAATTTTGCATTTTTCAATTTCAATTTTCGGCAAAACCCTAAGAAAATATCCACTAAAAAATTATTTTTATTCCACTAAAAATGACGCTCATAAAACATTGAATATATCGCATACATACAGCAGCGAATGGTCTAAGATAAGATAAACAGACATACAGGTAAATGAATGAATTCAATAAATGCCAAAAGATGTAATAAACCAAATAATCATCATTGAAAATAAAACTTCATGGCTACCATCGATGATGATTATCGATGATCAACTCTCAGATTGGCCCAATGAGCCCTGTAGACAAGACAACAAGATACAAGCGATTGTATCGGTCAAATCATTGACCATTGACAACCTTTAACCTAAAAAAGAACCTTTTAAGCAAAAGCCAGCGATTTGTCAAAAACAAATCAAAATATTTTGAAACATTCATTCAGCAACGATCATTCAACATGTTGATTGATGTTTTGTTTTTTTTGGAATGGTTGTAGTTCATCGATAATTCATTCCGATTTCATAAAATGTTAACCTATTTTTTTACTCTTCACTTCACTTTAATTTTTATTATCCCTTGGGTGTCAAATGTAATAATAAATGTTTTGTCGAAAATTAAAAATTCCTTTGAACTTTACAACAACAGCTTCAAAATATACAGCTTTTGGCGAATGAAATTTGAAAAATGAAAGCAAAAAATAAGTGAAAGTCATAAAAATGCATTTCACTCAAAGAATTATGGTGTTTTTTTTTGAACGACAGGGAGAAATCGGAGCAAAATACATGAGTAAAATAATCATGTTGAATACCCATTTGTGTGTCTATGTGTGCATGTTATTGCTCGAAGCTTACGAACAATTTGTTGTTGATGATGATGGTTGATGATACAATCAAACACTTTCACTTTGTCTTTTCAAGCATATTTCACCGAAATTTTACGAATGTCATTGACAGCAGTAAATATGATTTTACTGCTTGGTTGGGGGTGTATTTGGCCTTAAAATTACTAGAAAATTTTATCGTTTTAACTAGCTGAATCTGTAACATTGTTACGCAATTTTTGCGAAGGTTTAAGAGTTTCAATTTTTGAGAATAAACGAATTCTTAGGGTCCATTGACCGATCGATTTTAAAGTAATAAAAAAATCGAATTTTTTTTCCAAAAAACTGGACCTCACTCGATGCAATGTTGTAACCAATCACCAGAAGATCAAATCAACATAATATTGTGCAGTACCATATAGCACGATTGATTCAAGGTTTTTTGGTCATAAAAATTTTTCGAAGAAAATGAAATTTTTTCTGATCATATTCTTGTTGACCTTTCTGACCTAATCATAACATCAATAAATAAATGAAATATCGATCTATTGGAAGATTTGTTTCTCGGTGCTTTCACTCTCTGCCTTGCTGCGCAAGCCAATATTTTGTTGTGTTTACATACCAACCGATAAACAAACCATAAACAAAAGTTTCTTTTTTTACAGAGCTAAAGCCATAAATATTTTCTTGTGTGAAAAACAATTTCGTCCTTAAAATATTATGCAATCAATTGTAACCAATTTAGTCTGATTTTTTATGATCATTCGAAGACATGTCGAATCGATACATTTTTTTCAAACTAATCAAATCAATGAATTTTTGCTTGAAAAAGTAATGTTCGTCAAGAAATGTTCGACAAATGATCATCTTCGATCGTCTCAAAGCCTTGATTGAAAATGTAATCAAATTTGAATTAAAAATCAAAAGAAAAAACTCCAAGAATTTAGCACAACACCTACACGTAAACTTTTTGCAACAATTTCTTGAACGATTTTCGTTCAATTTTTTAATTGATTTAGCAGCATATAAGATGTATTTAGACCATGATGATGAAAATTCATTTTTTCGTCATCAATGCTCTTCTTGGAGTTGTTTATAGGCCTGAAAATTTCTATTTTATGAAAATAACAAAAATATTTACAAGAACTTGCGCAGTCAAGATCATTTCAAGATGATTTGTTTTTTTTTTAATTTCGTAGTGGCATTTGTATTTGAATATTAGACTTATTCCCTTGTATTTATTCATTGAAATAAACGAATAAGTTTTCGTTTGATTTCTGTGAAATGCACAAGGGAATATTCCCCCCCTGTGAAATTCTCCTTAAAAATTTTCCCTCGGAATTACCTTCAATTGCATCGTTTTGCACAATTCATTTCGGCTAATTTTTCAGAAAATTTTAATCAGAAAATTTCGAACATGATTCATGCATGTTCATCACATAGATAATAATTCGAATTTGAATTCATATCTAAAAATTCCATGGAAATATAATTTTTTAGCATCTTCCACTAAATGAGTCGAAAAAATGATCAATTTTGGATGAAATTCAGCTCACGATAGAGTTTATAAGAGAAGAAAATGCTTCGACTCTTTGATTTCAATGGCTTCAATGACATAAAGCTAAAATGAGACACTCGTGCCTTTAATTGCACCTTTAATCTACCTTTTGAATCATCTCCTCTCCTAATAATCTTATGCGAGAGACCGACACAAAATTTTGCGACAATTTTCTCCATTTAATCACTCATACCATTGCCTCATTCATATTTTACGAAATTTCGCTTTGCAAAAAGCTTAAGATTGAAATTGAAAAATGACACTTTTTATTATTAATTCACCATAATCTTTCCATCTTCCATTCACTTCTAAAAAACACTTTGAAAACACATGGACAACACACATTTGATTCAACCATTTTCCACCATTATCATTGATTGTTTTGCTGCATTCATACATGCAGAATCTTTGAGGGGTGTTTGTTGTCATAAAGATAAGAACCTTTTTCATTTCTTTCTAAATAATTCATTCATTTCTAAAAAATTTGAATAATAAAAAAACGAATTCAAATGGACAATATTATGCATGATATTATACTATGATTATCATTCATTATCATGATTTGCATTCGGCATTATCATTGTACGATTGTTATTATTGTAATCAATTAAAATTATTACCATTATCGTTATCATTCATTCATTTTTTTTTTTTTTTTTGATATTTAAATTTTGAAAACACCGAAAATTCTAGAGTAGTGCTTTCGCAATATCTGTGATTGTATATTATTTATTCCTTGTTTATTCATGTTCCACTCAATAAAGGTCTCGAATAATTTGAATAATTCAAACTGATCGATTGATTCAGAGATGTAATTTGAATAAATTTAATGTTCAATTGTTTTCTTAATTGTGGTTGAATTGTTTCAAATTGGTTTGAATTATTTTGTTTTCAATTCAGTCCAATTTTTCTCGAACAATAACATCAATTATTGGTGGATCAATTACATTATTGTCAGTCATTGTCCGATGTTTTTTCTTTGGTCATTGATGTTCGCATCAATCAGTCAAATCGAAAATTGATGATTTGTCTCGTTTCTTCGATATTTTCGTTAGGATTTTGAAGCGAAATTAGTTTGAATTATCTATCGTATTATATAGTATTACTTTAGTCTAAATCATCGAAAATCATCTAAAATTGCTGTTATCAAATATCATGTAGCAGTACGCAAATTTGATGATTGATGAATTAAGTTGAAAATCAATTTTGAAGTTTGAAAATTCAATGATTTTTTAATGTTTTTTGAAATAAGAAAAACATAAGTTTATATACAAAATTTTAGATAGAAAAATGACAAATATTGTCGATGACAATTGGTCATTATTAATTGATACTCTTAATCATCGATTGTGATTGGTTTGTTGGTTGATTGGTTGGTTGGTGATGAAGGTTCATCACCACAATCAAATACTTTAAACTCAAAGGCTCTAAGGCTGCAAATTTCATACTAGCCACTTAATTCACCAGTACTGCGACCTGGTGTTTCGAAATGTTATTATTAACAAAATTTTGCCTAAAAATTTTTTCAATTCTGATACCAATCTAATAATAAAACAAGGGCCCTTGACCCTTGGTCAGCCGCAACAACAATTGAGCCTAAAAACCGATTTGATGATCATCATGTAAATGGTTGCTCATCACATTAAATATGTGATAAAAAGCGAACAAATTGAACCCAAATAGAATAATAATAATGATGATCATCAAAATGGTCATAAAAAAAGACAATTTTGTTATTTTATATCTGTTTTGGGCAAACAATATTTTTTTTTAATATTGTACACCCATTATTATTATAGTCATTATTATTTTACGGAATGTAAACATGTTTATATCTGCTGTTGTTGTTGTTGGTGTGATGTAATAAAACGATCAAAATAATTGAAAATAATATTTGGAACAATATTGTTATGTTTTTTGAATTAAATACACAAATACACCAAGAAAAATTTATTTTATATATTAATTTACATTAAATTTGGAGCCATTGTGTTATCAATTTTGGGCCGATTTTTTCCAATAAGAATTGATTATTGAATATTTAACATTTTCAGTCCAAAAAATGGTTCAATCAAAAGGGCGAAGCAAAAATTAACTATTGTTAATTACTATTGTAAATTGTTAATTAGAAAATTGAATTTTTTAATTTAAAAAATGAGTAATTCTTTCACAAATTACATAATATCAGTCTTAATTGTCATAATCTGAAACAATAGATGGTGTATAGTTTGGCAAAAATAGATCATCATGTGTAATTTAATGGAAAATTTCATAAAATTTCTCAACCATTATTGATTTGATTCATCACTAACAGATGACGATAATGTTTTGTTTGCAACTTTTCCTTTTTTTAAAATGTATCAAAAATCTCTAAATGCAAAATATTTTTATGGCCTTTCTATGGCTTTTATTAAATACGATAATTTTGAATAAATGATATTTAATAATTTAATTGATATGATGAAAAATAAACATAATTTTTTTTAAAGAAAACATGATAGAGAATTAACACAAATTTTAAAAAAAAACATGTTCGATCAACAAATAAAACTCAGAAGCGTGTATTTAAAAAAAAGATTGTTTTTATATGGAAAAACGGTTATCAGGTGACTTTTTTCTTTTAATCACTGTCAACATTCGATACTGCTATTTTTACTCATTTGACGTTGTTCGAGTAGATATAGTGTCAAAATTATTGCTGCAATATTCCCCCCTTTCTCAAGTGGATATATGCTGCGATTGCTTCGGGTTATGATTTTATCAACAATTGGGTCAAATATTGACGCCAGTATTGATAAAATAGATCTTTTAGTGATATCATTTGACCAATCAATGTTTGGTATTGATATTTTGAGATAGTCATCGTTTCTGTTCCAAATTATGCCCAATACTTTATTCTCGCCTAACCCGTCATCCCACATTTCATTAATATCATTATCGGATGATTTCCACTTTCTTAATATCATATCTGCTTCTTGAAAATTTTTATACTTATATCATGGAGATCAATAGCTTCTTTTTTTGGTATCAACTGAATATACTAAATCATCAACGTAAAGGCTTGATTTTAACCCACCCACTATCCCACTATATTCGATTTCATATTTTTTCAAGTGATGGTTGATAACCCCGTTTAATAGAAATGGCGATGATGTTAAGCCAAACGGTAATCGAAGAAATTTGTAACAGCTTAATTCATCATCTGGTTTCCATAAGAATTTGACAAACTTTTGATGCTCTGGATGAATGCGTATATTGTGAAACGCAGATTTTATATCAGCAATGATGGCAATCGATTTCAATCTAAATTTCAACAGCAACCTTGGCAGACACCAAGTAGTTACCCCCTTAAAAATTGCGTGATTTAAACAATCTACTCTATTGGACGCATTAATTACTAGACGTTTTTTTGTAGTTGTTTTCTCAGCTGTTTGTTTTCGGACTACGATTGAATAAGGCATATGATAGCCTTCATGTTCTACCAATTTTGTTTGTGGAATAATATTATTGTCCAATAATTCTTTTATGAGCTCATTATAATCATTTAACTCGGAATCATTGAATTTATTTATTTTAGTCATTAAAGGCTATCCTGCCAAAAGATAGAGCCATTACGCCCTAATAAAAAAAAGAGGAAAATCGAAAAAAAATTATCGCATCATATTCTTAGTCGATAGAGATGAAAAAAAGTCCATTACGGTTATCTCAAATTCTTGACCCATCCGTTTCAAAACGTGGGTCAAAAGTTTGTTATCGCGATATCTCGTGCGTTTTAAGTTGCAGACTCTCAATTTTTTTAATAATTGAAGATTATCTAGCTGTCAATCAGTTGTGAAAATATCATTGCTTAAAAATACTTCGTTGATCAAGAATATCCATTTGAAGTTACCATTTTCATTATCGTTTGGGATTTTCTTTGATGCAGAATGACGTGTACACGCCAAAACTGAATTTTCGCTAACTTGAATTCCACAACGGTTTTAGAACTGTCTTTTAGAACAAAATCATTGATATCTTAATGCTAGTCATCATTAATTTTCACAGAAAAAGCATTATAATTGTTGAATATTATAATATATTATGATTGTCAATTTTAATTGATTATAATTATTAATTGACTTGAATTATAATTATAACTCGAATTCCACAACGGTTCAAATAGTCTTTTAGAACAAAAATATTTATATTCTTCTATGTTCATCAATTGATGACCATTTAAGTCCCAGCTTTATCATTTAAAACATTTTGAGCAAACACAAGACAAGAAAAGAAAACTGAATAAAAAGCATCATCGAACAACACTAACGTTTTATTTGAAAAATATCTACAAAAAATGTTTACAAAAAATATGTACAGGAATAATCACTCATAGTCATCACTTTCATAATCATAATCATGACAATCAAAAATGTTTGTCAAAGCCTCAGCTGGGAAGTATCTACGGTTATCGTACTTGCCATAGCTCAGATGGTATATCAAAGCTGCAACATGAGAACACGAGCCGATGGTTCGGTTCCCGTTGGCACAAGTACAATAATGGCCTAGTATATCATCTATACGATCGCCATTTCGTAGATATTTGACATACACTTTGTAGGTCTTTGAATTGATATGTCTCGATCGAAATGTGCATCGAACCAAGTCCATATCACCGACCAGTTTATCTAAAAGCAATTGATCTTTGCCAGACAACATTTCCCCTAGGTACGATCTCGCTTGTGATAATTGATACGACCCAGTGAAAAATATTCTAAGTTGATCTAGCGACAATTTTGGAAAATCATCAAGATCTTTGCTTCCGATGTGGAGGAATTCGTTTTTTTATGATTAAGATCATTATCTAAAACAAATTGTCCAACATCGTTGATTGTCTTATTCATTTCTTTAATTTGTTGCATATTTGTTGTTGTTATACATCCAAAATACTTTGTCAGCTTTTCTAATGTAATTTCATGGCTGTAATAATTATCATTGATATTCATTGTTGCATTTGATATCATGTTACGCACGACAAAATCTATTCTTGATAAAGCATGGCTCAATAAAGTGCGTTTGTCCCCTTCTTGTAGACCCATCCCAGTAATTTCAATTAAGCATTCGTAAAATTTTTCGTAATGACTTGGATTTGAATTGACACGAATATAAGGCGAATTTTGGATTTTACTAATTTGCCCTTTCAATATTGCTGCTGTCGAAGCATATAATTTATCCAGTACTCGAATTATTCTATCAAAATCTGGATCTTGATGTTCGACCCTTTTATGTATGTGATGATTAATTTAAAGCACAATTTATTAAAATTATTTTATTTATCAATTTTATTTTATTTTTCGAAAATCACAAATATTAAACAAAATTTTAATAAACAAATATTAAACAAAATTTTCTAGCCAAAACCCAACGAGCGAGTGAGTGCAAAAAGGCCACGTTTTTCCCCATTGCCAAACAGGTCCTACAAAACGTGTGTTCTCTTTTTTGCACTCATTTTCTAGGGACCATTCATCGACGACGTACGGTCGTCACATGTATATTTGCTTCATTTGGTAGTGATAACATTAAACGACGAAACTTGGAATGTTTCGATCGTATTTCGTCGTTGTAGATGACCAATTCCATTATCGAATTCTTAAATATTTGCCAATCGCTGGCCCTCTCAGAGAATTTCGGTATCTCTTACGCTTTGACTCTATAATTCTTGACGATTTATTTAATCGACCTCCCCTTCTGCATCATGGGAAACCATTGTTGTTAAATCAATAAGATTGTTAACCGGTGAATTATTGATCATGGGTGTTATCGTTATTGAAACGTCATCTATAGCTTTTTTAAGACCTTCGATATCAACTGTTGTTCCCGGAAATTCAGTTCGCAACGTTTTTAATTCATCATGGGATGTTTGGCACATTTTTAAAACATCATTTGTTGGTGTAGATGATACCATTCTGATCACGCTGTAATAATGTTGTACAAATCTATAGATATTTTCAATCTTTTCCATGTAATTTCCGTCATCAACAATACCATCATCTTCTAGTCCCCAAACTGTTTGCTCATATGATTTGTATAAATTTGTCACATCGTCTAGTGGTGGTATTTCGCCACGATTTCGCATTCTGGTAATCTTTGTTCGTAATCTCGTTCTTTCGTTTTTCAACCGCCCCAAAGTATCGACTAATGTTCGATCATGTGGGTCCACACTGTTTGCCTCGCTCGTCCCCAATATCGTTGTGTCATCATAACCTGAATTGCTCGCTGCCATTTTTTAACCCTACCCAAATTTACCCAGATTCAAAATTTTCGTATAATACCTAATGTTTACTGTTCGTTCGTCGTAAGATCGTGGTTTCCACTCAGTCTCATAATCGAAATTTACGAATACGATAATTTTGAATAAATGATATTTAATAATTTAATTGATATGATGAAAAATAAACATAGTTTTTTTTAAAGATAACATGAAAGAGAATTAACACAAATTTAAAAAAGCATGTTCGATCAACAAATAAAACTCAAAAGTGTGTATTTAAAAAAACGAT
Organism: Psoroptes ovis; assembly: GCA_002943765.1. Lineage (NCBI taxonomy): Eukaryota > Metazoa > Arthropoda > Arachnida > Sarcoptiformes > Psoroptidae > Psoroptes > Psoroptes ovis. The sequence goes on from PQWQ01000006.1 coordinate 2,207,702, forward strand.
TGTTTTTATATGGAAAAACGGCTATCAGGTGACTTTTTTCTTTTAACCCTTAGAACTCGAGGCATTTACAGCGCAAGCAAGCCAGCAGCTCGACAATTTTTCACACTCATGTTAAAATAGTGACTGAGAGGCGCCTATCGAGTTGCTGCATTACATCTTATGGTGAGCTTTGCTCACCGCTAGAGTTTTAAGGGTTAATCACTGTCAACATTCGATACTGCTATTTTTACTCATTAGACGTTGTTCGAGTAGATATAGTGTCGAAATTATTGCTGTATGGCATAACAAATAATTTGTTTGCTGAACTAGTTGTCATTCATTTTTTACGTAACGAACCGTTGGAGGGCGATCATTGACTTGTTTCCAACTATTTTGATTGAATAAATAATTTTGCCTGAAAACGAATGATTTCATCAATTCAAAGAATTATGCAAACGACAATCTTTTATTATTAGGATTATTCAACTGTGTTTGTAAATTTCTTTGAATAAAAGAAACAATGAAATCTTAATCGAATTGATTGATTTTATTGATTTAGATTTGATTCAAATTTAAATTTTTCAATTTCACTATTCATAATTCTGTCTTTTCCAATTTTATTTTTATTGTCTCTGCATTCATTTGATACATTCTTTTCCATCGAATTATTCTTTTAAATTTGAATTGAATTTGTTATTCTTGGAATTAAAATGACAGTTTTAATAATGATAATAATAACAATAATGATGATATAAAATTCGACGAAAAAGAATTCAGAAAAAAAATGAAATTAAACAGAATTTATATGTCTAGTCACGAATCATTTTGTTTTTTTAAAGCTCCGAAAGCTTCTATTTGAATTCCATATTATCAATAGATAATCAATTGATTACGTAATCAATTGTGAATGAGTGAATGAATAATCATAAATTTAAATTTTCAAAATCTATTCAAATAAAAAATGTTTCAGTTTTCAAGTTATTTATTCAAATTTATATTCAAATTACTTCGATTTCAACCCAATTAAATCCAAAACAATGATGAACATGATTCACAAATGCAAAAAGCATTTGTTCTCTACATTGGACCATTCACTAATGTTTTTGAATTATTTTTGAATAAATTTTTACGAAGATTATTTGGAGAAACCAATCAGATTTTTTCCTCTTTTTCAAAACAAAAGCAATCAACAAAGTAAATCGTGTTTGTTAGTTTTGTGAGAAAATTATTACAACAAAACTAAAACGACAAATCCATAATGAATGAATCATTTGAATTCAAATCAATGCAATCTATTTTTTCTGTTTTTGCATTGAATTAAATTGTATTGAATTCGGGTAATTCAGCCATTTCGATGTTTTCGGAAAAACAAACTATATCATCATTATTATTATTGTTTGTTTGTGTGAATAATAATAATCGTCGTTGTTTTGCTGTTGTCACTGCCGTTGCTGCTGTCGATGTTGCTGTGTATATCACATAAAATAAATCCAATCGTGTGTATGCTTTGCTACTGGGGAAAACTAACACAAATAGTGATAACGAAACAATGATCTAAAACTGGAAATTGAAGTAAAGCAGCCAAACAAAACAAACAAAACACAAAAATAGTTTGGCAAAGCTGTTGTTCGGCCATTTATTATTTGAATTATTATTATTTGTATTCTACTATTGGGTATCCCCAATAGAATAGGAATCTGTGATATTTTCCAAACTTGAAACGAGTATTTTTCATACATTCAATACTTATTCACACACATTGATTCATTCAAATCCAATCTAATCATTCATTCATTTTTCTTCTTCAGTTGGTATCGACCAAGTCATTATTATTATTATTGAAACATTTTGAATATGTATGTATTTGTAAGCCGTTTGTGAATTATTGCTGTTGTGAAAACCCTAACCAATCAGGGATATTTTTGCTCATGGCAGAGCTATAATTTTACAGAAATTGATGCGAAAAATATCACGAAAAAAATTTGATAAATTTCACATTTGATATTTATTTTCTGGTTCAAATGTCTCAATTTCGATTGAAAAATCGGCAAATCTAAACAAAACAAACAGAAACAGAGAAACAAATCTGATTATTTTTCACATCAAATACAGAAGCTAAGAATTCGTATTTCGAAGGGGCATTTTTGACATTTGTCATTTTAGATTTATTGATGTGGATGATGGTGGAAGAATGATATTTCTACATAAGTTTTTTCGATTAAATTCATTCATTCATTCATTTTCATTATCAAACTATAATAATTTATAATTTTTTCTGAGATTTGCTTGCTTTTCATTCCATCAGCATTGACCATAAATCAGATGAAGATCACAGAAAAAAATGGAAATGAAAAAAAAATTGGATTTGATTGAAAAATTTCTTTCAAATTTTCAATTTTCTTTGAATTAATTTTTTTTTAAAATAAAAATTAAAGATTCTCAGAAGGTGATACTTTTGATGATGTATGGTACATGTGTGTATGTTTGAGATATGAGGTATGAAGTTATGAGGCTTTGTTTTGAGGCTATGCTTGTTTGCGAATGTTTTTACTGAGGATCCAGCCCTGAATGTGCATCAATGTTGATGAATGATCGGATGGGTGGATGGACGGATGGTTGAAGGGGTGAAAAGATTGATTGATGGATGGGGGCTGAATGGATGGATGGGTAGAAGAAAGCAAACAACTCAGCTTGACTCGGTTGATTCAATGTTTATCTGAGTGAAATGAATAAGTTAAAAATTCCCAACATCTGATAAATTCGCTTCATGGTTTTCATGATGACATCAAACATTTCTGCTTTTTAAGAAATTTTTCAGAGAAAATTCTCTTTGATCTTTGATTTTTTTTTCGCTTCTTTAAGAAATCAATGTTCTTAATGATTGGCTGTGTTGTTTTATTTATTCATTTTTGTATGATTCAAAGATAATTTCACCAAAAAACATACAGATTTTTGAGTAGTCTTATCTTTCTTCATTTTGATACTCCAAGATGGTTTTCTCTTGAGTCAAAGTTCGTAATATTCCTAAAACGATTTGCTAGATCAAATTCAATTCAATTCAATTCATCTCAATTCGATTGAAGCAAACACAGTAGAGACTTTGTCTCTGATAATAACTGAGGCATTTTTTAGTTCAGCTTTGATTCAGCTTGTTTAACATTCAGCTTCAGCCATCGAATCAAATTCAATTTACTTCAAGATCAAATTCCTCTGGAAAATTAAGGCAAAATCAAAGAAAAACTGTGCCGACATACAAAAATTAACTGACTATCAATGCTGAGCATCTTTTAATTTCTCATATGTTTGCTCTGTTGATATGTTTCCAGTAATTTTAGCGCAAATTTTTTGAATTTAGTTCTTTTTATTAAAAAATTTCTCGCCGACATTCGCTATAAATAGTATTTTTAACATTTTTAAATGTGATAAAATCGAATAAACAAACTAACAATGAGAGATATAGAGGCATATATTGAATTCTTCGTACTGTATAAAACTCGAAACACTCGAAAATATCTCTGAATTATCATTAAAGAAACTATATTAATTAAAAAGAAAATAATCTTTTTAATTTAGAGAAAAAACATTAATTAATCTGTAGGAATTGATTTTATATCATTTTTCTTCTTCGAAATATTGGCGATTGAAATTCAAGTACATTGAAGTTCAGATGATTGAAATCAAGTTTAAATGCATTTTAATTTTCTCAAATAGTTCAAATGTCAATTTGATTCCTATATAAAAACAAAAATTTAGCCTACAAACAACAAAGATACAAAAATTGATTTTATATTTTTATGAAAATTAAAATTCTTCATTGAAGAATAATAATAATAATTTGATCTATTATTTAATCCATTTTTCTACTTTATTGTTGTTTATTTAGTATTGTTTATTCGTATTTCGTTTTGAATCATTTTATTTATTCATTTATTTTTTCCTGTGCCTCTACGAACATAATTCATGATTATGAAACTTGATTCATGATTATAAAACTGCATATGAGCTTAAAAGTGAAGCTGAAACAAAATGAAATTGAAACAAATCCAAAATAGACATCAGATCTACAGTTCCAGTTGGCGGATACACATTGGAACAATACATTGCTATGTCAATTACATAGGAAACAAATATAGTTTTGAATATATTTCAAAATCCATAAAAATGTGTTTCATTTCCATTTTGCTGTGGCGAAATAATATAATTATTTTGTGCAAAAATGGCTTCTTTTGGTAATATTTTTTTGCATGTATCATATACTGTGTTTGCATGCAATTGAATTGAATCCCAGCTACATCAACAGCAGCAACAACAACAACGGTTACAAAACTTGAAGTTTCTTGTTTCGCGAATATTTTTCCTTGCTTTGCTTAGCTTTGTTAGTCATTATTGTTCATTGATTCATTCATTCATTCAATGAAATAATATTCAGTCAAAAGAACCGTGAAAAGCTTCAAAAATAAATGAAAACTTTTTTTGAATATTTATGGCTGTTTTGTTTTGTAATAAATTTTCTTTTTTTCTTTCCTTTCGTTTTTGCGTATCCATTTATTTATTTATTTATTTTTTAAGTTCACAACGTCGTCGTCGTCGTTGTTGATGATGACGAACGTCCACATGTACACAAATAATGAACAAATGCTGCTGCTGCCAACTGCATATCCTTATCGGAAAAAAAGTTGGCAAAACAAACTTTAACTGAACCAAACGAAGTTAAAGTTAAAATCAAAACTTTTGTCCAGAAATGTTTCGTTCAATCATATAATCAATGCTTGAATATTTCGAAGTATTGATTAAAATTAAATTTGAATTTGGAACTTGAATTTGTGCTGAATAATGTTCAATTGTTTGGTATACAATTGGTCAAGAATTCATAATTTATTTTTTTACTGAAAAAAAATTCCCAGTGGAGATGGAATTTGTTTTTTTTTTTTTTTTTTTTTGCTTTATTTTTGAAGGATTTGACAAATAGGACAAAATTAGATGATTTCGTAAAATCCATTAAATCATTGTATCCATCATTCAGATGAACTGAATTAAGTTGTCATCAAAATTATTATTAAGATTTGGCCTTATTTGCACGCACAGACATCTACACGCTGAAACACTTATTAGTCATTTTGCTTCGATTTGATCGGTAAAAATTGAATTCGACAGCAGCAGTGAAAAAGTGAAACAAATCCTATATATCGAGATATCACAGAATATTTATTATTTTTTTGTCTAAAGAGAAAAAATGTCAAAATCTTGACAATTTCACTTGAAATGGAATTTTATATCAGAAAAAAATATTACGTCTTAATTACGTATGATTGGCCATCAATTTCTTGTTGGATTTTTTTTCCATAAATTCCAAAATACAATTGATTTATTCAATTTTGGCCTGTGAAAATTTAAATTATAGTTTCATCAATTGATTCAATTTTCTAGAGATTTTTTTCTGTGGAATAATTTATTGAATATCGCTTATTCTTTGTTTTGTTATTTGTCTTTGATTCATGTGAATATCTCTGAAGATGACACGTATCAGATTTGTATGAATGTGTGTGCTTGAGAGAACTGAATGTAGCATATTTCATCGTATAATTCATGGTGTTTTCTGAATTCGCTAAAATTAAGTTGTTTGTCGATCAATAAATAAATAAATGAATAAATATTCAGATTAAAAGCATCCAAATTGAAAGCATTTTTTTTTGTTTGCCTATAAATTATCATCATTTTCTTTCGCAGGTATTTCAGGTTAATTTATAGATATTCAATCAGGTTGTGAGGTTGGCTTGAGATGGCGACATGAAATTTTTTTGAAAAAATGTTGCTTTTTGTCGAATCACAATGATCGAAGCCACTCGAAGGCAGATGAAATAATACAAATATGGTAAACTGACACTAATTATCGTCAGACGACGATGACAATCATTGTCTGATTGTCTTTGACGATTATTAACGATAATTATTACCAGAAATGCCATTTTTTTACATTTGTCCTGAATGTTAATTGAGCGAGCTCTTCGAGAATCAGTCGATTTTCGACCCATTATCATATAAGTAATTTGAATAAATGACAATGATTAAATGATTTCGATGATGATTTCAGTAAATTCACTGCTAGTAATTACGTCAACGTGTGTAATCCAATTATTATTTATGTAAATATTTATTTACTTTGTAGCAAAATTTCCTAAACTTTTCTTATCTTATGTTGATAAATTAATATTCTCAATCAGTAGTTATTTTATAGCCAGAGAAAACTAAATACAGTAGATTTTGACTCAAAAATCTGACAAAGATGAAATGTCAATAAATTTTGTCATTTCTTTCATTCCTGTTTCACTCTTGAATTAATCTTAGGAGAAAAATATTTATTATTAAATTATTCACAAATGAAGTAAAATCGTTAGTATTTTCATGATTATTGTGTCAGAAAATGGTGATCGAGCGTCAATATATGTGATAATCATCTCCGTTAGATTGAATCATATCCATAAGATTTGAATTCATCAATTAAATTTTTACAGACAATAAAATTTCTACGACTGTATACCAAGATCAATGAGAAGTTTATGGGAAAATTAACAATTTGGAAAATTTTTAACGAATTTCCAGGTGACTGAGGTGAATTTGGATTGAAATTTTACCTTACTAAAACATATCACTATTATATCATCATCAGTCAAGTAATGGTGATTTGAATTTGTTCAAATATCATTGTAAACAATCACTAGCCAAGCCAGTCGAGCCGTAGCCAAATATCACGCAAAATTAACTCAATTCAATTGATAATAACAAATATAAAATCGAGGAATTGGCAAAAGATATAAGATCATCAAAATTGAATCCGATAATAATTATGAAAACAGCAGTGGGAACTATGTCTTGCGTGAAAATTGAAGCTTTTTTCAATTGTTTGTATTATTCGTATAGATAATTGTCACTAAAAAAAATTGTGATTGACTTTTGATTAAGTATTGAACAATCAAACTGAACTTGGGTTAGCTTTGACTTGAACTATTCATCGAAATATAGTTAGATCATTTCAAATTGTTTTGCCTCTAGTATTCAGCCATCCTAAGGTGTTAACCTTTGATTTGCATTGAAAAATTTCAAATCAAATAATTTTGATTCAAATTCCAAAATTTCTTTAAAATAATTTAAATTTTTTTAGCGCTAGTCACAAATGTATAGCCCTCTGCATATGCTTAACATACACAAACACCAATTAATCATTCAGTGTCAATGTACAAAGCTTATGATGACGATGATGTTTGTCTGCATTTCTTTCATTTTTCTTATTCTCATATGATGCCGATGATCATTGTCATGATGATTTGTTGCTTGTCAAATTCGTCATTTTCATTGCATACACACACAGCTACAAACACCCGAAAAATTGTCGACCAACGACCAAACAGCAAGAAGAAATCAACAAAAACAAACCATGTTTCATAGGAAGTTGCATTGAAATCATGATAATTTGCATTTATTCCAATTACAAAATGATTTTTGTTTCTCCTTTACATGCATTTATCAAGCATTTTGACTTGTATCAGATGTGAACGAACTGAACAAAAATAAATGTTCCTATAACATCTGAATACACACACTATCGATATATGAGAAGCAGCACATCAGAGCTTGATCATAAATCAATAAATGAATGAACAAAATGAACGAATAAATGAATTCGAATTTCTTTTTTTGAAACATTTTTTCTCGCCAAAAAGAAATGCATGTGATCCAACAAAACAATGCAAAGCACCAAGAGATTTTTATTTTTTTATTTTTTGTGCAAATTCAGATTCGTAAAAGAATGGGAAAATGGAAATAACAAACCCCAACTACGACCAATGATATACATTTTTTCTTTTTCTTTCATTCGGAAAAAAAACCCATACATCAACTGATGATGGTGGTGTTTTGTGTGCATGTCGGTGTGTGTGTGTGTGTGTGTGTGTGTATGGTAAGCCATCCACCAAAAAAAAAAAAAAAAAAAAAAAAAAAAAAAAATCTTCGAAAAATTTTCGAAAATTCAATTGGAGATTGGTTGTTTCAATTCTGGTCATATTTCAAAAACTATTCGGTCACAATTTCCAATAGTTTCAAATGATGTTTGGTATATATTTTTATTTTAATATTGATTCAATATGTGAATTATGAGGTTTCAAAAATGATCGTCCATCAAATTAATGTAATCAAAAAGTTTCATTTTTTTCATCAACCAACTAAAACATCGTTTTTCACTACCCTCACTGCATCATACCTCCTCATTCTTTCTCATCTTAAAAGTATCCAATTTTACTTTTCGAAAAGTTTCAAAAATGTTTCGAATATTTGCTTGTGATTCATGATATATATAAGTTTGTTTATACACACAAATAGACCAAATTTATCAAAAAATAGTAGTATCGAATAGAAACACAGGCCCACTGTAATGAAAATGTATTAATTTTGATGTTTTCTCATTTTGAAAATACGACGCCGAATCCATGAACACATAAACAAGGATTTATGTGTGTTTTTATTTATTTACTTATACAAAATACAAATGAATGACTTATATGCATGCAAAAATATATAATGCAACCAAAATAGTAAATACAAAAATGTATATAATAATACAAAATGATGTATAACGACAACATCAATGATGAATATATTTTTTCGAAATAATAATAATAATAATTGCAACAAGCGGCGACAATTTAAGCTATGAGCCTATGAGAACGACCATTTCTTCTGTTGTAAAATAAATAGAAAAAATTCAAAGAGGATCATCAAAAAACAAATATTTCATTGATATTGTTATCATTGTAATAGTAATAATAATAATGATAATAACAACGTTTATGAACAAAAATCTCATGTAAACATTTCGAATTGAAAAATCTAAAAATGAAATATAATTAGCCAAAAAACACACAACAAACAAGCAAAATTTGTAATTTTTAATTTAATTATTTCGATTTATGTAATTTGTTCTTTTAATTTTCAATTATATTAATAATTTGTTGTTGTAGTTCAAAATTTGATAATTATTATGATGAAATATGTCAAAACTAATTCAAAAATGATTCAAATGACAATTAAGTAATTTAATGTTCAAATCAACGAATTTTTATGTGAAAAAATTCTGAAATCCTGAAAAAATACTCAGCCACCCAAAATAAACCTGCCATACTTGATTCTGTTTTTGAATTATATGGAATTGATCCTGCTTTTTGATCCCTCAAAAAAATTGATACAAATGATTTTAATCATCACCAACGACATTGAATATTTATTTGGTTCGAAAAAACAAATAATTTCAAAGATTTTCGCATTTTCCTCAAAAACTAAAAAAACTAACTCGGTAAGTCGGTCTGTTGTCATTATTTTTTATTGTTATTATCATCATTTATGTAATTATTATCATTATTTACATTGAAACAAATATGCCGAAATGATTTTTTTCTTTCATTTTGATTTTGATTTCTGTATTTGACAAATGTCAATGGTCAATGAGAAACATTCAATTTCAATTTAGTTTATTATTATTATGATCATTATGATTGTCACTATCGTTATTATTATTATTATGGCCCATTACGAGTCATCGGTCTATTTTTTTATTTATTCAACAGATTTATGTACATTTCTATTCAATGTTTGTGGTCACAAAATTTTTAACATTGTTTACACTGATTCTTAGTTTTTCGTTTGAGAAACTAAAAAAAATTACGGCCAATTACTAATCGATTCGATTGATTAGATGGATTAATTAACGAGGAAACAATTAATTAATGCTAAGAATTTGATGATCCATGGATTTTCATCTGTTTTGATGTGAATATCGAATAATAAAATATAAATTTCTTGAAATTCAAGATGAAATTCAAAATCAGAATCAATCAACAAATCGTCCATCAATAGGCGAAAATTTTTCCCTTTTCTCTCAATTAATTATCACAAATCTTTCATTTAAAATTTGATTAAATTAAATTTAAAAGAGGTAAATCACTAATTTTATATAAGATTTAATTTTTAATTCACAACATCAAGATATGCCGACATTTATGACATTCAAGTTTTTTTTCTTTGCAAAGTTCAATTTTTCCTACTTGTTCAGTTAGTTAAAAGCTTTTTATTTTTATTGTAATTGTTAACGATTATGGTTATGATTATTATGATGATGATGATGATTATTATTATGATCGTTATTATCGTAGTAACATGGAAACAGTGGCTGATTCACTGCACACACACACACCACCACCATAAAGCCACTTACCGTCGTACATTACATAATGTTTTTGTTTGTGGATATTGATGGTGAAAATTCACTCAAAAATTTTTTGATTTCGTAATTTTCGACCGGAGAAAAATTTTCTCGATTTTGATTACGCAACAAATGAAACTTTGTTTCACATTTTTTCATCAAAATCGTTACAAAAATTTACAGGTGTGTCAAAGCAATAAAAATGATAATCAAGTGGTTTTTGAATATTTTTTTCCCACCAATTTCCATTGAGATTTAATTGGAAACAATGGTACATTCCTCGTTCTATTTATCTCTTGTGTAACTTAAATGAATGAGTGAAAATAATCAGAAATGACCTCGAGAAACCACCAAATTTTCTTGATCGAAAACCATGTATTTTGATGAAACGTTTTCGAATTCTTTTTCGTGAAGCAAATAGTAAATGAATTTTTGAAATGAAAAAGTTTTGAAAAGGAAAAACATTTTGAAACATTTATCTTATCCAATCAATCGGTTAGATAATGTGCTTGCTTGTTGACTGTAGCTCACTGGTGTTGTTGTTGCTTGTTATTCTTTGAAATGGTCATAAAATTTTTTTATTTTGCTCCAAATTGCACAGTTGACAATATTTGAAAATGTTGACCGGTGTTTTAGCATGAAACATTCCAATTCACTAAAGTATTGACCAGAAAATGAGCGGGAATAACTTAAATTTTAAATCGAAATTATAAGGGTAATAAAAGTTTACTTGTATTTCTTCGCTTGATGGTCATAAAACTTTTTTTTTTATTTTTCATTTCAAAGAAATTGTCATAAATTGCATCACACACACACACACATATAACAAACATACGTTATTGCGTGATGATTTTTTTTTTACAGTTATTCAATTTATCGAATTTTTTCACCAACAACACCGACAACCTTCAAACGTTTATTGACCAGAGGACATTTGAGATTTTGGTCCTTTGACCGGTGATATCTCAAGTTTTTTTCTAGGGTTCAAAGTTCTCTTGGAATTTTACAATGAATTTCAAAATTTTGAATTTCTTCGAAGGTCTTTTTGTATTTTGTTTCCTCAGCTGACGATTCAGTTTCAAATGATCAAAATACTTCAAATTATCTGAATGAAACCTCGTGATTATTATCTAAGAAATGTTTTCACTGAAAATTTTGAACTTCTCAAAAATTATCCATCTTTTGTGTGTTGTAAACTAATCCAATTCAAAATATTCAAGGAAATCGAAGATTTCAAAAATCAAAAAATGAAATTATGAAATTCTGGTGTAATTCAACACACAGGCGATTCCAATCATAATTCACAATAATTAAAAATTTAATCAGATTGTAATCATATTTGAAAATTGATTCAGTTATCATCATTATTTACCAGACAATGTTGATGCGATTTGTGATATTGCTCAACATTCGTTGAATAAAGCCATTCGATACCATTATCATTAATAATGGAAATAATTATAATTGTCATAATCATTTCCCCACTTTTCATTTATTCGCTGTTCAAATCATGATCTAAAAAACAAATATTATCGACACTGCATAACTATGTCTACTAACAGCAACATTGATTCTCATGAAAACATTGAAATTAGATAATCACATAATTAATAATAACCGAAATTATTAATTATTATTTGATGCAGACAATTGCAATAACGACAACGAATTTAGTCGATTTACTTGATCTGGTTTCATATTTGTGAATAAACATTGAAAATTAATTAATTAATTATAAAAATTCAGGGGAAACAAACATTAAAAAATTGATACAATGTCTCAATACAATGTGTCTGCTCATTATGTGTCGATTATTATCATCGTCTATTTCTGTGTCTATTTTTTGTTTTGTGTATCATTATTTCAATTAAAATCTCTGCACAATTTTTGCGAAATTATGGCAGTATTGGAAATTGTTTTCTTCGATTGTTAATTACTCGATGTATTAAGTTCAATGCTTTCAATTCCACATAAATCATGATTATTTTCCATATTTCACTTTTACTCAAAAATCGATGGAAATTTTGACTTGAATTTTGATTTGAAAATTGTCGAAAATCAGTCCAAAAAAGCATCCATAAAGCACCGATGTGACATGTCAATAATAATTTACATATTAATCATCGATTTTACGGCTCGACAGTGAAAGCTACTATGGGTCAAATGGTCATAATAATAATCATTTGTTGAACAATGAAAACAAAAGAAAAATTGATTATTTCATTGTAATGAAAGTTATTTGCGAAATCAAATTAATTTGTATCGTCACAAATAATGGACTGATAATAATCAAACCATGATGATGATGATCATTTGATGATCATCACATATTTCTCTTATTCTTTCTGACCTCTGAATAGATAAAATTAGTCTCGGTTATCTAATTCCTACTTCGGGTTTTTCGGGTTTATTATCGATGAAAAAATTTCGGTGAAATTTCCCGGAACTGACTCGAACTATTTCAAACATTATTCGGGTAGATAATTGCTGTTTGCTTTTCTACCAATCCAATTCAGCTATTGAGATTGAAACGGGCCAAATTGCCTCAGAAATTCAAATTCACGGAAAGAGTGCGCACGCTTTTATAATGCTTGTCATTTTCACTTTTTGAATCGTGTATTCAATGCACAGTCTTTCATTTTATTTTCATTTTGACACTATAAAATTGAATTTGATACTATTTTTCCTAACCAAAAGATTGTTATTTCAATCTCAAAACACATATAAATATAAGCAAACACATGCACACACACAAATACAGAGACAGCCAATTGCAATGAATCATTTGCCCAGCGTTTCGTTTTGTTTGATCGGTCGTAGTTTTTTCATTCCAATTTTGTTGTCTCAAATTTTGAACATTTTAAAGTTTAATTTAGCTCAATTCAGTTGAATCAAGTTGAGCTTTTCCATTATCTAATCTTGCTAGAATTTTGAATTTTTCTAAATTTTTCAAAAAATTTTTGATTATCAAATATCTTTCAAAAAGTTTTTTTTCTCAAAGAACATTTCAAGAATTTCTCTTTCACTGAGCTTTCATTTTTTCATTCCAAAACATCTTTGAATATCGTAGCCAGCATCTATGAATCTTTTAATTTTTTATCTTCAAACTTCTTTGAATTTAAATTTTAATTCGAAATTTGAATTTAGCTTTTTCGTTGTAGTTCTTAATTTAATCTAATTTTTTAGCTTTTTCCCTTGATTCTGATTGCTTGGTAGGAAAAAAAATGTGCGCAGATAATTTCGTTTGCTCTCTCTTAGGATGAGAGAAAATTTCAATTTTTACCCCTGAAATTCAGATTCACCCCCTTCAAAATTAAAATTGAATTGAATTGAATAAAATTTCAATTCTACCCCCTACAATTCAAATTTTGCCCTTTAATTTGGTCAGAAAAATTTTGATTTAAAACTAAATTATATCAAAGATATTTGCTTTCTCTTCGAGCAAAAACTTTAAATTCAGTAGTTCAAAAGTAGTTAAAATTTTATCATTTTTCACTGATGAACATAATCGATTGATAGCTTTAAAAAATTGTTGCAGCCATTACTGGCATAACTCAAAATTATCAAAAGCCAACATTTTTAAGCCACAAAACAAATTTCAAATTTCACATTTCAAATTTATTATTTTTGCTTTTACTGAAATACTTTGAAAATTGAAAATTATGTAACATTCAAAAGACGAAAAAACGAAAAATTCAGTGTCACTTTTTCCCCCTGCGCCTCCAGCAATTTTTGGCAACTGGCACACATATATACTCAATTATACAATCACAAACAGTCTATGCACACCAACTTGGAATTCTCCGATTTCAATGTTTCACTGTTTTTTATTTTCTTTCGTTTGTTTGTATGGCAGCAGCTGTGTTTCTTTGCTTCGATTGCTTTTTTTGATTTTGATTCAAAATTTCCATTGAAAAAATTTGAAACTTGTTTATTGTTGTTTGTATTCTCACTTTCAATTCATTTCGACTGGGATATCACTGAAAATCACCGAACTTTCAAACATTTTTCCATATTTTTTCCATTCGTTGAACAAATTGAAATTTTGTCATTTCACCATTTCACCAAATGAAGTTTTGTGTGCTCTGAAAAGCTTCAAAAAGCTTCAGTAAAGTTTATAGGCCCAAAAAATTCGTCAAACGAGAAAAAATGTCAAAAAACTCGAAATTCTGTGAATAATATCACCAAAAATAGTCGTAGAATGGACCTGCGCAATTTCATGTTTTTCTCTAAGGATTGAATACATTTAGAATCAAACATTTTTTATGAAAATATTTGCCATTTAGTAATATTAGATTAGATAATCTTCAAAGAGAAAAAACGAACATTCGAAGATAGACAGATCAACTTTTTTGATAATAATTATGCATTTTCAATGAGAATTTAGACAAATACAAATACTGAAATTAACAATGTTACTTTTTTAAATTTCAATGAAATGAAACGTCGGAATAATTTGACAATTTATTACTGACATTTGTTAGTCAATATTATCATTTTCGCTGATAATTATATGGTGAGAATTGAAATTTTTTCCATTTGAATATTCTAACTTTTCGGACGCCCATTTCTTTAGCTTGCCCTGGAGAGAAATGCTTTCGAAATTATGGAAACATTTGAAGTTCCTCAGTGAAACAATTGATAATGAAATGATTTATTACTGTAATAAATGAAATTTTTATGATTAATTCATGGAAGACAAGATGATATGCAAATTTTTATTTCGAGAATTTCAATTTTCCTTCTGAAAAATTGATTTGAAATTTGAAAATTTCTAAAATCAAAATTTTTGCTGTGAAAATTAAGAATTCCGTTTCGCTTGGACAATTTCAAGAATTTTCATTTTCATTTTTCTCTTTATCATTAGATATCGCTTTTGATTAATTTCTAGAATATTTAATGATCCATGACCAATGAACCAATGAAGAGAACCAAAGAGAGAGCGATTGATAGAAATTCATTCAATGAATATGTGCAATCATGATTCAATGAATTTTGATTTGAATTTTCTTCTATTATCAATTCCTTGATATCTTCTTTGTACTTCACAATTTCCTCTTCGCCTTTCTAATATTGGAATATTGGAAAATCAATAAAATGTATTTCTCGAACACAAATCATGTCATTTTGATTCATATGATGCAATGTTTTGCAGTATTTCAGTAAACAGAGATAAGTGATACGAAGAATATTCTCTAGAATCGACAGATTTGAAACAAAAATAATGGCCAATGATTGTGGTTTTTTAGGCCATTTTATTGATTGTGTAATGAGGAAATACTAAGATTTATAAATCAAATTTTATTTATTTTCAACTCAAATTCATATTCGAATTACTTTAAAATGTTTACATTGTTTAAATAGCATTATTATCCTCATTACTTATCATCATAACTACAATGGAAATGGTCGAAAATATCCGGATTTGATTTTGGTATTTTTTTGCATTTCAAATTTGATAAGGAATTTCCATTTCATTTTTGCATTTCCATTTCATTTTTCCATTTCATCAAAATTTAGTTCTTCAGCATCCGATTTCCGTTCATTTTTCGCTTCTTTGTTCCAAACAAAGATAATGTCAGACAGAATTCTGCAGAAAATCTTGTAGAAAATTTATGTGGTGTTTGTTTGACATCAGCAGCAAAAGCAGGAGCAGCATCAGCTGTAACAGTATCAGAATCAGCTGTCACAGCTTTCATTATTTTATTTTATTTTTTTGCTTTGTTTTGTTGCAAATTTATTTATTCTTATTTATTTCCATAAAGATAATTTATGTTTGCATCCATCCATTTTTTTCATTTAAAAATTCATACATAAATTCAATCGTTGCTTGCTGTGGATGCTTGTTCTTTGTGAAATGTATGTGTATAAATAAACGAACGAATAACACAATAAATAATATCAAAGTTTAAGTTTGAATTACAGCAAAAAAGAACAGATTACAGACATTATGAAACAGTCAAAATAGGCCTAAATAAGCTGAAATACGATAACGACAGCATCAGTGACGACGACACTGATTCACATATTTCATATCATTTGATGCTGATGCTGATGTTGATGTTGCCATTTTTTCTTTTTGTTGGTTTGATACATTATTCAGGGTGAAATGAGAAAAAATGGTCATAATCCAGAATGCCAAAGAATTTTTAGTGGGGTCGTGAATTCAGATCGTTTTTTTTATTTTTGTTTGCCCCCATTGTTCTCCTCGTTTCCAGCAGCTATGTGCTTATTATACAGTTTATAATACATAGCAGAAACAGCAAACGATAAGCAAAAAAAAAAACAAAAAAAAAACAAAAAAACGCAATAAAAAACGATCGATTCGACTTTACCAATGAATGAATGATTGAATGTAGCCAAAAAAACGTGTCGCTTTTAATGATCTTCTTATGTAGTAATAATAATACTAATAATTCAAATAATAATAATAACGATCTTGAAGCTCTGCAGAATTCTACAGAATTTTTCCAGTATTTTTAATTTTTCCAATATTTTGACTGTATCAAAATAGAATCGAAAGAAACGATTCTCAGGACTCAGACAATTTTATACTCTTCATAATATTTTTGATTCTTCATAATAGTTGATCGCTTAGAAATTCTTGAATTTCGGTAAATCATATTGGAATTATGAATGACTTAAGACATGGAGATACTATGGAAAAAATCTTTGAGTTTACTCTCTAAGATTACTGCGAAATCTAAAAACAAAACATAAATCAAAAAATTACATTTCTTATCCAAAATGTTATTGGGTAATAAAAATTTACTCAACCATTTTTTTCTGGTTTCTTTGATTTTCTGAGAAGAAAACGTGACGATATAATTCTCATTTACCAGTGAAGCATAGATCAAATTTAAATTTGATTCAAATTTTTTTCGCAACAAAATCACATAAATAATTTGACTGATACAAAATTGAAAAATGTAAACAAACAATTATTCTAAATGTCAAATCGATAGATGGCAGACAAGAATGTTTGGTCTTTCATTTTTTAAAATTTTAATTAAAATTTAATTCAATTGGTCAAGATTTTTTCCCTTAAAATAATTTTTGTTTCAATTCCACGACACAAGAAGCCGCTACTGCATTTTCTTTCGATTTAAATTTTCAAGCCAAGATTTTGGAATTTTCAATTTAAATCTCAGTCAATTTTACCGAGTCAAATGAACGAATTTAGAAACTTTCTACTATAGAATATAGTAATTGATCAATCAGAGATAATTTGAAAAATTCGGGCAAATCAAACACCCGAAAATCTATTCACATAATGCTCCGATTGCGTGCAATTGTAATTTATATTTGAAAGATATGTGTGTGTATTTGTTTTATTTCTGATTAAAAAAAATCTTGGTTCAAAATGAAATTTTTCAAAGACTTCATTACTCCAAACCGAACCAAACAAAGCTTATCTTTGATTCATTAATTTTTTTTTTCGATTGATCATCATTAATTTCGATGATAATAATCAAGTGAAAAAGAACTGGACCGGATATGACGAACGCCTTTTGCAAATTTTCGCCAACTGCACGCCCACCACCGAACATTTGTTCGCATTATTCCATCCAGCAGCGGCCATTTTCGTCTTTCGGCGAAGTATTTTCAACTGTGAATGACTAAAAATGAATTCACTTGAGCCAAGAATAATAATAATGACAACTTTCAACAATGAACTTTAGTCACGCTCGGATAGTTTTTTTCTGAGTTTTTTGGATTCATTTTTCCTTTAACATTCAAGTCTCGTATATTCATGTATGTATTTGAGTCCTGTGTTCCTGTATATGTCTGCTTGTGTGTTCATGTATTTGTTCTCATGTCTGTGTGTGTGTTTCACATATAAATCATGAAATTTTAAAAAATCAACGAAAAAAAAGAAAAAATAATTCACTGAAAGTTTCAAAGTTAGCTGGTTATCCCTTTGATTTTCAATTTTTTTCATTATTCGAATGCTTGAAAAATATAAATTGAATTATATTTTTTTTCGGAACAAAACTTGGAATATCGTAAGAATGAAAAAACTTTTGATCCAAATGGAGTCATAACCGACGTCATTCAAATAGACACAAGCAGATTAATTAAGATTCATTCTAATAATTTGGTCAAATCTTAGTAGAATGGTGAATTTTCGAAATCAATCAATGGTTTAATCAATTTTGATTTTGATTTTTCAATTTTTTCTTTGGGCAAGATAATCTTTGAAAATTTCCAATTTTCGTCCGAAAAAAAATCAAAATTTCTTTGATTAATGTATTATCGAGAAATTGATTTTTTCGTCTTTGAAAATCTTTGATGATTTTTAGTTTAATTTCTAGCCATTTTTTAGCTCAGCTATCCATGTTTTCCATGTTTTTTTCCTTTTTTCTTCTTCAATGCTCATATAAAAATATATGCTAACTCGTAATGAATGTTGAATCGTATCCACTAAAACTAACCAGAAAAAGGCGTTTCCATACTTCGAAGAAATTTCTTCAAATGGGAGAAGCAAAATGCAACAAAAAAAAATCAAACAAAAATCTCCATTCGATTTACACGCACACACACACGTTGTTTATTGATTATTTTGTTTCAAAAGCAAAAATTCTAGCTGCGCGCGCAATTCATGAATTTTTTTGAAATTTTTTTCAATGAACTCTGAAATAAACAGCTAAATTACGTTCCAGAGAACACAAGTAAAATTTTTGAATCGAAATTAGATGAAATGAAGTTAACTTTGAAGCGAAATAGACTCGAATAGACCACAACATAGAGAGAGGGAGATGGAGAGGTCATAGGTATTTTGTATCTTGTCCACGTATTTTTCTTCGAATATTTTTGCAGCCAATTCGTGCTATCAGTCTATCTGTCATTTTTTGTTTTTTCATTTATTTCAATGTTTCATACAATTTTTCCATTTTTTCTTCCCTTCGTTTGAACGCATTACAAAAACAAATATCTTAGATCTATTCAATGGATAAGACAGGACAAAAACAAAATTTGCAAAAAATAATGTGAATATAAATAACTAAACAACTGACAAATGATAACATTTCAATTATAATTGGATTGTTTCATGCACACAGCTGAGATCTTTTTTTGTATTTGAATTTTTGAATTCAAATGAATCAATGATTCCGCATGTTCAGTGATCATTCTGAATTTGATTTTTGATTTGTTTTTTGAAATATCTTTGTATTTCTTTAAGATTTTTGAATTTTTTCAAGATTTTTTTCTTAAAGAAAAATTCAAGAAATGTTTTATCCCTCTATTTCTGACCATTTAAATGTATTTTGGATGAGAAATTTCATTGATTTTCCTATCGTATTGATTTGAATTTGTTTCGGAAAAAATTGAAAAAATTCGCAATAATCATAAGAAAACAAAATAATTGATAAATAAAAAATAATTCATTGAAACATGTGACAATCATTTTTGAAAGGGAAAAGGGGAAGAAATCATAATTATTACTTGTTAATTAATTTAAAAAAAATTGCATTTTTTGAAAAATAAACATTGATATACGTATGTTTATTGTTTTTGCATTATTTGATTGAAATTTCCTTGAATTTTTCCAGAAATTTTTTAAATATCAAGAAAATTGAAGTATTGCCGAGTTATTTAAAAATTATTCAAATAATTATTCACGGTTTTAGATCATCAGATGACCCTTACCCGGTGTCAGCTGTTTCATGATAACCGAAAAACTTGAACATTGAAACCCATCGACTTGAAAACGAGAAAATTTCAATCAACTACACCAAAGATTACATTTTTTTCCTACATATTCAAATATTGTCTGAAAGAAAAAAATACAAAATATTTCAATATTTTTATTGTATCAATAAATCATTATTCAATCAATTTTCTTTTCTCAAGGATATCGAAAAAAGGGGAATTTAATTTAATGAAGTTTTGCAGCCGTTTTTTTTTTTTTGCTTCTCAGCTTTGTTTTGACTGAGAATATAAAATACCATTTGTTATTATATTGTTGTTGATGTTGACCATTTTCTTATAAAAAAAGGTGTTCACCAATACATGAAATACATGTTAACACCATATGCGCATTGTATTTAATGCATATTTGCACTTGAACATCTTTTAATTAAACTTTTAATTATTCAACCAAAATAAGAAATAAATAAATTTCAATCATATTTGATTCATGTTACAAATCGATTGATGAAGCTTCACGACAGCGGCTGGCGCGACCAGTCGGGCAATTTTTAATGGTGTTTTATTTCAACTTTTTTTCTTCATAATTTTCTGGTCAACATTGAATTGGTTTGAAAATGGATATTTCGATCATTTTCTACACGGAAAAAAGGTTGAAAAATGAATTAATTGTTTGTATCCAAAACTGTAGGCGAATTTTTAAAGATGTAAAAAAACAATCGATTGTCTAACATGAATTCATGATAAAAATTGATTAATTATCATTATTATCATTATTGTAACATTATACACATTGATCATATTAATTAATCGTTTATTGCTTTCAATGTTCAAAACAAATTTATACAATGAAATAAAATTCATGATGATATTCGTAATTCATACACGAATATTTTCGGCTTATAAAAATTGTATAATCTTTGAAAATCTCCAAGATTTATCCTAAGAAAACCAAGCCAAATTATGATCAGCGATATCATTTGTTGTGCAAAGTAAAATTCTAAAAATATTTCTTTTCAAATTTTCACATGTAAACACCCATCATTGGCGTTCATGGCATTAATAACAATATCTTTCGTTGTTATTATCATTATCATTGTTATTATTATTATCATCATTATTATTACGCCTTTGACTCCCAACTTGAGAACAAAAAACAAAACAAAACAATACAATACAATATGAAGAAATATTTTGTAGAAAAAAAATGAACAAATCCATTATCAATGATTATTATTATTATGTTTTAGTCTTTTGATGGCCAATGATTACAATTTATGATTACAATTAACCATTATCATTGTTTTTATTATGAAAGATCATTAAGAACATTTAAAAACAAAGACAAGAGTCAAAATGAGCGATTACAAAATGAAAATTGCCCATTTCTATTTGAATGAATTATAATTTTTTGCTGTTTTGTTGTCTTCGGATTTATTTTCCTCATCTTTTCTTCATGTGAATTTATTATAAATCTTTATAATTATCATTAACATTATTAGTATTAGTCAACAACAACATCTGAAACAACAGAAACAAAATAAAAACAAAAACAACAATATTCTACTCGATTAGTAGTGGTGGTAGTGGTGGTGGTGGTCGTGGTGATGTCGGTGTCGGCGGCGGCCGCGGTGGTAGATGATGATGGATTGATGCGAGTTTATTCATTAGTTGATGGATATTGTTCAGAATGGAAGAATAGCTTTGCGATTTGGTGGCAGTTGAGAACGATAATAATGATGGATCAGGAGTAGAATTAACGGTGAATTAAGATTATTTGTGTAGATTCATCTCTTCATGGACGAGAAATGAGAACATTTTCTTAAGTAAAATAATGATAATCCCATATTCTTTTGGCATTTCAAATCAAATCAAAGAATCGTCATATTAAACCGATCTAAATCTCTGAGTTAATTCTTTGAATTTTGATGAATGAATTCATAGAAACAATCAAAACAGATCTTTGATTATTCCAATGTCAAAATTTTCAATTCATTTGATCGAACTGTATCAATTTGTGTACAAATATTTAAATACAAACAATAAAACAAACAAATGATACATTTGAATGATTTTTGATTCCTCTCATTGAGATTTTCAACTCAAAAGAAAAATCAAAAACATCAAAAATCATTCATTCAAAAAAATTTTCATATTTCATATTTGATCATATTGTATCATCGAATTTTTCATATTTCTCCTCATAAATTCGCATGGAGTTTGTGCATTTCGGTTTGTTTATATTTTGATTTTTATTTTCATTCTTGATTTTCATATCAAAAAATGAACTAAAACAAAATATGAAAATACCAAAACAAACATATTCAGATGATTCTTGTTGTGAATCGGGATTTGTTGATTTTCAAATATGATCATTCTATTTCATTGAAACAAAGCTAATACAGACAATACGAAAATTATTCAAATTCAAACAAATTTTTTAGTTGTTTTTCATCATTAAAAACTCAATGGCGATAAGCTAAATAATTCATTCAACTAATTCAACTGATTCACTCATTCATACAATTCCAATGCTCGAAACTTTTGAATATTCATTCTCATTCATCATCATTATGAACCATTAGATTGAAACATTTCAAATGTTTTCACATATTCACATTCATATATACTATGACTATGCAGCATGTGAATATATGAATTGTGTGATAATAAGTGAATCAAAAGCAGATTCATTTATATTTTTTATTCGATCGTATAAAAAAGAAAATAACAACATATAACTAAACAACAAGCAGCAGAGTTGATATGTGTGTTTTGAGTTTTAAAAAACTTCATGTGTAAATGTGTGTGTGTCTGTGTATTTGCTGTGTATGCAATTGCTGCATGTATTTTTCTGCATTTTTTTTTTTTTTGTTGATTTTCTCTAAACCCGCCAGCCACAAAAGTTAAATTCAAAGCTGAATGAATTGAATGAAACAAGAAGCAAGAAGAAAAACATTCCCGCCGCCGCTAGTGCTGCTGTTGATGGTGATGATGATGATGGAGATTTTGATTGAAAAAAAATAGAAAGAAAGAAGCAAATAAACAAATGAATAAACAACAAACGAAGAAACAACAAACAAAATATTTTTTGTGTGAATCCATTCAACCAATCATAAAATTGGATTGTGAATTGATTTTGATATTTTTCCTTTGAATAGAAACAATTCATAAATGATTTAAGCATATTTCGACTCGAGAAAAAATACGGAAAATTCTTGAAAATCTCAAACATCATTTGTATACATGTGATTGAAATAAGAGTCAAATAATTTTGATGATCAAAATGACTTCCATCATTGACTAATCAAAGACCATTGATGCCATGTGTCCATAATTGTGATTAATGTTTTATGAATTTTGAATATTTTATGAATGTGAAATCTTGAAATCAAGATCGAATCGATTCAAAATTATCTAAAAATCTCTGAAAATTTTTTGAAAATCAACAAAAAAAACAAAAAAATTAGAAAAAATAATCATTCCATATTAATTTTCACATTCCTGATTCTGATTGTGGTCAGAAAATTGAAAAAAAAATTGAGAAAAAATCAATCGCAGAATCGATCAATCAATGATTTTGATGATAATCGCAGATTTTTTTTCCGGCCTCAGATAAAACGTCGTGAAATTTCGATGACTGAAATTTTCAACTGAATAAAAGAAATGAAGCAAAAACAGTTCATGTTTCAATGAAAATAAATAAAATGAAATGAAAATAAAAAGGTTTTTCAAATGAAAATATAAATAAAATAAATAAAATTTACGATGACTTTTATGATCTAATCATCTTATGTAATAATAATAATAATAATGATAATAATAATCATCAAAAATGATCATAATCATTAAGTGTTTCATCAAATATGTTTCAACTATGTGTATGTTTGTTGTACATTGTGCGCTTTATGTGCAAATTTTATGTGTTTTTCAATGCAATGTTCATTCAATTTGATTCATTGTTTATTTGTTAGTTTGTTACAAATAAAATGAATTTTATTTTAAATTCAAGTGTTGAATGAACTAACAATTGCCGATAAACAAAGACTAGATTCAATCATGTACTCATTAATGAATGATATATCTCGAATCGTATTGTGATCAATCACTCAATTTTTAATTTCTTTCTTTGTGAAAATTACACGTGTGCAATTTTTTCATTATTTTATTTTATTTTTTTCAAATCCTTTAATTTTGTTTTTTTTCGTCTGATAATTTTTTTTTATTTTTATTTTATTTTATTTTATTTTTTTTTTTTTTGATTAATTCTGTGCAATAATAATCAATTTTTCTATTCGAATTGGATGAAAACTTTCAAAGAAAAATTATTTCAAAGAATGATGATGATTTCATTTATTTATGCAGCACCACGAGCAACAACAGTACAAAGCCTAACAACAACAACAGCTTCAGGTACCTTGGAAACACTTGAATAATTTAATGTTTTGTTTATTTTGATTTTAATTTCAAACCCCTTGGCTCAAAAGCTCTTGTAATTTTTGAAAATCTTTAGAAGCTCCTGGAATTCTTAAAGCAGATTCAAATCATTTAATTCTTAATCCTTTCCTTTAATTCATTTTTTTTTTTGAGTTTGTCAGCCAGTACAAACAATATACAATCAATTACAGAATTTAAAGAATGCAGAATAATTTATCAAAATTTTCACAAATTTTAGTTGCAGTTACAGTCACACAGTCCATCTGTACTCTACAGTCTTGAACTGTAAAGACCTTCGAATATAACCTTTGCACATTTTTCAATTTTTTCTTTCTTTTGTTACATTGATTCATATCGAATCAAAATATTTTGACATATTTCATGTGTGAAAATATTCTGAGGAAAAGAATTTGAATTCTCGAAGAAAACAGAAACAAAACAAGCCGAAACAATGAAACATTCAAATTCATCATCATACAAAATTGACCGAAACAAAAATTCAGACGAGATTTCAATTTGTTTGTTTCAAAACAAATATGGACAAAATAAACAAAAAAAAATTCTTAAAACTTTGAGCCATCGCGGCTGCTGGTGCTGTTTTGGTAAACACACGCACAAACATCTTGCTGCCGAAATCGAGGCACCAACAGATTTTCTTTTTGGTTTCTTTATTTTTGGCGGCAAACGTTATCGACGCGTTTTGCATCTTCACTCTGCTTTCTATGCTTTGTGAATGAATTTTGTAAATTTAGAATCCCCGGTTCGGTTTTTCTTTTGGCTTTGTTTTTCTCATAAGTTTTTCAATATTCATTTATTTTTATTTTTGACATAAACAATCAAAGATTTGAGAAAATTTTTTATTCAAAAATATGTTGTGAACAATAAGTGAAGAGAAATATTGGAAGAAAATGACACAATGTTTACAATAAATATATGGAGAATAAATAAATTTATTTTCCGTCAAAAGAAGCAGAAGAAGAATGAAATCAATCGATGATCATCATCATTGATGATCGAAGATTTGTTTCTTTAGAAAAATTTTGATTTTCTTCTAATTTCCTTCTAAGATTGGCTTTTGGCATTTTGGTTTGGCTTCTTCTGTTTGTTTGTCGGCAAAATGATACATTTTCGAATACGAACAAAATTTTGAAAATAGAAATTATTTTTCAATTCTTCTCTATGAATCATGACTTTTAAATTCTCAGATTCTTCCCTGATTCTCCTAGAATTCTTCGCTTTTCAATTCCCCACAGAAATCTAAGACAATAGATTTAAATGATTGGGTTCGTTCATATGTTTTTTCTTCGATTTTTTCAAATAGAAACCTATAAAATTATTATAAGAAATCAAGCGAAATTTGATTTTATTCCAGGTGAAGAAGAAGAAATTCTTTTAATGAAAAATGAGTGAATTCAACAAAAAAAGTCATTTGTAACATGTCATTTTTGACTTAATCTCATCTATGTGCGCATTAATGAATCATTTGAGAAAAATGTCTAAATTAGATTTTCTTTATTATTTTCTGATCGTTAGCGCAGAACGCTTGGGTCAATAAATGTTATACTTGATTTTGCAAAATTTCCAATTTTCAATCATTTTCTTACAAATCAAAGCAAAATATCTCTCTGCTATTCTCTCTTGCTTGCTCTCTGTGTGTGTTTTTCTTAATAAAAATAAAGATCATTTAAAAGTAAGAAATAATCATTCAAAAACATTGTTACATTGTTTGTGATTATTAGTATTCGGATTCGAAACACCATCACCACCCTTATTGGTGGATATGGAGAATATACAAATGCATGAATCTCTGCACTGTTCACATAACCAATTTTCAAGAAAGAAAATCAAGGAATTAATATCAAATAATAAATGAAAACTATCAAAATGCTCAAGGCCATTCATTGATTACATAGAGATCATCATGGATGATCATCATCATCATCATGATCATTGATTGAAGAAAATCTCATTCATCCATATAAATATAATTATTAGATATTCAAACGTAATATTTGTATTTGTATCATTCATTCATGCAAAGAGTACAAGCGTATATATTGTTGTTCATACAATTGAATGAGCCCATACACATATTCAATGACATGTTTTTATTTTATTTTTCATTTGATTCAAATATCGTTACGATTATTATTATTATTATTATCATCATCATTACATATTACGAATGGATGGAAAAGAATATTAAAGTCTATATTCTTCCATAATATCGCTGAATCCATTTACAAAAATGCTGTGTATGTTTTTGTGCTGTATATTATAATTATAATCGCATACATCATAATAATGATAATGATAGGATGGGATTGGATAGGATTCGCTGCTATTATCATTATCATCAAAATGAAAATTATAATAATGTTTGATTGTTTGACTATGAAATGATTATGATTAAATGGTCCTATAGTTTTAATATGTTAATTTTTTCTAATTTTTGGATATGTTTTGACTATTTCAACTGCTCAAGGGGCAGCCAATAACGCCAATTTATGAAAAGTTTGAGAAGCTTTGGCGAAGGAGTATGTGGAGGAAACATTCTTTCGATTTATAACATTTATAATCTGAATAATTGTAATAATCATTTCTTCATTTTTTCGCCCTGAAGAATAATAATTTGTTTGAATGTTTGCTGAAGAAATTATCTTTGAAAAATACAAGTTCATTGAATCATTTCATTATTATCATTGAATCTTGAATTTTCATCTGCTTCCATCTTAGAATAAAAGGTCTAATCCATTTAATCTTATTCATTTACTTAATCTATCTAAAGACGATTCAAGGTATGCACGATGCTCCGGTGTTTTTAACCGATTGTATGGATGAGGGGTACATGAATGCACACACACATTGAATGATTGAATCCAAATTTTAAGAATTTTGTTTCAAGTTTGACAGCCGAACAAATCGTGATGAACGTGAATAATCGAATATAATGAATGAAGCATCTCGAGTATGGATAGAAAAGAACGAATAAATAATTGTGTTTTCAAACAACAATTAATATTGTTTCAATATTACTCTTTCATTAACTCGCCAAAGGATGCCAGGTTCTCACTCAGGTAGCAACACTTGATCATGTTTTGTCTATTTTTTCATGTATTTTTTCTATGAAAAATTCTGGCTCAGAGAAACAAAAAGCAATCAACAATTATTAATGATGATAATTATCAATGACAATGAACTTGAAATTTGTATTTTGTTGTTGTTGTTCATCATGTTCATGTTTATAATGTTAATATTGATCAATTATTTATCCGAAGTCATTTTTGATTAATTCAGTCTAAGAATATCCAACTCTTCTTCATTGAAGATGATGCATATAATTATCCTTAAAAACCCTATATGTTTTGATAATCTCGATTTTATTGTTTCTTTTTTTCTCCATCACAACATCGGTGATGGCCGAATTGATTAAAAATTACTAATTTCATTGCCTTTTCTCTTGTTATTCTACATTAATTTTACACAATGTTAATCAAATGTTTTGTATTTAAAAAAATAAAATAAAAAACAAATTTGACGCCCATATCTTGGTTGAATAATAATCAGAAAAAAAAATTAATTTGTCGATTATTTTCGAAAGGTTTATCAAATATATTCATCATCTTATTTAGACTTGATTATTCATTCTTCTCTGTTTTTCTTTTTTGAAGAATTAAATAGATTATGAGATAGAGGTTTCCAGTTTTTTCTTTGAAGAATTTCTACCTCATTTTCTTTTGTTTGTTGCCTTATTTTTTGTTTTAAAAATGTAGATTGAGGATTGGTTAAATCATTGATTCGGTTGATTACATGTTACATGGTTGATTATAATTATTTGATGATAATTTTTGGAGAAAATTCCAATAGATTTTGTAATTATTATCATTACTTATTTCATCTAATCTTTGCATATCTTTAAATCAATTTTTTCTTCTCTAAGGAATTTTCTCATTGAAACTTTTCTTATTTGATTTCTTCCAATCTTGATGTTCAAAACACACTAAAAAAATTGATTAAAGTGTGAATGACAGGTCTACACTTGATCTATACAAAAGTAAATTTGAATCAGCAGCAAAATGGCAATAAATTATTCAAAAAACAAATTCAAAAAAAAAAAAAAAAAAACATTCGTCAAAGGCAAAAAAAGGCAAAGTTCAGTTTGACTTTTGTTTGGTATTGTGATATGTTATGGTAGTATTGTTAACTGCGCTTGCTAGCTTGCTGGCTGACCAAAAGATATTTGCATTGCTTTTTTTTCTATTTTGTATCATCTTCACAGTGCATTTATTCATTTCTTGCAGCAATGAATGTAATGAAGAAATGAATTAAGTTTGTGTTGTTTGTTGTTCTTCTGGTTGTTGTTTGCTGTTGTTTGTGTTGTCAAGAATAAGATTAATTTTCTAATTATATCCAAAATGATGAATACAGAAAAAGCAAAAAAAAAAAAAAAAAAAAAAAATCCAATCAAAATTTCCAAAAAAAAAAAAAAAAAAAACAATTTTCGTTGATTTCAATCATTTTTTAGTAATTTCAATTCATCTTTTATTTCCATCTCCATTTTCAGGAGGATTTATCCCCTTGAAGAATAGTGGCCAATCATTGGAAATCTATCAAAAAATAAATTAAAATTGTTACTATAAAAGAATGATTATCTTAAATCATCATAAATTATCCATAAAACATTAATCTATCGATTCAATCATTGACTTATTGATTGATTCAATTCGATTAAATTTTATATGTTTCAATTCGATTGGATTGTTGCATATTTTTTGTTCTCAAATAAGGTAAAAAATCGATAATAAAGATGATTGAAGATTAGAAAAAATCTTTCAAAACTTGATTTTTGGTCTTTACGATCTGGCCAAAAATCTGACCAATAGCAATAGCTTCAATCTTTGACCATTTCGTTCGATTTCATTCAAGTTACTTCGACCATTATTTGCAGGAGAAATTTAAATCCATATGGCTATCATCCATCCATCATGTTTCGATGAAATTTGATTTTTCATGAAAAATCTGACAAAGTAAAAATCTCTGAAAAAAATCATAAAACTTTATGTAATGATGATGATGATAATAATCAAGCAAGAAGAGGTAACAAAAAACAAGGTTTAAACAACTTTTCAAAATAACAATAATTTTCCATGAAACAACAACAACAAATGAATGAGTGTATGAATTATGCAACTGATTGTTTATTATCATATCATCTTCATTATAATGATTAATTAATTTCATTATTAAAGAAATTTTTTTGATTTACACAGAAAAATAATAATTAATTAATGGCAGAAAACATTCGTTGTTTGTTGTTTCATTTATTCATTCACAGATTCATAGATTAAATTCATTCATAATTTAGTTCTTCGTTCTTGTTGTTGTTGTTGTCGCTGATAATCTGCCGTATGATTTGTTTGTTGTTTCGCCATTTGAATCGCATTCAAATCAGCTAATTTAAATGATCCTATATCTTTTGAATTTTTTATTTTTGAATTTAAGCCAAAAAACAACTGTAAACAAGCTGATCTTAGTATATGATAAACAATAATCATTGTTCAGCTTGCTCAGCTTGTTGCTTGATTCATTTGATTCATTCATTTCTCGAAGCATTTCTCATGATATTCACATATTTTCACCTGTGTTTTTTAGCTTTCATTTGAGGCAAAAAATGCTTGAATCAATTTTTTTTGAATTTTTTTGTGGATTTCGAATGACGAATGTACAAATACAAGCATAAATACGCCGCATGCCACACACAAACACAGAGACAATGAAAAACTCACTGATAATGGAGTCATGAATTGGACATGAAACACGCATTGTAATTGTTGTTGTTTGATGATGACGAGTCGAATGGAAAGAAAGAAACAAAAAAATTTCTAAAAATAAACATCTTAATATTCACATTTCTAGCGAATGTCATAAATGAAGTCAACTTAAAATTTGAATACAAAATGCAATGACATTTGTTTTTTTTTCAAATTTCATTCATTTATTTATATTCAAATGCGTCGTTTTTGAATACAACAAATTACTAACGAATACAGTTGTTGTTGTCGTTGGAAGACAAACCGTTCAACTTTTGCCTCGAAGTCATGTTTTTTTTTGCTTTGATTTTTGCTTAGTGAAGAAGAAATCCTTTTTTTAAATTTTTTAAAATTCAAAAATAACGAAATTTTCTCACATTAGAAGCACAGAAATTTTTTTATCAGTTTTGGTGCTTTGTACGAGATATTCGAGACATTAGATTCATTTCGATTGGAGATATCTGAGATTTGAACGATATTTTCTAGTAGAAAAACAGAAAATCGAGAAATCAAGGCAGATGCTTCGTTTATTTCGCCTTAATTAAGACATATTCAAGCTAAGTTGCCCGATTAAAAATTTGCTTTCAGATTACGGAATATTTTGATTTTCTATGAAAATTTCGAAAAAAATTTCTTTGATATTTCACCGAATCGTTTTTTGTCAAAAAAATCATTTTATGAATTATCGACAATTTTAAGCCAATCGAATTAAGTTTCTATGAATCATTCTAGATCATAATAATCATGATAATTATGATAATATAATCATATAATGGAATCAAAACGCATATTGGCACCTTTCATCCCTAAACAAATCAGGTGTTAATTCAATTTTTTACGAAGAAAATTCTGAAAAAGACGAAAATTCATTGATTAATTGAGTGATCATAATTCTTAGAGTGAATTGATTTTTTACTCTTGAATTTTTTTTTTAATTTTCGCTGATTTTCGTCAATTTTATGACTTTTAAATGTAAATGTCATTCTTTTTGGCAAAAACCAGATCAAATCGAAAATTTCTCAAAAATGTCTTCAGACATTACTTGAAGGCATTTTTCGATTCAAAGAAATGTGAATTTTTCTTCAAGAAATTGTTTGAAATTCGAGACTTTTATTGCATTATTATTTAGAAATTTCCTATTTCTAACTGTTCCAAACAACAAATGAGCAAACAACAATGCCTATATTGCTGAAAATTGTGCTTCAGGGGTTTCCATTGATTTTTGTTCACAAATTTCATTGCTCAAATTTGACATACAAAAAATGAGCAAAAAAATTCTCAGGAAAAAACCGTTAAGTTATTCAAGTTTTTTTTTCTGTATTGAATCAATTCAACTTAGAAATGATTAAGAATTGATTCATTCAATTTGATTTCTTGTTGTTGTTGTTGTATTCGTAAGAAAAAACATGAATTTCTTGATTTTTTACCAATTTTATGATCTCAAATTACATTGAAAACATGGAAGAAAATCTGAATTATATCAGAATTTTCATTAGATTGATTGAAAAATACCAGTAGCAAAATACTGTTTTTTATTGTTTACCACAAATCATAAACTAATTCCGGTTCTTTTTTTCTTATTTATTTTTGTAGATCTTTTTATCGTTTCAAAATAAGTATTCAACAATGTTGTGATACCAAAAAGCAAAAATGAAATAAAATATTGATCGATCACCAGAAACGGATATACGTCAAATCCATAAATAGATAAACACATCAATAAATAAATAAATAAATAATTTTAATAACCGATATACGTAAATCAGGAATAACAATACTAATATTAATAATCAATCAACAATATTATAACTATTAATCGTATAAATATCCAATTCAAAGTCTTTTAATCATTCAATATTATTCATTTCTTTCAATAATTCTATCTTCAATAACAAAGAATATAATTTCTAGCAATATTATACATAAATATCAATATTTTTCAATTTTATAATTATAATCATCATTTAAAACAATAATAATATTTGAAATTATGTGCGACAGCATGACACCGTATCATACGTTCGCTCAAGCAGCGACTACACCATTATCAACATATTTGGGCCACAGTAGCCCAAACGATAATAATGATAATAATAATAATCATCATCATACACCACCATCAACATCACCATCATCATCATCAACAGCCACAACACCAATGCTACATCAACAACAGCATCATGCAATGAATGCAGCATCACATCATTTGCATCATTCATTACATAATTCTGCTTCACACTTGCATCATTCACAACAACAACAACAACATCAACAGCAACATCATCATAATAATAATCATCTTCATCATCATTCACAAACACCACATCATGCCCAAGCAATGTATCATCATCATTCTCAACATCATCATCATCCTCATAATTCTCATCCACATTCAATTATTTCGGCACATAGTGGTGGTTTAGTTGGCGGTGTAGGTGGTGGTGGTGGTGGCATTCATCATTCACATCAGCAACAACATCAACAACATTCGAATCATTTGATGATGATGGATCATGCACATCATCATCATCATCCACATCATCTTTTATCAACGAATCCCTATGGCCATATTACTAATGGAGAATTAGCTATAGCAGTTCAACAACAACAACAACACTCAAACATGCCAATTTGTCTTGATAATAGTAGTCGAAATAATAATCATCTATCTATTAATTCATCACCACCGATATCGAATCAACAACAATTATTGTATCCGACAACAACACAAACACCACCACCTCATACACCAAATCCACATCAAACATCACCGATATCGATTCATTATGGTAATGGTGGACAACAGCAATCACAACCACCATATCCAAGATTTCCGCCCTATGATCGTCTTACTGAACAGCAACAACAGTTAAATAAACATCCCGAAACGCCTACCGGGCCTGTTTCGAATAATACGAATAATTCAAATAGTCAGCCAAATGATCCAGCTAGTCCATATTATTCAAACAATACATCAACACCAAATGGTAACAATAATAATAACAATCCAACGACACCAACTCCTTGTTCAAATAGTCAACAACAACAACAACTTCCATCATTGGCAGCGACGGCACCAATTTATGATTGTGGTGGTCGTGGTTCAATAACACCACCATCATTAGATGGTTCAAATGGTGGTTTCGGTAGCTGTAAAATGTTGAGCGATGGCAGCATAACACCATTAGGACATAATTCATCACCATCGCCAAATTCATCATTACATCATCATCAACAACAACAGCTATATGGACATGATAATAATGGTGGCCATTTATGTGCCGCTGGTTCGCCGGGACAACAATCACAATCAGCAATTTCATCACCATTGTATCCGTGGATGCGATCACAATTCGGTTCGTATCATTTTTATTTCAATTTTGATTTTTATAATTTTCAAAATAAGATTTTGAACCTTTACTGCCACCTGTTGTTACTGATTCAAACGAAAATGCATTTTCAAAAAATCAGGAGTCCAGCGTCTCTTGGATAGATGGCGAGAGTTGTAAAAGTAGAACAATTCAATTCAAATCAATTTCTTGTCAGATTTTCTCATCTCATGTCAAACATTCAAGCACATTTAGATTGATCAAGAAAAAAATGGTCATTTTTTCCATCGAAAAAATAATGGAAAAACCAAATTCGTGATCAGTCAATCAAAAAAAAAAAAAAAAAAAAAAAAAAAAAAACCGAAAAATCGGTTGAAAAATGTGCACAATTTATTCAATTCAATTCTACTCAAATCCAATCAATCAATCATTCATTATTTCTATTTTGATATTTCTTGAAGATTAATGACTTTATTCCTATCTTTATAGCTCTCTGACAATCATTCTCATTCGATAACTATGATGATCTCGATTGGTTGAATTGAAATTTCGTGATCAAAAAACAAAACAAAATCTCGTTTTTCAATTTCAAATTATACTCGATTTAAAATTTTGAACTTTTCAAATCTCTAAATGAGGAGCATAAACATTTGACAAAATTCAGCCATCACCGAAAAGATGGCGCATTTTGTATCGCTGATGTTTTTATTGCGATTATTGAGTTCTCTCCCAATCAATCTTCAGTCAAATTCAAGCCAAATCCATCCATTTATTCACCATCCATTCGACCTAATATCTTTGTCAATTCGGCATTTTCATAGTTCTTGAGAATTTGGGGTAACAATAGAATCGTATTTGAGAATACTAATCACGTAATTCATTTAATTCATTTCCATTTTCATTCATTTTCATTCCATTCCATTTTTTTGGTTAAACAGAAATAAAAATTGGTAAAATTTTCATTCCAGACAAACACACGAAAGCTTTCAAGATCTTTTACAAAGAAAATGTATTTGAAACATTAATTCAATTTTGCCATGTAAGAAATACGATGAATAGATTCTCATATCTTAGTTATTTCTTTCCCAATTCGCTCCGAATTCCAAGTAGAAATCAGCTCTGGTTCATTCATATTATTATTATTATTATCACTATCACATTCAATTCAATTAATCTAATTCCATTAATAATCAAAATTAGTGAATTAATATTAATAATATAAATACATTTCATAAATGTAATCACATCTCTGTACTTAAGCAGCACACAAGCCCACACAAATGCCAGAGAAATTTCTCTTTGAAAGCCCTAAAAGCCTCGAAACTTGTTCCAACAGAATTTCCCGATTTTCGATTCAATAATTCTTCCATTGCTTATGATAATGAATGATTCTCATTTCCAATGATTTCCATTTCCAGCTTAAGAAATGTAATCATTTCCAAATAATAATAATAATAATAATGCCAAGTAGTATTTGGAATGATTTATGTTTTGTAATGGAATTTTTCTCTTTGTCAAATTCCATTTTCCAACCATAGAAATGGTGAAAAAAGTTTCAAATTAAATTTCAAATTCCATTCAAACACTCGCCAGTTTTCCATTCATAAATTCATTCATATCCATTCAGTTGTGTTTGAATCGTTTGTTGCTGGCCATTGAAACGCTGGAATACACTTACACACACACTCAATTTCAATTCCAATTCCAATCATCATCATAGTGGAAATCTTTTCAATTTCGTAAGCTTTTTTTGGCTCCGAAATTTTTCCACTGTGTTTGCAAGTGTGTTTGTGCATGTATTTCCTGTGAGATTTGTTTGCTTCAAATACATTTCACAATTCATTTACAAAACTGAAACTTGAAATAATTGAAATAATTTATACTTGGAATTGGATTTTGTATTTGTGTTTGTGTGCGTGTGTTATAGTTAAGTTTTTCATTCATAGCAACCCAAAGTTGCACGAAATTCAAGCATTTGAATCATTTGAAGCAAGGAATTTTTTTACGAGGCGAAACATTCTGAAATTGGATTTTTATTTAATTCCAAATGAACACTGAATAAAAAGTTTTCAATTTGAAAGTTGAAAGTAAATCAAATGAATCAAATATAGAAATGAAAACTGAATTAGAAAGGAAATTTGAAAAAAAATACGAAAAAGAAAATTGAAAATAAATCCAAATTTCAAGTACTTTGATACGAATAGAAATGTTTCTATGCACACGCATAGATTGAGAATCCAAAGAATTTGAATTCTTTGGCATTTGAAAAATGTCTCTATTTATCTTTGTATAAGTATTATTATGCTTTTTCCAGAATCCATTATTTTAGATGCAGTCGAATTTAGTGAAATTTCATGTAATTTAAAATGAAAAATAAGCATCATCAGTGTAGAGAATTGGACAAAGAAGAAAATTCTTTCAGTTTTTTCTTGTTTAATTTCATTTGATTTGATATTGAAATATATATGGGATGTTTCACAATTCATATGTATTATTAATCCTTGCTTTATTTTTGCTTCATTTTTTTTTTGGATTCATGTTTGGACATTGATGATGATTTAGATGATGTGATTAGTCTTCATTTTCACATTTTCCAATTTTCATTTTCTTCGAAAACATATATCTCTCTTGAGAACAGCGAAAATAGCGTAGCAAAGAACAAAGAATAAGAAGAGTGAAAAATTCTTATGAAAATAAAGATTTCATTTATTTAAATTTATAATTTTAAATTATTTTTCTTCAATTTCCTTTTTTTTTTGTTTATTTATTTATTTATTTATTCATAAATCTTTATTTTCTTTATTTTTTCGTCTCAATAAAACAATATTACAGAAAGAAAACGTGGAAGACAAACATATACAAGATATCAAACATTAGAATTGGAAAAAGAATTTCATTTCAATCGTTATCTAACTCGTAGACGACGAATTGAAATTGCACATTCATTATGTCTGACTGAAAGACAAATAAAAATTTGGTTTCAAAATCGACGTATGAAATGGAAAAAAGAAAATAAAACAAAAATTGATCAACAAGGACAAGGGCAACAATCACAAGGATTACCACCATCAATGAATGATGGTGGACCATCTGGTACGAATTCTAACAATGCTAATAATATCGGTAATAATGGATCATGTTTAGATATGAATCATTTGAATGTAGAGCATCGAATGTAACAAAAACAAAATTCAATCCATCAAACCAAATACAAACAAACAAATCTTAACAAATCTTACCAAAACAAAACCAAAAAATAATTCAAAATCTCAGGTCAGGTAAACTCACACATGAAAAGCATCTCGATTAACACGTACATCACCACGTGTAAACATTGACCAGTAAATTTCAGCTCCAAAACAATATCCAAAACCAAATTCCACATTCAATTTCTCCTTCCCCTAAAAAACATTCATAGGTCAGTATCCTCACACCACCACCAAATTGATCACATTCTCAAATTTTGGCATGCATTTCAAAATGTCACGAGATTCATTTGACAATTCAAACTGTAAAATATTCAATCTTAGACAACTCAAAAACAATCTCTCGGTCAATCAATATTTCTATACAAAACCTTATCTCATTTGGGTCATCCAATTTTACTCGAGCGGTTTATTCTATCTATGAAATACTTATATGATAATGATAATAATAATAATGATTATTGATGATGATAATGATACAAATATTCATAAATTCATTTCGATTCATAATTTGCATATAAATTTCACATATAAATATGATCTTCGTGTAAATTTTTTTGATTCATGATTCAATTCTTTGAATATAAATTATGATAATTTCTTGGGTAGTTTTTCTCTCATAAAACTATCCATAACACAATGCATGAACCAAATATCTCGAACATTATTCGTTTTCAATACACACAACATAAATTTTCTTTTGATTTTCAATTTTTTTTTCGGCCACGCATGCAAATGAACTGACTTGAGGCAATTTTCTTTCTTGCTCTTCTTCGAGCATAAAACACCACCACCAGCACACGAGAAAAAACGGTATTTTCTTATGATTTTCATTCAAAATTAAATGGAAAATTCCTTGACAATTTTATCTGTAAAATGTGCCACGAACCATGTTTAACCATTTTGAATTTTGATTCAATTTTTCCGATTTTTTTTCACAAAAACACCAAGGCTAGTCTAAAATTAGAAACTAAGAATTAGATTTATGAGGTTAAAAATATCTATTTATATGATTATTTGAATTGAATTTTGGATGAAATAAACAAAAAATAAATTCATTATTTTTGCTTTTATTCACCTTTGGGTGAAATTTTCAAATTTTTAATTTGCTTTTCGACCATAAAACACACACATGTAAACAAATGCATGAAATACACACACAAACGAAAATAATTGGTGCAATCTTATCTTCAAAATTGAATGAATCGATTGATAGACAAACACGATTTCCCTCATAAAATGGATGGAAGGGCAAAATTTATCTGAAATAGCTGGAACACCTTAAAGAAAATGAAATTCAAAGATGGACCATATTTGGCATATAAATGAATTTGAGCATTTTTACGCTATTTATTGCCCTGAAAATTTATCGAAGCTGGTCAAAGTTCAATCAAATTTCAAAACATTTTAAAATTTTCAACAAATGAAAAATTGAAATTTTCAGAACATATCAAAACCTATGGAAATTAATTCAATGTTTGTGTACGTGTGTGTTTGATGAATATCATCGATGAATTTCTTGGTTTCTTAATCGAAAAAAAATCACAAATATTTTCTCAATTTTGACCTCATTCATGTCAACTAAGAAAACTTTTTTCAACTTTGTCGACTACAAATCCATCCACAAAACAAAAAAATGTCTAAATTCTCGATCGATCTAAATTCAAATTCAGCAAAAATTTCCAAATAATATCTGTAAGAAATTAGAAAAACAAACAGGAAA
Organism: Psoroptes ovis; assembly: GCA_002943765.1. Classification (NCBI taxonomy): domain Eukaryota; kingdom Metazoa; phylum Arthropoda; class Arachnida; order Sarcoptiformes; family Psoroptidae; genus Psoroptes; species Psoroptes ovis. The sequence goes on from PQWQ01000006.1 coordinate 2,246,086, forward strand.
TTAGAGAAGAAAAATATTAATTGAAATTTTGAAAATTTTTTCGTTCAAAGATTTTCTTTGTTTTATCATAATTATAATTACAATCCCTAAAAATTACAATCTTAAAAATTAAAATCCTCATTATTATTATCATTATTATCATGCAAATTAATCATGTGTATTTGATAATGATCATCATCATGATGATAATAATGATGATAAATGTATGCAAATGTATTATATAAAAATATCTTAAAGAATGCATCTATCGAATAAAATACACAAATAAATAAATTATACTTCTTGTCAAAATGATAAAATCGTGGTAAATTTTTTTTCTTCTTCATTCGTACATTCATTCATCCATTTTCTAAGATAATTTCCGTCATTTTATCATTATCATCATTATTATTTACATTATTATCTTATCATAATTATCATCAATATCATTATCATTATTATTAATATTACATAATATGAATCATTTTTAAAAGTAAATAAAATTATTAATACAACAACAAATAACAATTATTACGATTACAAAATTATTTGTAAAACACATTTCACACACAATTATTTACAAATTTACAAATGTTTTGACACACAAAACGACAACAAATACGAAACAATATTTCATTTTTGAATCTTTGAATCAATTAATTTCTTAAGAAAAAAAACTTGATAACAAATTAATCAGAAAAAATTGTCGAAAATTCTTTTTTGACAATTTTTTTCAAACAAACTTGAAAAACTTACATTTGATTGACTTCACTTCTCATTAACATTCTAGATTCATTCTTTCATTCATACTGTCATACATTGACTATTTTTTTCTCGTATAAATTTTTAAATTACAAATTTCTTTTAATTCAGAAAATTACAACATCGAAAAAACATTGGAAAACATTATTATCATAACATATGCATAACATCATATTCATTTCATTTTAATCATAATTTTAAACTAATTATAATTGTAATCATAATTTTAACAATTATTATTATTATCATTACAATTATATCATATGAAAATTAATCAAATTTTTGATTTATAATAATAATAATAATTATATTGATAATAAATTAACGAATCTCATTCAAAATTTTTTTTTTTGAAAAATTTTTCATTTTTTCAAATTTTAAAAATTTTTATCAATTTCTCCATTGAAATTCAAGGATATTCAAGCTGCCCAAATCGGTGAGTAGGCCATCATTATTTCATTATAATTAATGTTTGATTTTCTAATTTTGATTTAGAATTTTTTAAAACATTCATTCGATTTGATGATAGAGAAAAATCTTAGAAATGAATGAATGAATGAATAATGATAATTATTGATTTGATTGAATTCATTATTGATCATTGTATATTATTATACGATTTGGAAATGATATTACATATTAATCCTTCATTATTATCAATTATTATATCATTTTTCTGGTATATGGCCATAAAATGCAAAATAATATATGCTTTGAAATAGCCTTTGAAAAAAATATTTGAAATATTAAATTTTCAAGGTAAGTCTTTGATTATTGATTGTATCATTTGGCAAGCCACTCAGAAAAACACACATACACACAAATATTTTGATGTAATTCGAATTCCTGATTCACTAAATTCACTGAGATATTCAACGAATTCAAGAAAAACTTGAAGAAATTAAAACTTGATTTCATATTGATGATAATTTGCATTTGATTTCTTAAAGCTTTTTTAATTTGAAAAAGTTTGTATGAAATGAATGTGATATTTTGTAATGATTTTAAGATATGATGAAAATGTTTATAGTTTGATATCTAAGATTACTAATTAGTTATTATTTCAATCGTTAAATGATTGATTTGAATTTAAATTTTTTTTCCATTTACTTTATCAAAATTGATCATTCAAGATTTTGAATTAAGATGCATCGAATCTATAATTATTTTCAAATCAATTCAACTTGATTCAGCTAAGGATTTTTTTTGTAATTTTATCAGATCGTAGAGTTTAATTTTTGTTTTTCTGTTTTTACTTGAAAATACCTGTTCAATCGGTCAAACTGATCGATCGAGAAGTTTTTTACCAATTTCAATTGATTTCGAATAGATTTTCAATCATAGATTTCTCTGATCTACTACACATTACAGCATGAAAATCATTAAGCAAATATTATAATGATGAATCCTTTGTAAAAAAGAAATTTCATTCACTATTCGGACATTTTCTGAAAAAAAAACTCCCAAAATACCTTTTCATGATCATCATTACATATCATTATTATTGCATATTATTATTACCATTAAATTATCTTTTTTCGATTCGAATTGAATTTCGAATATTCATTTTAATCCACTTGAAAATGGATATAACCAGTGAATGGATTGAAAAAAAGGAAAAAATTTAAATTTCATTTTAAATTATATCTGATTTTATCGAAGCGCAACATAACACAAGTAAATACTAACAAAACACAAATGCTGATCGCTGCTCCTGATTGTAATTTATAATCTCTGTTTTGACCATCGATGATGATTAATGTACAAATGTACGAATAAAGCGAAAAGGTTTACTCTTTTTAACATTTTTAAAACTTTTTCCTCTTCAAATTACACAAATCTCGAAGAATTTGAATTACACATCATCATTTTGTTGATTATTTATTGTTGTTCGTGAAATAAAAAATCATGATCAATCATCATCATCACTGATGATGATGAATGTGACTATAAATGAATACGAGTTGAAAAATATCGTTAAATGTATCAATCCATTTATTCATTTTTGAAAATCATTTGTGAAAATTCATTTAAGAAATTTATTTTTTTCTCAAAAGAAAAATTGTTTAATAGAACATTGAATGGAACAATCATCATTTACCCGTGATACTTACGTAATATTGACCATTTTTGGTCACACACACAAACACATGCACATTTGACAATCGGTAGAATGAGAATCCAACGATTGATGCTTAAATTACTTAGATCTGTGTGTCATTTGTGTAAAAATTGATTTATCATTTTTCTTAGTGTTTTCTTGGATTTCTTCTTCTTCAATTTCTTGAAATTATCTTTGATATTAATTTTATTTTCTTTTGTTCGTTCATAATTCCCATTATTTCTTCTAGTTAGAAAATATCCGATGAAAAAACACCATTTGTCATTTTTCTACGAGTGGATAAATGACAATCATTATTCGGTGGTTTTTGCTCGCTCCATTCAGGATGCTTTGAGTATTGTTTGAAATGGTCATTGTTTTCGATGATTTGTTTGTAAAAAATTGTAAGAAAATCTGATTATCCTCGAAGATGTTGGCGGAGATATCCTTGAAATCCATTTTCTTCTAAAGGATACTTAGGATAATTTGACTGCCAAAAATTGAAGAAAACATGCAAAAAGGCTTTTCAATCGCTTAAAAAATTGTTGAACCGATGATTGAAGCAAATCATTTGTTATTCAATGATTCAAAAAATCTTCAACAGAAAAATTTCGGGAATATTTCTTTTCGGAAAAAAACAAAAAATATCGATTGATTTTCGAGTTTCATTTATCGGAAGTATTTCTTCAAGCCAAAAATAAATAACAACCAAAAACAACACGAAAAATCGAAAATTCATTTTTTTCGGGAAATTTTCGGTTATTTTGTTTGAGAAATTTGCCATTATTTTTCATTTTTTCAGCCAAACAAAAACGATCGTGAACATTTCTCTTCTTGTTGTTGCCGTTGTTATCACTTTTTCTCTGGTCCTTTCTGTGTTAGGAACGAAGCATTCCAAATGTATCTTTGGCCCATTTGAAAGATCTGAAAATTGGAAAAAAAAACTGAAAAACAACAGCAATGATTCATACATTTTTCATCATCATCATCATCATCGAATGAAACAAATGAATGAAAACAAGAACAAAAAAAACAAAATAAAAACTCATTAATTTCATTTAGCATCCTTCAAGAATTTAGGCCTGAAACACACACAAATACACAAAGAGAATCCATTTAGTACCAAAAAATAACGAGAAAATTTCTTCTTCATATTCCCATAGTTTGCCCTAAAGTTTCTCCGCAAGAGTTTTTCCCTTAGTTTCCCATAATTTTTTTTCTTTTCATTCACAGAGCTTCATATATTTACATCACACACACAATGTTTCGTATATTCGCCTCGAAGAATAATATTTGCTTTATTTCGCCTCGATTATTGATCATCATCATCATTGTTTTGTTTCATTTTGTCGTTTCAAACATTTTCAAATGCAATTTTCAATGCATTTTTCAATGCAATTTTGCTATCATTTTTGGTTGTTTTCTTGTCGTTTCTCGTTGTTTTGTTGTTGTTGTCGTTTCTTTTTGTTGTTTCTTTGAGAATTTCCAAGAATATGAATTATTTTTCGCCATTTTTCCTTAACATTTCTCTCTATAGTTTCTCTATGTTCATTTCAGGATCTCTTTTTGGGCCTCTTTGGGCCTCTGGATGCTTTGAATGCACCAAAATATCGACAGTTGTTTCATTCTATTTTCAACAGAATTTGAAATATTTGAAAGATATGGAAAATGTTTTTCTTTCATTTTTCCGAAATTATTCTCGAAAAAAATAATGGAAAATAACAAAAAATAATGAAAATATAACGGAATTATGAACTTTTCTGGAAACAAGTTTTTTCCGAAAAAATTTCTCAATTTTTCCATTTTTTCTCGTCGATTCTTTTGTTGTTTTTTCCATTCAATTTTTGTTCAATTTTCTTCTATGAAAACAAATTTCATCTATTTTTCATCCAATTTTTTTCCATTCATTCAGAATTTTTCCATTCAGAATTTCCCCATTTCTTCGCTGTTGTTCTCGTTATTCTTGCACACACAAAAGTTTTCACTATTCATTTCACATTCGTTCTCTCTCTTGTTTTTCATTCCAAATTTTCAAAATCGCTTTTTCTCTGCTTTGTTTAGTCTATTTTCTATTTTGCGATTCTCTATTCAATTCTATGGTGTATTATCTTGAATTATGTGCCAAAATCATTATTTTTTCACATATTCTGTTTGCTTTGCAATAAAATTGTATTGGATCTAATGTTATGTGAATACACAGGCGCCAAAAAATATTTCCAAACAATCCGAAATGTACCAAAGAATTAACAACGCGAAAAACTATATAGTCGTTTTCAGTTACCAGAATTTTGAACCTATAAAACGATTCTGGTGATTCCAATGATTCTGCCGATTCCAATGATGATGAAAAACCGGATGAAAATGCTTAGGCCCGATTCTGTATCGCTTGTTGTTATTATTGCTCCGATATGAGAATTGGAATTTCAATTCGAATAATTTGAAATCATTCAAAATTATTTGAAAATTTGAAATTCAAGTTTTTTTATTGACTCAAAATCCTTAAACGATGAATTGAATGACATGTTCAAACATATTAAAATTTGGAATCATTTGTTTGTTTTCAAATGTTTCAGATCCTTTTGCAGGCCGTTGGTTTTGAGATTTTTCAATTGAGAATCAGCTCGATTACTAACAATCAATGGTCATAAAACCTTGTGTACCTTGTGTGCACCTTACATATGCTTCTGAGATGTCATTTACAATTTGGATATTTGATGGAAATCTTTTCTTATTTTGCATATTTGCTTATTGCTTTTCTTCATTAAATTACGATTTAATTGACACACACAACTCGCACAGACATTTTTGAAACAATTCAAATTATTATTCAAAAATAACAATTATCATATGAACACACGCACACACAATGTGTCTGTAAACATTGTCACTATAATTACATAAATGTTTGTTCATTATTATATCATTTATCATTTGTGAAGAAAAACAAAACTCTAAAATTTTCTTAAAACAATTGTAACTATTCATTCAATCTATGACTATGATAATTTGTTACATTCTTTTTCTTTAAGAAAAACAAAATTCTGAAGGCCTACAATAACACGCCTGAAGGCTAACAAACCCTTTCAAAAATGGCGAAAAAAAATCAAGGTTGTCGTTGATTCAAATCATTGATTCTTGAGATCATTTTAAAACTTTCTTAAATTTCCAAACAATATCAAAGGGGAAAATACAAGCATATTCAACCGAAACACCATGAATACAAATCTTTGGAAAATGTATTCAATGTTTTGGTGTGTGATTGCCATTACCATCACCATCACCATTATCATCATTATGATGATAATCATTAAAATACAAAAAACTCTTTTGAATATCGAAACTTTGTGTTTATGTTTTGAAATATGAAAAAATCATCATAGAAAAACAATGGCTAACAATCATTAAATTTGATGGTAGTTGGTGGTGATGGTGATGGCGGTGATAGATTCATATGGATACTCAAATAAATAAACAAATGAATACACATAAACGCACACACACAAGTTGCATTATTCAACCGAAACAAAATAAAACAAAGATACAAACACAATAATCATCATTTACAATTGTTACTTTAGATTGTAATGTAATGCATTGTTACATTACATTACAATCAAAAGTAAAAATTCTCATAATCATTACAAATGAATGAATAGAAACAAATAAATGAAAATAAATTCAACTTTGAATAATAATAAGTAATAATAATCATTAAAATATTATTATTATTATTATTAGGAATATTATGAATAAATATGAATCTGTATTGAAGCATTTTTCCATGAATATTTTTCTGCTGAATATTTTAGCTCGAAAATGAATGCTTTTAAATGAATAAGACGATACACCGAGAAAATATAGCACACACACACATTCACATGTGATCATTATTATTCATATACACGAATGGACATTGATGAATTTAATAATAATAACGATCATAATGACAATAATCCTCAAGTAATTATAATGTAGCAAATCATCATCGACATTGTCATCATTTGATACATGAGGAATTGTTATTATTATGATAATTTTTTCCTCACAAATAAATTGACAGAAAAATGACAGAAATTGTAATCAAAGCCAAATGATAAATGTTTGTTTGTTGACCAATGAAATGAAACTATATATTTTTCTTTTTTTTTCAGGAATTTCTAAATTATCGAATTCATTCTTGTATTCTAATTCTAATGACAGGAAAAAATGAATGGGAATATTATAAAATGAAATGAAATGAAGAAGAAATGAAATCAAATGTCTTTTTGAAAATGTTACTGCTTTACAATCAATGATGATCATGATCATGATGACAAAATCATATGTGAGAATATGATGATGATTAAAATAATAATATATTCATCAGGTTTTGTAACAGAGAAATGAGAAAACTGAAAAGAAATTATCATTAAACGAGAAAAACAATAATTGAAGGTTTCATCATCTACATCATATACGAAGTCTTATTTGTTTTTTCATTTTTGGCAATTTTTCTGTTTGAAAATTCATTGAAAATCCCCTGAAAATCTCAAGTTTTTCAGGCATTCTTTTAGGCTTTTTCATTTATTCATTTCTCATTCATTTTCACTGTGATTATATTCACAATTTTATGAATAATTTATGCTTGAAATGAAAATGTTTTTTGAAAAAAGTTCTTGAAAGCCTTTATTTTAGTCGCTTTTAGTTGGTTGGTTGGTTGATTAAAATTCTACCTGAAATTAGTCTATAAAACTGATGATGAATATATCATTTATTCATTTTTTTTCGAATAATAATTTTGGCCTAAAATTATCGTTTGAACAATTCGACAAAAATTGTACAACAACAAAAACTAATATCACGCCAAATGACTAGAAATTTAGCAAAAGAAAAAAATGCCGAAAATAATCATCTCCAATCCTTGAATTATGCCAGCACACATACACACATGTATGAACACTAATTTGTACTTTCAAAAATGAAAAAAATTAAAGAAAAAACCCCTTAGAATATCATCAATATTATCATTATCATTATTATTGCTATGTACCTTTTTCATTTTTTCCCTAGATTATTCATCATTATATTTGGTATTAGTTATTAGTCATTTCTTCTATCTCTTTTCGTTATTTAGTTTATTTGATGAATGATTTTATACTTTTGATCATTATTTGTTGCCAAACTAATCAATCGTCTTTTGTAATATTGATTGAAAATTGAAGTATTCCTTTTTTCATTCGTGAATTGAATGAATTGATCGTTGAATTTCATACAGAAATTCAATGATTCAATGAACAAATGATTGAAACTAATTATAATTTCAATGAAGAAAAAATTTTTACGCTTATTTTTTGTTGTCTTGCTGTTGTTGTCTTGGTTATTTTTGAGTAGTTATTATTTGAAATTTTTTGTAAAAGTTTAGGTTCATTCAATCATCATCATCGCAGTTTGTTATTATTTCATCCAATTTTCAATTCATTCATTTCATTTCATTCACTCAATATTTTTTCAAAGTTCGTTTTTAGATTCCATTTGAAAAAACTGAGAAAAACACTACTGCCATGGCTACGTTTTCGTTTCATTAGTTTCCACTATTTAAAATTCATCAAAAAGCGATGCATTATAATTATAAGTAATTATTTTTACTTAGAAGAACGTCAATATTTCCTTGAAGGCAAACAAACAAATAAAAACAGAAATAAAGTTAGAAATTTAATAATCAACAAAATCAATGATAATACTTATAATAATAATAATACTGTGTTTATCCTTTTTTTATTTTTTGATTATAATTAATCAAAAAATGAATGAAATGAAATGAACGAAAATTTTTACCTTTTTTACCTAATTTAATGATGTTTCAGGCTTTTTTCATTTTGAAAATCACCACTTGTGAAATGGTTGACTGGACACACAAACACGATTAAATTTTTTAATTTCAACTTAGATTATTTTAATAAAATTATCATTATAATTGTACCGGGTCTACCAGGTCTACACCTTGATGAAATCAATGTGGATTTTTGTTGTGATAATTTCTGAGATTTTTTCTCTTAATTAAATCTTTTAATTATAAGAAAATTTTTAAAATCATATTTACATTAGATTCATGTCATATGAGATTAAAAATAGTCACCAAAAATAATAGTCAACAAATAATGTTGTTAGGCGTTGGCCACCTAAAAAATAGCCAAGATATTGTTATGTCATTGTGTATGTATTGTGTGTGATTCGAAATCTCATTATAGCTTAGCCGTATATTTTGACTCGGCTGTTGTTTGATTGTGCTGCAAACACACAAACAAACGAAAATATGAAAAAATAGAAAAACCCAACCTGAATCACCAAACCAAGCACACTGAATTGAATTCAATGAAGTTGGGTGGTGGTAAAATAATAATAGCAAAATTTTGTTTTGGCATTATTTTTGGCTCTGACAAAAGGAAATTTTCCAGGCAAAAATGCTGAAAATTTTTGAAAAATTTACCAAGAAATCAATGAAATCTAATTGTCAATCAATTTTTCTACAATTAATCATTAATTGAAAATTGATTTTAATCTCAAAAAGCTGACTACCAATCAAGTACTTCTATAGGAGAGAAATAAACACTTTAAAATGTGTCAACATTTACAATGAAATAATCATTGATTGCAATAATCGGTAATTCATCAATTAGACCACTTGAGCAATTAGACGCTGACCAAACTGATTTTGATGATTATTTAGCCGGTTAATTCCAATTTGATTTTTAGTACTTTATTTGTTTCAATTATAAATAACCAAAATCATCATTATCATCATCATAAAACCGAAAATCATTATCATTATCATTATTTTTTTATTTTTTGCCCTGTGATTGCATAATAATTGTTATTTTTTTTGTTTATTCTTACTTAGACAGTCAGTGAGTTGTTTTCGGTCATGATCATCATCATCATCATTTAAATGATGATTTCAATTAAACACACAACAAACACACTGTGAAGAGATCAAAAAAAAAAAAAAAATGAAATGATAATCAAAAATAAAATTAAAATAATTGTAATAATCAAGATGATAATCATAATAATGATAAAAATTACATTGTAAATTGTAAATATTGATAATAACGATGATGATCATCGTTATTATCATCATCATGATCATCATCTAAAACGCTACCCATGATGATAGCGATTGCGATTGAAGAATGACAATGAAACGACTGTTTCAAAGCTAAAAATGATAATAATGACCATAACATTTAGGAACAGTGATTAGTGGAATGGAAATGAAATGAAATGAAAAGAAATAACCCCTATGAATCATTAGAATTTTTGTGGTTCTTGAATTTACAGAGTGGATATGAAATTAACCCAAAAAAAACAAAAACAGAAAAAATCGACATTAAGTCACATCAAGACAATTATATGATCATCATTGTACACATACACACTCATATAATTGATGGTAATGTTGGTTATGATGTCGATGATGATGATGATCTTGACAAGTGTTTAGATTGCTGACTTGATGATGTTGCTGCTGCTGCTGTTGGTGATGATGATGATGATGATGATGTTATCGCTAATGTCATCGATTAAATCAATGATAAACCATTAAATAACGGTTAAATTTTCGATTTTATTCATTTATTTGACAATTTACAACGATACTTGTCGCCTTATTATCGTTATTATGATTGCAATCATCATCATCATCATCTTTAAATTATAACAAATCAAATCAAATAATTTGTACAACAAATGACTACAAATGAATTGTATTTTAATTTGATTTTTTGTTTGTTGTTGTTGTATATTTTTGGTCTATTTTTTATCTATTTTAGTCTTTTCGAATTTTATTGGCTTTTTTCATAACCATTCGAATAATGATCATGATTATAACCATCATCATCATGATAATGATAATATGTTTATATTATTTATTATTTGTTTTCTCTGTTTGATTTCTTTAAAAACCAATCGCCAATGTTTTTCTTTGGTTTCTTAGTACAATACGTTTGATTATTATTAGGTTTATCGCGGTTCCAATTGATCACCATAAATGAGTGCGTCAAAATTACCATTGATCACTTGTAATCTTACTCTGATATTCTAACGATTTTCGATCAATCTTATATTTAACAAATTAATCATAATTAAGACAAGTGTGCGTTGATCGATCTTTGATTATCATCGTAATCATCATCATCGACAACGATCACCCATTAACAAGTCTCGGTGTAAAAATGTATTTGAACAATATTTTTTTATTCATAAGTCTCGTGACCAAACAATCGTTATCGTCTAGCCAATGTCTATTGTTGTTATTGCTGCATTTATTAGTTTGAATTCATTATATCATTTGCGGTTATTGTTATTATTGTTGTTGTTGTCGATGTCGATAATAATGGTTATGATTATGATGATGATGATCATTATGATCCTTGATACATTTATAATTCTTTAAATTCAATTCAATTCAGTAATTTTATGGGTTTTTATTTGTTTTCATTTTCATTCATTCATTTAAGTATTTTTCTATGTCAAAATTGTTTTGGGTCAAAGTCAATAATAATATTCCCCACATTTTTTTCGATGAAATTGATTATGTCATTGTTTTTTATACCATTCATTCATTCCATTCACCAATATGTCTAGATGATGTCTGATCTCCAGCACACACACACACGCACACAATAACAATCATAATAATGATTTCAATAGCGCCCGGTATTTTTTCCCGTATTTTATTATTATTATGGTGTTGATCCGCATATTTAGTTTTATGATTATTATTATCATTATGGTTATAGCTATTTCTATGTGTGTTTATACGTCTGTTTGCATCATCGACGATTCATGAAACACATACACTTGATTTTATTTGTCATTATTTTGATTATTTTTGTTATTTTTATTATCATCGTTATTATCATCATTATTATTATGATTATCATTACAAACAAATTAAAAGCCAATAAATTGTATCAAGTATTTCAAATGAAGTCATTTCGTATAAGACAAAAGAATAGAAAACAAAATACAAATTTTACTTTGTTAATAATATGACAAATATCAATAATTTTTTATATGAATACGATTTCAAGATTTTAAAACAAAGTTTCAAGTGTTTTCAATTATGAAATGTGAATATTTTAGTCTTTGTGCAAAGAAATTTCGGCCAAAGAAATTTGTGGTTCTTATGGCAGCTAACAGACGCAAAGATGGAGAATTAAAGAATCACCCTAAGACTTATTGCTGTGAAAATCTTTGTACGAATTCAGATTTAAATGGATTAATTTTGTCAGAATTGAATTCCTTGATAATTCAATTCCTTCACAATTTTCTGCAAAACCAAAGCAAAAACAAAATTAATGCAAAAGAATAATTCTTATGACAAGCAAGAATGAAACATGACATTTAAAATTGAAAATGAATCGAAAAATCCAAATGGTAAAGCCAAGAAATCCAACAACAACAGCGAAAAGGCTGAACAGTGTTTCTCCAGCAGAATTTTGCAATTACATAATCAATTTATTTCCATTTTCTACCACCCAAGTAAAAGAGGATTGAGGAGAAAAATTCTCATTTTCAATTTTTTGGAGCCATGGAAAATGGAGAATTTCAATCTCCATTTTTTCATTCTCGCTCCAAAACGATATCAAGTCCCATTTCAACTATTAATTTATTCCATTATTTTCATTTTGATTTTCATTTTCTGATTTTTCTTTATAAAAATACAGCAGAATTATAGATTGGTTTATTTTCATTTATATTTCATTTCATATCCATACAAATTCATTCATTAATTTTGAACAAACACATCGAATACATAGCACAGAATTCAACCACACACTCATGCACTCAAATAATACATAACAACAACAACAACAAATCCTAAGGCAAAAGTATCGTTTATTTTCCATTCGTTGATTCATTTCCATTCATTTATTCTCTGTCATTTCCATTCCTTTCCATTTATTCTCTGTTATTCTATGTTATTTCCATTCATTTTTCATTCATTTTCAGTCGTTCATTTTGACTAAATCAGTGCTCAGAATAAAAATGCGAAAATTCTGCGAACTAAAAAATTCTGCAAAAATGAAGATTAATTCCAACCGGAGATGTTTCACTGTGTATGTGTATGTTGGCATTCAATCCTCATTTCAATTTTGGCCTGAATTTTCTCCGAACAATTTTCTTTTGGTACGAATGACTATAAATGCGAATTCTGTTTTCATTTGCAACCAAATGAAAAATGATCATACTTAATTTCATTTCTGCTGTTGCTGTTGATTCATACGAATGAATCCATACAAGAAGAATGGTGGAAAATATCCACAACCAAGAAACCGGCCAGAATTCTGGATTCTGGTTCTGTTTCCAGAAATTTTTCTCCAATTTTTCTATTCAGAAAATTTTCTCGTTGTTCTATTCTGGCTGTGTTTCCAGCGATAATAATAATAGCATTGTCATTTCATTTTCATTCATTCATTTATTTTGTTTGTTATTTTCTGACATTTTGGATTTTTTTGTTCATTTTCGTTTATCGATTCAATCCAGAATTCATTGAGAGTAAATGAATAAATTGGAATGAAATGAAATGAGAATGAAAATGAAATGAATGAAACTACTGAACAAGCGAAACAAACAAAAACAAATTTGAAATTTCGATATTTTCTAAATTGGAAATTGGAAATTTAGAAGAAAGAGATCCTTGATTAGATTCTTTCTTTGAATGCCAAAAGAAAATTGGATATTTTTTTCGATTACTTATTTTCTTAGATTTCTTATTTTCTTAGATTCCATTGTCTTCGGTACAAAAATTTTTCTTCTTTTTTCTAGATGTCAAATCAAGGAATTTTTTTTTTGATTTCATTTATTTCCAAGCAAATTTTCGAAATTAAAATCGATTCGTTGAATTGAAATAAGGAATTTAACAGGGGATGGAATTAAGAATCGAATAAGTAATCAAATCGAATCGAGTAGGGATTCGCTATTCGGAAGATTAGGATGTGTTTGATGATTTAGATAGAGAATTTATTTCGTAATTCAAATACAAATAACAAAATAAGACATTGACATAAACAATGAATATAAATGCTGTAATCGATTCATGACTGAATTGTGAAGATATTTGTATCAATGAGAGAAAATAGAATGTTTCTAATCAAAATGTTTCGTTCAATTTTATTTGTTTGTTTCTACATATGAATCACATGAAACAATAACTGAATCAATGAAATTGAACAAATAAAACAAAAATGAAGATCAAATCAAGCATAATGAAGCGAAATTTCTTGTATTTTTCTCCATGATTATTATTGTTTTTGTATTATAAAGTCGATTTTTAAAAACAAAAAATTTTATAGGATTTTTCACAATCAATTCTTATATTGTGTTCTTGTTGATATCTCTTCTTTGTTTCAAATTATAGGAGAATATATTCTTAAATTTTGAAACAAAACAAAAATCAATTTCTGCTTTGACGAACACATTGAACATTTTACGGGAACAAAATTGAAATTTTGGAAATTTTCGCTTCATTTTTTCTCCATTTCCTTTTCATTGATTTTCGATAGAAAAAATGAGTTTAACTCCAAAATTCTTGGTTCTTTTGAAATTCAAGAAACTTCGAAACAATGGCAAAATTGGGCGAAGGCCATTGAAGCTTAAAAGGCCTTTTCTCCATTCTTAAAAGACTTATTCTTGATAAAACACCACGCAAATACAAAAGAATTAGGTCTTTTGAATTGAATTTTTCTAATTTTTTGCTTATTTTTTTACGTTCAAATTCAATGAGTAGGGACAAAATAAAAAAAATGAGAAAAACCTCGAATGAAAATCACGAATTTTGATGAATTTATCTGTATTCTTTCCGATAAAGAATATTATAAATTAAATTTGTGTGGCTTCGTGCCACTTGTGAGTATTGAAGAATTTCCCAAACTTTCAAACTGAAATTCATCTAGAATCCATGAATTATTCCCTGGGAAAACACACGAGAAACAATTCATTCATTTATTTATTTGTTTGTTTCATAATTGAAAAAAGAAAAAAAAAGTTTCAAAAATAACAAACAAATAAAACTTTATCAAGGCACAGATGTGGCTACCAGTGTTGCGGGCCTTAAAATGTTTTGCGTGTCTGCTTTATTTTTTCTTTTCCATTCCATTCGATTCAATTTACTTTATTTTATATTCCAAACATTTTCAATTCTAAATTTGAAGTGTATGAATTCTTTAATAATAATAATAATGATAATCGACAAAATAATAATAATGATAATACTTGAAATTGATGTTGCTTTTTTGTTATTCTTGAAAATTGAAAAAATTGAAGAAAAAATGAAATAAAATTTTAAGCACGCACGCATAGATAATGGATAATGATAATGGAAATTCATTTCTCCCAGACACACAAGCATAAGTGTTCATGTGTACCAATAAATATGAAACTATGAAACATGCTAAAATAACGAATAAAGTGAATCAACGAATTGAATGTAAAAGATTCAGATGCTAAAATAAACACTATAAAAAAAATTTGACGCCGCATCAAATTTTTTGCATGATTTTTTTTTTTTTTCGTTGAATGATAATTCATGGAATTTATGAAAAAATTGCATCTCATATTGATATGAATTTTTTTTTTTGCTGAAAATTCTTGCTTCACTTTGAAAGATTAGACAAGGGGAAAGAAATAGAGCCTCATTTCTTGTGATATGAAAATTATGTATAATTTGAAACGTGTATCCTTATGCGTCCAATTCTCTGGCTTCCATTATCATTATCATCATCATTATAATCTGCTGTTGATTTGTTGGTTGGTAATAGAAATTATTTGAAACCAGAGAATCCCCAGCACTCAAACCGACAGACACACACTCCAGCACGCATTCAGTTTCAATGGTGATCACCACACTAATCCTTATTCAAATTTCATATTTCACATTTCAAAATATCATTCATAAATGATACATTTTCCGCCATCATTCAATTTATTTGCCAAATTACATTTTTTCCATTTATTTTGGCCTAAAATTATTTTCGAGTGAATCAAACTTTTCTATAATAATTTGACAGTAGAAAATAGGCGAAAATATTCTGCCAGAAACTTTTTATTTGTTTGTAAATAATGAATTCTAGCTATGTCATTGACTTCACACAGTATTCTGTAATTGAAATACGTTTTCGCAGAGCAAAGAACTTGCCTACAAAAATTCTCCCAATAAATTCAATTCATTTAGTAGAATCATGTGAAAATTACAATTTTGTGATTTGACATTTGACATTTTAATCAAACCATTGAGCGAATTGAATGAATGAATGAAAGGAATTAATTGAAAAAAATGTTTATTCTTATTTGTTTTGAAACAAGCAAATAATAATTAGGCGAATGAATTAACTGGAAAATTGAAGAAGTAAAATAAATACACGAAATACGAGAAATAGGAATGGTAAATGTTTCGGAATCGAAAGAATTGCAAAGAATTGAAACAAAACAAAGCGAAAAATACAGAAAATCAAATTACTAACGAACAATTAAAACTGTCATTCGAGCAATTCGTTAGATTACATTAGCAATGTCATCTATCATTCGAATTAATTCATTTTATTAATTCGAATGTTAATTGTGAATGAAATTCGTTTTTGAAAAACATGATCACGAGTATTTCAGCCCGTGATGCGTGTGTGGAATGTGTCTGTAGCTGCTCGTGACTGCTGGATGCCTGTGTGGGATTGCAATTCCTCTGCGATTCCCTCGATTCTTCCAGATGAAGTCTAATAACAACATACGGACCAATCATTAACAGCATCTGTGACTGATTTTCTAAACATTCAATGATCGATTGGAACCTGAACAATATGATGAAGAGGAGAAAAAGTTTTAATTTCTTTAATGGAATTTTATGAATTTTTTGGAAAAGTTCTCGGGAATTTGTGTAAACCAATGAAAATTCAATTGCAACATGTTTACTACCATCGGTGCGAAATTGTTTACCCGACTCTGAAATTAATATGAGAAAAAAAATAGTGAAACAGGTTATGTGCAACTGTAAGTGCTGGCTTGAAGCATCTTTGTACACACAATACAATGAATTATGAATGTGAAAATAGAATAGAACCTATAAGTTTATATTCGAGTAAAATTTTTCGGGCAAAAAAACAAAATTTCAATGCATCCAAGAATAATGTATTCTGGAGCATATCATTCTGTATGATATCATTTTGCCAGGATCTTCTCAAGAAAAGAATTGCTTGAAATATTTCCATTATTTCAAGATATTTTAAATATTCGAAATTTCAAAATTCAATTTTTCTCCCATTATTCAAGATGTTGGCACCAGATTCACAACAGACATTTTCTTTCTGTTAAAGATGCTAGAAGATGTTTAAACATTGGGAGGCAACAAAACTTTTTGGCCCTTCAGAATGAATTATCGTCAAACATTTATCTTTGAAAGTTTCGCCATTTCTTCGTAAGGGAACAAAGCGAAAATTCTTGGCTGAATAAATCATCTTTTCTGTGAGATGTTTTTCACATTTTTCATATTTTACATTTTTCTTTGATGGAAAATTCAAAGGAATTTTTTGAACACAAAACTTTGAAATAATTCATAGAAAATGTTAGATGCATCACCATCACCATTTGAATGGTTCGAATCATCAACATTATCATTATCATATCTCTTTTTATGTTTTAAGGACCAAGAAAAAAATGAATTTTTATGAATTAATTTTGCACTCAATTCATGTGTAACATGACAAAAACATCCCTAAATGAGGGGAATGAATGAATGGAGTTGATATATGGTGTACAGAATTTATGGATCCGGTTATAACGCTCCACACATGGGGACCTATTTATTATTTTCTGAGCCAAAAATTTTTTCTTCGTCCTGTTCGTGAATAATCTCACACAAGGATTCTCGAGAATTTCGTTGATTTTTTCTGAGGAAATTTCACCCTTTATATCAAATAAATTTTCCAAACATTCCATGGTTTTCATGATGTTTGTGCCTGTTTCTGATATCTTTGCAAAGGAGAGCGAATATTTGAATTACAATAGAAATCTCTTGAAATTCTCAACAGAATTTCCAAAGAAATTGCCGAAAACAAAGGAATTTTTCGGTTTATTTTTCTTTGAAAAAGCTTATTAGCACAAAGATATCACAAAAAATAGGCCCAAACACACGCATCTTGATGTTGATTTATAATAATGATCATACCTTATTCTGAAGCCAGAGATGCAATGAATAAATCTGGAGTCTTGAATAATTTTCGCGGGGAAATTTTCCTTAAAATTTTCTTATCTTACAATTCTAATTTTGAATTTTTTAAAAATTTTCTTTCAGAAAATTTCCGGGATTTCAAAATTCGAAGTTTACTATTCAACTAATATGAATCGAAATCAAAAAAAAAAAAAACGATCAACCATTTCAACATTCATTCATCAACCAATTCAGTCATCATTGAATCAAAATCAAATGTATTAACCCATTCTTTCAATCTATAACAACAACCCATAACTAATTAACATTTTTTCAATTTTTCTTTTGACCGTTGTTTTCTGGTGTGTGTGTGTGTGTGGTCAAAATATTTTGATCAAATGAATTGAATCAAATGAAAAATGATTGGAAATTCCTAAATTAGGGTTTATCGACCATGAAACCATGCGAATGTAAACAAAATCAAAAAAATAACCCTTTTTTAGTCCAAGACGATCCACCTCGATCATTCGAGGAATCGATAATTTCATTTTGAAAATATTCAAAACAAAAAAACACTCATTCTAAAAATAGCCATTGCACCCATAGGTGCCATAGGCATGTAATTCCAACCTTTAAAAATTTGGGGCCATCAAAAGATTTTATCAAAACTTTGTGGCAATTTTCAAATAATTTTCTCTCTACTTTTCTCCCTGTAAACTTTTGCAAAAGTATTTTTCATAAATTCCATGGCCATTGTTGAATAAAAAATTCAAAAATTTCCACAAATTATTTGTAGTAAATATTTTGGGTAAACAAAAATATTTAATGAGGTTTTTCTTCGCTTTTTATTTACTTCATACTCCATATATTTGTTACGATTGGAATACATACAGGGAATTATAATAATACATTTTCATTTATAAATAACCACAAATTGCTAGCAAAAATAAATGATTGGAATGAAAAATTTCAGAATTACCAATTTCCAAGAGCTAAATTTCAAAATTTTTTGAATGAATTGACTCGATTTAACGTGATTCAGAGAACAAAAAAAATTATTTATGGAAATATTTTTCAGGGATATTTTTTGGGGATAAATTTCAAATATTTTTTCCAAAAGTTTGTTTGAAACTTTCGTGATATTCCAGTGCAAGGCATTATGAGAAATAAATTTCAAGCATTTTAATCGTAAATAGGCAAATAAACAGACAAATTCTGAATTTAAAAACATTGAAAATCATTTCAAAAAGTTTCTATCTCAAACTATAAAAACTCTATAAAAGTTTTCAATTTTTTGTTTCAATTAAATCTTAAATTCCAATTCACCATTTTCAATTCAAAGAATTTAATATCCTTCAAAAATGTATGAATTCATTTTCGAGTCAGAGTTGCTTAGCGAAAAGAAAATAGAGAATAAAGAAAAATTGAATGGATTAACTCTGAAAATAAATGAAAAGAAGCAAATTCTCTGGAGAATCCTGTTTTTTCAATTCATCAGAATATTCCAATTTATTCGTTGAGCAAACCTAAAAAACTAAGTGCAAGCTGATACTTTTTTTGTGCATTTTCATTTCGTTTATATAGTTTGCTATTCGTTTTGAAAACAATTTACTGCCAAAAATTTCAAAAATTGGAAAAAATAAGTATTGCAAGCAAGTTCTGTAATTCTTCCCCTTTGTTGTTCTGTTGTGTAATTCTTCCCCTTCTTCATGAAATGGCCTTCTAAGAGTTCGCAGAAACCGACTTGAATTCTGATAAAATTGATCAAAGAAAAATTTAAGAAGATATCCATTCATTTAATCATAATCTTACATTTCACACATGCAAATGATTTATACATTCTAATATTTCATTGAAATTTTTAAAGAAATAATTTTATTCCATTAAAAATCATTGAAACATGATTTTCATCATGTGGATACCACGTATTTTTTGTTTGGAATGAAATTGCTACAAATAAATACAAACATTTCACAAAATTATTCGAGGATAATCTTGGAAAATTTTCTTTAAAATTTTCACTTGATCAAGGCCTTAATTCACAGTCTCAATCGGCTGCCTTTTTTATGCCTTTTTTCTTATTTGTTTCTTCTCATATATCCAAACAATGTCCGACCTCGAGCTATTCGTTGTTTTGAGGGAATAACATTCCTCATACTTAATTGCAGTAAATGGAAAGGCAATGGGGCCAATCAATCTTAATTAATCTCTCGTATATATTTTCAAGTAATTATAGCTTTTGATTGGATTAAGAAAATCTTTTTCTTTCTCTCGAATCTCAACTCTTAAAATTAAATAAGTTTTAATCCGTTCCTTTTTCATTCACTCATCTCAAAATCTGATAGGATTGATTGCAATTTACATTTTTTAATTTTTTAAAAATTCTTTTCTTTCAAAAAGTTTGATTCACTTGAAGTATTAAATGATAATAATAATTAAAAAATGCATTTGAATTCCATTGTTCATTGTTCATGTGAATTTGAATTTCTTATAAATAAAAAAGAAATGTCAAAATAATTTTCAAATGAAAAAACAAAAACAAACAAACACACAAATATGAAATGAATGAATAGATTCATTGCTTAGCTTTATTCATCACATTCATTTGATTATTGTGATTTTTTTTCCTTGCTTCATTAAAAATCAAAATAATCAGTTTTAATTAATGGTAATGAATTGTTTTGTGTGTGCATTTGTATGGCTTATATTTGTACATTGTTCATTCAGATTTATTCACATACATCAATACATTCACAATAAGCATACTTGAATATTGAAGCTTGTAGACACACGATTATATACACCGTTGTTGTTGATGATAATGATAATGATGATGATTACGGATGATTTTTGACGATTTCGATGAATGATTTCGACGATGATAATCATCATTAAATCCATAATCATCATTCAGTTGTACATTTTTATACATTGTAATTCTTTTTCTTAAATTTTTGCTTGAAACTTGAAACAATGTATAAACTTTTATTTCTTACGAATTCAAATTTCAATAATCATCATCATCATCATCTTAGTACAATCATTATCACAGCAGCAACAGCATCAGCATCGGCAGCACCGACAGCAACGATTTGCTTCTAACCATGAGTTTTTCTTGAATTGTTGAAATCTTGGAATTGAAAATCTCAGAAATCTTCGAATTGAAAATCTTTGAATAAGAAGTCTTTCTTTGAATCAGAAATCTTTGAATTATTTAGCCTGACTTTCCTCTATTCTTTAAGCCTTAATACCATTTCTTAGATTATCATTATTATTTTTGCAAATGATCAATTGATTTTTGAAAAGAAAAAAATATCAAAAAATCATTTTCATTTTGAGTGAAAATAATGATAATTTCACATTTCTTTTTCCATCCATTTCAATAAATTCAATATATGAAAACATTTCCATTCACTATGCAGCAGTTATTGATGATGATGATTGTAGGTTGAAAGAAATTTTACGAAAATTTTTCCATTTTTACTCTAGGAAATTTACTCTCAGATCTAAGATTTGAAATTTAAGATTTCTCGAGTATATTTACTTGTATATTCTATTAACTAAAAATAGAATATATTTTGTATTTGAGTGTACACATACCATACACTGATACATAGATCTGTAAATATACTTAAATTATGATAATTGAACTTCTTTTCTCCTTTCATCTTTCATCTTGTTCATGTTTCAATTCATTTCATGCATTAGATATTTGATATTCTTGTCGTGTTTCGTCTAATTCTTTTCTGAATCAATTCATGATATTTTTTCGAGTATATTCACTCTTAGATATTGAAATTTCAAACTTGAATAATTGAATGAATTAAAAATCATAATGTGAACAATCCGATGATAAATTTGTTAAGAAAGAAGACTTAACTCAAAGATTTCATACGATCATAATTATAATGTATGAGATTTGAAGGAATGTTTTTTTTCCTGAAGGAGAATGAAAACTGAAGACTGCCAGACTCTGGTTAATGTTTTACATTTGAAACATTGACCATCTCGTATATCAACCTTTCTTTATGATTTATTTGATTTTTTTTCCTTATTTTTGGCCAAGATTTGTTGGTATTTGTTGCCGGTTTCGAGAAACCTTTGAGGAAAAACTTTTAAAAAAGCAACATATTAGGTTGTCCCATAAGTTCTTGTCGTTTTTCAAATGAAAAAAAATTAAAAAAACGACAAGAACTTATGGGACAACCTAATAATTTAATTTATCTTTCAAATCTTTGTTGATGGTTTGTATGATACTCTTTAAGGTGTACCTTCAGGTATACACCTTATAATAATGTTAATAATCGAAATAATCGATCATTGATTAATGATATTGTTGGATTTTTTATCGAGGATATATGAATTATCATAAAACATAGCGAAATGAACGGGAAGGGATGGATTGATTGGATTCGATAAATGTGATTTGATTGAATTTTATGCTTTTCAGCTCCTTGCCAAATTATATACAACAAAACATGTTTCCTGTCAGAAAAAAATTTGCCAGAAAATCTTCAGGAATCGATGTTTTGAACTTTCGAAAAACCTGCCCGGTATTGATGCTAGAGACTCTGCACTCTTAGAGACTTCTGTCGAAAAAATCGATTGAATTCAAAGAAATTAAAACCAAAATATTAAAATTTTAATCAAATTTCGTTCATTGATTTGACAAAATTTTTTCAATTCGGTGATTTTAATGCGAAAAATTTCATTAAAATTTTCTCAAATTAAATTTCCAACGAATTTAAATCGATTTCTTCTTTTTATAGTGAGAATTTCTTGAAATTTCATTTGAAATTAACGCTTTTAAACCTTTTTTATTTTCTTCATTTGATCACAATCTTGGATCATTAACAAATAAAAACAAATAAATGAAAATAAACATGATTACAAATAAACATATGAATCGAATGAGAATTGTTACAATTCAATTTCAAAATGTAAATTTTCCAATTTTCCAACATTCCATTTATTGATTAATTTTTGTTAATTATCTCCGATCGTTCCGATTATTTTTTTTGCCCGATAAAATTTTGGATATTTCTACCCAAATAAATATCCAAGAAACCACGCCTTGTTTAGTTGAATCGAAACTATTTCCACCTATCTTTGGACCATTTACTCCAAAAATAATAGAGAAAAAATGGTTCCAACTAATGGAAAATTTATCACTTTTTTGTGCTTTTTTTGAGCAAAAACCAAAACATGCGCCATGTATCGGTGGAAAATTTGTCCCAAAATAATACTCTATGTTTATTAATGGCCAAAGATGTCGCTTCCAATGATTTCCATGAGGTCTATTGCAAAGGCAAATGAGTGACCCTAAGCATGTTATTGACCAAATATGTCAAAGCTACACACATGTCACCACCAGGGTTTATATTTGCAAAAATTTTCACAAAAAGTTCACCGACTTTGACACAGATGGCGATATATTATTTTTATCAGCGGATAATTTCTAATGCTCATTCTCACATTTGTTTATGTTTGTATTTATATTTTTTCACCGTCAATCAAATAAATTACTTTGAATCAAATTATTTCTTCAAATTTCAAATCAAATTCAATTTGGTTCATATTTTTACTGCACGCAATTTTACCGTAATTATCTTTATTTCAAAGCAAACTCTTCCATTATTTTCCAAAGCATTCTCAATTGATTTGATTTAAAATTATTATTTTTTTGAAAATCATTATATTTTTTTCCTAAAATATTTTCTCATTGTTTTATTTTTTTCATTTGTATAATCTTAAAATAGGACAAAGTTGTTTGGCGCTCCAGAAAAATGAAAATTTAATCGAAAATCAATGATAATTTTGAAATCGGAAACAATCACACACGATTGAAGAATATTGTTTCATTCACATTCCGAGTTATTAATCGCCTGCGAATGTATAATCTTTATTATTATAAAATTATGATTAATATATTATTATCATATTCGATCATATGAATTTCATGTTTGTTATTATTAATAGATTCATTGTATTTTATTTCAAATTTTCCATGTTTCATATCATGAAAAATGACGAAGAAGAACAATGAATACAATTTCGTATGTGTATCACACACACATGCATACGCCAAGATCAGACAGCGATCAATCATGCAATGTAAATGTTTTATTCCAGTTTTTGCCATCAAACATTTGTTGTTTGTAGTATTATTTCATAATTATTATTCAACGTAATGTATAATTTGTGAAAAGAAATTGATCAAAGAACTAAGAAGAAAATAGACAAATTGAACATGTCCAAATTGGGAATTAATATGAATGAATCAAGGAATGTTTGGAGGAAAAACGCCGGTTTTTTACCCTTGGCAATCATTTTCAAATCAATTTCCATGGAATTTTCTCATTTAATTTGATTGATTCATTGATTGATCAAGCAATGATTCCTTGGAAAAACATGAAAAATTGTATAAAAAATCATTGATGATAAATATCTATCATTTATTAATCGATGTTTATAAATATGATTAACAAAGGATAAATATTGAATCTTATGAAATGAAATGTATCTAAAGATATACAGAAAATGCTTGACAACAATGATGGCAACAGCAACAACGTCAACAAACAATATTCAATCATGAAATAGAGTCCTATAATTCATAAAAACATTTTGGTCAATAATTCTCCATTATACTTGTAATATTTATTAATATTTTGATTTTTTGATTAACAAGTGAACAACAAACAAACAACATTGATTAAATATGATTCAAGGACAGCCTTTGTAAGAAAAAATGAATGAATTAAAAAATTTTTCGACTAGTGAAACGCCTTGATTCATATCATAATTATTCAATGAAGAAAAAAATGAAAAATAAATGAATTGAATGAAAATATCAAATGAAATTGAATGAAAAATGTATGAAACTTAACAAATCGAAATGAATGAATGAATGAATAAACAACATTAGTCCACTAATTTTTCAAACAATTTTGACCTTTTTTTCTTACCAATAACGATTGCAACAATATATTAAACACAATAATAATCAATCATAACTTGCTTGTAAAAAAAAGAGAGATGAGAGAGATAGAGATGAATATAAATATGACATGCAGCACCGGCATTTTCGTGCTTGAAGCATGAACTGAATTGAATCAACCAAATATTATAATCTAAGATATGGAATGTATGATAAATACATATTTATTATAATGTAATTAATAATAAATACAACATTTAGACCATTGAAATTTTTTTCTTTAGGCTTAAGGCAAAGTAAAGGGTCATTTCAGCCAATTTTTTCTGCTTATTCATTCAACTTGAACGTGAATAAATTATGCTTGTTTTTGGCTTTATTTTCGATTGAATGGAATTCCTTTCTTCTCATTTATATTCAATTATATTTTTGAAATATTCAAGCAAAACATAACATATTATTGATCATCGAAAAATGATAAATGACAGACTTGATCTTTTCTGATTCATTCGAAATACAACAAGTACAAAGTCATCGGATAAGAAGAAGAATATTTTAAGCTTTTTATCTTTGAATATTTATCTTCATCATTTTGCATCGATTGATTGGCATTTGTTTGGCTGTAAATAATGGATGGAATCAAATCCTACGAACAAATCAAGAAAACATGTTTTTTCATTGTGCATGATTTTTCGTTCACAAATGAATGATTAATGATCTCATATGATATGATGTATATCAATCATATAATTTGAAATTCGTAAAATACAAATAGAATGAAACAAGTTTTTGATATTTGAATGTTTTTCTATTGGCAATCGATTGGATTAGCCATCGATCGAATGGATGTAAGATTTTGTTATTTTTTCATGAAAACAGAAAAAAAATGTAAAAAAAATTTTGACAAGATTGATCAATCAGAATTCAATGAGAAATTCAAAAATTAAATTTTGAAGACAAAAAAAACGATTTCCATATAAATCAATGAATGAATTGAAATAAATATCATTAATGAAATCTAAAATACCTTTTGATTGGATTTTAATTAATTTTATTCACTTGTTCACTTCATTTCATTGTTGTAAGCCAATCCTTTAAAATTTGATTCGATATTTTTGAATAGAAAAATAATTCAATTTGATTTCAAAGGAAGCAGAAACCATATTATTCTTAATGAAAATTTAATTATTTTATTTCAATTATTTTCGATTGAAAAGTGCGTTCCAATTACCCGAGGATTTGAATTGAAGATCTATGGAGTTCAAGTCGTGTGCATACACAGATATTAATCATTTGTGTTGATTATTACAAATTGAATGGTAACAAACAAATGAATCGAAAATTGATTTCTTGTAGACGAATTTCATTGTGCATTACAAAGACGAGAATCGTACAGCTTCAGGTATGTTTGGCATTTGTAAATTTGTTTGAAATAAGGATCACAAACAAACAAACAACAACAAACCTACACACATATTCACCCAGACAATTTGTAGGCTAATTATTTTGTGAAAATTTTCATTCTATGTTATTTGTGTGTGAATATTTCAATGAGATTTTCTTAATCAAAAATAATAATAATAATGTTGGAAATGTATTAAGAGAATACGAAAATACCTGGAAATTCATTATTTTCTCAAATAAAATACACCTTTTTGGATTCACAATCTATTATTATCATCATCGAATTCATCATTCTATCATATCATATCATTGCTACATCATTATCTTTTGCTTTTGTTTTTCATTGTAATTAACTTCGTGACTTAGATTAATAATTTGTTGTTCGTACACTATATTTTATCATCATTCGTCGTCGTCGTCGACATTGTTGTTGCTGGCGTTGGCATTTGTATGTTGAATTGATTAATTTGATTTAAAGATTAAAACTTTTCAAGAATGAAAAAGGATTTGTTTTCCATTTGAAATTCATGTGTACAAAGAAGTAATTTTTTTAATGAATTTATTGGATTCGATTTTGTCCCATAGAGTGCAGCTCTTGTTTCGTGTCCTATAATTTTTTATTTATTGAATGTTTTTCAGGCAAATAAGCATAGATATGAGGATTGAAATGTCCACAAATGTATTTGCTTTAAAAGAACAAGAAAAGGTCATAGTTCTTCCATTTTTGTCAAATTATGACCAACTTTTTCGGTTTCATTGTGAACTAAATAAAAATGAATGAAAAATATGGAAATAATTATCATCAAATCTTCAGTAATTTGAATCATTTTGGATAATTTTGAATCAATTTGAATCAATTTAAAATCATTTAAAATCACTCAGACACATACGCATTAAGTCTTGATAATTTCGCACTCATTTATCTTTAATTTTCTTCTAATTACAATTTGATGTTCAACATTTTAAAATACATGTTTCCAAAGATATTTTGTAACTGATTTTGTTTTTGCATGTATTTTGTGTTCGCAACATGAATTATTATCTGTTATCCACATTATTACAAAAAAAAATTATACATTTTTCTTAAAATTTTTTGAAACTCTTTACTCCTTCACTAAGGTGACCAACTATTTTTTGTTCAGAAAAAGTACACTTTGTATTATACTTGAAATATAAAAAGCAAAAAAAAAAAAAAAAAAAAAAAAAATACAAAATACAAAATACAAAATATATTAATATTTGTGTAATATTAATATTAATATTTAATAATAATAATAATGATGATAATACAGAATTTAAAATAAAAATTATTCATTGCTATTATACCGATGTACCCGTTCGATGGTATTTTTCGACTGAATGTATTTTTTTTTTTGCGATTGTCTCATTTTTTTCTAACAATTCAGCGATGTCAATGCAATTTTTATCATTCATATTATACTTCACAGTCATTATTGCATTTAAATTGCTGACTTGAAGTTGAGATTTTTCATAGGTCCAAAAATCATTGACCATAGAAAAGAATTTTTCGATGCATGCATTGGTTCCTGGCAAACACATCGAAATTTCCATGATTATTTTCAAATATTTCGTATTGTCAGACAAATTGACCTATCAATCAATGATATATTTAGAAAGAATGAAAATGAATCCATGATATAGAAACTTACAAATTACAAATTTTAATTATATTATTTTTTCGACGAATTGAATGATAAATCAAGATGAAAATAATTTTAAATTTCAAAAATCGTAGAATACTACAAAATCAAAATAACAACAAATTAATCGTTAACTATTTGAAATTCAATCATATTGAAACTTACATAGAACAATTATCAATTTTTTCAATCTTATTATGAATTATTTAGAATATTCACATATGAGAACAATGGAAAAAACACTTTTTCGAAATTCTTAAATAACTTAACTGTTTTCGAAATCGAAATTTCAAAAATTTTTCGATATAAGATGTCAAGAGATGTCAGATGTCGCTTTTTAATTTTGGAATAGTAATAATGCCCGATTCAGATTCGGGATAAGCAAGATATCATTTGAAAAACGAATATATTTGAGACTTATCTGACACCGACACAAAAGCTGCTTTTTAGTAAGAAATTCCATTTCTTTTTTTAAAATGCTACGCACGCGTTATGATTGCTGAAAATACTTTACAAGTGTGCGCGCGAAATTCGAATCACTGTCATAGTAAATTTGAATTAAATTAAAATTCAAAATTCTTATTTCAATTTATGAAATTAAAATAAAATAAACTAGAAAATGTTTTTGAAATTCAAATGAGTACAAATTTTGAAAATAAGTACTTTTTAAGTACAGGATTCAAATTGAGTACAGCTCGCCCAAAATGAGTACAGTACTCATAAAATAAGTACGGTTGGTCACCTTACCTTCACATTTATCAATTAATTCAAAATAAATGGTCAAATAATCCAAAAATTATGATTATAATTATGCCGTTACACATGCACAATTATCGATGATTTATTGGATGTGTAATGGATGGAATTATATGAGGAACTGACTGTTTTTAAATCTTAAAAATTTGTTACAAAACAATCATTTTCAATTGTCTAATAGCTAGTTGAATGTAAAACTCGAGGTAATTTTGAATTTTAGAAAACTAATAAAATTTCAAGATTTCAAAATCAAAAAATTGAAGATTTCATATTTTGACAATTAAAAATGGGCAATCAATCGATCATTAATCAAAGATAATTAATCAAAATTATCATTTTTTCTGCAAATTTCATTTCATTAAATTTCATTGTTTTTTCCATAGAAAATCTGAGTGAAATAATTTCCATGTATGCACAGATAGAGCGCATGTTTGCCATTTGTAAAAATGTATAGCTGCTACCACCACAAATGCACACACATTGCAACAACACATGTAAATACATTTGCAAAAAATATTTTCCATTATAGGTTCAAAAATGATTTATTTATTTTTATTTTCATTGAAAATAACAGAGAAAAAAATGAATAAATGTTTGCCCGTTCTTATTCATATGTTCAACGTTGTTTTCCATTGAAAATGAATGGTGCAAAACAAAAAATTTTGCTTGAAAATTTTTGACAATTTAAAATGAATTTATTTTTAATTTCTTTTATTTTTCATTTTGATTTGATAAATTGTCATTGCAATCATTGTTTGTGTTTGCGACCATTGGATCAACATATAAGATGTTAATCTCTTGGTATTTGCATAAAGAAAGATGAGGAAAACAAGCGGAAAACAAATCAATAATTTTTGAAATTTTGAGGCGAAAAAAGCGATAATTTCTCCTTGCAAGTGTTAATTACTTTTGTAATTTTGAAATGATTTTCTTTTGTGAAATTTTGAAAAATTTTCAATGAAAATTTTACTATTCCATTGATTATCATAGTAATTATTATTATATTTGATTATTTTGACAAGCATTTTGTTATTTTTGACAATTGTCTGTTTTGTTATTATTTTGATTTCGTTTTTTTCAATGCTAAAAATATACGTATCATTTGAGGTAAATCAATAAATGAATGAATGAAAAATGTTTGTATTTTTTCGGTGGACAAAATGACAAAATATTTATGACCCAAAACTAATTCATTTGTTCTTATTTCGAATGATTTTATTTGTGAAAATGGAAAATTTCAGGTGTTTTTTCATACTAATTCAATTTTCAATAGTGAAAATGTGAACAAATTTACCTTAATGACAATTATTATCAATGAATAAGAATGTGAAAGATGAAACAAAGTACAAATTACATTTTAAAATCTAATAAATCATTTTGAATTTCAAAATTTTTGAAAATTTGTGAATTTTTCTAAAAACAAAATAATTCAAGCTCACCATAAATGGTGGTCACATTTCAATTCAACAAGCAAATGAAATGATTAAACCAATAAAATCATCATAAATTCTATCGTCCAAGAATCCTTGGTTTCCTTTACGCCAGATGTCTCGTTTCGTTTGAAAATTTGACGGAAATCTTTTCATGATTTCATTGTTTTGCATTGCTTCTGCATTGTTTTCAGTTTTTTTTCCAATGTCTATTATCTTGACTACAACGATATTCAACGAAATATCAATGGAACAAAAATTTAAAAAACACAAGCAGATACACCGAAGACAATGAAAAATGATTTTTCCATTTAAATGAAAATTAATTGAAAATCTGTCAAAAATTGTATTAAATTCAAACGAAACGAAATTCAACGAAGCTAAACAAAATGAATAATTGAATTTCTTCTCAAGAAGTTTTTCTCAAATACAAAGATTTTGATTCATTTCCATGCATTCATTCGCACAAAAGCCATGCTAAAATTCACAAAAATTCGTTAGATTAGAAATTCTGAAGAAAAAAGTTTGCGAAGAAAAAAACTAATCAATACTTTGTGACTATGGCGCCATAAGAGTTCCAAAGATCGTGTGGCAATAGAAATTCATTCATCAAAATGGAAATAGGAAAATTCTTCCTCCTCTTTTTTCTTCTCGTTCAATTTTGGTGCGATTAATCGAAAAAATGTCAACTAAAAAAAGTGAAAAAAAGATAAACGTAATTTTTAGACATTGAAAATGTTTGTAAAAATGAATCGACACGAAAAAAATATCAAAACGATGTTCTTTGGTTCGTTTGAGTTGGTTGTGGTTTGGCTAGGATGGTTCGGATGGTTGGGTGCCACCACACATACACGTATATCATCAGCAGCGACCAAGCCAACCCAATAATCAGTGAACCAAAACTCTTGCGAGCGAGCGAACAATCGAAAAAAATGGCAAATTCATCGAAGGGGAAAAACAGACAATTTTGGCCATGGAACTATGGACTGTACCATGGAAATACTATGAACCAAAGAAAACGTTGAAAACACACACCAACACACCAAAAACATTTTAATGAAAAAAAATTGCTCTGACATGATGTATTGCTTTTGGGTTGAAGCTGACTATGCTGCTTTTTGTCTATTTTTTTGCTTGTTCGGATCTTTCATTGAATGAATGAATTGAATTGAAAATGAATTTTAGGAAAATTGAATGTGAGACTATGTAATGAATCGAGTATCGTGAAAAGCATACAAGCGAAACAATGGGAAAAAACAACACAGCAAAGCACAGTGCAAATATACACCAACCAATGCTACAACATCAGCTTAGAATATCATCGTACGTTTATTTATTCATTTT
Source organism: Psoroptes ovis (assembly GCA_002943765.1). Taxonomy (NCBI): domain Eukaryota; kingdom Metazoa; phylum Arthropoda; class Arachnida; order Sarcoptiformes; family Psoroptidae; genus Psoroptes; species Psoroptes ovis. The sequence continues at coordinate 2,277,638 of PQWQ01000006.1, forward strand.
TCGTTATTTTTTTGTTTTTGTTTTTTTCGGTATTATTATACGAAAACTCCCTCGTAACTAACGAATAGAAAAATCCGAGAAAAACGAAAAATGTCAAATAAAAATAAATGGTTTTCAGTTTTTGTATAATATGAAGAATCTGTAATGCATATAAGGCATAGAATATATTGAACTAAAGCAAAAACCAGAATCGATCGAAATCGAAAAAACAAAATAAATAAATATAAATGAATAAATATTGGAATATAAATGGAAATAGAATAAGAATTGAAATACAAATAAATAAATAAATAGATGAAAAATGAATGTAAATTCATTTTTTCGATTTTGCGATTCCATTCTACTTAGATATTTTGCTTCGATATTCTGCTAATACTCTGTGCTTTTAGTGCCCGAAAATTTTGTTTGATTATCATATTTGAAACACATACAATTTTGTGTATTTTTGTGTATGCATTTGCATCAGTATCCCAGTATATCACTGCATATTCAGATGATAAATAGATTTGAAATAAATGTTCAACTAAAAAAAACATCGTGGCAAGCGATGGCATCAATTTTTTTGTGGAGTAAAAATAAGATTTCTCCATTCATTTCGATGGCAATCTTTGAATTTATTTATTTTTTTCGATTTTATACAAGTTTATACCAATTTTCGATACATTTTTGTGATTCGATGTTTGTAAGGATTTCGTCATGTGCAAGGATTGGAGATCTATAGCCATAGATCTTTCTGATTTTCTTATGAATAAAGATTTTGGGCGTTTACTGGGCGTTGGTTTTGTAATGATTAATGATTATATGGAAATTATGATTTATAGAAACAAGTATGAGACGAAATTATATTCAAAAGTCATCCTTTTCTTTTTTTTTTTTTTTTTTTTTGTTCTTAATTAATATTCAAATTACGAAAATTCGAGGATGCTTTGCATGAGTGAAATAAAAAAATTGCAAAAAAAATCATGTAATTCATGTAATAATAATACTAGCAATGTATTCTAGGATATATAATTTTCTATGCCACATTTTATATGCATGCGAAATTTTCTTCAGTTATTTTTTTTTGGCATTTCACTATACTTTGCCTCATGCATTCTTCTTTTGAATTTATTCACATCATTTATTTGATTCACGATTTCAATTATTATCCGAGCTTGAGATTCCTGTGTGGACTTTTGCATGTGTTTCTGGGTATCAGCCTGTGTGTGTGTGTATGTGTGTGTGTGTGTGTGAATACATGCATTTCTTCTACAATTATTCAAACAACGAACATAGAGATAAGATATGATAATTGACTTCTGTTAATTTGAGGACAACAAACAAACAACAACCATCAAATAACAACAAGTAAACAACTAGCTGAAGTAGATGAATAACCAGTGAAAATCTAAAGAAAAATACAACAAAAACAAGAACAATTGTAAATACACTAATCATTTTGCCAAAGTTTTTTTTTGTATTTCAAATTTCAATTATTCACCAGATTGAATATGATAATCATTATCAAACACTGAAAAAAACATGTTGATTGAACAAAGGTTATTTTCTTGTATTTGAAAGGTTTACGAACTAAGAACAAATGGAAAAAATGATTAATTAATGAATAATGGATAATTTACCTTTTTGAATTTGGAAATCATGGAATTTTCTATGAGAAAAACAAAAATATCTTTGGATAACGATGAAATATGAATGAATAATGAACGGTTTTTGGATTAATATCAAATCAGTTTTGTGTGTGTGTATATGTACGCTCGGATTACATGGAAGTTTTACTTTGAAAACTTGTTTCTTGAGAAAAAATATGGATGATTAAAAAATTAAAATGAAATTTACATCAAAAACAATATCATTTGTCCATGTTTGTATGAATGCTATTCATTCATTAATTTTCACAAAAATTTCAAGATTCAATCAAATAGATAAGATTGTTTCATATAAAAGAATGAAAAAATTATTCATAATAATAATACATTTGATGTATATAATTTGTATATTTGATAAGACTTGTACAAGACAAGATAATTCATTGAAGTTATTCATTCATTTATTCAATTTTTTTCCATTTGTTTCTGATGAAATTAATTCATCTTTTAGTTTTTTTTTCTATTTCCATTCAAATCAAAATACATTCAAATCAATGGTACATTCAAAAATGATAATTATCATAATCATATTATCCTATCATATCATATTATTATGATTCTTAAATTATAAGATTTGATAAATACAAGACAACAAAAAAATAAAGGTTTGGTCTAAGACATGCATCGATTTCTATAATATTAGTCATATACACGATGTTCAATTTTTCAATTCACCATTGATTTTAATTTATTTTTGATTTAATAATAATGATAATTATGATATTATTTTCGATGATACGATTGTATAAAAATGATATTTGCTTTCTCGGTAACATTAATTATTTTTGAAAAAAGAAAAGAAATCAAAAGAATTCTTAGAATCTTAGAAATTCTTAAGAAATGATAATTTGCATAATACGATTAATTTCATTGAACCTTCAATAAAATGTTCGAAAGCGAAAAATTCAATTCAAATCAAATTATTCAATCATATCATCCAATGTATTATTATCATTGATTACTATTTGATTGCAATAATTATTACCAAAGAGAAAATATTGGCAAATATCTCAATTTTTCACTACATTCATTCATTCAATCTTCACCGATTCGAAGCCCGAATCATCTCGGTTCTATAATTATAACGAAATAACGATTTTATTTACACTGAAACAGAACGAAAAATTTGAATGTTTGATTCAGAAAATAATGTAAAAAAATATTAATACATTGAAAATATAGGACTATTTGTCATCATCTTGGAATGATCATGATGATTCAGTATAGTATTGAATATTCTTGAGCAAAAATTAATAAATATGAATATCAATATTATTGTTCTTGTATGAATAAAAATTATTACCAGTATCATGGAAATTCATAATGAAACAAACTGGAAAAAATTACAGCATAAGAATCATTGTCAAAAAATTATTATCATTATCATCATTGCTATAAGTTGTAATTTTTTCTGGTTTCAGAATAACAAGAATTTTATGATAATAATTGAAACGAGATTTGAATTAATATGATGACATATTCGACAAACGATGGAAGAAACATGCAAATGATCATTGTCTGATGATAATGAAGACAAATAATTAAGGTTCAAATTTCATGTTTCACCATTACAAATTTGAAATAAAATTTTTAGATTTCATTTAATGTATATTTTTCTTCTTTTTAATTACTTCTTTCATTACATTTAGGATGGTTAAGATAATCACAGAGCATAATCATCAACATTTGTGGTTATTTTTCTTTTTTTACCAAGGGAAATAAAAATTTACGTCCATAAGGTTTCTATCCACAAGGTTTTCATTTACTTCTTCATCTTTTCCAATCTTTGAAGGTTTTATTCAATTCAAATTATCATTTCAAGATTGTCAATCGATGTTTAAGCGCATGTGTTTGAGCATTACGTTCTTGGACTACGTAAAAACATTACAACGATTTAATTACATTTTAATCACAAAAGTATGCTGTCGATGATGATTCTTCCATTCATTTGAATTAAATAAATAGATAAGTGAGAATTCACTGTCAATTATTAAGATTAAAAACGAAGAAATCATTTTGGACGATCGAAACTCAAAACATTACCAAGAGATGTTTGCATGAGTCTAAAAAATAAATTAAATTAAAATGAATGAATAAATACACTTTTCATTAATGAAATTTACGAAATTATTTCAATCATCATTATCTTTATTCATTACGAGTAATTTAAGTTTTTTACGAGTAAAAAATAAGCAAAAAGATACATTGTTTCTCTTGTTTTTTTCAACATAGAAAAATCATTGTATAGCCAGTAAAACAAATAACAAATTTTTAAGAAATTTTTTTTTTTTTTTTTGTTTTGTTACGCAAGTTTTTCCAAGGAAATTTTTTCCATGAAACAAGCAACCAGAACAAAGATGCAAATCACACATTGAAAAAGGTCGGCAAAAACTTGATTCATTGTTTTTGTGTTGGTTCGTCAAACCAAATATGTTCATGAATCAATTTTCAATTTTTTCAAATATCAATTTTTCAATATTCTCCCTTGGCTTTACTCAGATAAAAACGCGCCCATTTCCAATGAAATTTTGCCTGAACAAAAAATCAAATTACATAATAATTATGCCCTCATGATCGACAATTCATAATTATCAATGATTAGTAATTGTCACTGATCACTAATTGCTGGATAATGATTGATCAATGACATCAGCCTTCAAGGTGGAAGAGGTGGAAAATGTAAGTCATGCGATGAACGAATTTGAAATAGTCGTGGAAATATCTGTCAAATTATTCGAATAAATTTTTTGAAAAACTTTAAAATTTACAGAAATCATCTCTGATCATTTGTCATTGAACTTTTTCAGAAATTTCAATTTTCTCAAATTTTAAAATGTTTATCATTTTCATGATAAAATTCCAATTTCTATTCGATTCAATTTCAATATTTCGTAGAAAATTGAAAAAAAATAGAATTTATGAATGATCAAACGAAAATATACGTAATCTAATTTTATCACTAATATTTGCTTTGGCAAACGAAAAATAATTTCATATCTTTCCCATTGTTTTGCTCTGCATTATTTCACATTTGGAGAAAATAAATTAATGATGATTAATCAAACCAAAACATTGCACACACATGTGTATTTAGACTATTGTTTTCGCTTTCCCATTCATTCATTCATTCATGTCAGTCGATGATAAAAATATGTGATAATGTCACACATAAACAAAGCAAATTCAATACCAAAAATAGATAATGGAATGTGTGTGCATTGTTGATGGTGTGTGTGTGGAATGGTTGAAACTTGTGTATTTGGTGTGTGTGTGTGCAGTCGTTGGATACATTATTATACATTCGATTTTGATATCAGTAAATTTTACGAGAAAAAAATGAAATGAAATAAAAATACGCCGATAATTAATCATTTCAAGAAATTTTCTGTGAAATTTCTGTTAATTTTTATGAAATTCCTGTAAGTTTTCTCAATATATTCTCAATATAACGTAAATATCACTGAAAAATGAAACAATTTGCAATTCGTTATATTTTGTTCCTATTGTTGGATGTGTTTCGTATTTTTTTCATTGTTTTCACTTACGGTTTGGCCAAAAGTCATGAAGTCATGAAGTGAAAAATACAAAAGAATAGAATTGTTTTTGATTATATTGAAATATCAAAGATTTAAAATTATTATTGATTGATTGATCAATGATAATTAATAAATTTGATACATTTTGTAGGTTAGTAATTTTTTTAGGATTCGTATAGATATCCATTGTTTTATTGATTCAATTGTTTTTTTGTTTTCAAAGTGTATAATCCTTTTCAATGATAATTTCGTGATAAATTTATTGTGTATTTGTGTTGGCTAATCATGATTCATTAATAAATTTTTGCATATGAGCGCATATGATATTAATGAATCAATAGATTTTTGAATTGAAATTGAAATCCGTGAAAACAAAGCGATTTTCTTATTTTGCAAAAATTTTGATGCAAAATCAATCGCATTTCTCAGATGGACAGAAATAAGCAAAATGAACGATGCAAAACCATTTTTCAATGATTAGCTGTCAAAAATGAATGGATTAGATTTTGTTACATATTTTCAAATAAAAAAAATGATTAATAATTCGCTTCGATCAATTAATCTTCACATTTTTTTGTTTGTTTCATATTACTTTGTATATTAATTACTGGAAAATTATACAGTTTGATCGAAAAAAAAATCATTATTATTATTATTCATTCGTTAGATTGGGACCTGAAGAACAAAATTACATGCATCTGATACATGAATACATTAAATTTTTAATCAACAGAAAAAAGGTTCATCATCGAAACACACCTGCATTATGATTTCAAGCATTTTTCGCTTCATATTTATTTATTCATTTTGAACATTCTAAATTTAAACCTTTAACAATAATTTGAATCAAATCAACTGAATAGCTCATGAATAATGATTGAATGAATCATGATTGGATGATGTTTGATACAAGTACAAACACACACGCCTACAGTTATGATTAGTATTTTTTTTTTTTTTTTTTTTTTTTTGTTTCTCCGGATAGAAACAACTAATTATCATTTTTTTGCCGATTGGCAATTCGAAAACATTCAAAACTTTTTTCGTCATGAAATTATTCTTGAATATTTCATTACCTTCAATTCAACTGATTAATATTTGAAACAAGTTTAATATTTTTCATCGATTACCTGTTCTTGTATGTACATGTTAATTCATTTGTTAGTATATTTATCATTTATGATATCATATCTATAAATAAATATGATGATGATGATGATGAACTCGCCGAATGGACAAAATGAATAGATGAACAAAATCAATAATTATAAATCATAATTAAAAGGTTTGAAGAAAAAATTCAAAGATAAGGTGGTTTTTCTCTGCTCATACATTCAATCATTCACTTATTCATCCATTTATTTATTCACCGATTATCGTAATAATAGTAATTGATTCAATGTTTAAAATTAAAGGGTATACAAGCTTACATGTGCTCGGTTTTTTTGAAACTCAATACATTGAATTTATAAATATTAATCATTCGAAATTAAAAAATTATAAACAGTGGTCTTTGACCTGAATGATTTTTGTTTTCTGTCAGAAGTTCGAGATCATTTAAGACCATTAATAACCAAGTTAAAGAACCTAAGGTCAAAAAAAAGTGAAACAAACTAAAAATTCATGTACCTTATTCATGTGCATCATATATGATAATAATAACTAAATATTGGTTCAATTGTTGTGTTTCTGCAAATTCTTAATTATAATTATATATGATAATAATAATGATAATTATGTTTGCATATAATTTCGTTTCAATTTTTTTTGAAAATTTTGTAACATTTTTAAAAAATTTTAAAATAATTTCATTCGTTTGTTGTTTGGTTTTTCTTATGTATATTTCAAACTATAATAAACATATTTGATAAGTGATTGATTAATAAAAATATAGCTATAGGATTCTTGCTTTTTAATTTTTTATTTCATCACAAAAAGCATCATTTACATCATATCATCAACATATAATATAAATGAATAATGCGAATGAAGTTTTTTACATTGTAAATTCATTTGAAAAATATATGATTATTTGTATAGTGCCCTGCATTCATTCATTTATCTGTTATACCAAAAATATGAATGTATTTTTCTTCCAAAATTTTGTTACATTGTTTCATATCGTTTAAGTGGATTTTCGCTTTATTAAATGTAATCAAAATCATATTTTGCATTCATTTATTTGTATGAAGTAAAACATCAAATACAAAAACAAATACAAACAAATGCGAAATTTGTGATCATTTGTGGAAAAAATTCCGGTCAAAAATTTCGCATTCACAATTTTTTGTTTGTTCTTGATTATGTTCACTTGATTATTATTAAGATAAGATTGTTTTTTCTTTCTTTCTTCTTGTTGTTTTCGTCGTTGTAGTTATATTAAATGAGACATTTCCTTTTTATATTTATGTATTTGTTCATTTATAGCTTGGCATTATTCATTTATTTATTTCAAATATAAATGAAATCATAATTCGAATAAATGGATAAATTGAATGAAGAAATAATGGAAAAAGACAAAAGTCTTTATTGTTTTTCATCGTCAAAGATTTATTCTTATTTCATTTTCAATGATAAACAAATATCTAAATCAAACGAATTGAATGTTTTCGAATGTTTATTGCTGGTCATTTTTCCAGCATTTCTCGACTGTTTTTTAGAATATTTATCGCAAAATTTTTCAATCCTTCCAATGCTCATTTGATGAATGTTTTTCTTTTTTTCGTCGGATGAATAATGTAATCGGCCGGTCAAACCAACCAACCAACTGTCAAATGATCAAACAAACAAATAATACAAAGACTCTAGGAGAAAAATGGAAATTTTCCGGTTAGAATGAAAATGTTTCATATTTTTTACTGCTTTCCTTTCTTTTTTTTAAATGATTCATATTTTTCAGTATTTATGCATTTTCTGTTACAAATAAAGAAAAAAACACAAATAGATTGCTTATCGCCAAAAACATTTTCTCATTTATTATTACTGTTGTTTGTTCGTTGCTGTTAATATTGTTCTCATAAAATAATCATAATAAATGAATGAATGAGTGAATGTAAAATGAATGAAATGACTTATGATCAATTTTCGCAATTTTTCCAGGTTTTTTTCGCTCATTTTTGGCTGGTTGAAAACGCTGTAAGAACCAAAAAACCCCAAAATACAAGCGAAATCCATCTTTTTCAGATAATACACAGAATCAAATACACATAGATTCTTGATTATTCTAGGCTGTCATCGTTGTTTTGTCGTTTGCTTTTTTTTTGCTTTTTTGATCCTAAAAGTTTTGTATTTTATTCTTGTTTTTTATTTCGCATGTTTGTTAACTGCCTCTTTGAATCATTTTTCACCATTATTCATATTACACAACCAAAAAAATAAATAAATAAATAAATGGAGAAAAATAAGCGAAAATTCATGTAATTTTTCATTATATAACACATTACATATAACATTTTCTTCAATAAAAAAATATAAAATATAAACAAACATTTTCACATTCATTCATTCACAGCGAATACATATGATAAAATTCTTGCTGCTCCTCTCGTCCTTAAAATGTTAGCAAGATTTATTTCGATATGATTTAAAATGTTTTAGTTTTCCATTTCTAAGGGGAAAATATACGATAAAAGACGAAAATAAATAGATCTAAATATACAAGAATTTTCGATTATTTTTCATTCGTTATATAAAATATAAATATAAAAAAAATAACTTTTATAAATTTTTTTTTCGCTTTAATTTACTTTCAGGATTTAAGTTTCATTCTTGTCAGTTGTATTTTTCGCTTTTATAATTAATTGTAAAAGTTGTTCAGATGTAACAAGGCAGCAAGAATTTGCTGGAAAATACTTGTCAAAAGAATTTTCTACGAGTGAAAAATGAAAAAAGGCATTTTTTTACTTCGTTTCACATTTCTCACCATTCAAAAATTCGTGGGTATTCATGTAGAATGTAGAATTTCATGCAGAATATATTCGCAGTTATTGAGGATGAACGAAACATGAAAAAAATGAAAAAATCAATGAATCAACGTACAAAAATCGTTGGTAGAAATGTATTAAAAATGTAAAAAATATTTGCTTCATGGAAAGAAAAAATATAGGCGAAATCTATCGAAGCAAATACAGAATCAAGAATATACGATTTATCGATTTTCGACATTTTGCTACCAGGTTTTTTTTTGTAAGGTTGGGGCTGTGAAAGTACTTTTTCCCCGATTTTTCTTTTGATTAGCCCCTTATTTCGTCTATATTTTTTAAACTGAAAAACTACTGCAGCAGCAGCAGTAACAAGATAAATGAATGGGACCGAAAAGCTCGAAAAAAAGCAAAAATTTTGGAATCTTTCATTTCATCTAAAAATGGTAAAAAATTACCATTTCAATTTCTGTGTGATATATGTGTTTATGAAAATGAAAAATATTGTTACGCGTATGTGCTTGTGTTTGTACAATATATACGTATACAATGTATGCACACATGCTGCAGCATTTTTTTCCAAAATGATAAATTATCGTTTACGGAACCAAAAAATAAATTAATGAAAAAGTAAAAAATGCACCAGTATTTTTTGAATCCATTTTTCACCATTCCTATTTAAAGTTCTGTTTGCGTTCAAATTCAATTTGATTGGTTGCAAACGCATACACATACACAGGAATGAATGCACGAAGAATACATGAAAAAATTGAAACCAAGGTTTCAAATTCTGTGCTTTTGGATGTGTTTGTTGTTTTAGGTTTACTTTAAATTTCATTCCAATATTCATATTTTCCGTATCTGCGAAAACTAATGAAACAAAGGAGCAGAAAATGATAATAAATAAACTGTTATTTATCATTTTATCACAGAATATTAATGCGAATAGCGAGATCAAACTATAATATTTATCTCTGTTCGAAGTGTAGCAAAACTAAGAGAAACAAAGAGCGATACGTTTCAAAATTTGAAAATGGAAATATTCAAGCAGGCAAACGAAAAATATGAAATGACAAAATATGGAGAAAAAAATTATGAAAAATGGACACCAAAAACACAAACAATGTTTGAAATTTGAATTCAAACATTAATTTTCGGTGAATTCCTTTCATATTTATTCTGCAACATAGTAATTCATTACCATTTTTCCCGATTGAATTAATGAGATTCAATGCAGAAATGCAATTCAATGCGAGAATCATGGGGAATATTCATCTGCTGTATGCGATCGGTTGCAGGAATTTTTGCAAGAACCTTTCTGGTTGAATTTAGATTGTTTCATTTTTTCACTTGCGAATAACATTTGACATTTTGAACCCTATAAAATTTCATTAATTTAATGATGTTTTGAATGAATTTATAGATGAAAAAATCTTACACCTGATTTGTTTAAAAAATGGCATCGAAAATATTTTTTTTTTCAAAATGTTAATTCTATGAAAAAAATTGAAAATTAAAATTAATCCTCTTTTTGAGCCCGAATGACTGAAAAAATAGAGTTGAATTTGAAATGAACAAAACCAAAAATAGAAGATTATACGAATATTTTATCATCGAGTTTTGAATACATTTTCATATTTGGATTGGTCTGAATATGGTATGCAATGAGATTATCATTTATCATTCATTCATTCGTTTCGTTCTTCCTATTTTCTTCCCCAGAAAGATTTGTAATCTATAAGCCTAATCCATTTGGCCTATTTTTCTTACTCGAAAATCGAATATATTTCTCGAATTTTTGATATTTTATCTATGATTTTCATTTTTTGGAAATGAAAATGTGCAAGGATTTTCGTTTAATTTTCTACGAAAAAATTTTTAGCGGAATAAATCATGGAAAATGTTTCTCAAATAATTCAAAAAACAAATGATTTTTGATTAAAATTGATTTGTTTTTGTCAAGATGTTTTTTAAAGTATCCGATTACAAATTTGAAAATCATTCAAATACTTGAATGATTTGGCTGCCATTCAAAATGTTTCATTTTTAAAGATGTTTTTTTCAATCATTTTTTTATGTGCAAACATTTGATTAATTCATTCGAAAAAATCTGATTCGACAAAACATGGAGATAATTGAATAATTCGAACTAATGATTCAGTTTGAACATTTACAAGTCAAGTTGTAAGCATTTTTTATCTTTGAAATTAATGCCCATTTATAACACAACTACGCAGCTATAAATAAAGCAAAAAGTAAATAGAAAAACTGGCGTCATATTTGCTCGATTATAATCTTATCTTAATTATTTTTGTTTTTTTTGTGAAAACATAAATAAATAAATGAATATCATTAACAGTTCAGTGTAATAATATTCATTTATTGAAGGGAGAAAAACGAAAAAATTTTGAACATGATTAGCAGCAGAAAATCATATGTGAATTTTTGATTTGAAATGACACGAAAAATTCAAACAAATTGTTTATTTCATTTATCGAGTTAATTTAGTCGTTATCATTTTTTTTTTTTTTTTTTTTTTTGAATATATCAATTAATTAATTTGTTTTGGCAAAAAAAAAAAAAAAAAAAACAAATGAATTTTAAATGAATGAACTCTTGAAAATTTCAATTATTTGATCAAAAATCTTCTGCTTTACACCACCAATAACAGCAGCAACAACAACAAGTGTTAATGATAATGATGATCGCTGTTGTTATTGTTGTTCATTGCTGTTCATTTAATGATAATAATAATAAAATGATTATCATTTAATTTAATAGATTATTTGTTTTTTTTTCGCGGTTAATTTTTATGTTTCGACAGCTTCAATTTCAACTTTAATTGAAGTTCAAATTGTCGGGAAAAAATGGAAAAATAAATAAATAAAATATAACAATTTAATTCATTGTTTATCGACGTGTTTTATCGGCAATTTAATACAAAATTCGATGAGTGCACTCATACACACACACATACAAATACACATAAACCAAAACGATATATTCATTATTTTTATGTGAATTTTATTGAGTAATAAAAATAAATTGGCCAATAAAAATTGAAATTTACAGCCGCAAATTGAAGCAAGAATGAATGAACTGAAAATGAAATCATCCACTTGAATTCTGTGAATTATATGAATCAATTTGACAAATTTTTTGATCTAATTTCGGTGAAACAAAAAAACCGAAAAATTGGATAGAATTTGATAGACATCGATAATCGTGTATTCGGGTAATCATCACCCGGTAATCATTATAATAATCGTCATCATCATAATCATCATGATCATAAACAGCAATGATCTCGTTATTTCTTCGAAAATTTATCAAATTAGACCTCGACCTAATGACCATATAATAAAACAACCAGGGGAATGATAAAGATGGGATGAAAATAGTTCATTTAATGGTAAATCTCAGCAGACATAATGTTTATACACATATATTCGCATTCTACTGAGGAGCTCGCTAAATTTGAAAATGCATTTCATTTCTTTTCCGGAGATTCTTGAAAACGTCTGAAATTTGATTTTTTAAATATTCAAAAGATATGGTCCATGTTGGCGTCAAAATACGCGAATAATGGAGATGATTCAATGAATGAATGAATGAATAAGCCAAACTCTTGCTTTCGGTCAATTTTTCTCGAAGATTATTATGATGATGAGGATGATTATAATGATGACTACGACAAGTGATTATCATCATCATCATCATAAACATCAACATTCAAATCATATTTATATGGTCTATTTATGGTTTTATTTCAATTTTCATCGAAATTAATAGTTGAAAAATTGAATATGTCTATGAATGAATGAATGGTGAATACCAATATATAAGAATCGGAACATTTTTCTGCTCATGTCTTATGTCTTTCAATCATTTGATAATAAATTAAATTCTCCGAATTTTTTTTATCTCGTTCAAATGAAATTCTCCATTTCATTGACCTTATGGATTTTTTGTCTATTCATTTGCCTCGCATTTTGAACCATGGATTTCTATTTGCTTGTTGTTTTACAAATGGACATTTTTTATTATGAAACAATAATCATAATAATGATAATGATAATGATGATCATTTAAAATAAAATATGTTTCATCATTATTAATGTTATTATTTGCTACCACTACTTATGATAACAATAATAATAATGATTTTTATTAATGTGATGATAATAGTAATGAACACTTGTTATTCATTTACTTTATTTTCGATATTTTTTTGGTTGAAAAATTAATGAATTAAGAGCAAACAAATAAAATGAGTTGTAGAATTACTAATTTACCCAATTACCCAGATTTTCAAGTGTAAATAAATGAATGGATGAGCAAAATGTATCAATTTCAATCTGTTGATTGCATTGAATTTTCTGTTTTTGTCCAGTTTCGAGTGTAATTATCTATTTCTTGTGGTTTTTCCATTGAATTTTCATATTCAACGATTGATTGGTTAAAATTGCATCGAAATAGAAGAACAAATAAATAAATTAATACAATGTAATCTTTCTTGAGGTTCATTATGATTAATTATCATTAAATAATTAGATTTAATTAATGATAATTGAAACAATTATTTCAAATAAGTGAATAAATTGTTGAATTAATCGACTTCAATGATAATAATCGATTTAACTTAATCAAATTTAATTGAGTTAATCGATAATTTCATTATGTTGAATAAAATTTCATTAAATAATGATAATAATTTATAATTGTGATAATCAAAGTATTTCTTATTTGCCCGTGGTGAAAAAAAATTACGTGGATCCAAAAAATTAATCAATCGCCTGATAAATTTTCATATGATAAATCAAATAGATTTATCCAAATAGATTGCGTGGCAATTATCCAAACAGTAAGGCGAAGAAAAGAACAGCCTTCTGTGGTTTGATTTTGGCAAACATTTCTTTGAAAAAGCAAGAAAAAAAAATAATTATCATTAATTTCTGAGCAAATAATGATATAAAATGATGAAATTATATATCATTATTCAATGCAAAGAATGAATGATGATGAGAAAAATTTGACTAATTTTCAAATTAGTATAAATTAGTATCGACTGGTGACATAAATGTTGACGACCTTTTTTTCCATTTGTTTCTGTTTGAATGTTTGTTCGAATTTAATTTTTTGATTCTTGAAGCAAAACAAAATAATTTTTTTATTTTTCAAAGTTCATTTAAATCTGAAGAAAATTTCTGAGTTTTCGTAAGTCAAATGTATATAATTATTATGTTCAAAGCGAAAGAAAAATCCAAATTTAAATCTTGAAATTTAGTCAAATTTAAACAAAAACAAAAATTTCCATCATTATTTTGTTTTCAGGCAAAATAAGGTGAATATTTTTCTAATATAACTGACTGAGTTTATAGTTGAATAAGTTGAGTCGATTTTTGACAAAAGGTAAAATGATATATTTCAGCTTGATCAAAGCTTCTGCTGCTGTTGTCGAGCTTGTTTTCGTTCGGTTTTCGATTAGAAAAATATAGGATTAATACAACAATGATAACAATACGATGTTTACATAATGATCGTGTGCGGTCTTCTGTGTTGTTTTTGTTGTTGATTTCTTTTGTTTTGTTTACTATGAATTGTTTTACGGAGAAAAAATCATTCAACCCCTTCAGTTCAAAAATTGAATGATTGATTGATTGATCTAATGATGATCGATTTCAATATTTTATTATATTTCATTCGTTTTTTCGTTTTGTTTACTTCGATCATTTGTTCTAAATCAATCATCATTTTTTCCGAAGAAATAATGATTATTATCTTATCTATATTTGTTGTCATTACTATTGTCAACCCTTTTTTTCTTAGCTTTTGTTAATCCATACTAAGCAAGATTGATGATGTTTTGTCAATATGGACAAATGAGAAAAACAAAAGCAAAAAAGAAAAATAATTTTCTAAATTACAAACATCATTATCATCATCCTTTTCGGTAATGATTGCTGCACTAATCAATAGTAAATTTATTTTTTGTTTTTCGATTGGAGAAACAAATACGAATACTCAAATCATTCCGGATTGATAATAATCGTGTATAGTAAATTAAATCTTTGACAACAAAACGAAAAAAAAATCAAAAATTTTGATTTGATTTCGGTACTGGGGTAAATCTCTGTGCGTATATGTATGTTGCCATTTCATTCCGGTTCATCCATTTCATCTCTGCACTAAAAATAACCATTTATCGGTAATATTAATGATGATATCGAAAGAAATGAAATGAAATAATAGATTTCGATTAAAAACTATTATATTGGTAATATCATGTTACACGCAAACAATTTTTGATACATTCTTTTCCAATCATTTATTCATTTGCTTTGATAATAATGATGAAAATATCAAATCATATAAGGATAATAATAATAAACAACCATTATCAATCAATCAATCGATTCAATTTTTTTCGATATATTTCATCAGAAAAAATTATATTTTGATGATGATCAAAAATGAAAAAAGCAAATGATATCTAGAAATATAAAATACAAATACAATGACACGACAAAGCTAAATGGGTGTATTGATATGAAGTGAATTAACAATAATAATGAGATCGAATATGATCGCATAAAACAAAAGCTAAATTTCATTAAATTTTTGATTGGAATAAAATGAAATAAATGGAAAATGATTGATATTTAGGATAGATATTGGAATATATGTTCTATTGTGTAATACGATATATATTCGACATACACGAAATATATGATGATCATTATCATATATGAATGTCGTGTACCACGCATATGATGATGATGATAATCATCGAACCGAAAAAAAGTATTAAATTTTTCCCATTTACTTTGGGTATGTTATATATTTTGGATACCCAAATATTTGATTTTAAATTTTGACAAATCGTCATTGTTCTATGTTTCAAACTTGCTTGATTGTTTCAAACATTTTCAAATATGTTCGACAATAGGACCATATTATAATGATAATCATATCATTATCATTAATGAACAAATAATTGCAATGTTTTGTTTGTTTTTTTGATTCATTTTGGATATTAGTTTCTTTCTTCCAGCAAATATTGTTTTTGTGTTCCATAATAATTAATGGAAATTAATGAAAATTAATTGTAAATAATAATAATTATGATCCAAAAAAGGTATTATTTGATTTTGTCTTGTTTTTTACCATAGCGAAATTGAAACATTTAATTCAGCCGAATTTTGATAATGATTGGATTGAAATCAACATGAATAAACTGAAGGGAATGTCTTGTAGTTCCTAAAATAACTCATTTAGACATGGAAGGCCAGAATTGACATGTCATTAATTCAAGAATATGAATTCGATTAAAAGCATTTTGTTGTTCCCTTTTGATAGTCAAAATCCGTGAGGGTAAGCAAAAAAATGATTGCTGGATTGTCCAAGTTAGCGAATCGGATCCAATGATCATAGATTTCATATGCGTATTTATTAATAGATCATAGATGATCAATGATTTGCATTTGAAAATTAATCGATTGATTTTCAATTGGAAATCGAGATGATTGTAATTCTTGGAAATGTAAAGAACAGAAAATGATAATAAACGATTCATTTAATCAACAATGACATTCATGAATACAAATAATGTGAATCGAATTATACGATTCGTGAATGAATTTCAATAAAATCATATTTCTGAATCAATATGGATCATATGGGGCAAAAAATGAAAAGAAAAAGAATGAATTTCGTAACGAAAAATCATGACATTTTGCTGAATTTTCCAATTTCAAATTCATTGAATTAATGTATTTCTAGGCGAAAAAAAATGAAGGGGAGTGAAGCCAACAATAAAGCCCAATTAATCATAAATAATGGAAAAAATTGAGCGAAATAAAATGAATGAATGAAAGAATCGAATATTTTAATATTTGTTTGTTTCTATAGTGATATTGATAATAATAATTATTATTATCATAATTATTAGATTGTTATAAAAACAAAGTTTCATAAATATCATTCATTTTATAGATACAATGTCGCCATTTCAATCTATAAAACAATCCTATAAAATGGGCGTCATGATCATTTGTGAATCGATGATTAATTTCGGTGAATTTTCTATGAATCATTGACTCAAAATATTTCTACCAATTTCAATGATTTATCCTCGGTAAAACTGAGCGAATCATGGGTTAATTTCACCCCAAAATTCCACCAAAATATGATTTGCACCCCCTGCATCAATCCCATACCTCATTTTAAAAATATATAGGAGCCTAACTATATCTGATAATTGATGTTTGCATTTTATGCACGGTTAATTTGGCAGCTATGATACTCGTACATCGTACAAAAACGCGTCAAATTTTTTTATTTGTGCAAGAAAAATGAATGAGAATTTCATTGAATCGATAGAATTTCATATCATTGAATCCTTCAAATGGAAAACTTTCATATAAAAAAAACGTTGAACCTAATGTAGGCTTAATGTATAAGAAGATTCTGATTCATGATTATTCTATGTATTTGTTTCAAAATCGTTCGTATTTTGTAACAAATTTTTTTAAATGATGATTACTAGTGATGATTGCGTTGATCATCACTGATGATGATGATTACTGATGAAAACTCTTTAATTTAAAAGCATTTTGAAACTTTTTTTTTGTTTTGGTTCAAATTGTTTCAACACCAGTTCTAGAAAAGCTAAAATGGAATAATGGAAATGATTTTTCAGATGTCGTAATTGAGTCTGTATCTCAGAACTCGTGTCATACGAACAGGCTTGCACACACAATTACGAACGAACAAATCATTTGATCCAGGGGCTGAAGAATTTTGAAGAAATAAGATATTTATATTCTATTGGATGGTTCTCGTCTTGAATGAGATGAAGAGTTATTTGTCTTTTTTTAACAGTAAAGCAAGTTAAAAAAAATTATTACATCAAATTTGAACCGATTGTATTCGACTATATTGGAAAGGTTATTTAAAGGTTTTTTTATCGTTGCTGTTGCTGTTGTTGATGTTAATATAATGACATTTCGCTTTGATTTGTTTTGTTTAATTTGTTCACAATCGTTTCTTAGAATAAATACAAAAGTAACAAATTGAAGAAGACAGAATAGATTTATTTCAGTTTGGATGATTATCTTTGGATCAATTGATTTTTTACATTTTTTGGTCAGTTCTAAAAGATATTTTCATACTTCTTTGATCCGAATGATCATGTTTTAGGCCTGTTTTTCTCCTGTGGAAACGGAAATTTCCTTTCAATTCACTGAAGAAATCGGTTATGTGTTACAATGCCGCATCATTCACTAGATTCTACTCATAATCGATTGATCGAATTTTCGTCTAAGTGCCACATTTGCAAGCAAAATCACATAATTTATAATGGAAAACATCAAAAAATTCGAATATGATATATTTTTCAACTTTGATAAATATACAATTCCTTTAAGTTTCATGGTGATTTTGGATTTTTTTTTTGTTTTATTTTGCTTGGTTAATTCAATGTTTAGTTGGTCGTTTGGCTGATTTGCTATTCTACGATAAAAATGTGAAATTCAACCAAAAAAGAACAAAAAAACTTCTTTGAATTTCAAATATTTCTCAATAACTTTGAACATCATTTACATCACACCATCAACATCATCATAATCATCATCATTTTCACATCAAAACATCGGTGAATATGAAATGAGAAATCGATTTTCTGGCTTATTTTCATTTATTCTTTGGAATTTTTTTTTATTTTCTCTAAAGCCAACTAACAATGCCTGTGCGATGTGTTACACTGTTACATTGCAAGTTTTTATCAAGTTTTTTGGCTGAATTTTGAATTGAATTGAAGATTTTTGAGCAATTTCAAAGTCAACTTTTAGGCAAGAAAAAAATGTTATATGAACATCATCATCAAATTCCCTATAATTATATGCTAAACGAAAACATTGAAAAACTCCAAAAAGAAAAGTAAAAAAATCAAATCATTCTTCCATCATCATCATAATCATTGTATACTTTGTTTTCTATCATCATATATATTCTTCGATTCACAACATCATTTTCGATCATTTTGATGATGATCAAATGGATGTTTTGATGTCGATTCGAAAATCATGATCTTGTCGTTTCTTGAGCAAATTCTGTTTCCACTGTACAAAAGTCAAAGTTTTTTTATTCCGATTGAAAAGAAACTACAACCATGGTAAATCATTTCGAAAATAACATGGCAAATCAGTGGATTGTCAATGATTATTCGGTGAAAAATATTCCGTATCATTTTCTTCGCATTCCATCAATTTTATCAGCTTTTTTTGAAGCTTTTTTTCAGATTTCTAGCTTGTTTATCATGATAAACAATGACAAAAACAGTGAAAGCAGAAGGAAAAATTGAAAAATTGATGATAAAAAAGCTTTATCTATGATAACAACGATGATAATAATAAAGATGATGATACAAACGATACAAACGAACAATGACAAAATCAAACATTCAGAAATGAAAAAAATTGTCAAATAGAATCAAATAAATGACATAAAATGATTTGATTGGAAAATTGTGACAATTTTCGATTTCGATTTTCGCATTTTTGATCTATCAATTCTTATGGTTTTTCTTCCCCCATCGATCATCATTTTGGAACCATTTTTAGACCGATTTCTTTCAATTTTTTGCATCATCAAAATTCAATTTTCGACATTTTCTTATTTTTTCCGAATTTCTTTCCAATTTTGTTTCTTTCCATCACCATTTTCATTTCAAACCAGAGAACCAAAACAAACAAAGATGATTGTTTTGATGATAAATTCATTGTTTGTTTGTTTTTCATATAAAAGAGAATTTTTCATTTTTTTTTCGATTGAAAAATTGATTGCGAATGCGCATCAACGTCACGATTCTATATTTTTTCATTATAAAATGATCATAATTTCCATCATTTCTATCGCAATTGAATGGAAAATAAACAAACATTCGCTTTTGTGTGCGTTTATATAGGAATTTTCGGAAATAAAATTGCCATTTGAAAGCCAACAATAACAACCCGATAACGAGAAACCCCGAAAAGCAAAATGTAAATCGAAAAATAAACGGAAACGATGTTCCAAAAGACGAAGATTGTGAAAGAAAATTGGAACATTTTACATGTTTCTCCATTATTATTTCCATTCAAATGTTATTTTGCCTGATTCATTTTTTATGTTTGAGAAATGAAATGAAAAAATGAAATTCTGGCAAAACATTGATTGTACAACGTTGCTACATGCATGAATATACATGCAGGAATTATGAATAAATGTTTTCATAACATTTTCATTTTTTACATTTTCTCCTTTTTTTCATTTACATTTTTTGCCATTTTAACATTACGCTACAAGAAAACAAGAAAATGATCGCAAATGTATGTTTACACACAATGACAAAGTTTAATTTTGGCTACGAAATTCATTCATTTCATGTTCAAATATTTCAAATTTGAACAAAAAATAAATTCTTTTGTAAATTTTTTTCGGTTTGGATGTTATCGTTGTTTGTTTAGTTTGAATGTTATCATTGTTTTCAAACATTTTTGTATCATTCTTTCTGTAGGGGAATAAGGAGGAAATTCAAACATTTTTCATATATTTTTCCATTTATCTTCGTACATGGATAAATATGAAACAAATGAATGAATAAATGAAAAAATGTTCGTGTATATGCTCGTCGCTGTTGTGTACATGCGAAAATGAATGAGAAAAATGCACGAAAGAATTCATTTTCTTTTGGTAAAGAATGCTGTAAAAATGGTAGAGAAACGTTGTATCTTTTGTTGATTAGATATGTGATTTGTGTGCAGTCAGATATATGAATAGTGGAATGAATGAATGAACACAGATGAAACTACTAAGAATATTCTTGGTGAATCTGTGAAAAATGTATTTTTTTCTTGAGAGAATTTTTATTTTAAGAAAAAAAAAATTCAAACATTTTTCATCCAAAAAATTTTTAGACGAAATTGTAACATCTTGGATTCGTTTTTCCCGTTCTCACATAATTTCTGATTAAAATAATTCACAATTTCTTCAAATAAAGAATTTGTCTATTCTCGAACAGAATCATGCATGAATTCTATGCATTGAATATTGATATATTCTCTACTTTTACTTAAAAGTCGTCAATCAAATTTTTCGAATTTAGTTGAATCTCGCTGGTTTCAATCCGTGCTCAAAATAACGGAGCAAAGTAAAGAAGCAAACCAAGAATCTACCAAGAAAATCTGAGAAAAAATCAATTCGTATATTTTGCAAGCATTGAACTAAGATTCAAACTGAGAATCAAACTAAAATGAATGAAACGAAAGGGGAAAGAAGATAAATTCAAGAATTCATGAATGCATTTTTCATTTTACATTCTTACAGAAATGCCAGCCATTCATTTTATTTCCAATTTATTTTTCTTCATTCTCAGATTTTCAAGAAGAAAAAGAAAAGAAGACGGAAATATCGGAATAATTCTTAGCTTTGCTTCAAGAATATTCTTAACGAATGAAAAATATTTTTTTCAGGCAAAATTTGCAAACTTTTTCCTCTTCTTCACTCAACTTGATTCAATCGTTTGGTTCCATTCGTTCATTCTTATTTTTTATTCCTATTTTTTCTCGCTGCCTTAATTCTTGATCTTGATAGATGAGATTTCATTGTTTTTCATTTTTTATTCTTAGCTTTTCGCAAGAAACTAGAAAAAACATTGCCATTCATTTTATTTAATAAAATCAAATAAAATTCGAATACAAAAATGAGAATATCAGACATAACAGAACAAACATAATGTGTAATATATTATCATTTCTCAACGTAAGCTAAAATTCTGAAAAAATCCCAAAAAACCCAAAAATAAAATCCGTTGCTGACAATAATTTTCAACTTTAAATCTAATTATATGTGTACCAAGAAGACTTTTGAAAGAATTCATTTATTCTCATTCTCTCTCTTTGGATGTTTGTTTTTACTCTTTATTTATTCAAACAAACAAACAAACGAAACAAAAAAATTCTGGAAACTTTTTTCTCGTAACAATTCTCGCTCATCCTTTTGATTCATTCATTTTATTTATTCATTCCTTTATCCATTCATCAGTTCCATCCTCATGCATTCACATTCATCTTGTTGTTTTTTCTCGAAAAAATTCCTTGGGAAACAAAGGAGTGTTCCATGGTGGGGAAACAGGGTGGGTGGAAGGGAAAAACGAGAAAGCAGCATTAGACATCATGAAAAAATGTTGACAAGAATTTTTGCTTTTTCTTTAATTTAAATGAAAACTTTTTGAATTTTTCGTTTTTCATTTTCATCTATTTCCATCTATTCTCGTCTATTTTCTTTATTTATTTATTTAAATTACAAATGATAAAATGAAATGTACGAATTCAAATGGCAAAAATAAATAAAAAGTATCAAAAAACAACAGTAAAATATAATGAAATTTCATTTCAAAGTGAAAATGAGACAAAATTCTGGAAAATTTTTCCAAAGAAAATGAATGAATTATTGAATGAGATATGACGTGAGTAACAAAGCAAATTCAACAAAGCTAAAAGTGCAGAATCAATTTAAAATCAATTTCCAAAAATGATAAATTTTTGCGAGGCAAAAAAAAATAAATCAAAGAAAATAGAATGAAAAAGTTTTCCCTGATTGTTCTTTGATTCATTGTCATTGTCATTGTTTGTTTTCGTTGATCAAATTCATATTTTTTAGATGAGAAATGATGCTAAAAATAATCGAAAATCGAGACGAAATTTTCATTTGATTCGTTTTTGTTTGATTTGTTTCAATTCTCTTTTTCTTTCTGGTCAATTGAATCACAATCAGAATCGCTGATTTTCTGAAAAAAAATTCCTCTTCGGTTCAATCACATAAATATTATATCAATAATTGAATGATGATCTTAAGGAATTATTCTGAAGCATCCGTCGGATTTTCTGGGATTCAATTGACCAAGCTACTCATTTCACTCCTCATATTCGAGTAAATTTTCCTCAATGCGCAATGCACACACACATTTCACAAATAAATCGTTTTCACATCATCATCATCGCCATCAACATCATCATCATTGGTTTTATTTCATATTACACTTCAAATTCAAAGTAAATTTATTTGCTTTGAGAAATGAGAGAGGAGAAATCATTGTTTATTTTGTTGATGATGATAATACCGAGAATGAAAATGCCAATTCATTTTGCACAAACTTTTCCTTTATTTTTCTTTGATTATTTTTCCATTGATACTAGCAGTGACTTCATTTCACTCCATGAATTTTCAAGTTCAATTCAATTGGCAATCGAAAGAAAAATATTTTACTCGAAAAAAAATGAAAAAATCTCATCATCATCATCGTTTAATCTTTTGTTGATTGTTTATTGATAGCAATTTTTTATGCGTACACTATTACGTTCAAAGAACAACAACCAGCGAGAAGCGCTCGAATAATTTTCTTTTTTTTTCAGTAAAATAGATATGAAATCATCGAATGGTGGTGAACAAACGAATGGTAAGAAAAAATCATTATTATCACGTGGATAATGGTCGATAATGATGCCATGGTATAGAATGATGGTAACCGATGGCGATTCGTTCGTTCAATTTCTCGGCTTATGAAATTGTAAAGTGATGGATTTGTTTGTAAATCATTTTCATTTCTTCTTATTCATTCCTTCTTATTACCATAAATACCTACAGATTCAATAACAATGACACCATTAATTTATCATTAATATGTGAATGTTTTTTCGATCAAAAAAAAAAAAAAAAAAAGATTCTCATTTCAGATTCGAAAATTCAATTCATTATCATTATCATTCGGTGTGTTTATGAATGCGATTGCTTCTATAAACAGAGAAAAATTCATCGTTTTGCATTGAACATCCGTGAATCGATGAATGCAATGAATATGCACTCGTTCACCTGTAATTATTTGCTTCCCTACGAATTTTTTTATGAAATTTTGAATTGAATCTTTGAAAGCCACGTGGAAACACCTAAAATTCATATTTGTTCAATGCATTTTTCATTTGTTCGTTCAGCATGTTTTTGTTCTCCTTTGATAACATATTTCGTTTGGAAAATTATGCATTATGTAGCTAATGGACTAAGGCAAAGGCCAAGGCAAAGAACGCCTACGGTTTTCTAAAAAAATATGAATTTTCTGATCGACTCTCTCTGAAAGAGTTCCATTGTATTTTTGCATTTGAGGTAAACATTTTTCTTTGGAGTCGAGTTTTTGAATTTTGAATTCTAAATTTTGAAATTTTAAAATTTAAAACTCAAAATGAATCATTCACTGAGTTTACAAGCAAAATTATAAAGAATTATCAATTTAAATCCAGCTGCAATTTTCCGAAAACTCTTTCAATCCTTGATTCATTTTGAATAATTGAAATTTTGAAATAAAAAAATGCGCCATGTTTCAAAATCAAATCTCTCTTTTGTGCTGTAAACGAGAGAGTTCAACCAATCAATCACTGATTCATCGAAGTTAATTTTTATTCTTTTTAACTACAACAACAACAACGGTTTAAAAATCAAATATTCAAAAATGAAAATACCAAAATCAATGCCAACATATAGAACACAGCAATGAGCTGTTTGTGAAAAGAGAGCCGAATTGAAAAAATCCAATTGATTTCCACACAGACACACAGAACAGCAACAGTGGAATTGAGTTTCATCAATTAAATCATTGAATCAAATACACACTAGCATACAATGAATAACTTCGAATAAAGTTTTTTTTCCATTTTTTCATTCTCAAATGAGTCCAAGGTAAAGGTCAAGTAAATTGGATTTCAATTTTAATTAAAAGAAACAATAAACAAACAAAACAATGAAACTCCATTTATTTATTTTTGTAATTATATTTATTTTTTATTCTTCATTCTTCACTCATTCATCCTCTGTTCAAATTTCTGATTGAATTCAATTTTAATATTGAATTATGAAGTTCTCGATTCCTAATGAATTAGAATTGAAATGTAATGAATCGACTGAATTCTGAAGTTCAAGGTAAATAAACAAACAAAACAAAAGATAATTGATTGCAAAATAATTGAGATTTTCTCTTGTTTTTTGTTTGTTTGTTTGTTTGTTTCGGTTTGATTGTGATAAAATCAACAATAGAAGCATCATCATCATTATCAGCAGCACAAGCATTATCGAAAAACCTGAAATCACACTAAAAATACCTAGGTAAACATGAATAAATGAATGAATAAACACACAACAACGACGAATATCTTAGAATAAATACAAAGATACAAAGAGAGAAACAAGCCAAAAAATTCTTCAGAATCTTTTGATTTCATCAAATTATATGATTGGAAATTGGAATTTTCAGTTTTTGAGTGCAAAAGATGCGAACTTAGTTAATTTTTAAAAGAGGTTTGATGAAGAAAATTAAAAAAATTTCAATTCAAATATTATCCAAATGCGATGGCGGATATAATTCACGACTTGTGATTTTTGATTATTTTACGCGTTAATTGTTTAATTTTTTCATTTTTCTGGCAAGATTTTCAATTCATGTCAAAATGTCATTCTGACATAAATTTGAGCTGGAAATTCAACAAAAATGTTTGATGAATGAATTGTTTCTGTGAATATTTTGTTGTTTTTCGTTTCGCTTTGTCTTGTTCTTAATTCAACGATTCAGTGATTCAGCAGTGTATGTTGTTTAATTCAGCAAATTTTCTTCAGTTTTCTGTGATTTTTGCTGAATTTTCCCCTCAAAGATTTTTTTGTTTTTTATCCGAAATTTTTCCTACATTTCAAGACAAGTTTCTTTGAAATTTTCTCCATTATTCTCATTATTATGATAATGCCTGTACTTGGCAGCTAACTCAAAAGCAAAGCAAGCAAACACAATGATAACACCATGCATCGATTTAGATTCGCATTTTTTCTTGTTGTCGTATTTTCCAACCAAGTTTTCAGCAAACAACAGCAGAAAATTTTCATTGATTGAACAAATGAATTATTTTTGAATCTTTCTTTCATTTTGCTGTGTGTTATTCTCTGCCATTTGTTCCATTTATTATGTCAAAAAAAAAGCAACAAAAAAAATTGTTGTTGTTTGGTTTGACGAAGACAAATGATATTCGACAATGTTTGTTGTCGTTGATTCTCATTTCTTGTTTGTTTGCTTGCTTGTGCTTTTGCTTTTTTTGGCTTGAATGTGCAAAAACGAAAAAAGTTGTATATGATTATTATTACCATTTATTTCAATTCAATTCATTCTCAAAAGAAGAAATTTTGTTTGCGTGTGTGTATGTTGAATGTGTGCGCTTTGTATGTGCAAGCATTTGTGCTTGTATTCAATTCATATCATATTCTCATACGTATAATCAAACACACACATGGACACATCTACCCTCAAAACCAGTGTATCAAACGAATGTATCAAACTCTGGCATTCGTTCATATCTCTTTTCGGTATGTGTATTTTCAATAGAAAACATGAAATTATAAGCATGGAAATGGAAGTGGCAGTTGTATACTTCTATACAACTGAAACGAAGCGATACATTTGAAAATGTTGCATTATTCGAAAAATGCTGCAAAAACTTTTGGCCAAGCCAAGTGGGCTCGAACATGAACTTTTCGTTCTTTCACTTCTTTCATTTTTTGTTCAAACATTTGAATCTCGTATGGCAAAAATGTAGCAAAAAATGAATGAATGAATAAATAAAATGTTTGAATATTTATTTTTTTTAATTCAAAAAAAAAGATGAATGAATCAAATTGATGCATTTATATTAGTTGTATGCACTGATGTTGTTTCACGTTGTCGATGCTGTTGTTGCTGTTGTAATAGATGAAGGTTTATTTTTGTGCATCTTTTTCAGCGCTGTTTTCGCTTGTTTTCTGGCTTGAATATAATTATTTATTTCAAGCAAAATTCATAGAAAAAATACAGGAAAAATGGGAAAAACAATCACCAATCCATGATGATTATGATGTGCCAAAATGGACATAATAATAAATGGCAAATAAATGAGTAAATATGCAAATGTACAACAAGCACCAACCACATACACTACATACACATGTGAATACATGGTGTTGGTATTTATGTGAATAAATTTAAAAAGAAATTAATTTTTTTTCTTTGATAGAAAATTTTGAAATGTTTTCATTCATTTCGTCATTCATTTATTCTATGAAAATGTCTCCTTTTATTAATTTGCATATTTTTTAATTCAAAAAATAAATTGTCAGTTTTGATGAATATTTTCAGGTGTAATTTAAGCAAATAACACACAGAAAAAAACAAAATAAAACAAAAAAAAAAAAAAAACATTTGACAGTCAGACATGAAAATGATTTTTTAATTTTTGATTCAATTTCTGAATTTTTAAAAATATCAAATTACAAATGTGTAAGTAATAATAATGATAATTATTATTATTACAAACACACAAACACATGTATATTTGAATATTCAGACATCAATTAGCATGCAATATTCGGTGTAAATTTTTTGTTTGTTGAAGAAAAAATGTCTGTTGAATGATTTTCAATGACAAAATTTGCTTTTTTCTGTAAAACAAATTGTAAACAGAACCTTGAGTGATTGATTGTATGGATCAAGTAATTTATTCAATCAGGAATTTGACTAATCAATCAAATCTTTGATTAGACCTGAAATACCGAATAACTTCAGGGGATTTCTGGAAAATGATGATAAATTCGGTGACAAATTGCAATTAAAATTATTGTTCAATTATTCGGGATCTGGAAATTCGTAATTTTCCGTATCTATCCAGGTTTGAATTGTAATTGTTCTGCTGCTGATAGTTAGATGAACGATGGACAATGGAGAAAATATATCCATAAAAAATGCTTGTCGTATTATCATCATCATCATTATGCTAAGATGATGATCATTATCATCTTGGAAAAAAACATCATCAACAACCGTGTGCATGTGTTCGTGTGTACCACCGGACTTGATAATCTTGATTAACATTTCAATCATTCATTTTTTTTCTTTTTCCAAAGTTTTTCGCTGGTTTTTTCCGTTCAAAATTAGATGTCGATGTTGATGATGCACCGATTCATGTTATTTACATTTGACCATTGCGAAAATAAGAAGTCATGTGCCAGTCATTTACTTGTACACATCCAATGCAATCATTGAAAATCTTTCAATGAAAAACATGCCAACGGTTAAATGAGAACTGAAAAACAAAATCCGAAAAAACCAGATATTCACATAATGGTGCATCATGTCAGTATCAGTGTATTCAAGTATGATTGCTTGTATCCTTTCAAGTCACGAAGTTAATTTTGTTGTTTTGTTTTTTTTGGCATTTAATCAAAAACAAAAAGTTTCCAGCCTATGAAATTATACAATTCATCAACTTTGTTTGAGTAAAAACAATTCAATGGGGTAATGAGTCAAAAAAAAAAAAAAAAAAAATACAAGAAATATCAGAGATAATGATAACAACAAGTACAAGTAATCAGTCATTTGTGAATGCTTGTCAAATTTTTTACCGAGGGAGGGGAAGGGGAGGAATAAGGAGAAAGTATAAGAAGAAAATACAACTCTGTTCATTGAAGGGGAGATTAAAACTGACCAAATGTCTTTTTTTTCGGTTATTTTTGGCTGGTCAAATGTGTTTACTACCTGTAAAATTTCAAAGCTTTGAATTTTCAATCAATTTTGTGTTTGCTCGTTTAAACCTTTAAAATTTTAATTCAATTTCATTCCTATCTGATTCATGTGTATATTTGAAACAAATTACAAATTATTGTTTTTGTAAATTTTAAATTATTACATTAAATTATCATCGTTACAACTTTGAGCTATGTAATTGTTATTGTAGCTTTAGAAATTATCACAAATTACAATGTCGAACATTTTTTTTTTTTTTTTTTTTTTTTGAGAGAAAACAAACAAACAATTAATTCTTTTAATAATAAATTGAAATGAAATAATGATAATCATCATTATCATTATCATTGAAATTTGATGGCTATTTGATGGTTAATTGCTTGTGTGTATGTTTGTTCGCTGAAGATTGTTTATTCAATCATTTTACTGATTTTTTATTTTGTTTGTTTGTTTTCTTCGGTATTTTGTGGGAATAAATGATAGAAAAATATTCAGTAGTCTTTTCCTCAATAATTTTGATGACTGACTGAAAAACTTTGAATTGTTTCGCAATTGAATTTTCCAAAACAAACAAATAAATTTCAATCAAAGAATTTTTTCAAATTCAAAAATTCAAATCTACCCTAAACAAAGCAGATTTTCTTGCTGTTTTGCTCTCCGACTCAGACTCATCAATCTTTCCGATGCAAATGAATTAATGAATGAATTGTAAATAATTATTTGACTTTGAAATCGTTGTTGTTACATTGAATAGTTTTTGCTACATTTGAACACATAAACAAACCGAACAAACAGCAATCATTCCGCATTTCTCATCTTTTGTTTGTTTGTTTCTTTGAATTTTCAAGCGGAAATTTGTCTCTTTATCTTTGGAATTTTCGCTATTTTTCCCAGCATTTTTCCATTTCAAAAATGCCGTTACATTGCATGAGATAATCAAGAATGAAAAAGAAATGGCTCCAGACATGTCTACATACAAAAATGTAAAAAACAAATACATACAATGCAAACAAACAAACGAAAATTAAAAGCTTGAAAACCAATTCTTGTTGTTGTTTCATTCATGTTATTTTCTTTGTTAAATTTATGAGTTTAAAATGTTACAAATACATCAAAGCAGCAAAGACCAAAGCCGAGCAGCTAGATCCTTTCATTCTTTGAATTCTATGTTTCTTCCAAGATTCTTCAATTCTTCCAGAATTCTTTGATTCCTTAAGAATTCTTTGATTATCCCGTAATTCTTCGATTCTCCCGGAATTATATCATTCCTTTGATTCGTTTATTCTTTGTGACGTTTCTTTGTTTTTCAAAGTAACCTTTGAGTTCCTTCATTGTATTTTCATCCTTTCGAAAACATTGAAATATAAAATGAAATATTAACATTGTACACAAATAGCAATTTATCTTTGTTAAAATTATTTTTTTCAATTATTTTTGTTATCATTATTGATTGTTTTTGTTGTTGTTGCTGCTGTTGCTGTCGTTGTTGTCATTGATTTTCACAATTATTTTATGCCATGTTGAAATTGTTTCTTGCTTGCAAGAAATTTCGACAATCAATAATGGATTTTTTTGCTTGTTTTGTTTTTTGTAAATCTTTGCTTTTTTTCTTGAAAGGGTGGAGGGGACATCAATTACCCTTTGAAAATGAATTGTTAATGTAGCATCTTCAAACGGGACCAAACTAATACGCCCACTATCATCGAATGAATAATGAATTTCTTGTTTCATATGATTTCTCATTTGATTTCCATGATTTTTATAAATGATTTTCTCCTCGATTGATTCTTATTATTCTTTCAATTTTTTTCCATCTAATTCACTATTCATTTTGGTCTTTGAATTGCAAGAATCGAGCAAAATCGTTTCGGCGTTTTAGGGTTAACCGCCTTCTAACCGAGGTTCTCGGTATTCGGCCGGCATCATTATTGGAGAATCATTTTTTCTTCAATCTTTTTCATTCTTATTAACATTCAAATTGTTCAAAATGTATGAAAAATAAATAAATGGACAAATATCACTGAACATGCATTATTTTGTTTTAATGAAATAAATAAAAAATAAATAAATGAAAGAATACAAATAAACAGAAATAAATAAATTCATTGCATGCTACAAACATCAAATACATTCACCAAAAACGAAAATAACGAACAAACAAATCGCTTGTTTTTTATGTATGTGTCATATATTTTCATAATCAAATACAACAACAAAATCAAGAAAAAGATCAAAAATTGATGTTTATTTATTTATATTTTTTAGTAAATTCATTGATTCCCTTTTTCATATCTACATAATATTCTGCCACAAACAACAAATAATAAGTATATGCCAACGACAAGATTGCATAACCGAGAAAAAATTGGGAAAAAATAGAGAAAAATGGGAGAAAAATTGGAAAAAACCAAACACAATAAATGTATCAATGAACACAGAAAAATAACCAAAAATAATAATAAATTGACAGCACGCAGGGCGTCTAAAGATGAAAAATATCCATGTGATTATTTGTGATTATTATTCTGGAATCAAATGGAGAAAAATATTGGATAAAATATCAGAAAAATTGAACAGGGACCCAGCAGCAAAAATATATATCAAAAATGAGAAAAAAAATGAAATAAAATTTTGTGCCAAAGAAAAATGTATCGATATTATTATCATTATTATTATTATTATCAAATATGATAAATATATCAGCGATAATATACGAATGTATCCAACATTCAACGACACACGAATATATGAATTTCATGTTTCGTTTTATTTTGTCATCAATTTTTGGTGTTTCGGGCTGTTTGTTGGGCTTTTGTTTAGTTGATTCATTGAATTCATTTATTCATTCATTGAGTTGAATTTAGTCATTCCTTTGGGCTTAGGTCTTCATGTGTTTGAAACTAAGTGTATGGTTGGATAATAGCTTATAACTTTTTGCGGCCCATGATTGCTTGGTTGATCGGCTAGTCATTTAGCGAATTTTTCATATTTTTCATGTTTTTTTTGCTTGGTTTTGACCAAATTCAAATTCTTTTGAATTCTTCGATTCCTTGAATCGATTATTTATTTATTTTGCGGCCATTTTTTAGGATCTTGGATTGAAGAATTCATTTATTTTTTGATATTCATTTTCGATTTTCTCATTCTGATATATTTCCACCAACACACCCTGAAAAGATCTGTTGAAAGGAATAAAAATTCGGTTGATTTTTTGCTGTGTTTTCGTTCCTTGGCGATTCGGAAAGGAGAAATTGTGATTTTCTTTATTCGAAACGAATTTGAATTTGTTGGTGGCTTGCCTAATCAAACAATTTTTCCCATTTTTTTCTAAAGAGTTCTTCGATTCCATTGGTTATGCAAATTTTTGCGCATTCATACGAAGGAACAAATGCGGAATTTCCAAATTGAATTCATTCAGTTCGATGATCAAGAAATTAGTGCGACAAAATGAAAATTGGCAAAAATTCAATTTTTTCAGGAATTTCGAATAAATTTTCGATGAAAAATGTATCGATTTTTTAATCTCTAAGAGCTAAACATTTTTAAAATTTGTAATTTGTAATAAATAGCCAAGGTGAAAAAATTTGAAAGGTTCCATGGTGGTTTTTTTTTCTTTTGACATTTTGTATTGGTGCACACAGACACATAGCAAATACACACTTTTGACATTTTGTTTTGGGTGATTTTTCTTGTTTATTTTCAATATTCAATGAGTAATAATTCATATTTTGAACAGATTTTTTTCTTTAGCGATTTTTATACCGAGGTGGTCCTTGATTGTTTGTACATATTCTTTGTATTAACAACGATAAAAATCATTCACCCACAGGTAAAATAGGTGAAAATATTAATGCATTTAAAATATGAATGAAAAATATGATTTGTTTGCTCTGAAACAACAGATATGATTTATGGGTGGTTTTTCTTGTTGTCACTGCAGTTGCTGTTATTATTCATTTTTGTAATTTTTCTTAAAAATTTTCTTTAAATGATTGGATTTATTTCTTATTGAAAATACAAGGGAAATGTCTTTTGAGCACCCAAGGTGTTCTAAAAATGTTTTTCCTCGATTTGGAGTGTATGATAGAATAAAAAAAATTATTTTTCCATTTATAAGGTCCAAAGCTTTGAAGATAAAGCAAAAACAAGTGAACAAATTGTATAATAATTATCGACATACAAACTGCATTAAAAATGATTTGAAAACGAAAAAATCAAAGATAATCATTGTCTCAAGAGAAATCATTTGATAAAATTATATTTGAAAATGATTTTTTTTTTTCGTTTTCAGTACAAAAATCAAATAGAAATTAATCAAATTGAAATCAAGGAAATGTTGTTTTACTATATGAGTTCACATGAGTTTTTTCCATTTCATTATTACCATTATTATTATTCATTGAAGATTAATGAACAAGGTATGGGCACTTAAAAAAAAATGTTTGAATCAAATAAATTAATTTTTATTCATTCGTATTTATATTTTAGAATTAAATGAAAGTTGAAAAAATAAGCTACAGCAAGCTTTAAACATTTTTTTCAAAATATTTCATAAGTCAAATTGTGAGTCATACCAACGAATGGAGAATGAAAAAAAGCCAACGAATTTATAGTGAAAATAAACGGATTTTTTCCCAAATTTCATCTAAAATTTTTCATTTGATCAAGTGATCCCAAAATTCAAGTTTTCATTTTGAAAATTTCATTATGATTTGAATTGATAATTCATCCATTCATTCACCGAAAATTCTAGGGTATCATTAATCTTTTTTTCTATTCTACAGACTTTGAATATGATTCTAGTACTGAATTCTGTGCTGGATATAGGCAGAATAAAAATGGCAAAAAATGAAAAGAATTTCAATTCAAATTCAGTTTAGAATTAAAAAACAAAATGAATGATTGTACGAATCAATGAATGAATGAATTCAGCATGTTTTCATTTCTTTTTTTTTACTTCTATGATTCAATAATATTAAACAAACATTTTTATAAGGGCATAAATCAATGATTGTGAAGAATATGAGAAGAGAAAAAAGATGAAAATTCATTCGGAGATGTTTTTCATAAAATCATTCCGAATTATTCCATTTTTCAAAACCAAACGGAGAAATTCTTTAATTCTTCAATTCCTATTCTGCAGTGCAGCACGAATTCAGCTCGAAAAAAAAATTCATTCAAATTCATCTAAAATACATCTACGAAAGAATGAGAACAAACAATTCAATAGACAACAGCAGGGTGACACATTTGGAATTTGTATTTTTGAATGATTTTTTTTTTTTTGCTTTTGAAAACAATTATTCCTAACATTTTGGTGATTGATTTCGGATTCGTTAAATTTTCGATTTTCGTTTTTTTTTTTTTTTGTTTGGTGTGTTGCGTGTCACTGTGTGCATGTTAGTGTTTGTGTAAGAGTCTATAAGCTTTGAATACAAGAATATTCGAGCACGCTGTTGGCTTGGATACAAGAAATTGAAAATACAGGCAAAAATTGGATGTTTTTGCATTGAAATCAATGATAGAAAAACTAATCTACCAAATGAAAGCTCACTGAATGAAATGAGTGAATGACTGTAATAAAATATAGAAAAATAGTATAAATTCGTAATAATAATAATAATAATAATAATAATAATCAGTAAATATACAATCATTTTTCAAACATTCGGGTTCAAATGGAAATGTATTCACCAAATTTTTCATTTTCAGAAGTCAGATTTCACCGAAAAACCCATGGAATTCAATTGAATTTGTATGCGTCTGTATATAGTTTGTATTATCATTCATTCATTACATTTCAACAATAAAAAGATGCAAATGAAAATTTTTATTTATTATATGAGAGATAACTTGGTGTAAATGCGAAATGAAATATAAAAATGGAAAAATGGCAAAAAAAAGATTAATTTACATTCATATATTTTTGCATTTAGTTATGAATTCAAATTGAATGAATATATAAATGTTTATGATGATGATGAACCCTTTTTTTATTTAAGGGGCCTCGAAAGGTTTTTTTTTTTGGCAAATGGTTTTGGAATTCTGCCACCATTGCCAGTGCCACAATCACTACCACCACTGTGACAACCAGTGTAGATGAATTCAATGAATGTTGGAATTCACTGAATTAATTTGAATCTTTGGCTCAAAAGACATGAAAATATGAATCGATGCCATTATTATTCATGAATTTAATTCATTTAATATGAATGAATGAATAAATGTGAATTCATGCCGTTTTCGATCTTTTTTCTTGAAAAGGTTTGGAAAGAATACGAATGATAATGATGTTCTTATTATTATTCAAATTAAAATAACCTTAAGACCTATGAGAAAAAAATGAGAATTTTTTTGAGAATAAATATGAAGGAAAAAATTCAAGAGTGACGAAATATTCAAAGCAATGTTTTGAATTTTTTTTGTCTACACAACGAAAATCGATTTGAAAAATAATCAATTCAAATCGAAACGATGAGATAATCTTGTTTCAAACAATATTTGAAAGATGAAATCGTAACGCTATGTTTTCGGATGGAAATACGAATCCAAATGTGTCGCATCCGATTGATTTTATTTTCAAAAATTTGAAAATTCTAAAATTCAAAATTAGAAAATTTCAATTGATTCTCCGAATTTTCATATTCAATAATTTTGATTTTTTATTAATTTCACAAATATTTTTCAGGCGATTCTATCCTTAGTGTTTCCAGAATTTTAATATCTTAAGGTTATACAACCAGAGTATGAAATTCGTGAAAAAATTCTGCTGCAAATATGAATTAAACCAGATTTTTGAATTCAAAGATAATAAATTTTGAATTATGACTGCAAATATTCATTTTTATTATTATTGAAAAATTCTTTTTCTTGCTTGTTTCTAGACTATGGAAAATTTACACATTTGAGCCTTATAAAAAAATTATCTTTTCATTATTTTAATGAAATTCATTTTCATTTATTCATTGATTCATTCTTTGAAATGCATTGGTATATGATTGCAAAAGATGTTACAATCTATGAATTGAATAGACGAAATTATCGATTACTTTATTAAATTTTGCTGCTTATTATTCTTTATTTCTGATTAAATTTACTGATTTAAAGAAGTGGAAGAATCAGAGAAATTTGAAATGAAAAATTGTCAAAAAAAAAAAATATCGTTATAGTTGATTACAGATCTATATGTATGTATGTATGTTGTGGGTTGGACACGTGTTCGGGTTCGAGGAAATTTTTTGGGTAACAATCTACGTAATGAATAAAAGATACGAGTAAAAAATGGTGAATAGAATCAATGAATTTGATTTAATTCAAATATAATAATCAAATGAGCTTTGAATAACAGCATTGATTTGGTAGAAGAATTTTTGACATTTTCATGTATTCAAATGACTCATTCTTATAAATGATAGTCTGTGAGCGCATTTTCACTTTGATTTATGTGTTTGAATTTTGTGGTGAATTTTTTTGTTGTGCCCGAAAATTTCCATAATTTTTTTTACATAATTTTTGATGCAAAAATCATTATTATGATGTGATATAATCTATAAATCATTTGATTGAATTGAATAACTTTGTTGCACTTTTTATCTTGAATTTCATGTTTTTTGGTGCAAAAATTTTATCTAAAAACGCCATTATGGCTTCATAATGTCTGCGCGTTTTGTTCATGTGTTTCATATGTCGAAAGTTGTCACTCATAAATCTCGAAATTTCATTTATTGAAGAATTTTCTTTGCATATATCGGGTCCTTGTTTTTTATATTTTTCACCAAATGATTCCAAAATTGTCCGAAATTCTCCAACAAACTTGGAGAGAACCAAAATAATGTCTTGTGACATTAAGAAATCATTTCAACCAAAAGCATTCTTAAAAACCATAAACATTAATAATAATAAAAGGGTTAAATAGGCAAATATGTAATTTCAATAATCATAATCAACAATAGTCATTCTGTTTTTTCGGAATTTTGCTTTGATTTACATGGGCAAAATGTTGCGAGAAAATTCATCAAGCACCTTGAAATCTTACATTAAAGTGTTTAGTGTAATAAACAAATTGAAAATGTCATCAAAATAAGAAAATAATCAAGAAAATAAGAAAACTTTTTCCGAGTAATAAATCTTTGTAATCAGTGTAATCGTTGGTATTTTACCTGTCATTTAGTTTTTTTCACTGAAATTGAAAATATGAGAAAATGAATAAATGAGAAGTTTCGCAATAAAATCATCGTTTATGACCATTTTTATGATTATAATACTCGTGATATTTTATTACGAGAAGTGCATTGACAAATAATGAATTTGCCTTCAATAAGTGTGACCATCAAGCACTAATCAGAAAGAGAGAGAGAGAAAGAGAAATGGAAACATAAATGATATTGTCCACAATTTAACCCTTTCTCGAAAGGGTTAATTCCCAATCATTATCCACGAAAATGAAATGCGCAATTAGCAAAATTTTAAATTGAAACATTTTACCACGATCAAACTTCAAATTCCCGTCGAATAATATCGAATAATTTCGAAATGAAGTCGTGTTTGAATCGATCAGGTATTTTCGTTCCGTTTTTTGGTCCAAATTCCATTTCGAAATGTTAGGCGATTGCGGCCATAATGAAATTTAAGTCAATTTTAATCATAAATTATTGCATGATATCTATGTGAAAGTGTACACAGCAACAGCAACAGCAAAATTGAAGAGGTATTTCATCCATTTTTCGTTCAAAAGAAATAATATTCCAAAATATATGTGGCATAATGGAAAAATATTCATAACATGTGAAAGCGTCTTTTTTCATTACTCCTTCTTTGTTAATGATCCATAACTTTTTATTTATTCGAAAAAATTCATCAACAAAATGAAAACCATTTATTTTTTTTTATTTTTTATTTTTTTTTTTTTTGGCAAGGATAAACGACCAAAATCATTATTATCATTGTTTGTGTGTGTGTGTGGTTTTTCATTGTCCAAACTCGTTTCAATGGATTGAATTGAGCGAATAAATTCGTTGAATGAATAATGTGAAATATCATTTCGTCAACTTCAAGACATCAAAACATGGAAAAACAGTGAAAATCTTCATCTATCAAATTAAGGTGGATACCTTCGAAGATTACTTGAGAATGATTACCGAAAATTTTGTCAAAAAAATTTAAATTTTTTAAAATTACTTCATCAATCGACGAACGCATGCACACAAACGTGAAAATCTACCAAAATCGCTTAATCATCAGCATATTTTGCCTCCGAAAACTATAGTACTTTGATCTTTAGAATTTCTTTTCACCTTTAACATCTTGGTTCCTAGGGCTCGTTGCCAGCAAACACATAAGACAATTGGGGACAGAACAATGTACGAGCAGTGGAAAACTCTCAAAACTCAAAACTATGAAATATTTGTTTTAGCCTCTGCTTACTCACGACAACAGCTGCAATGTGACATTTATCTCCATCATTTTTATATATTTTTGGTTTTAATTCATCCAAAAAATCAAATTTGAATATTTATATAGATTTATGAATTTTTTTCGTAGGTTTTTCTGGGGTTTTATCCCAACTTCCTTCCTTCGACTCAATATTTTTCCTAGATTTTCGATAATTCAAACATTTTTCTTCATTGATTTTCATTTCTATGCATTTAAATTTGCTTTTTGGCCTCAAAACTGTTTTTATTTGTGTGTCTGTGAGTTTGAGCTTGACAGTGGTGGACATGTCACTCACAGATCACCAAATATTCTTATTGTTTATTTTTTTCTATACAACAAAGCTTTCAAATACAGGCCTTATATCATCGAAAAACTGGGAAAAAATAATTCAAAAATCCAGCATATCGAACAGCCAACAGATATTGGTTGAAACCAATCGAAAAGATTGAATTGGCCAAATGAAAAAGCCAAATCTACGAAATAGAAATCACATAAATCAAATTGAGCACAAAACATTCATACATTTGGCCTATTCGCCGGGTATATCGTGGATACCTGACACATCTCAAACATGGTTTTCTCAAATGAAATGACACGATGACATTTTAATGAAGAAAAAAAGAAGAGAATTGAATTTCAAATTTGATTTTCAAATCACTTTACCTGATTTCCAACCAATGGCCAGTATTTTCCATTCTTAAAGATTATTTTTATTATTTTTTATATTCAAAGATTTGATTTTTCGTGTGTTATTATTACAGGTTTTTTGCCTCAATCGTATTTAGCAGTGATTCCCAAACTTTTTGGGGCCATCGCCCACTTTCACAAAAAAAATATTCTCCATCGCCCACTCCTTAAGAAATCTCCATTGCCCAATAATGTGCCAATGGACCATTATCGCCCACCTGAATCGCCTAATCGCCCGTGGTGGGCGATATCGCCCAGTTTGGGAATCACTGGTATTTAGTATTCTCCTTGAAAATACATTCGATCAACTTTGACCAAACCTACAACCTTTGAGGAACTATTTTTTTTAGATTTCAAAGGTTATCAAGCCACATACTATGCACATTTTCGAGCACAATGACAACCTATGAATGACAAACAAAGAAAATGTTTTTCATTGAATGTAACTTTACCTATTCAATGTATAAAAATGCCAAAGAAAATCCGTGTTGTATATCTGACTGATTGCACTTTCATAAGTCAAATGCCAATTAATCTTGGTCAAAAGTTTTTTTCTCTGATTCATTCGCTTAAAATGAGTCGTTTGACATGTTTAACATATTTTGGAAAACGACATGGAAATGGCAAACCAATTCTTTATTATATTGATTTGAATTAAAGCTTAATTTTTGAATTGAATTGAGCTTAAAATTTGAAAAATGAAACCAACAAGTCAAGAGATTTTGAATTTTCTTGAAAAAAAACATTTTTCCAATTAATCGAATTGAATGATCAATTTATTTTCAATTGATCATTTGTCGTAATTAATGAAAAAAAAACGAAAGGATTTAACAAACGAAATACGAATAACCGACCCTAAGTAATTATTTCAAGTCGACAGAATTCCATGCCATGAATAGATTTCCATTTCTGAAAATATTCACTGAAAAAATCGACAATTTCATATTCCATTCCGATTCCATTTTAACCACATTCACCTTTCTCCCTGTTTCTCTCCGGCAAAAATAGATTCATAGTATTTCATTGAATTTTTTTAGGGGAAAAAATCGAAAAAATGGAATTCTCCGAAAATTATTCTTTAAATGACAATAATAAGAATCATTAAACAATCATTGATCATACTTTGAATATCATCATTACTCATCATCTCTCTGAGAACTTTAATCACTTTTCATTTTCTTCGATTTTATTGTGCGAATGGATTTGAGCGCATTTTCAATTTTGAATATTTTCATTTCAAAGGCAGCGAAAAAAACCTGTTTCATGTTCATTTGTTTAATTTCAATTTTAAAATTTTTGAATTTAAGAAATTTTGAGATTTTAAACATCTCAAGATTTTTCTCCTTCAAAAACTTTCAAATCTTTTGATCGTTTTTCTTTCATAAAAAAACCATAAAGTGTTATGCAATCGCATCATTGCCAAATCGTAATTTGCTAAATCGTAAATTGCACAGCAACCAACCTCTTTTTCATCTTTTCTCCGAACGCAATCCGTTTTCAAGCTCAATGAAATTTTAGATTCATTGATCGCTTGATTGGTTGCTGCACATTTCGAAAGATCTGATTCATTCATTTAATGCCCGATCACTAAAATGTGTTCGGGAAAAAAATTCAAAAAAAAAATTAAAACTCACATTTTCCATTAGATGGCTATACATTCGATTTGTTTTGGTTTTTTTTCACTTCTTCGCTTATGCACCTCTTCTCCAACGTGTTCACTGCTTTTGATTTATTGCTTTCGGTTGATTTTTTTCTGATTTAAAATATACCAAAAGTAGTGGTATTCGTCAGAAGGTATTTGCTGCTGCTGCCGCAAAAATATACCAAAAATAGTAGAAGCATAGCCGAAACGGATCTTTTAAAGCCGAAAATAAATAAAAAAAAATGTAAACATGATTAAAGTAGTGGCAATAAATCAAAATAAATCGAGAAAAAAAATAAAAACAAAAACAAATTCATCATTCTTATGTGTTTTTTTTCGTTTTGATATCATCAAAACAAAAATGACCTTTGACACTGATATTCAAAGCTTACGCTGGTCACCGATAGATGACATTATTTATCGATAATTTTTAGACAAATTTTCAAATTTTTCCATTAATTTTTCACAAATTTTCAACAGAAATTCATCAAAAATAATTATCACCCCATTCATTAATTGGAATTAATGAATGAAAAATGAAAAAAATCGCTAACAGTTTGAATGAATAGAAATTCGTTGTCGTCATTGTTGTTCCGAATATCTTCAATGTTATTTTTCCTTTGTGAATATTTTCTAAATTTCCAATTACGTGAACGTAGTAAATAATTTGTTCCTGATTCCTGGTGCACAGAACACATTTATATGAATATTCATTATGAAATCATTCATTAAGATTCAAATTTGTGCGATAAAAAATGAATGATAATCATTCATTTTTTTCATTAATTTTCAGTGACTAACATACAAATATGTTTATCACGTTTCGATTATTTTTTGGCGTTTTTTTCAATTCGTTTGCCTAAGTAGCTACGTAAATACACACCGTTAGATACATAATTTTAGAAGCTCATCAAGTTCTGCTTGAAATTGGTGGGAAGGTTACTGAATCGCTCCTCGAATTCATTCCATCTGATTAACATTACTAATTCACCAATTTTTCATTATTTAAACTGTCTCAAAAGCAAGAAAAAA
Source organism: Psoroptes ovis (assembly GCA_002943765.1). Classification (NCBI taxonomy): domain Eukaryota; kingdom Metazoa; phylum Arthropoda; class Arachnida; order Sarcoptiformes; family Psoroptidae; genus Psoroptes; species Psoroptes ovis. The sequence goes on from PQWQ01000006.1 coordinate 2,319,154, forward strand.
AATATCCGAAAACAAAATCAATGATTAATTAATGAAATGTAATTAATGGATTATGATTATGTTTTTGAATTATTATTATTTGTTAGTTATTTAGGGTATTTCACATATAACCAACAAACCCATGATTACGGTGCCGCCAAAAACATCAAGAATCGATTATGATAATCGATTTTTGAGGTGAAGAAAATTCATCTTTTTATTCTTAGGCGAATTGTTCTTTGGTCAAATTAAATTTTAAAATCTTCTCATTTTTGATTGATTAATGTGTGTGTTTGTGTGATGTAATAGTCTAGTAGTAACAACTTTCAAATGAAGAAAAAAATTTTGACAAAATTCAAAGAAAATGCACGAGTGTAAAATGATAAATTTTCATCATAAGAAAATTGTAATCAAAGAAACACACCACAACAACATGACAACACACCAACGACAAATTTGAAATGTGCACAAATTGTGTGCATTTGAAAGTTTTTCAATTTTTTTCTGAATTTTTAATTTTGATATTCGCCTTGGAAAAAAATACAAAATTTTAATTACTTCAAAGATCTTTGAGAAATGAAAAAAACTCAGAATTCTTGAAGATATGACAGTTGAATTTGAAATGAAAATAGCGAAGCATCCCTGTTGCGCCATGTGTTTTTTTAGATTTTTCTTTTCTTATAAATCAAAATTGAAAACGTTTCTTTCAAAGTAGAAATTTCAGATTTTGAATTTTCTTGTCGAATTGTGAAAAAAAAAACGAACAACTCCAAAAGCAATCCATTATTTTTCTAATTTTCTTCGTCTTGGTGGATATATCTTAGATATATCAATTCAAAGTGTGAAATCTTGGAATAAAATCGAGAAAAAATAATTACAAATCCAATAAATCAAAAATTAAATTAAAATTTTTCAGGTTTATTTCAAAGGTTATTCATTTAAACTAGGTCCTACAGGTAGCGCCATGTTTATCAATTGGGTTACATTTTTTAGTCGATTTTTTTCTGGTTTTCACTTTCGAAAATGCTGCGAATAAGGTTAATGTTTAAACCATTAGGGTACGCCTCTTGTCTTTCATTTGATTAAGGTCAAATCAATACATTCATTGCCAAAAAATTGCCTTCGAGATTCAATGTGTGGTTTTGTGTGTGTTGATGATTCAAACAATCAAACAAAATCAGTTGTTTTGTTTGAACTTAGTTTTTTGCTTATTTTTTTTCACTGGAAAATTTTGTCCTTTTCTTTCAATATAAGTTCGATTTGCAGCTGTCGTTTGTGTTTGTTTGTTTGTGTTTCTTAAATTTTGGTATTTTTCTTTTTTTTTTTTTTTTGATTGAAAAATCGGTTTCAAATCTAATACCAGATCAACAGAATTCTTCCAGAAAAAATTCCTCAAAGAATCCAAAGAGAAAAAGTTTTTTTCGGCTTAATTCTTGGACGGCGACAACAGGTTGGTCATTAATTTTGTTCACTGTATACAAAAACTGATATCAAAATAGCCAAAAATAATAAAACATGCAGAGACATTAAATTGAAAATTTTTTTCTGCCGCTATTTCTATGTTTGTTCATTGAAAAAAAATGGCCAATCTGCACTTCTGTTGCACACACACCATATACATGTGGAATGCTTTTGAAACAACTTCAATGAATCGATTTGAACCATTTTTTGCTTTCAAATGAAACCATCATCCAGGAGAAATGACGGAAGCAAATGAAAATAAAACAAATGAAATGCTCCTCTTTGATGCTCAGACTCATTAGAGAAAATACTCCGGTTCTCATTGAATAATGAATTAATGAAAATGGAAAATTTTGAAATGAAAATTTTCAAGTTAGATTTTCAAAAAAAAATCACCCCTTTGAGTACTTTACCTTGATCTTCCAATCGAATTCTTCTTCAATTGGAACAATTCTTCTTCATTTCTTTACAACTGTATGTATTTCAAATGATTTGTTGCGCGATTTTTTATCATTTACAAAGTGATTTCTGTTTATTATTATTATTATTATTATCATTACTATTTATAATGCTTGATGATTATTAGCCCATTTATTTTTATGAGCTTCTGATTTGACTTTGATGATGATGATCATCATAATCATTATTATTATTGCCATTTAAATAATCATATTTATGCGTAAATAACCTCTCTCACTTCACATCTCTGCTCTCTCTCTCTCTCTTTGTCCCTCACTCTCTTTGAATACAATATTGAAAATCTCCATTGAAATTCAAGGGTCGTTGATTATTTATGATTATTATTATTACTTTTATTGCTGTTTTGTTACTGTTTTTATTATTAATTTTATTGCTTTTATTGTTTGCTTGTTACGCTAATAATCAATACTCGTTTATCAGATGTTTATTTCCTCATGAATTCTCAATGTAATTTGTTTGATATTTCATTAAAATTTACATAAAATATTTTAAAAATGTAGGTTAATTGATCAGTGTTTCAATTTTAATTATTTTCAAATTAATTTTTGACCTTCAATGATTTATTGAATTACCAAGAATCACTTAATATTTTCTTTGTTTTTTTGTGGTTCTGAAATGTCTTAATTAATTCAATATAAGCGAAGATGTCTTCGGTAACAATGGAACTATTGCATTAAAGCTCACTGAAACCGTTATTTGACCAAGATTTTTGGCTGAGAAGCTTTGCTTAACTTCCTTGAAACGTTCAGCCATATGCATAAGCTGTGCTTCAACAAAAATCAGCTCAAAACAAACAAAGGTTATACATCAATGAAAGGTTTGTTGTTGTTGTTTGATTTAACATTGAAATTTTCGTATTTTTTCATTGAAATACTTTTGGTTTGATCCAAATTTTTATTTTCGATTGAAAATTTTCTAATTCACAAATCATACATGATACTTCATGTCTGTTGGAGCACTTGAATTTTTCAGTTCTAATTTCAGTTTTTTTTCGTAGAGAAAATTTCCATGATAACAACTTGTACACATTTTAAAACATTGATGATTCAATGCAAATGCACACATCGACCGAACAACAATGTTGTTGTTGGCTGTTGATGATAATGGCAAATGTCTACATATTTGACTGTGCCTGTGTGTTGTGTGCATTTTGTTTTTTTCCCATTCATTTTTCATTATTTCATTTCATTTTTAATATAGTTCGTCACCGTAATATGTTAGACGGGTAATAAATCAAAAATTTGTTTTTTTTCGTTGCACTCAAACAGCAAACAAGGGCCATAGAAAGCTAGCCTGAGAGAGAGAGAGCGAATGCTGAATCCTGTGTGTGCTTGAACTGCTCTTGTTGTCGTTGCTTTGATTTTGGCCCGTGTACTGTATGTTTCTTTGAATTGAAATTTGCTTTTGACTTTTTTGTTTTGTTTTCGTTGATTTTCATATTTTTTTATTGAGAATTTTTTTTTTCGCTGGCAAAACCTTTTAAAATTTTTCATTGAAAATTATCATGGAATATTGATCATCGTCAATAAAAAATGCACGTTGTTTACATAATACAAAAATTCTAATTTATCAGATCTGTGGAGTAAGCAATAAGCGAGCAAACAAACAAATGAAAATGGCATTATAATCATTGATTTCTATTGTTAATTCCTGTGTTTGTGGGTTTTTTTAATAGTGAAACAACAGGGGATGAACCGCTATGAGAAATTCATTAATTCTCTGCTCTCGATGATATTAAATCATGAAATTGCATTAGAAACAGAAATTTTTAGGTCAAAAGTTATGATTTGATAATGATTATCGACTAAAACCAAAAAACAAACAATTCTCGATCGGAAATTGATAGATAAAAATCTGATTAATCTGATTTCATTGAATTCATTATTCGTTACAAATTTTGCTCGATCACACACACATAAACACCTGGTTTCCGGTGGATTATGGACGGTTATGCTTTCTTCAATTTCATTGGCAAACGAAAAGAATTTCTCAGCCATTTCTAAAACAAATATAAAGAAAAACTTTAACAAGAATCTTCAACAATAAATCAATCTAAAAATATTTGTGAAAACTCACACAAAGAGCCAGATGTCAGCAAATCAGACCATCTTTGGCCAAATAATCATCATCATTGATTATATATGAATTGATTAATAATCAAACATTGATCATTTATTAATTCATTTTTTTCTTTCTTCCATGTAAAATTTCTCATGTCACAAATCAAAATGAATGAATAAAACAACTGAAATTGAAAACACACTGAAAAATCTTGGTGAAAATCAATCTTCAATCATTGTTATTATCATTATCATTGGCTACCAATTATTAATTGTAGCAGCCAAAACATACCAATTGTTTTTCGTCGATTCGAATCGATTTGATTTATGTTCATCGTCATTATCATTACAACATTCGTTATCATTATTTGTTGTTGTGTTGGTTGGTTGCTGTTATTAGTTATTATTTGACCAATTCCATTATGATTGCTGTGGCTGCTGCTGCTGTTTTCAATATTTCATCTGATCTCTCTCTTGCAGTTTCATAGTTTTAATTATTAGTTTTTGACCAAGTAAATCAATGAATAAATGAATGAATGATTGGAATTGAAAAAAAAACCACAAATGAATTTCATTTCATTTTGTGGTTCTCTCTCTCTGGTATTCTCTCGGTGTACACGAGAGAAGACAGGGACAGAGACAGGGAGAGAGAGGGGTATGGAGAAATTTCTCCATCTTTCGTTAATGTAATTTGCTTCTCAGAAAAACCACATTGTTTCACCATCATTGTCATCGAGCAGCATTATCTGCGGATATTAGTTATCATATGAATATTGTGATTGAGGAAAGCTATGACGAAGAACTGAGAAGAATCAACGATCAATATCATCAATATTTCAAATATGAATTATTGACTTTTGAGTTTTAGGTTTTCATAGATTCAATATTTATCAAGGAACTCAGAGTTAGAAGGAGAAAGCAGAAAAATGCATTTACTGTCATGTATTTTTAATTGATAAAACAAATCATATTTGAGAGAAAAGTACGACGTTTGACCACAATTATTACTGCATTCGTTGCTATTACAATCATTGATCAGTGATAATTGAATTTCGTCGAATGACAACAGCAGCAATTGATTGTTATTATCGATCGAATTAATTGAATTTTTCTTTGTTTCATTTCATTTATTCAATTAAACATGTCTAATTTTTGTTTCTCCATATTTTTTTCTTAGGTCTAAACCTTGTACCTGAATCTTTAGTTAATTACTTTTAAATATAGGATTTTATTTCTTGAAGAAAAAAAATTTTCAATCATACGACTGACTTTGGTGGTGTTGGCTAGAAATCGTCGATATTCGGGCTATCGAAAGTGAACAAAGTTGGCCAAATAATATTAATAATAGCAGCGAAACAAAGGACATGTGTCAATTGAAAAATACATTTTCACCTTTTGTTGTTGCAATTTTTGATTTAAGAAAACTATAAGGTATACAATGTGATACTTGAATTTGAAAGGTAAAAGTTTGACCATTGTGAGAAAGTTTTACCTTGGTATGCTCTTTATAAATTTCAATGGAAATAAATTGAAATAAAATTTTTAATTTGAATCAAATGAGATTTTGATATTTTTTACTTAATTTCAATTGCTATTCCATCATTGTTATTATTATTTTTTTACAGCCATTATTCCCGCAATAATCATCGTCCAAATGACATGTATTTTCTTATGCCTTCTTATTATGCCTGAATTGTGTGGAGAAAATTTCTTTGATAATTATAGTGAACCAAATTCAAAAATTCAAAAAGGTGTCAAATGATGAAAAATTTTATTTTTATTTTTTTTACAAAAGCAATTTCCTAAGATCAATCATACATGAATTGAAAATGTATTGAAAGGCAATTTACAACAATCGACATTCGACAATTGAAATAATTGAAATGACAGCTGTAGACATGGAGAAACGAATGTACAGAAATTAAATGTCATTGTTGATTGGAGAATGAACAACAGTAATAATAATGATGATAATAATCGTAAAAATAAATCCAAGATTTTGAGATGGTTTAAAAGCAAAGACATTTTTGCCGTATTCAAAGCATTCATCAACATTTTTAAACACCATACAATTACGAGAATAAGGGTCAAAAAATAATGTTTAAAAGTGGCGAAAAAAAACAACACCAAATTAACAGTAGCGATGAAATGAAGCGATGAAAACATATACATTATTATTACCGTTCATTGAATATTATTTTGCTAATATTTAGGTATCATTTGAAGTGAATGTGTGTTTGTTTCGGTAAGTAAATTTTCAAAAGTAGACATTTTTGAAATTTCGGGTAATACGAAAATTCTGTAGAATAAGAAATTCTTCATATTTAAACAAAACAACAAATAAACAAACGAAAACAATGAACAAATGAAATGGATATATTCGATTGGGAATTGAATTCTTATTCATAATATCACTACTTTTATTATTAACTTGAAATTTTTGGGAAAAAAATGTCAACTTTTACAGAATTTCTTGTTTCTTGTTTAAGAAAGAAAAAACCAAGTGAAAAGGTATCACATTAGCTAACTGAATGTTGTTTCTACTTGAAACACAAGACATTAAAATAAACAAAAATCATTACAAAATGAATACATAATGGTTTGTCGAATAAACATCGTTAAAGATGCAAAGATTTCATTGTCATCATCATCGTCGTTGATAAATACATGAAAATTACGAGAATTAACAGGGAAAAAATGCCAATTAACCCAAACAAAGAAGACATTTGAAACACACACTCATTCAAACAATCAGAGAAAATATCTAATTGGGGTTTGAAATGAACTGAATTTGATGATTCGGATAATAGACGAAACAAACCAAATGTCATTTGCAAATTCATTCAATATTGGTAATATGGCGAAAAAATATGTAAAATTTTTGAGGAAAATTTTGAAAAATTTATTTTTCAAAGAAAAATATGACAAATGTAATAAAAATGTCAAAATTTTGCACACGTTTCAATTTAAAAATTTTGAGAAAAAAATTGAAAAAATTGTCCAAATGACAACGACAACATTATGAACCATGACTAAAATAGATACACGTTTTCACCTTATTTTTATCATTTTCAATTCATTTATTGAATTTATGGTTGGGGGGTATAAATGATCATTTTGTAATAAAAATATTTTGCATAAAAAACATGTAATCAAACCAGAAAAATGCTTGAAAAACCAAAGAAAATGACCAGAGAATGACCCAGAAAATGGCCATGAAAATTGGCCATAAAAATGTGTGGAAATGAAACATTTTGAAATTATGTGTGTGGAATGTTTACATATATGACAACAACATCTTGATTCATCAAATGTTTTATGACCCTAAATGTTGTCATTGTCATTGATTTTAAAGGGTAATAAATAATATTTTTTTACATTTTTTCTGTTTAATTTTACAGCGTCCTGTTGGTTTCAAATTGTCACATTTTCTCGGTTGTTGAAAATATCAATTTTTCATATTTTTGAAACAAAACAAATATGAAAAAAGGCCCGAGAACAAAATATGAAATTGTTTGCAACAATTTCATTCATTTAATGCTTGAACATTAAGCTCAAATTTTTGACAAAATAATTTTTCAAACAAAAATATCTTTGTCATAAAATGTCATCATTTAATGATTTCCATGATTTTTTTGGAATGAAGGTTAACTATCATACGTCGAAAGTAATTACGTACAGAAAGAGTTTATGAATATTTTTTGAATTACTTTTGTTTTCAAATTTGAATTCTGTGAATTTTGTAAATTGTGAAAAATTTTGTAAATTTTAATTTACAGAATTACAATTTTAATTTTAAAAATGATGAATGAACGGAATTTCATCGAAAATTAAATGCGAATTTTCATAAAAATTCAAAGGTAATTTTAACCTCTCACTCTCAGAATGACAATTTTAACGATTAGGTTTATGTAATCGACATTTCTAGGCTGGTTAACTTGCTTAATAGTTTTCATTTTTCAATAAATTTTCGCCAAAATATTATGCCAATTGAAACTCGAAAAGATTAGTTTTGAAATTGTTTTTTTTCAGCATAAGATTTCGTCAAAAAATAATAAACTACCGTCATATACCCTTATGATATGGATGGGCCAACCTTTGTAATTTCAATTTTGTTTGAATCGAGCATTTTGAAAATTTTGAAATTTACGGTATTTCATAGATGTAAATGATGATGATGTCGAACATAGCGAAACAATAGACTAATATTCTGTGAACGTTTCAACGTATATTCCAAACTCACACAGAATATACAGCCATACATACACAGACGCATGCAACATGAAATGGTGACAGAAATGAATTAAATTTCCAAAACTGCCAAACAGAAAAAAAATGAGAAATGATGATAAAGATGAATTGAAATTTTTTCATTTTCGTTCATTTTTGACTGCTGCTGCTGTTTGTTGTGTTGTGTAATATCACAGAATTTGGGAATTTTTCCTCCGTTCTCTGAATTCGATCACTTGTTTTTCATTATTATTTTTGCTTGCAAATATTAAATATTTGGCTGCTTGAATAAAACGAGAATGAACGAAAAATTCATGGAAGCATTTTTTGAATTTTTGAAATTGATAAATTAGAATTCAAAGAATGAGCCAGAGAGAGAGAAAGAGCGAAATGGCAGGAATAACAAAAAAATTTCGCCTATTTTTCTATGCCTATATCCCAATGTTCATTCATCAATTTGGAATTTTTTTTTTTTTTTGATTTTCTCTGACTAGGAATACACAGAGTGGGAGAGAAAGAGAGGCAGTGAAAGAGGAGAAGAAAATTGATTAATTTTCCAATTGATCGTTTGTTTTGGGATCTTTTGACATTTTTTTCCAAGCTTGTGATCTTGGAAAAATTTATGCAGAATTTCAAAGATCGAAAAAATTCCATTGAACGTTTACAGTAAATATTTACCTTGTCTATTGAATCCTAAAAAACATGAATCAAATCCAGGAATTATTTCTTTCAAAAATTTACCAAAACAGAATCAATTAAACCCTTTGAACACGGATAATTTTTTCTAAAAGTTTTTCGGTTTAGTTGAATACATTTTTTTTTCTTTAATCATTCTGTACTTAACTTACATATAAATTTTCGATGTATGTTATTGATATCGAAAAAATCGTTCGACAAAACGTTCGTTTTTGTGTCGATATCATTTTCAAATTAAGGATAAAAGTGTTACATACGAACTCACATGTGAATTTGCATTAGTTTTTTTATTTTTGGTTTTTTGACTTATAAAAGTTACACGAATTCTGTTGAAAATTCTGTCGAATACTGACAGAATTTTTCATTATTTTGTATTTACATCTATTCATTCACGTACGATTGAATTTTTTTTTATTTTTGAGTTTGTTAGTATGATTACATTTTGAATTTTCCAAAATTTTCAAAAAAACATTCATCAGCTTCAAAGAATGGAAAATTTAAGCGAAAATTCAAACAAACACCGATGCTAACAGCGTGAGAGAGAGAATGAAAATATCGATGTTTTTCATCAACTCACACTCTCTCACTTAACATAACTAGTATGCAAAATAATATTTGCCAGAGAGAGCAAATAAATTTTATCCAAAATTCAAAAATAAATAAAAACGTTTTTGAATGATATGAGCGTGTGTTCGAGTGTGTGTTTACTGAACGAAAAAAGGAAAAATTCAATACGCAGCGATATGACAACATCAACAACGACTAAATACAGCAACATCAACGATCAATGTTTGTGTGAGGAGATGCAAGATGTAATCGTGTCGTTGTAACACTTGTCATTACGCGTCATGGAATCGATTCCAAATAAATCACAAGTATGATGATGTATTCACAAATACTGAAGAAGAATCGAAGTAAAAATATTTACAAAAGTTTACGATGAATAATCTCGGCTTTTCCACGGAAAAATTTGTTGAAAATGTGTGACAACCCGAACACACTGACAATTTTCGGTTCAATTCTGTTGCTCAGAATTTCATTCATATTGAAAGTGATGAATGAATTTTTCATTATTTTGTAATGAAATCCTGTACTGTTCATATTTACTTTTGGTGAGTATACAAAAAAAGTTTATGGTTTAACTAATATTGATTTTTATCTAGTCAAATGGGTCTATGGATTTGGGACAAATAAACAACAGCAGCAGCTAGGACCCGAATTATTATTCTGGTAAATTTTTGGACAAAAAAATTCTCAAAAAATCAAATAACCAACGATTCGACTTATGCTTTTCATCTTATTCTGGATTTTCAACCGATTTTCGATTTTTGCATTCTCGGGTCAAGCCTTTTCCCGGATTCCTGAATGAATATGAAACAATGAAATTTGGTTTTGAAGGTTTGAACCAAAAAATGGTTCAAACTATAAAATTCAATTCTCAATTATATCAAGCGAAATAGAAGTTATTTGACAATTTTTTTGATTCATTTATTCATTTATTTTTTGTTTAAAAAATCAAATATCGAATGGTGATAACAATTCTTCTACTAAAAATTACATACACGAATGATGATAAATTGAATTTACTCAACTACATTTTCAAACATGCGAATGTTTCACGTTTGATAACGAATATTTGACAATGAAATGTTTGAATTTTTTTTAAATAAAATAAAATTGACTAACTTTGATTTTTGTCTTTTGATTTATTTCAATTTATTTAATTCAAATAACTGATATTTGAATTTGAATTTTTTCTCCAATTTTTTCGGTTCTTGTTTCCACTGTTTCTGCACTGTTTATGTGCTGTGAAATTGCTAAAAGCTTGCGTTTTTTGGCTCGAAATTCGGTTCAAAATTTTTTTGTTTTTCGTATCGAGATACACAAAGGAAAAAGTGACATGTGACATGTTTTTGCTTGGAAAACACGGGAGGATTTTTCGTTTTTCTGCTTTCCATCTTTGGGATAAATTTACACAGAACAACACTGAAATGTTTTACAGCCAAAAAATGTATGAAATGGAAATTGTCGAAAAATGAAATGAAATAAAACCAGAGGAAAACATTGGAAATTTGTATGAAATTTTGGAAAAATTTCCATGTGTTTTTGTTTTGTTTGATCATTGTTGGTGTTGGTAACTCTAGTCCTTTTCATTTCTATGATTTCTGATATTTTTTTGAATTTTTCTGATTCTCTTATTCGACATATTTTGGCCCTGGCTGCTCTTTTTTTTTGTATTTGTCTATAAATTTTCGTATGTTTCATACCACCGCCCCATAAATCATCATTGAATTCGTTGACATTTTATAAATAATAATTTTTTCCAATGCTTTTTTGATATATTTGAATTTTGGCGATATGTATTTGAATTTTGAAAAAAATTTGCATTTAAATTTTACAAATGTTTCATTATTTCATTTTTTCTCTATGCATTTCACCGGCTTATGATTTGTTTGTATCAAAATTTAAAATGAAAATGAATGAATGAATCGATGGAAATCAATCGAAAAATCAAAGAAAATTTCGCATTTGAATCAAACAACAGCGATTCATCTCCAAGTAGCCAATTAAATCATTTTGAAAGTCATTCGAAGAAAAAAATCCAAATAAAATAGTTTTAAATGGAAATCTAAAGATTCAAATGTTGTATAATCGCTTTTTGGCTTTTGAAACGCAAATATGAATAATTTGCACAATGTACATATAGCTTTCCATTGGCAATAATTAAAAGAGCGTGGTGTGTTTGTATGCGTGTTGACAAACAATTGGCATATTAAAATAAAAAATGTAAGGATTAACACAAATGAATGAAAATATGAACGAAATTTGTTTCAATCCGTAATAATATAAAATGAAAATATGTAAAATATGAGTTGAATTTTTCCCTTTGTAATATGAAATGTATAATAGTCGTCAAATTATCCAAATGATTCAATGATTATTACTACTTTTTAGAAAATAATCAACTCTTTAACACCTGATTAATTTGATTTCGGCTTTGAATTTTGATTTCAATCTGATTATTAGAGAAACACATTATTTAAAACTATTTTAGATTTCAGGCTGCTGCTACACTTAAATATCTTTGAAATAAATCATTCAGTTAATTATAACTATGATTTATAATAATCATATTAATAATTACTTTTAATTACTTGTTATTTGATTATAATTAATCAAGTTATAAAATATAAATAAAAAATAAATAATTTATAATTAACAAATGAATAAATAAATAATGAATCGAAATAAATTTTCAAACTTTTTTTGCGCTCAAAAAACGAGAATTAATTGTATTTCTACAAAAATTTGATTAATTGGTCGCTTGTTGTTGCTGCAGCTTGTCGCATGTATGCGCTTTCTTCAATTTCTTCTGGTTTGTTTTCAACAATAAAAATATCAGCTACTCAGTTTAATTCATCCATCCAAGAAAACACTTCAGAAATTGTCAAAAATCATTGGGGAAATTGTTGCTTTGAAAAATTCTGTTCATAATCTTCATCATATCCAATAATGTCACCAATTATCATCCAAATCGCGCATTCATTCTTCTCATTGAAAAAACATAATTTGAACATATTTTACCATAGTAAACATTGATTGCTTCGACTTTGACCAGTAAAATATGTTACATATTTTTACAAATGATTTCAACATTTGACCTTCGCCATTGAAAAATAATTAGAAAAAAATCAACAGAAGCAAGAATTATCATCATTATGATTATGTTGTTGTTGTCCTGTGTGAATTGCCCAAGAGTGCTTGGTCAAAGAGAAGTGGAAAAATTCAATCCATATTCCAATTAATATTTTCAATATTTCTATATTTCATGTATTCATTCATTTATCCAATTATTCATTCATTCATTATATATGCCATGTTTGCCAATCACAAATACATAAAAGCACTGAAGCCAACACAATAGACAAAATCGACATTTAAACATCAACAAGAATAATGATTTATGATGTTTTCCATCTTTCATCTACTTCTTTTACTTTTTCATATATTTTCATAATTTCAATCGATGAGATGTTAGTTTTGGCCACGTAGTCAAATATTTGACTGAAATGTAATGTGCAGCAAATGTAATAATGGTAGAATGTAATGTGAATGTCGAGAGAAACAAACACAGGAAAATATTAATATGAAAATCCATGTTGATTTTCTATAATCTTGCATCTTTTACATCATTCAATGAATGGATCTCAAATATATATTGCTGTCTGTGTGTGTATGCTTGTTATGTCTGAATTTTTTTATTTCAATTTCAATCGTCATACGTAGAAATAAACAACAAGGAATCAAAAATAGGAATGAAATAAATGAATTTCAGTCAATTCAAATTTGAAATGAATGATGAATTTTCATTCGTTTTGAATTATAGCCAATGATCAAATATTATTATCATTTGAAAACCAACCCAACAATGATCAGTTTAAATAATTGAAATGAAATGAAAAATGAAAATATTGAATGATTCAATGAATTTTCAATGATTCTCAAAGTTCATAACCTTTCAAAAATCAAATCGATTTAATTTTTTTCGATTTTGATTTTTATTTATTTTTTTTACATATTTTAAAAATGGCTTACGGTCATTTACTTCTCAAAATTCTCTGTGGTTTTATTCAGTAAAATTGTTGCCAATTGTTGATCGAAATAACTCTGTTCTTGTCCAACATTAATTCCACAATTATTATACGACATGTTAAAATACCAAATTAGAGGCTAACCAATCAATAATAATAATAGCAATAATTATTAATGAATGAATGATTAAATATAAAAAGCAATCTAATTAAATCAAACCAATCAAACACAACAATGAATTGAATTGAAATGCGAGAAAAAACTTTCTATTTTTTTCGATGTTAAATTGTTACAATTATCAAATGTTAAAATGTTACGAAAAATGGACAAACAACAACAAAAGGGTTGTGTGGTCACAAATGTCGAATGTTAGAAAAATGAGATTTGACCTTTCAGGGATCGCAATTTATTTTTATATGAAAATGTAGAAAATTTGAAATCCTTTTCATTTCTTTTATTTGCATTTCAATCGTTTGAACAAACAGACCTCAATTTCTATTTTTATGTTGTGTCGATTAATGAATTGCTCTTGATTTTTAGGAATCTTCTCTATTCTCAGCTCAAAATTCGACCAATTGAATGATTGGATTTAACAAATTCAGAACCTTTGGATAAGGCTCATAATTTTGAATTGGATTTTTTCCATTTGTTTGGAACCGAAAAAAAAGAATTGAATAACTGTAAACAAGAGGAGTGGTTTTTCATCATCATAATCTGTATTGATGAATTGCAATTTACTTGGGTTTCATTTATTTAATATTCTCCTTTATATTTTTTTTAATTTTGTATTTCAATTTCCATGTGTTTTCGCTGATGAAAAATAAAAACAACCGAATAATAATGTTACAAAGAAATACAAGGTAAGAATTTCTGAGAACATTTCATTCATTCATTCATCCAACCATTCATTGAATGTTCAATTTTTTCAATTTCCAACAATTGTGATTGCGTGATTTTATGTAATTTTCAACCAATTTTTGTCACTCAAACACACAAATCCACAACCAATAATGAATGTTCAGGAACATTGCTAGATGAAAGAAATTCTTCAAAAATTCAATTTCATCAAAATCAATTGTTGTCATTGTCGAATCGTTGTCGTTGTTGTTGGTTATCGCCATCATCATCATTATCATCATAATGATGGTCTATGATTGATAAACATTGTATTTCACTCCATGGATTTCCCTCTATCTCTCCCTTTCCCTCCATCTACCAATTTCAATGAATTCTCTCTTTCCTTTCAATTGGGCCAAATTACCACAGAAAGAAAAATTTATATTTGGTTTCAAATAGTTGCGTGTCAAATATGATGTGTGTGTTTATGTGTGTAGTATATGCTTATTTTATTGAATAATTTCACAAAATACACTCAGCATACATAGTATACACGGTAGCTTTGTTTTAGTATTTTTCCAATTTTTCCACTTTTTCATTTTCGATTTTCATTTTCAATTCATTTCGATTTCGATCCATGAACAGCGACAACAACAAATTAATAGATAAATTTTGACTAACTATAGCGAAACACACACACACATAACCACCATCAAGAGCAACAGCAGCAACACAAGAATCTTAAAAAAAATACACACAAAATTGATCAAAAACAACAAATAAAGAACCAACAACCAATCGAATAACAAATGGAATTGTTTCCCAAGAAGTAAGCAGAATATTGGAGAAAAAAATTCAGAGAAAAAAAAAGTTATTTACCATCAAACAACGAAGACAATCAATGACAATATTTGAATGAATGAATATGTGTGTCTACGAATAATAATAATTCATATAAAACCTTGGTTACAATGTAAAATTTTTCAATTTAATAGTAATAATAATACCACCATCAACAATAAACGCCCAATTATTCACTTTTGATCGTTCAAAAATAGAAAAAAATCTAAGAATTTCATGGTAACCACCGTGGAAAAAGGTTACGCTACTGGTTCCTGCATGTTCAAGCGGCACTGATGATAATATTAATAATAATAATGATATTTTCTGATCATTTAAAACAAATAAATGAAATGAAAAGAAAAAAGATTTAATTCAATATAATAATTTGATCGATCTGTTTGGCACAGAAATGAAATTAAATTGAAAAAAAAATATTTCATTTGCCAATTTGAATTCATTTATTCATTTGTATTTATGTATTTTGTGATTTCAAAGCTTTTAATTTTATTTGAAAATTGAAATATTGAAAATTCTTCATTTTCATCATTAACCTGTGTGTGAAATATTAGAATTTTTTTTAAGACTCCCATCAAACATTTCACCAAAATTCTTTGCCATATTTGAACCAAGAACTTTAATTGAGCAAAACATCGTCTCTTCGATTCAATACGACGAATGGAAACCTTTTGTTTTCAAAAATAGAAATTTCATGTTATCTCATTTTCATTTACTAATTCGTCTTCTTCTTCAATTTTGATGAATGACACGCAGGTAAATATACATTTATAAATATATAAATGAATGGATTGTATATATGTGTGTGTGTCCATTCATTATTACCTTTTCAACATGTTTTGCCATTTATCCATTTAGTTTTCCTTTTGTTTCATTTATTTGTTTGTTTGTTCTTCTTCGCCAATATTACATTAGCTAATTTATTTACTTTGTTTCTTTTTTTATTGTTCTTCAATATGGTCAAAAACTTGCTAAAATAAAACAAAAAAAATTTTGACATTTTTTAAATGTACAAAATGTACATTCATTTTGCTTGCTTGCTTAATCGTCGACATTTAGTCTATTTTCGGGTAATAATTTTTTACATTTATTTTTATGTCATTTTTCATTCAAATATTTATAAATTCATAAATTTAGTTAATTCACCAATTTTAGCCAGTTTCTTCTTCATCTACTTAATTCATATTCATATGTGTTTAATATTATTCAATTATTAGCATTAATTTCTTGTTCAACGAAGAAATTTCTTTATGAATCTAGAAAATATAATTTATTACCCAGGTATTAATAATAATAATCATGATAATGCGTACACAGAAGCCATAATTGAACTACTAATAGTTGATTTAAAAGAATGATTTAACTCGAAAAAATGAAATACATTGTACAATTATCACAGAAGCAAAGGATTATCCGAAAGTGATGGCAGTGGGTGGCAAAGATAATGATTCGTTGTTCGCTTATTGTTGTTCATTTATCAATCGAATAATTAATTAATCGTTCAAAATTAATTGTTTTAAAATAAACTAATGTAATTACTTTACAATTAATTTCTATTCAAAAGGTATTTACATATTTTCTATTTAAAGTTCATTTTTCTTTTTGTAAATAATCAATGATTATCAGAGTGATTAGACAAAATTACAATAAAGATTAATGAGATTGTTTTCCAAATTCATAATAATAATCAGTTATATCAATTTTATTAACAAATTTACACTGAAAAAAATCCTTTTTCAAATCTAAAACCCTGAAAAGCATTGAATCGATTTCCGGATCATTCATTGATAATACAAGCATATACGCGTGTATTTTGCATTATTTTTTTTCAACAATTTGTTTCCGTTTATTTTTCATTATTTTCATTTCATTAATACGTTCATTTCAATTGTAAATCCTGTATATTTCTTTGTATCCAACACCATTCATACCGATATTGATATTGATTATGAGATACAATGTTTAGCTTTCTCTATCTACCAAGTCAAATGCATTACTTTTCGATTCAAATTTCCCAATTCAGTTCTTCTTTCCAATACATTTTCCAATTCAAAATCTATGCACAGTTGTTTCATTTTCACTTCATCACCATATTTTTTTCCCATTTTTGACTATAGAATTATGAAAAAAGTGGCAGGTGGCCAAAGGGTTCGCGTATAGTTTTGCATTGTATTGTAATGTGCTGCAAATGTCCACAAAACCAAGAACTAGGAACAACACGCATTTTGAATCATTTTAAAACAAATTGATCATCGAAAAAAAAATTGAAAATCAAAAATCATTTGTTTGCAAATGTGTGTGTGTGCGTGTAGTGAGTGAATGAAACTCTTTGAACACCTATTATTTAAATACATATTCAAGTCGCTCAAAATACGATACGATTGGACAAATCAGAGAAAACCAACGGAATTATTGAAAATCAACCGATTAGCCCTAAGATATTTGAAACAGAAGCTCTGATATCGATTAATTTCAATAATTTTTCGAGTTTTCAAAGGTAAAAACCTGATTCCAAAACTATATGTGCGTATGCTCATACATTGACCATACGTTCGTGTGCTTGACCATCACCATATTGTGTGTATGTGTGTGTACACAAGCCATTCATCATTTTGACCATCGACAATCATCATCTGAATCAGAGAAATCCATGAAGTTCATTGTTCATTGTCGTCGTGGTTTTTTTTCGTTGGTTATCAGAAACAACGAACGATTTGACCATTGGAAAAAACACAAGCTGACTATTGTAAAAAGTGGACCTTGGACATATTTTTCTTTGTTTGTGTGACCTAGCAGAACTTTCAAACAGCCAAATCTGCCAATTCTAGTCATCATTATTAATAATTTTTTTACTTCAAAAAATATATCATTTTATATCGTCATCATCATTGAAGTAAACAACAAACAACCGAAAATATCAAAAAATCAAAATCAGAAAATCAAAATATGGCCCCAGAAATTGTATCAAAAACATAGTCGATCGACAAAGAGAAAATAGGCGGTCGGTCACGTGTTGTTGCTGTTGTTGTTTTTGTCGAATTTTCCATTGTTTATCATTATTTGAAAAAATAACCAGAAAAATATTCGTCGAATTTTGACAATATCAAACATTGAAATTCAATTTCATTCATATTTTGTGTGGATCCAACAATGAAAACAATAAATGAAATGAAATAAATAAATATTCACACATTGTTATTAGTTAGTAATCATTATCATCATCATTATTATTATTATTATTATCAGCTTTGATCTCTTTAAAAAACTGATTCACTTTAAAACTGACCTTCCGAGTGACCATTTGACTGAAGTCAAGCAACAACAGTTAAAAATTTAGTTGATCATCATCATCATCATTATGCTGAATGTAAATGTGTGATTGGCACCTTTCAATCTAGTCATTATCATCCACATCATCATCATTAATATCATTATAAATATTATGTTTTTAAATGTGTATGATTTGAAGCATATATAAGCAACAAACAACATGAAATAATTTCATCATTTTGGTAAATCTTTGAATTTCGGTACATTTTTTCAAGATTATTATTTGAAAATTTCAAAGAAATCTGCGAAAAATGAATTCATATTTCAATTATACATCAACAAATGAATGGTTATCATCATCATCCACACCATCATCAGCAGCAACAACAACACCATCAGCGTCCATATTAAATGAAATGAGCAATATTTCACCACATTCAATAACAATACCAACTACTATACCATCAGCAATGTATACAACGGCTACACAATCATCAATCGTTGATGATTGTGCTGAAGAAGCTACATCAAATTATGTGAATCGTACTAGTCCATTAAATGTATCATCATCATCTTCATCTTCACCATCAGCTATTGTAACAACAGCAGCAGCAACAGCATCAACAACAATATCGGCAACATTTTTGCCAGCAAATTTAATGAATAATTTATCATCATCATCGACAACAACAACATCATTTTCTAGTTTAAATTCACAACCAATTTCAAATCAAAATTTTACCTCAACATATTATAATCAATCAGATTATAATACAGCTAATCATAATATTAATGGATTCACTAGTACGAATGGTTATAATCATCATCATCATGGATCATCATCATCATCACCACCGATGATGATTAATTCAAGATTTCATCCATCAAATCATTCACATCATTTCTATCATCACCATCAACAACAGCATCAACAGCACCAGCATCATCATCATCATCAAGCCTCTTATTCCACTCAACATTCATTTTATAATGATTATGTTTTCGGTACACAACCGCGTAATCATCATCATAATCAAGTTCATCCGCATCATCCGCATTTACCTCCTATAAATTGTCCATCGTTACCTGCAACAGCAGCGGCAGCAGCAACAACAACACCACCGTTATCGAATCATAATTTAGGCATGATAATGCCATCATATGAATCAATGACAATAGTGAATGAAAAATCAGCAGCTGCTTCATCGGCAATTTCAGTGACATCAGCGGCGGCAGCCACACCAACAGCATCAACAACGATAATTCCGAATTTGAATTCCACTAATTGCAATATGGAATCAATGATTCCGATTGGCGATCATAATGCTGATGATCATATCAAATCAGATTTGATTTGCAATTCAAAAATCAAATCTGATTGCTTACCACCGGTGCCGCTATCCGGTTATGATAAAAATTTATTAAGTAAAAATGGTGAAAATATTGAAGAAAATGACAAAACCGATGAAGATGATGATGATGATGATAATTCATCGAATGATAATGGATCGAAAAATCAACAAACCCCAAAAAGATCATTGACACCCTCAATGAATTCATCATCGATCATAGACAAAGATAATGGTGATGATGATGGCGGTGAACATACACCACCATTGTCACAATTATCATTATTATCATCATCGACAATGATTAATTTACATCATCAACAACAACAACAAAATAATTTAAACATATATTCACAGCAACAACAACAATCAAATCATTTAAATCAACATTATAATCGACAAAATTCACCTACATCATCATCATTTTTTCCATGGATGAAATCATATCAAGGTAAATGAATAAATAAAAGTAAATAAATTATTTTCTTTGCATAATTAGTGAGAGCAAATTAATTAATAATTTATGAATTAATAAGTAATAAATTACACGTGCAAAATACTAAATGAATGATAAAACACGTGTCATAAACATTAATATTATTAATTTACTTTTATGGCTATATATGTGTGTTTGAATTGATTAAAACAAAGTAAAATAATTAATTAACTTTTAATTTTATCATAATTTGTCTTACCTGTGTGTTTTGATGTTTTCGTTTTCTTTTCTGCCATTAAATAGTCATAATAACAATAAAGATAACGATAACAGCAATAAACAATTAAACTTCATTATTTGTATAGCCATTATGATAATTATCATTGTATACAAACAAATAAATGTAATGAAATAAAATGGTTTAAAATATTATGATTGTTATTATTTGAAATAAAGATAAAAATAATGATGATAATTATCATTTTCAATTACGTTTCATTGCATTCATTCATTCATTATTAATATGATCATAATAATAATCATAAATATTAATTTGTAATTAAAAACAATTAACACCGACACTTAATATTTCATCTTGTTTTAATTTTTATTTTCTTCCAAGAAACTTTGATTACACAAGGGAAAATCAAGTTGAAAAGCAATGAATTGATATAAGAAAATCTATTAATTCATATCTGTTATTCGCTATTTGAATGAATAAATTATGAAATCACAAATCGTTTTTATAAATCTTTAAATCTTTCTCATTCATTCTCATATCATCATTACTATCAAATGCATTATCTGATTTGTGTAAAATTTACACTTTAAATCAAGAAATCAAGAGCAAATAAATATATACAACAAGTAAATGAATTGAATCAACATGTTTGATAAAAAAAGTACGAAAAAAATAAATTGTTGTATTTTATCAAAATAAATAAATGAAAATAAATAAATAAACAACGAATTCATTCACTTACTTGGGTCATAAATTATCATTTCTTGAATGAATAAGTGTAACAATTTAATAGGAGAAAAATCTCTCTCCAACAAAATGATCATAAATAAGCGGAATCAAAAAACATATTGTTACATAATAATTGAGTGATACAAACTTTATATAAGTATTTTGCTCAATTTTTCTTTCTCCTAATTTATTTAAATTGAAAATTGATTACAAAGGTAATGATTTGAATGTATTCAATTCAATTCAATTCAATTCATTACATTTATTAAGTGATAATGATTTATATTTATATCTTTGAATAATGAGGAATGTGTAATTTATCAAGAATGTTGAGTTTTATTTATTCATTCATTTATTTGTTTATTTTATTTTAATTTTTGCGTAATAAAATTTCAATGGTAGTTGAATGAGTTTGAATCATTCGCTTTTAACACTCGACTATTATCTTTTCTTTTGTATTCAAGGGTAATAAATTTTGATTTTGAAAATTCATTTCAATTCAGTAACGATATCATTATAATATTACTTTTACTATTATTATATAATCAAAAAGTGATTCAACAATCAAGAAACGAAAGAAGAAACTCATGTACAATACACTTGAAACGTTGTGTTTTTTGTGTGTTATTGTATTTTAAGAGCTGCCTTTGATTAAAAAGAATAATAACGTTGATTCATTCATTTATTCATTGATATTTAAGATTGAATGATATTTGATTTTTCTGATTTCTTCATTAATTTCAAATGAAAACAAACAAACACATTTTTCACAATGAAATTGATTCATTTATTCATTATTATGATTGTTATTATTATCATTGAAATTTTTTTGATTTTAAAATTATTTCTCCTCCAATTTCACAGCTTTTTCAATGTTTACATTATTTTTAAAAGATTACATTACATAATAATGATGATAATAATCATCATCATCATCATAATAATAGCAATAAATTTTATTTGCGAATCATCATTTATACTTGTTTCATTTCATTTCTTAGATTCAAGTTTATTTTCACTTATATTTCTTTGAACTATCAAAAATGGTAATAAAAATTATGATTATAATTGTAATTTACATTCATTCATTTCTCCAAAATTCATTTAGTAAAAATATCGTAAATTTTTCGTTGTTGGTGGTTTTTTTAGCGTACACACGAAAAATGAAATAAAATCAAACAAGATAAATCAACATGAATGTATATAAATGGGCCATTTAAATACATTTTCAACGAAAAAAAGGTTAAATTACCTAAACCATAAATTTTTCAATTAAATAATTTGATTTTAAATGAATGAAAATCATTTCAATTCGAATATATATCCAAAATGCAATTTGTTGCATTCAGTGGATTCATTTCGTTCTGATTTCAATGAACAGTATTCCAGTGTTCCGTATAATTACGATGGATGCAAAAAAGAGATGAATGAATGAATGATGATTGATAAATTGAATTTTTTATTTGAATTTAAAATTTTTTAATTGAAATTTTTCATTTTTTCTAAAAAATGAAAAAGTTCAAAGACATTGTAATTTATTTCAATTCATTTTTCGTAAAAAAAAATTAATGAAAAAAATGATAAATTAGAAAAAAAATTTAAAATATTAAATATTAAATAATGATGATGAAAGATGATTGATTTGATGACACATTTGATAGTAAGAGAGATTGAAAAGAAATATTGATCTTGAAGTGAAATAATCAATTAAAGCAGAGAAAAGCAGCAAAAGATTGTTGATTATCAATTATTGATAATCAATTTTTCAAGATAAGAAAAATTCAATTGAATATTTTTTTATGAAAAATCTGCAGGAAAAATTGAAGAAATCCTTAAAAGAATTTAAAAAACTGACCACTGGTCAAAAGCTTATCATTGCGAATTCATTCGACGAATACTAATGAGTGAAAATGAATCAAAGAGCAGGAAAAAATCCAAGGATTCAACCTTTGAATTCCTGAACATGTAGGTAATGACATTCATGGTTGAATCGGATATTTTAAAGATTTTGAATTTTGAAAACTTTAAATTTTATCATATTGAGAAGGTAAAAATTTAAATCAAAATAATCTTCAATCAATCATTAATATTCATAATTCTCTATTTAAGAATTATAAAAAAATGAAAAATTATCCAACACACATGGATAGCAATTTAGCAGCAGCAGTAAACTGAATTCATCATAAATTTAAATTAACTTAATTGGCTTTCAAATGTTGTTTCGGCTGCTGCTGATGATGGTATTCACGAGGTAAAAAGAGGTAGTTTTTGCTTGCTCGCTTGTTTCTTGGGCTGATTATTGCTGCGAATTTATGCTTGTCATGTTCGCTGTTGCTTTTGATGCTGTCGTCGTCGTTTTTTGAGTGTAATTTTTAGTAAACTTGAAGAAAATCAAATGATGAAAATTCAACCATTCTACAGGTATTTTTCGTTCATTATTACCATTATACTTATCGAGTGTTTAATATTATGGTTATTCGAAACAAGAAGACAATTTTTCCCATTTTGTGACATTAATAATAATAATTGTAATTGTAATTTATTATTAATAATGGCAATTATTTATGGATGAAAGCTAAGCTAAACATTGAAAACAAAAAATGAACAATTTTTCATGTATTTAAAATGACATTTAAGGGAAATTTTTCATATTAAAAAAAATCTGTTGATTTTAATATCATTGAGGAGTAAAAAAATTACCTGAAATTATTAAATTTACTTACCTTACCTCATACTTACCTTTCCATACTTAATACATATTTACCTGCTAATATACCAGTGAATTTCAATGTTTTTCACTCATATTTTTTTTGCAATTATTTTCATGAGTTTTCATATTTTTTTCGTTTATTTCGCCTTTTTCCATTTAAATTCATCAAGCAATTTCATTTTATTTTTTCATTTTCAAAATTTAATTGTTTGATTGATAAAGAATAAAAAAATGAAAAAAAAACCAAGTGGCCACCTACTTTGTTCACGTCCAATGATTCCATAGATTTTATCACCTTTAAATAAAAAATTATTAATAATTAAAATTAATATTGAAAAATTGAAAATTGAAAAAAATGAAAAATTGATTGAAAAACTAATTAGGTTAACGTTGTTAGATTAGAGTAACAGCAACAAATCCATACACATTGAGTACATATAAACAAATTTCACAAATTTTGTCTGAATTTTCTTCATTTCAAAATGAAAATATATAAATTCAACAATTTCCATCACTCAGCTGGATGCAGCATCAGCATCAGAACAGATTGAAAAATTTTTACCCGAAGAAATAAAAAAAACTAATCAAAATTTTCTTTATTTTCTCTACGAATATTTGACAAGTATGATCGAATAATAACATACACATACACAACATTTTGGATTGATACATGCATTGATATTCAAAGCTTGAAAAAATCAAAAAAAAAATGATAAATCTCAAAGCAAGCATCATCATATATAGATAAGATGTTTGATTTTTTCTTATTTTATTTCAATTCAATTTTACCGAATATTCGAATGTATATTTCGCTTCATGTTCAAAATATAATGAAGCGAATGACAGGCAAATTTTGCTGTGTGTTAGTTGATTTTTTGACTAAAAAATGAACATTTCATCTCAAAATAAAGATGCACAAAGTAAAAAATAGAAAAAATGTCTAAAATTTTAGACATTTTGCTCTGTATCTTCGTGTTAGTTCAATGCTGAAAATAAAAACTTGTTATATCATTCAAAATTCAAACACATTCGATTCAATAAAATGTAATATCAATGAAAAAATAAGTGCAAAAAAATAATGAAAAAAGCGAAAAATAACGAATAATAATAACGATAATCAAGATTACCTGTCATCGCATCACAAAAAATGTCTATAATAATAATAATAATGAAATGAGATGAAATGAAATGAAATTTAAAAGTTTTTTCGTTGATATTTGAAAACTGTCAACAAGCAAAAAAATAAACATCTCGGTGAATCAGCAATGAACTAAACATATCATCAGAGTTAACTATAACATACTGTAAAGTGATGTTTTTTTTAACTTTTGATACATTTTCTGTCAAAATTTTGTTTATTTTCAAATAAATAAATAAATAAATATAAAAAAAATACTGAAGAAAATATCTTTCAAATATTAATGTTTTCTTATCTATTTTTTCTCTATTCCTCTCTGTTTTCTATTAATATGTATCAATATGCCTGTATGATCAATAAACATAGATACTGGCCATGGACCTAAACGTACCCGACAAACATATACCAGATATCAAACATTAGAATTGGAAAAAGAATTTCATTTCAATCGTTATTTAACACGTCGTCGACGTATCGAAATTGCACATTCATTGGGGTTGACTGAACGGCAAATAAAAATTTGGTTTCAAAATCGTCGAATGAAAGCGAAAAAAGAGATAAAAATTAAATGTAATGGTAAAAATGTAACCAGCAGTAACGCTAACAATACATTTCATACAAATCACCATCACCACCACAATCATCATCAGCCGCCATTGACTTCGACATTATCGAATGGTATATTAATACAACAACAACATCAACCATCATCAAACACCGCTGAAACAATAATTCTTGGAAATAATAATAATAATAATAATCATCATCATCATCATCAACAATCAAATAATTTATTAATTGGTAATTTAATCAACAATAATAATCATCGACATTCGACGGAATTTGTTGCAACAAATAATGATGATAATGATGATAATTTATAATCGTTGTCCATCAAATTAATGGAACAAAAATCAAAATCATTTAATTCCTAATTTTGCCCCCGATTCATGAAATTTTCCATCTTATTTAACATCAATCAATTAATTCCCCTAGAATTTCTTTTTTTTTCGTCGAATTATTTAAGAAATGATAAACAATTAGAAATGATGATAAGAATTATAATTCCACATATTCACATACACATGTCATACATTTTATTGAATAGTCAAATAGATTCATATTCATTTTTTCTCTCTTATTATTTTAACGAATAAACAAAGATGAAGATTTTGATCTCAAAGATTTATCGATGGTCCACATATTTTTCAATGATCAAAGATCAGAAATACAAAAAAAAAATTTAAATTGAAATGTCACCGTTTTCTTTTATTTTATTCTAAAGAAGATTTCTTCAGAGTAGATCTTTCTATTGATCTGTTCATATTGATTCGCCGTTCATGTGTTCATCACCATCGATTTTCCATTCGTATTTCGTATGTCTGTATACGAATACATAAGACAAATCGACAAAGAAATATTTTACCTTTTCTGATATTCCAAGAGATGAAAATATCAAAATTCAATGAAAGATTCAAGAAACGAATGTGTGTGTACGAATGAAAATGTTTCAAAAAAGAAAAATGAAATGAAAGCAAAAGATCATTAATCATATTTTTTTGAATGTAGGTGTGTAAGATACATGTGTGGTGGTGTTGTTTGTATTTTATATGAGTTTGTCCCTCGGTATATAGAGTGGAACATTCATGAATGTGTCTTGCAGTTAAGCGCTAAGGTCTATGAAATGACAAAATATGGAAAAATGTGGAATAAAAATATGAAAAGAAATGTTTAATATTTTCACATGTCAAATGTCTTTGAATAACTTTTCATTTTGAAACATTTTTCTATTTATTTTTTGTATTTGGTCCAATCATTGAACTGTCACATTTGTGTTTGACATTTTAATGTTTCTTTATTTTTTTGGTTGCATTTTTTTCAATTTCGCTTGATGGTCGTCGTCGTCGTTGTCTTTGGCGACAATCAACCCCACCAGTCAACGGCGACTCAGACCATCGACGGCAAAGACATTGACAATTCAATGATTCAAATTGTTCGAAAGATATTCAACGATAAATTTGATCTTGGATGTTTGATTTTTGTTTGATTATCATCCAGTTTGGTTTTAATGGTATTTATGAGATGGAATATGAAATGAAATGGTGAAATATGTGTAACGAAAAAGCCAAGAAGACGATACATTGTGGACACAAATATAAACAAAAACAAATATTTCATAAAAAAATGAATAAATATGGAACGAGAAAAGAAGAAATCAAAAAATGATAAATGATGTTTGCGGTTCATACATACACCAACACATATACAAACATAAGCATTTCAATTTCATTTTCAAATATTGTTTTGTATTTATTCATTTCGATTTCAAATTCATAATAAATATAAACGATTCATTTATATAATAAAAAAATGATTCAATTGAATTTTTCGATTTTTTTCTGTTGATTCGCGAATCAATCTTGATTGCTTTTGCCATTAGAATTGTTTTCTAAGCGTCAATTAGCAGCGACTTTTCATCATTTGAATTTCGCCATCATTTGACCCGTGATCCGTGATTGAATCGTGATTCCATTTAGAGTCCGATGACCGGATCTGAATCATTTCGATTATTTTCCGAGAAATGAACTGAGGATTTGGAAATTTCGTGGAAATGCGGTTCGAAGCACTGAACTTTGAAACAAAATGGGTGAAACACTAAAGACATTGATCAGAATGAATTGTTTCCACTGACAACAACAGCTGTTGATATTTGTTTCTTGTCCACAAAAAACAAATATCTAATTGAAAAAATTGACAAAACCAAGAAACACAATCATTGTCAAGATACGAACAATTTCATCATCATAATCATCAAACATCATCATCTATACAACATCCAAAATCATTGATCTCTTTGAAAATTAGACATTTCATCCAATAATTATCGATGGATCGCACAACAATTACAATTGTACGAATATATTCAATGAATAAATGGATAAGTTGATAAACATATCTGGAAATCTATTTTCATCCATCTACTAAAACTGAATATTTTATAAAATTTAAATGTTTTCAATTCGAAATTCTTGGCAATGTTCACTATCATCATTTACTTGTGAATATCAACAAACACTAAATATATTTATTCTCATGGATTCGATCAATTTTTGTGCATTTTAATCATTTTCCATCCACACAAACACACTCTCCTAGAAATTGCGAGCTAAAAACCCACCAAGGGTGGATGTTGTTGTTGTTGTTGTGATGGTTGTGGAAGAAGAACAAGAAGATCATCACTGATATTGTTTGAAGGAGGAAAAATTGTAAAAATATACAGAATCATCATTCATCATCATCAAATTTTTTGATGTGTCGTTTGCTTTCTTATTCTTTGGCTGTTTTGGTGTATACGAATGTATACAAAATTTTCAATGTCTGTCATTTTTTTCATTCATTCATTCCTCATTCATTTTTTCATGAAGAAAAAATAAATTTTTTTGTTTTGTTTGGTTTTTTGTTTTTAATATATTCTCAAATATGTTTGCTTGGTTCATTCAAAATTCATTTTAAAAAATTCACTCAAAATTCAAAAAATACAGAAAAAGGAGAGATGAAAAATAAAGAGCGACAAGAAAATTTCAAATTCGAAATAATTCTAATATTTCATATTCAAACTCATCTATAAACTTTGGTTTCAATTAAATTCGTTTATTCATTAATTCGCTTGTTTCAAGTATCAGCTTGCTTGCCCTCTGAAAACCATTGGATGAATTGATCGAATGTTTTATGGAGAAAAATTTAAATGAATGAATCTAAATCAGTGAATTTATAAAAGCATGTATAAATATGTGCATGTATGAAGATAAAATATGCCTGAAATAGAAACGTTGTACGGCGTATATGTAAAATAAATGTAATATAAATTGGATATGAAACATTCAATTTTTCTGAATTCAATTTTGCCTTTTTGTTCTGGAAATTGTCAGTCACATTTGAATATGGAGAAGTGTAAAAAGAGAAAAAATATTCGAAATGTTTTTCATGTTATTCAATTATTATTTAAAATTTTAAGTGTGGTAAAGGGTCAAAGTTTGACAGTGAAAAATTTTGTTTAATTTTCGTTCAATCTGTTCTAGTCAATACGGTACAGTGTCGGATCTTAGATTCATAGTGAAGGTCCTCTAAATTGATTTTAAAATTGATAAATTTCATGCGAACCTTATGCCAACCTTTAATACCTTTTGATTGTTTTGTTTTGTCTCCACACAAAATACCTACCGCGATGTTTGACGGAGATTTTTTTAGGCAATCGCTCGTCACATCCTGCGATATCGAAGGTAAATCTCCGAAATATAAAAGTCAAAGAAAGAAGATGAAATGAAAATTGCCACACAAATTGAAAATTTGAAAAAACATCTCAAAATATTCGGATTCAATCGACCTAAAGGAGAGAGAAAATCAATTGAAAGATTATTCGTGCAAATTTTTGAATCGATTTTCTCATTGTTCAATGTTTGGGAAAATGTCAAATTTAGTAGCAATCAAGTGGCCATGAAATTTTTATTTTCCCTTTGAATCAAATACATCAACTTTCATCAATCTTTCAGCAATTACTTATCGAACCTCGAATAATTATCGAGAGAAAATGATTGAGCTGGTGAATCATGAACCGGAGAGAAATAAAAACATGCTTTGATCGAATCTATTTTTTGATGATGAGCAATCAATGATTGATTATTAATTATTATTTTTTGTTTTTTTCTTGATCAGTTCAATTGATTATTTTGGTAACAATCATATTCATGAAAACCGATTATCATTGCCTATTCTTATCGTTGTTTTTCGGTTTCTGTAATTAAATCTTCGATCAACATGATCGACATGAAGATTTGATCGATTTTTGTCTGATATATGATCGACAGATGTTCCAATTTCCAATTTTTTTTTCGATTGATTTCATACCTTTCATTAACAACAGAAAATCAATCACAGAAAATAATTATAATTTCATCTTTATACCGAGAGTCTTCAACACCTAATTTAAGGATAAAAATAATTCCAAATACCTTTTAATTACAGCGAAATGATTGAAGATACCTTTTAATTGGTAAAATGATTCAAGGTACCTGTTAATTATAGCGAAAATTTGACAGTAAATTTGAAATTTAAATTTTTTTGTGAAAATCTCGATTAAAAACGTTTCAAAACTCAAAAAAAAAAAAATTTGAATCTCAAACTGTTGCATTTGATAGAAATAAAAATGAAAAATTAGAACAACTTTATCATAAGAATTATCAAATTTTTTAACAAAGTTATTCATTTTTTTCTCCTTCATTTCTTCAGCTCTCGATTCAGCTGAATTGGGTCATAAATTTCTCATATATTCTTCTCTGAATTAATTTTTATTTGTTTGCCACTCACTTCTGTTGTTAACATCTTCTAGGCAAGCTTCTAGAGATTCTCCGCTCTGATGAAAAGAAATAATTGTTAAATGGTGGCATTTTGTTTTATCTCATTTCATATTTTTATTTTTACAACAAAAAATGTAAAATAATTGATTCTATGCTTTGGTCCATTGATAATTTTGAATGGCTTTCATTTTTGGCTTTCTCCGGTTTAAACTTTTAGTTAATATAGCAATGAGTGCAAAATACTTGTGCGCATCATTTAAAAATAATGAAAATAATGATAAAATACAAGAATATAATTCAGTTACCAACTACATGTATTTGCAAACATTTTTGTCGGCTTCAATTTGTACTTGTTATTCATATGTATATTTTAGATATATTTTATGTTTTATTATCAAAAAATATACAAATATGAAATTGCGGAATATTTTTATATTTTTATTTTGTTACCATTTTTTCATTTGAAGAGAAAAAATGAATGTTGCTAATAATAGTTAATAAACATACACATGAAACAGAATAATTTATGAGTTTTTATTTCTTCGAGATGGTTTCTCAAGAGTCTACGAAAGTGAAAATCTATTCAGCAAAAGATACCGTTTTGGATTTCGTCATTTCATTTCGGTTGAAGATCACATGAATTCACGCGAAACACATGGGTATGCAACAGGCTTTTTTTGGTAAACCAGTGAAGGAATAAACGATTCAAAGATTTCAGCTACCGCTTAGCCATGCTTGGCATGTCTTTCTTACTCATTTTAAGGGAAAGAAACACGCGAATATGACTCGGTGAATGTAATGCTCACAAATCACCAATAATGGAAAGGATTATTGCAGATTATCAAAAAACCAGCATCTTGTTTGATTCAATGATCAAGGATCCCTTATTTCATTTCTGATTGAGCTTCTAACCTTTGTTTGTTTTTTCGACTGAATTAGTATATATTCTTATAGCTTGACCATTGTTCCATTTCATTTCGATTAAATTTCAGTTTCAATTTTGTTTACAAATTAATTAATCATCCATTCAATCATTCATTCACTCATTAATTTATTCGATTCGATCATTGACCAGCTTGGCAATTTATCTCTATCGACGGTTATATATTTAGTCTACTTTGAAGCAATCTGTGTGTATTTACTGTGTATTGAAGATATTGTTTTCTTCATTTTTTGGCCATTCATATTTGACTTAATAATTTATGTAATCAAAAGATTTTTTTCTATTTTCACTCACTCATACACTCGATATATGGCATAAGGAGAAGAAAAATTTCAAGTTCAAAGATTCGGTACTCGAATAAGAAAATAAGAAAACAAATTCCAGATGTTAAATGATGCTATTTCTATATTTGCATTTGTGCATTTTGGCGAGTATTTATATCTTTGTATTTATTTGTAGAAACAAGATAAAATGGAATGAGAATCTCTTCTTTTAATTAATTTGAATGAAATTCATTAAAAGCGATATTCTTTGAGATTTTTCAAGATTTATTCGGTTTTTCATTGAGATTTCAGCAAGAAATAACATGCATTAAGCTCGAACACACACAAAGAAAATTGAAAATGAAACTGAAAATGATGAATAAACATCAATTCGAAATGAATTGATTCAATGTATTTGAAATTTATGTATTTTAATGTTTGAATGTAAACATACAAACAAAATAAGTAAATATTGAAAAGCGATTCTTATTCTAATTTCAATGTGATAAGATGCTTTATTCATTTCGGCAAATAGATGAATAGTCGATGAACACTGAGCATCGGTGATGCTTGGTTGGTTAGCCGCATCACCATTATTTTTCTACAAATTTTCAATGATGATGAAGCCGCATCACTTTTATATACTTAGGGTATTAACATATCATTTTATCATTTTCATTTTTTTTAAATATTCTTTCGTATTATTATTATTATTATCATCATTTGACTATGTTCTATATGTAATATGTGTATTCACATGTATTTGTGTATTTGTATTCAATTCTATCCCGAAAATATTGGATTTTCATTTTCATTTCTCGACATCATTCGTAGCAATTCCTTCGCAATATTCTCTTTGATAAAGTTTGACGTTTTTTCTGCTTCGATTTTGTTTGTTTTGGCCTTGGCTTTCTAGCTTTTAGTCTCAGTTTTAGTTTCATCTAGAAGGGGATACTGAACAAACACACGAAGACACACGAACATTGACTAATAAAATGCAAAGAATTTATTTCACAATGTGATGATGCGATTTGATTTTCTGATTTCTGAGTTCTTCATTCATTGTTTCTGCCTTTGTGTTTTATGAATTTTTCTTCTCCCCTTCCGAAGCTTTCAAGCTCTTTCGGTTCGTTGAATACACTTTTACTAAAATAATTTCTCTGATAAATATTCCACATTTTACCATCATAAGGAGGAATTTTTGCTTTTCGTTTCAATGTTGTCACATTCAATACGATCTCAAGCAAGCAAGCAAACATTTCAAAATTCAAAGATCCTAAGGAATTATTATGTAATATGCATGATTTCAAATAGTTTTTGGATTGCAATGTAATGCCTTTCCATTCTCTCAAAACCAATCAATGATTTGATGATTTTTTCGATTTTTGGGTTTTGCATCTCCTCTACTCTTCGGTCTCATTCACTGCCTATTTTTGCATTGAATAAGATGAATGAAGAATTTAAACTCATTTTTTTATTTTATTCAGCAGTCGATTCGTCGAAGGATTATTGATATTTGAAAGAATAAATGGCATGATGGCAAACCACCAGTCAAATAATAATGAAATAAATTGAATTGAATCTTGTTGGCATATTTAAAGCCTTCAAAGTATTAGAAAATTGAAAACGAAAAAAATAAAATAAGCGAAGGATTATTGAATCGTGATGATTTCTTTCATTCTTCTCAAAATATTTCTCTTTGATTAAGGAGAAACACGTGAGAGATACCGCAAATATGAAAAAAAAACAAAAATTTGACAGGATTTCAGCTAATGGAATTGAATGTGGTGGCGAAAATATTCCATCTACCTATCTTACCTTCATATTTATATACCCGAAAATTTGATGGTTGATCTTATCGATCATCATCATCATCATCGGCAATGATATCGATGATCACGATTGGCTTCAGGTATAATAAATCATCATCGAAATTATATTGATCATTTTTGGTAATTTTTTTGTCGATTATTTCTTTGAAATGAAATGAAAAAAATGAAAACTCTAACATAGTGATGCTTAGACTATGTCATTCAAAATGTTTGTTTGCTGGTTGGTTAATCTTTGGAATGATGGAAAAGGAGAAAAATTTAAAATTTAAAATTTAATTCTTCCCAAATCTTTAATATCTGTTCAACTAATTTAGCTCCATTTTCAAATGTTTTAATTTTCAAATTTAGAAGTCTGATTGATCAATCCTTTTTCTTCTCTTGTCAATTAAATCAAATTATCAAATTGAACGAAAATTCAAAATTCAATAAATCATTCAATAAATAAATTTTGAAAAATTTGCATTCAATGATCATTTCATTAGTCATTTGAATTGAAATTTTCAATGATATATTTTAGTATGATTGTAATCAAAGATTCAATTTACAAGAGGTTGCAATTTTTTAAAAAATTATGAGAATTGAAATACGAAATAAAAAATTTTGAAAAAACTTCAAGAAATCACAAAAAAATAAATTACAATAATTTTATCAAATGATTAATTGCCATAATTCAATTATTAACATTGCAACAAATTAAGATAATGAAAAGGTATTTTCTCTGTCTGTGTATTATTCAATGCAATTAAATCGAGAGGATTTACAAAAGCTAGATTCAAACGAATTCGTATTTCTAGCCAAAATCAAAATTAAAATGAATTATTTATTTTTATTGCCAGTAGCACTGTCATGTCATAGTTGTTTAATATAAAAAAATTGAAACAATAAAAATTTTTAAAAATATTTTTTAATAAGATGTTGATTATAGTTTTATTTATGATTATTCAGCGAGGATTATCATCATTATTATAATAAGAAAAATACATCCTTTGCATCCCCCTCCTACAATTAATTAGGTTGAAATTATTAATAGTTTGTTTTGTTTGTTTGTACGAGAAAACATCTTCACAATACAAAAGAAAAATGAATTAATTTTTGCCAAAATATTAATTAGATATACATTTGTACACATGTAAATATCAGTTTTTAAATGTCAATGTTTTCATATAATTTTTGATTCGTTGTTTGTTTTTTAATTTTGATTAAAGTAAAAAATTTTCTTGAATTTACAAGATTTCTCATATTCAAGATTCAATTTAATTTCATTAATAATTTTAATTTTAAATTTTTCATTTCTCAAGAAAAACACGAAATTTTTGATTGTTGATAATATGCCGTCGTTTGTATTTTTGGCACAAATTTTATGTTTTTTAATTAATTCATTGGCTCATCTTTGCAATGATAGATATCATATAAATTGTATTATTTGATGTATTCAATGAATTTTGTTTGATGTGACTGAATAAAAACAACCTTTTACAATGTTTCGCTTGTTGTTGTTGTTGTCGCTGTTGTTTATGTTGTTTTGTGCTGATGTTTACAGATTTGTATAGTTTTCTCGGATTTTCATTTTCATTCAATTCAATGAATTGTTTTTGTTTATTGATGCATCTTTTTTTCGTTCTTTTGAATGTTTATTTTTGAATATTTATGTTGATTTCAATGTAAAGATAACAACATCAAGTTAACTCAGTGAATAAAGCTGAAAAAATTCTTTGTCAAATGACAGCAAACAACCCAAAAAAAAAAATGATAAATTTAAATCCTATATTCAAGCAAAATATTCAAATAAAAAACGGTAAATCACAAAAATACGTTATAGGAATAACATGTGAATCCATATTAAAAACAAAAACCATCAAACAAAGCGAAATGAACATTTGTTATTTAATTTTTTTTGGAACATCAATTTTGGACATCATCCATCATATTATATACATGGTTTGATTGCCACAGGATATATTTTTTGGTGTAAAATTTTGCGAAAATTTCGCAAATATTTTCTGTCGTGTTCACAGTTTGAATTCGTTCAAAAACAAGCGAGACTATGGAAAACCATCCATAAAATGGAGAAATATTGAATTTTTTCTTTTTAAAATTGCACGTGGTCAATTTTCGCTTCAAAACACTATCTATGATCTATGATCTTCTGAATCAAAGTAGAATAATAATGATAATCATTTCTATAAATTTTTTCTAGAATGAAAATAACTGAAAATTACTGGCGAATAAATAAAAACAAAAATGATAAATGACATTTCGAGCCATTTTTTTCTCCGAAAATGAATGCCCATAAACATTTATTCAATCCATCGTTCATTCATTCATTCATTGTTTGAATATTTTGAGAAAAATTGAAAATTGCATATGCATCTGAGAATGGTCACTGAACATTGTCACATGCACACCATCACACGCAATAAACACATGGACGATAGACACCCTAACAACAATGCCTTTGGAAAACTTAGGGGAACTAAAAATTGGAAAAAATTGAATGAAATAATATTGAAATGAACAACTGAATATGAAAGAAAATACAATAATAGCAGGAATTGATGAAATAATAAATAATAATAGAATCGTGAATCAAAAATAAGCAGAATTGAACATTATCAATGAATTAGAATCAATTGAATTGAATAATTCTCCCCGGAATTTCATTGATGCATCTGATTTAGCATCATCATTTGATTCGCGTACTCTTAGATGTTGATTATTTGTATTGTTCTTGTTATGAATACCGAAATATATTCATTGATCAGGAATATACAAATTTCAAAATGTGTGAATATTATGAATCGTTTGTGTGTGCACCGGGCCCAGTGTTCCTTATATTTTTTGTGAATAATAATAATACTGATAATGATAACACACATGTGATAATTCATTGATATGATCGTCATTTCAGTATGATAAAAGATGATGATCAACAACGACAGTGACAACAGCGACGATAATGAAGGCATTGGCAATGGCCTTAAAGCATATGACATAACAAATATGTTTCAAAAATTTAATTTATTATCATCATTTGATGATTATTTTTTGTGGTCAATCATTGAATGAAATGGTAATGAATGAATCGGATGGATGAAATATTCGTAATTCTTAATGGTTTTCCCTATTCTGAATGCGTCTGTCTTTGATTTTTTTTGATTTTGATCCGATTTTTTCCAGCAAATTTGCCATAGACAAGCCATAGATTCACCCAAAAATCATAATTCATTCTTTCGCTAATTCAGATGAATGAATTATGATATTAGAAATATGAAAATTGGCCAAAATAGCGACAATTGTGTCTGGATGTAAATGAATAGATATTTTGGCTATGAATGGCTATGAATTCAGACCATACCGAATCGAGGAAAAATTGATATTTTTGCATTTTTTTTCCTAAGAAAAAAATCACCACGAATAAAATACGCGCCCATTCATATATATCATATTTTTGTATATTCAACTTCATTTCTTGATTTGAAAAATCAAAAAAAAAAAAAAAAAAATAATAATAATAATAACAATAACCAAAACTAATTTCAAAGAAGTAAATATGTATCAAGTCAGTCATTCCATTTTATATTTGAGTGCTTTTCAAAACAAAAATATTTTCTTTGAAAATCTTTCAAAAATCATAGAGAAAATCAGCAGAAAAATTAATCGAAAATTGGTGAAAATAAAAAATGAATGACAAGCTTAAGATGCTTTGAAAACCAGGCAGTGATGGTTTTGATTGCTGAGAAAAATCTCAAAGATAAAACCTTTCAACATCACATGTTCGTGTGTGTGTGTGTGTGTATGGAGAACCCTCATCATATAATCTCAACTCCACCAAAAATCATTTTTCTCCTCGTCGAAAAATATCAAAAATCAAACCGGGTGATTTGAAATATTTTCAACCAGAAATTCATTGAAAATGCATTGAACTCTGTTTCTTTGAACTAAAATAATATATTTGGATTTGTAAAATTTACAAAAAATTTCAAAGATTTTCAAAGAATTCATTCACTCAAACGGCATATTTATTTGAAATTCAATTTCAAATTCACCGAAAAATTCATTTCAAGTGAATTTGACTTTGAATTGAACTTTTAATGAAATTTTCTTTTGCCATTTTTTTCTGTGAAAAAAAATCAATTTACATAATAAAACAATTAATCAAAATTTGGCTGCTGTTTAGGCGAATGAAAAAATTACACAATGCAAGTAAACAAGCAAGAGCAAGAAAACAGCTTTCGAAAATTGCATTTGTCGTTTGCTTGAATTCGTTTAAATTGAAATTGAAATATTAAAATTTGAATTTTTCGAATTCGAAAAAAGTCTCAAATTAACTTCGAAAATAGATGTGAATTCAAAATTTACATAATTTTCATACGAAAAATCATTCAAACATGCTGAAAAAATGATATTGAATCGAACCTGAATGACGTCAGAAGCAACAATCTTTTGAGAAATCAAAACAATTGATTTTTTTTCACACATTAAAGG
Organism: Psoroptes ovis; assembly: GCA_002943765.1. Lineage (NCBI taxonomy): Eukaryota > Metazoa > Arthropoda > Arachnida > Sarcoptiformes > Psoroptidae > Psoroptes > Psoroptes ovis. Next base: position 2,357,098 of record PQWQ01000006.1, read on the forward strand.
GTAAAGAGGTACAAGGTTTCAAAGCTGATAATAGCTTCAAAAGTCGGCCCAGTGATTAAAGAAAATGATGACCATAGGACTATGGTTGAACGCCAGCCGAAAGCGAAGAAAAAACAAAGGAATCCTCGCTGGTTAAATTAGAAAGAAGATTGACCATTCCGAGAATCGCCGAAATATTCGGAACAGACGATATTTTTTCATTCATATTTTTCTTATTTTGTATGGATTTTTGTTTTGTTTATGATTTCGAAGAAGCTCATTCGTTGACTACTACCAATGTAATCATCCACATGTGGACAAATCATTGCTACAAATCATGCTCAAAGATGATATCTTAGCTGAATGAAACCGAAATTTGAATCCAAAAAATTGAATTTTCACTGTAGAAAAATTGAAAAAGACAGAATAAATTCTCAAAAATTGAAGTATTACTGTAATTTTTTCTAATTTTTTGAAAACAGAAAAAATATAAACAAAGGCGGAGCTTACGATTTTTACCACTAGTTTTAACCAATTAAAAATTTTCGAAAGAGGCGGAGCTTAATTGCGGGCTAGGACTAATTTATTTTTGTATTTTGAGAAGCAAAAACATGTGGTAGCATCATAAATTTTCAAAATAAAATAAAAATAAATAAAAAATGATCATAGTAGTCAATGGAAGTGTTATCAAAAACAGAAATCTCCATCCTTTAATTTTTCTATCAGAAAAAAACGATTCACACGAAAAAATTTGATTTACAATCTTTCTTAGTTAATCTGTGAGTGTATGTCAAAAATAGCAGAAGTAAATCAAACAAATAAATAAATCAACAAAAACATCCATGAAATTAGAAATGCTTCTACTTGATCATATAACAACAACAACAGCATCAAACATCATTCACCACTGCCATAAATAATAACCTAAAAAAAATTTCATCCTTTTTCTTGTTTTATTTTAGAAAACTGTGGAAAACAAAACACGAAAATGCATCATCATCCATAAATAGCATTGTATTTGACGCCTATTTTTGCTTAGATAGCAGCATTGGATTCAAAAAAAACCTCTGAAAAACACTGAAAATCGATGCGCAAGTGTCGAATATGAAAGATGATTGAGAAATAGAAACAAACAGAAAACAGAACAAAAATAGAATTCATCTCTCTCGTTAGCTTTCTCTTTGAATAATTATGATTTGTGTGACTATTTTTACGAATTAACGAATGTAAATCTACGATTATAAATCAATATAAACAAACACACCACTACTTTATGTTTCTATATCAGATTTCTCATCTTTCTTTTCTCTCTTCACTTCATAAATAAATCCATCAGATGAAACAACCGAGAGGAGAACAAGTTCCATTGAAATCAACGAGAAATGAACCAAACGAAACGCCAAGCATCATTCATATATGAATAGTACTAGGCGCAACTATGAAAATGCGCCTTCTGAATTTGCTTTATTCAAATTCGAATTTTCATTTCGATTTGAAAAGAATCAATAGCGCGCGCCTTTTATTTTGAATTACGACACGAAAAAAATATGAAATTCTCTGCTTAAAAAACAACAAATGATCAAAGCAATCATCGAACAACAACAACCAATTTTGCTACTAGTGAATCTTTCATTTATTCATTTGCTTTGAAGATAGAAATATTTACGACGACAAACAAATAATTGTACGGATATCACCAATTCTCACTTGTACACATATTCTTCATTCATTCATTTATTTTATCCGAAAAATGATAACCAAAATAAAATAGAAAAATACCGACGATATTTCAGCAGAACTTGCAGAGATCACAATTCAACCATTCATTCATTCAATGTTGATGGTGTTACGACGATTATATTTGTTCAAATTCGAAGTTTCATATTTTTTTATCTTCAAATTTCTGTTCATTTTGACATCAACATCAACATCGACTTGAACATATCATCAGCCAAATCCAAAAATCGAAACATCAATGATCATTTTTGTTTTGACTATGGTCATGATAAGTACATACACACATTTGATACAAGTTTGAATTAGTTTGAATCAGTTTGAAACTTAAAATATTTGCGATCATTCAAGAATCTCTCCAACATAGAATATTCTTTGATCTTGTGAATTTATGTTTGTTTTTTTCGCTTCGAATATTTTTTGTGACTTTGAAATTTTTTCATGAATTTTCAAATTTGAATCTGTGAATTTTTGGATTTCAGAAATTTTCAAATTTCAAATTTTTCTTCAAATCCTCTCATCATCGATCAATGCATCAATTTCAATCAACTTTTCTTATTGATCTAGTGATTAATTGATTAGTTAATATTTTCAAATGAATAATCGCACTACAATTCATCTTTCAAAGCTGTCATCACAACGATCATAGTTTTTAGATTTTTAACAAAATTCTTCAATGTAAAAGATTTGTTTAAAGCTCTTCTTCTTCGCTATCGACGATTATTAATAATGAATCGAATTGAATAAATCAAGGAAACAGCCAAGAAAATATTCAAAGAAAAAAAATACATTAAAATGTAATCAATTTTCACTGGTGGAGAAGAAATTTTAAATATTTTTACATTGTGTGTATTTCTGTTTATGACAATATTTTTTGTGGAAGAAATTCTTGCTTGATATTTGAACATATTTGAAAACAACGGAAACAAAATAGAATTGGCGCCAAAAATTTTGTGAAATTAATTTTTTTTCGTTTGAATGTTTGTTTCTGTATCTAGTCTCGACTGTATTCAACTAAAGCAGCAACAGCAGCAAGCATAAAGTTTTTATTGAAGCAAACAGCTAAAATTTACGCAGAATCGACACGTGAATTTCTCGTTTCTTTGATTCTTTATTTCTAAGATTTCTTTGATTGTTTTTCATCAAGTTTAACCAAGAAAAATTGATGAAAACGTGAGAATTTTTTACTGAAGAATCGCCGTTGAATAATGTAAGATTTTCTTACGATCGATTTTAAAGATTAATAAACTATAAATATTTCTTTGATTCATCAAATTTGCATCAAAAACTTTGTCCGAAGATGTCCAAATTTGGATTCACGAAGAAAAAATTCGATTAAGCAACTTATCAAACTTATTAAATAATGATTAATTATCCAATCAAATTGAAGAAATAATCGGTCATATTCATGACAATGCCGACACCTTTTCTCTCACTCGATCATCGTCTTCTTATGACCATCAAACAAACGAAAAAAATTATGTGAAAAATTACATATCATATGATTTGAAGTCATCATCGAAAATACTGCTGGTAAATAATAAAGACAATACTAATCAAATTTCAATCAATTTCATTGTTTTTTGACATGAAAATTATTTTGAACTAATTTTGATTCTAACGCGTTCATCGTTTTTCGGCGAAAATTTTCAATGTATGTTTCAAAATCTGATGACTATCATGTGCGATGAAAAAATGCCAAACAAACGAAATTCGTCGTGATTTATTTTTTTCTTTGATTACTTTGAATTAAATCAATGATTATTGAATTATGAATTTACTCATTTTGTTCAAAACATCGAAGTGATAATTTAAAAGTGAGCAAAGTGATCTCATAATTTTTTCTTGAGCAATTTTTCAAAATTAAGAAATCGGAAATTTTGGTACAGCTGTGTGCGTGTATTTATTATTTGTGAATTTTCGGATGAATTTGACAAATTAACAGTTTAAACAATTTGAATATTTTGAAATTTTAAATTTAACCGGTGAAAATTTAATCCAAGTTCAAATTTTCATCTTTATCACATTTGTTTCATCAAATAGTACAAAATTGAAATAAAATATTGAAATTTCAAATATTGATCTGGTTCCGTTACGGTAATGAGTTCTTATCAATTTGTTAATTCATTAAGCTCGTGCTATGGGCCGAGCCGTGGAGATAATGGTACGACAGCAGCGGCTGTTGCAGCCGATTATTATTCACAACAAGTATATAATAGTTGGTCATCGAATCCATCAGCGGCTGCTGCATCAGCAGCAGTAGCAGCAGCAGCGGCTGCAGTAGGTCAATCACCAACATCATCACCATATACAGCTTATTTACAGCAAAATGGTGGTGGTGGCGGACCAGGACCTGGTCCTGGTGGTCAAGATCATCATCATCAACAACATCATAATTCACATCAAGCATCACATCCATTATCTACAACTCATCATCGAGACATTTATAATACGGCAGCTGCAGCAGCAGCGGCAGTATGTTCCCAACAACAAGCCCTAGTTGGTGGCCAACAACCAGGTGTAACAAATAATCGTTTGGCAAATAGTCATCATCATCATCATCAAACAAATAGCCATCAGCAACAGCAACAATTAATGCAATCACAATTATCGCAATTACAGCAACAAGCGGCAGTTGTAGCCGCAACGAGGCAATCAAATACATCACCACCATCTAGCTGTAAATTTGGTATCGGTGATCCATCACAATCACCACAAGATCTCAGTACATCAAGTGGTGGTGCGGGTCAATCACCTGAACCACAGCCACCATCATCATCATCATCATCAATCAATATACCACCACAATCTTCTGGTTCATTACGTTTAAATAATGATAATAATCATTCATCATTAGCACGTGTTAATCATTCTAATCAAAATCAACAAAATTCCAATAATAGCTCAACAACCGGTGGTAATAATTCAAATAATAATATATCCGGTGGTACAACAAACAGTCATAAATATAATAATAATTCAAATAATAATAATAATGGTAATCCACCACATATTTATCCATGGATGAGAAAAGTACATGTAGGCCAAAGTAAGTAGAATTTCAATCATTTTTAATCTCAAACATATATCAATATACGAAAAATGAAATAAAATCGCCATAAGATAGAAAATATCGAAAAAAACTTGTATTTACCTATGACTTTAGTACATACTTATCAATGTCAAACTATCAGTGTTGACAATTTTTCGCTCAGAAAAAAATTCATTTCACAAATTTGTTGACAATTTTACAGGTGTTTCTTGTGTGTATGTAAGAATGTGTGGTTGTATTAGTTTATACATGTTTTTATGCTTCGAAAAGATAATAAGATTTATTATTATTAATAATTCGTAATCTTAATTACATCAGAAGAAGTAAAAAAACAAACAGCGGCGACGAAAAAAGTTTATTTTTCATTATCATCATTTATTAGGGTGATGATGTTTCACACTTTTGAACAGCAAAAATAACAGCATCAAGCAACGACAACAATGACTACATTTGATATAATCAACCGAATAAATAATGAAACAACAAGTTGTTTGCTTGCTTTATTCAAAATGATGATTTGAATAATCGAAAAAAAAATTAATTTACTGTTTTGTTTGTTTACTCGGGATGTTGTCTATTTCAATGGCTATTCACTGTTATTCACTGCTTATTCATCAAAACAAACAAATAAACAAAGCGAAAAGTATGAATTTCAGCTGTATTTCATTGCAAATATTGATAATAATTCATATATTCGAATATTTGAAGATGTTTGTTCATCTATTTATCCATTTTTGTTTACTTTTTTCTATTTTTTTATGTGTGTTCTATCTAGTTGAATCTTGTTCTTGAAAAATCTATCATATTTGTATGAATGTGATTATGAATTTTCGTTTAGTTGAATGTTGAATTGAATACAAGTGAATGAATGAAATAAAGCAAAAATTTTTTTCAAATATTTCTTTGTAACTTTATCGTTGAAAAATGAATTTCAAAAAAAAATTTCCATAGCAATTCTGACACATTAGACATTGATATGGAATGATAATGATGATGATGATAGCGAAAAATATATTTAAGCTCAATAATAATAATGATCTTCATCATAAAACTAGACATACCTGTTTGTTAATTTTAAATTTTTGTAGTATTTTTCTTATTCGTTTTCGGCAAATTGCAATCGATTGATGAAAATATGGGAAAAATATGAGAAAAATATTCAATAAATAAATAAATGCCATTGATAATTGATGCAATTCCAATCGAAGTTTTCATTCATTGTTGATTTTCAATGTTGATTTTTTAATGTTGATCACTGAACAAATACAAAAAAAATAAATGAATAAGATTTGTATATCTTGAACATTTTCTAAATAATTCACAGAGAAAATTCATGTTCAATCATAGAAAATTTATTGATGATTAAAGTTTAAATTAATCAATGATATTAATCCAAATGTAAACATGACGAATTGCACAAATATTTGATGTGAACTTTGTGGAAATTTGATAAAAATTGAAAATTTTCAAATCACTACATTTAACGTTGAAACTCTGTCATTCTTGCAGTGATGAGACACGAAATTCAAATGAACCAAGAAATGATTATTTAAACAGATTTTCATTTCTTCGAGATGAAAAATGAAATCCATTTTTCCATGTAACAAAAAACAGCACCCACCTTGTGGATATCCACCAAAGACAGGCAGTGTGTGATGAATGATAAAATGATGATAAATGAATGGTTTGGAACCATAAAAAAAATATTGAACAATTCGAACCAAAGAAAATTTCTTAATGGTCAAAATTTACCAGAGAAAAAATCAATGAATGAATAAATACTTTTTTTGAAAATTTCGAAAATGATGAATGAATTTTTTCAGAGGAAAATTTAATTCGAAAATTATTTGCATTCATTCATTGATTTAGAAATTCAAAACAAAATTCCAAAACAAGCAGAAAAACATGTACATTTTTCTGGTTTGGGTGCTGTATGTGTGTTTGTACAAATCTTTCACCCAATACAGTTATAATTATCCAAGAGAAGCAGAAAAAAATATGTCCTAAGTCAAAAATAATTTTGAATTGAATCACCATGAACCATTGGTATTGCATGTATGTTTCTGTATTAATTTCAAATGTTTTTTGGTGCTCAGAAATACATACAAACATACACATAAACAGATATCAAACAATAAAAATTTTCTTCTGAATGCGAAAAATCATTAGTAATTTTCGAAAAAGAAATGAAGGGGAAAAACATGTTATGACATTCAAAATGAATAAATATTATTTATACAATTTTCGACAATGAAATATTATGTTTTTGAGCGTAAAGTCAGAATGAGAGATGAAATGAAGGAACAAAAATGAAATTAATGATCTTTTTTCGATTTTTGTCAGTCAGCGAGAGACAAAGATGATCCAGGTAATGCTAATAATGGTGATATATGCTCGATTCGATCTGTTCGTTTTGTCTCTTCCTCTTACCTTTAGCCAATTTTAGCCAATGTTTCTGTTTTAAAAGTTTTATGACATATGAATAATATTTACAACATTGGTCTCACACAAACACTGACTGTGAAAATATCATATAATACAATTGATAATTGCCACAATATTTATTTTCATTTATGGTGGTTTGTCATCGATACATTTTTTTATGAAAAATTAAAAATTTTATGACCCTTATGACCATTTAGACCGCTGGTCAAGAAGATGAAGGCAAGGGGGTCAAAAGGGAAATTCATTAGCTGAAATTTTACAACCAGAAGACATGTATTTTGGACAATTTTTTGGAAAAATCAGAAACATTTGTTTGAATTTTTTATTTTACTCATTGATCGAAAATTAATGGAAAAATTCGGATCAACTGAATCAAGGTTTTCGGCCATTGTGGTCATCCTTTGGCCATTGTGGTTATCAATTATGCATCGAGGTAAATCAAAACGAAAAAATGATGTCCAAAAGATGATATTTGTTTACCATTGTTTTTGTATGTTGAACTGTGTGTGTGTTCCAAAAAATGTATTTCAAAGATTTTTGCGGTCATTTTGCACCAAAGACATGCTAGAAATGAATAAGAATGAAAAAAATCATTCATTTATATGACAATCCATTCATTTTTCTTCTTTTCATTGCTTGCTTTGGAACGCACATGAAACAAACATATGATCATAGGAAAATTTGGACGAAAAAAAGATCATTAATCTCAATGCCTGACCAGCAGTGAAATACGGCCAGAAAATACAAAAATGTATTCAAAGATTCTGTGGTCAACTACAGATCTATGCTTCGTTATTTACACAATTATTAACCTGAAAAATTGTTTATTTTTGGCATATTTTTCTCAGTTCTGTCATTTTTATTTTTATTTATTTATTCAAAATGACATTTTTCTTCTTCTTTCGATTATTTTGCATATATTTTCATTTCACAATTTCTCTGCTTAACAAAACTTGTAAACCTTTTTTTTTCATTTGCGTTGTTTTTGTTGTTTACTGCTATTGTTCGCTGTTGTTTGTTTTCATCCGGAGATACACGAACCGAAAAAAAAATTGAAAGAAAACATGTCAAATTATGGGAATATTTTTCGTTTTTCCATTTCAATGATGATTGTAATAATAAACAAGAGAAAATTAGCAGCAGCAAAAAACACCGGTTATTCAGGTGTGAATTATCGTACCGAAAACATGTAATTTGTATGAATCGAATATCATACATCATAGGAGGAATCATAGGTGTTGAAGAAAATTTCGAAGAGAAGAAAAAAATCCACGATTGACAGAATTATTTGGCGGAATCATTCCATTTTGAATGGCGATTTTTTCTAAGAAATATTTTCGATGAAAAATCATAGAAAAGTTGAAATTGATTAAAGCATTTGATGAATGAATTATTTAGATATAAAATTTCAAAGAAGAATAATTACTTTTGCGCAAATTTTGTTTATTTTCATTTGATATAAAATAATAAAAATCATAATGAAAACAATGAAATTTGAAACATCATTGAAAAAACTATCAATCAATCAATGAAAAGATCAAACAAATAAATAACAAAGCCAATATGAACAAATTTCAATGATTAATTCAGTTGAATTGTTTTTCTTCATAATTTCAATGATGATATTAACAGCCAGAAAAGACAAGAGAGTAAAAACGAAGAAAAACAGAACAAAGAAACCAAATCAATAAATATTTATGCAATGTTTTGATTTCATTTGAAAAGTTTGGTTTTATTTGATTTTAATTTTATAAACAAAATATCAATTTTTATTGTTTATTCATTGTTTAATATTTACTCTGTTATGCAAATATGCAAATCAGTGACTAGAATCAGAGCAAAATTAAAGCGAAACACTTAGGCCATGTGGAAAAAAAACGAGGATTAAATATCAAAACATTTAGTCAATCAGAATTTTTATTAACGCTGCTTATTAAAAAAACTGAAAATTTTTGATATGAAAAACAACTAAATTTCAAAATTGAAAAATTGAAATCATATCGATTAAATTGAAAATTTGAAATATCGAAAAGCAAAATACAAAATTTGTTTCTTGTTTTACTCGCGATAATCTTCTCTTAACTCTTTCATTTCATTCATACATTTGCCTGATTAGTTTCGTTTCCAATTTTCATTCGATTTTTTTTTGAGTGAATAAATTTTTATTTTGGTAAAACAACTGCAAAAATTCAGTGAATATGAAAAAAATGATTTGAATGTCTGTGTGTGTTTGTGTTTAAGCAAAGATGAAATTATTCAGTTGAAAATGCAAAAATATATTTCAAAAATGAAAGAGTCATGCGAAAAAATGAAATGAAAACAAAATAAGAAAACTAATATAAGAAAATTCATTTTGATTGGCAGTTTGACAGTTTCTTCACAAAAATATTTCAATTTATTTCGATTCAATTCATTTTGTTTCGTATCATTTTTATTTTACATTTATTTATTTTCATACATTATTTTAAGTATTAGGTTGTCCGAAAAGTTTTTGATAATTTTCAATGACCGTTTCAATTGACTTTACAGTAGAAAACTTTCCGGACAAGCCAACATTATTGCATTCCATTAGCTGAAGAAAAAAATTCAATTTGTTGATGTTTTTTTATTTCGATTCATGTCAAACTATAAATGAAATTATGAAAGAAAAAATGGCATCCGAATGACTTGATATTGCCTCTTTGGGTGCTTCTGCTGCTTGTAATGAATACATTCAGCTCAAAATCTTCAAATCTTCAAAAAAATCTTTGATTGAACTCACTGTGGAAAAATTTGCATGTAGTAATTATGGAAAAGGATTCAGGGGCAAATTGAGCTAAAGAATTCAGCTCTAAAAATTCCAGCAAATTGAAACAGATCAGAATTTGAAATTCGAAAACTGAACAGGGATTTCAAATTAAAAAATTTTCAAATTGAAAATGAACTTTGATTCTTCGATGCTTTGGTGTCTTGTTCCTCAAAGTTGCTTGAAGAACAAACTTGATTTCGACAGATTTTTCCCTTTTACATCGAATGAAATTATCAAACGAAGAAAATTTTGAAATTTCGAATTTAAAGTTTCATTGTTTTTTGATTTTCTACTTTTATTTCATTCACTTCAAATCATTTTCACTTTGAATCTTCGAATACAGAAGAAAATAGAAATTCCATTTTCAGATTATTTTCATTCGATTTATACAGACAATATATACAGACTCATTCAGCTTCAGCTGTCAATTTGAGATTTAGATTTTTTTTTTCTAATTTCTTACTCCATTCTTGTTACTCGTTACAATATTTCCACTATTCTTTCAAAGCTACTTTCGAAACTTCATCAAAATAAATAAACTGAACAAAAAAAAAAAAAAAAAAAATGATTGGTAATAAGACTGAAATAGTGAAAAAATTCAATAAGAGCTACTTGAATATTATTATCAATATTTTTTTAACTTCAGCCACCCTCAAAGATTGAAGGATTTTCATTGAACTTGGAAAAATGAATGAAGCTAAACTCTATTATTCAGCTTAAGCTGCTGAGATGAGAGCGTATCATGAGAGAAAAGATGTCTGAATGATAATGATATGACATGACATGAGATGTATTTTGTATCAACTATTTTTATCAACAATTGACCAACAACAAACAATAGTCATCATCACATGTATTTTGTATTTAGTTTTTGTTTGAAGATATTTTTGAATGATATTTTCACTTTTTGCTACCAAAAAAAAAATTAATCCTTAAACGTTTTATGAATCATAAATTCTTGACTCAAACAAAACATCTTCAAGAGATGATCAATATATCCGAGTTTTAATGACACTAAAAGGTCGTGAATGTCATTGTTTGTGCTTATAATGCTGATGACTATGATAATGATCGTAATATATGAATGAATAAATGATAATGCTGATGGCTATGATAATAACCGGAATTTATGAATTAATGAATGATAAAAATATCAATATTTCTATCGATTTATCTTTAATGATTTAAACCTCATCATCAGGTGGAATGATGATGCTGATGATGATGATGGATACAATGAACTGAATTTGAAGAAAAAAGAATTTCAATGAATTGTCTTAGACTTCAAGTGAATTTGAAATGAATTTTAAATTGAATTAAGTGAATCCTGGAAAATAATGGAAATAAAATTGAAAAATAATTTCATTTAAAACATTTTTCGCTGCTTTTCTTTGTTTGAAAAGCATCAAGCATAATAATGATATATATTCTCTTTCAAATAAATCAAATTGTTTTCTTTTTTATTCTTCGGGTTTCTTTTCATATTTTTTCGATAGTTTTGTTTATGTTTGTATTGTTTGTGTGTTGTGTTGATTGTAATTTGATCATCATTATCATCATCTACATCATCATCATTCAAAGTCTTTTATATTCAAAAGTGGTGGTATTTTTTCAATGATTTTTCAATTGTTTTGTTGTTTATTTATTTCTTTTTGATTTGTTCAAATTGTTTGATTTGATTTAGAAATAATGACATTATTTCCGATATTTTTAGCGAGAAACGTACACAGAGAACCTACACACACGTACATTCAACTATTAAGAAATAATATTTTAATTTCAGTCGAAATAAATAAATTCATTTATATTTTTTCCATAAGTCATTCTTTGTCTGTCTGTAATTTTTTTTTCTTTTTTTCTACTTCAAATAAGATGGAGTGAATTCAATGGGCGAAACTAAACGTCAACGTACATCATATACAAGATATCAAACATTAGAATTGGAAAAAGAATTTCATTTTAATCGTTACCTAACACGTAGACGACGTATCGAAATTGCACATTCATTATGTTTAAGTGAGCGGCAAATAAAAATTTGGTTTCAAAATCGCCGAATGAAATGGAAAAAAGAACACAAAATGCAAAGTGTTATACCGCCACAATTACCTCAAATGCTTGGTCCAATTGATCATCATTTACATCATCATTTACATGGTGAAACAAAGGTAACGATTTGATTATAACAATTTAAAATTCATCCAGATGGACTAATTAATATTCATCCATTTATTTTCACGTAGATATTTTCGGCTTTAAATTGATTGAAATGATTCAGAGATGATAATTTTCCTTACAAACACAATTGAAAAATCAATCTTAATCGTAATAACCACCCATCTCATCTCATCATTTTGATTGTTCAAGTTGTTTAGGGTTAATATTTTACCTGCAAAAAAACTGAAAAATTAATTTTGACCGGGAAAATTTCAATTAATCGAAAAGAAATGCAAAATATTATCACACACGTGTTATCAATTCATCAAACATATATTGATATATTCAAACAATAATAAGTTATGATCAATATGATTTTAATTTGCAATATCATTTTTTAACTTTAATTCAAACTTCAAATACAAAAATGACAATATGATAATAATTCTAATCGTCTTCAAATACGATTAATTGTCATCATCATTCTTAATCCTGAATGGTAAGACGAAATCCTTCAGAAATATCGGAGTTAATTCCTAATTTTGTCTATTTTTTCTCAAATAACAGATGATGATTGTAACTATCAAAAATACCAGTAAACTAATCAAACATTATCACATTATTATTCTTGGTTTATTCAAAAACAGCAACTTGATGTATAAAAAACAGAAACAAAACTATTTATTCATCTTCGATAATAATAATCCTAATCATATTATTCGCAAATCATCAAATATTTCTAGCCAATCTGATTTGTAATTTCTTCTTTTTTTTCTTTCGTGGACGAATGATACAATTGACACGATTAATTCATATATTCAAATAACTCGTTCGATATAATTGATCAAAATACAATTATAATATACAATACAATGGTTGAAATCACAGATAATTAACTATTTTTCATCTCGCAATTATTCATCCATTCATCTATTCATCAAATCAAATTCATCAGAAATCATCAACGATTCATCATCACAAATCAATCAATCAATCGATCATCAATTTTTCGTTATCATTTTCAATTTTAATTTTAATTTTTTCTCATTAATTTCAATTCAATTTTTTTTTCATTTTTCGTATTTTACAAATATAAATATAAATTTTGAAATATATTCAGAAATGTATTACAAATTCTCTTTTTTTTTCAATTTTTGATTTAAACTTTTGAGACTGAATATATGATATGATTACTATTATTACAAATCGCTTCATTGAACAGAAATACCATTTTTTTCTTGTCTCAAATTCATATTTAAAATTCTATCAGATTATAGTCATATCACCATAAACACATTGAAAATCGACAAATTTCAATTTTTCTTATTGGAAATACACTTGTGGATTATAGGCAAATACACACAAATAACATTCACACTACAAAAGACAAACTGAACGCAAATTTGAAACAAAAATACTAATACAATTATTATAACTACACACAATTATAAATGAATTAAAATTTGATAAGTTAGTTTTCGATAATAATAATAATCGCATATTTCATTGAAAATAAATAAAAAAAATAAGAATAATGATAATAAATATATTATAATTGATAAAAAAAAGATGTCATTTGGAAAACATAAATAATTTCAATTAAAATCATGACAATTTTTGACCATTTTGAAATTTGATAATCGAAAGTTTTTCGCTGAAAAATTAATGGGAAAATTATCAGTTGATAATTTAATTTTAATGGGAATTTTGATGAATTAATTAATGAATAAATCAATGATTAAATACGATAAATTGGACGGAAATGGGATAATAAATTGACGCAACACTGATAATAAATCATTTATAGATTTGAATCATCAAAATTCATTGAATATTGATGGGAATCTTTCGATATTTTATTTAATAATGGTGATTTAATTAAACAGAGAAGAAACAAAATGAAGATTGTAATTAATAATAGTGATAATAATGCAATGAATAATAATCATATTTCAATGGTGATCGATGATTAACGATTAATCGACCACACTGTATTTATATGTGATTTGAAATCATGAGATTGACAAATGCTATGACTAATTACTAATTTGTCTGCTAATTAATGGGCAATCAACAAATCGACAGAAATTTTGTCAAAATAAAATGTAAATCAATTTCAAATGCAAAGTCATCGCAAATGACGTTGAGATATTCGTTTCTCAAAATCTTAAAACATCAAGAGTCAAAATATCGATCACTAGTCGTTGGTCGATTTAACAATGATTCCGCAATAATTATCCCGGATTTGCTATTGAAAAATTTTAGAATCACAAACTATAGATGGAGTATGAAATTCAAATTTTTTCGTTAAAAATAAAATACGCCTGGATGCTATTTAATCATGAAAACATTGAATCCACCACAAAAAATTAAATAATAGAAAATGCTCTTGATCAAGCCATCAATTATTGCGCATGCATTTGCCTTTGGCCTTAACATGCCTAAAATAGTTTGCTCAATGTGTTTTTGCCTATGAATGATGAATGATGATTTGCAATGAACTAAATGAAAATAAATGAAAAAATAGGAGGGAGGCAGATAGCAACCAAGCGAATGCGCGCATGGTTTCTGTCAATACTCAAAGAAAACATGATACCACCAACAACAACACTGACAATAAACTGAAAATCATTTATGGCCATTTTTTTCGTTGTTGTTTTCATTATTTAAAATGTGATTTCAAATGGATAAATTGACCATAAAAACTTTACAACAATCGGAAGCAATGTGAAATCCAGGTAAGTAACATATCAAAATTTCAACCAAATTCAATTTATTAACTATGAAAAATTATTAATTGTTATAGGCCAGTAACAACAACAGCTACGAATATTATTTTCAGAAATCTTCAGCGAGCTTTCACTGATTAAGAACAAGAGATTTCAAGTGTAAACAATGACATATCGAAGACCCCATGACGTTTGACCATTGTTTGTAAATTAAATTATCAAAAATAAGTCCAAAATCTTCAATACCAGAAATATTACAAAACAAAAGATCATTTTTCATTTTTTTTCTGGCATCGAAATACCTTTGAAAATTTCATAAAACTTAACCCTTAAAACTCGAGCGCTGAGCAGAGCTCACCATAAGATGTAATACAGCAACTCGATAGGCACCTCTCAGTCACTATTTTAACATGAGTGTCAAAAATTGTCGAGCTGCTGGCTCGCTTGCGCTGTAAATGCCTCGAGTTCTAAGGGTTAATACATTCACATATGCAGAAGTAATATGGAAAATCTTTGAAAGGTAAGCCAAGTGTGTGGTCATTTCATAAAATAATTTATAATTTTTCATTTTTTTCAGTTAATCTTATCATAACTTTAGGTCAATATGTCATCAATAAACTTGTTTCAAGACTAGAAAATCTCTTAATCAAAGATTTACCAGGTTGAATCGAATCATCAGGACAACAGTGTATAAGCACTTTGTTTTGCTTCAATTTTGAGGGTACTATTGGACACCAAATTCGCAAGGATTCCTTTGTGTTTTGCCTTCATTTTTCGCTTATCAAATTCATTGATTTGCAACAAATTGAACGATCGAAATCTGCAAACAAAAAATTAATATGAAATTCAAATTTTTCGCTTCAAAATTCTATGAATTTCATCAATTCCAGAATTTTCAACAGAGCATCCATAGAAAAATGTCAAAAGGTGCGAATGTGTTTTTATTTTGGTGAGCATTCAAAAGCAAATGTTCTATGTAAATTTTTTACAAAAGCAAAAACTAATTTCCATATTTGTTATTTCGATAATGATCGAACAAAGAAAAAACATTGCAAAACGATTCCCTTTTACACAGAAAGATCAAAGATTCATAACATTTTCATGCCTCGTTCGTTCGCTTGTATATCGAATGGAATGATCTCAGAATGATCTGATTGAATAAGGAATGAATCAATCGGAAAAATATGCGGAGATGCAAGATGCAAAACATGATTATTTTCATAGCGTTTCCAAGCACAATCAAATGCAATCATATGTGTGTATGGCGTCGGCGTTCAAAGGGATTGTAGATGTTAAAAAATTAAATGCAGCAGATGCTGCTCTGAAAATGTGGAAACAAAGTTTTTTCAATGAATTTAATTATTTTCTTTGATCTTTAAAGCTTTGAATGGATTTTTACTCTGAAGATCTTCAGAAAAATCGAAAAGAAAATGAATGAATCAAGAAAACGGCTCAAGATGAATGATTAATTTTTCTTTTGAAGAATGATGTTGTTTGGCATTCATCTCTGTTCGACCGTGTATGGAATGATAAATAAGATGATGATGATTGAAAAATGGAAAATTGTAATTTATTGTAAAGAAATTAATCTATTTTAAAGCATCTTCGAGTATGTTTTTGGTTTATGGCTGCTTCTAGCAGCTTGGCATAGCTTATCTTAGCTTTTTCTGTCTTAATCTCGTGTATTATAATTAAAAAATGAAGATTATGCAATTCGAGATTTTTGATTTCAAAGGAGTTCACACTTTATGGACGAATGCAAACAAAGTATCAATTAAAAAACACTTTTCCAAACATACAAACTCAATACATTGGTTCGGATCATTCGGGATACGGTTCGATTATTTTTGCATTTTTTCATCTTGAGGCTCATAATAATTCATTTATCCATTTTTAAGAGATTTATCCGATTAATGTTTCATTGAAAACTGAAGCTTCTGTGTGCTTAGTTGTATGTTTTGCTGTGGCTGTCGCCCTGGTCGTTGTTGGCGTTGGATGCTAAATTCTTATTCTTCATTGATCTCTGCATGTTTCCCCGTAAATGATAATCTAAGCGATTTCATTTGATAAAATGTGGAGGAATTTGAACAAAAACTAAATTTAAACAAAAATTATGCCCGTTTCATAGCCAAAATCAAAAACTAACAAACGAATCTGACATATAATCTTGATAATCACGAATTTATTTATTTTCATTTTCTAATTTTTTTAGCCTGAAAATGTGTTTGTGTATGCGAAAAATGCTGATAATCACATCTAATTCTGTGTGTTTGTGCACAGAGAAAAATGAATGAAAACACAAAAATGAAAGATGAAAAATGATATCTTTCTGTGTACATTTGGAATGATTTGAAGTAACATTTGAAATATGAAAATGTGAAAACTCAAACTTTTTCTAATTTCATTCCTCTTTGCCTGAAATTAAAGTGAAAGAAAAACTAATATCCCAAATTCCATAAGCAAAATCAAATTAAAGAAAGGTTATGGATCATGTTGATGAGGATCATGCATGTATCAGGGTAAGCTCATCGAATCCTAAAGCTTATTCATCCAAAGCCCGTGAAATAAAGAAACCATTCAATAAGCCAATAAGCTAAAAATAAATCAATTAAATAATTTATTTTTAGTTTAAATTTGACTTTTGACCAATTGAACGAACTGATTTTATACCAATGACAAATGTGAATACCCGTGAATGTATTGAGCGAATAGCACTTGTTTTTATCATCTTCGTAAATAATAAATACAGGAAATCACACAAAATTATTCGGAAACAATTTCACGATTTATTATTAGTAATATTATTTCTTCAATTATTTGTTTTTCTTACTTTTATTTAGCCTTTGAAAAATTTAAAAATACATCAATATCAATGATGATTGATTGCAGAAATTTCTGGTTTTATGTCTATTTTTCGCCTATTTTTTTTTCAAAAAAGAATTCAAGTTTTTATTGGGTCGGCCCTTGATACATTTTATTCATTATCATCACATATTATACGCATGCTGAATGACAAAATTAGAAAAGAAAACATTGAAAATGAAAATCAAATAAAAATAAGTTCAATTCAATAATGGGAATATTTTTCGTATTTTTTCTTTTTCATTTTAATATTTGTTTGACATTTGAGAGGTTTGTGGAGAGCTCAGGAGTGTTGATGCTGCTTGTAGCATACGGGTGTATGTGTGCCTTAGTATTTGTACATTGATCACATTCATTTATTGATTCGTATTCATCAACACAAAATTTCGTATCAAACGCAAATGGGTTTTCAGTGAAATTGAAGAATTTCAATTTAAATTTATGGACTTTTTCAGGAATTCTGAAATTCTTGATTTCGTGGAATTCCTCGATTCGTGGATTGCAAAAATTATTTCAATTAGATAAAGAATGATTCAGGGAATATTTTCGAAGAGCATCTTGGCATCTTATGAACACGTTTCAACTGCATCGTTGCATTTTATTGAAAAAATAGATTTCATTTCCATTATTTCGTGCTAAGAATATTAAAAAAATAAGATGGTGCACCATTAATTCTACAATCGATTGATCTTGTGTGTGTGCGATATATTTTATTCGATATTTTCATTTTTTTCCATCTACCATCTCTCTCATTCTCTGGAAACATTACCAGCTTTCGAGTAGCTGCATATATTCGCAACAGCAACAGCAGCAACACAATGTTTCCAATAGAACAACATTTGGTGAATCTAAAAAATGAAATAATAATAAAAAATGATCGATTTTCTCGATGGAAACATTTTGCATTTCTTCTTCTTCATTCATTTATACATACGAACATTTTGAACGTTCATTCATTTCGATTCGTTGATTCATTATTTTAAATTTTCATTTTTGCTGTGAATAAATAAATGAATCTACGAATCAACGAATGAATGAAAAATGTTTGAAATAAAAAAATGTTTGAAAATGTTCATTTTTCAATCCTGTTTTCATATATTTTATTTATTTATTTTTGCATTTTTTTCCCAAATAATATATGGATGAATATATGTGAATTCACCAGAGATAGAAAGGAATTTATGTGTAAAAATGAATTTGGATAGAAAAAAACATCGAAAACGAAACAGAAGATGAAGATAAATTTTGAAATGGATTTTTTATTCTATTTTTGCTGTCATACACTTAGAATTCGTGGAAAATGATCGTTGAGAATATTAACTTGGAATATTCGTGAATTATGAAAGAAAGATTGATCAATCTTTGATTTTTCAGTTGCTGAAGAAGTAAATTTGAGTGTTTCAATGGTGTTTGACTCAAGAAATTGCTTTGGAAAATAATCAGAATCAAATCATCAAAAATTTTTTCATGAATATGAACATTCAGAATCTGAAGCATTACAGATGAATCCTTTAAATCATTGGAGGGAAAAAATCATTGAGAGCAGAAATCGTTCGGGGGTAAAATTATCAGAAAATAGCCATAAAATTAAAGAGAAGAAAATCTTAGAAAACCAAACTCTGGAAAAGTTTGCATTTCTCTTGGTGCGTGCTACAAAGAATCATAAATTGTACAAAATGCGAAGCTTTTTTCTTGGCAAAACTTTGAATTTAGAAAAATAAACAAACAAATTCAAAGATTCTTACTTGTATTGGGTTTGGTCGTATTCGAATCTAGACAAAGAATTATATCAAAAAGAAATAGTAAATGAAAATAAATTAATCAATCGATTCAAACATCGAATATCGAGATGTTTAGAAACATACACACAGCAAGTTTCTGATCACTTTCTAAGCATTAAAAGGAGCTGAAATGATTGTTTCTTCAAATACAGAAACACATTTTATAAGATAAGAAAATTTATCAGAAAAACTATTAATAATTCTGTAAACTTTTCTCTTGCCAAACAAAAAAGTAATTCATCTTTTGCTAGCTTGGAGTGAAAAAAGCTCAAAATGTTTGATGTTGTTGTAAACGATAACGACCAAATATAACAAAACAAAACAAACTAATGAAACAACAACGGCCATCAATGTGTTTGTATTGTAAGGTAAGGCGTCAAAAAGCGAACAAATTGGCCAAAGCGAAAAAACATCTTCGTGAGACAAAATAGACACAATGAAACCCGTTCCGTTCAGAACATCTTGCTAACAATTTATTTCAATCAGCAATGTTTGTGTGAAGGCGTCAATGATAACAACAACAACGACGATATTCATTAAACATTTTTGGTAATTTTTCATGAATTTCATTAATTCCTAGTAGTTGGAATGGCATTCTTTGCTTATCAGACACAGAAATCTAATAATTCAAAACAACACAATGCAGAACAAAAATTTAATTTCAAAACAATCAGAAAACTGAATCAAATCAGTTTGATGTGTGGTCCAAACTTTTATTTTGATTTTTGACTGTACTTTTTTGCTTGAAATAATAATTACACAGAAATCAAAACATTGTACAAACAATGTGTCTAAATAAAATTTCGTAAATCAAAAATATTTGAAATAATTAGCTTTTTTGATTCAAAAAATTAATTTCTTAAGTTTTTTGTATTCCACTTTCAAAGGCATGTGTCAAAAATCATTTGAATTGTTTACATTTTCAAGTTTATTTGGTTATTTTGTCTGATCGTTTCAAGTTAAAACTCGAAAATCATGGAAAAATTGCGTTTTTCTCGCTGGTTTGGTTCACATTTCAGCCAAAAATTGTCAGATTTTTTGATATTTTATTGTATAAATATTTATATTGCATCCAAAGAAAAAATAAAAGGAAAAATAAGTGGGAAAATAAATAAATAATTGGCACTCATAAAATAAAATATACACAATGGCCCCAAAACGAGGAGAAATAATAATGAAAATAAACAATAATAACAATAACAACAATATCGCAATTCAATTTTTATTTATAAATTCAATATAATTCTCATTGATCATCGTATTGTTTTCATTTTTCGAAATCGAATAAGCTTCATTGGTTCAAATATGTGTGTATAGAGAAATGATAATGAATGAATGAAAGGAATGACTGGAATGAACGGAATCAATGAAAATCGATGATGTTTATGTGTTCTTATATATGAAACGTACACAAGCACAAATTATACAGACACAAATACGAGAATTCATGAAAGAATTTTGATTCGAAATGAAATTATTCTTCATATGAAATCATTAGTGTTGGTCTATGGGCTGCTTGAAGGGCTGCTTTTGCCCATGCATTCAGTATTCGAA
The DNA here is from genome assembly GCA_002943765.1 of Psoroptes ovis. NCBI lineage: Eukaryota > Metazoa > Arthropoda > Arachnida > Sarcoptiformes > Psoroptidae > Psoroptes > Psoroptes ovis. The sequence goes on from PQWQ01000006.1 coordinate 2,378,176, forward strand.
ATACTCGAATTTATTCAGGTCTCACAAATTTTTGTGTTCGGTGTAAATGTTTGTTTACACCAAGATACCAGCACGGGAGAAAGCAAAAGTACATCGTTTTGAATGAGAATAATAAATTACATTTTTTCTGCAATTTTTTGCCATTTCTCTCGCTCTAAGTGAACCATTCATTATAAGAAATTGTGTGTTCATAAATGAGTGAATATAGATGTTGAAGAACGGTATTCAAAATGATTCGTATTTGTTTGCTTGTGTTTATCCGTGTATACGTTTTCTGTCATAAAGACTTGGAATTCGGAATTTTCTTCTCAGTTTTTTCATTTTGTAAATTTCGAAATTCGCAAAGAATTTTAATCAATGAAATGTGTTGCAATTTCAGAATCTCATAAATGAAATTCCGAATTTGAAATTCTGAATTTCCTTCTTGCTTAGAATGAATAAATATTTCAAAAGAATTTTTCTGCAGTTCTTATCATTCAAAAGCATCACTTGAAGATACGCACGTTTTCAATTCCTTGACACAATAATACGATCAACTATTTCAATTCTTCATTTTCTTGAATTCTCCATAAGCCAAAGATTATTTGTACGCTGGACACCCTGTGATACCTAGATTCGTTGATTGTATTTGTATCACATATTTGTTCAAACAAAACACAATAAATCAATGTTTAGACATATGAATACCTACGAAAATATTGAACAAAATACATTTTCAAAACAGAAAAACGAGAAGCACACAAATAGGCACAGTAAATTGTAGCTCAATATATTTTGACAAATATTTGAGAATAACACTGACACATGAACACATATGAAAAAAATGCAGAAATCGTAACTCTCAAACGACTTGAACATTTGCTGTCGAACAACCAACAGCCAACCAATATATTTCAATGTGAAATCACATTGAAAATATACCACCTTTTTCGTTAACATTTTGTCTTCATAAACCAATGTTTGTATTTCTGCACATGTATTTATCCATTTATTCATTAAATATAAACACACATTCAATAAACCATTGAAAACATTGAACATTCATGTGTTATTTATTCGTTGTTCTTCTCTCCATCTATTTCGTTCTCTTTTTTGCACTCAATCATTAATATATATCATCTGTCTATCTATCTACACACACAGTCATGCACACATGTATAACCTCATACAAAAACTATTGGCTCTACTCTATACTCTATGCCTTTGACTCGTTTTGGAGTCTATACATCCACCAAATACACATCCACATACCAATTCAAGCAGCTAAAATATTTTTTGATTTTGATCATGTGCGACAAAATCTCATTGGATTTACTTTGAAAGATGATGATGAAGAAAAATCGAAATAAATTTTCTGCTTCTCTTGTTTTTATCGTTTTGCTGGATTCCTCTCTCTGAAAGATATCCATTCATTCATTTCAATCATTGAATCATTTGATTCATTCACGTACATCTAAACATTTATAAACACATACAAAGACACGGCGGGATTCTTCATTTGAAACAATTCTTCGTTTGAACAATTTTTGAAAATTGAATGAAACATCATTTTTTTCATTTCAATGTTTTGTCTGTTTGTTTGTGTTTAATTAAAAAAATTTTTAATTATTTTTTGATTGTGTCCATCGAATTTGTCTGAGAAATAATTCAATTCAAATTCATATATGAATTTGAATTATCCATCAATAAATATGAATATGAATGAATCAACAGCAACAACAGCAAATATGTTGTCCATAATATTTTTATCATTAATCAATGATGATAGTATTTTTCCGATTAATTTGTGCATCAAGTTCAACATTCATGAACCACCTTGAATATTTTATTTAGTTTTTTCTGGTGATGTTGTGGTTCATGTATGATTGTGTGCTTCTCTTTGTATACAAGTCTGCTGATTGTCAAATTTAAAATCATCAGCCGATGGAATACATTATTTTAACGAGGTAAGTGGAAACAACATAAGATTTTTTTTTGATTTGTTTTAATTTAATTGAAAAAAATCTGAATTTCTACTATTTGTTATGACAAAATTAAGCCAAAAAATGATTTAAAATATGACAATTCTAAACTCGAATATAAAATATGCACCCGAAATCATTGACAGAATCTGAATTAGAGCAACTTATCTGAGAAGAATTTGAAGTGGAGAATTAATGAATGAAGGAAAATCAGATTCAATCATTAATCCAAATGTGAATTATGTAATGATATTTAATGGCTTTTTCTAGTTATTGTCTATTTTTTCAACTATTTTTTCTGATTCATCATTCATTCATTCATTTATTGGAAAAATAAGCAAAAATACAAAACAAAGACATGATACAAATATAAATAATAATAATAATAGAAATGTGATATAGCCAATATAATAATGACTGACCATAATAATATAATATGACAAATTAATTGAATTCTAAACCAACAAACAAACACAAACATTCTGAAAAATGAAAGCAAAATCCAAAAATAATTGTCATTATCACCATTTGTGTCGGTTCGTTTGTTTTATTTGTTTTATGCCATCATATTTATGCGATATTCGTGTGGAATTTTTTAGACGTTTCGAAACACGAATTTTTTTCGGTTGCGGACTCGAGAAAACATTTACAACAAATTCTATTCGGATAGTCATTAAAATATTGATGGAAAATGGATAGAATCCGGTCAAATTTCTTGTTCCGGTTTCACATTTCTTTTCAATTGTCACTTTCAATAATAATATTATTAAGCCGAATGAATCCAAAAGTTAATGGTAATAATTTTTGACAATTGTTGTTGTAAAATGATGAAAATGAAGATGGAAAAATATCGAAGAATTTTTTCATTATCATCACCACATTTAATGGTCATTGATGTTGTTTTCAATGTTTCGATGTTTCTAAGAAATGAGTGTATTAAGTGCAGTTATTATCATTATCATTTATGTTTTCAAAGTTTTCAAAGTAAAATTTTCATTTTACGCTATGATGATCATACATTCACATGATACAGATGCATAGAGATACGGTAAAGAATCGACTGTTCATCATTTAGGTTCGTCGTCATGATCATCGCTGATGATGATCATCATTGAAGAATTTGGATTCAGGAGTAATTTTTTTTCAAAGTTATTTTCCAAGATAATTTTATCATGGTTTCAAAAATGAAATGTTTTTGTTTTCTCCTCTTGCTTTTGGTGCCATTTGATCATTGTTTTCCGGTTTAATGATTGTTGGAATCTACAATAATGATGATGACGATTGTCAATACAATGATCCAAAGTTTTTAGCGAAAAAAAACAAAAACTTTAAATGATTATTTTTATGGTCATTGCTGGTGATGATAATGATGATGATGATCCAATTCATTCAAATAATGGCAATAAAACTGAAAATTTCGCGATTGATTCTGTTTAGAATGGTTTCTTTGCCCAGAAAAAATTCCAAGAATTTTATTGAAACAAAACGAATTCAAAGGGTTAAACCATTTTTGAATTTTTTAAAAATTTTTAATTGTTTTTCTTGCCTTTTTCCTAATTTTTCTCCGAGAATTTTTCCGAAATTCCTCCTCAAAATTTGGGGGATATTGAATCGTGAGTTCACAACATGAAATAAAAATAAAGATTTGAATGATTCTATTCTCGAAGAAAAATAAAATAAAATAAAAACCAAAAAAGAATCATTTATTTGATTTCAAATGATTCATAAATTATTCTCATATTATTTTTCTAAATATTCTTGATCATCATTCATTAATTTTTTTTTATTTTCATTTTACCCGAAGAAATAGGAGTAGAAATTTCTTGAAGTTTCTGGTAATTTTTGCTCATTTTTTTCTTTGCTCCATTTCATATATGGTCAGATCATTTGTTATGTGCACCACACACACACACACACGCATACAAACACATACATTCATTAAAGATAATGGAGAAAAATGAATTAATGGAACAAACGAGGGAGCAAAAATAGAGAAAAATAATTATTAATGATCAATGATAATTATGATTATTTTTCATTTATTTTTATTTTTTTAAACATTTTGTTCCAAATAAAATACATAGGAATACAATTTAAGTGAACGAAAAATGTTTTAAATGGTGGTATTTTTCACTCGATCATTTTCTCCCTTCCCCCCTTGTTCCAAATTCCTTGGTTCATTGGCGCAGCACCACCACAAAGAATATTCTTGGAAAAATAAAAAAAAGTGAAAAAAATAAAAGTTTTTCAATTTTCTTCGGGTTCATTTCAGTTCCTGATATCATAGTAATAATAATAATATTTTTTATGAGTTTCTATGTGTGTTGGTGTGTGTGTGTGTGTTTAAGGATCATTATCATCATCATTATTTTTAATGTTCTTTCCCATTTCTTCGTCTTCGTATTCTTGGTCTTATTCTTATCCAAATGACGATATTCTTATGGCTGGTCTCGATAGATTTTCGCATTTTATCATTTTCTCTGGTTGTTTGGTTGTTTCTTTGGCCTTTAATTTGGATAGCTGGATAGATGGATGGCTGACTGAATTATGGATATTTTCATTCCCATATTTTTTATGAATTTTTTTCTCCTCTGGTCTCTTCGTTCATTGGTTCAGTCATTCGATCATTCATTCATATATTCCACATATATATTTTTGATTCAATCATTCATTTCATTTGATTTTTTTCTATGTTCGTTTCTATTTTTCAATAAAAATCAGTCAGAAATAAATATTCTCGTATATTTGATTGTCGATTTTCTTTTTTTCAAAAAGTCATTTATTTTCGTTCTAACGAAAATCATTTTCTTAATATTAATGATTATCATAATAACGATAATAAATAACTTTTTCATTTTTTTACACAAGATTCAACGTGGAAATTTTCTGTAGTGAATTCTGGAGCAAATTCTGGGGCAAATAGGCCTAAAATAGACTATGAAATATGAATATGGAAAAGCGATTGATTTTTTTTTGGGTACTTTCTTGGATTTTTCCAATATTTTTCTTCTACTTCAATGATAATGACGATAATGATGATGATGATGATGATCATTATCATATGATTCATAATCATACATTATCATAAATATTAAATTCATTTGAATGACTCTAATGATATTCCAATGAATCATTTGATTCATCGAGCTATTCATGTTTTGTTTTATGATTTTCCATGAATAGTATGGATCCTCTGCGAAGAAAAATCTTGGTAATGTAAGCAATTTTAAAAAATCTCTTATAACTTCCAAATAAAAATGTTCGTTTTTGAATAATTTCAAATAATATTACGAGGTTCGATTATTCGATTTGGATTGATTTGTTTATTCGACAATTAATCGAATAAATCAATCATCGATCATATCATTCATTTTGATTGTGTCAAACTGACAGGTTTTTTTCCTATTCATTTTTTCCCTTATTGAAGAATCAATCGGAAAATAACGAATTCTTTGTTTAAAAAAAATCAAATAGACAAAATGAATGCGATGAAGAACCCAGAACAAAACCCGAATAAATCTGTACAAATACAGACGAAATTAAATGTGTTTATTGTTTTAGCGTGTGTGTGTTTGTGTTGGTGAGTGTATCGTTAAGTATCCATAGAGATAATCAAATCAAATGATTAAGACAAACACACTGTTTGCCGATATCATTTGAACGATTATCAGCGTTGTTATTGTCATTTTGTAAATGATTTGTTTATGGGTGTAAACACACACACGAATGCAAACACATACTTGAATCTTGTTTCGATTCAAATTCATATCTCAATCATCTATTCAATCATTCATTCGTTTATTTCATTATTAAATTCTTTTGCCAATTTTCAATCATCTCAATCAATGTTATTAAGTATTCAACAAAGAACAGGCTCAATGGCCTTTGTTTCATTTACTTGGAGTTTTAGAGGAAAAATAATTTCGAATACATTATCAATGATTCGGCTTTCAATATGTATTCAAGCGTCTATATTATTATTAAACATTATCATCATTATCGACAACAACGGCTACGACGACGAGGATCATTAATTTGATTCTTTTGTTTTTTGTTCTGTTTCTTCTTTGAATTACAAAAAAAATCAAAGATGAATAATGATGAATAAGAAATGGATAAAGCAAAGCAAAAAGCTTCATCATGAGCTTCGATTATTGAAGATTATTATGTTTGAAAATCATATATTTTCATGTTTTTCATTTTCTTCATTTATTTTGCCATGTTCTCTATGTTCTTCATTATCATTATCTTCAATATTACAGATTAAGGGGATAATCGATAATGATAATGATAATTATATAATTATAATTCATCTTTCATATATGCGTGTGTTTGTATGTATGATGAAGAAAAATGATTGGCAAAATTACAAAATACATGAACAATATATTTTGTTAATATCATTTATCAACAGAACCGGTTATGTCGAATTTTCAACAATCATGTCGTTTTTTTGTTGTTGTTTTCGTTATTATGATTGTCGGTTAAAACACAAGATTATGATCATTTGAAGACAATTTCCATTGAATTTCCATTTAATTTTCATTGATTATAATTGATGAAAATCATGTTCATTTTTTTTGTATGTTTGAATGAATGAATGATCATGGAATCATTTTTTCCATGATTTATAAAAACAAAATATTCATTGCTATTTGACGGATGAATGAATGAAAAAAAATTAATCCTTTGAATACTTTTTTTTTGTTTTTTTTTCGAATTGAAGAAAATCAAATCAAAAATAAATGAATGAATCTAATCAAATTCGAATAATGAGAATCTTAATCATGATTATATGATTTATTTTAATGATTAAGGATTGTCGTTTTTTTGTTTATTCGTTGTCTAATTTCTGGTTATTGCCGTTTGCCAAATTTCCTCTTAATTTTTTCCGGTTTTTTGCTTAGAAAATGATTAAAAGGTTTAACCTTTTATAAAAACTAAACCCTTCAAAATGTTCTTAGCACCCAAGATTAAAGACTTAAGCTTAGATCTTCGAAAAAAAATTCACGAATTTCCAATCGCCAAAATTACTTTTAATTGATCGTTTCGGATGATTGAATCATTGATCAAATACCGATCAAATCATGATTAAAAATCATTTAGAGACAATCAGTTCTGATGGGTTTGTTGTTTGTCAATAAATTCAAAAACAACAAAAGCCTCTGAAAACCATGGCAACTTGTGAAATGAAAAATTTTTATAATTTTTATTTCATTTCTCTTATCCAAACAATTTTAAATCGATTTCATTCACTTCTCGTACACTTTGAATGCAAAAACATGCGCAACAAGACCGAAAATGAATTATTTCAAGCCAGAAAATCATCTATAAAACTCTATTAAGAAGCTCATTTTATACCTTTTTATTTCATTAAATATTTGAACAGGGTGAAAATGGTACCGAGTAAATCATGAATTAACCATTGTTTTTTTTTCAAATGAAAAAACGCTTCACAGGTTTTAATCTTTGGCTAATGGCAAAATTGTTTTTTCAAACTGCGCTTCTTAATTTCTTTAAGTTGCCCAATACATAGTCAGAGTTATATAATATGTTTGTTTTTCTCCTTCTCCTGTTTCTTCACCATCATTTATTCACCATTGCCCAAATGTTACTAATGACAATTAATTTGGTTCATTAAATTTGATGCATTTTTTGCTTGTTTGCTCGCTTGCTGATAATAATTATGGTCAAAAATAAATGAAATAAAAGCAAAAATGCATTGTGTTTGTATCCATAATAATTACAATGAATTATTTTCCACATCAAAGCTTATGAAACTTTGAAAGTAAAAAAATAAAATATTTTGAAAAATTGTTTAAAAATTATTCAGTGAAGAAATATGCATGCATGAAAATTCTACAATACACACACACATTGATACACACCAACGACAAACCCTTCTGTTTTTTATTATCTTTGTTTGTTACACAAACACAGAGAGAATTTACAATGTATACAACTTTGTAAATGACTTGGTAAACGAAAACTTAATGTTTTCACGCTGTAAAACATGAAAATTATTTTTAAAAAATAATGGACAAAATGATTTACAACACAGACTTTGCATATTTAAACAATTATCCATGAAAATGATGATGAAAATTGTTTTTTAAGATTTGAAAATTGTTTTCAATTTGAAAAATGGCCATATATTAAATATTAACCCATTCACATGTGTCATATTCGAAGAATATTTCAAGAAGAAGAAATTACAAGAACATGATGGGTTTAATTTAATATCTTGAGCAATTAAGATTTTTTTTACGTATATTTTCTCATATTTATATGAAGAAATATATCACACACAATAAATGATTTAACGAAGCAAAACAAAACAAAAACAAACGAACAAAATGACACAAAATGACAAAATGGAAATTTATGGACCATAAAAGTGTCAATTTTTTTTATTTTGTTGGTCAGCGAAGAAAAAAATGACCAAAAACCAACGATATTGATCCTCATACGACACATTCAATTCAGTATTTGCATTGTGATGATATAATTCAAATATAGCCAAAAAAACTTGCGTGCATATTCGCTGGCCATGGAAAATTGTGGTTCAACAATTGTCGTTCTTCTTCAGAAAATAACAAAAATTAATTTGAATAAACCAGTAGAAAAATGAAAAAACGGTAGTCATGATCATCATCATCATTGTACATCGATAGATTTATGACGCGATACCCACGAACGGAGAGAGCGAGAGAGATTTATGGCCATGTCAATGGAAATAATGTAATAATGAAAATAAATAAATAAAAAAAGCCATGGAAATCAGCCGATAAAAAAATATGAACCATGGTCGGTAAAAAATAAATTCAGAGGCATACAAACCATTGAATTGCGTCGTAGATATTGTTGTAATTAGGTAAAAAAGCAAATGATTTTCGACCAGAAACGAATGAATGGTGTTTGATGTTGTTATTATGGCAAAATTTGAATATTTGCAGCGGCAGTCAAAGCAGCAAAACCCTCATATTTTCAACCCAAAAAAACTTCGGCTCGAAAACTAATTGAAAATATTGAGCTGAATTATTCCTATTCACATAATCTATTGGAAAACATTGAGAACAATATGCTGCTTTGCTTTCATTCCCCTCCGGTATGTGTTAGCCTATTTTTTCGAAACTCAGAAATCCATGGTCATAGGTTTTTGGCCTGAAAAAATGCTGCAAAACGACCGAAAAATGGATGATATATGTGTGTTTGACCATATTTAAGTGTGTGCTTGTTCTGATTGTCGGTGTGTGTCTATTGACATGACCTGGCAGTGAACTTTAGTGATGTTTTTTAGGTGAAATCATATTTGTTTTCGATTGTGAAATCATTGATTTCAGTAAAATCTATGAAGTCCACAAATGTCAAAGTCAAACCAACACCTCTATTCGTTGGTTTTTTTTCACTACAAGATATTTAATCACTAAATAAATACAAATCGCATAATTACTAGGCCATATTTCAATCTTTTTCTTATTAACAATCGCCACGTTGTCCGTTTTGTTGATTAGAAATTCAGATTTTGATTTGAAAATGAAATTTTCAATAAGAAGCTCAAATTCAAATAATGACAACAGAATATACAAGAAATATATGTGAAAAAGAGATCAGTTTCAATAAGTTATGACTACACAAAAATTTGAATATTAAACGACATTAATTAATGTCATCATCGGTAGCTTGTTATTTGTGGATTTTCTTTTTCTAGATCATACAATTAGCTTAAAATGTGCCACTGATGACGACAAGCAAACGATTAATATCATTGATTCAATGATTGTAATTAGATTTATTATCATTATAATCATTAAAATTTTGTGGCCAAATTTTAGTGATTATTCAATAATTACATTTGTGGCAAAATGTCCATAAAATATTTCAATCAATTTATATCTTTTCGATTGTTTTTAATTGGAAAATAATATATCAAAATTCAAATGTTTTCATCGAAATTCATTGTTAAATATTTTGTTTTATTCTGATCTCATTTACATTGTTATCTTTTACCTTGTTTTTTTCAACCTTTCCTTTTATTATCCGTCTAATTAGCATTTTAATTCGTTTTTTTTTCTTATTTTCAACAAATTTTGAAATCTTTCCATCCATCCGTTCAAAATCACATATCATGAACTATGAACACACGAACAGATACAGGCGCGCACACCTACTTCATTTTTTCATTTATTTATTCATTTTTTTCATATGAAAATGATGAATTATTTAACTTTTTGATTACCAAGTTGTACACACGAATATTACATATTATTATCATTTTCATTATGCAAACTTGTAATTAAAGATTTTTTTCATATGTATTTTCATTTGAGATATTTTTCTACTTTGAATATGATTTTTCTCATATTAAGAATATTTAAACAAACAAACCATCAAATAAACAAATGGTTGAATGAATTAAAAATATTTCATTTTTGATTTCAACTTTTTCAATTATTTTCACTTCTTTATATTCAAACATGTATCATATCATCATATTTACAACCGAACAACTGAACGAAAAAAATTCACAACAGACAGACGATTCAAATTCAAATTTAAACGAATTTTCCTACTCCTCTCCTCTCATTGGTTCTTCGGTTCATTCATTCATTAATTCATGTTTTTTCTCATATAAAGTTTCTAATTTAAATATTTATTCATTTATTTTATTTTCATGTATTCAAATATTCATTTATTTTATGTCATTCTACTTTACGAATGGCCGTTTACTGGTTGTAATTTATTTGTGAATTTTTTATTTTTTTTTTTTCATTCGTTTCGTTTTAATCATAATGATAATGATAATGATGATAATAATAATCAAGATAGATGATGATTATTAGCCAAGATTTATATCTTTAAAAAACAAACGAATGTAATGTAAAGAACATAGACAAACATTAATAATGTTAATAATAATAATGATAATTATTATCATTTAACAGAAAAATTTTAAACTAAAAATTGTTTGGTAAAGCGAAAAATAGGAAAATATTCCGAAAATTCATTCATTAACTTTGTTTAATTTGAATTTTGTTGCTTTGTTTTTTTTCAGTTTTTTTTGTAATTCACTCGACAAATGCATTAAACATTCAAACACACAGAGACCAATGAAATGAAATAAAATCATAAAATTCAAGAATCCAATTGAATAATGTGAATGAATGACAGAAAAAAATTAAACTATATAATTAAACATTTTTTTCTTTTTTCTTCGTTCATTCATTTATTCATTTCTCAATGATTATCATTATATCATGAATGATGATTTTTTTAATTTCTTCCATCATCTCTCGATGATGATGATTATGATGAATATACACGCAATGTTTATTTGAAATGTTTGCGTTTGAATTTGAATCATTTTGAGTCGTTGTCTCTGTGTGTCTCTCTATGTCTCTCTGTCACTATGTTTTAATGAATTGTTTGGCAGAAGAAATTTTTCGAGAAATTGGCACATTCTGTAAATGATTCCATAGATTTGATCATTTGTTTATTTTTAATACATTTCTTCAATTTTCTTTCGAATACATTTGATAGATTTCGATGGATTTTTTCTATTGAAACTTTTCAGAAAATAAATAAATGATGATGCTTTTGCTCTAGGTTTTGTGCAAAAATTTACAAAATGACAAGAATTTGATTAATAACCCTTTGATTGCATAATAAAATGAAATTGGAAAATGTATCTTGGTATATGCAGATACAAGAGAGCGAGAGATAGAGAGCGGAATGTTTTTTTGCTGTAAGTTTTCAAACCACATTCAAAAATATAATAAATCAAAACTCCACCTTGAATTCTTATGTGTATTATTATTTTATAGTGTGTGTGTGTGTAGATATTATATTTGCCTTTTAGCGGATTCTTTTTGGTTTTATGATTTGGAATATCTCAAAAAAACATTTACTAGCCTCTCCATCTGGTGTGCTCAAAATCGAATGAATTGAAATTTTCGAAATTAATTTTACAAAAATCTTAAGAGATGGCGCTAATAATTGTTTTGTTTTTTCCAAAAAATTTTTTCAAAATTGTAGTAGTATTGAAAATAGTATAAAATGGCATTGTTTTGATTTTTTGAAGCTAATGTCAAAGTAGAAGCATGCTTTTATGTATCGGAAATTTTTGTTTTGAAAATTTTTGAATTCGAAAAAATATGAAACTCATTCATAGACAAAGTTACGCTATAATTTTGAATATAACTTTGCAATTAATCAATTTTTATACATTATTGAATGAATTAACAATTAATCGATTGAATGCGATTGATTAAAGATGGAAATTCTGTGATAAATTTTGCAAATAATCACAGATTAATTTAAAATTACAATTTTAGTTTTAAAAAATAAATAATAAGATACACGATTAAAAGATGGCGATAAAGTCAAAATTTTCAGTATCGCAAAATTTATTCCGAATTTCAAATCACAGATGGCAGCAATGTTATCAGAAGAAAAATCGGAATTCGAATTTCTAATTTTTCACAATCATCAAGCAAACGAACATTAAACAATTTATCAATTAATTCACTCATTTAATTCAATTCATAAAAGCATTCAATTCATTCTTTCATTAATCAAGAAAAATTGAGTAGCGAATCTCAAATCTCAAAATACAGTAAAAATGAAGAAAATTTTACAGCTAAATAAATGTAACGTAATCCATATACAATAACAACGCAAGCATCAACAAGCAACAACAGCAGCAGCATCAATGTGTTTTTTGGATGATATTCATCATGTTCATTTTCAAATTCAATCACATACAAAATCATTCATTCAATTTATTAATGAGCATAGTTAGCAAAAAAAATTGAAACTCAAATAAAAAAATCAAAATAATTTCGAAAATGAGCCAAAAAGAAATGAAATATGAAAAAAGCAAGATATGAAATGAAATAAATAAACACATTTGATTACCATAATAATAATAATAAAAAGTAAAAAGTAATTTATCATTTTTAATAATAATAAGAGCAATAATAATGATATACTAATGACGAGATTCTTTTTGCTTAAATTTTACATCATCATTTCTCCCATTTTATGATATGATCACATACAATCGTTGCTGCTTGAATTTTCTAAATTTATTTCCTCCCCTATTTTCTTCACACTGAAAAATGATAATAATAATGGTAATTATGATGATGATGATATTTTAATAATAATAATAAGAATAATATTAATAATAATGATATTAAATGTGCTTCTACAATTAATTAAACAGGTAGAGGTAATCAATTATGAATTGATATGTTTATTATTACTATTATTCGATTAATTATTGATTGATTAATTTCAAATGATGATTTTTCCCTTGTATTTTCAATATTTGAATCATTTTAAAATTATTGTACTCGCACGCACACACAGGTAGCACGTGTTTTGCATGATGAAGTTCAGATTTTTTCAGTTAGATTCAAGACTTAATTTTTGAGATTTAATTATATTTAATTATTTTAGTTATCTTCAAATCATGATTAATTTAGATTTCAACTAATTAATTTCAATCTTTTTTCAAATATTTTTTTAGAACTTAATTCATGATTCTCATCAACGACCATTCTGTGATATAATCGATTCTGTGGTTATAAAAATTTTGTCTGTGATAATTGTGAATAATCAGTCCACGAGCATTATCTCTATGATGAAGATCAAATTGTTTCATCAAATCAAGTATTTGCTTCATATATCAATCAAGTATTATCGACGATAATAATAATTTTAAAAAAATGAAAAAAATATCTGTGATACGTGTTGGTTCGTGATTAGTGCAATTGTTAAAGTGCTTCAATTTTTGTTTTGTCTTAAATCAAATATTTTACTACAAATTAATTTTTGTTCCTTTATGAAAAAATCCATCTCAACAAAAATAAATCAAAGTCCTCCAAATTCAATTTCATCTAAGGAAATTTTTTCAAAGAAAAATCCAAAATCACTGGGTAAGTAAAACTGTTTTTTTCTGTTAATCAAAAAAAGTTAAAGTGATTTATTGCCCACGTGTATGTTTGTGTGCGCGTACAAGTTGCGCTAGTTTTCTTGCTATTTTTCTTTTTTCTTCTCAATGAATTCTTCATAAGAGAAGAAAAAACAAAACACGATAATTAGAAATTTTGACTTGAAACATTGACTTAAGTCTCAAGACATTGAAATTAATTTCTGCAATAAAAAAAAGCTTACACACAAACACTTGAGATAAGATATTGTTTTACATCCAAGTAAATTTAAACTCCAAAAAGGGGTCTTGAGTATAAATCACAAACAAATTACAAGTTTTAAATCAAAGAAAATGTTCGAAGATTGCTGCGACTATCAAAAAACGAAACCGTTTGTCCAGTGCTAATCATCATCGACAACAACAACAACAACTGCGGCTCATGGTCTCAAGTGTCAGTGAGATTTATTGCTTTTTGCGCCGCGTACAAGATTGCAAGTGAAATTGTAGATTTTTCTGAAAATTTCTTAGCATTTCCCTACCCTAAAAACTAACCTTTGAATCGAAGAAAATTATCCCTTTACTCCTTGAATATGGAGAAAATAGGAAAAAATCAAAATAATCGATCGCGGCAAAAAGTAAAAACATGATTCAAAACATTCAAAAAATTTTCAAATTTCAAAATTCGGTTCAGTCAAGCCAAACAAACCAAACAGACAAACAAACAGAGTAAATTCAAAAAAATTCATTAATCATTTTATATTTTCACGTCTATCTGTGTGTCTAATGCATGCATACAAACATAAAATCAATGATTTTCATTTCATTTTTAGTTTTGTTTTCATATCTTTTAACTTTTCAAATGTTGAATTTATTTCAATGCTCATATAAAAAATAGTGTACTACGAACATGTATATTTTTAATGAAGAAAAGTGAAAGAAACTTGATAATTAACTCGTGTAAAGCAGAAATGTTTTTCGATTTTTTTCAAAAATTTTCGAAATTTAGAAAAGTTTTTCGAAATTCAGATGAATTCCTTTGGATCATTTCTTATTGATTTTTGGTTTTACGTTTTTTTTCAATATTAAATTGAAAAGTTGATCGAAATTTTTTGACGTACCAAAAAGTTTACCTATGCAGAATCAATTTTTCGCCTACATTTTTCCTTTCAAATCAGTCAAATTCGTTTCGTTTGATCGAAAACTAAATGAAATTTTCATCGAAAAATTCAATAACGACCGTTTCCTATTATAGGATCAGAAACAAAACGAAAAAATATTTGGAAAAATCTATTCGAATATACCAAAAAAACTATGACAATTTTTCAACGTCTATTTCGTCAACAACCGAACTCGCACACATACACACACACACACACACCATATTTTCAATGAATTAGTTTTATGTTGTCATTTTTATTCAATCAAATTCAATGATGTAATTTGGCATTTTTCGTATTTTTTTAAAATTGTGTGTTGTCATTGCTCGAAAATTAGCTAAAATTTCCAAGAAAAAAAAATATGGAAAATTGAAAGTTGAAAGATTGAAAATTTGAAAGTTAAGGAATTTTACTTGAAATTCAAAGTATTCAAAGGCTTACAGAGTGCAAAGATTAAAGATGCCAAAATTAGTGTCACAATCGGACATTTCAATGAAAACTTTCTCGGTAAAACATTGAACTGAAAAATCATTTGAAATAAATAAATAAATATTGATCAAAATATTAAGCCTATGGTTATGATTATTTACCTGCCCAAGTTTTTTCATATTCATATCATTAATATTTTGATTTTTGATTTGTTTCGATTTTTTTCTTATTTCAAATTTTTTTTTTCATTTCATTTCAATTCGAAAAAACATTCGTACACCTTATACTTACACACACACACTCATAAGCATATATTGCCTATAGGATTTTTGGATATTTTTCAAGCATTCGTGTGTCTGTATGCTTCAAGTTTACATTTTCTTCTTCTTCTTCTTCAGTCCTGTTTTCTGCTGGTTCAAGAAATCAAAATTTTCTTTTTGCCATCGTGAACAACAAACAACAAAGATAATGACAGGATAAACTTTTTTTTTATTTCACATTCAAAAAATTGAAAATTTTGATTCGATATATTCGTTCGTATATTCAGATGTATTCATGGCTGAAAAGCAGGTTTTTTGTGCTTTGAAAACATTCTAATTCATTCACATTTTGATTTGATTTGATTTCTTCGTTTTTTGACTCATCACCATTCGTTTTACATAAATACACACTCAACAACAGCAAAAAGCAACGACCAAGAAATTTTGCCATCATCCAAAATACCTCCACCAACCAACTAAGCAACCGAACAACAACTTATTGCCAATTATCATGGCTGCTGCTGTTGCTGCTGCAGCTCAATTACTTGCTCAATTGCTTGCTTGTCTCTCTTAGTTGTTTTATGTAATCTTTTGTACTTCTTTCAGATTTTCGTGCAAAAATTGAAAATTTGATGGAAATTTTATAAAAAAAATACAAAATGTTTCTACAATATACCTGACTGCAAAGCTGCTTCGGCTGCTGCTGCTAAAAATTTCAATTTATCCATTTTTTTTTTTTTTTTTTTTTTTTTTTTTTTTTGAATGAAATATATTTAAAAAATGTTTGCCTGTCGATTGGTTTGTTGATTTGATTTTTGCTCGCAGAGTTTCTTTGCTTGTATTTGTGTATAAAGCTTATACTTAGCTCACAAATGAAGACTATACCTGGCTTCGTGTCTAATTTTTTTTTGTTTGAAAAAAAATTTCAAATCGACTGGTTGGATGATTTTTTTCTGTTGAATTCTGCTCATTTTATGTTGGAAATATTATTATTATTTGTTCGTTCGTCAAGTTTTGACATTGATCATGACACAACAACAACAGCAGCAGCAACATCAACAATGATGATTGCTGAATGAATTAAGTAAAGAAAAAATCCTGAATATACGAAATGCGCTAGTTGTTGATGTGTTCGCAACGACAACAACAACAAAAAAACAGCGAAAAAGAAGACATCGCCCTACCTGGCTTTGTTGTTGTTTGATTGTTGCTATTGAATGATGTATATATTCAATGTTTTTTTAAATTAAAAAATATTTGAAATTTTGTATAATTTTTCATATTTTTCTTGTTTGAAATAACGAAATTCAAACAATGAAAAAATTTCAATTAAATTTTAAATTGAAATTTTTGAAAAATTTTCATTATTTTTTGAAAAATGAATGGAAATGAAGAATTCTTGATTGAATTTTCATTGTTTCTTTGAAGTTCTCTAATTTTGAATTTAAAATTTTTTTATAATGAGAATTTTTTCAGATGAATTGTAAATGTCGATAATTGAATTTCTTCAAAAAATATTTTGGTTTTCCTTCGAAAAAAATTGTTTTTTCGTTTGCATTTTAATTGAAACTTGTGGATTATTTTTCTGGTCATTTCTGAACATTTCGCTCATCTCTGGTACAATTTGAAATTGAATATCCATTTTTTCCCTACATTTGATTATACAATGACAATTCAGACACTGCACTCAGTCAATCATAGACATTTGGTTTCATTTGGTTGCTTTTTTCACATAAATATGATTAAATATAATTAAAATAGGAAAAAGTTGGATTTAGAAATGAAATTAAGCAAAAAAATAATTCAATCAAAACCCTTTCGAAAATTGAATTTTTTGAATGAAAAAATTGGTCATTATTATTATAATGATGAATAATCATAAACATAATGAATAATTGCACAATCAAAAAATGAAATATGTCCAAGGTCCACTGAACTTATCATTAAGTAGATGATGATGATGAGAATGATTATTATCATTATTCATATGTATTATTATTCATAATATGAATTTATTAATATTGTTATGAATGTCAAGTGTTGATTACTGCTGATACCTTGAATATGGAAATGATGATTATTATTGCTCAAGATTTTCATTTTTTTTCTTGATATTGTTTCGTAAAGGTACAAGACTGCATATTTAAGCTTGTTAAAAACATTCATTCATTCATTCATTTATTTATTTTTAACAAGATGATAATGACACTGGTCATTGACAATTGTTATTATTGTTATCATTATCATCATTATTATTATTATTTATATGATTATCATTTCAAAGAAAAAAATAATAACATAATAATAACCAAAAAAGATCAAAGAAAAAAATGAATTAATGAATAAATAATCAACATGTGAAACATGACAATTTTACCAAAAAAATTTTTTTTCCGTCGAATGGATTAATATTTTCAAATGAGAAATTTTTTCTATGAAAAATATTCAGGAATATTTCGAGATATTTTCAAATTCTCCAAGCAAATCCATCAATCAGCTAAGCAAAAAATGAATGACAACCAACAACAACCAAAAACCACACATGCAAATCTTTTGTTTTGCTCGAAATTTATTCACATTGAATTTTGAGAATAGACTTTCGATGACGAAAAGATGATCTAAAGGGATATTTGTTGCTTATATAATTACATGGTCTGTTTTTTGATATTTTTTTTATTGTATCAACATCATTGTTGAAATGTAATGAATGAATAAATTGAAAATTTTTACATTTTTCAATTCATTATTTACATCAAAATGATGAAAACAAAACAAAATAACGACAAAAAATGTAACAGATCGTGACAATGAAATAATGCGATGATCATTAGTGTTTATATTATTATTATTTACAAGATTTATTTCCAAGATTTATCCAATAAATCCATTGCCAACTTGCACACATATAAAAGATGCTTGACATACACTGAAAATGAGTTTCCTCTTGTTTTTTGACTTTTTGTTTAAATCCAATGGTGGTAAAAATAGCATGAACAACTAAAACAAAAATAATGATGCTTTACTTTTACCCTGTAGATCCGAATATTGTCTTTTGATTTGAAATCATCTATTTTTTTAATGAGAAAAATAAATGAAAATCGCAAATCAAATTAAATTATTACAAATTTACAAATTCGGATTTAGAGGGGAAAATGTAGAGTATTCATATGGCAACCAGATGCATTTTTGATTGATGCTTTTGATGAATTGATTCGATCAATTTTAATATCGATTTTGATCAAATGGTCTAACAATGCTTCAACAACAATGATTCATTTGTTGGTAATTGAAAATTACACACCAAAAATCATCTAAAAAAATCGAAATTTATATATTTTTGGGCCAATAAAAGTGTCAATAAAACCATACAAAAATCACAATGAAGGAAACCAAACCTAACCAAAAACCAATACAAAAAAAGTAAAAATACCACCAAACACATACAAGGTTAAATTTAACTATTACAATAACCATAATAATAATGATCATCATTATCATTATCATTAGTGATCGATAATGACATTCATGTCGCTCTTGTTGTTTTTAAAAGTAACGAATGTTTGATAGTAATTTCTTCTTCTCAATATATTTTTGGTTTGAAATATTTATCTTCAATTTGTGTTTTTGTTTGCAAAAAAGGTCATTATATTCATCATACAAGAAATGAACCTCAGAAATGATCGCAAAAATTTTCATTGAAAAAATTTCAAATTTCGACCTAGTTTCGCGGAAAGACCCTTAAAACCCCTCTGAAAATTTGGAAAATTGATGTCAAATTCGTGTAATAATTTCGACAAATTAAATCTGAATTGATCATTTACAAAATTAACAAAGATTTGCGAAATAAATTTTAAATTAATTGAATAATATCAATGAGAGTATCTGGAATAATTCTCTTAATGAAGTGAAAATGATGTTAAATGCTTTATGAAATCAAAAAGAGAGAGAGAAAGTATCCCTATTATCATTGTTATTAGGATTGTTAAAATATAAACGGAAGAACTAATTTTTTTCACAAAATTCAAGTACAAGGCCATTAAAATAACATTGTTATCATTCATTATTATTATTATTATTTTTGATTATTTGATAATGATAATCATCATCATTATCATTATCAGAGTTATTAATGTTATTGTTGTTGCTGTTGTTGATGATGATGATGTTGCTGCAACAATTATATCATTGAAGATTAATGATTAATTTTTGAAGTAACTATGAAAATGAATTTTTCGGTTGATGAAGGAAAGAAAAATGAAGAAATAAAAAATGAAACCCTGTTACTTTAATGTATTTCACCAATGTATTTTGAATACACAAGTGAAAATAATGTGAAATAAATTCGGTGAAGAAACGATTATTTTATTTTATTTTGATATAAATATCATTAACCTTTTTGTTGAAAATTAATAAATTATTTTTTCAACAAATTCTTCTTTCTATAAATGAAAATGAATGAGAAAAAATGATTTATTGATTTTAAATTTGAAAGACAAACATATCAGGTTTAATGAAGTTTTTTAATGACAATTTTATTCAAATTTTTAAATTGAATAATTAAAAGTTTTTTTGTTCATTTGTTGATTAATTTCGATTCAAGAAATGAATCAATTTACAAGTTTTTTCGCGGTGAATTTTATTAGAATTTTCGAAATTTGATCATTATCGTTTCTATTCATTATTCCATGAATACCTTTTATTAATCCATTTGATTAATTATTAAATCGTGTTCAACACTTTTGTTCATAGATAATCAATAGAAATTGAGATTCGCAAAAAGAGAAATGGATCCTTTATCAATGAAAAGCAGTAATGAATCATAAATATCATTTTTCTTCCCTTTCTAATTAACACTGATTTTAATCACACATACACACAATGATACATTGAAAAATTTCGATTAAATCAATGATAACAGCAGTAGCTAATTGCTTGCTTTTATCTTAATGATGAAAAATATCAATACATTGAACTAATTGAATTGAATTTGTTTTCCCCTTGTTTTTCTTTGATCTTATATTGATTTAATCAATTAATTAATCGATCATAATTAATGGTATCAATACAATTTTTTCATTCAGTATGATTCGATGATAACCATTCTTATTCTGATTTGAAATTTGATCAGCCACAATTTTTATTATTTTGGCCTAAATCGATCAAACGTTACTGACAAAATTCGGCTAAATATTCTCGATTCAAACGAATTTATTCACAATCATTTATTATTGAATGTCTCAAATTATTAATTTTCAAAATTTACTTCTTAATTTGCTTCTTATTTAAAAAATTCTTATAATTGATAAATATGAAAATTTATAATATTTTCTCGAGAAAATAAACAATTTCTCCCTCTTTTTGCCAATGACAATTTTTCAACTATTTCAAAAAATACTGGTTAACAACTATTTGAAGAAGAAACGGGGAAAAATTGATGAAAATTTATTCCTCCTTTTCATTCACTATTTATCACCAATATATGTTCACAAAATACATATTCATTCATACATTATATTCACTCACACGTTTGCTGCATTGATGACAGACAGCAGCCTGATTGCTGAACAAAGACTAAAATGAAAATGCATGAAAAAATATTGAAAAATTGAAATGAACAAAGAACAACGAAAAAAATCGTATTGCCAACATCATTATTCAAGGCTATTATTGATCATTATGATGATGATGATTGACACAAAGGATCAATTTTTTTGCAAAAAAAAATATTTTTGTTAAAATTTTCATTATATTTTCAACGTGTGTGTAGGACATTGTCAATTGTGTATTATTGTGTGTTGCATTGTTTTTCATTATTGTCGATTGTTTATTTCTTGTTTATTGTTTGATGGCTGATGGATTTCCATTCGTTCGTTGGTTGGTCGGTCGGTTGTTTCTACCTTTCTGTGATCAATGAAAATTTTTCAATTTTCCCCTTTTCTTTTTCAATTATTGATCCATTCATTTTATTTACAAAATATTTCAATTAATCGATCAAAATTATTGAATCAATTGATTGATTTTTGGACATTCATTCAAAAGATTCCTCTTCTCAGATTGGCTCGAGTTGATTGCACGAACCT